>CM057454.1:1059002500-1061402500 GCA_016271365.2 Neoceratodus forsteri
ACCTTGCAGTGCTACTGCAGGAGTCCGGGGCTGCAGTGATCTTAATTTTTAATACCATGGATATATTTTAATAAAAAAAAAAAAACTTACAGTCGAACGCGGAAGCGCCACGTGAGTTCAGATTGAGCGGACACAAGTGCTCATGGGTATTACACCCATTTAGTGATATCTCTAACACCACTGCTCTTATTGTAGCAGCAGTGGCAGTAGATTATTATACTTATTTTAATGCTTCCATGGGGTCTTAATACCGGAAATATTACTTACAGCAACAGCCTGTCCAGGTGTTGCTGTAAGTAATATTTCAGGTATTAAGACCCCCGTGGAAGCTGTAATAAATAAGTATAATTATCTACAGCCACTGCTGCACAATAAGAGTAGTGGTGTTAGCGACGTCACTAAATGGGTATAATACCCATGAGCACTTGTGCCCACTCAATGTGGACCCATGTGGTGCTTCTGCGTTCAACCGTAAGTTTGAGCTTCCTATTAAAATATAACCATGGAATTAAAAATTAAGATTATTGCAGCTCTAGACTCCCGCAGCAGTATTGCAAAGTATGTGTTTGTGGGGATGGGAGCAGATTACACTGCTTATTTGCACGTCACCTTTAAAACAGCAGATATGGCATAAATATTGGCCATGTACACCCAAAATTAGTAGGTTGTGGCCCACAGGAAGAACACATGATAGTGTCCAGTCAGGCTGAATCAATCTCAAACTGTTTCACTGATTCTGGCTGCCATAGTGTCTGGTCCATCCACCTTGGGAGGGACTCTGAGCACTATAAAGGTAGCAGGTATAATCACCTTTACCTGTGAGTAAATACCATTATCTCCTGCAACCTTTGTAGTGCCCAGAAATCATCACAAATGGGAGTAGCAGTACTCAGAAAATCCTGGGCGGGAAACATTAACCTAACAATCAGCCTAAATCTGCCGCAGCTTGAAGCACAGCCCTGCTGAATGTAGTTCATTTGGTGATGCCATATCAAGTCTGTAATGGCGCACAGAAGTGTGAAGAGAGGACCAAGTAGCTGCCGCACAAATATCCTGAATGGAGGCACCGCCCCTGTCAGCCCAAGACACTGATTAAGCGCTTGTGGAATGCACTGTGATGCCAGTAGAGGGATCCTGGCCAGCCCCTTGGTAAGCTGCTAATATAGCCCCTCTGACCCATTGAGCAGTGGCCTCCTTTGAGGCCGCCTGTCCCTTCTTCCTGCCTGAAAAGAAGACAATCTGTCTGACTTATGAAAACTCTCAGACATACAGTAGTCAGGTAGCCTTTAACAGGGATACCATGTCCAAAGGATGAGGGTCCCTATCTGTGTTCCCCCAGCATGGCTGGTAGATGGATGGCCTGCTCTATATGAAACGGGGAACTCACCTTAGGGGTGAAGGAAAGAATAGTCACAAGGGACACCCCATCATTTTGGAAAGTAAGGAATGGCTCTCGGCAGGATAGTGCCTGTAGTTCACTCACCCTTCTGGCAGAGCACGTGGCCGTGAGAAAAACTGTTCTAAGGGTTGTCCAGTAAGGTGACTGTGGAACAAATGGAGGCTTATGCGGTCCCTCCAGCACTAAACTGAGCTGCCACGGGGAACACTTGAGGTGGATTCGGGAAGACACGATCTGCACCACCCGTAGTAGCTGAGCCACATCAGGATGTAAACCAATCAGCACCACCTTTGGAAGTGGGCCCCTCACTGCCGAGATAGCGGACACATGGACTCTCAAAGAGGAGTAGGCCAGACCCTTGTTGGCCCCGTCTTTGGGAAAATCAAGAATTTGTGGAAGGCCCGCCACCGATGGTGACAAACCCTTTACAGTACACCACTTGCAGAAAACATTCCAACATCTCTGATAAGTGCTATTGGTTGAGGTCCTTCTGAACTACAAGAGACGGTCAACCGCTCTGGAGGGGTATCCTTCACCCAAGAGTCTCATCCTTTCAACATCCATGCCATCAGATGAAGTACCTGGAGTTTGTGATGTAGAATGAGCCCCTGAACTAGCAAGTCCAGACGTTGTGGTAGCCGCCAAGGAGTGGCGATCAACTTCGCTCTGAGCAGTGAATACCATAATCTCCTCCGCCAGTCCGGAGCCACAGCAGTAGTGTTGCTCCCATGGCCCTGATCTTCAGAAGCACTTTTGCTGTCATTGGCACAGGTGGGAAGATGTATGCCTTTTTGAACTTCCATGGCACTGCCATTGTGTCTACATCTTCGGCCTGGTCATCAGGAAGGTGGGAGTGGAAATGGGGCAGTTAGTTGTTGTGTCGAGACGCCATCAGATCCTGCTGAAATGGGCCCCATCTGTGAGCCAGGGTCTGAAACACCTCGGGATGTAACTGCCATTCTGTCTGACTGAGGGTCACTCGACTGAGCCAGTCAGCCCAACGTAAAGTCTGTAGCACCTCCCTGAGCATTGCTGTGCTCCAGGTTTTACCTTGCTTGTTTATGTACACCATGGTGACCGGATTGTCAGTTCTGATCAGCACTGACTGACCTGTTACTCACAGGGTGAAAAACAACAGGGCTCTGTACACCGCCCTCATTTCCAGAATATTGATGGGAAGGCGGGCCTCCCATGGAGACAGTTTGCCTTGGGTTACATGATGCCACAGCATGGCGCCCCATCCTAGTGGACTGGCATCCATTGTAATCATCGCCGTGGGGGGCGATGATAACAGGATGTCCTTTGTCAGGTTGCTCCTGTTCATCCACCACGTGAGGCTTTGGATTATGCCCTGGCTGGGTTCAAGTTTGTACTGGGATGATTGATGCCATGCGCCTAGTACATACCTCTGGACTAGACGCATGTGTAAGTGGGCCCAAGGTACCATGACTATCATTGAGGCCGTAAGTCCCAGTAACTATAGATACATACACACAGTCCTGTGGGGCTGTGCCCATATGGACCCCAGGAGACTGAGGATGTTCATTACTTTTCCTCTGTTGGGAACACTCTGCCTATGCTGGTGTTGATCCTGGCTCCCAGGTGGGTGATCCCTTGCTGTTGAAGAAACGGGACCACAGCCTTTGTGTCCTTCTGGGCTTGAGCCGGAGACCTGGCTCGAATAAGCAAGTCATACAGATATGGGATAAAGTATCCTTCATTTGCGGAGAGCCACAACGATCACAGTCAAAGTTTTTGGGAAGACTCTTAGCGCTGAGGCTAGGCCAAATGGGAGATAGGTGTACTGGAAAGGACCCCCTGTTGATTTAGAACCTGAGGAAGTGATGGTGACTGGGGTGAATCGAAATGTGCAAATAGGCTTCTTTTAAGTCTATTGTGGTCAGGAAGTCACTCGGTTGAATTGCCATCAGGGTTGACTGAAGTGTTTCCATTTAGAATTTCTTGTAGACCACAAACTTGTTGAGAAGCTTTAGGTCTAGGACTGGATGGAAGCCTCCAGTCTTCTTGGGGACCATAAAGAGCATAGAGTACACCCCAGTGTCCCTTTCTTGTGGTAGCATGGGAATAATGGCCCGCTTCCTGGTAAGGTTGCAGAGAGACTGCTGAATTGCTGCCACTTTTTGAGGGTCCCGGGACATTGGGGATATCTTTGGCTTGTGTGGAATTATCCTTTGTGTGAGTTCTATGGCGTAGCCTTGGAACACCACTTCCCTGACCCACTTGTCTTTGGTAGTTTGGGCCCATTGATTGGTGAATGATTGCAGACCCCCACTGAATGGCCCCCCATCTTTCATTGTTGCTTTCCACTGAGCCTCCCGGGTTCTGTTGCCATGGAAGCCCTCACGTTTTCCAAAGTGGTTCTTGAACTTGGATTGTGAAGCTCTGGGCTGGAACCAAGATCTTGCGTCTCCGCCCCTCTGGTATTGGTACTGAGCCAACTTCGCTTGGCCCCTGTTGGCTTTGAGTTTGGGACAAAAGGGCCAACTTGATGAGAGGTACAAGTCTTTCTTTTCCACCATCTGTTTGGACCCTGCTTGATCCCTGAGGAATGGAGTCAGGGTGTTGCCAATGAAGTGGCCTCCCTTACATGGGAGTTTCTTCAGAGTTGCCTTGGACTCGGCATCTGCCTGACATAATTTGAGCAATAGGGCCTGTCTGGCGTGGTTAGACAGGACAGTGGCCCTAGTGCCGAACTTCATATGAACATACAAAGAAGCCAGCAGAAGGCCATTTGGTCTGTTAAGTCTGCTCGTGTTGCAGGGTCCGCAGTTTAAGCTACTGTCCCTGCCCCCTCTCCCCACTCCTCCCATCCTCCCTACCCATGACCCTTACCCTCCCCCATACCTGTCCCAGCCTCTCTTAAAGCTGCCCACTGTCTTCAATGAGATTAGCTCTTCTGGCAGCGCATTCCAAGTGTCCACCACCCTCTCTGTGAAGAAGTACTTCCTGACATCCCTCCTAAACCTCCCACCCTCCAGCTCAAGACTGTGCCCTCTCATGTTATGGTTGCCACTCAGCTTAAAGAGACTCTCCTTATCAACCTTATTTATCCCTTTCAAATACTTGAAGGTCCCAATCATGTCCCCCCTCTCTCTCCTGTCTTCCAGGGAGTACATGTTCAGTATCCTCAACCTCTCCTCATATGCCTTACCCTGCTGATCAGCTATCATCTTTGTAGCCCTCCTCTGGACCTTTTCCAACAAGTTAATGTTCTTTTTGAAGTGTGGGCACCAGTACTGAACTCCATACTCTAGATGCGGCCTTACCAGTGACCTGTACAAGGGCAGTATCACCTCTTCTCTCCTACTACTGATCCCCCTAGATGTGCATCCCAGCATATTGTTTGCTTTTGCTGCTGCTTTCTTGCACTGCGTGGAGTGCTTCAGGTCACTAGTGATCATCACTCCCAGGTTCTTCTCCTTCTCTGATGCAGATACTCGGACTCCACCCAGGTAGCACTCTGTCCTAGGATTCTTGCCTCCAATATGCATAACTTTGCATTTCTTGGCATTGAAGCCAAGCTGCCAGATCCTGGACTACCTCCCTAGCTTTTCCAGATCTTTCTGTAGGTCCTGATCCCTTCAGCTGTGTCCACTCTCTCACAGAGCTTGGTGTCATCTGCGAATAGGCACATTTTGCCATTAATGCCATCTCCAGTGTCATTGATGAAGACATTGAACAACACCGGCCCAGCACTGAGCCCTGCAGGACCCCACTGGTTACCTGTCTTGTGCCAGATAACTTTTCCCTCCACAACCACCCTCTGGGTTCTGTCCTTCAGCCGGTTTTCCACCCATGTGGCCATCTTTTCCCCAACCCCCGAGATCCACCAACTTCGTTATCAACCTTTTGTGGGGCAGAATTTTCTATAGAAATACAAAGTCACACATGACCCCACAGTGCAAAGCATCATGGGTTGCATATGCAAATCACCACAGAATATTATGCTGGTTCAACTTTAAGCCAATGTCTTTTCCTTACTGCCTGGTCAACCCCAGAATTGAACCAGCTAGGCACTTTGGCCCTTGTGTTCTTACCCCTATGCCTAACGCACTCATCTGTGGCAACCAGTATTCCTTCTTTAATGATGGACCACCTTTGGTCCACCCCATATCTGCTCTGATGCCCACCAGATGGCTCCTTAGCACTTCGCCCATTTTCCTGCAGACCGCCCTCCTGAAATCCAAGATTTTGGTCATAGTCAGAATGCTTTCCCTGCCCATATCCAACTGGAACCACACTGTGCAATGGTCACTTCCTCACAGTGGCTCCCTGACCATTATTTCCTGTACATGCTCCCCATTTGTGAGCACCAGATCAAGAATTGCCTCAGCTCTTGTTGGTTTAGTGACACCCTGAGTCAGGAATCCACTCTGCAGTCCTTCCAGGATCACCTGTCTCCTAGCACATGTTGTGGATGGTATGCTTCAGTCCACCTTGGGCAGGTTGAAGTCCCCCACAATTACCACCTCTCCTTTCCCCATAGCTTCTGATATCTGTGAGCTCAGTTCCCTGTACCTCTCCTCATCCTGACTGGGTGGTCTATAAACCACCCTCAACCTTACCTTTCTCCCTCTATTGGACCTTAACTGAACCCATAGTGCCTCCACCTTTCCTTCCTCCGACTCCTCCCTCGTGCAAGTTATTACCTCCCTGATATAAACTGCCACCCATTCCCGGCTATTCTGTCCCTCCTGTATAGTTTATATCCAGGGATTGCAAGGTCCCAGTCATAGTGTGATGTTGCCCAAGTCTCAGTTACTGCAGCTGTGTTCACCCTCCTGTCCGTTAATAGTGCCTGCTGGTCTTCCATCTTGTTTCCAAGATTCTGTGCATTCAAAGACCCTCCACCTAGAATCTGACCTTCCCTCTATTCTTCTATTCACATTTATCCCCTCTGTGTGCACCCCTCCATGTACCCTTGTTATGTGTTCCTCACCCCCTCCACCCTTTGCTAACTGTGTTCTTGACCCTTCCACCTCCTCCCTCCAGACTTCTTCCATCACTGTGTGTGTGTGGGGGGGGGGGGTCACTGACCTCCTCCTCCTCTCTGAGTCAGTGGGCCTGCATGCCCACTGTCTCCCCCTCAGTAGTTTAAATTAAGTGTAGTGGTTATGTATTCCCCAGGCCCCCGAGTACCCTCAAACCCTCCCTGCTGAGGTGTAGCCTGTTTGGTGAAAAGAGTGCTTTGTTTGACCAGTTCTCCTCCCAGTCCCCAATACAGATGAACATTTTCTCAGCCAGTCATTGAAATCCTCTTTTCTTCTTTTCCTGGCTGTGCTGGCCCTTGGTACTGGTATCACCTCTGAAAAGGCCAGTGAACTTCCTTCCTTTCTTCCTTCCTCCCTACAGAGCTTCCCTAACTCCCTGAAGCTACTTTGCACTACCTCCACCTCCTCCCCAGCTAGGTTGTTGATTCCCAAATGAATGAATAAATTAGGTTTTCCTCCAATCTGCTATACTATTTCCCTTATTCTTGGGCCCACCTTCCCTGCTGTCATCCCTGGCATAAAAACCACCCTCCTGCTTGCATTTGGGTCCCCTTTCCTACCCCAGTGAATACCCCTAATTATGAAGTCCCCTGTGACTGCCACCCTTCCATCCCCTGTATCCATGCTCCTCGCTGTTCCTTTCTTACTTTCGGTACTAGCTGCTTCCCCACCTAATTGCTCCCTCAGCACCCTGGTAAACTTATCCCCACATCCACAAATGATCCCCTTAACTGTTTTTCCATCTCTCAATCTGCCCTTCCCTTTTTGACGATCTGTATCTGCTTTCAGTTTTCCCTCCCCTCTTCCTTTCCTTTTCTCTCCCTCCCCCCTTCCTCCACTCCGTTTTGCCTGCCTCCTCTTCCCTGCCCACCCTGATTAGTTCCCTCCCCTCTCCCCGTACTCCTACTCTCAACCCTGGCTCAACCCGACCTCCTATCTCACCTCCTGCTGCCCTCTCCCTCCTTCCTGGCAGAAGTCTGGCCTTGATACTGACAGGCTTAGGTTGATGGCACATTATGATGGCTATCAATCAGAAATCACCGGTAAGAAGGCAGAATTCCAGTCCAGGGAGATTTCTGTTGTGCAGAATCGACCGGCTCAGCTTTTCCAGACTGTTGACAGATTGTGCACTCCAATTTGTCCCCAGCCCAGAGAAGCTTTTTCTCAGCTGAAATGCGAGGAGTTTGGTCGATTCTTCGCAGATAGGGTTGCCATCATCAGGTCTGGCATCAGTCTGTCCTCTCCTACGAGGGATTGTGGAGATCGGCAGGAGGTGGCATGCACTCTGTCTGGTCAGATTTCTGCGGGCCGAAATTCATGGACATTGTGAAGATCATCCAGACACTGCGCCCAACCAGTTGTAGTTTGGATCCAGGCCCTATACCCCTTTTAGTAGGATGTTATCTGCCTGATCCTTGCTGAAATTGTCTGGAGTTCCTTGGAGAGGGGGGTCTTTTCAGATCCCCTCAAGGAGGTGGTCATTCAACCACTCCTTAAGAAAGCCTCCATGGATCTAGACTGTCTAGCAAACTACCAGCCTATCTCTAACCTGCCGTTTGTAAGTAAGGTTATTGAGAATAATAATAATAATATTTATTTATATGGCACCTTATCTATAACCAAGGCGCCTCACATTTTGAAACAACCATAACAATATAAAATATAACAAACATCAATAAAATTAACACGAAAATATCAATGCACTAAAACAGGAGTCTCAGTTGTTAAAAGTTTGATGCCATAAGTACATTTTTAATGATTGCTTAAATCCCTCCACAGTTGTGCACTCCCATAGCCGATGGGGTAGATAATTCCAAAAGGTAGGGGCTGCAAACTCAAAAGTTCTCACCCCCAAAGATTTTAAACACACCCTTGGAATCTCTAGCAACCCGTCATTGGCTGAGCGGACTGATCGTCTGGGGCAGTAGGGAACCAGGAGCTCTTTCAGGTAATCCAGGCCCAGTCCATGTAGGGCTTTAAAAGTCAGCAAACCAACTTTAAAGGTGATCCGCCTCTGTACTGGCAGCCAGTGCAGTTTGCGCAGCACCGGTGAGATATGACAGGATTGTGGAGATCCCGCCAAAAGCCGAGCCGCTGCATTCTGCACCAGCTGCAAGCAGCAGATTTCTACCCCAGGAAGCCCTAGGTAAAGGGAGTTGCAATAGTCTAAGCATGAGGACACAAAGGCGTGGATCAGTGTAGGAAGGTCGTCGGGCAGAACCAGATTCCTAATCTTGGCAATATTCCTAAAATGGTAAAAGGAGGTTTTGACGACAGCTGACACCTGCGAATGCAGGGTCAGCCCTTCGTCAAAAATTACCCGCAGTTTATGCACCCGTTCAGAGGTCGGGAGTGAAAGCGCCCGTAAGAAAAATTCCTGAGGGCGAACCTTCCCCCGACCCCCCCCATCCGGCGACCCGGATCCACAACCAACACTTCAGTTTTATCCGAGTTCAACTTTAGCCAACTGGAATCCATCCATGTCTGGATTTCTTTCAGACAGTTATTAAAGACTGAGACAGCTCCAATCTGATTGGGTGCGAAAGAAAGGTAGAGCTGGGTATCATCAGCATAGCAGTGAAACCTCAGGCCATACCTTCTTACAGTGTCTCTGAGGGGCAGCATGTGTACTGCAAACAACATGGGTGAAAGGACAGAGTCCTGAGGTACCCCACATGACTGAGAGTTAGGGCCTGAGGAAAAAAACCCAGACACCACTCTCTGTGTTCTACCCATGAGGAATGATGTAAACCACCTGAGGACTGTTCCTGACAGTCCACAGATGAACCTCAGATGGCCCAACAACACCCCATGGCCCACAGTGTCAAATGCTGATGAGAGATCTTAAAGGACCAAGATGGAACCGTTCTTCTGATCTCTAGCCATCAGGAGACCATTGAGCACTCGAACCAGTGCTGTCTCGGTACTGTGTCTCTTACGAAAACCAGATTGGAGTGGTTCATAGATGTCATGGATGGTCAAATAGGCTTCCAGTTGTGCTGCCACTACTTTCTCAATTACCGTCCCTATAAAAGGAAGGTTTGAGATAGGTCTGTAGTTTTCATGGCAGTCTGGGTCCAAGGTAGCTTTCTTCAAGAGAAATGTCACCACCGCCACTTTCAGAGAGCTAGGAAACTCTCCAGACTCCAGGGAGCACCAGACTATCCACACTAGGACCGGACTGATAACATCAATACAACCCAAAATTAGGTGGTTGTGCTGCAATTGGACAATCACCATGTAACTCACAATGTTCTATGATACTGTCCTGTCCGGATTTAGGAGGAAGCATAGTACTGAGACTGCACTCGTCCGAGTATTGAATGATCTAATGGTGAGAGATCGAAAGGCATGTACCATTCTGGTCCTTCTTGATCTCTCTGCAGCATTTGACACTGTAGACCATGTGTGCTACTAGAGTGCCTGCGGCTTCTTTGTGGGCTGTCTAGTACAGTCCTCAAATAGTTTTGATCGTTCTTCGTAGACAGGTCTCAGAGAGTTGCCACTGGAATTTATTCTTCTGGCACTCACTCCCTGCCCTGTGGGGTGCCGCTGGGCTCCGTCTTGGCCTCCATGTTGTTTGCAGTGTACACGCTGCCGTTGGGAGATATCATCAGGTGATATAGTGTGAGTTTTCACTGCTACGAAGATGATACTTAACTGTATGTCTTTTCTACCCGGACAGACTGATGCGGTCTCTGTGCTAAATAACTGCCTTACCGAGATCAGAACCTGAATGAGTACCAGCTGGCTGAGACTGAATCCAGATAAGACTGAAGTGTTGGTAGTGGACCCTGCACGTCCGTGGGTGGGTTTGGGGGCTGGACAGGCATCGGGCTTATTGATCGATGGCGTACAGCTCACTACCTCAGACAGAGGGACATCTAGGTCCAGTCATATTACACCCGTGCTGCGCGAGCTGCACTGGCTGCCTGTTCAGTGGGAGATCACCTTTAAGGTTGGCTTGCTAACCTTCAAAGCCTTGCATGATCAGGGACTCGGTTACCTGCAAGACCTCCTAGTACCCTGCTACCCCCTCCGTCCTCTCCAGTCCACCGATGAGAGATTGCTAGGGATTCCCAGGGTGCAGTTAAAAACATCTGGTGCCCGTGCTTTTTCTTTTTTGGCTCCAACCCTGTGGAATTCTCTGCCTTGTCAGTTGAGAGAATGCCTGACTGTTGATAGGTTTAAAACTGAGTTAAAAACATATTTATTTAATTTAGCTTTCCCCGATAATGATTAATTCTGTTATTTATTGTTCTTATCTTTTATCTGATATTTATACTTGATTTTATGTGCAGCGCCTTGGTTTCAAAAGGTGCTATAAAAATAAAAATGATTTGATTCAATTTCCTTTCAGAAAGTGGTGCAAATCTGTTCAATAAAGGCACCCCTTTAGAATTTCCCACCCCTGATGCTACTGTCACATTCCCACCCCTTCCCATCACCACTTGCAATTCCTCCATCCTGGGCTCCCTATTCGTCTGAGGAAGAGATACCTAAGCAATAAGCCATGAGGGGAGTTGGGTAATTGGGGGATTTACCATGGCTAGAGTGGTTTGCACCTCGTGGGTAAATCCTCGCTAGCCATGGTAAATCCCCCTGATAACCCACATCCTCCGAGTGGCTTATTGCAATTATACCAAGGTTCATTTTTTTATTTTACTATAATAAAATACAACTTTTAAAGAGGTTGCTTTGTGTTTTTATTTTTATTCTATTTAATCCTGTGCTGCAGATGATTAGGATGTAGATGACCTTTTATATTTGCTCATCAGCCAGTGATTATCATAGGATTTACACCGGTGGTAAACTGCCAGTCTGACCATTCCATTGGCTGTTCACTTATGTCCATAGTATAATCCTGTATACTGGGTGCTCCTCTCCACTCCCATCCCCTTCCTGATTCTGTCACTCCCCTGGGCATCACCCCTCTGCCTTTCCCTCCACTGCTCTGCTCCTCTGACTTCCCACACCATCCTCCCTAGCTCCCATCTGAGCAGCCTTATTTCAGCCCTTAGCAGCTCCAGGCTCTTACACACAGGACATCCCCCTTTACTCCACATCACCCCCAGAAAGGCTGCTGCCCCACAGCTATTTAAGCAATAAGGTATGACCAGGGGCTATGTTAATGTTCTAGTTAATCAAGCCCTGGGGGCATAATGTGGCATGAGGAGCAGCCAAATGCCATATCGCGCCCAGGGGTGATTAACTTGAACATTAACATAACCCCTGGGAGTACCTTATTGTTATTATTATAATTGACTTCAGTTTTTCCTTGCAGTTTTCTAATGGCACATAGTATTTGTTTTAATTATTCTTAACCCTTGACATAAAATAGTCCCTATGCAAAAGATTTTCCTAGGGAAAACAAATTTGTTCTTTGTCTGTGAGTCAGCAGTGAGTCTGCTGTGTGTTGTGGGGGGGTGGCAGGGGGGACTTCATTCTACTCAGCTGTGCTGCTATGCTTTTCTTAAAATTTAAAAGTCAATTGCTGTAGCCCCACTGCTAACAGTACTTGAAAGGAGTGTCCTACAAAAGAGTTTAGTAAATGCTGTATCCCATCATCTAACACAGCTCAGCCATAAAAAGGGAAAAATTTACAGTTCAGTGTTTAATTTGACCTTTCTTTCAAACATGGGTAAATGATTCATGGAATTGTCAGCCTTGCTCTAATGGTTGCCATCAGTTCCAGACATAGAATCCTGCAAATGTAAGTAGGACCGTGATTCTTTAAATCAATACTCAAGTGATCAGGCTCTACAAGTATGTTAATAAGGAGGTTAACATAAGGCTCTCAGAATGCTAGCAGCCAATCAGATTTCAGCATTCTTGAGACCCTTATAATAATGCAGTTTACCACTCTCCTGCTTCCCATACATGTACCTATCCCCCCACTTCCTCCAAGCCTAACTTCTCCTACCCTTCAGTTATACATAACTAAAAAATAACTACAACATTCAAAAATATATAAATTTCTATCTCACTTTACCATCAAAAGGTATCAGCAATCACAGTAATCTACCTTCTACTAATAGAGATTCTATCACAGAACCAGAACACAATGCAAAAACATCTGCTACTTAGCAACAACAAATGGGTGTCAACATAACCAAGCTATTGCAGCATTTTTTTAAATAGAAAAACAAATGTAATCTTTTAAACCAGTAGAAATCAGCAGTCCCAAAAGCACCTTGAACTACAAGAAAGAACACAGTACCACACCACTGTCATAGTAACTAAACAGCTCTAAAAGATTGGAGAAAGAAGAAAAAATCAGAGAGAGCACAAAAAGATGTAATGTACTGTAAAGTATTAGGCAACAGGTATACTCAGTTGTTCAACAGAAAAAATAAAGTACCTACCAAAACGGACAGAATACCCACAAATGACACTTAGATTCTCAATATCAGACACCAGCAAAGGCACATACAGAAAGGGTTTACACTATAGTATTAAAATTAACCACATCAGAGTTGAAAGATCACACTAAACAAATGTGTTGATCCTTGTGACTTCCAACCAATATCTACCACACAAATGTTATATCTTCCTGGAGCCTACAGGGTTATCTTTCACAATCATGTAAATTTACATAAAACAATTTTTAAACTGAAAAATATAGTAAAAAGCACTTATCTTTGGGAGCTCTTCTCAAACACAGCCACTGAGCTTAGAGTTCTAGAATTCATGATGTCCGAGGAAGCATTTGATAAATAACGGGCAGCTTGCATGGCACAGTGAGCCTGCCCTGTTAGTGACGACTCCTTAGGGAGTTCATCGGCGATGGCCTCCACACATCGTAACAGAGCTTTGTTGGTGTACCAGACTGCCATACCTGCTGAGGGGGGCATTCTGGTCACTTCATGAATTTTCTTCAGCGACTCTTCCACTTTCTTGTTCATAGGGTCTTTTAGAGCTGCTGTGCTTTCGACTGGTATTATTCTGTGTCTGGCCAGAGCCTACACTGGTGTGTCTACCTTTGGGGCCATAGACCATACCATCTTATATGTCTGGGAAATTGGGTACATTTTTTCCATGGTTCTTTCTTCTAGAACTCTGGATGGTTCAGTCGCCTCCCTTTCATTGTCCATAATGTCGCCGAGGCTGTGCAGGTGGGGAAACAGTGCCTCACTGCCTTTGACTGTGATGACAGGAGGGGATCCGTTGAGGTATGAAATGCTTCTGGTTCCTCCAGAACTTACGGGACCTCCCGTATCAGCTTTACCAGTTTGTCCACCTCCTCCTGTGTACATAGCTTGTCTGTTGCCCATCTGGAGTCCTCTTCCGCTTCCTCCTCCTCCGAAGAGTCATCGATCTCTTCAGTCTGCCTGTGCCGTTTCTTCTGCAGTTGCGATGCCTGAAACGATATCTGACATTTTGTCAAGGTTCCCTGTGATGGAGGCTGCGGTTGCTTGGCTTGTAACTTTTCCAGCCACTGAACTAGAAGACCTGCTTGTGCTGCATTCAACATTAGGGGTGCCCTGGGTGAAGATATTTCTCCCTGGGCTGAAACCACATCCAGGCCGGAACTCTGCAGTGACCCGGACTCTGACACCATACAGACTGCTTAGAGGGCCTCTCCCACGTGAGTCTTCAGTAGCATCATGTCGCATTCTAGGCAGGCAGGCATTGCAGGAATGCATTGCAAGCTGGCAGATCTATAGGAGGAAGATAGAAAAAATTGTTTCAGGAACATAGCGCACTGCGTGCTAGTACAACACAACCACAGTCTTGCAGTAGCTGAGACACTGGGGCTTCTGTTCCTAGGAGTATTTCCCTTTAAGAGACTCTGTAAGCCACCATCTTACTGTTCTCCCAGAAGAGATTCCTCACATTTGCCCTTTAAAATGGTGGTAATCTCGGAACTGCACCATGATGGCTACCGTTCCTGCGAGATTCTGTGGAAGCTGTGCAGTAGCCAACTGTAGTCTTGTGGAAATTCACATTTTTGTGAGATTTGACCTCCGCCCTGGTCCACATGCATCCCTGCATTTTAAAAATGGATCTGAATGGCCTCTGCGGCCATATCTTTCTGCCGCTAAAATCCCTGGGTGCCTGTCCACTGATTCTTGTGCCCAGCTTTATCTGAGGGCGATCTGGTGCCTTCCTATGGGTCTCTCGAAAGCTGCTATCTTGCCCTGCAGCTCTGAGACCCATATTCATCATGGCATCTGTTGGAATGTGGGGGAGTCATGAAAGGGATCCCAGAATGGCGCAAATTCCCCCGCAGTCCAAACAAAGTGAAAACGAACTGGGCACCCTCTGTCTTGTGCCTGGAGCTGTCGGGATTATATCAGAGCCGGGAGGTTCAATATCAGGGCACCAGAAGCTGCCCAGCTCGTCTTCAGGTTAGTGACCAGTGTACTGAAGGGGAGGGGTTATCGTGCATTGCTGGAAATCTGCCTAGTGCCCCTGACCACAAAAAATGGCTCTCCACTGGTACCCTGGGGTTTCTAGCTCTGGTACCCTTGTTGAATCTTTTCCACGTGAGTGCCTGTAGTTTCTTGCACTCAGTACACTGCCATTGCTTCCCGGAGGTGGACTGTGCCTTGGGGTCCATGTCCACAGTTCTGCCAGAGTTTGGAATGCTACATGAGGGTCCCGAAC
This sequence comes from Neoceratodus forsteri, assembly GCA_016271365.2. Lineage (NCBI taxonomy): Eukaryota > Metazoa > Chordata > Ceratodontiformes > Ceratodontidae > Neoceratodus > Neoceratodus forsteri. The sequence continues at coordinate 1,059,017,522 of CM057454.1, forward strand.
TTTGAGTGGGGGTGTAAGGTAGCCGCTACTGGAGGGGCTGGCTCCACCAAGTCCCTGCTCATGTAGTGTGATCTTCTTTTTTTTTGGCAAGGCATATAACTGAAAACCTAATCTAATAACCACATTAGCCTGTCAACATGCCCTAATTAGACAGAAAGCACTGAGTGAGTCAGTAAATATTTACCTTAGAGTTTGGGAGCAATCCAGACCATGACCAGCCTCAAGGGATGCACAAAGTAAACTGGTATGTCTGGTGGGGGCTGGGGGTATGGCCTCTGGCTGACCAGCAAAGATTTACGACCGTGCATCGGTCAATATGATTATGGAGGATAACCCACATGTGATGATTTCTCAGCGCTCTAAAGGTCGCAGGGGATAATGGCTAATTGTGTATGAATTAATTTGTGCTGCTACTGTATGCCCCTAATGACTAGTTCTTTGTCTATGCCACATAAATCCATGAGTATTTGTCTTATGTTGCAGGAGGAGACTGTGCTAACTTACTGAAGAATATGGGGCCTCTACCTGTGGACATGGCCAGAATGTACTTTGCTGAGACTGTCCTAGCCTTAGAATACCTCCATAACTATGGAATCGTTCACAGGGATCTGAAGCCAGACAAGTATGTGCACTGTTTGTTATATAGAAGATCTTGTATCCAGTTTAAATTTGTATTTTAATCCACCTGCTTTCTGATCCCCACCCCTCCCCAACAAGGTGGTCACTATTGGAAGCAGAGCTATCTAAGCTGTAGTCTCTGCCATCTGAAACCACCTCCCTACCTATCTTTCTCTCATTAACAGTTTTTGCAATTCTCCTGCCATTCTGAATCAGTTTGACTCAAAGTGTCATACCATCCTGATAAGTTTCTGTTGCATCTACATTTACGCTGTGGTGTAGTGCTTCTAAGAGGCAGTGTTGACAGTCCACCATTCTAGAGTGACCATGACCATATAGAAGCATGGAAACAGAAAGTGATGGGAGAAAAACACCCAGTGGCCCATCCAGTCTGCCCACCCTACCAATCTACACTGTGAAGGCCCTATTGTCAATCTTTTCTACTCATTTCTACCCCCTTCCCTCTTACTGGCCCTCCCCTAAACACTGATTTAGCCTGCACCACCTACTCTGGCAGTCTATTCCCCTTACCCCCACTCTTTCAGTGAAAAAGTGCATGCGGACATCTTTCTGCAGTCCTCCTACTGCAAGTTTGTTGATTCCCCCTCAACGTTGTGTTATTGCTTAAGACGAACATGCCTCTGAAATTCACCCTTATTAATCCCATGCAGGTACTTGTAAGTTTCTTCTATCGTGTTCCCCCTTCCCCGGCCTCTGGTGTGTACATGTGAAGGTCTTGCAGCCTCTCATATGCAATACCCCGAATCATTTTATTGCCTTTCCTCTATACTACTTCCACGCTCTCTCGCTTCTTGCACAGGTATGTATTAATCTTGGGCAGTGCTCCTGGTGCAGTCACAGCAGGGATATGTATAACAAGAGGATCACGTTTTGGCTTCTGCTGCTAAACTCCCCTCCCAGTGCACCCCAGTATCTTGTTTGCCTTGCCCACAGCCTTGTTGCAATTTGCTAATAATTTATAGTTACCCATGATTAGAACCTCCAAGTCTTTCTCCTCAAGTGTTTTCCAGTACCTCCCAATTGAGTATTGCATTCTCAGGTTAATTTTCCCCCCGATATGCATTACTTCACATTTTTTGGCATCGAAGCTTAGTTTTTAGATCTTACTCCACTTTGCCATTCTCCCTGTGTCCACCCTGGTGCATATCTTCATGTCATCTATGAGGCAGGCCTTTCCTGTATGCCCACCCTGTGTCACAGATATGAAGATGATGAAGAGTATGGGACCCAAGACCAAGCTCTGTGGCATCCCACTTGTAACCTTTTCACTTTGCCATTTACCACTATCCTCTGGGTCCTCCTCCTCAACCAGTTATCTACCCAGGTGGCTGTCCATTCATCTACCCCTGTGTTGGTCCCTTACTCTTTTCACCTGCCCTTTCTGGAGGGCTGAATCAGAGGCCTTGCTAAAATCCAGGTACAGTGTGTCGACTGCCTGTACTTTGTCAGTTGTCCCAGTCACGCAGTCAGAGAACTGCATTAGGTTTGTCTGGTATGACCTCCCCTTGGTGAACCCATGCTGTCTTTTGCCCTGTAGCCCATTTACTTCGAGAAAGTCAACCAGTATTTCCCTCATTATGGCCTCAAGTAACATACTCGCTATAGCTGTCAGGCTGACTGGTGTATAGTTGCCAAGGTCACCTTCCTGCCACTTTAATGCAGAGGAATCACATCGGCTGTCATCCAGTCCCTGGGCACCACCCCTGAGTTTAGTGAGCAGTTCAAGGTATCTGCAAGTAAAACTGCTATTATTTCATCTGTTTCCTTGAGACTTCAGGATGTAGCCCATCTGGCCCCATCAATTTGTCTACCCATAACCCTGTTAAGACTTCCCAGCACTTTCTGCCTTACTCTTTCCTGAGTGTTAGAGCTCTCTTTCTCTCTCCTTTTACCCACCAGCCTGCATTCTAGTAAAGATCTCTCCTCTTCCCTGGTAAATACTGAATAAAATGTTGGTTCAGTAACTGGGCTTCGCCCCATCCCTCTTTTCCCATCCATACCTTTTTTCAACCTCACAGTGCCCTACCTGACTATGTTTTTCCCTAAATAGACCAGAACAATGCCTTGTCCATCGGCTTTGCTCCTCTTGCTATTCTATCCTCTGTCTTCTGCCTTAGCCTTAGCATTTCTGATATTCCTACTGGCCTCTCTGTTTGCCCTTAGATAAGCCTCCCTATAACCTTGTATTTCCTCTTTGCCCTTGCTGCTTCCTTCACATCTGATTTAAATTACGGTGGGTCTCTTGCTTTACATTACTTGCTAATCTTCCCAGTACAGCATTCTGTAGCTTTTAATATGCCTGCCTTGAAAGCTTCCCATTTTCCTTCCACCCTCTCCATACCCCCACCCTCATGGTTTTCCCTAGTAGCCTTTGCATTTTTTTGCAGTCTGCTTTTTCTAATGTCCCAGACCTTTATTGCACTCTTTGCCTTGCTGGCTTCCAATTGGACTTTCCACCACACCATCTTGTGGTTGCTTGATCCCAATGGTTCCTGGTCTACTGCACTCTGGACTCGCTCACTGTTCATTAGCACCAGGTCCAATATTGCTCCCTCCCTTGCAGGGTCTTGGACCAACTATGCAAGGAATGCTTCCTGGCATGCCTCCACCAGGAGTTGGTTCCGTGCACCTGCTGTGACTTGGATGTTTCAGTCCACCTCAGGCATGTTGAAGTCCCGTTTGTAGGCTCAGGTGGTGGGCACCAAGACCATTAACGGTGTCAGACACGGTTGGGACAGAGTTTAGATTAACCTCTGTTATCAGAGTACTTGAAGTTCCAGCATTATGATACCCCAATTTCTTGTATTGGTGATTAGCAGTTTCCAACAACCAGTCCCACCCTTCCCTCTTGTGTTCACACAGATTTCACCAATTTTGAACATCCATTTGATGGGAGTAGGCCAGCTGGGTCCCCCGGTATCATCTATGTTAGTGTGTGTTATTGAGCTGACTCCTCTCTTTCCCAGTTTAAAGTAGTCATGATCTACTGAATCCATCTTGCTCCCAGCACCCTCTCACCCTTCTCTTTAGGGTGTAGGCAATCTCTTTTAAACAAACTCTAGCACCCTCAAGTCGGGTCCCAGTCCCTGAGACAATTAAGTCCCTCTTTCATGCAACACTCCTTTAGCCATGTGCTGAACTAGAACACAGTAAACTGTTCCCTCTCCTTCAGGCATGGCCGTGGTGGCACCACTGAGAAAGTTGCCACACCTTCTCTTGTCCTTACTACCCTCCCTTGTGCACTGAAGCCGGCCTTCACCTCTTCTGTACTCTTGTTGCATTCATGCCTACATACACTATCAGAACCAGCCAATGGCCCCACTTCTCCGCAAGTTCCTCCACCCTAGCTATGAGCCGTGTCCACTGCTGCCCCGGGAAACAGTACAGCACCTCTTTACCATCAGGTGTTAGAAACCACCCCCTCCAGTGCTCCTCATTTTAGAGTCCCCCCAACTACTAGTACATTTCTTGTTCCCCTATGTGGCTGCTCCCTCCTTGGTATATCTGGGACTATGCCTGTCCATTGGGTGTACTCGTCACTTCATCCATTAGGGGGTATCTTCTGGGGTACCTTTGTCTGAAAATGGGGTGAACCTGTTGCTTTTGCATAACCTTGGTTCCTTGACCGCCCCCTTTCCCTTCATCTCCACCAACCATAGTCCAGTCTCCAACTCTGTTTTGAACTAGCTTCTCTGGTGGCTGTGACAGTGGCTTCCTATGTGGCCCGTTGGCTGCATTCCTCCAGGGGCACATCTAAGCCCTTGCTTCCAGCTTTGCTGTCATGGCCTGGATCTTTTTACAGCTAAGACAGCGGTCAAACTCCTAGAGCACCCTCTGGTTTGCCACTGTCCCACACATTCTGCACTTCCTCAAAATTCCTCCACAGTGTCCTCCCGCATTGATTTGCGCTTTTATTTATTTATTTAGTTTTTGTTGACCGGGTAGATGTGCTAACTATAACAATTACTATTTTCAGGCACGACCCGGGAGGGTACCCACTACCTTCTGCTGCAGTCCGTGCTCTCTGGACCCTTCTGTCTTCTGCTGGTTCTTCCACTCCTTGCCTCTGGTGACCAGAGTCCCTTGCAATCTTCCTGTGGATGTCCTGCAGACACAGTCACAGTCAGATGTCACTTTACTGCTCTGGGGCGCAGTCATGATGGTGTGCTCATGCAATGGGGATGCTTGAGGGGGAGTCTTTTTATCCCTCCTGGCCGTCCTCCAGTTGGTCCCTTATTTGCTGTGACCCATCAAGTTATTTTCTCCCTCCTTTGTCGTTGGTCCAGCCTCCAGTTATGGCACTACTTCCTTTTCAGATCTCAAGAAAATAGCCATCATGCCAGTTAGTTCACAACCAATGAAAATAGCTCCACCAACGAGGGATTGCTAGAGGTTACCAGGATTCATTTAACGATCTCTGGGGTGCGTACCTTCACCTTTGTGGCCCCAACCCTGTTTAATGCTCTGCCTCATCAGATTAGAGAGTGCTGGACCACTGATAGTTTTAAAAGGAAATTAAAAACCTATTTATTCAGTCAAGCATTCCCCGAATAGGTTTAAATCCATGCATATTATGTCTTGTATTTTACACCTGTGTTAGATGTTTTTTATAGTAATTTTATTTAATTTATTTTTTATTTTATTTGTTTTTTGTTGACTGGGTAAGTGCACTAGACAAATCCTGCCTATTTTCAGGAACGATCCGGGGAAGGGGGATACAGATGAATGCCAACTGACCTTGAACCAGATTAAATGCGCTCAATGGAAAATGTCCTTGAAATGTATTTTGCCTTGTATTTTCCTTTGTCATGCATTGTATCCTGCCATATGTATCTTCCTGTATTTCTGTGCATCATGTATTTTGTTATCCTTACTGTATCGTTATGTTCTGTAATTTTACCTCCCGGGTCGTGCCTGAAAACAGTCACTTGCTGGCTAGTGCACTTACCCAGTTAACAAAAACTAAATAAATGAATAAATAAATAAACTGTTGGTGGTATATTTAGTGAATGAGGGAAATTTGGCCAGTGCACGGGGGAAATTCCCCTACTCTTTTCAATAAGTGCCATGGGATCTTTAACAGCCACCTGAACTACCACCAATCCAGGTAGATGGTACCTCGGTTTACCATCTCATCCGAAAGACGGCACCTCAGAAGTGCAGCACCCCTCTCATGGGCATGGCACTGCTTCCTTTTCGGATCTCATGCCCCTCTCAACTGTTTGTATGCCTTGGACTTTATTATTAACTGTAAAGTGCTCTAATCTCTAGGAAGAGCACCGACTAATAAACATTGATTGATTGATAGAACCAGAAGTCATGCCTCAACCCATGTCTGTTCCATTGTCTGAATGTGTGGTCTAGGTGGGACAGACCATAATGGGGGTCATAGGATAGTACATCTAAATATCTAGCCTCTGGCTTTACTGAGGGGACTTGAGATAATACTCTTCAGTTGTCCACTGTAGTGTCTATGAAGTACGAGAGTGGGTAAGTCTGTGGGTATCAGCACTTCCAGGTAGCGAATAGCAGGCCTGTACCATTTAAAGAGTAATTTAGCTGACTGTGTTTCTGTAGGATTGTAACCTGTTTGTAGAACTTCCATTATATCTGTGTTGAACATGTAAATGGCTAGGTGTTCCATCACCTGTAAAATGGAGAACAGGGCTGGGAGTGGGAGTGACTCGTCAAGTTCAGTTAAATAAACCAGAAGATTGTCAGTGTAAAATGCCACTTTATGCTCCTCCCCCTCTATACAAATTCCCCTTACTTAAGTATTTTCTTTAATACCCTGAGGTAATGGCTCTGTGTATAGGGCATATAAGAGTGGGGAAAGGTGGTGGCTTTGTCGGTTCCCCCTGGTGAGATGGAACCTTTCCAAGAATCTGCCATTCACATTAACCATGACCTGAGGTTCTGCGTGTAGGGACTGGATCAGCTATCAGGAGGGTTCTGGGCATTGAAAAGTTTGAAGGGTGTATTGCAGGAATCTCCAGTAGACCCTGTCAAATGCCTTTTGAGCATTCATGCTGCATAGTAATAAGGGGGGCTTGTTTTGACGTGCCTTTGCCGTCAGGTATAAAGGCCTTTTAACATTGTCAGATGTTTGTTTTTGTGAATCAAATCCTGTAAAGTCTTTATGAATTAAGGCAGGCAGTATATGCTCGAGCTGCCTTGCCATTATGACAGCGTATATTTTATAATCTTGGTTTGAGACTGAGATTGGGCAGTGTGACTCGTAATTAAGAGGGTCTTTTCAGGGTTTTAGAACTCCTGCTAGATTTGCATAATTCCAGCTTGAGGGAGTCTTCCCAGCGTGGATCTCCTGAAATGTTGAATGTAGGGAGGGGAGCAACCGTGGTTTGAACATTTTATAACAATTCAGATGAGTAACCATCTGGGCTTGCACTATTGTTTTGTTTTTTTTTGTATTCATAATGGCTGTATAAATCTCTTCTGCAGTTATAAGCCTAGTTACATTCGCCTTTTGCTCTCTGTCAGTGTTGGGTGATGTGGGCAAAAATTACACAGTAACTATCTGAGTCATTGGTGTTGGCAAGCATACCCCTTGTACTGTGTCGAGTACAGTAAAATCTGGAAAACACAGGGACAACATGAGCCTCAAGCCAGAGCAACAAATATAAACAGTCTGATATACTTGAAGAACTGTTTTCCCCCTCCTTGGATGCTCTAATGCAAGTTTGTAAATGACTTTTGGAAGATGTGTGGGTGCTAAACCTAGAGGCCATGTTTGTATGAGTGATCCAGTCAAATATGTATGCATGAGTCCATTCACACCAGTACTTATTACTAGTATTTCAGATACTAGTAATAAGTACTGGTGTGCATGAACTTCTGTGAGGCTGCCTACCTTGATGTGGTAGACAGGCTTTTGATGTATCCTAAACATGGTAACTAAAAGTCAGCCAACTTCAGTCTGATTAGGAGTGTGTGTGTGTGTGTGTGTGTGTGTTAGATAAAATACAATTTTGTGAATCTGTTAGGATCATTGACTCATTACATATTGTTGACTGAAATGGGGGTGGGGCAATATTTATGTGACAGGCCAGCACATCTTTTGCTTTGTGTTTACTGGGGTGGGGAAGGAAACCGCTCCATCAGCTCTTGAATACAAGTTTGAAATTCCTGGCTATACCTGGTCTGAGTTAGGTTCTTGCCCTCGGATGTATAGACTTATAAAACAGTCTAAAACTTTCAAAGCTTTTTGCTGTACAGAAATTATGCTTCCCTGTAACTGGGTGTGCAAGCTTTGTTACTGTAGACACTTTTTGTTGTTGCCTAAGGCGGTAAGTAAGTAATTTCTTGGCTCTGGCCCCTCCTTCATAGTAGTGTTGCTTAAGGTAAAACAGAGCTTGTTCTGTTTTGTTTTGCAGTCTCTCCTGGAGTTGAGTGTTTACTTTTTTGCATCTGTGGACGCATGCATCTGCGTGGACTCCAATGTGTGTCCTTGCATGTGTGCCGTTCGTAGAGAAGTCAAGGTCTCCTGGAGCTGTGCCTGCCTCTGCTCTCTCTCTCTCTTTTTCTTATTCAGAGCAGCATATTTGACAATTTCTCCTCTAAGTACCATTTTGATTGTGTCCTACTTTATGGAATGCTCAGTACCTGTACTGTCCCTGGTTATCTGGGGAATCTTTGGTGCCATTAGTTCTTTAAATTCGGGGGTCTCAGAGGGGTTAAAGTGGATCTCCACTGCTGGGTGGTTTTCTTAGGAGTTAGCTCAGGTCTAAGATTATAGGGGCATGGTCCAATAACAGTATGAGTTCAGACTCAGTCTTAACATTTGTTACCCCTCTGGTATGTTCTGACATAGTCAGAAATAATGTAGTCTGGAGTATTGTTGAGAACGGGCTCCAGAATAGAAAGTCTAGGAATGAAGGTGAGGGTTCAAGTGGTGCCTCACTTCTGTTACCTTGTCTGTGGCCATGTTTGTGACCCACAGTGGCTCTGGAAGGTTGGGGATTGGAGCTATCCTTACTCAGGTCTAGTAGCAAATTCAAGTCCCCCTTACAGTATCAGCGGCCGTTAGCATTCTGTTTTATTGAATAGGCTTTGATGTGTGGAAGCATCTGAGCCACAGGAGATGTATAGGCTCCCTACAGTGCACAGGTTTTTTCAAATAGTGCCCACCACCAGTACCAGTCTCCCTTTTTTATCTGCATAGGATGTTCCCATCCTAAACAGTGAATTCCTTGGGATCAGAATGGACATCCTTCTTCTTTGTCTCTGCTTCCTTGGGATCAGGATGGACGTCCTTCTTCTCTGTCTCGGCTTCCTTGGGATCAGGATGGTCGTCCTGCTTCTTTGTCTCTGCTTCCTTAGGATCAGAATGGCTCTTCTTTTGTCCCTGCTGATACGTGGAGGCCACAGCTTGCTCCATTACATATTTGGCCAATTTAGCAGGCTCCCCCACTGCCATGAGTTTCTTTATAACAGTATGGGTTGAGATTTCAATTTTTTATGTTGCTTGCACGCATGTGCAAGAAACATAGTGCCATCATCCGAGTTTTCGGAGGTCTGTCAGCCCGTCTTCCAATGCAGTCAGTGTGTTTGCAGGCGCGACCCCAGTTCCCCAATCACTGCTGCAGCTGTCTATGACAAGCTGAAAATGCAGTGGCATACAGCTGAAAGGGAGAGCTCCGCTTGAGTGAGCAGAGCTCTCCCCAACACACACACACACTGCGCGTGCGCACACTGCATGTTCATCGCCTTCCCCTCACTGTAGGCTGTGGGGTGCCCAATCCCGTGGCTCCGCCTCCCAAAGCATCCGGTGCCTCTGGGAGCCCACCCCAGCGTGGCAAAATTATGTTATGGCCCGACGGGTGCCCAATCCCCGTCGGCTCCACTGTTTCTCCCCAATGCCCAGCCAGCGGCAAAGTGCCAATCCCACTCGGCTCCTATCTCCCCAGTACAGGGTGCCATGCTGAGGCCCACCCCAGCATGGCAGCAGATCTCATAGCCGGCCAGGGTGCCCAATCCCCGTCGGTTCCACACCCAGCCATCCTTCTGCCAGGCTGGGCCCACTCAGCGTGGCAAGCGTCCCGTCGTCATTTAAAAAAAAAAAACCTGTAAAGAAAAAGCGATTCCCATGCAGTCTCCCTGCCCCACAACCCGCACCCACCCACTGCGTTCCCGCCTCCCCACCCCACCCCATACTTACCTCCGGAGTCCAGCACGACGATCTTCGGTGGACCGGGAACACGTCTGCACTCTTCAAAGCCGACCGCGAACTGAGGAAATGCCGGTAAGCTGTATAATGGGATAGATAGGGTTTTTTCAACTTTGTTGCATATCTCAGGCATTTTTGGGAATTTTTGCACCAAATTTTCAACATGGGGTTTTTGGGACACCTCCTCATGAATTCTTGCACTGTCATGGTGTTACTCGGGCCCGAAGGGTAATTTCGCAGCCACCGTGCGAAATCACCTTTCCGGAATGATTAACGAAACGACACTGCCAATGTTCGTAAGGTGGGCTCTCAAAAAGCCTATTTTGAAAATTTGGTGGAAAAATTCCTAAAAATGACTGTTTTACGAGCGTGCGTTGCACAGTTCCTACGCACGCTCTTAAGTTTGCAAATTTTCAATATTTTCATTCCAGATTTTCAACATTGCCATTTTACCACACCTTCTTATGAGCAGTATAGCTGTCATTTTTCACATCTCACCGAAAACGTGTTTCCACCCATGTAGCGCACAATGGCGCAGTCGGTGTGCGAAATCAATGTATGGGACACATTAAGAAAATCACAGTGACACTGTTCATGAGCAGAGGTCTTAAAATGGCTATGTTGAAAATTTGGTGAAAAAATTCCTACAAATGACTGTTTTACGAGCGTGCATTGCGCAGTTCCTACGCATGCTCGTAAGTTCACGAATTTTCAATATTTGCGCTCCAATGACTTCCAGATTCCTAAACAGCACATAGAAGCAAGCAACATTCGGCATTGACAAATGCTTGTTTAAAATATGCAGTCACTCTGGACCTTTTTACAGGGTTGCTTAAGCCATTTTCATTTGCAAGGCCACCTAAAAGTTGGCTGGGAGGATGTTAGTAAGCCTTATGGAGGAACGCCTCCCCAGTTCAGCTGGTGTGGGGGTCCCGGGGGGGGGGGTGCCTGCTCCTCAGCTCTGTGGAATAATAATGGGCAGGCAATATAGCCTAGAGATTAGAGTAATGAACTACGAATGAGCTTGGTACATCCAACAGACCTGGGTTTGATTCCCACAACCTCCACTTGCATACTGTGTGACTCTGAGCAAGTCACTTAACCACCCAAGGGCTCCCGGGTCGCCTGTGAAAGCAGGCACTTGTGCCTATTGGGTCTTACCCTGTTACCAGACGAATAACATTAAAATAAATAAATTAATTAATCTGTACTGAACATTCAGAATACAATTGCCTATACAAGCTATAGTGCTCCATTTAAGGCTTAAACTGCCATGAACCTGAACAAAACAAAATGTAGCTAATTTCGTACTGGGAAAGGAACCAACTAGGCTCAACAACATAAACTTTTCCTGCCCTGAGTGTTGCAAACCACTCCTGATAGTGACATGACTTCCAAGGGAGGGGGTAGGTATCTTCACCCTCCTTCTGGGTAACGTGAGTGTAAAAATGTTGTCACCTACCCAGAGGTCTGAGCATGCTCATGCATGGGTTTGGGCCTCTTTGGGGCATAGACAGCCCCAGGAATAAAAGAGTAGTACTCAGGGTAAAAAAATAAAATAACATAACCAGTGGGATTTTCCAGCAGAGAAAAATGCCCTTGAGTGGCCATGCTCTGTCGTCCCCCTGCTAAATTGCTGTGCGGGATACCAGGTTGTTAACATGCCGTGAGTAATGTTCAGCGGGTTTTTCTCCACTGGGACTGTGCCACAAAGGGGTCACCTTTCCTCCTCTCCTAGATAGCTGGGATAGCACCAGTGTCTTAGACATCCAGTAGAGGTTTGGTAGGAAAGTCATATTCCTAGCCACCTTAATCAAGTAACAATTGGCGGTCTGTGAATAGTATAAACTATCTTAAACAGCAGTCTTAATAACAAATATCATCTATCGATCATGTATCATTCAGAGGTGTCTGATTAGAAACAAGTCACCTGTAGAAATGTTCCGGGTGCTGTAAATAAAGGATACAGAGTCAGTCATGGAAGAGCCTCCCCCTAGTTCTGGAGAGGAAAGAACAGTGGCTGTGTACTGGTCATAAGGCTCTTGGGCCAGTATAATATGAGGTCTGCACCAAGGATAAAGGCAACGCAGTCTTAGAAGTGTGAAAAGTCCTCATGGGCCTAGTTATTGTGAAAGTCAAAATTTGCCAGTGTAACACCAGGTTTGTTGCTCCCAGTACAGAAGTCCATAGTGCCCCATTCAGAGCGGCCATGTCCCAGTCGGTGGGGTCCCCGTTGAAATCCTAGAAGCTCCTCCAGCAGATATGGGGGCAGGAACTGCAATGCAACTTGCCCTGCATGGGGTCGCCTTCAAGAAGGGAGACCATGCAGCAGGACCCCACAGCCCCTTGACTGTTATTGAATGCAGGTTATGAAAAGCACTGCTGCTAAGTGCAACTCAATGAGTATTCGTTCCCCAGGCCGGTCCAGTAGGTAGCACACTACAAGGTAGGTCTCGAGGTATGATAAGGTGTTATGTTTGTTTGTTTGTTTGTTTAAAATTTATTTTTATACAGGTTAATCTGATTGGGGGGAATCCCCATTTACAACAGATACCTGTGGCATTTGCAATAGACAAACAATACAAAAATAGAACAAAATACAAAATCACATTTACCTAAAAACAATTACAACAGACATTTAAATAATTATACAATTCCAGTTTATGGGCAGTCTAGATGGACCAGTGGTCTTTTTCTGCATTCATTGTCTGTGTTTCTATGTAAGTGCATTGCAGCTCCTCATAGAACATGCCGTTGTGCACATACATGTGGAGTCAGTGGAGTGGGCACCTCCTGGGTAGTCAGGGCCTAACAAGGAAGACAGATTGCTGGAATAGCCCATAGATGGATAATGGTCCTGAGCTCTCCCAAACCTCCTGCCCCCAGTGAATATTTTGCTGTCCCCATGTGAGAGGACTCCCACTGCAGAGGACAAGCTGCTGAGTCTGAGTGCAAGCATATGGTTCAAGAGTCTGAAGGACGTCCAAGGGAGTCTGGGGGAAGTATAAACAGCTAATAACATTTCTTGATTTACACAGGTTTGTTAATTTGGATCCTCAGCAACATTTACAGTAGCTACAGGCCAGCCAGTAATGACTTCTTTATTTTAAGATAGTACTTCTGCTTGTTCTGGCTCTGAGAGGTGTTGTTTTCAGGTGTCACATTTGTCATACCCATGTGAGCGCCCTTGCACTTCTGACCCTACTGCAGTTCCATGGTTTGCAGTCTTGCAATCACAGCCAGCCACATTAACCAAGGATAGTGTACGTGTGTGTGTGTGTGTGTGGGGGGGCTTTACAAACACAACAGATATGGATTACAAATAATAATTATTGCAGATAATAAAATGACAAATACCATGCCTTCTCCTTTGACAGTTTACTTGTAACATCCCTGGGACACATTAAACTCACGGACTTTGGCCTGTCAAAGGTGGGATTGATGAGTATGACAACAAACTTGTATGAGGGCCATATCGAGAAGGATGCCCGGGAATTCCGTGATAAACAGGTAAGTTCTTTGAACTTTTTAGTTCTCTTATATCTGTGTAGCAGGAGGCATTTTGTCAAGAGTGGACATGGCTGAATTAAGCAAGATAACTTTGTAATTTATGTTACAAAATAGGGTTCAGAATTCTTTGGAATCCTAGCAACTTCACTGGTCGATTCACCTGACCAGACATGAATCCCCAGTAAATGCATGAGTTAGCCCCAGTCTAACATAATCTATCTAGCAACAGCTTAACCAAATGATAGAAAAAAAACATTTTTTTTCCCATAAAAATGAAGCCTTTTTGACTTTTAGAACACAATAACCCAGGACAGGGCATATGGGTGCATTTAAAGTTACTCCGCCTCCATTACCAAACTCACATATTCTACCTAGTAACAGCCTGACTACTCAAACATGAAATGGTTTTCCATTAAAAAAGAACAATTCCCTTTTATAGGTGCTGCAGCCTACCTAGGACATACGTTTCTAGAGAACTTCCTGGGTGCATTGAAAGGCACTCTACCATTGCCCACATGCCTTCCATTTCACCCAGGGGCATGCAGGGGGGCCATTTCAGCTTTCAACAGGGAGGGGCAACAACTGGTCAAAGGGGCTGTTGGGGTGGATCCAGGGTCTGAAATTAAAAAAAAACAACACAATGGTCTGCAATGCGGGGGGGGGCGACTGCCCCCCCAAATGGCGCCCTTCGGGGCATGCATCAGTTCACTAGAAATGTGTGCCCTGTCCTTGGGTTATTGCTTACCTACATCAGATTTGTATGTCTTGCTGTTTTAGGCAGAGTGAGTGCTTTCTTCCCAACCCCTCACTCACCAAGAGAGACAGAATCTAAAAAAATGTAAGTTTGAAATACCGAATAATTATGTGACTAAATTGTATGTTTTGCCAATGGCTATACAGTGTGTTTTACTAATGGCTATACAGTGACACAGTTGTAAAGTGAATTATTTTGACAACCCACCTTCTTTTTTAGTATTTTATTTTCTCCCTTTACCCCCAACCACCATCCCAGCATCAGAGTCACCACAAATATATCTGCCCTGAAGTTGGCAGGGCAGACAACCAGCCATCTCCCCAGCAGACTTCAGTGCCACTTCTTGGGCAGCCAGCAGGTGGCAGGCTAGTTATGTCCAGGCTTTATGCGCCTCTCCCTCACAATGCCCCCCCAACCCCCGGCTTTCAGTCTGCCCCAGTGTAGGGCACCAGGGTAGCATGCAAATCCCCATCTGCCAGGTGGCAGTGCAGTGCACCACAAGGCAGGCCAAGAAACTTGCATGCTTTTAAGAAGTTTTTCTCCTGGTCACATTCTGGGATTTCCCTTTGGGAGTCTTTGCTGCACTACCTTATAGGTGAATGGCAAAATACTGTAGTTTCAAACAGCCATTTTAAACATGACACAACCTCTTGTAGCACTAAAGTAGTAACAAATCTTCTTTCTCATTTGCTGGGGAGATGGAAGGTTTTTGAAAAATCATCTTATTAGGAAGCTGCTCTGTACTTTGTACACGTCAACTGTGGTTGCACTGCATGCCTGTCCACAGCGTCTCACCAGTCATGATAGAACAATTGCACAGATATGGTAGCTTGATTGATTGCTGCCTCAAAACCTAGGAGTGAGCGTAGGAAATGCTAGACAGTAAAATACCACAGCTCCTTTGTCTTCATATCCTGCTGTATATCATAGGGCAGATTGATTTTAAAATGTAAACAAGAAGATCTTCGTCGAGGATGTCTCCTCCATTAGGCCACACCTTTGGAACTATGGACATCAGGCACTAGGACCACACAGAGCAGAACTTTGCTAGCCGGAGGCCACTCACAATAATGTCCCACAATCTGCATCTGTATAAATGTGGGCAGCCCCATCACTCCTCAGTTCTTTTCCTGCTGTCGATTATCCACATCGGACCTGCTAAAGGAAACACCATCAACTAGCCATTGCTGATTATTCTTTCTTTTACTTTATTAAACCGTTTATTTCATCGTCTCCTCATGCTGATGAAGTAAAAAAAAAAAACAACTTATTTCAGTACTGTGAGTGCAGAGATAAAATTTAGAAAGAGGACACACACACGTAGTTTGTGTGTGTTGTCTGGGCCTGTCTCACAACATGTGGACTTGTGAGATTTGCCAGAGCTTCAACCAGGCTACAAGGTGACACTGCAAGAATGCTCTATAAAATGTTCTTCTTAAAACTTTGAAAGCCATGGAGATGGACCAAGGCCCAAAATCTGTGTCTCCCCCACCATCTGCCATCCTGACGTCATTTTAAGAAATTATATGACACGTTCTGCCTGAGTTACCTATGCAGGTAGTTATCTGGTCAGAGGTGCTTCCTGGCACCCAATCCCTGTCAACGCCTTCTACTAGCGCACCACAGATTCCTCCTTCTCGGCCGCCGCCAATGTCACCGGTGCATTCAGCGTCTCCTGTCATCAATAGAGAAGTTGGTGACAAGGTGGAATATAAGCCTGGTCTCGTGGTTTTGGAGGAGGAGTATGAGGGAGAACATTATGTTGCACCTCACCCTAGTTCTACCCTATCATCCTGCAGGGAGGACTCGGTTGTCTATACCCCAAGGTCTCCTCTTGAGGATCCTACATTTCAAGCCATGTTGCAGCAAATGCAGTCTGCCATGGGCTTTGCTGTAGAGGAGGATGGATCCACAAAAATAAATCTGATGGACTTTCTGGACACCCCTTGCACACCCTCCATTATAATTTTACCTATGTATCCTACATTAAAGGATGCTACCTTTGCTGTATAGCACAGACCAAACTCACTGCCTGCAGTGCCCCAAAAGGATGATAAGCAGTATCCTGCATCAGCTAAGCATTATTATGTCAATCAGTCAGAAACTAACTCTGTAGTCATCCTGGCTGCTCTTGATGGGCCTAGAGCACCTAAGCACCCGAGTACTTTGCCTTCTGATAAAGAATCTAGGAGGCTGGATGTGATGCACAAGCGTACTTATGTCTATGCCTTACTGGGCCTTAGGATTGCAAACTTCCAGGCCAATATGATAAAAATATCAGAACAGCCTGTGGAAAGCTGCAAAAACTATAGCCTAGGCTTTGCCTTATGGCTCTGCCAAGAACGAGTAACTTAAAACATTAACTTCTACAGTTTGTGAGGTATCTGATGCTTCTGCCAGAGCTACAGCTTCTGGCATTTGTACGAGAAGATAGTCTTGGCTCAGAGTTGCTGGCTTTGCCAGTGATGTGCAGCAAGCAGTTTTAAATGCCCCTTTCAGAGGGACAAAACTGGTTATGATGCCTTCAGACCTCAAAAATGACTGTATTCCACTCCTGCCAGGGATTGTGGGAGGTGATTATTTTTTTAGCCTACTGCCAGAGGTGGTCGTGTCTACCGTCAGCAAAACCGAGGTAAGAGAAGTGGCCCCCTGCCAGGCCCCTTCCCCCCAGCTGCCCACACAAAAGCACCCAAAGCAAATGGTACCAGTGGCACTGCTGCCACTGATTCCACCTGACAGTGTTTCAGATACAGCCCCACCTCCATTGTTACTTTCATGGGTGGTGGCATGGGGGCAGACTCTCTCTGCATCTGAAACAGTGGCGGGAGATTTCAGTGGATGAATGGGTAATGGAGATAATTGCAAAGGGACATGCTCTGGAGCTTCTGGAAACACTTGCAGATCATCCTCTGCCTCCTTCCTCTAATCCTCTAGGCCATTTGTCCCTTCTGAAGGACGAAGTTTGGTCACTATTCCAAAAGCGTGCTTTAGAATTAGTTCCTTCTTCACAGAGAAACAAAGGGTTCTATTCCGGATACTTCCCGGTCCCAAAATGGACAGGGGATCTGTGTCTTGCATGGGATCTCAACTTCTACATCGAATACAAGAAGTTTTGAATGATATCCCTGAAAGCTCTGATTCCCCTTCTGCAAATAGAGGAGTGGTCTTGTTCTCCAGACATGTAGGATGCAAACGTACATGTCAGCATCAGAAAATGCCACAGGCAATACTTCCACTCTGTGCTGGAGGGGGACATTACCAGTTCAGAGTATTGCCCTTTAGCTTGTCATCTGCACCATGGGTCTTCACCAGAATGCTTGGCTGTAGTGGCAGAAGGTGTTTGCAGGGAAGGCCTGTATGTGTTTGTGTATCTGGATGACTGGCTGCTGAATTCCAGCTCCAGGGAAGCTCTCCTATATCCAGTACCTTGTCTCAGACAAGGCAGTTGTGCGAGGAGTGTGTGTGTGTGGAGGGGGTCACAGTAAATGAGCCAGAATTTGTGCTGACTCCCTGCCAAAGACTTCAGTACATAGGGACAGTCTTGGACACATAGAAGGGATGTGTTTTCCAGCCACTGGGCAGACAAATCTGATTTTTCATTCATTTATTTCAGTTCTCAGATAAGACCATTTGAGCTCGGAGCTTTTTACGTAGGTTCCACATCAAAAACATTTCAGACAACTGTTATACAAGGAAACATGGTACAACAGGATAAGAAGAAACATTTCAGTACAACGTGATTTATACAAGGATTCAAAAATACAGTGTACAAAACAGGATGAGGTTACAACCAGAGTCCGGCACACAACAGAAACCGGCAATTTATTGAACCCAACAGTGAACCTGTTAATTGTCGAAGCCAGAGGGTGTTAGAGCTTTACTAAGTGCTAATGAAAAGGGGTGGGGTGGGGAGCACCCAACTGTAGAGTGCTAATGAGTTAGTAATGTAAGTTCAATAGTAGGGGTAAAGGAAGAAGGTGACTTGGTTTAGTCCTAGCAATGGCAGACACATTGAGATTCACATATAATAAGGTTTTTTAGGTGCCTTTTGAAGGAACACAGAGTGGGCAGGCAAGCAGTATTCTCCTGAAGGGAGTTGAACCTCAACGGTGCCCGGTAGGCAGAGGTTCTTTGTCCTTGAGATGTACGACATTTTGGAGTTAGGAAGGACTGCTGTTTAGAATTTCGGGTATGCCGCTGAGTTGTGCAGGAAATCAGCAGTTGTCAGACCCCCAGTGGTAGCTGACCAAGGCAGATCTTTTTGGCCAGGAGGCAGGATTGATATTTTAGCCGGTCATTGAGCGTTAGCCAGTTTGCCATGGCACATAGATCGCAGGTGTGAGTTAGTCAGTGCGCATCTAAGGTGAGTCTGCAGGCTTTGTTGAGTGCAGTTTTTATGCATTAGAGGGCTGTATCTGTGGCAGAGCCATATATCGGCAGACCATAGTCCACGTGGGAACCCACTGAACTGTGAACAGCTATGCTGAGGGCTTTGAGGGTCAGGCTTTGCCTGTGATGATATAGTATCCCTATGTGTTTGTTGATCACATTAGCTACGTTGTCGATGTGGAGGGCATAGGACAACGAGCTGTCAATAGTGATTCCGAGATATTTGAAGTGTTGTACATGTTCAAGGGAGGCACCACCCCTATCGCAAATTGATAGCGGGTAGTTTCTGTGCTTGTTTTGTGAGCTGGTGAACAGCACTGTTTTTGTTTTCTTGCAGTTCATTATCAATTTATGATTTTTGAACCACGTCTCTACACTGGTGAAGTCGCACTGTAGTTGCTGCTCCAGGGCAATAGGGTCTAAGCCACTGGAGAATACAGCGGCATCATCAGCATAGAGAAGGATGCGGCCTTGACAGGCTTGGGCGAGGCAGTTTAGAAAAAGGCTAAAAAGGAGGGGACCCAGTACAGACCCCTGAGGAACTTCTGAGCGAACCAGTTTGGTGTCAGAGGACAGCATCTATTCTGACTTGCTGTGAACAGCAGTGCAGGTAACTGCGGAACCACGTAACAGCCTCTGGTGCAAGGCCTATGGTAGTGAATTGGTCAACTAGAAGGGCATGGTTGACCGTATCAGAGGCCGTTGTCAGGTCGATATAGGTTGCCCCGACAAGCAGACCAAGATCGAGAGATTTGTGGATGAAGCCCGTGAATTCCAGGAGGGCTGTGGTGGTGATTGCCCAGGCACAGTTGGTATACAGGAGTCACTATGTCTCTGCGAGAACAATGTTATTTCTCCTGGATTTCATTTCTGCATCTATCATGACTATGCCACTAGCCTGCTTACATATGAGAATCTCTCAGAGGACACTCGGGGTCCAGTGAGATCAGCTGACAGATGAGCTGGACCAAATAGTTCTTGTCTTGTCCCCACTTCGCAGAGCATTGCTATGGTGGATGGCTCTTGAAAACCTATTAAAGGGCTTTCTATTCCTTGTACCAGCTCCTGTACAGATCCTCACCACAGATGCCTCAGGCTCTGGCTGGGGTGCTCATTTTGGCCCTTACCAGACACAGTGGTCATGGACCAAGTTGGAGGCCAGGTTAAACATAAATGTCCTTGAGATGAGAGCTGTCCTGTACAGCCTCCAGGCGTTTCAGGAACATCTGTGCCCCAATCCTCTTTAAATACTTATAGACAATGCCAGTGTGATGTATTACATCAACAAACAAGAGGGCACTCATTTCTATCCCCTGTGCAGAGAAGCAATAAGAGTATGTTGCTGGGCTCTGTCCTACAGCTTACAGTTGTCAGCTGTGCATCTCCCAGATCTCCAAAATGTCTTGGCAGACAGGCTAAGCAGGTCTCAGGTCAAGATTCATGAATGGAAACTGTTGACCTCTTTGGTAGATGACTTCTTCGCAAGATGGGATCATCCAAAGTCGGACCTTTTGGTGTCCCCACACAGTACAAAACTGCAATGTTTCTGCTTGCTCACTCCAGGGCCTGTAGTTTTCTGGCAAGAGGCATTGTCTCTCTCTAGGTACGGGAACTTCCTATATGCATTTCCCCCAATTTCGCTAATACAGTGTGTCCCCCTCAAACTTAGGATTGAGAGTGCCACACTCATCCTCATTGTTCCATTATGGCTTTGTCAAATATGGTTTCCACATCTGCAACAGATGGCAGTGGAGCCTTCTGTCCCCCTACATCTGTGTTGGGACTGGTTGTCACAGGACAGAAAAATCCTGGTCCATCTGGACCAGAAATCCCTACATATGCAGGCATGGCTCCAGAAGACAAATCCATTGTATGTTTTGGGGTATCCCCTAAGGTTACTAATGTTCTAATTGTGGCTAAAAAGCTTTCTACCAGACATACTAATTCTTTGAAATGGAAGTGGCTCACTTTGTGGGCTGCTTCCACAAATTTGGACCCATGTATGTGTCCTGTAAATGCTGTGCTGGAATACTTGCTTTCCCTAGCAGACTCTGACCTACAGTATTCCTGACTTAAGGTGCATTTGGCTGCTATGTATCAGTTTTCCATGCTAGTACTGATGGTTGTATGGTTGCTAGTTAGAGATGTCCCATACTGTTCTGAGAGGTAGTCAGAACGCTACCATAGTAGTACAGTACCTATCACTGAGAGGGATGGAATCATCTTTAAAGTTACATAAAACCTTAAGGAAATACTAATATCTTTTATCACAGAGTGTAATCCCAGGGTCAGTAACTACAACATCTGTAACAATACCAACCATGTTTATGCTGGGAGGGGGCTATGTCTTCCTTGGCAATTGCACCATTCTCTAAGAATTGTTTTTAATTACTGATGGTGCCATCTGCATTACAAGGAGAGGAGATTAGTCTCCACTATCTGGTCAGTGCACCTTCTGGTAGGCGTTAAGGAAGGGGCCCAAATCTAGCAAAATATGTGGAGGCTGGTCTGGGATATGTGTGTCATTCTCTCATACCCAGCTAATTTGTATACTGCTGCCAGTCACTCCTATAAAGTGAAGGAAGTCTCAGTTCACCACCTAAGGGGGAGCTGCTGTTTGGCTTCTAGACCTGCATTGCTGACTTTGGGTAAGGCTGAGGTATTCCCTAGAAAACACATGCTGGGATCTGCTGGAGTGGATCTCCCTAAATGTTTCTCACAGTATTTTATGATCTGGGATCAGTACCCCTGAATAGATGGTCAGG
This sequence comes from Neoceratodus forsteri, assembly GCA_016271365.2. Lineage (NCBI taxonomy): Eukaryota > Metazoa > Chordata > Ceratodontiformes > Ceratodontidae > Neoceratodus > Neoceratodus forsteri. The sequence continues at coordinate 1,059,038,766 of CM057454.1, forward strand.
AACAGAGGATTTGCTCTAGCATTCCTTGGGCACGGTGGCATTGCCAGTATTGGTCTGCATGCAGGAGAGTCATCTGTTTCAACACAACTGGGGTTCTGTACCACCTGTGCTGAATTTACTTTTGTATCAGTTGATACCTGATATCCTTAAAGCCTTTGTGAGCATTATGCACTAAGTGGGTCCAGTTTTCTTCCGAGATAGTTATCTTCAGCTCTTTTTCCCAGTCATATTTTTGTTTCAAAACAGGGGTTTCCTGGGGCACAGAGATGTGTATATGTAGCTTCACCTAACCTATGGGGGTGTCTCATCTAGTGTGTAATAGCTTCTAGTGCTAAACTACTTTTATGCAGTCTCTGACCAGTGACTTGTCAGATCTGCAGATATCTCCAAAAGTCAGATCAGGGCAGCTCATACCTGTTGAGAAGATTCTGAAATGTATCTAGAGACTGGGAATATGTGGATAGCAGATGGCTTACTAACAATATCCCCCTAGTTGCCCAGCTATACCACTGCAAAGATGACCAGTCTGTGGAGATACATGGGTTGTCCCAGAGGGGCTCCCACACCCCCAGGTGGTTGGTCGCCCATCTGTGTCTGTCTATAAAGGTTTTCCATGTAGCTAAAGTGAATAGGGCATGGAATATAAACCTGTCAAATGCACTACTGTACAGCAGGGGATGAAGGCCCGGGGAGGGGGCGCGGGGGGAGGGTTATGTTGCTGGCCCTTTCCAAAAGGAGCTAAAGTGGAAAAGAGTGGGACTGAGGCTGCATCCATGGAAGCATATGTTTGAGCCCTGCAGCCAGGTGATATGCCCACAGTTCATTCCTGGGGCTCTCAGTTTCGCAAGTGAGAAGTGGTGTTTAGCTCTTTCCCAGGGGAAGGAAAGGAAAGGAAAAGTTTCTCTATTTTATGACATTTTTTCTGAGGGATGGTGCAGGGAGGTAAATGTGAAAAAGGAGTTTTGGCAAAGCCATCATTTTATATGCTGAGATTTTGCCCCCAAAAGTGGGGTTGAGTTTTTTACAGTGATGGAAGTCTACGTCTAACTCCTTCAAAAGGGGGTTCAGGTTAAGATCCACATGTTTCCATAGATCCTGTGCAATGGTTATATCAAGATGTGTGATTTGCTGAGGGGACCACTGAAGGTACCTTCCCAAAGCCCTGATACTGACGCAAGGTGCTTGCGCCAAACATAATTGGCAAAAGTGGCACCTTGCGTCAAAAACTGCTCCCTGAGCTATTCTCAAAGGCAGCCTGCACCAAATGGGGCTTGCAATGCTGTTGTGCCCCAAAATGGGCTGCAGCCTGGCACCAGGGGCATGTAACAGATGCAAGCTGCCACATCCCTGAAAATGGGATTCTTTAAACACACCCAGAGGACATTTTTCTAAGTACCCTTAAGGGTACTTGGAACTGTCCTCTGGGAGGGTTGTGAGGGCTGTGCCAATGTACCCCCTATCCCCAAGAAATATATATAACAAATCCCCCTGCCCTAAATGTAAGAACTCCCCCTTCCCCAATGCCGCTGGTTACTAATATTTGTATGAAAGCCCAGATCCCCGATGCCACCCATAATCCACATATGTAAGAAGTCTCCCTTCCCCATCCCCGATGCTGCCCATTATTATTTGTTGTATTAAAGCCCCTCCGCTGATGCCGCCTGGAAATATATTGTGTATTTAAGCCCCCTTCCCCATCCCCGATGCTGCCCGTTATTAGTTGTATGAAAGCCCCCCTTCCCCGATGGCACCCGTTAATACTTGTGTGAAAGCCACCTTCCCTCCTCTCCAATGCCTGATGCCACCCATTGCTGTGCAAATTAAAAATCACCCATGCCTGGTAGTATAGTGGACCCCCCACCCCTGCAGGAAGTGCCCACCACCCCACTGGCCCCCATCCTAAACCCTGAGCTGGCAACCGGCATAGCCTTCCTCTCACCACCACGGCCGCCTGCCGACTGACCTGTCAGTGAATGAGTACTGGATAATACAGTACACACAATGTGCCTGTACATGATTATATAGTCCAAGCTCACTGACAGGTAATTTGGCAGCCGGACGTGGTGGTGAGAGGAGGGCTGTGCCGGTTGCTGACTCAGAGTCAGCAAATACAACAAATAATAATGGGTGGCATAGGGGACAGGGAAGGGGATGTTCATACACATATGGGATTGGGGTGGCATCGGGGATGTTTCATACAAATATTAGTAACAGTCTGCATCGGGAAAGGGTGAGTTCTTACATATATGGAATATGGGTGGCATGGGGGGGCACTAGCCCACTGGAGTCGGGATGTTGGGGTATGATACCAGCGGACTGGGATTGGGAGACCACTAGCATTTGGGGGAGGGAGTCAGCGGCAAACCCCTCCTGTGCACCTTGTGTTTGTCACACGGGAGAGGTTGCGGCAACTGTGGGGACTTAGACGCCGGAACCCTTCCTGTGCCAAAATCTGGTGCAGGGTCCCCGGCGCACCAGGCTTCGGTGCAAACTGCTGTTTGCCGCAGCTTGCACCGCTCCTAGCCTGTTTTGAGAATTGAGCCCCATATCTTCACGACATTGCACATTCAGGGGTAACACCTCTGTTTTCTGCCAATTTACCCTTAATCTTGAGAGGGATGTAGAGGAATCTAGAAGGTGCATCACATGTGGCATGGAAGATTCAAGGTTGGAGAGGGTGAAGAGAAGGTAGTCTGCATACACCAGTGGTGGCCAGTACACCTTGTATTGGGATCCATTTTGGTAGATCTCAAGAAACTCTTGAGATCCACCAACAATAAAGTGTACAAAAAGTGCAATAATTACTCTCATCAGCTGTAAAGATCTTCACTGTTTCAAAAATGCTACCTTTGCCCCAAGATCACCAAAAATCTTTTGCGATACACCAGTGGATCTAGATCCACGTATTGTCCACCACTGGCATATGCTGATGTCTTTAATGTGTCACTGCCTACCCGGACTCCCTCAATGGCCTTTTGTCTAATTCTGAATAGGAGTGGTTCCATAGTGAGGAGGAAAAGGAGTGGGGACTGGGGACAGCCCGGCTGTGTCCCTCTGGCAAGAGGGGAGGGAAGGATTGGGAGACCAGTCCATTTGTGAGAATGCAGGCAGAGGCATTCATGTATAGGAGCTTGAGCCATTGTCTGAAAGAGGTGCCAGTTCCTCTAGCTGTCATAGCTTGGTATAGGTTGTCCTACTCAATAGAGTCAAAGGCCTTCTCACTATCAATGATCCTAGGGCAAACTGGTTCCTTCTGCTGTCTGCCAATCCAAATGGCTTAGAAAAGTACCCTAAAATTGTCCATAGCCATTTGACTCTTAACAAAGCTAGTCTGGTAGTGGTCTATAAGGTGTGGAACCAAGGCTTGCAGTCTGAGACCTAGGAGCTTGGCCAGAATCTTGGCATTAACATTGAGCAGAGAAATTGGGTGGTGATTGGCCATTTGTGGTTATCTTTGCCTGGTTTAGGCAGAATCATTATAAGGGCCTCAGACAAAGAAGGGGAAAGTCGACCATAGTCCCTAGCTCCATAAAGGACTTCCAGCAGTCTGCCACTAAGTAACTGCTCACAGAGTTGATAAACTCCACTAGAAAGCTGTCAAGGCCTGTTTTTTTTTGTTTAGGTATCTGAGACGTATTCTTCATATGAAACCTCCTATCTGCAATCCAGTCCCACCTTGGAACTCTTGAGAAACTGACAATGGTGCCTTCTGAGCTGGCCGCGAATGATGGCTTACATTTCTTATCATGGAAAACATTATTTTTAGTTACAATCACTTCTGCTTAAAGGATATCAGAGCTTCAGGTTATAATGTGTGAGCTACACCTTCACAAGGACATTAACCAAATTGAGGCAGTCCAGAGAAGGGCAACCAAAATGGTGCAGGGACTGCATCAGAAAACATATGAGGACAGATTAACTGAACTCAATATGTATACCCTAGAGCAAAGGAGGGAGAGAGGTGATATGATTGAAACATTCAGACACCTTAAGGTCATTAACAAGGTGAAAGAGTCTAACATGTTTCCTTATAAGAAAAATAGCAGGACAAGACTAACATGTTTCCATATAAGAAAAATAGCAGGACAAGAGGACACAGCATGAGATTAGAGGGAGGTCGATTAAGGGGTAATGTGAGGAAGTTCTTTTTCACAGAAAGGGTGGTGGATGCATTGGAATGGCCTACCTCAGGAAGTGGTGGATATGAATACAGTGCAAGGCTTCAGACAGGCATGGGATAGGCATAAGGGAGCAATACAGATAAGTATGAATCGATAAGCCATTGACAGAGCAAAGGCCTATGGCACATTCATAAGGTAGAAAAAGAAATGGGCAGACTGGATGGGCCTTGTGGTCCTCATCTGCTGTCAACTTCTGTTTCTGTGTGATTTTCCACAGAATTTCTTTGCATAAAAATGCTGAGTTTTTACTGGAGGTGGCATCTGAATCCACACTAAATCAAATGATACACCTTTCTGTTTACTACCTGGAGCATGCCAATCAGCGTGAGGCACAACTCCATACTTTAGATACAAATAGAATACCCAGATCTATGTTAATCACACCAAGAACTGCAGAAAGTCCTCTCAGCTTTTTGTTTCATTTGCCCCTGGGAAGGAGTGTGCTCCTGTGTCTAAACATGGCCTTTCCAAATGGCTGGTACATTGTATTACATTCTGTTATAGGAAATATGGTAAGGAACTTTGTCATGCAGTTCGTGGGCACTCCACCAGGGGAGTAGCCACCTCTGTTGCTTGTTTCAGAAATGTTTCTGATGCTGACATTTGTGCTGCAGCCACATAAAGCACTGTTCACACCGTCACTAAACATTACAGTCTTTCGTAGACGTGCTGGATTCAGACTTGCTGTGTTGTAAGGCGTGCTGTCCTGAATATACATCAGACTATACCCTCCTCCTAGTTTTATTTGGGACTGCTTGGGAATTGTTCCAAAGGTGTGGCTGAATGGAGGAGAGATCCTCAAAGAAGAAACAACAGTTACATACTTACTGTAACAGTAGATCTTTGAAAGAATTTCCTCCATTAGGCTATGCTGTCCCTCCCTCCCTCCACCCATCCACCTTCTGCTTCAGTGAGGGTTACATCCGATATCGTCAATCCTTGTCTAGCTGTGACCCTGGGTGACTTCTGTCGTGAGTTGAACCAGTGTTGTACCAACAGTCACACCATGTCCAACAGCTGTCTGGGGGTTGCTCTTGTAACTTTTCTTGTCCTACTTTGCCTTGACAGAATTACACTATCCTTATGGAATGAGGGTGGCTCAAATAAATCTAGGACCGAGCACTATGATTTTACTTTCTCCAACCTTATTGTTTATAATGCAAGGATACTACAAACGAATCTTCTTCTCTACCAAAAGGGCTGTCCCTGCCATTCTCTCTATATGTTTAGGAAACTACGGGACAAGTCTGCATTATCCCATCCTTTTCTAAATGTGGGGCTGTGGTTCCTTGTCATCATTGCCATTCTGCTATCTGGGGATATAGAGACAAATCCTGGGCCACTAGATGCTTACTTCTCAGCAGATGACATACATAGTATCTCCAAACATGGACTATTAATTGCACACTTGAATATAAGAAGTTTGATGTGTCCTTAGGTGGAACTGGAGTCATGGGTCAAACTGTACCAATCCTGATATCCTCTGTCTCACTGAGACCTGGCTAAAACCATCGATTTACTGACTCCCTCTGCTCCCTGCCAAATTACTCTATTATTCGAAGGGATAGGCAATCGAACAAACGTGGTGGTGGAGTTGCTCTGTACTACAAAAATAATCTGACTGTCTCTCTCCTCACTATCCCGGATGCTCAATTGGTATGTGAATACTTGCTTGCTACCCTTGTGTTGGGAGCCAAGAAACTGCATGTTATTTGTGCCTATACAGTCGTGGCCAAAAATATTGGCGCCCTTGCAGTTTTTTCTAATAATGTACCATTCCTTCCAGAAAATTGTTGAAATTAAAAAATATTTTGGTATCCACATATGTATTTCTTTGGTTTGCAGTGGAATAAAACACAAAAAGCAGAAAAATTTACTAAGTCTCTTCGCTTATTCACACAGAAATCCTTAAATGGCCGGACAAAATTATTGGCACCTCTTAGAAGTAGTTAGAAATAATTAGATTTCAAGCAGGTGATTCTCCTTCACTTTGGAATTGAACTCGCCTGTGGTGAGTTGCAGGTGCCTGCAATATAAAAATCACTCATTCAACCAGTTTGAATAGAGAAAAGGACTTATTCTCCTGTTTTGTGTCACTGTGTGTACCGCAATGAGCATGGAGAAAAGAAAGACAGCCAGAGAATTGTCTGAGGAGATCAGACAGAAGATTGTAGTCAAGCATGGACAATCTGAAGGCTACAAATCAATCTCCAGAGACCTTGATGTTCCTGTTTCCACCGTATAGGATGTTTAAGGCCCATGGCAGTGTAGCCAACCTCCCTGGACGTGGCCTCAAGAGAAAACTTGATCGAAGATTACAGCACAGGATTGTTCGAATGGTGGAGAAAGCACCTCGATCAACTGCCAAACAGATTCAAGTTGACCTTCAGACACAAGGTACGACAGTTTCAACTTGCACCATCCATCGCCAACTCGGTGAAAAGGGGTTATATGGTAGGAGGCCCAGGAGGACCCCACTGCTGAGAGAGAGACATAAGAAAGTCCGACTGGGGTTTGCCAAAACACACCTGAACAAGCCAAAATCCTTCTGGGAGAATGTCCTGTGGATAGATGAGACCAAATTAGAGCTTTTGGTAAAGCACATCATCTCTATGTTTACAGAAAACAAAATGAAGCCTTCAAAGAAAGAACACCTTCCCTACAGTCAAACATGGAGGAGGTTCAGTGATGTTTTGGGGTTGCTGTGCTGCCTGTGGCACTGGGTGCCTTGAACGTGTGCATGGCATCATGAAATCTGGGGATTACCAGGCCATTTTGGAGCGCAATGTTGAACCCAGTGTCAGAAAGCTGGGTCTCCGTCAAAGGTCATGGGTCTTCCAGCAGGACAATGACCCCAAACACACTTCATAAAGCACCCAGGAATGGTTCAAGACAAGGCACTGGACTGTTCTGAAGTGGCCAGCAATGCGTCCAAATCTAAATCCCATTGAAAACCTGTGGAGAGATCTGAAAACAGCAGTTGGGAGAAGGCACCCTTCAAATCTGGGAGAGCTGGAGCAGTTTGCACAAGAAGAGTGGGCCAAACTGCCAGTGGAGAGGTGCAGGAAGCTCATCCATGGCTATAGGAAGCGGTTGATTGCAGTTATTTTGACCAAAGGCTGTGCTACCAAATATTAAGTCTAGAGTGTCAATAATTTTGTCAATGCCATTTCTTTTCATTTTCTGATTTAAAAGGATATAATAAATTCTGAATCAAAAACAAAGGTTCTGTAATATTAACAGAGAAATAAAAAATTGTGGAGACCAAATACTGTACTGTTGTTAATTTCAACTTATGTTTAGGGAAATTGTGAGTTATTTGAAAAAGTGCAAGGGCACCAATATTTTTGGCCACGACTGTAACCCCCCAGCTGAAGGGATTGCGGGTCTAGAGTACTTGTTGGAAAATACCTCTCAGAATTTGAATCATAATGAGGTTGTCATCTTAGGGGACCTGAACTTAAACTGGCTTGGGGCAGCTCTCAGTTCTCTTCAATCTCTGACTCATAGCTACAACCTGCATCAGATGGTAACAGTGCTGACTAGAAGTCTGTCTTCATCACCACTAGGCACACTATTGGATTGGGTGCTGGTAAACTGGATCGAACATATCTCAGCCGCTGGTACCCTTGCTGATGCCTTAACTGACCACTCTCCTACTTTCTGCATCCTGTCCTTGGGGGCATCTCCATCTCCTGCACCACGTCTCATCACTTTCACAAACTTTGCTCACCTAGACCAAGAAATGTTTCTGTATGACGTGTCCAGAATTGATTGGTTGGAGATCTATCTATCACACTGTTCTCAGGACACTCTTAACCTCTTCATCACTAAATTCCTTACGGTTCAATGTAAACATGCCTCAAAGGTCACCCGGCGAGTGAGAGGTAAACAAACAAGACGGCTAAACAAAGACTTGCTCAAAAGTTTGCGCCTTAGAGATAAACTCTGGAAGCGCTACAAAACATCAGGCCAGTAAACAGATTTCAGCGCTTACCGTACGCTATGGAATTCATGTAAAAGACAAGTCAGAGTTGCTAAGAGCAAGTACTGTAAAGACCTACTGATTAACTCGGCCAATGATCCCAGAAAATTCTGGTCACACATCAAATCCTTCCTAGGATCCTAACAGTCAACTACCCCTGGTGATATGCTGCTAAATGATGTGCATTGCAATGATTCACAAACCGTAGCAAATTATTTCAACCTGCATTTCTCTGATCTCTCCCAATATACCTGTTCCTTCAATCCCGCTGCAGTGTCCTCCCACTCCTCATCAGGAACCTGTCTGGATAAGCTGAAAGTGTTGTCCCCTGTGCCTCCTTATACTCCTCCATTCTATTTTAAGGTTGTGTCTAGAAAGGAAGTCCTGAAGCTCCTGAGGTCCATCTCTGATCATACCAGCTCTGGCTCAGACTCCCTGGAATCCCACCTCTTGAAACTTGCAGCTCCCCTTATTGCATTACCGCTGGCCAAAATTTAGAAGTTATCACTTTCGGGTGGAATGGTACCTGACCTCTGGAAAGCTGCTTGGATCACACCTGTACTTAAAAAGGGGATCCTAAGGTTGTCATGAACTACAGACCAATTGCCATACTCTCGGTACTGAACAAAATCCTGGAGAAAATTGTCGCAACTCAGACAACTGACTATCTACTTAAGCACAGTCTGCTCTCAGATACCCAACATGGCTTCAGGAAAGGACATAGCACAACGACTGCACTCCTTAAATCCACCACAGACACTCTTTCAAAAATGGATACTGCCAATCTGACTAGGGCTGTCTTTATTGACCTCACAAAGGCCTTTGACCTTGTTGATCACACTTTGCTTCTCTCCTCGCTTTGACACCTGCATTTCTCCTCCTCTGTTGTTGACTGGTATGAAAGCTATCTGACAAATAGAACTCAAGTGGTGAAATTTAATTCCTCTCTATCGAACAGTACCACCATTAACATTGGTGTACCTCAGGGCTCCATCCTAGGGCCCCTCCTATTCTCTGTTTATATAAATAACATTGGAGCTGCTCTAAAATCCTGCTCTGCTATTCTATATGCTGATGACAGAGGGTGGTGGTAAATGGCTGTCACTCCACAGAGGGAAGAGTGACCAGTGGGGTACCACAGGGATCAGTGCTGGGACCGGTCCTATTCAACATCTTCATCAGTGACATGGCGCAGGACCTAGAAGGCAGAATTTCACTGTTCGCTGATGACACAAAGCTCTGTAACAGAGTAGACACACCAGAGGGTGTAGACAGAATGAGGGCGACCTGCAGAAACTTGAAGAATGGTCAGGGGTTTGGCAGTTGAAATTCAATGCAAAGAAGTGCAAGATAATGCATATGGGGCACAAAAACACTGGCACAATATATCAGTTGGGGGGTGAGGATATAGCATGCACCAAACAGGAAAGGGATCTTGGGGTTATCATCTCTGATGACCTCAAGGTAGGAAACAGTGTGACAAGGCAGCAGGTAAAGCAAATAGGATGCTGGGATGTATAGGCAGGGCATTACCAGCAGGAAAAGGGAGGTCATAATTCCACGTATACAAGACACTAGTGAAGCCCACCTGGAGTACAGTGTACAGTTCTGGAGACCATACCTCGTAAGGACATAGACAGGGTAGAGAAGGTTCAGAGGAGGGCAACAAAGATGGTGCATGGATTGCATCACAAGTCCTATGAAGACAGGTTGAAGGAACTGAACATGTACTCCCTGGAGAGGAGGGAGAGAGGATATGATAGAGACATACAAGTATCTTACAGGGAGGAACAGGGTGCAGGAAAACACTATTTTAAGCGAAAAAGATGTTCCAGGACAAAGGCATGGGATGAAGTTGGAGGAGGACGATTAAGAGGAAACATGAGAAGAATTTCTTCACAGAACGGGTGGTGGACAAGTGGAACACCCTGCCATAGGAAGTGGTGGGGGCTGAAACAATCACGGGATTTAAGAATGCATGGGATAGACATAAAGGAATTCTGGAGGTCAGAGGTAAGGTGCAACAGACTTCTAGGAAAACAAACTGAACTTACAAGCTCAAATGGTCAGACTGGGTGGGCCATAGGCCCTTATCTGCCAACACTGTCTATGTATCTATGTATCTATGATGAGCTTGTCATCTATACAAGTTCTACTAATATAGACATTATCAATATAACTCTTTCCTTTGACTTTAACAATATCCAAAACTGGCTATACGACCACAAACTGGCTGTCAACACTAGCAAAACTAAAGCCATGCTGCTTGGATCGGACCCAAAGCTCCGGTCTTGCACAACAGCACTGACAGTGCAGGACTTAAAAGGTCAATTACTGGAATGTGTGACCTCTTTCAAGTACCTGGGCATCCTGCTAGATCAGTCTCTTGGTCTTAATCTTCATGTACAGTCTGTTTGCAGAGCTGTCAACTCCAAACTGGGTGTTGCATATAAGACTAGTTGTATGCTCATGCCATCGGCTAAAATGGCCATTACGAGGGGGATTCTGCTCCCCAGCCTAACCTATGGGGCTCCCTTATTTGGGGCTGCTCATAAAACTGACCTACTCAGATGGGATATTACATATAACAACATATGTCGCTATGCCTCTCCTGCTGCTCGGCTTAAACACCACTGTCAACTTTATAATGATCTTGGTTGGCTCTCTCCATTAGCTAGTAGGAAATACTACCTTGGCTCTCTTAATCAAACCCCTAGGTGTCTTGCAGTTAGGCTTGTTTCTCAGGACACACTCCATGGTCTACGATCAGCTGATAAATCCTTTCGGAATTTGCCGAGGTGCCGCACTAGGAAAGGAACTGTTGCATTTGAGCATGTGGCTCCACAGCTGTGGAATTTCCTTCCCCTCAACATTAGACTTTCTAGCTCCCACACATGCTTTAAGAGAAAATTGCACTCAAATCTGCTGATTGCTGATACCTGTTCCTGCTTTCACCCTACCTAATGTCTGATGTCTCTTGCCATACAATAGTATTTCCTCACCTCTATATAACCCTCTTACTGCCTCAGCCTGTCCTGGCTCCCTTTCCCTGCCCATATACAATCTTGCACTGCAGGCATCTCCCTTATACTTACATTTACTCATATTATCCAATTTCATGGCATGCTCCCCTTTTTCTCACTTACCGACCTTTTCCTTAATGACACCCCCTGCTCTCAGTGGTTTTTTCTTCCTTTTTTATTACCTGTTTTGGTTTTTGTGTACCTTGTTCTGTTTATATGATATCTCACCTGATAATTTATTGTCCAAGGTCCTCTCTATTCATTGCATAGGTGGGCACCTATGAACTTATGAATGGTCTACTCTGTATGTCTCTGATATATTGTATCCACTTTAACTCACTGTATGTAAAGCGCTTTACTTTGTATGTTCCGATATATTGTATCCTCTTTAACTCATTGTATGTAAAGCGCTTTACTTTGTATGTTCCGATATACTATATCCTCTTTAACTCATTGTATGTAAAGGACTTATAAACTGTTATCCTGTTAAGTTTCTCCATGTCTGTACTCTCCCGGGTCGTGCCTGAAAATAATCATTTTATGGCTACTGCACTTACCCGGTTAACTAAAGCTAAATAAATAAATTATGCCTGAACCGAATTCATGCATCATGTGTCCAGCCTCATGCCTCTCCTTGTTTGCCTGGTACTGGTCTTGTCTCCTGGTTTTCCATGGTTGGAGGTCCTTTGAGTCTGATCTCCAGTGGGGGAACTGAGGAGTGATGGGGCGCCAGTGTTTATATAGAACCAGATGTGGGATGTCATTATGGGCAGCCCCCAGCTAGCAAAGGTTTCTGTGTGGTCCTAGCACCTGATGGCTATATTTCTAAATGTGTGACCTAATGGAGGAGATTCTTTCTAAGATCTACTGTTATGGTAAGTACGTAACTGCTCTTTCCTCCACCTGCGCCCATTCCCAGGGCTACTGCACATAAGATACTTCTTGAAGGATTGATGTGTATCAGGAAGGAAGGAAGGAAGGACTCTATCTTTGATAATACTGTAATGTCTGATCTGTCAAGAAACACTAATCAATATCATTTGCATAATTTCAGCCAATCAGAGTCTAGAACCATAGGGGGTCTGCTTATCCTGCATAGAGCTGGCAACTCTTGCAATGGCTCAACACTCAAGTAATTTTTTTTATGTTTATGGGTCCTGCTAGAGATCTCTACTACTGAAAAAAGCATAATGTCATGTGGTTTGGGCTGACAATGAACAGTTAGCGTCACTTTATGCTCCTCTTGCTTAAACAGCCTCTTATTCAGTCCCAGCAAGTTGTTTCCTTACTTAAGTTTTATACTCACTGTGGCAAAGAATGTTTTTCATGTGGGGCCCCTTTTGCCTGGAATAACCCATCTCCTCAGCTCGCAAATTCGCCCACCCTTTGCACCTTCAAACATGATTTGAAAAAATTGCTGCTGCAAGAATGAACAATTTGTAACTTTTATTAGCTCTCTTTGTTGGTATTTAATTTTATGACTTGGGATGTTCTGTAAACAAGGCTGGTTCCCTGTAGAACTTATCCTGTATTTTTATGTAACTTATAAATAAAATAAAGTCACATCAACATATATATATGTCTGTAGTTCATGACAGACAGTGCACTAGTCAAGTCATTCTTGTGTGTGTTTTTTTTTTTTACTGTCAGGCATTAGCTGGTACAGATAAAGTGCACCTGTGCGAGTGGAGTGTAGGAATGCGCTTTAACCATTATTTGTAAGCTTTATGTTCTGTAAGTAAGAGAAATTATCTGATGACTTGCAAGTGAAAGTGTGGGGAAGACAAATGGAAACATGTTTCAATAAGCACAGGAGTCTCCGTAGAGTACTTGTGTAACCTGTGATGCATTGTACAGTCAAGGGAACTAAAATCTAGCTATGGCCCATTTCCCCTTGTGCATGCCTCATTACTATATGCCCACAATCTGTTCTCTAGAACAGTTGAGCACAGTATGCCTAACTACTTGTTTCGTATACAGTAACCTGTAAACAAACATTGTAAATGGAATAACATTATTATGGTTTTAAACCATGGTTTTCTACTTTTACTAATCATATATATAAATATTTATATAATATGTATATAATATATATTTTATTTATTGACGATATTGGATAACATACCTTTGAGTCAAAGACTTCTTTACAAAGGTTCCACGTCATTGAGAACAGAGGCATCAGGGACAATAGCAACAATTAGACACAATAGTTACAGTTTTATATATATATATATATATATATATATATATATATATGTATAGTAAGGGGTTACATGATGGGCATGACTGTGATATGAAAAATATCCTTTAGAGTGACCTCTTGATATTCACGAGTGGCGAAGCCACGAGTGAGTATCCAAACGTCACTGTGCAGTACTGAAAATATTTTCCATATTACACGAGTGCACATCATGTATCTGTTTTATACAATAGGGGCATGATAACTGGAGAGAACTCCAATTATCACACTGTGATAACTGGAGAAAACTCTGGATCTTACTTCAAAGTGGAAGCTCTTGCAGCAGGCTACACCATAAGGACTATGTTGCCAGGCACTACGACCCAAGGGAAATATTCTAGCTAGCAGTACGCAGCGGGGACCGCCCCCTGACATCAGACCGCTTCCAATGTCTGCCAGTGGTATAAAAGGGGCAGTTCCGGCAACGCCCCAGTTCTTTTCCCACCATCAACCCATTCACATCGTCTCCAAGGATGCCTATTGTTACCAGTCAACTGCCATTTTTTCTACAAACTTTTCAAAGTTTCTTGTTTTTCACTGCCTAAAAATTGGTGTATGTCTTCTCTGTTGTCCTTCTCTGGCCAGCGACCGAAATCCAAGTGCACATGCGGGAAGCAGATCCCAGCCCAAGACGGTCACTCGGCCTGGTTCATCTCCTTGGGGCCTGACCACGATGCCGGTTCCTGCCTACACTGCTGAAGTTTCAACTGCTGGACCCTCATCCATTGTCTGAAGATGTTGAAGACCTACCTTCCTTCCTTCTTGAACAGCAGCTGGCCACCACGCAAAAGACTCCGTCAGGCCTAGGATCCCAGTCTTCTTCTGGTCAGGGACTTCTCACAAATCCAAAGAGAAAAATTCCAGTGGAAAGCACCATCACCGCGGCAAGGACTGGACCTGTTTGGACTCCAGTTCCAGGTCTCTGCAGAGGAAAATGACCAGCACCAGTCCTTCCTCCCACAGGTGGCCGGACTCTGCCCCTTCACCAACCCAAGTTTCCTCCAAGTTGCCAGCCTTGAAACCCTCAGCATTGGTGCGTACGCCAGGTGGTGTTTCTTCGGGGCAAGGGCCTTTGGCCCCCTCCATTAGTCTTAGGCCCTACAGCCATGCCTCCAGGTCTAAGTCCAAGGATGCAGCCAGTCAAGGAGCGGGTGACAGCCTCCCTGCCACCCCTCACCAGGCTAAGGCTTTCTCCTCCTTGTCAGATCATCTGGCTGGACCTGACAACAGGAAGCAGCATTTGGAATGGGAGTCTCACCCTGACGCCTGCTCTACGAAACATCATCTGTCAGACTCCCGGCACTCGACCCCGATGTCCTCGACTTTGGGGTCTACCCGGCCATGTACACCCCCTAAGTTGCCTTCAGGAGGGGCGCAGTGGCTGGCTAAGGAGTTGCTTTCCCCGACAATAGACTCTCTGATGTCAGGGGGCCCTGATGCCGGGTCAGCCAGTCGACCTGCTCTCAGCTCCGTCGTCACCCCAGGACCAAACGTCACAGAATCCCCCATCACCAGAGCATCCAGCAGCTCCCGACATGCTATCAGGTCCATCGCCCCAGGGGTCTGATGACACGTCATGGATGCCAGGCCCATCGACTTCAGATGTGGTCTCGCTGGCCGATGTCAAAGATCTTTCCTTTTCCTGGTAGGACATGGTCAAAAAGTACAATATCCCCAAGGAACTTCAGTTCCCACCCCTCAACCTCTACTGGCAGACTCCCCGCGGTGGTCTCTGTGGTTGTCTCCTCCCCAGGGAAACATCCCTGATGCCATCCAGTGACAGGTCTTCCGAATGACACAGTCATCACTTGAGATCATCCTCCAGGCATTATAGGAGGCAACACCGCCACTCCTGCCCCAGATCCTTCTCGAGGTCATATGATTCAGGCTTCTTCACCTCCTCCAGATCCTCAGGGGTGTTTTACTCTCCTCCCCACCACCCTGACCCCCTGGGAGATTCACCCTGTCCCTTTCCCCTGGATGATCCCATGTTCCTGGATGTGATGCGTTACATCCAGTTTTTAAACCAGTGGGAAACTAAGGATCTGGATCCACAGAAGAAAACACTGGCTCATTTCCTAAGCACAAATGAACCTAAACACTTAGTTGTACCACCCTTGGTGGCACCCTTCCACAGCCTCTGCTGGACCAAAGAAAGCGGACAGGCTGTATCGTGCCCCGATGAATGACCCATTCCTTGTGGAGCACATCAAGGCAGACTTGCTTGTACTGATGGCTGTCCACGGCAGGACCAAACAGCCCTGGCACATGAGCTCCCAGCCACTGGACAAGGAATCCAAACGTCTGGATCAGTTTGGCAGTAAAATCTATTTCTCGGCCACCTGCACCATCCGGCCGCTCACCTTTTTGGCGCACATGGTGCAGTACCAGAAGGCACTCTGGAGCAAGGCCATCGAGCTAGCAAAAAGGCAGCCCGATTCCGATAACAAGACGGAGCTCATGGATGTGCTCCAGTCTGGTCTGGACGTGGGGAAGCACGTCTTAAGGTCCTCCTATGGTTCAGCGGACGTGGCAGCCGCCACAGGGGTTTGTATGCGGAGGTACTCTTGGCTCCAAATTTCTGGTTTCAGGCAGGACCTTCAGGATCCCATCATAGATGCTCCATTTCAGGGGTCCATGCTCTTTGGTCTAGACATTGAAAAGATGAACTCAGACCACCAGGACTCGGGTAAGGCCATTCAGTCTGTGCATCAGTTGCACAGATCTGATCAGACCCAATGCAGGCATCGTCAGGTTCATCACCGGGGGGGGGGCAGAAGCCCAAAGGACAGCAACAGAGAGGCAACTTTCATTGCAAAGTTCCCTCTCAACCCGGTGGAGCACAGGGATTTCGGAACACCAAACCCTCCCAGGTCTCCCTGCCCACCCCAGGCTCCAACACCTGACTCCTTGCTCGACCCTCCCACTTGCCGAGTCCAGGGGAGAGGTAGTAGGGGGTCGGTTCTCGCTTTACCTCGACGAGTGGGCCACCATCACCACCAGTGCATGGGTCCTCCAGATGATAGAGTGGGGTCACGCACTAGAATTCCTGCAGATTCCCCTGGACAATCCCTTGGTCCAAATGACTTACTCCCCCATCCCACGCCAGGCTAATTCAGGAGGAGGTACAGTTCCTGCTGGACAAGAAGGTAATTGAGCCCGTCCCAGCCCCACACTGGGTAAAGGGGTCTACTCCCGTTTCTTCTTGGTCCCCAAGAAGACAGGACCTGCACCCAATTCTGGACCTGAGTCTCTTGAACAATTACATGGAGTACAAGAGGTTCAGGATGATCTCCTTGCCAGGCATTCTTTCCATGTTGCATTAAGGGGACTGGCTTTGCTTCCTGGACATACAAGATGCCTACCTCCATATTCTGGTACTTCCAGCTCTCAGGAGGTTCCTGAGGTTCTCCTTTCAGGGAAGGCATTTCCAGTTTCAGGCCTTGCACTTCAGCCTTTCCTCAGCACTGTGGGTGTTCACGAAGTGCCTAACTATAGTGGCAGCAGCCCTAAGGAGGCAGGGACATTTTGTTTATCCCTACCTCGATGACTGGCTTCTGACTGCTGCCGCAAGGGATTGGCTTCTGGCAACTTTAGAGGACACTTTCAGTCTGTTCAGCTCCCTGGGGATCACCCTAAACATGGCCAGGTCGTTCTCGAAGCCATGTCAGAGGTTATAATATATAGGGGCAATCCTGGATATAGAGCAAGGGAAGGCCTTCCTCCTGCCAGACAGGGAGGTACACCTTTGATCTTTGGCCCACAAAGTTTCAGCTGCCCGCCAGGTCCCAGCTCGGACCATGCTTCAGCTTCTAGGCCACATGGCTATGGCCATAGTGACCATTCCCTCAGCACACCTGATTATGAGAGTCCCTCAGTGGACCCTCAGGATACAATGGGATCAGAGGGAGGATGAACTTGACCAGTCGGTCTTGAGCTCCAGAGCAGTGGTGTAGACTATCTCTTGGTGCCTTTCTTCCCCAGAATCAAAAAACCTCAAAAACGACATTAACCTGCTGGAGAAGGTACAGAGGAGGGCTACAAAGATGATAGCCGGTCAGCAGGGCAGGGCATACGAGGAGAGGTTGAGGGCACTGAACATGTACTCCCTGGAAGACAGGAGAGAGAGAGACGAGACATGATTGGGACATTCAAGTATTTGAAAGGGATAAATAAGGTTAATAAGGAGAGTCTCTTTAAGTTGAGTGGCAACCATATCACAAGGGGGCACAGTCTTAAGCTGGAGGGTGAGAGGTTTAGGAGGGAGGTCAGGGAGCACTTCTTCACAGAGAGGGTGGTGGACACTTGGAATGCGCTGCCAGAAGAGGTCATCTCATTGAAGATAGTGGGAAGCTTTAAGAGGGTTGGGATAGGCATGGGGGAAGGTAAAAATCATGGGTAGGGAGGATGGGAGGAGTGGGGAGGGAGGGCAGGTACATTGGCTCAAGCTGTGGACCCTGCAATACAAGCAGACTTGATAGACCAAATAGCCTTCTTCTGCTAGCTTCTTCCTATGATCGAGTCTGGATGGCACATTTATAAGGTAGAAAAAGAAATGGGCAGACTGGATGGGCCTTGCGGTCCTTATCTGCTGTCAACTTCTATGTTTCTATGAGTCTGGAGTCCCCTTGCAGAGAGAAGCCCCTTCACAGGTTCTCACAACTGATGCCTCGGGCCTAGGTTGGGGGGCTCATTTACAAAATCATCAGTTGCAGGGGGCATGGTCTTTTCTGGAATTGACCCTCCATATCAGTATTCTGCAGATGAGGGCAGTTGTGTACGCTTTACAAACGTTTGTACTGGACCTCCGTTCATGTCCCCTGTTGGTGCAGACAGACAATATGTTGGTCATTTATTACATCAACAAACAAGGGGGGGGGGACTCACTCCTACCCCCTCTGTCAGGATGCTATGAGAGTGTGGTTCTGGGCTCTAGGTCATGGCCTTTTGTTCACCGCATCTCATGTTTCAGGGGTCCAAAACACCTTGGCCGATGCCTTAAGCCAGTCTTGGTTGAGGACTCACGAATGGGAATTCCTTCAGTCTGCAGCAGATGACCTCTTTCAAAGATGGGGTTGTCCAGAGCTGGACCTCTTCGCATCCCCATGCAACACAAAACTGCCCAGTTTCTGCTCCCTCGATCACAGGCCTGGTGTTATTTTACGAGACGTATTGTCCCTCTGCTGGACAGGAAGGTTTCTGTATGCCTTCCCTCCTTTTCCTCTTCTGCAAAGAGTCCTGCTCAAACTCCAAGCAGAAGAAGCTGAGATGATCCTCATAGCTCTGCTTTGGCCTCGTCAAATATGGTTCCTGCTATTTGTTTTATTTATTTATTTGTTTAGTTATTGAAATGTTTCACCAGGAAGGCATGCTGAGCAACAAGTTGCTCGTCTCCTGGTGCAACCTAGGGGTTGGGGGTAGGGCAACATGAGGATAGTTTGCAGAGATTTGGTACACAATATAAATTTACAGTACATTACATTCAAATAATTTGAGCAGACAATACAGGAGTAATGAAATAGTAGGATGCTAACAGTTTTAAACTAGAGAGATACCACTCCAACACTTTTGGACTAGATAGATACAACAACACAAAATAACATTTGGACATACACTACATGACACATAACTGTGTAGCTAGAAAATGGCTAAATAGAATTGTTGTAGTTTGATCTAGGGAAGTTAGTGATGAGTAAACACAGGCAGAACAGGTTGGCTAAGGTATAACAGAAGTGCAAGTTAACTACCAGTGCAGTAGAGATTCGGGGTCAGCCATAGCTAGGGCTACGTAAGGGGGAGAAGGAAGGTGATAGAGAGGTAGGTATGTCGGTAGGCAGAGAAGTGGGGTGGTGGTGGAAGGGGATGGAACAAGGAGGCGAAATAAGAGGTAGGAGGAGGAGAAAGGTCTGCTGGGGCCTGACCCCTCCAGTATGCTCAGGACTCTGCCTTTGTAAGGCAGGGGTCAAGCATGACAGGAAGGGAGCAGGTTGTGGTAGCGAGAGGTAGAGTACAATAGGAGGGAAACAGGTTTTAGGCAGCAAGGGGGGGAATAGGTTTCAGAAGGACAGAAGAGAGGGTGAAGGTGAGAGAGAAGAGAGGCCAGGATCCCAGCCCTTGAGGATGTGGAGAAGTGGAGGGAAGAGTTGGGTTAATGGTGTAACGATAGGGTAGGGACTGGCCCTTGGTACAACTTTGGATGATAGAGAAATCACAGTAAGAGAACAATGGAAGATCTGAAGGGATGGAATGTTGTTTTTTTATGTGAGTGGGGATGGAGCTGCAGCAGGAGCATTGCATGGGTACTGAGAGGGATAGGGATTGTTGGGCTTAGAGGGGGGGTTAGGGAGGGTTGTAGCAGGAACAGCTACAGGTAGGTGCAAGGAAGTTTTTAAGGGCAGAGCTGATGGAGTAGTAGGAGGATGAGTGACAAATTTGAAGGGGGAGGAAATTCCACATTTTTGGGAGATGATGAGAGTAACTGGATTGGCCGATGAGGGTGGTTCTACGGGGGACCACCAGAGTATGGGAGTTGGATGATCTAAGGGAGTGAGAGGGAGTGGGGGGTGTTACAAATGAGGGGGAGAGGTAGGATGGGAGTTCACCCAGCTAGTGCTTGGAGGTGAATTTAGGCCAGTGGGAGAGTTGTCTCCATCCCTCCTTGGGATCTTTTGTATTTTTAGAGAAACTTACGTTGCCTCCTTTCAAGCCAGCCACAGATTACGAGCTGCGCTTTCTGTCATGAAAAGTGTTGTTTTTAGTAGCTGTAACTTCTGCTAGGAAGATTTCCGAGTTTCAGGCTGTGATGGCTAAAGAGCCATATTTAATTTTCAACTAGGACTGGGTGTCCTTGAGGACCAGTCCTAAGTTCTTAGCCAGGGTGGTGTCCCAGCTGACACTTAATCAAGACATCAACCTTCCGGTTTATTATTGATAGTATGCTAATCGAGGGGAGGCCCGGCCCCTTCTTCATATTCTGGACATACACAGAATACTTAGGTACTACATTAACCACACCCAAACCTTCAGAAGATCCGATCAGCTTTTCTTTTCTTTTGCCCTGAGAACCCTGGGGGCGCCTGTGGCAAAACAGACTCTGTCCAGATGGCTGGTCCATTGTATCACCTTCTGCTACAATAAATACAACAAGCTCTTACCGGGCTTGGTTAAGGGCCATTCCACCAGGGGGTTTCCGCCTCCTTTGCGACACTTCAGAATGTTTCTGTGGCAGATATCTGTGCAGCAGCTACTTGGGGCTCAGTGTAGACCTTTGTTTTATTTATTTTTTATTTATTTAGTTTTTGTTGACCGGGTAAGTGCACTAGACAAATCCTGCCTATTTTCAGGCACGACCCGGGGGAGGGGGATACAGATGAATGCCAACTGACCTTGAACCAGATTAAGCTGTTGGTGGTATTTTGAGTGAATGAGGGAAATTTGGCCAGGACACCGGGGAAATTCCCCTATTCTTTTCGATAAGTGCCATGGGATCTTTAACATCCACCTGAACTACCACCAATCCAGGCAGATGGGACCTCAGTTTAACGTCTCATCCGAAAGACAGCACTTCAGAAGTGCAGCACCCCTCTCATGCTGCACTACAGTGTCAGTACTGGGATATTAACCCAAGTGCCAGATGTGGGAACTGAACCCACAACCCTCTGATCTCCCGGCCTCAGAGGTGAGTGAAGCACTACAGCCTGGACGTTGCTTCCCGTTGGAGAGCTGGGTTTGGTTTGATGGTGCTTCAGGGCCTTTTGTCCTGAAGTTTCCTGCTACCGAAGTTTCCATTTCCCAGTCTGTTTGGGATCCAATTGGTACTGCTTGGTACTTAGTCTTTATGGTGTAGCCTGCTGCAAGAGCTCCCATTCGAAGTAAGATAGTATAGTTACGTAAGAACTTACTGTAACAGTAGATCTTCGAGAGGAGGTCTTGCAGCTGGTGTGGTTTCCTTCCCTCCTTCCCCCTGGTCCTTTTCTTCTTTTTTCCTTATCATTAGCAGGGTATTCTACTCATCTCAGTTCTCTGTTGATTGTTAGTCGGGTCTCCTGCAGGACAGCTGGGGTGTAGCCAGAGACCGCCCCTTTTATACCATTGGCGGATGTCGCAGGTGGTCTGACATCAGGGGGCAGTCCTAGCTGGGTACTGCTAGCTACAGTTTTTCAATGGGGTCTTAGTGCCTGGCGGCATAGTCCTTATGGTGTAGCCTGCTGCAAGAGCTTCTCTCAAAGATCTACTGTTACAGTAAGTTCTTACGTAACTGTACTTTATCACACTCTGGTTATTTCAGCAGAGTGTGATATCTCATGGTGGTAGTTTTATGCTGAAATAAAGAATGACATATCATCTCACCCCTATTTTATAAATATCTATCTATCTATATATATATATATATATATATATATATATATATGTATATATGTATATGTATATATTTATTTATTTAGCTTTTGTTAACCAGGTAGGTACACTAGACAAGACAATTGCCTATTTTCAGGTACAACCCAGGAGAGTACAGGAATAATAGATTTACTGTAGGTACATACAACGACATTGTACAAATTAGACATGTTACAGTTCATGTGAGGATACAGATTCAACACAGCATACGAAACATGGTAAGGCATAGATTATACAGTATTAACATAACAAAAATAAACACCTTGTGGGAGATAAGAGCAGTAATGTTACAGATTCAACACAGCGTATGAGCTTGGGAAGGCATAGATTATGCAGTATTAACATAACAACATAAATACCTTATGGAAGCCAAGAGCAGTTCCAGGGGCACAGTATTGAAATCCTTCAGATGTGACACTATATACAGCTTAGCAACCTCTTGGAGTCTGGTCTTTTGTCCAGGAGTAGCTCCTGAGCAGAGGAGTACTGTGATGGATCAATTCACGGGGGTTTGGGGCAGCCACAGGCTGAGGCAAGTTTGAGATGGTTCCATAGGGAGGAACGGAGACACATCTGTGAGTGCGCGGCACAGACAAGGGCAGGGAAGGAGTTCCACAGTCTGGGAGCGAATGCAGCAAAGTCCCGCCCACCCATTTGAGTCCGTGTAGCCGGTGTCTTGAGGAGAGCCTGTCCCTGGGACCTGAGGGAGTAGGAAGAGGAGACGGATGGGACAAGAAATTTTGCAAGCCCTGAAGGGGTGCCAGTGCCATGGACCTTTCCGGTGAAGCACCCTAAGACGAAGTCTATGTGGTTCGTGGGTGAGAGCCAATTTAGCCTGCTATTGAGGTCGCAATGGTGAGTGAGACGGGGGGCAGCCAGCTCAAAGCGGCAGACATTATTGTAGGCGGTGGACCACCTAGTGAGGTGGACTTTGGATGAGCGGGCAAACAAGAGGAGCCCATAGCAGAGCGAGGGTAGGAGCACCCCTCTGACAGGTGCAATCCGAGCTGCCGGAGTAAGATTACTTTTTGCTCTATATGCCAGACCCAGTTTGCAGCTTACAGTCTTGCAAGTATTCTGAATGTGGTGGCCAAGGTCAAGCTGTGGGTCCAGCGTCACCCCAAGGTATTTAAAGTTGTCAGTAACTGGGATCTTGACCCTGTTGACACCAGAAACACATAGTGGAGTAGGGGCGGCCTTAATCTTGGCCTGAGACCCAAAGAGCATGGCCTGGGTTTTCCTGAGATTTAGAACCAACGTATGTGACAATATCCAGGATTGGATGTTCCTCAAGTCCTCGCTCAGGTGGTGATTTATGACCCCATCTCAGGGGAGTGAGTCAGGATGACCAGGTCATCTGCATAAAGGATAGGCTTGCAGTGGATAGCAGCAGCCGGGAGTTTGTTCACGAATATGGAGAATAGCAGGGGCCCCAAGACGGAGCCTTGTGGGACACCCATGGTAACAGGGATAGTGTCCAAGAACTCCTTCCCATACTTAACAAGCTGCTGTCTGCTGCTTAGGTAGTTGGAAAACCAGTTGAGCACCTCAGGTGATAGACCATAGGAGCTGAGCTGGGTGGAGAGCATGGTGTGTGATCAACAAGATCAAAGGCCTTAGAGAGATCTATAAAGATGGCTCCAGAGAGTTTGCCTTGGTCCATAGCCACTCTGATCCAAGATGAGACCGTGACAAGGGCAGAAGTTGTGCTGTGCCCTTTCCTAAAGCCATGCTGCTCAGGGGACAACAGGTCATGAGACTGCAAGTACTGCGAGAGTTGCCTTGCCACGACCTTCTCGAGAAGTTTGCTGACCGCTGACAATATGGATATTGGACGGTAGTTTTCTATGAGTTTGGGGTTTCCTTGTTTAAGTATTGGGACCACTCTGGCTACTTTCCATACTTCCGGAATGACACCTGACGACAGGGACAGATTGAAGATATGGGTTACCATGGGGGCAATCTCACTGGCACCAAGACTCAGAAGTTTCGGCTCCAGTCCATCATGTCTAGCACTCGAGAAGTGGGAGAGACCCGAGAGCAGTCTCTGCACCTCTTGCACTGCCACCACCTGAAAAGAAGGGGAGGGTAAGATGAGGATGCTGTGGCCCATTTTTAACCCTTCTCCCCTCCCCCATGGGGGAGTGACAAGGTAAAGGTAGATAGGTCTGAGAAGTATTGGTTGAATGCATTTGCGATGGTCAGGGAGTTGTTGCAACTGGCACCATTGATGATCATTCATATCCGAGGTCTCACCGTTCGGGGTCCCACTAACAGTATTCTTAATGTTTCTCCAGAACCTTCTGGTGTCCCTAGCTGTGCACAGCAGCACAGGCTTGCAAAATTCCTCTTTGGCTGCCCTAATAGCCTTCTTACACTGATTTCTGAGCATCTTGTACTGCAGAAATACGGCCTGTTCCGCCATGGCCTTGAATTTTGCCCAGCACTTATCTCTGTACTTCATAATGGTTAGCAGACTGCCCTGCAGCCACTTTGTCGTAGAGCCCCTGACCAGCCATCTGATGAGGTGGGCATGTTTATCCTGCAGCACCCTGAATGCAGTGAGGAAGTGACTGTCTGCTGATGAGGAGTCCTGTGCATTCCATACTGCTGACCTGTCAGCGTGCTGGAGATCAGCATGGTAAGAGCCAAGATCAAATCTTTAGTCTCGGACCTGGATAATTTTATGTGAGATTTTCAGAGAAGGAATCTTCCACACCCCATACACGGGGGAGTGGTCAGAGATGGAGTCAGAGAGGATGGCCGATGAGCTGATCCTCTCTGGTCGATTTGTCATGACCCAGTCCAGGAGAGAGCTCCCTCCACCATTGGGTGGGCATCTAGTAGGTTCCTTAATCAGTTGCGACAGGGAGAGACCAGCAAGGAGTGGTTCATATGCTTTGGATTTGCAACCAAGCCAGTTTAGGTTGAGATCTCCTATAATATTTAGTTCATTATGTTGGATCACAGCACCTACAGTATCCAGGAGGACGGACAGCCCTTCCAGGCCGCCCCTTGGGGGATTGTAGGTGAATATAACGTGTATCTTTTTGGTCATCCTGAGCAATAGCACCGTGTGCAGGAACTCACAAGGGGACTGCACAGGTTGTGGACAGGGTAGCACCGACAAGTTAAGATGGCTTTTGTAATAGACCAAGATGCCACCCCCCTCTTTTTTTCCTGGGTAATCAAGCCTGAGGAGGTCATAGCCCGGGAGGGAGTTTGTGGAGTTTGGTATGGTGGGTTTAAGCCAGGTTTCTGTTATTCCCAGGATGTCAGGGGTGTGGTAGGTGACCCAAGCCAGTAGTTCCGCCAGGTTGGGCAGGATGCTACGAATATTGAGACGGGCTATTTTCAGCCCTTTGACCGCCATCCTGCCCAGACCAGCAGGGGCCGTTTTGGCAAGGCGGGCCAGGGTTTAGCTCGATGTCACCTGATAGTGCTAGGGTCACCAGGAGTAGCTATAGGAGATGTTTTAGCTACGGGGGAGCCATCCCTGGTGCGCACCCTGTGGCCATATCTCCTGAGCCAGACGTGCATGGCACCGAAAGCACCTCAGGTCAAGACTGCAGAGAACCCAGGAAGGGGGTCTGCCTTCTGCTAATAGGTTGGAGAACATGAAATCAGTTTCCTCCAGCAGGGAGCAAGTGCCCCATTGTTCACCCGCTCTAGGGACATCTGCACCAATATACCAGTAGATGCCAAGGACAGTGAGGATACCACAGGCTAGTGTGCACACAAGTGGATGCAGTGGTATTTGCTTAAATAGGTACTGAGGGTTCCCCATGTTCATACCAGTGATAGACTGACCGAGGGGAATGGTCCAGAAATCAGTGCTGGTCACTGGCCCCAACTCCGTGGCCAGTGGTGATTCCCACACCACTACCAGACACCTGATGCCACCCTGTTTTTCGGCAGTACCTACCTATTATTACAACCTATCTATTCTCACCACAACAGTTCAGAGCACATACCTCCAATAGTACCAAACTAAGCCCCTAAGTTGGTGAGCACCCGTGCTATGTTGGTAGGCAGATCACCTGTAACAGACTGGGGATTATAAAACAGTACAGTTCACAGGGATACTAATGCTGTTAGAGTAGTCAAAAATATAAGCCAGTGCAGTTCAGTTCACAGGGATACTAATGCTACCGGGCATTTAATGGGAGAAGGGAACGGGGTGGGCGGGCCTAAAACCCCACGCTGCAGCAGCTCCTTCTGATGCTGCTCTCTCCAGCCCCAAACAATCCTTTCCCCCAAAACCAATAGCAAAGTCCCGAACAGTGTTCGTCGGGGGAGGACTGCCCGGTTTACCGGCGCCTCAACCCGGAGGTGCTCCTTCCTTGTCCTGAAATGCAGGAGGAGCCTCTCGCACGAGCCGCCCACTCCGCCCTGCGTGAAACAGTCCAGAATAGTGTGTTGCAAAGATCTGGCTAGCCTTTTCTCTAGCCTTGCCCCAGGCGTCACCTTGTGCAGGAGCCAATTGGCGCAGCTGCCTTTTCAAATGGTAGTTTGGCGCCAAAATTCAGCTGGGGCTCTATGTGGAAACAAAGGTGATGGCATTCAGTGGACAGTCCCGAAAAACACAGCCCACGCTGCAGCAGCTCCTTCTGATGCTGCTCTCTCCAGCCCCAAACTATCCTTTCCCCCCATAATAGCAAGGAACTGTAAGGGCACAGTTGCAGTGGTTTTGAGAACAGGCCAAAATATATATATATATATACATATATATAAATATTTATATATACACATACACACACATACACCATAGGACCTCTTTCTTTCCATTGTGCTACCATGCAGGCGATGTGGGTTTGGGAATGGACTCAATTCACCAGATTGAGGAATGGGCCCAGCTGAGGTACTGCTCAGCAGTGTACTTCAGTTAGCGAGGGTTGGCGGTGAAATCTGGTGCCACAGTGAACTTCTGCATGTGGCCCAGGGAGCTTGCCTCTTGCTGCAGTGACGCTGTGACAGTGAGGCTGATGTACACACAGCGCACGCCATGGGATACAGGGTGGGGCCTAAGGGGAATAAACTGGGACAAACAGTATGTGTACCAAACCGTCTATGTGATGGTCATCGGTACCCTTTGGGCCCTGCTCTATATAGACCCCCTCTGACTGGGACGGTTAGGGGAGCAGCTGACAGGGATGAGAGATCCCCAACCTAAAGAGAGGAGTAGATAAGATAGCTCGAGCAGCCAAAAAGTCAGATTGGGGGAAAAAAAAAAGACTAGCTTTGTATAACGACTGTGAAACATCTTTTTTTTCATTTCAATTTTTTTTGTGCACTGGTAAATTTATTTAATTTTTCCTTTTGAAAGATGCTAGCACTGGAAATCTAATGGCAGGTGCCCCGCTGTGTCCTGATTGTTTGCCTTAACCCAGAGAAGAAAAAATAAATATTGGATTTAGGGGTAGTTCAAACTCCAGCCTATTTGCAGACATTCTGTGTCAGAGGGTGTGGTACCAGATGGCTGGAAATTGGACAACACGGTGGTTCCATCATACAGAAATAGGAGTGAAGGGTCCAACTATACACCTGATAAAGTCTGACATCACAGGTTTTGTAAAATGAAGGGATTGTTTAGAAGACAGGAGATGGATTCCCAGTGTCCCGTGATGTCAGTGATCTAACTTGGTGTTGAGAATCGGGTCATTTTTAATGAAGGGGGTGGGGGTGGGGTAATTACATGTGCATGGCTGAGATACAGAAGTTTGATTACACAGACAGTTGTATTTGTGGGATCGATGCACAGTCATGTGATGCCTTTCGGCCAGTCACAGACTATGATTTCATAAGATCATTTTAAAAGTCCTGGTATATAAGAAATCAGTCACACCAGGGTGGGAATTATAAGGAAGTGATGCATTCCTCAGATGTGTTGTGAGGTACAAACCATTGCCGAATGCCCTTAGCCTTCCAGAGGTGCATCAGTTTCCCTGCAATACCCACTCTGAAGGGGCTGATTGCACTTAGAAAATGGTCTTTTTATTTATTTATTTTTTTGTTGGTAATTTTTCTACCTTTGCCCCCGGTCTGCTATCCACGTCCAGGCATCCTGATTCCTCTGGCTGCCATCCAGAGCACCCCGGCTCCTAGTTGGGCCCCTGCTGCTCTAACCCCATGGCTTACCCCTCGAGGTGGGGTGGTGGAGAGCCCCCTCTTCTCTCTCCTAGCAGGTCTGGATCCAGTATTCCACAGCGACGCCCTCGGAGCCGGGTGTCCTGCCAAACAGCCATCAAGCTGCCGCGACCGGTTGCCATTTTCCCTGTTCAGCTCCCCTTACGAGTGGGGCATGCAATGACGCCAATGGAAGGAGTGTGCATGCTTCTGCGTGTGCTTCCTCCCAGCGCTATGCCCCAGCTCACTCCTTTCGTTGCCTATGCCACTGCATCATCCCCAGCCTCTGCTAGGGGCCACCAGTGCACCGACACCTTCAAGCTCCCCTCCCCCCCGGTGAAGGCGAGCAGTCCATCGGACGCTCAATCCCTCTCCTCCCCTGCTGACCCCCGATGACCCGGACTCATTCCCAAACCTGGGTCACCGGCATGGCACGAGGTGTGGTGTTCAGTGCCTCAACCCTCAGCGCCACCGAGCCAGCAAAAATGGTCCTTTTATGACAACTCAGAAATGGCAGAACAGTCAATTCAAATTTGTTCATGTTGCTATGATGTAGTTATGTTTCTTGAATGTAAGTGTATTGTTACCACACTGTTTCACAGAATGCTTTATTACTGTTTGCTGACATGCAGAAGTTTGTTTACACAGCCAGTAAGATATGGGGATCAATGCATGGTCATATGATGCCGTTTGGCAAATGACATACCATGATTTTTTGAACCACTTTATAAGGACTTACATCCTTTAGGAAGTCTGACAGGTGTTCTAGAATCTAATGATATCCTGGAGTGGAAATATACTGTAGTCCTGGAGTGGAAATAAATGACGTTGTATTCACTCCAGGAACATCAACAATGAACATAAATGCATTTACCCAGCAATTATTCTTTTCGTTGTCATTTTATGAATGTGTTTTCAAAACCCATCTCTTGTGTTTCAGGTTTGTGGCACTCCGGAATATATAGCTCCCGAAGTGATCCTGCGACAGGGTTATGGCAAACCAGTGGACTGGTGGGCGATGGGGATTATCCTGTATGAATTTCTGGTGGGATGTGTCCCTTTCTTTGGGGACACACCTGAGGAGCTGTTTGGACAAGTCATCAGTGGTAAATATCAGGCTACAGTGTTTCATTTATAGTGTGAAAATACAAAAGACACAGTGCACTGCATGCAGTCAGTGAGTGGAGAGGGCTGCATTAACCAGCTCAGAAATGCAGATGGAGCCTAACTTTTCGTACATAAAACCTGTATAAGACAAAACGCTGTGTTGTATGTGCAGGCTTACAGTGTTCTAGAGTCTGTTCAGTGAACCCTGCTTTCCTACAAGAGGTGAAAGTTGTGTAGCACATGAACAGTAAGAATGCAGTTATGGCTTTTAACCTGTTGCATGAAATTTATGAAATGGTTGATTGCACATCGTAGTCGGGTCAAAACTCGGCAGTCTTACCAGGGTTGATGATTCGCAGTGAGTGCCTTTCATAATTGCCTATTGTAACAGCTGTCGAGTCATGTCCAAATCAAAACCAGCTCAAACATCTGTTTTCAGGAACGCCGTTAACAGTGACTGACAATGTCGGAATCCCTTTGAAAATGTGATTCTTGCATTGTTACAGTGTTTTCTGCAATGCCAACTGTTACAGATCATGAGGATTTCCTTTAATCCAGTGATCTGGACCAGTTGAGTTTCCATATGTGCCCCTTTTACCAGTAAACATCACAAACTAGTGTCCTTCACAGAGAGAGAAAGTGCAAATGAGCTGTGGAAAAATGGATGTGAGCCTGGTGAGAGAGAGAGAGAGAGAGAGAGAAAGGCAGCTGGCCTACATGGGGTAGTGGTAGCATAGCTACTTACGGTGCTGACAACCCAGGCTTAGACACAAACTCTGGGCATCGGAGGATTGGCCAAGGAAGGGGGCATCCATAGACTTCTTTCCTCCGAGGGTGGGGGGAATTTAGAGCCCAACATGCAGCCGATCCCAAGCAGAGGCTAGGGAGAAGAGTGTCTGGGGCTACCTGAAATGCATGGAGATGCAGCAGCTGTCAACCCACATCATGCAGAAGTGTGTGAAACTCATCATGATGGGATTGCATGTCCACACTTCCTGGGGAGTAAAAGAGAAATCATCCGGCTGGTAAGATGACACTGGTATCCCGTAGGCCCCAAACCCAGCTATTGAGGCTTTGTCCAGTACACCACTGAATCTTGTTCAGTGGGGGTTGGGGAGCCCTACCGACCTCACTAGGGGTGCAAGCCCTGGGGAAAGACATAGGCAGGCATGTCCTAGAGTACACCGGGGTGATGGGACTGGGGCGACTGGTAAAAGGGGGCTGGTCAGAAAAATAATAACTAGAGGGGAAAAAAATGCAGCAAGCATGAGTAAAGTGGAGGAAAACCGATGACACTGGGCAGGGCAGTGCATACATGTGAAAGTCAGTCAGCTTGTTGGCTGCCATGTCACCTTGGCGATCACCTGCCCAGCGCTGCCTAATGAATCAACTAAGCAATTCCTGCAGTGGAAGGACTATTTTAAACAATACAACAATTGAACCCTTTATTTTTTTACATCTTTAAAAAAAACTGGAGCCATCTTTCCTCCCATCTTAAGCACAATAAGACACTCCAGAGTGGGCAGTGTTACCTTCAGCAGGCACATTTCCACATGGAGACCACTCCATCCCTTCCTCCCAACACACATGAAAGTGACCGTTTCCTGCTAATACTCTATGACCTTTATCGTAATGGCAGTTGCTATATTTTCCTTCGTGTGGCAAACTACAGTTAATTGAACTGAATCCTGGTCCCATTTCTCCAGATCACAAACTGTGCTCTGTGCCTGTGAACCAAAACATGGGTGTAAAGTTAGCACACTGAACATAAGCAGTCTTAGGCCCAAGCTCCAAGGGCTAGAAGGCTGGGTTGATCTGAGTGCCCCTGACTTAGTTGCCATCTCTGAGACCTGACTAAAATTTTCCATTCTCCTCGTGAGGTAGAGCTATCGGGGTACTCCACCTAAGAAGGGGGAGGCATCGTTCTGTACATTTGATCATCCCTCAGTGCCACACTGTAACTGCTCCTGCCCTACAAAAGGCTCTAATAATTAGGCTACTTCTGAGTAGTACAAGGCTGCTTTATGTGGGCTGTGCATATAATCCCACCCCCCCCGAAGCGAATTCTGCCCTTGCTTCCTTCAGTAAGGCTCTCTGTGATTTCCCTCTAGGTGATCTAATAGTATTCGGGGACTTCAGTATTAAGTGGGTCTCTGTGTCGGGGAGTGGGCCAAAGGCTGTCCTTCTGAAGGTCCAGCTTACCCAAATTATCACAGGACTGATTCGAATAAACAACAGAACAGGTAGCTATACCTTCCTTGACTGGGTCCTTGTCTTCAAACCAGATTGGATCAGTGCTGCAGACATATTCACTGTCTCCCTCAGTGACCACTCCTTTATCTTCTGTGTGTGGAGTAATGCCTCCCCTAAACCTCCACTCAGGGTATCCATGGCCTGTGATTACTTCAAATGTTAATACCAGCTCCTTTTTGGCTACCCTGTCAGGCATCCAGTGGGCCACAGTCAGAGCCCTACCTAATGTGGATTCTGCCGTGCAGTTTTTCATAATTTACTCTCTGCTGTCAACACTCATGCCTCCTTTAAGCAGTCAAAGGTAAAGGGCCAAAAATCAAAGTGGCTGGACCACACCCATAGGAAGTCTCTGAAGGCAAGAAGTCAGGCTTGGGGACCTTTAGAAACTCGTATCTCACCGGCTCGGTGATGTTGAGGGTTGAGGCGCTGGACGCCACACCTCACGCTACACTGGCGTCCTGGGTTCGGGAACCAACCCAGGCCATCGGGGGTCGGCAGGGGA
This sequence comes from Neoceratodus forsteri, assembly GCA_016271365.2. Classification (NCBI taxonomy): domain Eukaryota; kingdom Metazoa; phylum Chordata; order Ceratodontiformes; family Ceratodontidae; genus Neoceratodus; species Neoceratodus forsteri. Next base: position 1,059,070,579 of record CM057454.1, read on the forward strand.
GGGAGAGAGAGGACGGAGCATCCCACGACTGCTCTCTCTCTGGGGTGGGTGCAGGGGTTTGCGTCGTTCTGCAGTGTCACCTGATGGAAGTCGGGGAGCACAGTGGAGGTGTGGCGTGCAGCAGAGGGTTGGAGCACGGTTGACAACAGCATGTAAGTGCACTGATGTCATTGCATATCTGACTCCAGGGGCGTAAACCAGGCGAAAAATTGCGGGGTGATCTTGGTGGTCATGGCGGCTGATGGCCGTACGCTGCACCCCCGGGACCTAGAGAGGTGCGCCCCCCAGGTGTTGGCCAGCCTGCATGGAGGAGAGTGATTCATAGACCAGACCTAGGTCCAGGGGTGCAGATGCTGGCGGCTGGGCAACCTACATGCACACTCTGCTGAGGAGGAGATAAACAGAAACACAAAAAAAAACAAAAAAACTCGAGTCTCAAATCTGACTGGAAAAAATACAGGGAACTAAGAAATGCCTGCGAAAGGGACTTGAAAACTGCCAAAAGAAAATGCATAAGGTTCTGCTAGTTCCTTCAATAACTTTTTTTACAGAAATAAACAGGTTCAGACCCCCTCCTCTTGGGCCTCCTCATGACTCCCCTGATCAGTCAAAGACTGAGTGCCAGTATCCGGAGTTCCATTTCCGAATGGTAAAAAGAAAAGAGGTGTACTGCCCTTCTTAAAGTGACTAAAGATCGAAAGCTCAGCCCGGCATGACAGACTTGAGCCAAAGCTCCTAAAGATAGCCGCCCCTGTTATTGCCTCTCCTGTTGCAGTGTTGTTTAACAAATCATTAATTGGAGGGAGAGTTCCTAAGAGTTGGAAAGTGGCTCCTGTGGTTCTTGTGCACACATGGGGTCCTAGAGAACCCGTGAAAACCACCATCCAATATCCTTGCTTAGTTCCCCATCCAAGATTCAAGAAAGGTTAGTTTACAACCAGTTACAGGAGTATCTGGAACAGCACCAACTGCTGAAAGACAGGCAGCTTGGCTTCAGGAAATATAATGGTACAAACACCGTTTTCGTTAGGCTGTCGACTAATATACTTGGGGCCGTGGATAAAGGGCTATCGACAGGTGCTATATTTATAGACCTCACTAAAGCCTTTCATTTCATGAATCACAGCCTCCTGTTACTTAAGCTAAAACTGCTTGGTCTCGATAGTCTGTCATGCCAGTAGTTCTCATAGTACCTGGCAAATAGATCTCAACAGGTTAAGTGGAAAGGTGTACAATCTATGTAAAGGCCCATAACAGTCAGTGTCCCCCAAGGCCCCATTCTGGGCCCTTTGCTGTTTTCCCTATTAATGACATGCCTGGTAATTGTGGTGGAGCTAGTGTGCTGTTATATATGGAAAATGCGATACTATACAGATACTGTTGTGATATCGCTCAGATCAGTACTCAACTTGCTAGCGATTTCTGGGAACTAGAAACATGGGTTTGCTAGTAACAAACTAGTCCTAAACTCTAAAAAGACCAAAGTCATCCAGTTTGGCTCCAGGCATCTTTGTACTACTGCTAGACAAAGTTTGTGATCTGTTGCTATATCCAATGGTGTTCCAATTGAGGTGGTGGAGTAAGTTAAATATCTTGGCGTGTACGTAGACCAGGAAGTCTCCTTTAGGCACCATGATCCACGTTGATCATATTTCAGAGTCCCGGCACCATAAAATTGGGTTACTTTATCATCTGAGCAATTATCTGGCTGATGAGTGACAGCATGCTGTTGCCAACACAGTGCTACTCCCAGCCTTTATGTATAGTGCAACAATTTTGCAGACCCTGAGGCGTTCAGGAGTAAATAAGTTAATGTTTCTGTTTGCCCCATCAGGAGCGCACTTCTGTGATGTCTTCTCCTTAAATTGGCCCTCCTTTGAAGGGAAATTCAACTACCCCCTCCTCTGCCTAGCATTCAAACTAGTCAAAGGTGTTACCGTCTCAGCCTCAGTGATATATTGGCAATAAAACCTCTTAGGAGCATGCTTAGCTCATCCAGTAGTGCACAACTTGAGATACCAAGAGCAAGAACTTGTGTGGACAGAAGATCCTTTGCTTTCTCTGCCCCTTGCAAGTGGAATGCCCTTCTGGTAGTGCTTCAAGGTTGTTCCTCCCTTGGTGGCTTCAAAAAAGGACTCAGAGGCCTTTCTCCTTGAGCACAGTCTGTGAACTAGCATTTGTTGAATTGTTCCTACTTGGTTAGTATTTGTATTCCTCTGACCTGTTATTGCTGATTCAAATTAACTTGCTGTACTATGTCCTAATATCCTATGGTCTGTTTATATGTTAGTTCCTAGTTGTATTCCGAGTTATATTTGATCCAGAGTTGTCTAACCATGTAACCCTATGTTTCTATCTTGTTGCTATAGCTTGTATTTCTTACTGAGTTCCTACTTTTATTGTGCTATATTTTCCATACATGTAATTAATACTGGGTCACACCTGAAAAAGGAACTTTTTGTCTCAGTGGTCCTACCCGGTCAACAAAATTCAAGAAATAAATACTTCCAGTGGCTGTAAGGCTCTCCGCTTTCATCATTAGGCCTCGATACACTCCTGGGAAACTTCATGGGCACCAAAACACTGCCGTCCACATTTTCTGGACATTATTTATTGATTGGTTGAATGTTTGATTTGTTCATGTATTGATTTCCATAAATTGATATGATATTCATCCAGTCATTCGTGTTTTTACAGTATTCACTTTGACACAATAGCTTAGAGTGCTACAGAATACATTACAAATAATAACACACAAACTGTACAGAATCAGTCATGATGCTAGGCAGACTGACCAGTTTAGCCTAGATGACATCATCAGTGACACAGATTGCTCTTTTCCCTCCCAGTCCCATGCGTCTCACACTAATATTGTCGTATGAGACCAATGGTATTAACTGTGGGAAAGTTGTGCTATGGGTTAGGAAGGGTGGATGACTGAAGTAAGCTGGATTTTTGATGACTCTTGCCCCCCCCCCAATCATGGGGCATTGGGGGTTGGGCTGATGTGTGGATGATGTGTGCAGAGCAGTTGGGGGGGGTGGAGGGTGGAAGATACCTGGGGTGGAAGGTAGTGGTCACTGGACTAGCCCTGACCAACTGAGGAAGCTTGGGAGGCTATTTACTTACTTATGTTTTGTCTTCCAAAATGTTTTTCCAGAAATGGGGAACAATATTCAGATTCAATGACCAACTTCCCTGTCGTTCATGGTATTTGGGAATTAATATTTGTTTTATCACACACTCCTAGTTGAGGGACACTGCCACACATTTGGGGTAAAAATGGTTGAGTGATAATAGGTAGGCAGTGTTTGAAACAGTCCTCATCCGAGATGTTGAAGCACAATTTTAGTTATGTACCAAAGGAAAGACAAGAATGAGTGCTTTGACTGGGGACTGGCAAACTATCAAACTATTTCCTCTTTTCATTCCAATTCCCCCCAAATGTCTTGTTTTCAAACCTTTTTATCTACATATATGTATATATCAGTTGTTACTGATTATACGTTAATTGCTCACGTGCGTTACGAACCATTTTTTGAACTGGCAAAATTCTTATGGAATCTTTCTTCATACATGTGTTTTTTAACCCATCCCTGGTGGTACTAACTGGGACATGGAACAGTATGTTGATACCCTGGCCACAACATCCTTTTCCATGTTGCAACGTTTCAGTATAAATCAAGTTTTGTGCCTGGAATGCTGAAATGCTGCCCCATAGAAGGCCTCTGTAGTTGAAATTTTTACTTTGTGTGTTTTGGAGGATGTTGGTATGTGAAAATAATTTGCTATCAACATTTCTGAGATGTAAATTGTAAGGAGAAAGAAATAATGTAATCGAACTAAGAATCAAACCCAGACCTCTGGAATACCAACTCCCATGATTTACCAGCTGAGCTAGAAGGCCACCTGGCTAGCTTGAACATCCTTACTGTGATCACCAACACTGGACTATCAGAAACTCTTTCTGCCTAGTTGTTTCGGGAAATGGGGGTTGGGGGGTTCTTTCATCCTATGTTGGAGGCTGGGGGGTGGGGGTTAGTGTAGTGCAATTTTTGGAGCGTAGACCTGTACATCAGAAGGGCCAAGTTTTAATCCCACCACAGCCATTGGCTTTTGCTTTATCTCCATTGGCACACGGTCAAGGCACTTGACCTCCCTGTATTTTAGTCCCTTTCATATGTAAAATCGGGCAGGTACAGGACCCCACTGTAAATGATGTGAACGGACCAATAATAATTTTCTGCCAACAGAATTATCTTTTTATGTTTCAAAGTGCTGAATTTCAGGGCTATCCTAGGGTAAATATAGTGTGACAGATTTAAAAAAAAAAAGAAAATTAATTAAATGTAGTGAAATTGGCAAATCTGTTTCAGCTTCTGGACTGAACATCACACAAGTCAAACACACATTCATAGGCATCATCTGTGGCAGTAACATTTGTACTTATTCAGAGGAAAGCCCTATAAGATGCAAAAGCTTCTCGTTTCTTTTTTTTGCCTGTGCCAACTTGGCTCAGTCACGGAGCAGGCGTGTCCAACAGAATTTGAAGTGCTTTTCCCAGCGGACACCTCCACTGGTGTTACTCCCTGGCTTGCCCCCAGGTGGGCCATGGAGCCAGGCTGTGCCGGATGGAACTTCAGCTCAGTTCCAAGCCAAGTGACATGGCTTGTGGTGCGGGACTTGCGAGGTGGGGCGTTATTCTGAGGGCCAACATTTTGTTGTGTTTTTTCCTAGAATGGGAGGCATGACGTGAGGCACATGAGCGCCGATGTCCGGCACACCTTCCCCCACAGTGTAAGCCTTGGCAGCTGCTCCCCCCTGGTCTCTGCCAGAGGCCAGTCATACACCGGATGCTCGGTCCTCTCCCCCGAGGAGGAGAGCAGGCCATGGGATGCTCAGTCCTCTTCCCTTGGCCGGCCGTCTTACTCCTCAGGTCTGTTCCCGAACCTGGGGCATCAGCGTCACAAGCAGAAACACTAGCTAGGGTGGCAGCAACAGTAATGGTTGTAGTACATAATATTGTAGTTTAAAATATACAATAAAGCAGAACACAAAAATAGTATGACAAACCATATAGCTACATTAGTAGTAAGTAACACAAATATTATTGAAACGTGATTCAAGTACATCATGAAATTGACTGATGGTTAGTTTTGTTCTAGATCAGTTTACTGCTATACTATACTTTTATCACGTTTTATTGAAAGTTCAAAATCAGACACAAAGATGAAAAATGTGTTTAGAGCCTCAGACATCTGTTTCCTTTCCATTGTCTTGTTATCCGTAATGTGGATAATGGTCCTGCTGGTAACAGTTTGTCTAGTGCTTCCTATAAATCTTTAAAATTCTTTGTAGTTCTCTTTTGCTCAAAATCCAGTTTTCCACTTGAACTTTCTTTTTTGTTTTTCTGATTTCCCTTTTACAGTCCCGGTGTGCATTTCTGAAAATGCGGGCATTCTCTGGTGATGTGTTCATTTTCTTCTGTAGGCCCTTAGCCAAGTAGATTTTTCCCTCTGGTATTTGGTGATTGTGGGGATATAATTGCCTTCTAATTTTAGAGTCACTGTTTTTAATTTGATCTGTTTTTCTTCCACATCAGCCCCAGTGAATTATTTCCTCCATTCCAGTCCCCTTATGCCCATTTTCATGCTATCTAAATCAGCCCTACTAAAGTTATGAGAGTTTATTCTTCTTTCTTTGGCAATCTGTTTTGATTTTAATGCTCTCCATATTATGATCACTGTTCCCTAAAGACTTGTTAATGTCGCAGTTGGCAGCTGCATCTCCCATGTTACTTATTACAATATTACCTTGGGTTGCCAAGGGTACTAAGCATAACAGGCACAAAGAGACCAATATAGTTCTCTAGGAAGGTCAGGGAGGCAGTAAAGGCCAAAATAATTGCCTTTGTTAGCTGTGAGAAGAAACCAGGGAAGAGAAATGGAGCGAATACCAGGCAAAGATGGAGGCCAAGAAGGCAGTCGGGGAGGTAAAAGCAGACACAAAGTTGCATGTATACTGCGGAAGGGGTAAATTGAGGGGAAAAGCAGTTCTTCAGGAACATCAGGGAAAGGAGGCAGACAAGAGGTGGAATTGTAAGACTGGAGGGGGAGGGTAATAGAGGAGGACATCAAAATGCAGCCATCCTAGATGACTGCTTCTGCTTAGTATTCACAGTAGAGGATAGAAGGGCCTCTGCCAGAATGTGGCATAATGGCTGCTGCAGAGGGATTGTAGTAATGGGGAAGGCGATCATTACAGGAAAAAGGGTTAGAAAAGGGCTTGCAACCCTGAAAATAGATAAGGAACTAGAGCCAAATACGTTGCACCCAGGGGTGCTAAGGGAGTTGACATCAGAACTGGCCAAACTCCTTGCGGAGTTATTTCATAGTAATGTGTCCCCAGAAAAGGACCATTATTTAACAGCTTACTACAGTCAGTGGTGGCTCTGAGAAAGTGGCGGATAGTGGACATGGTTCCACTCTACAATTGTGGGGAAAGGAAGTGACTGGAAAATTGCAGGCTCATCAGTCTTACCCCTTTTGTGGGTAACTGATGGGAACACTAGTAAAAGTGGTCCTAGTGAACTTCCTGGAGAGAAGTGGGCCCTGGATAGTAAGCAGCACAGGTTCGTGGCAGGGAGGTGTTTTCAAAGTAACCCAATAGCATTTGACTGGGTGGCAAGGATGGTGGATAAGAGGCCGTCAGTAGATTTACTGTACTTTGACATCAGCAAGGCATTTGACTTTGTGCCACACAGAAGGTTGCCGAAGAATTTAGAGGATCTGGGACCAGCGAAAGACCTAGTTAGATTGGTGGGAAATTGGCTAGACAGCTGTGGGTGGTGGTCAGTGGAGTCAAAGTCGGGGAAAGGGAGATCATGAGTGGGGTGCCACAGGGACCAGTCCTTTTAAAATGTATTCATTCATTCATTTGGAAAGTACCTTTGAGCAGAGGTGTCCAATTGCAAAGGTTCCATGTCAGCCAGACGGTGCAGTAAAATAAATAGTTTCTTCATCAGTCCCAGTGGAATATAGTCAAGACAAATCAACAAGGTTCATACGCAAATGGAATTATGCAGTTACAGTTGCAGTCGCAGTGTCAAGTTACAGAGCAAGTAATCCACTTCCTATTTGAACAGTGGCTCCCAGTGCTTCTCAGGATACTGCTGAAACTGCCTGGGTGGCATTTTCTGTGTTCCTACAAGCAGCATTCCCATTGGTCCACTAGCAGCCGTCAACTGACAGATAAGTACTATTAGTCCCTATAAGGGCAACATAGATAGATTAGATCATAGAAATATATAGCTTGATATTTTTAGTACAAATTATAATACATCTACAAAAGTATAATTTTTATTTTACATAGGGAGTCAGAAACGAAATAAGAAGTATGGCCGGCAGTTAGTGGTGAGATGGGGAAAAAAATCCATCTGCAGATTATTAATGATGTATGTGGTGGCTGTTATAGTGCAGTGTTATTTTTATAACAGCTGTTGTTTCATTTAAAATGTGCTAACCTTTCGAGTCTAAACCCATCAACTGACGTAAACTATTGTTATGCACCTAGTGGCAAAGCAAAATGGTAATTACTCAGAATCCCTAACTCTCTTACCTGCTGTTTTCTGCGAGTCCCCCAGTGCTTATCTGGTCCCAGTTCTGAACTATAATATAATAAAGTTTGTCATTATGGTGAAGTTGCCAATTATTTTTCTGCTATTGATCGTCTCTCAGGCAGTCATGTGTTGGACACATTACAGCAGGTGGCTAAATGTTCTAAGCTGTCACAGAGGGATGTTGATAAACATCTCACAGTTAAGCATCCCTGGCCCTCTGCAAACATGTTTCAGAGCAGTTCATTAACTTAACCCATGACCAGGGCTCTAAATGCCAAATCAGCAGATTTAGGTGTTGCATTCAGTATATGACCCCTAATAGGTGTTGCTTTAGCCAGTTATGGATGTATACATATTCCAGTTTCTGGTGTGCTTCACCAGTGGCTGAGCAGCCCGGGGAATTGGTTCTTTTATTAAGGCAAGAAGCAAATGCTTGGCTTCACTTCTGCTGCCCTCGGGCACGGTTGCATATTCATGTGTCGTTTCTAAATCTGATTAAAGCTGCAGGCTAGACAAACATGGAAATAACTCGGTTTGCTCTCATTGCTTTGCCTCACAGATCCTCGGGGCCCTTCTTGCTAATGTTTTGGACAGTCAATGGAGAGCTGTCTATTACTGTGATTACTGAAAGTGCTGATTTGTGCTATATTTGTTTGTATCACCTGTACAGCAAGGAAGAGTCTGATTTGTTCTTAAAGGGAAGGTCCTCTCAGCCTTTTATTCTGTTAACCTGCATAGGTTGTAGGGATGAACAATGATTGCCTCTATTGCACTCCCCTAATTTTATCAGGATTTAAATGTAAATGAAGGTACTTAAGTCAGGTGTGAAAACCTGCTTGACTGCATTGCAGAGGTCATGACCCAACTCATATAAGGCATCCTGGAATTCTGTTATGTTTTAGTGCTAGAGCCTGCAGCAGTTATACTATACTGGTCAGTGCTATTGCTGTCCTCTGCAGCCCCTATGTTCTTGTCTCATGCTGGCCATGAAACTTCAATGTATAGTAAGTGCCCTGCTATTTTCTGTAGTTTAAAGTGCATCTGAGTTAGAAAAAATGCTTTTAGAGAATACAGGGACTTCACAAAACATGTAACAGAACCTAATGAGACTACAACTTCTGCTGGCTTGTGCAGGTACGCATCATCAACTCCCATGATGTCTTGCATGAGTGTGGTCATGACCTTTGTAATGGAGACAAGCAGGTTTTCACACTAGGGCAAAACAGAGTGAAGCAACCTTATTTATGTATAAATTCAAATGTAATTAGGGGATGCAGGAGAGAGAATTGTTGTTCATGAATATAAAATACAAAGGTATACTGAAAATAGATTGAGGGGACTTTCCCTTTAAAGTGGTACAGGGAACCTTTAGCCAGGATGTTAGTAAGTTTTCACAGTAATAAAGTACTTGTATAATGTGACCGCAGGGCAGAACAGAATCTGTTTCTCATTACAGGAATAATTCCTTTTCAGATCTACCTTTTCGAGGAAAATGGTTGCAACTAAGGCTTCCACTGGGCTTCCCCATTGACTTCTGGGGTAGCATGTCACACTGTTGTGCTGATGATCTGAGTTTGGGACTGGACTTTAGCTGGAGAGAGGGGTGCCGTGTTCAGCCTCCACAGCGACCGATAGGGTGGGCAAAGGAACTTGCTCCTTCACAGGGATGTGCTGTGCCTGCTCTATACTGTAAGGCTCCAGTGTGGCACTGGCAAGTGTTGAGCGGGTCATGGGGAATCTGGGGAGGAAACTGCTGTTGTAAACATGGCAGCTACCAGTCTGAAGACACTGGTACTGTCGTGCCCCCACTGAGTCTCCATGGCTGGAAGGAAGAAAAGTGGTGTGTCGGTGCTGGACGATGGCCGGTGTCTCAGTGGGGTACTGGCCAAGAGAACAAATTCCTATATTTGAACAAAAAAGACGACTCACCTGTAGTTACAGTAATGTTACAGACATTGCATTTAGTTGTGAAATGGGTCAAAGTGGCCATCACAAACACTGAGACTGAACAGACCTGGTCACCTGCCTTGCCTAGATTTACTCAGGAGCACATGGTGCCACTTTTTCTGAAAACATTTAATACCGGGCCATTTTGTAAGTACAGTGACATGCTCCAGGGTGCTGCATAGGTTGGGAGATATAGGCAGTCCTTCAGTGTGTGTGGACGAGCACTCAGCCTGTGTCCTCATGCCTCAGCATACACCAGAAGAGTGCCTAGATCTCCCAAAAGAAGCACACTTTGTTGTATTTTATTTTTCACTTATACCTGATATTAGTTTTTAATATACTATAAGGCCATCAAGTAGCAGGTTGTACAATCTAGTGTTATAACAGAAATGAATGCTGGATGATTTAGACCGCAGTGCATCTCCTGGGTCAGCAGTAAGCAGGTTATTTGAATACTGAAGTCAACTGTCATCATTGTTTACTCTCTTGTGGACTGTGGGGCATCTGCTCATCTTCACACTGGGGACAACCAACTGCCTGTGCTAATCAAGGCTGAGATCCAGAAATTCCTCTCATTGGCTCATTGAGCGCAGTTCCCAACCAAAGCCGCAGTGCTGGAATGTGTGAGCTGACAGTCATTTGATATGGGGAGCAGTATACTGTGCCAGCCCTGGTTTGCTTGTGTGTGGTAAATAACAGATTGTACAGTTTTACTAACAGCTCTTAAAAAATAGAGACAATAAGGATATGCATGCTGAAACAGCCTGCTCTACCAAAAAGGAGGAGCAGGGGGTTTAGCTTTATTCATTGTGGATGTGTAAGCTGCCATTAATCCATAAATGTATTTTATTTTTACTTCAGTCTGTCAAGGCTGTTAATTCCAGCAAGCCCTTTTTAGTTTGGGGAACTTTGCAGTAGTCGGACCTTAGTAAGCTAGTACGTAAGACTTTGTATCACTTTTCAGACCAAGGCATTATTTCCTAAGGTGATAGGACTTCAGAGCTGGACGGTATTGCTATCATTATTCTTATTATTTATGCAGAATAGTAGATGAGCAGCTGTCAGTTGCAAGGCTATATGTATTGTCCATCAGAGTTCTTTTGTATTACTTGTGTCTTTTGGAGACCATTGCGATCTTAAGGCTAGTCACATGTCTTGCCCAACTAACAATGACTACCACTAGGGATATAAACAGTGTATTATAGTCGAAGGCTCTCAACACCCCATGAAGGGAGCTGCTACTGTCTAGCTTTTGCCTGAGACAGTAAGATTGGGACACAAGTATTGTGGTGCAGGAGCATGCAGGTACCCCCGGCCAGGAGGGCCGAGAATTCCCTCATTGTTTGTTCACTCCATAGCTCTGCCCCAGAGAAGTTTCCCCATCTCAAAGGCTGCGAGGTTTGCAGAACATTGCAGTAGCCACTTTGAAATTAACTTGGGTCTCCTGAAAAGGCGCCCTTGTGGCTTTTGCTTTCACCAGAGCCGTCAGGTTGACAGACTTTGTCTTTTTCATTTGTAGTGCATGGATCCAAAACAGCATTTTCAAAGCAGTCTAACCAGTAAAGGGAACACACAGAAACATAGAAACATAGAATTTGACGGCAGATAAGGACCGCTTGGCCCACCCAGTCTGCCCGTTTCCCTACCTACTGGATAAGCTGCAGATCCTAGTTAACCAGCAGCCTACTTCTTACCCCCACCCCCCAGAATTGCCTTATGACTGTCCCATGCCTGCTTGAATTCCACCACTGATTTTGACTTTACAACCTCCTCCGAGAGAACATGGTTCCATGCATCCACAACCCTCTCTGTGAAAAAAATACTTCCCCTTAAATTACCTCTGAACCGCCCCCTCTATCTTCAAATTGTGCCCTCTTGTTCTTGCACCTCTTTTTGAAAGATGCTACCCTCTTGGACTTTGTTGATTCCCTTGAGGTACTTGAAAGTTTCTATCATGTCCCCCTCTCCTCGTTTCCTCAGGCTATACATATAAAGCTCATAAGTCTCTCTTCATATGTCTTCGGTACAGACCCTGCACCATTTTAGTGCCCTCCTCTGGACAGCTTCCATCCTGTCTGTGTCTTTCTTGAGACTGGGTCTCCAGAACTGCACACAGTACTCCAGATGGGGTCTCACCAGCTGTCTGTACAGAGGGATAATAACTTCCTGTTTTCTACTGGTGATGCCTCTCCCTATGCATCCCAGTATCCCCCAACCCTCCTTGCTGCCCTCTCACATTGCTTGCCCACCTTTAGGTCATCTGATATGACTACCCCCAGGTCCCTTTCCATTTTTGTTGTTGTTAGTATCTCACCCCCCATTGTGTACTCTTCCCCTGGGTTTTTGTTTCCCAGGTGCATTACCTTGCACTTCTTAGCATTGAATCTAAGCTGCCATACATTTGACCATTCCTCTAACCTTGCCAAGTCCCTTCTCCTCCTTTCCACCCCACCCTGTGCATCAACTCTGTTGCAGATCTTAGTGTCATCTGCAAAGAGACATACTTTTCCTTCCAGTCCTTCCGCAATGTTGCTTATAAAGACATTGAAGAGGACCGGTCCTAATACTGAACCCTGCGGTACCCCACTAGTAACCCTCCTTTCTTCTGAGTGGACTCCATTTACTATTACTCTCTGTGTCCTATTCTCCAGCCAATTCTTTACCCAGGCTGTCATCTTGGGACCACTCCCAGGCTGGCTAACTTGTATATTAATCTTTTGTGTGGGACTGTGTCAAATGCCTTGCTAAAGTCTAGGTAGGCCATGTCCACAGCCCCTCCCTGATCTACTACTTTGGTCACCCAGTCAAAGAAATCTATCAGATTTGTCTGGCATGACCTTCCGCTGTGAATCCATGCTGCCTAGGGTCCTGTGCCCCTCTGGCCTCTAGATACTCGACAATTCTTTCCTTCAGAAGTGATTCCATCATTTTCCCTATCACTGAGGTTAAACTAACAGTTCTGTAGTTTCCTGCTTCTGCATTGCTCCCACTTTTGTGAAGGGGAATCACATCTGCCCTCCTCCAGTCCTCGGGTACCACCCCATTCTCCCATGATTTGTTAAAAAGGGTAGTCAGTGGTGTCACTAGTTCTACCCTTAGCTCTTTCAGAATTCTGGGATGAATCCCATCAGGCCCCATTGCTTTGTCCACCTTCAGTTTTAAGAGTTCTTTCAGAACCCTTTCTTCTGTAAATGGGCTGGTATCAACTTCTGTATCCAGAGTGTTACTACTGTTTGTTTTATGTACCTCCCTCTTCATTTGTAAATACTGAGCAAAAATATTTGTTTAGTATCTCTGCTTTTCACAGTCTCCCTCTGCCCACCCTTCCTCCTTCCCCTTTATTAAGCCTCACTATCCCTCCCTTGGTCTTCCTTTGCTCCCTGATGTACCTATAAAAGGTTTTATCCCCCTTCTTAACTGAGTTGGCTGTCTTTTCCTCGGTTTGGGCCTTTGCTGTTCTGACTGCCTTCCCAACCTCCTTTTGCTTTAACTGATACAGTTCTCTGTCCTGCTCCTTCTGTGATTCCTTGTACTTCCTGAATGCTTTCTTTTTCTCTTGAACCTTCACTGCCACTTCCTTTGAGAACCATAGTGGTTTCTTACATCGTCTTGTTTTGTTTATTTGCTTCACACAAAGGCTCGTTACCTCTGTGATGGCAGTTTTTATTATTCCCCATTGTTCTTCCACCCCTCCTTCCTGCCCATTTGCTAGTGCATTCCTTAGGCACTCACCCATTTTGGCAAAGTCAGCCCTCCTAAAGTCCAGTACTTTTGTCTTTGTATATAATGAAAGTTAATTAATGAAATTAATTAATGTAAATTAATGAAAGTTTCATAAAGTGTAAAACTATCATAAATGTAATAAAGTTTAAACAGTAAAACAGAACAGAGTAGCTGTTTCCATGGCACGATGGTGATGTAGCCAGGAAATAATAGTAACTGGAGCCGGCGGCCAGTATTCGCTTTGAGGGAACATACACACTGAAACCGCACACAGAGGATCACAGTGCAGACTTGATTCTTTTGCAGAATATCTGTAAAAACAGTGGTTGAATTGGAATTATGAAATGGGTATTAAAAAAATCCAGAAACTGGATTGGCTGAGGAGCTTGGAACCCAATGTTAATATCCCAACATAATAGCACTGGAAAAAAATCCGTGACCACGCTGCGCTGTTTACATTAAGCAGGCACAGCTGAATCAATACACCTCAATTCACTTTCTTGTACTTAAATAATTAACTAACTAAATAGTCAGCATCTGCCATCTACTGGCCAAACTGCAAAATTACAAGGGTTCAGTAGTATACTTTTTTCATTCTTTATTTTACTTTTTTAAATTGTTTCTATTTAAATTAATTTTAAAAAAATGTACTAATCCTAATGGACCCATTTCATAATCACAGTAAGGCATTCTAGGGTCTGCTTTGTGCTGGTATAACTACTCTTCTCATCCGGTGAAAGCATTCGGCCTTCCACCTTGTACTTCAGCCCTCCTGAGGTTTGCTGTTTTCTCAGCCCAAAGCACATCCTGTCATGCCTTGTTACATAAATGTTTAGGTGGTGGGGGTGGGCCTCTCACCTGTAAATTTGTAAGGGTGGGGAATCATCTCTAGGTGGTGAACCTTTATGGTAAGATTCTCTGAAGGAAAATGACAGAGGTGCAAGTACTGCCATACAGTTTTGTAAAAGGTGGAGAACTGTGTTCCTGTGGGTTTCTGCTAATTTACCCCTAGCATAAAAAAGCAGCAGTATTATGAGGGGTGGCTGCTTCTTTTTTATGGATGTTTTGCACAAGAACAAAATCTGAACTGTTATTCTTTGAGTGCTTTTTCTAGTACAGTTTTCACCTTGTGAAAGTGAGTGCTGGCCTCCACTTTCAGTTGAAAAGCTGAGAACAATTTGGGACTCTTCACAGTGCTCCCTCACTACCTCGAACCCCGCTATACAAATTCCCGGCTGCTATGAATGCCCTCCCTGACCGCCAGTATCAGCTGCTGCACGTTAGTTCACTGCTGCAACTCTCTGCCACTTAAACAGTCTTAGAACAGAATTACAAGACTTAGGGCTTACAGCTGAATCACACTTTCCTGAATGCTGGCATGCCTATATTCGTCAAAGCCACAGCAACAAGACACCTAATACGTCCCCTAGATTTACATTAGCAGTAACCTCTCACTCGCTCACTCGTCCTCACTTGCTGTCCCTTACAGTCTCTTACCATGCCCACCCTCAGTCAGGGGGAGCGCAGTGGAAGCAGGCAGGAGGTGACATGGTTAGAAAAGGAAAAGATTCTCACTCGTCTCATCTCATCGCAATTCTTACATGTCTGTTATAATAAGTTCTGATTAAAAAAAGGAAAAAACACTAATACACTTGTGCACTGCTTTGTTACGTCATAGGATATGGTGTCAGGCAGAGGGGGAGATGGGAGTGAGCAGGTAGAGGTGCAATTTTTGGCTTTTTCTGTAATAAACTGATACATTAGGGTAAAAAACTAACAAAAACATAAAACAGGAAAAGAAAATCACTGCACTCTTGCAGACCCAAGTATCTGTAAACAGTTTGACCCTGCTCAAAAAAGCATCCCTCAATATAACGGACAGGAAGTTATAATGAACTCATGTTATGGGTCACATTTGGTTTGTTATAGGGAAAGAGCACTGTAGTTGTTTTGTGCTTTTCACCTTTCAGGGATTTACTAAAACTTTAGGAAGCTATAAATTATGTTTTGGATGCAGTGCCTGAAATTCATAATTCACCATTACTGATGCAAGAACTGTGAATTTTGAATTTCTGATGACAGAACAGTGAATTACAACTTTTGAGGGTACAGCTTTTTCATTCATAAAAGTGGTTACCTGTGTGTTATTCTGAATATAATTACTGACCAGTATCTATAATGGCTAAAAAACATGTGATTTTTGGTTATAATTGGTCCTGTGTAACTGCTAGCTGTCAATCAAACTCCCGTTGCTGAAGCTGCAAGCCTCAGTAGCACAACTGCTTCTCACTTCAGTAAGTGTCCCTTGCAGAAAAGTAGCTGAATTTTTACAGTTAACAAAAAAAATAGTTTACTTATAACATTTCCTGAATCCTGATTGGCCAGAGAGGTTCTGAAGCCTTGCCGTTTAGAAAAGGAGACCCATGGCTTCACACTTTTTCCAGCCACCAGGATGCAGTACATTTAGGTATCAGTGACTGTCAAAAAACTTTATAAAAATATTTCTGGCGACCATGTTGGTAAAGTAAAACAGCTTTCCCTATTTACTTGCTGTAATTTTTTAAAACAACATTCCCTGCATCTCAGAAACTCCCATTAATCATCACTCATTATAAAAAAGACACTGCTAATACTACTGTCTAAAACGTATGTACACACTATTTATTTATTTATTTTTTTGCCTAAAAAAGGCCTCAGAAGCTCCAGTGTTCATTTCTGGCTGTTCACTCGACTGGACTACATTAGCCACAAGCGCTGCTATGTGCTCCTCCAACAAACCGTCTAAATGGCCAGCAGAAATATAAATCTGTTTGATGATGTCATTTTTACTGCCTTCCATTTCTCCTCGATCCCGAGACTCAGCAGTGGGAGGAACTGGCAGTCAGTGTGTGTTTAGACAGCAGTTGCTTTGGCACCTAGACCAGCAATTATTTTGCCCCCGCCTGCTCTGCTGAATGCTCTCAGAGCAAGTCACACATTGAAACAGAAGAAAACAGTCTCTAGTTTGTGCGTGCCATGGCCGGTGGCTGGCCTAAGAGAGACTGTTACAGAGATTGCGATTGGGACTGCTTTGTGCTGGTGATGGGTGGTCTGGGTTTAAGGAGGTGTGCTGCTGCCTGCCAACAAGGGATGTCAGGTTGGGGTATAGGAGGGCAAGTGGAATCAGGATAGGCCATTCAACCAGCAGTGGTGGTGAGGGCAGTGGGCGCTCACTCACCCAGCTGTATTATCACAGGAGCAACAGTGCAGTGGACGGGACCGTGCACTGTGATGATTTTAAAATGCACAGCAGCACTTTCTACTCTACTGAGCAGGGTGTCTTACTGCAGCCAGGGAGTCATAGTGCCTTGGTCAAAATTGTATAGGTAAAAGGCAGTCAGTGAGACTAGCACCTATTACTGGTACATCAATTAATGTTGCTCACCAGAAAGTAAAGACTGAGGACCAAATAGGTTTTCCCAATAAAGGATAAAAAGCACCTTTGTGTGTGAAACGCATCAGGAGAGATAGTATTCCTGAGGTGGTGAAGGGAGCAGAACCCCAATGAATGGTTTGAAACTGTTTGGACCTCATAGTACTGAATGTTTTTGTTGTATGTAAGTGTACTAGAATGCTTATACATGGATTCATGAAAAAAGCTTTTTAAAGAAGTATATCAATAAAGAAAGACTTCTTATTTGGGAAATCCTATTTGGTCCTTAGTGTCTATTTTCTGGTGAGCAACATTAATTGATGTACCTGCTGGTTTCACTGACTGCCTTTTTACTTCGTATTCTGCCTACCTCCTCCTACAACCCAGCACCAACCTACTCACTCCTCAGCAGCAGCCAGGACCACTGTCCACCGTTACAAAGTCCCTCTCTCAACCCACCGCACCGGGTCTGTATTGAGTCCACCTGTCCTGGATGAATCTGTCCTCCTCCTGACCATGCTACATACAGCCGTGCCTGGAATGTAATTTACTGACTGAGTGAATTCAGAATGGTATTTACAGGCATATAAATGTAATTCAAATGGTGAGGTGTTGCCGTTCTGGGTGTTACATTAGTGAGTACAGACACCACTGCAGATGAACATTGTGAAGGATAATTTGGGAAAAAAACATAGCATCAGATTTAGAGGTATAGGGAAAGATCAAAAACTGAAGGCGGGGTTGATCCCAGGATAGAGAGGCAGTTTTGTGATCTTTAAACAGTGGACAGAATAAAAAATCTGGTATAATCAGTGACAGATTGGGGGACTGAAGTGATTTGCTCCATGGGGGGAGGGGGAGACAAGGAGCAAGAAGGGAATTTGTCAGTCTCACCTCTGTTTAGGGAAGCTGATGTAATCACTGGTCAAAGAGGATCTCGTGGACTGCTTGGAGAGCAACACTCTCCAGGATAATAAACAGCACAGAGGTTTTGTCAGACTAACCAGGTAGTTTTCTTTGAGTGGGTGATGAGGGAAGTAGATTGGGGTCACACTGTGGATGTGCCCTACTTCGACTTGAGCAAGGCTTTCGACTGGGTACCTCACAAATGCTTTCAGCCTGCTGATGTAGCAGTAGCACTACTGCTTGCGATGCTGCTGACATGGGTTCGAGGATTAACCTGGGTTGTCTTAGGGCCGGCCAGAGGAGAGATTGGCTGAGCATCCCATGGATGTTTGCCTCCTCTGGGGAGGGAGGGAGTATGGTCTCCTTTACCATGCTGCCACCTGTGGGACAACAAGTGGTGGTGCAGCAAGAGCCATGGACTGAGGGAGGGGAATGTTGGCAGCATGGCATGATGCATCAGCAAGGCCTTGCCAATGTCAGGAGGAGGGACAGAAAAGGCAAGAAAACACTGCGACTGCAGTAAGATGCCGTCTTCCACCTGCCACCAGGCACCACACCAACCATTGGACTCTTCCTTGCCAACTGACACTACGAACATACAAAATTTGCCAGCAGATAAAGGCCTAGAGGTCTGTCAAGTCTGCTCGAATGTGCAGCTAGCACCCCTTATTCTGCAGCTGCCCCTCCACTAAATCTCTGTGGTGCGGGGGTAAGGCCTGGCCCTCTGGCAGCCCTTCCCATGAGGGGTTATTCATGGGTAAAAGTAAATCCAAGAGATGGTGGTTGATGGCACTGGATGGGTCAGCAGAACTGATGTGGGCCAGTCAGGCTAGAAGGGGTAAAGTGCAGTAAATTAAGTAAAATAAAATAAAGCTTGCTGAAGAAGATGCCGTATCTAGGTGCGGCTAAAATCATAGTGCACTAGGTAGGTAACTGGCTAAGTGGGAGGCAGCAGAGGGTTGTCATCAGCGGGGTTAAATCAGACAAGAGGGAGGTTACGAGTGGGGTTCCAGAGGTATCTGTGCTGGGTCCGGTCCTCTTCAACATATTCATCAGTGACATTGGTGAGGTAGTCTGGGGCAGGTTGTCTCTCTTTGTAGGTGACACAAGCTCTGTGGGAGGTTGAATAGTGATGAGAAAATAAGGGAAATGCAGAGAGACTTACAAAAGCTTGAGGGGTGGTCAAGGGTTTGGCATTTGAAATTCAGCGACAAAAAGTACAGGGTAATTCACCTAGGGAACAAGAACCCCAGGGTGAAGTACTGGATGGAAGGGATCAAATTTAGTGCTGTGGTTGAGGAATGAGACCTTAGCGTTATCATCAAGCAGATCCCTAAAGCAGTCATGTCTGTGCAACAAGGCTTATAACAAAGCAAGTAGGATACTGAGATTTATTGGGAGGGGTATTGATAGCAGAAAGGGAGAAGTAATAGTTACCGTATCTGGATCCCTAGTGAGGCCACACCTGGAGTGCTTCACCCCTTTTCTGGAGTCCTAACCTCAGGAAGGCTAGGGGTAGGCTGGAGACTGAACAGTGCAGGGTAACAAAAATGATTCAGGGCCAGCAGGGCAGAACCTAAGAAGAGTGCCTCAAGGCACTGAACATGTACTCACTGGAGACCAGAAGGGACAGGGGAGATGGGATAGAGACCTTCAAATTCCTAATAAGGGGATACATGATGGAGAGGCATATGATAAAGGAATAATGCATGACAGGGTGTGTGTCGTGCTGGGATAACGTCACGCCTGGGGTGATTAGGCACGAGGCCGCAGGCGAGTGTGATTAATCACCCCAGAAGTGACGTTATCCCAGCACCACACACACCCTGGAGTGCATTATTCTATTATACAATGGCTTAATTGTAAAACAAAGAAACAAAAGATAAAAATATATTAAAAGTAGATTTTTTTGTCATTTTTGTAATGGGTAGGATTACATTATGCAAAAATAGTGCAGTTCTCTTGTTTAGTCAGTAGGTGGAGTTGTCCTGTTTTGTTGTGGCTTTGTGCTCCTGTTAGAAATCTTTGCTACTGCTGTCTTTTTTATGAATAATGGTTCCATATTAGCATAGCTCATTGGGGGTTACTTTTTTTGGTATAATTCCGCAGTCGCTATGCATTGTAGAAGGCAGCCTCCACACACACACACCAGTTAGTGCGCACTCGCTTCCATGCGCTAGAGGATTGCTGTATTAAGGTAGGGACAGGCTGTAATATTGTTTGGGGTATTTTTGGGTGGTGAAGTTCTTGTTTTAAGAAGAACAGGAGGAAAGTGTTTTGTTGAAGTGAGCGAGTAAGAGCCGCACGCTGACTGTTTGAAAGCGCGTTTTCTCATTCTCTCACTTAGCGCTCATTCTGTATATGGGTCCCGATGTCCTGTTTTTAAAAACTGAAAAACAGGAGATTTTGATGCTTGTGTTTATTGTGTTATTTGTGATGGCTGTGGGTGTTTCTTTGTGCCGTTTGTTGTGGGGTGATGGTAGGTGTTATGGCGGGTTTCCAGTTTTGCGATGACAACGGTAGCTGGCAAAGTGGAGACCAGGGAAGCTGCTCGTAGGCAGCGGAGCGATGTTTTTTTTAAACTGACATGCGGTCATCAATGTGCTGGCACTAGAGCCGTGATGTTATGCCAGGATAACATCACGGCTCCAGTGCCAGACTGACCAATGGGGATGCAACATTTGTTCTTGCCATTGTATAATAGCGGTTTTATCAGTACGAGTGGTAAGTGAGCTCATGGTTATCATGAGTGATTTGACCCCGAGCTCACGTGTCACGAGTATTGATAAAACCGCTAGCGTATGCCTCCCCATCACATATTCATTTTATATAATAGGGGCTGACCTGTTAGTGGGTATTTTTTTAAAGTTTTATGTTATGTGGCTTAGTTTTTTACCCGTGTGTTAGGGTGCTTGTTTTTCTTCCTGTGTTTCTGCGCTAGGCTCCGGTGTGTTATTGGTCTTTGCTGTGTTACATGTTATGTGCTTTGTTTTAATTGGTTGTTGTGGGATGTGGGCGGGGTTGCGATTTTCCAGGGAGGCAGGGAGGGGAAATTAATTTAGTCCAGCACTTTTTTCTCACTGATGTGTACACAGTGGTGATAACAGCCACTACGCAATGAGAGTGGTGATAACCAGCTTTCTTTTCCCCTGTGTACATGTCATGAGAAGCAGTTTGGCTGGGAGTGCTGATAGCAGTTTTTATCAAATGTGTTATAGGTGAACCCCTATTATATAAAAGGAATTGTACAGTGGCAAGAAAGAATGTTGCCCTCTGATTCGTTAGTCTGGGACTGGACCCGTGATGTTATCCCAGTACAACATCAGGGGTCTAGTCCCAGCACAGAGATGACCGCATCAACTCTTAAGGATATCACTGCATGCAGTCTGCTTCGATAATACCTGCTGGACAGCCCACTTCACAGATTCCTGCTTGCAGCTCAGTAGCCACCACTAGCCAGAACCCAAAACAGTAGAAACAACCTCCTACTTCCCACAGTATTCCCCAAACAGAAAAATATTTTAAATTAAAAAAAATAGCTGTTATCTGAAATCGCAATTCGATCCCTCCCCTGTGCTGTAGTGTGAGCGCTTTCAAACAGCCACGCTTGTTGCTCAAGTGGACACACCACTCAGTTCCTCAAACAAACGGCTGCACTGCTTACGGCTACCTTAACCAAACAAAAAAAAAATTAAATCAATAAAACCAAAGCCATAAACAAAGTGTCACACTACAATAATGGTATATTTTCACCAGTACCTTTTTTTTGCTTCTGAAGTGGCAGCTGAAATACCGGAAGTAGGATCATGGTCCCGAAACTCTTCTACGGTTCCCAATCCACTTTCTATGCTGAGAAAAATAGATAAATAGAAAAGAAGTTCATCCAGTCCCAGGGCAGGCGGCAGGGCTGGGTGAATAAAACACTTCC
The DNA here is from genome assembly GCA_016271365.2 of Neoceratodus forsteri. Taxonomy (NCBI): domain Eukaryota; kingdom Metazoa; phylum Chordata; order Ceratodontiformes; family Ceratodontidae; genus Neoceratodus; species Neoceratodus forsteri. Next base: position 1,059,092,113 of record CM057454.1, read on the forward strand.
CCCACAATCATGGAAGAAGCACTGTTTTGGGGGGGTGTGGTGGGGTTGCAGCACAAGACTGCAGTCCTCACAGTGAAACAGCACTGGAACAATTCGCCAGCTAAGGTTGTGGGTATGAAAACTTAGTGGTTTCAAGCATGGTTGGGACTGAATGAAGGGTATAGTAGTTGCTTGGGGCAGCAGAATCAGGGAGGAGAATGGGAGGGAGGCTTGGGAGGGTTAGGATCCTGGAGGAACAGTAGTTTCCAGGGCCTAACAGGGAACTCAGGCAGACAGGATTGGTTACTGGTTTTTTTTTTTTTTTTTCTGCTAACAGTGTCTGTTTCTAGGGCTGTTTTTTGCCTGTTGATTGTTTTATTTTGTAAGTTTTTTTAAATGTGCAATAAAAATAAAATATGCATTTTAGTTGTGTTTGCAGATTTTGTAAGTACAATAAGATACTCCAGGGTGTGTGTTTCTATTTGTAAACCACACTTCCATGTGGGTGAAGGCACTTAGCACAAGCATCTCGTGCCTCACAGTGCACCTGGGCGTATAGTTTACAAATAGAAACACACACCCTGTCATATCGAATTGCTTACATTACTGAACTAAGAGGTCCACCATGAGTTTCTAGAACAAAACTGTCTGCATGTTTCTCTAAACCCCTCCATTAATAAAAATGCTGGACAGCAATTATAAAAAAAAGACTTGGGTAGGTATGTAATACAGAATGTTTGCTTTGAGATGGTTTTATAAACCTCTTGAGTTTTGCTCTTGGTGTCTATGTAGCATCTCACGCCTTGGGTGGGTATGAAATTCTGCTTACACACACCTACCCATGTATTAATCCTTACATAATCACTATTCTACGTGTTTATTTAGGTTTTGTAGCCTGATGCTTTTTGAACCCACGTGTAGGCACCAATGGAGTGTTGTTCTTTTTTTCCCCCCTTAGATGACATAAACTGGCCTGAAAAGGATGAAGCGCCACCCCCAGATGCCCAGGATCTGATCACTGCATTGCTGAAACAGAACCCGATGGAACGGCTGGGAACAGGTATAGTTCAGCATTTCATAATGTTTCTCTGCTGAATAAATGTCGGGTTGTACTTCTGCAAACTTAGTGTTTTTTTTAAATCAGATTGTCTGTAAGCTGTTCAGAATTACCAGTAGCACTATGCAACAGGCTTCTGGGGAGTAAAATATAGGGGGAATGCAAATTGAGGGCTATATTCTGTCATAATATAGGTATGGAAGCACAGAAGAACTGAGGAAATAAGTGATACTGTATTCATTAAGCTTCTTGTTGATTCATTGCCAAAGAGTCTGCATAATGTCTGCTTTAAAAGCCAAGGAGACAGACTAGGGAGGCAATATAGTGCAGTGGTTTAAGGCTCTGAGCTGCAAATCTGGTGACATCCAGCACACCAGACCTGGGTTTGAATCCCACAGCTTCCACTTACATACTGTGTGACCCTGAGCAAGTCACTTAACTTCCTTGTGCTCCCAGGTCACACCTGTAAAAAAGCTTTCAGCTTAGTGTGCTACTCCTGGTTAAACAAATTACAATCACAGTGTACAACATAGGAAATCCCCTTCTTTGTGTGCGACAGTGTTTATGAGTAGGAGAAACGAGTGACATCCCTGCCTAAGTGGGGCAAATGAGAGGTGTGTGAACACCAGGTAAAGTGTAAAAACTGCATTCATTTCTCCATTCTGTTTCTGCAAATATAACCAAGATTTAGTGAACACAACACACAAAGGCTCAAGTAACTCCATTATTTATTTATTTTTTATTTATGTAGTTTTTGTTTACCGGGTAGGTGTACTAGACAAAATATAATGCCTATTTTCAGGTACGACCTGGGAGAGGTACACATTAAAATAAACATTGGTACAAAGCACACTAGTACAAAGAATAATCTTACACATACCAGCAAAGAACATATAATACTGAAGTGCTGAGACTTAAGTACGAAAATGAAACATCCCAGGTTTCCTCTATGGAAGGCATAGAAAGGGCACCATAAAAGTGGTGGTAGAAGGCATGAGTTACAGGAACTCTTATCCACTGTCAGAAGAAACTTACAGAGCTCATTCTTGAAACTAGTGAGTCAGTGAGTTTCTGAGATAAGACGGAAATGAGTTCCAGAGCTTAGGGGCAAAGACTGAAAAAGTATGCTCTCCCATTTTTGTAGTGCATTTAGGTACTGCTGGAAACAGTATATCATTGGATTGTAGGGGGTAGGGCTGATCATTTTTTTTTAAACATACTGGCAAGGGTAACGGGTGTAACGATCTGACCATTTTCTCCATGGTGCAGCCAGTGGTAAAAATGTAATGTGAAGCTGGAGAGAGCCTGCCAAGGCTTGAGTAGAGTGAGCAGTAGTGAGTCAGCCTGGGTACTGAGAAGGCAAAGTGACAGATATTGTTGCAGTAGGTGTTCCATTTATTAATAATACATTTGTTTACCTCAGAGTAAAGTACAGTACTAGACCAGAGGTGAGGCTAGGCAACAAAACACCCTGAGCTATAGCCAGCCTAGCTGCGGGAGTCAGGGTATGTCTGACTTTATAAGCAAGTCCTAGCTTCAAGTTAACATATTTGCATGCTGTTGATATGTGAAGACTAAAATCAAGGGCTGGGTCCAGAGTGATGCCAACATATTTAAAAGAATCAACAGCAGTGAGGAGCAAACCATCCAGTCAGTAAATAAGGCAGGTGGACATGTTCTCAGTTTGGGTGCAGAACCAAAAAGCATGGAGTGGGTTCTACTGGCATTCAGGAGAAGCCTGTTTTGAATCAGCCATGACTGGATACTCCCAAAACCAGCATTAAGCAGCGTGATGATTTCTGATATTTTCTTAGATCTTGTGTACAGCACCATGTCATCTGCATAAAGCGGGGTAGAACAAGAGGCAGTGGATCGAGGCAAATTATTGATTTATAGGGTAAAGAGCAGCAGACTACATATGTATGGACCCTTGCGGGACCCCAATATTAATGCTGAAGAGGTCAGATCTGTCTTGGTTAATATTTACAAACTGCTGTCTCTCACTGAGGTAGCTCAAAAAACAGGTAATAGCAGAAGATGAAAAAACAAGGGTATACAGTTTAGCTATGAGTAGGGAGTGGTCCATAAGGTCAAAGACCTTCGTTAGATCAGTGAAAACAGCCCCCGTGAGCATTCTCCTATGCATAGCAACTTTGACATCGCTGGTAAACTGGATGAGGGGGTAGTCGGGCTGTGAGATTGCCTGAAACCATGCTGAGCTGGGGATAGTACATTGTATTTTGGAAGATGCTCAGTTACCTGAGAGGCCGCATGTTTCTCCAGCAACTTATTGAGCACAGACAGGATTGCAGTGGGACAGTAGTTTTCCACACACTTTGGATCATCCATTTAGTAGACGGGCACCACTTTTTTAATAGCCAGCACTACTCTAGGAAGATGTGAACCTCATAAGGCATAATACCTCTCCACGAGTAGCTTTCCTGAGATGGAAGGGAGGGGAAGCTAGCTGATCTACAGGGGAGTTCAGGTCAGTGGCACACCAGAACATATTTGTGAACTTAGAAAGATCAGAGAAGTGAGAATCAAACACATCAGCCATAGTCACATCATTATTACAATTTGTACCAGCCAGTATCATTTCAGATATTTTGGGGCTAGCGCTCTTCCCCATAAAACCTTTAATACATCTCCAGAACCTGCGGGAGTCACCTACAGAGGATTGGAGAAGCTGTTTACAGTAATTATCATATAGCTTTTTTTACATTCATTTCTCTGCCTTCTGTAGTCCTGCCAGTCAGCAATTACATTTGAAACTTTAAAATTAGCCCAACATTTACCCCTAGATTCAAGGGATACAAGCAGTTCACTGTGCAACCATCTAGTGACTACTCCTCTCTCTACACCTTATTTGTCCTCTAATGCCTGGAGTGTACAAAAAAAATAATTCAGGGCTCTACATTTGAGATAATGATATCTGGGAGACCAGTCTATTTGACGTAAGTCCGTAATAAGAGTACCATGGTTCAGTTTAGAAAATCGCTAAACACTCTCTCTTTGGGAGGCAGTGCCTGGGTCAGGTTTTCAAATGCAAAAGACTGGTGAAAGATTACTAATGGAGTCGGGCAATATGCTGGACAAAATGATCCTGTCTTTTCTATTGGTGAGTATCCAGTCTATAAGGGACTGATGATTACCCCTCACCAAGAACCTAGCAGGACAAGTGATCAGCTGAGACTGATGGAGCTTAAGTACTAGACTTCCAAAAATATGGTAGAAACATCCAAAATCAAATGGGAAGAAATGGTGGACTTCCAAAAGGTAGGGAAGAAAGGGAAAATCAGATGACATCCAATTTTGCAAGCATGGTAGTCCAAAATGGTTGCTTTTTTTCTGAAAGAAAAGGGCATTGGACTGGTAATATTTGAGAATCCTTTCTTGCAACACCTCATAATTTTATGTAACATAAACATTTTATATACCTATTAAATATATGGTATAAACTGTCCTGACAAGGACCACAGGTCGGGGTGAAAATGGACTAGTGGCTCAGTCACAATAAACAGGCCTCTCTTAGAATATTGACTTCAAAAAATTGGGCTTACTGTATGAAGTATTCTGGCTTCCAGAAAAGTGCAATGATTTCCACAGTTTGCTCCATGGAAGGGTTTAACTTCACCAAGCAAACGTTACTAGGACCTTTGAGACCATCCATTTGTTTTATGAGGGGGCAGTTAATTCTGAGTGCCTTAACCAGTGAACTTAAATCGCACTAAAGCAAACAAAACAACCCATTAATTTTAGCAGTCTAGCGAGGGCTGTAAACAGCAAAAATGTGCAAAATGCAAAGTGTACCCAGAGATTAATTAGTTAATATTGAAGAGCTTCAAGGAAAACAAGATAGTATCCGGAAGCCAAACTTTTACAACAATTAGAAACTCCATCTTCATGTTCTGTAGTTTCCTCTGGCTATAAAATGACTTGTGTTTTTTGCTGGTCCCTGATTTGCGTTTTGTTGATTGTTGGGTTGTTTGCATTGTTAAGCATGCTGTTTTAACTCTTACTCTCCCAGGTGGCGCCTATGAAGTAAAGCAACACCAATTTTTCCACAGCTTGGATTGGAATGGCCTGCTGAGGCAGAAAGCTGAGTTCATTCCCCAACTGGAGTCTGAGGATGATACAAGTTATTTTGACAGTAAGTATTTGTGTCAAATCATACAGTATATTGCAACCAAACTTGCCAGTGCTTACACTGAAATAATAAAACTAAGACCTCCTGGTTCCATACTGTTTTTAAATTTGTTTTTTTAACTCTTTCTTATTTTCTCCCCTTCTCTTTCTGACTTGCCTGGCCCCAGCACTATCATGTCTATCATCCCTCCCCTGCCACTCCAACCTAGCCTGCATAATCAGGGCCACTGATTTACTGTAAATGAAGTTATCAGATTCCACTTTCCAGACCTGAAATTCCAGGATTCCACCAGCGATGGCTAATCTAATTTCAGGATTTTACAGCTGATCATCAGCTGGTTTTACTATGTGGGCAAATAAGCAAGCGCTTTAGTTAATTTGAAGGCAGCCGGCTGTGTGGGCAGTGGGCCAAGTCAGTCGCCTTCTTTGTTCTTTCGTTGCTGGCTTGCTGCTTCAGAATTGGATGCTGGTGGGGAAGGGGGGTGATGTGAGGAGGGTGCTGCTGCCAGGAGGGTGGGGGCTTTTTTCACTGTTTTTTTTTTTAATTAGTCTTTCCTGAGTAGGAATATTTCCTGAATGGGAACAGTGGATGAATAGTGCCACTATTCGTTATTCGGATACGAATAATGAATAGCGCATTATTCATGGTATTTGAGAAATAACTAGTCATTTCTCACACACCCCTATTACTAGTTTGCAGAAAGTCAGTGTCCAGGATTTTACCTTATATTCTGATAAAAAAAAGGTGGTCATGTGCATGGTTTATGTGCCTGCCAACCTGATATCAGTGGGAAATGAAATGGGAGTTCTAGTCACAGTACCTAGGTTCAGTTCACTACCCACACTTAGGCAGCATCCACTCAGTGTAGTTCACTCTCCGGAACAGTTTCCAAGCTTGACTCCTCCCACCACCCATGGTGTCATCCTCTAGCTTTGCCCCACTTGGCTTCAGATCTTTCTGCTGAAAGTGACAGGTCGCTTCTTTCACAGCTCCTGCTGCATTAGAAGATTCTGAATGTTTTCAAGCTTTATTTCTTTACGATTTTTCTCCAATCATTCGGTCCTTCAACTGATTGTGTGTACCTCATTTTCCAGTTACTGCTTGGTCAATGACTGCTGTATGAAATGGAAGACCCCAAAGTTTATGTTGCATTGAGGCGCAAACAGAAAGTGTCTGCCACACATGGGCATGATGTATGTGTCTATTGCCTGGGGGTTGACCATGATGGGGGACTTGCCCTGGCCACCAAGCATTGCATACCTTGTCCACTGATGAGTGAAAAGCATGCTTCCTCCAATGTAGACCTCAAGAAATGAAGGCCTTAACGGCTCCAGTTTCAGTGCTTCAGCTCCAGGTGATGGGGAAGATGTGGCAGTGGCAGAAGCTTGGTTCCTTTGGGGCTGGCCATTGAAAGACTGCCATTCCAGGAGGACCCAAACTTCAGGAAGCTCTTTCTTTCCATGCAGCTTTCGAAGAGAGCCCACCCTATCAAAAGAAACATAAGAAGCACCATCACTGTCAGTCTTGGGAGGGAGAGTGTTTCCGCTTTTCTCAAACCCTGTGCTCCCTAGAATGGTCACCTTTAGTTAAAATTATTCCAGTAAGGGAGCTTAGCAACACTGCAGTGGTACCCCTGAAGGAGTTGGCCCTGGTGGATGATCCAGCCAAGATCGACACTGAGTGGGTCAACTCAGAGTGGAAGGAGTACGAGACTTTGTCCCTCTCTCAGACACCAGTGCTACTGATGCCTCCTCCTGTCAAGGAGCCACTCTAGACCTTTCCCTTGGTCGAACCGACACCTGTGCAGCCTCTACCAATGGTTTCTATGCCAATATTGACCCCACTTCCACACATAGTGGTTCAGGTGCTCAAGCAGGTGGTTTTCTCTGCTCTACCTTCGTCAGACTGATCTTGACATTTGGCTTGAGGTTGAATCAAGGTCTTGATCTCAGTCTTGCTTGAATCGATGCCATCACCACCATAGTCATTAGATACCCAGCTTATAAACTTAGTGCAGAAATTGACAGTGTCAGCTGTGCCACAAATATGAAGAGTCACTGTGGCAACACTGGGCCCGTGGGGCAGTGGGTCTGGGTCAAGGTTGACCGATGTTTCTGGTCACCTTGACACCATTTTCATAGCCTCTGTCAGTGCAGTTCATGATGCAGTGTCCCACGGTCTCCCCTGTGTGGTTCCAATAGTACTGCAGAGGCCAGCTGTAATGGAACCACCCTCTCTGCAGCCGCAAGTGGGTGCTCTGACGAAGGACTCAAGGGCTGAGTCTGGACTCACCAAGCTCTTGTTGGTGGTCATCACCTAGGTAAAGCAGGTAGATTGTTCTCCTGAACAACGGCCCCAGCCCCTGTTCCGGGACCATGACTCAGACTCTGAAGACTCGTCAGTGACATTCACTCAGACTTAGATAACTCCTCGGACTGCCAGTCCAACCGTGGTGGTTCAGCATCTTTTGCATCTCTATTGCAGCACATGTCAGCATCCCTGGGTGTTCCCTTGGAGGAGATCCATAAACTAGAGTCTTTCTCATTGTCAGACATCCTCGAGCAAGATTCCTCTCTGGGGTGACATTCCACGTGACAAAGTTGTTCTGGGCCCTGCACTCAGCATTTGGCAGCACTCAGCCTCATGCCAGGCTCCTCCACTTCAGATGGACCACAAATATGCAGTCCCTTTTTTGTGGGCTTTATGGATTCTTGGAGCACCCATCTGAGGAGGGCTTTGAGGCTGATATGATCTTTGAAAACTGAAGGTGCAGGGTTACATGGTCATGGACATACCACCAGACAAGAAGTACAAAAAGTAGGACATCCTTGGCCACAAGGTCTATGCAGTGACCACCCTTAGGTTCCGTTAGATCAGTTTTGCAGCCCAGATGGCTGAGTTGGTCAAGAGCTGTTTGGCAAGCTCGTTGAACTAATCCCTCAGTTCCTGTCAGATAGTCAGCCTGACGCCCAGGCACTTTGGAAGTGGTGACTCTCTGTGTCTAAGCACCAGTTGCAAGCAGCTTTGGACTCTGGCAGTTCATTCCAAGGGGTGGCAGTGGTGGCGTCTCTGTGCAGGAGATCTGACTGCATGTCTCCATGTTTACACTGGACCCCCAGCACAAGCGAGTTGACTTGCCCTTTTTGGGCACCAACCTGTTTGGCCAAGGGGTCAAAAATCCTCTCACGGTGGCATCATCCCAACATGGTAAGCAGCCGCTAAAGCCCAGGTAGGCTCTTTTCAGGGTGTCTTTCATAGCTTTGGCTACCAACAGCAGCAGAAACCTCAGCAGGAACAAAGGCAGCAGTTCCAAAACTTGTGTCTGGCTAAACCAAACAAATCTGGAGGTCAAGGTTGGAAAGAAAAGGAGTGTGAAGGTGCTTCCAGTGGCCAGTCGTTGGAGCCCCATCCAAGAGTAAAAAGTGATGGGCTGCAGGGAGCCATTGCCTGTCCTGCACAGTCCCTGCTGCAGCTCCTGGCCTGGGCTTGTTATCCCACTTCTTTTCACGGTGGTTCACTATAATGTCGGACAGTTGGATTCTAAAGATTCTGGAATTGGGTCTGTCTTGGGAGTTTCAAGACTTGCCCTCCATGTTGATCTTGAGTGCTTTGGAGTCTGTGGTACCTGGTGATACTCTGTCCGCACTGCAGAGGGAGGTCACTGAGCACTTGGAGTGCAGTGCTATCGAGGTTGCCCCAGGCATCCTGGCCTTTTATGGATTTATGTCAAGTTATTTTGGGGTACCTAAACAGATGAAGGGCTGATATCCCACTCTCAGTGAGCACATCTTGAACAAGTTTGTGTGCAGGTGTAAATTCCGTATGGTCATCCTCAATCAGATAATACCGTCTGTGGAGCCTGGGGATTGGTTTTACTACTTGGACCTTCAGGACACATATTTTCACATTCTGAGCCATCCATCCCACTGGTAGCTTCTCTGGTTCAGAATTAACAACATGTCGTACCAGTTCAGGGCGATGTGCCCTTCAACCTGTTATTAGCACCCAATGCCTGTTGGTTGTGGTGACCTACCTCAGGCACAGAGGCACCATGGTCTTCCTGTAAGTGGACAACTTGCTCATCATGGATAGTACCAGGTGAAGCTGTGAAGTGGTCAAAAGATCTAGCTGTTCAGACTTTCTGGGATCAGGGTCTGATGGTCAACGTGACAGTCAGAGCTGATATCACAGCAGGTGATCCTGTAAATTGGAGCAGAAGTTGACATTCTCCAAGCCAGGGTTCTCTTACCTGCAGACTGAGCGGAGGATGTTACCTCTTTTGCCTGATCATTCCGGGTTGGGCAGGGCCAGATTAAGGCAACCTGGGGCCCTAGGCCGAAGAGAAACCTGGAGCCCCCCCTCACCTCAACCACGCCCCTTTACCATGACTGTGCCTCTTCGGTGTAACTGCACCCCTTGGCTATTACATATCAGTTACTGAAACATGACAAAAAAGTCTGTTCCTAAAAAGCGGTATGAAATATAACTAACCTAACTAAAAATGCTTCAGAATTAATAAAACTAAATATCAGTATGGAAAAATAGCAGTAGTCTGAGTTTTGATCATTCAGAGAAAATAATTACTAATTGGCCTGGTAAAATTATTTTTTGGGTGTGAAGTGTCAGGATTTGCACTTCTTCATAGGCCCTTCCCCCAAACACACACACATGTACGCTCACAGTCTGGGTATTATCATTTTGCCTTGTCAGGTAGTGTGAACCACGATGTGAGAGTTTTGTTGGGTAGGGACTCAGCTCTAGAAGAGGCTAGGTCCTGGGTGTTGTAGGAGTTAAGTCGGAGGTTTACTAGAGGAGTCATGAACTTTTGAAGTTATATTGCAACGCGGGTCATTGTTGGAACAAATCATTCCTGGAATCAAACATTTCTGTCATTGATAAGCAAGCCAGGATCAATAAATGGCAAGATTTACTGGTGGGAATTTGGAAATATGTTCATCTATTCACCCTAAAAACTGAGTTATATCAAGGTCAGAACTTCAATATAAGTGAGATGAAGGAATAAAAAAAAAAAGTACGATTTTTAACTGTACCATTGAAACGCATTGTAGATTTCTTAATTTTGGAGTGAGATTAAATATAAAGCATACACACTGAAATATACTGTTGGAGAAAGACTTGATTCTAAGTGGGGGATTCTAAGTTGGAGTGGGAGACAAAGCAAAGGAAATGGGCCTGTTCACACCTTAAAAGTCAGCCTGGCCAGGGCCCCCTGAAGCTATCAGCTGTACTTAACACCTAATCAGGGAGGTGAGAGTCATGTCACAGTTCAGTCCCTGCCTTGCTTAGATTACTATGTGGCTTAGCCCTTTACAAAAAAAAAATGCACCTCAGGTAGAAGAAAGGATAGTGTATACAGTAAATATATGTTGGGGATTGCTGGGGGCCCCCTGGTTGGCAGGGGACCCTAGGCCTGTGCCTGTGTTGCAGGGGTTGGGGGCAATTGTGCCTGGTCCAAGATTTCCTCCAGCTGTTGGGGTTCATGGCATCTATGTCAGTCATGGTACATTGGGACCACTAGCAGATGTGCTCCATTCAGTAGGAACTGGGGCACAAGTAGTCCCTGGGTGATTCAGCCAGTGGGGGACACCATTGAATGGTGGCTGTGTCCCCATAATCTCTTGCAGGGAATCCCCTTTGCCTGGATTGAGCTGTCCCTCATGTTAAGGATGGATGCTTCATTGGTGGGGTGGGGTGCTTACCTCTTGGACCACAGAGCCCACGGGTTCAGGTTGTTGAGCAAAACCTGACAGCATATTAATCTGCAGAAGCTCCAGGCAGTGCACCTGGCACTGACGGAGTTTGTTCTGCTGATAAGGAGGCAGGTCTTGCAGATAAATAGGAACAAAATGACCACCTTCCGACCTTAACTTTATAGATCTTCCTCCACGCCCCCTGGTAGCTCCATCCCCCCCAGTCGTGCTCCATTGGGTACCTGTTTTGGGACCCCCAACCAATCTTTTAGTCGCCACCTCCCACTCCTGGCCTTCCTGGCTGTATCTCACTTCCCACTGATCCAGATACTTCTTCTGCCCCTTCTCCTAGCCCCGCCAGCCTGTCTTAACCCCTCCTCCACCTACCCTAATCATGTGCCCACTGCTCTCTACCCACTATTCTATTTCTCCTTGCCTGTCTTTCTCCCCTACTGCAAGCCCCAAAAGCCTGCTTTCCCTCCCCCACAGCTTCCACATTCCTACATCCTTCCTCCACATTAGCACGCTGCACACTGGTCACTGCCCCTTGCCCAGGGTCCATCCTACTGCCATGAAACTGTCCTACATCCACACTGGTCCTAGCCGTCCACTCTGGTCCCCCCGTCTATGCTTACCCTCACCCACTATCGTCGATGCTCGGCAATTTCCCGAGATGCTAGCAGGCGAAAACATTCCCTTAAAGAAATACGCCGCAGCTTCTTGAGGCTAGTCCTCCTCCTCCTCCTCCTAATGCTGTCAGGCAACATGCATCCAAACCCTGGCCCATTCTGCTCTAAAGCCACTAATGTGAGCAAGCCTTCGGGTGCCCTCTCATTCATATCAATCAACATCTGCAGCCTGCTTCCTAAAATGGATGTCCTACAGGCCTTCACCAGCCAACACTGCCCTGACATCCTGGCAGTTGTCGAAACCTGGCTCACGCCATCAGTACCGGACCATGCAATCAGCCTTCCTGGCTACAACATCTTTAGGCTGGATCACCTCTCCAAAAGAGGCGGGGGCTGCGCTCTCTACCTAAAAGACTCCATTCAGGAGCACCACATCATTACCTCACTCCAACCCACAACTGCTCAGATACTGCCAGTGAGAATCCTCCTCAGAGCCCAAAACAAAACCCTCACTGTTGCCACCATCTGCATCCCTCCCAAAGAACAGGGAAGTGGTCAAACAGCTGTTCTTGACTTTGTAAAGTCACTCCCACCGGACACCGAATCTATCCTCCTAGGTGACTTCAACATCAAGTGGCCTGCGGCCGATGCTGGTGCACACAGGGATACCATTGCTGCGGCGAACCTCACACAAATGGTTGACTCACCAACCAGGAAAAATTACAGGACCGGCACCAGCACACTCTTGGACTGGATCTTTATCAGTCACCCATCGTGGATATTTAACACTAATGTCCTCCCTGACTCTCTCGGTGACCACTCCCCTGTTAGCTGCACTTGGTCAAATAAATTCATCAAACCACCACCAAAAACTATCACCTGCAGGGTTCTACCCTGTGGTCATCTTCCTTGACTCAAATCCCACCTCCTCCATCAAGACTGGTCCCCTATCTTCAATGCAACCAACATAAACACTGCCCTTGACCACTTCATAAACATCTTCACTGTGGCCTGTGACACATATGCTCCTATTAAGAAATGCAAAGTCAAATCACTCAGTAACCCTTGTCTCAGAGGTGACCTCCTCAGGATGCTAAAAACAAGAGACCACCTATGGGAGCTGGCCAGAAACTCTGGAAGGCAAAGCAACATCCAAAACTACAAACATGCCCGCAATGACTGCACCAAAACCATCCGGCAAATGAAGTCCGCCTACTATAAGCATGCCCTCACAAACTTCTGGGGCAATGGTCGGGAATTCTGGAAGAACATAAAGGAACTCACCAGGAATCCACCCAAAACCCCCCCATCAATATTCAACATCAACGGAACCACAACCCTCAACCCAAAAACCATTGCGGATACCTTTAACAAAGCCTTCACCGACCTCAGCACTGTCCTGCCCCAGGACTACTTCAGAGATGGTGAAGCCCCTCTGTCTGCAATGAACATTACCACCACCAGCTCCCCCCACTTCTACTTCAAAGCAGTCAAGGCTCACCAAGTACGCAAATATGTTACCAAAGCCCTTGGTAAATCATGATTCAGTAATGACTCCCTCGATCTCAAAATCCTGTCTCTCACACTTGATGAAGTGCTTAGTACTCTGACCAGAATTTTCAACCTCTCCCTCAGCCTTAGCCAGTTCCCGGACAGATGGAAATCTGCCACTGTCACCTCAATCCATAAAAGTGGTGACAAAACTACCCACGATAACTACAGACCTATCTCCCTACTACCCCCACTTTCCAAGGCACTAGAATGCATCATCTCGGACCAGCTTACAGAATACCTGGATAAGTACAACATCCTGTGCAAGCAACAACACAGGTTCCACAAAGGTCACAGCACCTCCACAGCCCTACTTGAATTCACTGGCGCAATCCACAACACACTTGACTCTGGCGAACTACTAGGCTCAATCTACGTTGACTTAACTAAAGCCTTCGACACCATCAATCACCGCCTCCTGCTTGTCCAGCTTCAGAACACTGGGCTGTCAATCGACTCCATTGGTTGGTTTAAGAGCTACCTTGAAGAATGATCCCAAACAGTATGGCTTTAGTGTTCTTAGATGCCAAGAAAACTTCCAATAGGGTGGACTGGAGGTTCCTCTGGTGCACTTTTAGGCATATGGGCATACCCCCTGAGTTCATTCACTGGCTCCAGAGGATTTACTCCATGCCTACTGCACGGATCTATTGTAACAGGATTTTCTCTCCTAGAGTCTCTCTTCACTCAGGCACGAGGTAGGGATTCCCTTTATCTCCTCTTCTTTTCGACCTGTATCTGGAACCATTAATCAGGCAGCTAAAAACGTCCCCTCAGATACACAGTATTACAATAGGTGCTAACAGTCTGACACTCTCGGTGTATGCAGATGACATTCTCCTCCATCTCTCGAACCCCACATCCTCCCTAGACAAAGCGCTCTCTATTATAGAAGAATTCAGCAGATTTTCTAATTACAATTTAAACCGTAATAAATCCGAAATCCTTCCCCTCAATCACTATACTTTCTGCCAGGACTTCAACTAGTTTGGAATGAGGTGGGCCCCCCACTCGATTAAATACCTGGGTATACTTCTTACCACAGACCTGCTTCGACTCAAGAAATTAAATTTAGACGACCTGATTCAGAAGATCCAGCAAGACCTATCTCGCTGGAAAGCCATGCCTATATCTCTTTGGGGCAGGGTAAACCTTATTAAAATGAACATCTTCCTCAGATTATTCTACCGCCTTAACATGCTCAATATTTGGTTACCTCTCTCCTTCTTCCGCCATATCCATACAACTATCTCAGAATTTTTATGGTTAGACAAGGCACCCAGATGTGCTTGTACTAAACTTACCCTCCCCAGAGCTAGCGGGGGACTCAAGCTTCCTAATATTCTATATTATTACTGGGCCAGCCACCTCCAAAAACAAGGAAACTGGCTGTCTCATCCTTCCAACTGGCAAGAGCAAGACTACATTCCTATATGGCTTAAATTTGAGGCAGATATTTTCCGCTCCACCAAGCTAGCTCCAATTACGGTTCTCCTCTCACTCCTGAAATCACTGCCAGATAAAATCCAACACTCAGTGCTGGGCATTTCCAACAAAATCTTTTCTCAGATCTGCTCTGCTCTTCGAATCTGCCCAGTCAAGGATACAATGCAACCAATTCTAGGTAATCTGACCTTAAGAATTGGAAATCCATCTCTTTCGGTAGACTGGCTCCCTCAGCTACAAGGAACTCAGGTTTCCGATTTTTACCAAACCAATGGACTCCTCTCATCAACAGAATTACTTGTAAAATTCCAGATTCCCCCTATGTATATCTATAAAATATATCAGTTGAGACATCTTCTGTTGCATAAATTTGGAATGACACATGTCCCATCCAGGCTGACCACGCTGGTGTCCCAGATTCAAGATCTGGCTGTCCAACCACATGGTGTCTTATTAATATACAACTGCCTCCTCTCTACTTTCTATCCCATCCCTTTAGCAGGCTCCAAAATATGTGACTCTCTTATCCCAGACCACTGGGCTAATTGGACTAATATATGGAACATCCTGTATACTTACAATACACAAGACCAGTTAAGACTCTCCCAGTATCAGGTGCTCAATAATATGTATTATACCTCGGTCAAATTAGCAAAAATGGTACGTTTGCAGTCACCATTTTGTGTTTGATGTGGCAAAGCGGATGGGACATTGTTACATGTTTTCTGGATCTGTGAAAAGGTTTCCCCCTTGTGGACCAAAATCGAATCCCAAATGGATCCTCTGTTAGGTTTAGATGATCTTTTTACCCTGAATATCTGTATATTGGGGGACTTATCTCAAATTAAGGTTAGGGAAAGGAAATTTCATATTTCCCTCATCTCCATTGCTGTGAAAAAACTTGTACTTAAACACTGGTTAGACCAAGCCACCATCTCATATACAGAATGGTTACATGAAATTTCCTTTTACTTCAGAACAGAAACATTGATAGCAAGTATTAGGAATAGACCATCTTCCTTTGACTGTAAATGGGGCAAATTGTTTGCTCTCTATCTGAACTAATATGGCCAGGTTCTCTAGCTCCCTTTAGATGCATTATTTTCTAGATACTGCACAGGGTAATGGCTGATCATATGATAGGAACCAGGTCGCTCCGGGGGGTGGGGAGAGGGTTGGGGTATAAGGGTGGTTGGGGGGTAGGGGGAAGGGAATTTATTGCCATGTTGTTATATCTACTGCATTGTACAAGACTGTGCTTTTTGAAACTTAATAACGCCTTCTAAATTTAATAGAACTAGAGGTTACTCCCCTGTAACCATGGTTCTGCTACTAGTATTCGGTTCACATCCACTTGACCCTTGCGATCTCACCCGGGCAAGACTTGGTTGGATTCCTCCTTCCAGTGTACAGATCTGACATTAAGTGGGTGGAGCTGGAGGATGACATCACAAGTGGTGAAAGGAAGCAAACTTGAAGGTTGTTCCTGTGATTGAGTTATGCCAGTGGATACTCCCTAGTGTAAGTGTGGACGTTAACTGAATAATAGCAGTATAACTATGGCCACAAGGAACTAACCTCTGTTTCCATGCCAGACTGCCTGAAATTTGTTTGGTGGTGTTGCAGTTTAAGCAATGGAACCTTTTTCATAATCAGTGACATGCCTTTGCCTAGTCACAGGTACATGCTTATCAAGGGTGTTCCTTAACAAAAGTGCTACCAGCTGCAGCGCTCCATTGCTGGAGACAGCAACCTGCAACTTCCAACCTAGTTGCTGGAGTCTCTGCGAACAAGTGACAACATGCTCCCCCTCCTGTTTGTTTTAGGGAGGTACCTAAAACAAACAGTAGAAACACTCTGGATACAGAAGTTGATACCAGCCCATTTACAGAAGAAAGGGTTCTGAAAGAACTCTTAAAACTGAAGGTGGACAAAGCAATGGGGCCTGATGGGATTCATCCCAGACTTCTAAAAGAACTAAGGGTAGAACTAGTGACACCACTGACTACTCTCTTTAACAAATCATGGGAGGATGGGGTGGTACCCGAGGACTGGAGAAGGGCAGATGTGATTCCCCTTCACAAAAGTGGGAGCAAGGCAGAAGCAGAAAACTACAGACCTGTTAGTTTAACCTCAGTGGTAGGGAAAATGATGGAATCACTTCTGAAGGAAAGAATTGTTGAGTATCTAGAGGCCAGAGGGGCTCAGGACCCAAGGCAGCATGGATTCACAGTGGGAAGGTCATGCCAGACAAATCTGATAGATTTCTTTGACTGGGTGACCAAAGTAGTAGATCAGGGAGGGGCTGTGGACATGGCCTACCTAGACTTCAGCAAGGCATTTGACACAATCCCACACAAAAGATTAATATACAAATTAGCCAGCCTGGGAATGGGTCCCAAGATGACAGCCTGGGTAAAGAATTGGCTGGAGAATAGGACACAGAGAGTAATAGTAAATGGAGTCCACTCTGAAGAAAGGGGGTACTAGTGGGTACCACAGGGTTCAGTATTAGAACCGGTCCCTTCAATGTCTTTATAGCTATATTGCAGAGGGACTGGAAGGAAAAGTATGTCTCTTTGCAGATGACACAAAGATCTGCAACAGAGTTGATGCACAAGGTGGGGTGGAAAGGATGAGAAGGGACCTGGCAAGGTTAGAGGAATGGTCAAATGTATGGCAGCTTAGATTCAATGCTAAGAAGTGCAAGGTAATGCACCTGGGAACAAAACCCAGGGGAAGAGTACACAATGGGGGGTGAGATACTAACAACAACAAAAATGGAAAGGGACCTGGGGGTAGTCATATCAGATGACCTAAAGGTGGGCAAGCAATGAGAGGGCAGCAAGGAGGGTTGGGGGATACTGGGATGCATAGGGAGAGGCATCACCAGCAGAAAACAGGAAGTTATTATCCCTCTGTACAGACAGTTGGTGAGACCCCATCTGGAGTACTAGTGCAGTTTTGGAGACCCAATCTCCAGCAAGGATATAGACAGGATGGAGGCTGTCCAGAGGAGGGCAACTAAAATGGTGCAGGGCCTGCACCGGAAGACATATGAAGAGAGACTTAAGGAGCTGAATATGTATAGCCTCGAGGAAAGGAGAGAGGGGGACATGATAGAAACTTTCAAGTATCTCAAGGGAATCAACAAAGTCCAAGAGGGTAGCATCTTTCAAAAAAAGAGGTGTGCAAGAACAAGGGGGCACAATGTGAAGATAGAAGGAGGGCGGCTCAGAGGTAATTTAAGGAAGTATTTTTTCACGGAGAGGGTTGTGGATGCATGGAATGGCCTTCCGGAGGAGGTTGTGCAGTCAAAAACAGTGGTGGAATTCAAGCATGCATGGGACAGTCATAAGGCAATTCTAGGGGTTGGGGGTAGGAAGAAGTAGGCTGCTGGTTAACTAGGATCTGCAGCTTATCCAATAGGTAGGGAAATGGGCAGACTGGGTGGGCCAAGCGGTCCTTATCTGCCGTCAAAATCTATGTTTCTATGTTATGTTTCTCCTTAGGAATGGGCTTCACTTCCAAAACATTTGCCGGCCTGCTGAGAGCCAGGTTCTCCCAGTGAGCCAGGTCGTCCTTGTGGCAGTGTTGTCACTCGGCCCATTTACCCATTCTGTTACTGTTATTTTATTACTGTGTTATGCTGCAGCTGCAAAATCTGAAGGCCAAGGGTCTTTATATGTGTGAGTGACGGTTGTGGCTCCTTGTCATTTTCTGTGCAGCTCGCTCTGAGAGATATCACCACATGGAAACTGAAGGGGAGGATGACACAAATGATGAAGATTTTAATTTAGAAATCCGCCAGTTTTCATCGTGCTCACACAGGTTTTCCAAAGTAAGTGCTAGTCATTGAAATGCAAGGCATGTGATTTTTAGCTCTGTAATGCAGTGTTGTAGGAGACTGCTGCAAAGTCAACAGTAGATGCATGGCAATTATACAGTTTCTTTAACTTTAATTTTACTTGCAGTTTGATATAAAATACAGCAAAGCACCGTATAAAAGAAATGGTAGAAGAACATTGCTCATACATTCACAAATTATTATAGTAGGCATATAACACTATTTCATAGTGTTAAGTTATTGGGTTAAGCAAGCAATAACACACAACAATGTGTGGGTTATCTCCTGATAAGTGCATGCCCAGGTGTGTTATGAGGCACGAGGCACTTGCGCCGAGTGCCTTACGCACCTGGGCATGCTCTTATCAGGAGATGACCCACACCTTGGAGTGTGTCATTGCGCTTCTAAAATGGGTCCCCCTATAAAAAAAAGAAATGTTTTTTAAAAATTTCAGGTACGTTTTAAAAAGTTTTAAAAGTATGTTTAATATAAATGAAAAATAGAAAAGTAGTCTCTGTCCTTATACTCTTTATAATTAGAGTATATGTAAAAGGAAGCCACTAGAGGGTGTTGGCGTCTTTATCTTATACACACACACACACACACACATGTTTTATTCTTATTTAAGTAGGAGGCTCTTGAGGAGAATGAGATGGCTGGATTTTACTGTGAGCAGGTGGGAATCGAGCATGTGAGTCGGGAGCTGCTGTGTATGCTTCAGCCAGCTCCGGGTTTGCAGCCAGCTCATATTTAACTTCATTATATTTGAAGGTTGGCACAACAGTGTATTCCTTTGCCCTTTGTGCTTTTTTGCTAGACTCATTTGGGGGGGGGGTGCAGAGAGGGCAAGGACTATGGGATTAATGGTGCCAACTGCTGTGCTGAATGAGTTGACCTGTCACTGAGCCACTTCCGGTTTTGTGGTCGGGTTTCTCGGCGTTACGAGGAAGGTACAGCAACTGCTTCGTGAAATTTTTTTTTAAATGGAGAAGTGGGTCTGTGCCGAGTTTTTTTTATTTTTTTATTTTTTATTTTTGTCTCTGTGTACGTGTAATTCATTATGTTGAAAGATGAAATGGAGGTGCGGGTGCGTGGACAGCTCTGGGGATTACGCTCATGTGTCTGCATTGAAATGCAAGTCAGAGATTCATTTTTAAATATTTCGTGACCACCGCATCATACTGTGCAGTTACTACAGAAATACAGACTTTGCCTGCCTGTGTCTGGGTGTGGGGAGTATGTGCTTTTCAAGTAAGACAGTTGCAGTACCTCAACAGCTTGAAAGATCAGGCTCGTGGGGGCGTGGCTTGGAGCCTGAAGGAACTGGCAGCTTGATTCCTAGAGCTCTCTCTACCCTGACAGCTGTCCTGTACTAGACAACTTGAAACTGCCCCTCAGTTTCCACCAACTGCATTACACTCAGTTTAACTCACCAGTTCTGGGAAAGGAACTCTCACTTCTGTAACCCCTGCAACAATGGAGAGCCAAGCTTTTTCTCATCTCCACGAGGTCAGGCCTGAGGGTAAAGTCAGATCCTCACCATGGCAGTAGCGGCTGCCCAGACTGGTGACACCAACCTGCTGGAAATCAGAGGCATGTTTATAGAGCTACTCGCAAAAACGAACAAACTAGAACTTGCAGCCCAGAGCAATGCCTCGGACACTGTGAACTTATCCCAATGAAGTAGTGTCACAGAGCAGCATCTAGCGGATCCACTGCATGGACATGAAGTTCCATGACCAGGATAAAACCTTGTACTTACTTTGGAACCGAGTGGAAGACTTGGAAAACTGAAGCTGCTGAAATAATCTCCGGCTGGTCGGCTTTCCGGAGGGCTGTGAGGGCCGAGATTGTATCGCCTTTCTTCAGCAGGAACTCCCTAGAATTTTAGGCTGGCAAGGGACTGGTCCACTGGAAATTGACCAGGCACAAGAGCCTTAGCCCTAAGACCTGCAATAGGGAGCAGACCGTGCCTGATCTTGGCATGTTTCCAAGATTGAGAGGCCATCCTGATGGGGGCCAGAGCCTCTGAAATGGAAGGGGGAAAATATTTCAGTTTATGCTGATTTCTCGTAAGGAACATTTGGCCTGCAGACGGGCCTTCACACTTGCTCACAGGGCCTGTGCTGAATTGGGCTTTGATTACTCTCTCCGTTACCCGGCCATGCTGCGGGTCCTGATCAATGGGACCCCCAAATTACTGGACTCTCCTGAAACTGCGGAGTGGTTTCTGGCATCATATGTCCCCAGTCTTAACTGGGCAAGCTAGACAGCCCCTCCAAATGGGCCTGATCACCTAAACGCTCAAGCTGCATGGACTGTACAGCACAGGAGGCATATGTGCTGGCCCCGAACCTCAAGGCACCATCTGTTCCAAACCAGCGCCATGAGTCGGGAGGGGCATGGATCCCTGCCCCTAAATTGCAACACTGCATTCAGCGAAAGAGACCCACCAAAGGCTCACATTTGGACAAATCTCTTAGGCTCCGGTCTCAGAGCCATAGCCAGGACTCCGGTGAGTCCTCAGAGACCCTGGATTACCCACCCGTCTTTAATCACTTTTGTGCCCTCAGGGACTTACCAGATGAGGGTTCCTCAGAAGCAATGCTCTCAAATGCTGAGCTGGATCCTGTAGGTAGCAGGTTTCTGACTTTGGTCCCTCCAACATCCTGAACCGAGGCGGCCATTGGAGATTAAGAGAGTGCTAAAGGGCCCAACCCACCAGCAGATTGTACTGCACAGGACTGCTCAGGGCCTTCTCCTTTGAAGGTGAATGAAATAACTGTAGCGGAGGTCGTTGCCTCTGCCTGATATGTTTATATGCTGGGAGGTGATCATTACAGGTATGGGGTTATGGGGGGGAATTTGATTGTGGCAAAGATGGATGTTTTAGCCTAGAATCCCCCCACACCTGTGAGTGGGATTCACCTAATTGTGGGCACTGCCATCTTGGGTTACGGCAGGTCTGCCTCAAGTCCCAGTTCTTAAAGGCATGTTACCCCTGTTGGGTACGCTGGTGTTAAAATGTTTTGTTCCTTTTCTCTGCTCTGTATTTAGAGTCCAAGTTTAGTCTGAGGAGTTAGCTGAAGCCGACATCAGCTGACACAGAATGCAATACACTCTTAAGTAGCATGGCCTGGAGCGAGGACTGTGTGGTCAACTGGTACTGTGGCCCTTTGGCTACGGGGATACGCCATTCTCTGCATCTTAGACTGGTTGAGCACCACTGCTCCCTCATGGAGATGCTTCATTCAGTGGTTGCTAGGATACATTATGACACCTCCAAAGGGAATACCACAGATTTTCTGTACCGTTACCCTGTTCCTCCTGGCTTTCTGACTAGGATTTGTTGATGCGGTTGGGGGGGGTAGGGTAATAGCATGATAGGATGGAGAGATCTGGGATGCTGCCGCTTAGCGGACACAAGGTTAAGAACACCTCCCAGTGACCAACACCTACATCTGGGCCATAGTTAGCAGATGAGCATGGTGTCTGCTGGTCTATATAGTAAGGAATGGGGGGGGTTATGTACAATACATTTATGTATTGTCATTTTACTTTGTTCTGTGTATTATGGACACTCCAGGGCTTGTGCCATCTGGTGGATGTGGGGTCGGATGCTTCAGTAATCAGAACGGGGCCAATGGGGGTGGGGGGCAACATGAGGGCACACTGGGGCACAAAATATACATTATTATATAATTGTATCGATGGAGGTTAGAATGATGTCATGGAACATCAGAGGGCTCAATTCACCTACTAAGACAAAAAAAGTTTTATTACAAATCAAGAAGAAACTAAACTCTCCTCTGGAGAAGCTTTGAAACTGAGACAGGGATGGGCTGGGGAGTAGCTGGATAGCACTGCCCCCTCACAAAAAAACAAGGGGTATCTATTTTGCTTCACAAAGATTTGGGCTGGAAGGTGGGCAGGCATGTGTCTGATAAAGAGGGGAGGTGGCTGCCGGACCGATGGTGCTGAGGGTTAAGGCACTGGACACCACACCTCGCCCCATGCCAGTGACCCGGGTTCAGGAACGAGCCCGGATAGTCAGGGCTCGGTTGGGGAGGGAGAGGTTTGAGCATCTGCTGACTACTCTCCTCTCCCTGGGGAAAGATATGACTGGTAGGTCAGGCGATACAGTCTCGGCCGGCAGATCAGAAGGCTGTGGGTTCTATCCCCACACTAGGCACTTGGGTTAAATCCCAATACTAACACTGTAGTGCAGCATGAGGGGGGTGCTGCACTCCTGAGGTGCCATCTTCCGGATGAGATGTTAAACCGAGGTCCCATTTGCCTGTTCTGGTGGTAGTTCAGGTGGATGTTAAAGATCCCATGGCACTTCTCAAAAAGAGTAGGGGAATTTTTTATTGTAATCATAACAAAATATATACAGATCAGTATTACATCATACAAAATCATAAAGAAAAAAATCGTAGATATACTGTAATAATTATTATTTCATATTATAACCCCAAACATAAAGACAACCTTATAACCGGTCCCCCTCCCCACCACTAAAAGAGTAGGGGAAATGTTTTTTTTTTTTTTAATTCCAAACAAACTTTTAACAAGGTGTACGCATCATCAGTGTTACATCATACTTAGACATCAAAGGGGAAAGAAACAAACATAAATAAGTATTAATTCTTGCGATACCCTAATCATAAGGAATACAATATAACCCTCCCCCTCTCCCTTATAAGAGAAGGGGGAAACTTTTCATGTAAACCAAAGGAAACCAACACACAAAACCGTATTCCATCATACAAATTCGTAATGAGCAATTCTAAATCATAAGTAGGTATTTCATACTACTTTAGTTCCATACTTAACTACATACCCCCCCCCCACACTTAAAGTAGGGGAATCTTTTATTTAGCTTCATAATCAATCAATTCTCTTACCTTAAATTTATATTATTCCCCATCCTAATTGAAATTCTTAAACTAATGAAAAACAGAAAAAAATAAATCTCCTAAAGACAATGCTAAATTCAATGATTCTGTATCAAAATGTTGCAGTGGGAAAGAGAATCAATCAGATACAAACTAAATGGTCCCAAAAGGCTGACCAAGTCTGTATATTTTATCTTTTAGATTATTTCTATTTTAAGGAGCATAAATCTGTTTGTAGAATATAAAACGGTTCTAGTTCAGAAATAAATTGCTGTTGTAGCACCAAATGACATCTGCTTATGCAAAGCCAATATAACAAATGCATATAGATAATATGGAGGGTACTAAGTACTTCTGTCTCATATGCAGTTGAAGGGATCCCAATGAGGTGGGAAATCCTAACCATGTTTCCAATGTTCCTTCAAAATATCCCAAAAATTAATAACATATGCACATTGAAAATACAGATGCTTCATCGTTTCTCTCTCTTGTTCACATCCCAGTTTAGGGCAATATCGTTCCTGTAATGCCTTGTGTTTATGATTTCCTTTAACGTTTATTTTTCCCTGCAGGCCCAACCACACTGTATCCCATATATGTACCGGAATGCGGGTATCCAAAACATAATCCAATATATATGCTTGATATGTTTTAGAAAAGGCAATTAAAGGGCTATCTGTAAACCATTTACCTAAAATTTGTGCATAAAAGACCTTACGCTTAATGGTCAAAATATACTCAAACCCTATACCCCACATCTTGATCTTATCAAAAACTTCTTCCCATCTTTTTAATAATCTCGGCTTTCATTTTTTATGCAAAAAATTATTCTCTTTCCATTCCTGCAAAATCCCAGCCAAGTATGACTGTCCTATTGGTGCCCACAATGGGTTACCACCACTAATAAGAAGTACCAAATTAGCATACGCAAATATAGAAAAAAAGAACACCGCCGGGTTCAACATGTTCATTCCCCCCTTCTCGAATCTTGAGATACAATATATTCCATTTAACGGGATTTAATCTGCTCCCCCAAAAATAGCTAAAGAAAATGCTCATTAGGGAAGCTTCCAATACTTTAGGCAAGGAAAAAAATCATACTAACATATAAAAAAGGGGGAACTAAGAAGTTTTTTATGAGAAAAACCCTCTTTTTTTTTTTTTTTTGAAACCTTCCATTTATTCCACATTGTCACTTTTTGTTTCCCTTTAATAATAACTTTCTCCCAATTATAAAAAGCCATATCCTCCCCCCAAAATATAAACCCAAAATATGACTCAGTTTCCTAGCCACCTGAAACCCACCCATATACTGTGTAGATGTCGGGAAACCAGCTATTTGTAAAAGTTTTGTTTTAGACAGATTTAGCCATGCTCCAGTTACCTATCCAATATTTAATATTACATCACATGCTATTCTTAGTGAAGACTCATCCTGCAATATGAAACATAAATCATTCGCATATGCAACAACCTTATATTGCTCTTCAATACACCACCCAACCCATAAATTAATGGGGATTTTAATAATATCCTTAGCAAGAAGTCCAAGGCAAAAACATATAGGCTGGGGCTTAAGGGGCACTCCTGTCTAACACCCCTCAAAATGCGATGTCGTGTACCCCGTCGTCCACTTTCATACGGAACTACATAAGTCAAGGCATAACACAAGTATAGCCACTGTATAAATTCCTCTGGAATGCCATATGCTCGTAATGTTGACCATAAATAAAGATGGGACACTTCATCAAACGCTTTAGCTTGATCTAAGCTAATCAAATATCCTCCATGTTCCCCTGATAGGGTAGTATTTCTTGTGGGTTCCATCAATTCTCGTAAAATTAAAAGAACATCCAAGATGCGTCATCTTAAGACCGCACAAAATTGTTGTATACTAATTAGATTCATCATTACCCTAGATAATCTATTACATAGAAGTTTAGAAAATATTTTAAAATCTGTATTTAACAACGTAAGCAGCCTCCAATTGCCTATACCCTCCCGATCTTCAGTTTTATATAAAAAAAATCATTAGATCCTCATAAAATTGAGTCAGTAAACAACATTCTGTCAAAAAATAGTTGTATAATTGTACCAACTCTGCCGATATGTATCCCCATAAACATTTGTATAATTCATTTGATAATCCATCTGACCCCGGGGATACCTCATCTCGTAAAGATGTTATTACCACCTCTATTTCTAAAGCTGAAAAGGGACGCACAAGAGATGATCTCTGTTCAGGCATTACCTGTGGAAGATTCGCAGCCTGTAAAATCTGAGCCACAAATTGAGAATCTTCCATTGGGCAACTAAAGGTCTCATGAATGTGTTTATCTAAAATCTGCATAATGTCATTATTATCTTCCCGTATTACTCCTGTGTTAGTTCATAAACCAGTAAAGAGTCGTTTATTCATTCTGACATAAGTAGCCAAAAAAGGGTTAATGACTTCAGACTTCTCTTGAGTTCCAAACCTTTGCTCCTTATACAAGGAACAAATTCTGTCATACTGCAATTCCTCCAGTTCTACCTTAAGGGCTCCAATTTCTACACTAAGATCAACCTGAGCTTCAAATTGTTGAGTCAACAATACACCTAAATCTTTGCGAAGGGCATCATACCTCTTTTGTTTAGCCTTAGCTCGGTGTCACCCTTCTTGAGAAAAAAATGCAATAAGACAATTCTTAAAATCTTCCCACCAACTACTAATGTTATCATATAAAATTATCATAGTCAATTTATCTTGTATTATAATACCCAAATCTGACCGTATTTGCTCGTCCAACAATAAAGAGGTATTCAACCACCAATACCCACTACCAGCGACCCTTACAGGAGCTGAATCAATTGTCATTCCTAATAACAAATGGTCCGAAGTTTCTATAGGTAGAACTTGGACGTTAGTCACATCTAATGTATTTCTAGCAAAAATAAAATCAATACGAGAAAATAATGAACCTTTAAAAAGGTCGGATTTGGACCATACTGTAAACCATCCTGAACATCACTTAGATTAGCATGGTGAAGCACTTGTTTTAAAAATGCGTTGTCACAGTATTGTTTCCCCTTATCCGTTTTAAGGAGTAAATTAATATTAAAATCCCCAAAAAAAAAAAATCTGTCTACTTGTATGCAGAAATGGTTGGACTTTTTTAAGTAATTCAATCCAAGCACACTTCAATTGTGGGTTGTACACATTCAACAATCGGCAAGATAACCCTTTAATCGTAACATCCAGTAGCAATGCCCTCCCAGGAATTGTATCTACTTGATGATGTACCTTCAGCTCCTTCGTAGTAAAAATGTATCCTACCGCACTACATAATTCTGTGTCTAAAGACCAGTATGTGGGCCCCCATCCCCAGTCTTTAGAAGCTTGCACACGTTCCCCAGAAGTGTGAAGCCGAGTATCTTGTAAAAAAATCATATCAAATCTCAAGGACTGAATTACACTGAATGTCGTCATTCGTCGTCTTGAAGACTTGATACTATTTACATTCAGGCTAGCAAAATTCAAAGCACAAGGCTCAGGGAGGAGGTTTAATTAATTTACCACTAGACTTAGTTATCCTTTTAGTCGCAGCCAAATTTCGGGGTTTTTGGTTTTGTACAGCATCCCTTCCCTCCACTAATTCATTAGCCATGGTTTGGGATACTTCTATATCATCCATAGGGTGTTCTTGATCTACACAGTCTCCCCAGGATTCAAATGGGGCAAATCTATTAGATAGTGGTAGTGGGGATAAAGGAATCTTAGAGTTCCCTCCACCCTCTGTCTCAACTTCTATATTAATCCCTTTGTCAGCTTCCAGAAAAGAAGATTCCAAATTGTGTTTAGGACCTTCCAAAGTAGTCATTAAAAAGTTGGTATGAAAAGCTGTGGGGTAACACTCCTCCACCTCGCTGAGGAGAACCTAAAGGGGTAGCATAAGGGATTGCTTGGGACTCCAAGGAAGCCGATGGAGTAATTGGAACAGGAGTTTCACAAATAAACTGAGTAGGGTTAATAACTGGGGCATTCTGTAGTGAGACAGGCCCACAGAAAGTTTCAGAAGTCCTATCTCCCATGTTAGTTCTTGAACCCCTTCCTCTCCCTCTCTCTCAGGTTTCTGAATCAGTCCCAAAATTAGGGGCTACCTCATAGGATTTTTTTGCCTGACGTAAAAAGAATTCTTGGTCAGATGCCTCATCTCTGTCATGAGTAGCCCAGGGGCATGTAGCGAAGGAATGGTTTAAATCCCCATATAAATTACACATTGGAGGGGCTTCACATTGCAACAGAGTATGCCCTAACAACCCACAACCAAAATATTTAACCTTGTCACAATCGTTATTTAAATGGTCTAAAGATCCACATTTATAACAGCTTTTTGGCTGTCCTGCATAAAAAATAATACCCCTATCTCGTCCCAAAAAGAAGGAGCTGGGAAGATGTTGTATGCCTGTCTCTGTATGAAATAGTTGTACAAGGAAAGTCCACCCCCCTGTCCAAAATCCATTGTCGTCCAAAATAGGTTTAGGGCGATCAGACAATGTGCATCTGTTTTTCAACCAAAAGATAATATTAGAGCCGTAACCTTTGTTACAGAATAAAACCAAACAGTCTTAATAGTAGGTTTAGTGATGGGGATTGCTAAAAAATCCCGCCAATTTTCTGTCTCCTTCACCTCATAATCATTTTTCCAAAATTTATCCAACAGTTGCATTGTACAGAAACTAATGTCGTAGTTATGGTCCTCTGGGGAGTGTATGAACGCATACACCTCTGTCGGCGTGAACTCCATACTTTCCATAAATAGAGTCCTACCAACACA
Organism: Neoceratodus forsteri; assembly: GCA_016271365.2. NCBI lineage: Eukaryota > Metazoa > Chordata > Ceratodontiformes > Ceratodontidae > Neoceratodus > Neoceratodus forsteri. Next base: position 1,059,120,198 of record CM057454.1, read on the forward strand.
TAAACGATCTGGAACTACCGGGGCCTTTCCCCGATAGTGTAGACGTACTAAGAACCGTCGTTTGGCTGACTCTGCGGGTTTCCGAAATAGACCTGCATAAGACTTCTGACCAGAAGGCTCAGGCTGTGGGCTTGGTCTAGTGCCATCCGTTGTAGGGGAATGGAGGGTATCCAAATTAGAGTTATCTGGAAAGGCCACAGGTACCTGGGAATAGTTCTGAGAAGTAGGAATCATAGGGGAAGCCCCAATCCATATTATATTGTCCAAAATTACATGCTTACCTTGCAGAACAAGAGAGGTTGCATCTGGCGTAATCTGTGTTTCACCCTCATTCTCAATTCTTTGCACAGCTGCTAATGAGATTTCTTCAGAGTAAGAACCATCTGTAACGGGGGAATCTCAAAATCCCTTCAATACCAGGAACAGAAGTTCCTAAACCCAAATGAGCATGTACCGTGGACCCTGGCAGAGGGGTAGCTGGATCAGGTATCCAAATCCTGTTCTGCAGTAACCAACCAGCCCTCTGTAGCACATCACCAGGAGTCCAATCGGAAGGGGGTTCTACATCAAAGTTCTAGCACTATCTCCCAAGCCTTGATTAGGAGGTTCTTGTAAAAGTTGTGCCTCTAGAGGACCTTCCAGCAACTTACCCACGGTAACCCGTTTGTGTCCTGCAGGTAAAGGACTTGCCACTGATCATTTCCTTTTTTTCTTTTCATCTTCAAGTTTTTGCTGACACAGCGCAAAATCTTTTTCAGCCACAGTAATCATAGCCAACAACTGGGATTTCTTCAAATCCAGCTTGTGTTGTAGAATATCAGCCTCTGTCAAATTATCCATATCCTGATTGCAAACGACCTTTGAATCCAAAAGCTCCAATCCAGTATCTTGAACCTTGCTCTGCAGAATTACTGCAGGCAACTCTGGTGTAACTTCCATAAGCTCCAGCAACAGGTTTTCCTCCTCCGACATCCTCAAGCAGACTGGGGACCTCCATCCTTCTGCAGCGCAACTGCACCCTCTACCTCAGAATAGGGGAATTTCCCCAGTGCCCTGGCCAAATTTCCCCCCCCATTTACTAAAAATACCACCAATAGCTTAATCTGGTTCAAGGTCAGTTGGCATTCATCTGTATCCCCCTCCCCCGGGTTGTGTCTGAAAATAGGCAGAATTTGTGTAGTGCACTTACCCGGTCAACAAAAACGAAATAAAATAAATAAAAAATAAAAACAATGCCCAAAATTAATATCCACACATGATGACATCACTTCAGTATGAAACCAGCCAATCTGGACATTAAGCTGTACTACCGAAAATGAGAAGCTTCATAAATAAGCCTAGAGAGTGACTGTAACCCCCGTTTGGAAGAATCTGGTTGCAAAGATCATACAGGTGCAACTTAGAAAGCCAGACAGCACAACTAAGGATCACAGAATTGTGCGTGACCCCCAAACCCCTGGCCAATCAGCTACGGCAACCTCCAGGAGGACAGACACACCATATTGCTAAAGCATATGGCTTTAAAGAGCCCCTAACACCATTAAAAAATATTGAAACAAATGTGTGATTTAGATGCAATTCAGTTTCTGTTGCATATATTTTCTATAATGCTTTTCCTTTTTACTTTATTATTGAGGACAGTTGTGTGAAAGAAGATTACTGTCTATTAGACTTTATCACGCTTTCTGCTTGCCTACACCAGATGTCATAATCCCCTTTTTGTGGCATCATAATTATCTCCACAGTGTCTGATTGTGATGTCATAAACAGAACTGTGATGTCAGGAGTAGGCAAGCAGCCAGAACAGATAGGGCATCAGTTCTGTTTACATGCAAATGCCCTTGGTAATAAAGAAGTACGGGTGAGAATTACAGAAGAAATGATTAAATATAAGCTAAATTGTGTCTAACTATTACATTTTTTCTGAGTTGTCACAATAGTGTCAGGGGCTCTTTAATGTTGTGCGCTGTACCAAGCCATGCTGCTGTGCGGACATTACACATTCAGAGTGAACACACTGGAGATGCAGTTTGCAGGGCAAGCAGTATATGGGATGCTAGGAGGGATGAAATATTCAAACTGTTTGGTTTTTGTGCATCTCTGCAAACCATACACATACTGTCAAGCATCATTCCCAGAGCAAAGCATCGTGGGTATGCAAATCCTTGTGTAAGTCAAACTGACAAGGTGTCACCAGACCAGAGATTGCCTTTTAAACAGGCTTGACTGTCTGATCCAGCTTAGGTGGATAATGACAAAGTACAGAACCATGTTTCGTTCTCTTTGGGACTCCTCAGTGTGCTGCAGTCACAGTCTCAACCAGGCAACTTGTCAGACTCCTGGGTATTACACATTACCAAATATCATTACACTATATCTGCAGCCGTCCATAAAACATGTACAACTATGGCAACACAAACATTTTTACAGTTATGTGCAGAAAGTACTGTCTCCCATCTCATTTCAATGACAAAACCACAATTTGAATAAGATGTTGCAGGAGTAATTATTGTCATTAACCCCCGAAAGTGTCCCCAACAGTCTGTTAAATATTGATAATGCAAAATAGTTGTTTTTTTAACTCTTTTTTTTCTCCCTCCGGTCACAGCCTGCGGAGCTTCTCTCAGGCATCCTGACCTGATCCTGCTCGCTTGAGGTCCCCCATCCCAAGCCTTCTCTCCCCCCCCCCTCCTGCAGCCAGTACCCCCAGCTTAACCCTCATGGGTGGGGCTGCTCCTCCTCTTCGGGCACTCTTAGAGACTGGCCAAGCTGCAGGTGAGGGCCTGGGTGGAGGAACTAGAAGGCCGGGTGGGTGAGATCTGGCGGGCATTGGGTCAGGTGCCCCACCTACCCAGCAGAGCTGGTTGTTTCTTTGTTCTGTTGGCCGCCATCCCAGCACTGAGGATGTGCAATGACATCTAGCGCCAGCGGGCACAGTCCCTCGCACTTCGGCAGGACGTCCACCACAGCACTACCCGCTCGCCAGTGCTCTGAGTGCAGTGATCCCTCGCCTCCATGAGAGTGTCAGTAGCTGGAAGACGCACTCCCACCCACACCCCAGCAGAGGAGAGCTGTAATCGGACACTCGAACCTCTCCTCCCCATCTCAGACCCGGGTCACGGATGTAGGCAGCCATCTGTCAAGAAAAGTAGCTAGTTTGCTATCTTCTGTACCCTCAGGAGCCCCTGAAACATGAATATTAATAGCCTGTACCATGTTTTCTAATTGTTCAAACTATGATTTTACATTGCTTTGTTTTTATTGTCATTTCGGCTGTGGATAGTGCGTTTCCTGCCAACTTGCCAGATTCCTCCACACTTGAAACAGTACCATCCACATTCTGGTCATTACTCAAGACACATGGGGCTGAATCTTGAGTAGGACATCGTGTCGATTTTGGCGGGAGACTCTCACATGTGCCTTTTATGGTCTTTGGTCATGTTTTGCAGTGAGGGGGAACAACATATCTACGACATACTAAATTCACCAGCAGACTAACCACCAGGATTTAATGTAAAGCATTTATGCATGGGGTGCCCCATCCTTTCACTTCAAGTCCTTTTGCAGTTCTCCCATTCTCTCTCCCGTTATGTTTAAAACAGAGTCCTCGGGCCCAATTTTTGAAGGGAGTGACATGACATGGCTCAGAAACTGTCACTATGTGCAACTTGGTGGTGCAGAGATAAAAATCCCGCACCAGCAGAAATGTTAATTTCCGCATTCCCTGCACATGGGTTGTAACTGGTGTGGGGGAATGCCGCCCTTGGTACTACCAGATGTCGCAGTGTGGTGTAGCTGCACATGGAATCTGTGTGCAAGCTGCTGTACATCGTGGTCATGGTTGCGAACCGTGCCCCTATAAAACTAGCTACCTTGTGTAAGGGAAGCCCCCTTTGAGCACCATTTTTGCCGCCAGTGTGCACTTTCCAAGCTTTTTGAAAATTCGACCTTTGGTCCCCAATATTTATACAATTACAATATTTGGGGGCACCCACAGAGGAAAAAGTAAAGATGATCTACAGCGACAAAGAAACCCTCAGGAAGAAAACGAAAATTGAAAGGATCCTGAAAAAGAAATGGGGAGAAAAAGAAAAGATTCCAGTATGTATTACTCCTGTGTTGCTTGGCAAATGCCACCCATCCCTTCAGATTTTTCTTGGCGAAACACTGGACCCCCACAATTCACAGTATATACCTTGGAATGAAAATACTGTAAATTATTTTGAAAACCTTTCTCAGTGCAGCAAATACTCTGTACTAAATGTATAGGCTGTAGTCTTGTGTTGATGGTTCTTGAACTAGTGTTTAGAAGGCTCTTTTTTTAAAACTTTGGAACAAGACAGCATATTTGTTGAACGAGTTCTTGCAGCAAACTGCATAAAGAACTGCAAAGCAACTGTAATCCAGTACCCAATGGGGCAGAGTCTGATTTTTTGTAGTGGTTTGTGGTCTTCCTCTAGTTCAGATGACAAAAATGTTCAGTAGCAACTCGTGCAGAAGTATTCTGAGGGTTTGTGGCAGTGTCAGTCATCAATTCCTAAATAATCCCATTTCTTTTCTGCTGGTTCAGGAGCTCAGAGAAGTGCAACTTCCCTGCTAGCTCCCTCCCAAACAAAAGTAGTTTTATTGATTATAATGCAGCAACTTGAACTAGAGTGTTCTGATTAGTCGTAGTTACCGCCTTTGACTTAATTAAGTGCATTTCCATGGTTCAAAGTGCGGAATACAGTACCAAAAGGTGACCTCGAACCAGCATGCAGTATGCAGTCCCCCACACATAAAGTGCATGTAGCACATAAATATGGTGCCAAAGCAGTAATAAATGGCAATGTATTATGCAAGGACATTACTGAATTAAGTATGGCTTAAGAAGGTCTGGCTCAAAAGATGGTTTCTCAGTTTATTTTCAAAGCTGTTCAATGAGGTAGACCGGCAGCTATCAGTAACATTCAAGTTCCACAGCACAGGGACTGCCACCACAAAAGCCTGGATAGCCACAGACTACGAGCAAGATAGTGCTACCCTATGGTCCCCCTGTCCAATGGACCTTGTCACCCAGCAGGAGTGTATGGGGCAGGAGCTCACAGAAGTGTTCAGGGCTTTGTAACCAGCATCTACCCCAGAGTCCATAGCGATGGTGTAATATGTTCTGTTTTCCAAAAAAAAGGCAAGAGCCTCGCTGCTGAATTCACGACCAGCTGCAGGTGGCAGATCTGACCACCCGGTAAGCCCTTATAGAGCACATTGCAGTAGTTCAATCTTGAGGAATCCAAGGTATGAGCAGCATGTACAAATCAGCAGGCTCGAGATAGGGACATAGTCTGGCAATGTTGTTCACATGATAGAAGCAGCCCTTGACCACAGCTGCCACCTGCAATTTCAGGGTCAGGTAACTGTAAAGGACTACCCCAACCCTCCATTCTGGGTCCCTTACTGCTTGCAATTTACATAAACAACATTGATGATGGCATTAAGAAGGCCAATATTCACCTGTTTGCAGATGACACAGTGCTTTACCTAGGCCGCCCAACGCCGGAAGCCGCCTGTGGAGACTTGCAAGCTGACTTTAACCTGCTACAGAGCCAGCTCCTAAATAAAAAACTTCTACTCAATGCCAAAAAAAAACCAAAAGTGATGCTGTTTTCACCCCTCAGTCATACTGCAAACCCGACCAGTGTTGGATCTATTCCACAAATTACCACTATGCTAGGAGAAAGGTTGGAATTTGTTACGAAATTCAAGTATTTGGGAGTTTGACTGGACCATAGACTCTCCTTCATGGATCATGTCGAGGATCTGCTTAAAAAAACAGAGGCAGAGGCTTGGTCTCTTCTTCAGTATTAACCACCTCATGACCAGAGATGCTAAGCTGCATTTGGTCCAATCAGCATTCCTTTCCCTAGTCAACTATGCAGACTTCCCTTATAGTCAGTGCACTGCCTCCTATTTTGCAAAGCTGGACGCCCTGTATCACAGAGCCATGAGATTAATAACTGGCCTACCCCTCTCCACTCATCTTTGTTCATTGTGTGCAGTCGTGGGGTGGCCTTCCCTCCAGTACAGGCAGAACAGAAATGCTGCACTCTGGACCTTCAGAGCTGTTACCAAAAAACGGCCCCAATATATCTCTTGACTGTCTTCCAAAAGTTTGTTAGGAAATTACGCATTGAGAAGTTACTCCTTTATTTCCTTGAAAGTTCCTAGGGCTAAAACATGTTTTGGGAGAGCAGCCATAAGTTTTGTGCTGCCATCTCTATGGAACAAATTGGAAAAATCACTGAAATTGAGCATCCCTGTCAGTGTCACAACCTTTAAGATATTATATGCCCGTGCTGTTAAGGAACCCTGCAACTGTTTCCCCCACTCCTAATCTGACACGGTGTCTGCTGTCTACCCTATTTTCTGCATTGCTCTGTCCATGTCATGGTCCTCTGTTTTTTTTAATCCTATATTCCTCTCACCTTGTTTCTTTTCTCTTTTGTTTACACTTCCTTACCCTACCCCACCCCACCTGACTTCTTACCTGTGTAATCCTCTACCACCATCTCCCATTATGCGGTAGGAGCTTGTATCCGCTTGGTTGAGATCTGTCCCCTTGTCCTTGCACCCCTTGAATTATTGTGGCCCTTACCTTACCCCAGAACCTCTCACTCCCCTGATAGCTTTCTCATGATGTCCCCCTTCAAGTCTGAATGCCGTGTCATGGTTTGTACTAGGCAATGTCGGCAATGATAGTGTTTAATTATCTTCCGTTACCACAAACTAGTTACCTCTGTCATTTCCACTGAATACTGTGGTGTACATGTCGTTTATATCTTGTTAACTCTTCTAACTGCTACAAACACACTTGGGATACTGTTCCAAGTACCTGTGAAGTGGATCTTATTCGATTTGTTTTGACTGTATTCTTTGTCTGTATATAAATGTATTGTGCTTTGACCTTGTTTGACCCAGGTCCACCTTGCAAATGAGCTTTGCTCAGTGGTGTTCGCCTGGATAAATAAAGATTTTGACTGATTGATTGATTGAAGCTTTAAATTTCCCTAACAGCCTCAAGCTGAACCCCATCGAGAAAGGGTAACTTGAGCCTGCATTTTAATACTGATATCTGCTGGTCCATATGGCCAGTAGCAATTCTGTTTTCACAGGACTGTATATAAACCAGCAAAGCCTGATATACAAAATGCACTGTTCTAATGCATGACTGTAGCACCTGTCTGGGCCTGGGGCCATTGTGGTAGCTCTTTTAACTTAACCAGAGGCCAGCCTGGGGCTTTTCTTATGTGATTGGATAACGGGTTAAATGATGACAATGTGACACAGTGCCTCCACCCGGGGTGACTCTTAGTTGTCTACAAAACCTACTGTTGCTGCCCCCCGGGAATACATTTTCAAATGACATAGGGACTTCCCTCCCACACAGTGACTATGCAGCAAACAGCAGTACAACAGAGTTAGAAAAGAAACAGTGGCTTTATTAAAAGAGAGACAATGTGTGTTTTTATTTATTTAGTTTTTGTTCACCAGGTAAGTGCACTAGACAAATTCTGCCTATTTTCAGGCACGGCCTGAGGGAGGGGGATACAGATGAATGCCAACTGACCTTGAACCAGATTAAGCTGTTGGTGGTATTTTTAGTGAGTGATACTACATGCGGCCTCCCACCCAGAGTGCCATAACGTGTGTGCTCAAGTCAAAGATGTGTGGTGGGGGCCGGGGGATGAGGAATGCCCACCTGAGTGTGCCGCACGACTACTGACTGTGCCCCTCCCACTCCAGTTGACCCCACAGTGCACTGGCCCCACACCCCAGCTGTCCTTACAGACATGAGAAGCCCCTCTGTTCTCTGGCTGCAGCAGAGAAGCCCCGGAAGGGTAACCTGGAACACACTGTGAGCCAGACAGCCTGAGAAGCCTGGACGTGGGAACTGGCAGTGAGTGATGCTCATAGTGGGAGCACATGTGTGGCCCAGAGAAGCCAAAAAGAAATGAAAATGTGTTGCATTAATACTGTAATAGCTTTAACACACTTCATGGCTTTGGTTACTTTAAAACCTAGTGTATGACACCCAGCTTTGCCTCATACCTCATGCCCACTGCAGGGTTAGATAAACTCAGTTTATCCTGCGTGGTCTGGCTAAGCATACTAACGTCACACGTACCACAGGGAACAAACTAGTGATCTGACTATGCATTACACAAAGGAAAAATGGGGCATTATAAACCTCACAGAACACTGACTGGGAGAGCCTCCATTCAGACTGGTTCACTAGCAGTCCTTATCCCACAGAAAATGGACTGCTATTGTAAACAGAATACAAGGACTATTATGTCGCTCAGTTGATCAGCAGTTTTTAAATTAAAATAATTTTTTTCTTAGGATTTTCATTTTAAAACACATTTGTGAGGTTAACGGTAGCAATAAAGACCTCTGTACTGGCCCTTTGTTGTTAGAATAAGGTCCAGTAGGGCCTTAGTGCCCTTGGATTCACCTCAGTTGGGCAAGTTATTGCCTGTCATGAAGCTGAGGGCACTAACGTCCTACCGGTCCTTATTCTACTAATATAAAGGATAATGTATAGTTCTGTAGCTACAACAAGCATGTGTAGCTGTCGAGAGGTTGCCATGGTAACCGTTCAAACCTTGAGAGCGAAGCTTGAGAGGTTTCAGTTGCCATAGCAACCTCGAGATGGCGCACACACTTGTAGTTACAGAACCATACATTGTCTTATACATAGTGCAGAGTGCTGTTTTTCAGCCACAAATATGTACATTCTTTTTCACTACCTTTTGTCCGGTAGCCAACCACGGATGGAACACCCCCCCACTCCACCCCACACACACACACACACCCACACACCAGTAATGTTAGGAATGTACTCATGGTCAAGAATGCATCAGGAGACAAGGTACGTGCGTTTAACATCTTTACTGGAACAGACAGACCATACAGTTAACAACATTAAGGCCTTAAAAACATCAAAAATATGCTAATCAATAAAGAAAATAAAAAAATTGATAAAGATACTACCGCAATGGAAGATGAGTGATGTCGGGACATATGCACATAACTGGAGCTGACCCTGTGGAAACAAAACAGAAAAGGGGGAAAAAAGTTGAATAGCCATCTGGGTTAGAGGGTAAGGTGCTAAAAAGAAGTGCTTCTGCTGTACTAAATCTGTGCTGGATGTCACCTTATTCCGAGTTGGAACTGCTCATGTCACGAATAATGGCGGATAAATATATGCCTTGCTGACAGCTCCTTTGAAAATACCACAGCTGCCATTCTCTCCAGATGTAACGCTGAGCGAACTGTCAAACTGTCATTTGAATCGCACAGCGCTACTAACTGCAGCCGTGGTTCTATTTCCCATTCTTGAGGAAGCATTCCAAACGTCCTTTCTGGTGTGCTGCAGTAGCTACGTAGCTAGTGCAGCACAACATGGAGGATAGCATAGGGTTACTACCTTTTCAGAAGCCCAAAGTGGGACATTTCTTACTGAAACATGATTTTTCACAGGACAGTCCGTAACCTCAACCAATGCAACAAACTTGTTTTCTCTATATAATCAGAATTAAGGCTGAGTATTATAGTTTCTTAGTTGTTTCTATTGTTTCTTGTCATTTTAAGGTATTTTAGTTAAGTTATTATAGTTTTCTGCAACATTTAGAGGAAAGTTAGAAAATATTTTTTCTACTATAAAATCAGGACATGTAGTATTTTTCATGTTTTTTTTGCAGGACACAACTGCCCAAATCAGGACTGTCCTGCAAAAATCAGGACAGGTGGTAACCCTAGGATAGCACAGCTACTACAGCACAACAGCTCTATTGTAGAGATGGATTTCTGTATATAATAGCATTCCACCATACACTATAAAGCACTGCTATGTTAGTCCTTATTGCATATGTATTAAATTACAATAACTGGGGAGTGTTTTCTCCCATAGGGAAACCTGGTTATAATTTGCCATTATAAAGAACACGCGATGGGTTTCCCTCACTCCACGCCTACACAAATCTCCACTCCTCCATTTCTCAGCCAGTATTGCCACCAGCAGCACTCTCGTATGTAAATAAAAACTCGCATCTCAACGCTAAGCATCAATCCTTCCTTAAATAGCTGGCCCCTTGAGTAAACCTAAAAAAAAAAAAAAAAAAAACTAAAAAAAAAAAAGAGAGATAAAATCCAGAAAGTTTCCAGCAGTTGAGGGATGTTGGACCGCGCTTTATGCCATCCTGACCGCGGCTGAACCACACCGATGTATTTTATTTTATATAATTGCTATGGTGAGAACATGCTTCCTAGCAATGATATAAAATAAGACATGGGGTGGTGTGTTTAATGAGATTTTACACACCCCTCTCGGTGTTGGATGCTTAAATGAACCCCTTGAGCTTCGCTCTCGGGGTCTATGTAGCATCCAGCACCTCGGGGTGTGTGTAAAATCTTGTTAAACACATCATCCCATGCATTATTCTGTATGTTACAAAAGGATGTCCAGGGAAAAATAATCTCCTCACTGGTGAGCTGAAGCCAGGGCATCTTCTGCATGCTACCTAAAATACATAACCCCCGGGAATCTGGGAGGGAGAGTGAGATCTGTAATGGCACCCTAATGGAAGGTAGCTGTAGATTTAAAGAAACCATCTTAAAGCAGCTGCATTTGTTAGTCAGCAAATATTATGTTGTAGTAGTAATACATTTCTGGGAAAAACATTAGTATATCCAATTTTGTTTTCATTTTATTTCATTCTTGAGCTGAGATATGTGATTTTAAAATTTTTAGAAGGTCCAGCTCCTTGCCAAGTCCACTGTAATGAAACAGCATGCTCGAGGATGGGGAAGGGAGGGAGTACTATTTGGACACCAGGGATTATTCGGTATGGGACTGGGAGAGAGAGTGGGGTGCCACATAGACATCGGGGATTACTTGATACAGGATGGGGGGGGGAGAGAGAGAGAGACAGAGATAGACACCAGCGTTTTCAGAACCAGTTTAGCACAACCTGTTCAATGTGTCCACACTATGCAGTAACTATTCTTGCTAACAGTTTAGTGTAGCCACATTACTGGTGTGAGACCTATTTTTCCTGTAAATATTTCCTATTAATTCCAACACATGAAACCGTGCTTGCCTGTGCACACTGCAGCTGGAAAACTCTGTTTTGGCCCCTAGGGCCATGGCAAGGAAGGCTTCCATCTGCCAGCTGCCACTCCCCTCCACCATCTGCCGACTCCCTAGGACCTCAGTGGCAAGAGTACCCCCACGAATCCCCCCCCCCCATGAGAGGGGTCAGGAGAGGGAGCGCCATCCTTCCCCCAAACCACATGATCCAGTGCCTCACCGCTTTCTACTGGAGATATGGTAGCTGGAGGTGTGGCAGGCAGGCACCAAACACCCTCGCCGTGCCCGTCCTTCTTCCTCTGCTTTTCTCCTCTAACTAGTACGCTGGGCCTCAGCAAACTTGGTCGCGCATGTGAGCACAAGAACTGGTGGCTCCGCTTCACCCACCCTGGCCTAGTGTTTGCCCACCCCCACCCCATCTGCATGGCACTACCACCGATCATCCACTCGGTGGCAGCCAAGCGCTGGGAAGACCAGCCTCCCTGATCCGAGAGAGGACAGCTGCCTGATGGCCACTCAGTCCTATTCTCAGCCCTCCCCCCACCAACCCCCGGTAGCCTGAGCTCATTCCCAAACTCAGGTTGCCGGTGTGAGAGGTGAGGTGCTAAGCACCTCAGCCCTCTGCACCACTGGGCCAGCCAGGGTTTAAAAAATATTTTTGTTAAAAAGTTTTAAGGAGCTCGTAGTCTGGCTGCAAACAGTGCTAGGTGGATTCAAATATTTTAAGAGTGCATTGTGTACAGTTAGTCCACGCAGACACCAGGGTTTACTTGGCAAAGGATGGGGACAGGAGGGGGTGCCACATAGACACCAATAGATTACGTGGCACTACAGGAGGAGATGGAGGTTGTGCCACGTGGACACCAGGGATTACTTGACACAGGCTGGGGACAGGAGGGGTGCCGCATAGACACCAGGGACTACTTGGCGCTACAGGGGGAGAGGGAGGTGGTGCCACATACACATCAGGGATTAATTGGTTCTGGAGGGCAGATTGAGGGAGGTGCCACGTAGACACCAGGGGTGACTCGGCATAGGATGGGGACAGGAAGGGGGTGTCACATATATGCCAGGGATTACTTTGTTCTATAGGGGGAGCGGGAGGGAGGTGGAGCCACATACACATCAGGGATTACTTGGTTCTGGAGGGCAGATTGAGGGAGGTGCCACATAGACACCAGGGGTGACTCGGCATAGGATGGGGACAGGAAGGAGGTGTCACATATACACTAGGGATTACTTTGTTCTATAGGGGGAGCGGGAGGGAGGTGGAGCCACATACACAACAGGGATTACTTGGCACTGGAAGGGGTTATGGAGGGGGTGCCACATAGACACCAGGGATTACTTGGCACAGGAGGGGGAGAGGGAAGGGGGTGTCACATAGACACCAGAGATTATATGGCACTGGAGGGGGAGAAGGAGAAGGGTGCCACATAGACACCAGAGATTTTATGGCACTGTATGTGGAGAGGGAGGAGGTGCCACATAGACACCAGGGATTATTTGGTGCTGGAGAGGAAGGGGGTGCCACATAGACACCAGAAATTACTTGGCACAGGAGGGAAGAGGGAGGGTGGTGCCAGATAGACACTGGTGATTACTTGGCACTGGAGAGTGGAGGGTGCCACATAGACACCAGGGATTACTTGGCACTGGAGGGGAGAGGGAGGGGATGCTATATAGACACCGGGATTACTTACAGTGAAGGGGAGAGGGAATGGGTAGCACAAAGACACCTGGGATTACTGGCACTGGAGGAGAGGAATGGGGTGTCACATAGACACCAGAGATTACTTGCACTGAGGGGAGAGGAATGGGGTGCCACATTGATACCAGGGATTACTTGGCTCTGTGGGGCAGAGGGAGGGAGGTGGAGCCACATTCACATCAGGGATTACTCGGCACTGGAAGGGGATATGGATGGGGTGCCACATAGTCACCAGTAATTACTTGGCACAGGGTGGTGTTAAGGAGGGGGTCCACGTAGACACCAGAGATTTCTCGGCACTGGAAGGGGATAGGGAGGGGGTGCCACATAAACACCAGGAATCACTTGGCACTGGAGGGAGAGAGGGAGGACTGCCACATAGACACCAGGGATTATTTAGCACTGAAAGGGGAGAGGTTATGGGGTGCCACATAGACACCAGAGATTATTTGGCACGGGAGAGGTGCCACAATGACACCAATGATTACTTGGCACAGGGTGGTGACAAGAGGACGGTCCACCTAGACACCAGATGTTTCTTGCCACTGGAGGGGGAGAGGGAGAGGGGTGCCACATAGACATCAGGAATTACTTGGCACAGGGTGGTGACAAGGAGGACTGTTCACCAAGACACCAGATATTTCTTGGCACTGGAGGGGGAGAGGGTGAGTGGTGCCACATAGACACCAGAGATTACTTGGCTCTGGAGGGGGAGAGGGAGAATGGTGCCATCTAGACACCAGAGATTACTTGGCACTGAAGGGGGGAGAGGGAAGGGGGTGTCACATGGACACCAGAGATTATACGGCACTGGAGAGGGAGGGGGAGAGGGAGAAGGTTGCCACATAGACAACAGAGATTACTTGGCACTGTAGGTGGAGAGGGAGGGGGTGCCACATAGACACCAGCAATTACTTGGCACAGGAGAGAAGAGGGAGGGTGGTGCCAGATAGACACTAGGGATTACTTGGCACTGGAGGGGAGAGGGAGGGGGTGCCACATAGACAACAGGGATTACTTAGCACTGGAGGAGGATGTCAAATAGACACCAGAGATTACTTGGTACTAGAGAGGGAAGGGGTGCCACATAGACAGCAGGGATTGCTTGGCAGTGGGGGGAGAGGAAATGGATTGCCACATAGACACCAGGGATTACTTGGCACTGGAGGGAGAGAGGGAATGAGGTACCACAGTGACACCAGGGATTACTTGACACTGGAGGGGGAAAGGGAGTGGGGTGCCACATAGACACCAGAGATTACTTGGCACTGGAGGGGGGAGAGGGGAGTGGGAAGGGGGTTCCTCATTGACACCAGGGATTACTTGGCACTGGAGGGGGAAAGGGAATATGGTGCCACATAGATACAAGGCATTACTTGGCACTAGAGGGGGAGAGGGAAGGGAGTGCCACATAGACAGCAGAGATTACTTGGCACTAGAAGGGGAGAGGGAAGGGAGTGCCACATAGACACCAGAGATTACTTGGCACTGGAGGGGGAGAGGGAAGGGGGTGCCACGTAAACAGCAGCGATTACTTGGTAGAAGAGGGGGAGAGGGTTGCCACATAGAAACCAGAGATTACTTGGCACTGTACTGGGAGAGGGAGGAGCATGTAGACAGCAGGGATCACTTGGCATGGGAGAGGATGTGGCAGGGAGGGATGCCACTTACACATCAGGAAATATTTGGCGTGTTGTGGGGGACAGGGAAGAGGCTGTTTCTCAAAAAAAACCATGAACTCTCTTACAACGTAATTTACCAATGAAATGTATTTGAATTATCAGTTTAAAATCAAGATCCTTTTTTAGATTTTGTGTGGCAATTTCGAACCTTCCACAAACTGAACCATGAGAGGTTCACCCTTCACTGATGATTTCTCAGTGCAGTCCATTATGTATGCCCCATGTTTGTATATTGATATATGCTGCATGCCACTGTCTAGCATGCAGATTGTTATGTTTACACACACACACACACACACACACACACACCATTCTGTCCAGGGCACCATTATATCACAATAGAAAGAGCCTCTCATACCACATAGACACCAGAGATTATTTGGCACAAGAGGGGAAGGGGTGCCACATAGATACCAGAGATTACTTGGCACTGTAGGGGGAGAGGGAGGGGTATATAGACAGCAGGGATCACTTGGCATGGGAGAGGGTGTGACAGGGAGGGGTGCTACTTACATGTCAAGGAATACTTGGCATGATGCAGGGGACAGGGAAGAGGCTGTTTCCCAAAAAAAACCTTTTGAACTCTCTTACAACATAATTTACCAATGAAATGTATTTGAATTATTGGTTTGAAATCGAGATCCTTTTTTAGACTTTTTGTGGCAATTTTGAACCTTCCAGAAACTGAACCATGAGAGGTTCGCCTTTCACTGATGATTTCTCAGTGCAGTCCATTACGTATGCCCTGTGTTTGTATATTGATATGTGCTGCATGCCACTGTCTAGCATGCAGATTGTTATGCTTACACACATCTGCACAAACACACACACCCCATTCTGTCCAGGGCACCATTATATCACTATAGAAGGAGCCTCTCATATCTGTACCTCTTAATAGCCATCCTGTCATAGAATTAAACTTTACTGGTTTGCAACTGCTGTAAAACAATAAAGATGTACACTCTTTTCAATCTGGGTGCATGCAAGAATGAACTGGGAACAAAAGAACTGTTGAACATTGTTGCTGACAGTAGCAGAGAATGCTTTTAGTTTGTGAAAAATCACAAGTACAAAAAGCTAATTCATGGATACGTAGAGGCAGGCTGCCGTATGTATCACCCAACACTAAGGCTTTGTCAGGAGGTCTCTTTTGCCTCTATTCTAATCAATAGGTTTGGGTTACAATAACCCGGATCATACTACTCACAAGTACAGTAGCACGACTTATTGTATATAAGATATGCTTTTTGCAGAATTTGCCATCCCCTGAAATGCCCAGTGCAGGCCTGAGCTCTTTGTACTGAAACTTACTTGTAGGGCCAGTAAAAGGTATATCAGCTACTTTCTCTGTCCAAGGACCAATATAGCTACCAGCATTCATAAGTGGAATAGCATATTCCCGAGAGTGTGGATTATGTTAGGCTAACCCACTCCTAGTGCTTAAATGCATTAGCTGCACTTAAGGCCTATCCCATTTGGAAACTGGTTACCCTGGCAAACTCTCTTGCTGTGGCATATTATTCCTTACATAGCACAATCCCTGATCTTGTCTTAAAGGTTGAAGGCAATTCTAAGTGATTTGCATGTATGCGCCTGACCTTAGAACAGTTTATTGCATGGCGTTAAACTGAATTTCTGTCATTGGTATTTATTGTTTGTATTTGTGATTTTAATTTATTTCTGGTATTTTTTTTTCTGTCTGTTTATGCCCCCTCCTACACCATGTCTGCTCCTCTCATCGGGGCTCCCCTAGGTGACCACACAGGCTGCGCCAGAGGACAGGTGCCCCGCTCCCATGAACCTTGAACCCTTGGATTGCCCCCCCTCCTGCCGAATGGGGAGGAGGAGTCCCCCTTTCCCCTCCTTACCTTGAAGTGGAGCAGGAACACTCTGCGGAGCTTCTCCCCTGATCCTCCAGTTGCCGACACCGGGGACCCATCTTCAGGATCCGATGTGGGGCTTTTTTCCATTTTTCTAGACCCACCCCCTGCAGACGCCAACATGCGGGGTGGGCCCAAGGAGACAAAGGCACTCTGAGACGTGCCTTTGCTCCGGACCCTCTGCCGACATCTGTCCCTCCCTGTGATTTCTGCTTCCCCAGCTGCACCTCCACCGTAGTCCACTCAGGTGGTGGTATAGCATGACCCCCGATTATCCAGCAACCCAGGCTCGCTACTGAACCCGGGTCGCTGACTATTTCTAGTATTTGTTGTATGGATTCACAGAATGTGTTACCCACTTCAGGATTATAAATGTTTGATGCACTTTAGTGATATTGTTATCTGTTTTGGTTGCTTATTTTACACCCACCATGACCACTTGCTTGCTTTACTAATGTAGTTTAACTGCTCTACCCAGTTTATTAAATTATGGGTTTGTTCAGTAAGTGGTATAAAGGTGGATATGTTCTCTGCTCAGACCCAGTCCCCTGATGAAGACTACGGTCGAAGTACCAGAGAAACAGCAGCTCTCTGCCTGTGGTTGCACTGTATGAATCAGCATTAATAAACTTCACTAAAACAAAATCCACATTTGCCAGTACTTCACTTTTCAATACAAGTGTTTGAAGGAGTGCTGGTACCTTCCTCTTTGTGTCTTAATGCTTAATCTGGTTCTGATTTTTGCATTACAGGTTTATATAGGTGTGGATCGGTTACTTCCAAACCATGGCGAGGATAAGGAGGACACTGGAGAGAAATCAAAGAGCAGCAGCCTTTTGTCAACAGAACCGCTGAGCTGGCCTTCAGATTATTCTGAAACGTAAGTGAAGAAATCTGTTGTTAGGGTCTCAGCTCCATCAGTTGAGCCCTGAGTTGACAGAAACGAAAGCACAAAGTAAAAATTGTTATTTTGTTGATGAAGCTAGCTCTTATCTCTGTTAAGGGCCAGGTCTACAGTTGGGCCAGCATACACCAACCCATGCAGTGCTGCTCCTGGACAGTGCTCTGCATCGTTTAGCACGCACAGACCCTGGATACCACTGGCTGTGTGCATGGAGCTTTGCTTGGAAGCTCAGGTCAGCAGACTAGTAAATACTCTGCTCCACATCCCAGCCCTCCGTGCTGGTTCAGGGGTGCTGTTCAGGGCTCCAAAGTGCAGGAGATGCTGGCGCAGGAGGCAAAGAGGTGCTATTACAGGATTTCCAAAAGGTAGCTCCTGTGCACAAAAATATTACAGGCCTTCTCCTGGTGTAGCCTCCATGCCTCCCGGTCCTTTGCGTGCGCTTCTCATGCTGAGGGTTACACAGATAATGTCCCTGCCTGCATTACTCCACGAAAGGTGAGGAACTGGGTGGAGGGAGACATCCGCCCTTTACGGGGCGTGCATGTTGGAACAGCTGTCCTCACTCATGGAGGGCATTATGGATGGAGCTGTGAAGTTGTAAAGCTTGAAGCGGATGGAGCCCACACCAGAAAACTTTTGAACAGCAGGTTCAAAAATTCAGAATTTTAATTTCTTTCCGCTTGGATTCATCCCCAGCAGCACGCTTGCTTCGGTACCAGTGAACGCACTGGGGCCCTGGAACATTCAGCATTTATGGCCACTTCCTCTTGCCTTGTGTCCTGCTGCCATCAACCATCTTAATTTTTTTCTGCATGGAAGAAGAATGGCTCCCATTGCTCTGCTCATGATTCAGGCACTGTTTTGTAAAATATATTTTTTTTCTTTTCCCCTCAGTTTTCATTGTACATGATGCCTTTTGTAGCACCATAACCAGCAAAGTCTCTGCTTTGTAGTACATTACATAGGTTACATAGGTTTTTACAGCACTCTTGGAAGACCAAAGGTCCACTGTAACTCGTAACTATTTTCAAGAATACTCCGAAATTTTGTTTGCAACAAGGTGAGTGTCAAGACGAGTCTTAAACTTGTTCATATTCCTGCTGGCCACTACTTTGACTGGAAGCTCATTCCATACCTTGACCACTCTTACACTAAACCATTGCTTTCTTTTGTTGGTATTGAATTTTTCCCCACCTAGCTGCAGTGGATGAGCTCTGGTACTGTATACCTGATCCCTTAACATAAGGCCCAGTTGTTCCCACAGCTACGTGTCAGTTAGGGCTTTGTAGATTAGGCACATGTGTCCCCTCAGCCTGTGAAATTCCAGGGTGTACAGTCCTAATGTTTCAAGTCTTTTTTCGTATTGTATTTGAATCCCCTGACCTCCTTTATTCTGTCCGTAGCCCTTCTCTTCACCCTTTCAAGGGCTTTTATTTCCTTTTTGCCCCCGGAGCCCAGAACTGGGCACAGTACTCAACATGGGGACGCACCAGTGAGGTGTAGAGTGGGAGTAATATCTCCTTGTTCCTGCTCTTAATATGTTTGTTTATGCAGTGCATTGTACTGCTGGCTTTTTTGATGACCTGGTTGCAGTGCATCTTGAAACTAAGGTCATTACTAATTGTGATGCCCAGGTCTCTTTCATCATGCACTTCCTTTAATACTAACCCACCTGATGTATGTTTTCGTTGCATATTGTTTGTCCCCGAGATGCATCACGGTGCATTTATTGGTATTAAAGGTTAACTTGTTTAATTTGGCCCAGTGTTCTAATTCCCCCAGAGCTGTTTGTAATATGTCTGCATCCTCATGATTGTTTACAATATGCCCGATTTGTGTATCGTCGGCCAATTTAGATTCCCAGACTCCTGTTTTGGTGCTCATTGAAGAGATGTAAATATTAAAAAGACAAGGGCCCAGCACGGATCCCTAGGGCACCCCGCTGGTCACTTCCGCCCACTTGGAGTATGACCCTTTGATGCATACCTTCTATTTTCTATTAGAAAGCCAAGCTTCGATCCAATGGGATATTTTCCCATGAACCCCATGCTCAATTAAAGCATCGACAAGTTCCCCATGTGGGACTTTGTGGTTTTAAAAAAAGCTATTAAGGTTTTTCTTCTGTCATGTCGTTGTTGGAAAAAGCCATGGATGTGGGTCTTTAAGCATTGTGCCACCTGCAAAAAACCCATGCTGATTGCTGGCACCCATCTATCTTGTTTGAAGCGTCTGGGCACAGACCATCTTTTTTATTTTTCTTACTGTCTTTTAAGCCTTGCTCCCTTCCTGCCCCCACTCCCCAACTCAGTCATCAGACATCTATGGGGCTTATTTTGCCCTCATGGCAAGGGCGGGCTGGGGTCTGCCTCCCCCCATAGCAGAATCTGGTGTGGTTGCAGTCTCAGTGGTGCCAGGCCTGTGGAAAGGCCATTCTTCAACCTACTCAGGATAATTTCCTCTATCATTTTCTCCCCTTGTGGATGTCGGCATACAATGACACAGAGCATTTTGCTGATTTCCCGTGCACATATGGGCCTTCTGACTGCTGTGATGCCTAGCCTCTAGTATGTGTCAGGCCTAATGTAGGAGGTGCAGCTCCCCATCTCAGGAGAGAAGAGGAGAGCAGTCCTCCAAACGGCTGAACCTCTCCCACCTGGCCAAACCCTGGCAACTCAAGCTGATTCCAAAACCTGAGTAGTCAGCCTGGCAGGTGGCAGTGCTACCACATGCCACCAGGCTGGCTTCCAAGACCATCTTTTTTAGGCCTGCTCCCACTGTCCGGCTTTGCCTTAGTCCAGGTAGGCGAAGAGGAAGAAGGTGTAAGTCAAACTCTCTCATCCAAGTCTGTGTCACTGCCACCAACAGGTTAAGTCTAGGTGCTCATCCCCTGGTACCAGTTCCTTCGGTGTTGGCTGGTACTTCTGAGAAAGCACTTCTGAGTGCTGGTCCAGTACAGACAAAAACCCTGGGGCCATGGCACAGGAGTGCTTGAGTCTTCCTCTGGTGGTCCCTCTGGCACTTAGCACAGGCTCAAAGAGCACCAACAAACTTGGTGCCATCAGACACAGTACCATTAAGTTTTGAACTGGTGAAAACACAAGGCACGGTGCTGGTATGTCTAGCACCGAGAAGGCTGCTACCAAGAAGTGGCACAGGGATAGATGCATGGAAGACAGCTGCAGGAAGTCAAGTACTGGTATTGATCGACCTGATCCAATGAAAACCCTTCCGTGCCGAGGAGGAGTTGAGGCAGAAAAAGGTCTCTGGATTCAATGGAAGCCCATTCATCTCTTCTTTGGATGGGGGCTCAGAATACTCGGGCAAAAAAGCCTGGGGTTGAAGGCCCTGCGTAAGCTTTTCCTGGTCCTTCCACTGCCTTACGCTGGTACCAGTCATCCCAGGTACCATCAGCTGCATGGACAAATTTAATGTGCCTCTGCTGACTTGGCTGGACCCCCATTTTTTCTCCCTGATTTGTGCTAGTATCTCCAAAGTGGGCATGGCCATGGTCCTGGGTTCCCATGCCACTCCTTCCCTGGGCCCCTTTCACTCCATGTGTCTATAAGGTCGGAATCATCTTTGGTAATAGCATTGTTGTGTCTGCCTTCTCTCCTATTTCTCCCTTCTGCCCCAGTGGGTCTCCTTACTCCTCCTCCTCCTCCAACCTTATAAAAGGGGAGGATGATGAGACTGATTATGAGGTTGAAGGTGATGGGAGTACCTTGGGCATCTCTAACGGGGCGATTTGGGGGAAAAACTACATGTCCTTTCCCCTTTAAGGAGTCCTCCAGCTTTCTATACATTGTCAGATGCATGATTCAGACTCTAGATGTTCCATTGTACTTATTAGAGTCAGAAGAAGAATTTTGTCCTTTCTGGATATCCTGGGCAAGGCCAGCACGATGTACGTGCCTATTCTGTGAAACAAGCATTTGTAACTCGGCTAAATGCCTTTGGTACAACACATCCTCCACTCATAGAAACATATAACATAGAATTTGTGAGCAGATAAGGATTGGATGGCCTATCTGGTTTACCCTTTTTTTTTTCTGTCTACAGTATTTCCATAGATCCTACCTGATCTCAGGTTCTTTCTTCTTCCCCCATTCATTTTCACCAAGATTCCCTTATGCCATTGGATTGCATTCTTGAACCCCACCACTGTTTTTGCCACCACCACATCAGCTGATAGACTGTCCCCAGAAACCGCAACTCTTTCTGTGAAGAGGTACTTTTTCACATCTCTCCTGAATCTACTCCCTCCAGCATCATAGAATGGTCCCTTGTTTTTGTGCACCTTTTCTTCTGAAAAATACTTCCTTCTAGGGATGTGGATATGATGATCTATCCACACTAACTGGCAGTGTCCTTTCCCTTTAAGATGATGCCAGAAAAGTCTTCAATCTGACTCCTCCCACCCACCCAAGTAGTAACTCCCTTGGCTCTGCCTCATGGCACCAGATCTTTCTTTCTGCTGGAAGAAGCAGGTTCCTTCCTACTGCTCCTGCGTTGAGTAGGCTGTTGCGCTTAAATCTTCGGATTTACTTCCTAAAACTTAAAATGTTCATGAGTTTTGTCTTCAGCTCGATCTTCAATCGCAACCGTCATGGATTATAAGTCCATTCCCGGGTTCCGCCGGTGCCCTTGCGGGCAGAAGATGTCCAGGACCGACCCTCACGCCATGTGCGTCTACTGCCTTGGGCAGGATCACAATCCCCAAGCCTGAGACCTTTGTCGTTCTTTTCACCTGAACGTCCTGGAGGACCATCTCGCCTGAGTTAAACTGGGCCACCCAGCACTTCGGAACCTGCTGGTCAAAACCAAGGACGCCCGTTGGGTGGTCTCTATGGCTGCGGGCTCCGCCAAACAGTTTGCATCATTTGAGGAGGAGGCAGCCCAGGCTGCAGCTTACTCCTCTTCTGCTTCTGCCTTCATGCCACTCCAGCTGGGCTCAACTTTCATGGGGTCCTTCAAGGAATTGTGTCAGTCCCTGACGACCCTTGGTCAGGGACCCTCTGGGCACAAATCTAAATCCAAGAAAGAAAAAGAAAGGACTCGGTGGCCTTCATGTGATCAGGAGCACTCTTGATTGGGAGCTTCTGATTCCCGAGCTTCTCCGGATTTGACTTTGGTCGAATCCTCAGCCCAGGCCGCTGGCTTCACGGTAACCCCATCAGGCCAGTTGGCCAAGACACTGGTTGAGGTCCTGGCTGAGATTTTCCTTGAACCGACCAACCAGTTGTCAACTGAAGAGCCGACACTTCCTTGTCCAGGACTCCGGTCCTCACTCAGACCATTGGAGGGATGGATCAGTCCACTGAGCCACGGCCTCTGGTTGACGACCAAGACCTGGAGGAGCCTGGGCACTCGCCGACTCCCTCTGAGCCCTGACACCGACCCCCCCCCCCCAGCGGTGGAGGTCGAGGTCTTCCTCCCTTGGGTCGAGTCAGTCCCACCGACACTCACGCTCTCAGCACCACAAGATGTGGCACTGCCGATACTCTTTATCCTCATCCTCCTTGGGTGAGGAGAGACTTTGACGCAGATTGCATTGATGCTATGAAGACTTGATGTGGCAACAGTTGGTGCTGACCAGCGTCAAGCCAACTCCTGCTCCTACACTGGCCATCACCTTGCTGTCATCTGAAAGGCCAACTCCATCTCCTTTGACGGAGCCAACCAAATCGGTCCTGGCTCAGCTGACCATGGTGTTCCTGCTGATAGTGGTGGAACCGCCACCTAAACAGCTGCCAACTGGCACCCTGACTAAGGAGTCTCTGCTGTCTATGGGGTTTCCCCATCAGTTGTTGGTCACCATCACCACTGTCCGTCCACGGAGGGTCAGTGGGGACTCGGATGGTCGACCAATCTTTAACGACTCCAATGGGTCCTCACTGCACTCCCATCCAGTCAAAGTAGAGTCTGTGGTGGACCACTCGACAGATGAAGGCCCATCTTCCTTCATGGGGCTTCTCCGCTTGATCTCTGAGTCGTCGGGTATGAAAATGGAGCCCGTCCAGAAGTGGGCTCATTACCCATTGACCAAGATCCTCAACTGGGGAGACACTCTGATAGAGGCTTTCCCAGTGGCAGAAGCCATTCTTGCCCCTGCCCTGGAGCTTTGGGAGTGCCCCGCTTGCTGCCTTGCACCTTTTGCCCAGATGGCCCACAAATATGCGTTGCCCACCAGTTCCCTCTCGGGATTCACAGAGCACCACTCGGCCGAGGGATTGGTGGTAGATTCTGTGTTTAGGCGCTCCGGCAACACTGGGATGTTGACAAGCCACTTGACAAGGAGTCCAAGACGTTGGACCATGTGGCTAAGAAAGGCTACACTGCCTCTTTGCTTGGTCTCTGCCAGGCAAGTTCGGCCCTCCTCATGGCCCAGTTCTCTCTTGCACTGCTGGGCTCTCTCGATGAGGTGTTTCCTCATCTGCCTATGGACCTTCAGACTACAGTCAAACAGGTCCAGGACCAGGGCTGGGCTGTAGCCAATCAACCGCTCCATATGGCCATGGACATTGGGGACTCCTGTGCCCGCTCTCTGGGGACCTCAGTGGCCATGCCCCGCAGGGTGTGGCTGAGGATCTCGACCTTCATGGCGGACACTCAGCACAAGCTGGCGGATGTCCCTTTCCTGGGCACTGACCTGTTCAGGCCCGGGGTCGAGGGCCACCTCACCCGTATCGAGTAGTCCAATTCCACCTTGAACTCTGTGACATCTGCCTAGAAGGATCCCAAGGGCTCCAAGCAGCAGCAGAAGAAGAAGAAGCCCTTTTAGTCCATCTCCTCTCCTGTGGCCAAACCAGCTCAGACCCAGGCTGGACAGCAGGCTCAGGCCTGGTGACCTCTGCCCAAGTTGGTGGCTTTGGTTGTCCATAAGCCTGGAGGGAGAGACTCTGATGGTGCCTCAGCCGGCCCTCCTCCTCCTCTAAGCCTGCCCAGTGATGGGATGAGGGGTGCCTCCCTCATGCCCGTCACATCTCTCCTGGGTCCTCCTGTGGGGGGCCAGCTCTACCACTTCCTTTCCACCTGGTCCACTGTCACACGGACAGGTGGGTTCTAGAAGTGGTGGGTCAGGGTCTGCTTCTGGAATTCGAGCAGTACCCTCCTTGTTGAGCCTGCACCCCACTGGAGGACTTGGTTTCCACAGACATGCTGTCAGCTCTCAGAAACTACATAGCCTAGCTCCTCTGCAAGGAGGTTGTGGTTCCTTTCACAGATCCTCCAGAACACCCAAGGTTTGTCTCCAGGTACTTCCTGGTGCCAAAACAGATGGGGGGCTAGCACCCCATTCTAGATCTGCATGACCTGAACAAGTTCCTCAGGTCGTACACCTTCAGGATGGTAACTCTGTCTCAGATCATACCATCTCTAGAGCAAAACATGTGGTTTTGCTCCCTGGATCTTTAGGACGTGTTCTTTCATGTCCTGCTCCATCCGTCTTATCGCAGTTTCCTCCACTTTTGAGCAGAGGGAGTCCTCTATGAGTTCCAGGCCATGACATTCGGCCTCTCCTTGGCCCCCAGGGTCTTCGCCAAGTGCATTGCAGTGGTGGCAACTTACCTGAGATGCTGAGGGGTCTGGGTTTACCCCTTCCTGGATGACTGGCTGATCGCAGGTTCCTCCAGACAGGCGGTGGAGTGGTCCAGGGACCTGGCCCTCCAGGCTTGCATCTCCCTTGGCCTCCTGATCAACAAGGCCAAGTTAGAACTCATGCCCTTGCAGGTGATCTGCTTCATTGGGGTGGAGCTTGACTCTTGCAGAGCCAAACCCCGGTTCCCAGCAGACAGGACGGAGGCTCTCTCCTCCTGTGTCTGATCATTTCAGGTTGGGCAATCGTGCCCTGCCTGGGATTTCCTGCGCTTGCTGGACTACATGGCAGCCTGCACCAGCATGGTCCATTGGGCCTGCTGGAGAATGCACTTCCTGCAGTGGGAGCTGGCCAGCCTGTGGTCTCAGTACAAGGATCACTTCAATCAGCTGGTCACTGTGACCCAGCGGATATGAGAACTCCATCCAGTGGTGGTTAGTTCCAGAGCATCTGCAGAAAGGGATCCTGTTTGTCCACCCAGAGCCGATGGTCATCATGATGACTGATGCCTCTCTCATGGGCTGTGGTGCCCACCTGGGGACACAGAGAGTCCACAGGCTCTGAACCCCCAAGGAGTCCCAATGCCACATCAACCTGCTGAAGCTCTGGGCAGTTCAGCTAGTGCTGACTGCATTTTCTCCACACATTCAGGGTCAGGTGGTCCAAGTCCAGATAGACAACACCACGACCACGTACTACTTCAACAAACAGGGTGGGACGCACTCCCTGCCCTTGTGCAGGGAAGTTCTCCATGTCTGGACCCCGAGTACAGCCTGGAGGTGGATCTCCTAACCATCCATATGGTAGGAGCCTCCAGTCAGCTGGCGGACGCCCTCAGCCGGGTGGGTAAGGTGTCTCATGAGTGCTGTCTCCACCCAGAGGTAATACACAGCCTGTTCTCCCAGTGGGGCACCTCTCAGGTGGACCTGTTTGCCTCCAGGGAGAACACAAAGCTGAAACTGTACTGTGCCCCCCTCCCAGCAGGGAACACTGCACAGTGATGCCTTCTCGAGGCCCTGGACCCCAGGCCTCTTCCATCCCATCCCTCTGATTCCCTTTATCCTCAAGGTGCTCCTCAAGGCTAGGAGGGACAAGGCACAGGTGATCCTGGTGGCTCCAGATTGGCCATGCCAGTTCTAGTACCCCGATCTCCTTGGCCTCAGCAGCAGGCTCCCAAGGAGTCTTTCCCTATGCCCAAACCTGCTTTCCATCAGTCAGGGGAAGGTACTCCACCTGGACCTTCAATCCCTGCACCTGACAGCCTGGTTTCTGAGAGGCTAGAGTTCCAGGCTTTGGGTCTCTCTGAAGCTGTCTTCACCCTTGTGGATTCATCTCTGAAGGAGTCGATTAGGAAGTGCTACGCCTTCAAATGGAAGAGATTCTCCATTTGGTGTCAGGGCAAGGGGCTGGACCCTTTGTCCTGTCCAGTGGCTAGCATTCTTGATTATCTTTGGTCCCTCTCTCAGTCGGGCCTTCGGTCAATGACCCTTAAGGTGCACCTGACAGCTATCTCTGCTTGCCGGTCAGCAGTCAGTGGTGCATGAGAAGGTGGTCTGGCACTTCTACGAGGGTCTTGACCGCATTTCCCCTTCGGTGCATGAACCACCAGCACTGTGGGGCTTGTTGATGGCTTTGGCAAAGCTCATGGGCAAGCCATTCGAACTGATGCACAGGTGTGATATCTCTCACCTGTCATGGAAGACTGCCTTCTTGGTGGCTTTCATGTCAGCCAGAAGGATCAGTGAACTCCAGATACTTTTAGTGGAATCTCCTTACCTGGTCTTCCACAAGGACAAGATTGTCCTGCACCCCAGCCCGAAGTTCCTCCCGAAGGTTGTGTCAGAGTTTCACCTTAACCGGGTGATCTCCTGGTATACTTCACCAATCACACCTCGGAGGCCGAGCACAGGCTTCATACTCTGGACCCGAGGTGAATGCTCACTTATTACAAAGAGTGCATGGCTGGAGTTCGGGGAGAGGTTCGCCAGCTGTTTGTCACCTACGCTGAAGCCGCACCTGGCAGACCTGCAGCCAAGTGGACGATTGGCAGGTGGATCACATCCTGCATTGAGCTTTGCTATAGATTGGTGGATAGGGAGCCTCCCAGAGGGCTAAGGGCTCATTCCACCCACCATACTACTGTGTTGGTGGCTGCTTCCAGGGTCGTCCCTATCCAGAAAATCAAGGGGCTCTTTAACCCATTACTGAGACCCCAGGACCTGTTTTTGTATGTGCACTATTTCCTGGTAAGGGAAGCCTGTCAGGCGAGATATTTTCTCAGGCTCCAGAGCTTCATCATGATTTTAACCACCTCAGGGGTGCACTGGTCCAGGCTTTTCATGAGACCAGCCCAGTGGTATCTCAAGAGAAGGTGGGCCCAAAGGAGGTTCTCCCTGTCTCAAAGCTCCAGTGTTGTGGATTTTGGCACACACCCTTCTCTGGGGATGGTGGGTGTCTTGTATTGAAACGGATACCATTTGTGACCTCATCTCCATCCCTACATCTGACAATTGATGAGCCCTGTCAGGCTGGGAAGTTCACCTATGATCAGAGACTGTACATGGTTGTTGGTCTCCTGACTAGTGTTGCTCAGATAGTGCTTTTTTGGATCTGACTATCCTCCATCGGATAGTGCTGGTATCGGACCTAGGATCCGGCCAGTAGATCCGGTGGTTGGATCCATCAGATCCAACCTCCAATAGTTGGATCCAGTGGGCAGATCCATCTGATCCGACCTTGGATAGTTGAATCCGGGGGTCAGATCCATCTGATCCAACCTCTAATGGTTGAATCCAGGGGTCAGATCCATCGGATCCAACCTCAGATAGTTGGATCCGATGGTTGGATCCATCAGATCCAGGTCAGATCCACGGATACCTTGGGTAGTACAGTGGATCCTTCGTTGGATATCTATGCCATCAGAGGCTATCTGATATCCGACCAAAATGATGGTATTCGATAGTTTCCAACCTGGAAGGATACTGTCCGAGAAGCACTACTCCTGTCCCCACAGGAGACAGAACTGGGCATTAATATGAAGGAACTAAGAGTCATAAAGTTAGCACTTCTGGCTTTTACTCCTCTGATAAGGAAACCCGTTTCTACAGATAAACACAAACAACATCACTGCCATGTTTTATCTGATGCCTCTGTTCTGTCCATTCCTTGTGTCTTATGCCACTGTGATGTTTACATTGTATATCAGTGCTTTGTAAGGTAAATGTATGGCTGTTGTTCACCTGTCTTATCCATGTATTTTACTGCTGCTTTTTACCCTACTGTATGCAGCCTCCCAGGTCATACCTGAAAATAGGCAGCTCTGCTGTCAAGAGCACCCACCTGATCAACAAAAACTAAATAAATACATCTGATCTACCAGGCATCATCTCTGACTCCAAGCTGTGCAGAAGGCTGTGTAGGTAAGGGAGGTTGCAGTCTTCTCACAGTCACCTGCTCACAGTCCATTTGATAGGAGCAGAGAACTGTCTGGCAGACAGTCTCAGCTGCAGACTGTCATTCACACACAAGCCATCCTTACATGAAAGAAGTTTTATGAGAGATATTCTCCAAATGGGGAACTTCGCAGATAGACCTCTTTTCCCCCTGGAGGGGGATCACAGACTCTTTCTGTACTGTACTCATCCCTCCAGGGACCCTCACATCTTTGCTGTACCACATCCTCGAACCTCTGCTGGCAAATCAGCCTTTGCTTATCATCTCCCCTCAGTTTGGAACCAGCTCCCCTCTTCCTTCCAGTTCATTGTCTCTCCTGGCTCCCTCAAGTATCAGCTGAAACTTCTTCCTTCCCCCCCATTCTCGTGTTTTCCCAACCCTTAATAGTTCCTCAATCATCTGCGTGAAATGCTCAGCTTGTTGCTTCTGTTTTGTTTGCTCATTGTGCACTCTCGTTGGTCATCGTGTTCTTGATTTTGCACCTTACTGTAGCAGTGAATGTATCTGTGCTATAAAGGCTAGCAAACAGCAAAAAACTGCACTCCTCAGTCAGTATACAGTGCAAATCACAGAATGCTTTATTAATTCATGTATAAAAAAATGGAACAAAACTGCCATGAAGGGGCTCAGTTCGGCCATGAGCCTTTCACCTTCATGGCAGTTCTGTTCTATTTTTTTTAATACATGAATTAAAAAAAAGTATTCTGTGATTTGCACTGTATACCGGCTGAGGAGTTCGGTTTTTTTGCTGTTTGCTATCATTGACGTTAATCCATTGCACCTTCCTGGCACTGCTGAGCTGTTTTGCTCCCTGCTGTGTCTGTGCTATGCATTACTTATCCTCTGTTTCCCTCCCATGGGTCATTTCTGGAAATGAGCCTCGCCTCAGTGTGTCTTTCCTGGTCACCAATTTTCAAATAAAATAAATATATCCCTCAAGAGTGGGCACAGTTCCCAAGGAATGGTTGGGCTTCAACTAGGAGAAAGGACTGCTATATGCCTGCCCCTTCCCGTCCTTTAGAGAGTGATTCTGAAAGTGAAGTGGGCTAAGACTTAAATTATCCCAAATTCACCCAGGTAGATATGGTACCAGGATCTGCTGAGCCTCTCAGCTTGCAAACCAGTATGCCTTCCTCTCCAACTGGACCTTCTGTTCCTTTCTCAGGGCAAGATCCTCTATCCAGGGCTCCCCACTTTTAATCTGACAGTTTGACTCCTGAGAGGCTAGAATTTGAATCATAGTAGCTCTCCGAGGATGTGTTGGGAATTCCCAATGTCTTCAGAAAGCAGGCCACCCTCAAAATCTACTCTGCCAAGTGGTGGATAGTTTCTTCATGGTGCTAGGACAATTCCCGCTCTACTACTGTTACTCCTGTCGGATAGTATCACTGACTGCCTACTGTCCCTGGCTTTCTCAAGGTTGCACATCTCCTCCCTTAAGGTACTGAACCACTTGGTTCCAGAGCCGATTCATGCACACTCGCTGTTGACTTGGTATTCAAAAGATTTTCAGGTGGGTACTACAAGTGCTTTTCCATGCTAAGGCCCCAGCTCTGTCTTGAGACTAAAACCTGGTCCTCATGAAGCTCGTACTGTAGGTCTTTCATTTGAGTCTGTGTATACTTATCATTTGTAGTACTTAACCTGGAAATTAACTTTTCTAGTGGCCATAACATTAGTCAGGATGGTTAGTGAACTCCAGGCTCTCTGTATCCACTGGGACTACCTAGTTTTTTAACAAGGAAAAGGTAGTTCTGTAGACCACTCACTCTTTCCTTCCCTAGGTAGTTTTGGAAATCCACATAAAGCAGACTAATTCACTTGTGTTTCTTCCCCAATACTCACTCAAATAAGTGTAAGGAGTTTCTGTACCATCTAGCTCTTAAGAGGAACCAGGGCTTCTGTATCCAGAGGACAGGATAGAGCAGTTTAGGAGGGACACTAAATACTGTAGCAGTTTGTTACCTACAGTCTGCAAGCCTAAGACAGGCCTGCTGTCAAATGTGCTATTGCCAGATGGGTCATTTCCTGCATTTTATGCTGCTATAACTTTGCCTATCACACTGTTTCGGTGGATTTCAAAGCATTCCACTAGAGAAAGGACCTCTCCCATGGTGGCCTCTAAGGATATCTCAATGCTAGACATTTGCAAAGCAGCTAGTTGGACCACCACCCTCACTTTCGCTGCTCACTGTTCATGCAGTCTCGGGGAGATTCCAACTTCTGGGTCGCAATGCAGAAGAACCTGTTTCCTAACTACCACTTCTATTGGGCACTGCTCATTTATTTTATTTTTATTTTAGTCTTTGTTAACCGGGTAAGGCCCACTAGACACAAGTGCCTGCTTTCAGGGGCGACCTGGGAGCACTGGGGCGGTTAAGTGACTTGCTCAAAGTTGCACAGTATGCAAGTGGAGGTTGTGAGAATCAAACTCAGGTCTGGTCTGCTGGATGTATCAAGCTCGTTCACACCTCGTTCCTGTAACCTCTAGGCTATATTGCCAGCCCATAGGCAACACGTTTGTGACTGTGGATAAATCCATACTGATAGAAGACAGTGATACTTGCCAGTAGCTATGTTTTTACTGGTATTCATCCACCACCACCACTGAAGAGTGACTTTGATTCCTGGATATTCTGGGGACTCTGGTGCATGTGCCAGTACCCAAGCAAGTGTGTAGCTGTGGATGACTACTTTTAGAAGAATCCAGCACTTCGGCTATCCTGATATTGGATATCAAATTAGATATTTGATACTGGATCTTATGCTTTTACTGTTCTCTAGTACTCTGTAATCCAAAACGCAATAAACAGTGGAATAAAACAGACATGAAATGTTTAACATCCGAGCTACCCACAGAAAGGTTTTAACTGAAAAAATAAATCCCCTTTTAGAGTAAAGTTCTGCAAAATCTTTTAAGTGCTGTTTTGTGGGTCCATATGTGTTATATCCCACATTAAACATGGAAAAAGTTTATGGAACTACAGTGTGTGGTTGTAATACAGTTTGAGAAATGTGAAAAATAAAATGGTCTAGGATCTATCTCATCTTGGTTTTTTTCTGTTTTGGGTCAACCTGATTTTGCAGCATTGAAAAGGCAATTCTAGGATCGTGGATATGTTGTTTATCCACACTTATTGGCATGTCTCCTTCTGCTTTAAATCTCACTGAAGTCTTCAGTCTGGCTTCTCCCACCCACCCGGGTGGTATATACCTCGGCTCCACCCCATGACACCAGATCTTCCTTTCCGCTGGAAGATTCAGGTTGCCTCCCTCGTGCTCATGCATTTCATAGGCCCTGACTTTCAAACCTTCGGTTTTACCAAAAATTTGCATTACTCATGTTAGCAATCGCAAGTTTGCAGCTTCGATCATGGAAGATAAATCTTCCCCTGGATTTCATCGGTGCCCGGCGGCCAGAAGATGTTGCATACCGATCCCCATACCGCGTGTGTCTACTGCCTCAGTGTCGGCCATGACACCGCATCTTGCAGTCTCTGTTTGGCATTCCATCCCAACGTCCTCGACGACCGTCTCGCACACCTGAAACCGGGGAAGCCAGAGAAGAGGAACCCTCCGGTGAAATCCAAGGAGGCTCGGTGGGCGTTTTCTGTGGCTGCGGGATCCACCGAGCAGTTGGAATGCATGCAAGCATTGGAAGAGCAGGCAGCTTGTGCCGCAGAGTCTTCTCGGAGCTTTTTCATTCCACTCAACCTGGGCTCCTTCCGGGAGTTGTGCGAGTCTCTTCCTACCAAGGGAGAGGCGCCTGCGAGCTCGCACTCCTCTCGATACAGTAAGCGGAAGAAGGATCCGAGTGCATCTTCATCTCAACGAAGATGGTCCTGGGAGCGGGAGAGATCTCGGTCCTAGGAACATGTGGTCTCGACCTCGGTCGAGATCGCCTCTTTGGCCGCCGGTTTTTCGGACTTGCCATCAAGCCAGCCAACTGAGGGCCTGGCCGGCAACGTAGAAATTGCCATCGACCCCATGTCACCGACTCTGGTCAACAACTTCTTGGAGAGGACTCCGGTCCTCGTTTTTCCTGATGAGGAGACCCAGCCTGCTGGAGTCCCCATCGAGGAATCTGTCCCGGACTCTGGGAAGTAACCAGTCCTGCCGGTGTCTCCTGACCGACCGAGTCGGCCTGCCTGATCTCGGTCGAGGTCTAGGACCCCCTCAACTGATAGGCCAAGGAAGAGCTGTAAGCGCTGTAAAAAAAGGCGACGCCATCAGTCGTCCTCGTCCTCCTCGGATGAGGAGAAGCTCCGGCAGAAACTCCATCGGCGCTACGAGGACCTCATGTGGCAGCAGCTGATTTTGTCTGGGCATAAGTTTACCATGGCTTCCACCCCAGCCATTACTTGACTTTCGCCTCCCAGGCCGAAGCTGACTCCTTTGGAGCCGACCAAATCGGTTCCCCAGCCCGCGGAGCCGGCAAGACCACCTGTTCGGCTCAAAGTGTTCTCTCCACCTATTGTGGTGGAACCACTGCCCAAACAGCCTGTGGGAGGGGCTCCTTCCAAGGAAGACAGACTGGACACTGAGCTTCCCTGGCATTTGTTGGTCACGGTCACCCCAGATCACCCCCGGCGAGTCAAAGGTGACCTGGGCGGTAGGCCATTGTACCCGGATTCCTTGGATTCAGACGTCACCAGTTTACATTTATATCCAGGTGATGATAAATCGACCAGTGGCCTGGGGACGGAGGAAGGTCCCTCATCTTTTCAGAGGATCCTCCGCCTCATCTATGAGTCTACAGGGATGCCCCTGGAACCCATCCAGAAAAAGGCGGAGTACCCTCTTACGGACATCCTTAAGAGAGGGGATACCCTGGTGGAGGCCTTTCCTGTGGCTGAGGCCATTGTTGTCCCAGCCCTCAAACTGTGGCAGCATCCTGCCTCTTGTCCAACACCGTCTGCCCGCATGGCCACGGTGCCCATGGGGTCCCTCGCGGGGTTCACAGAGCACCCTTCGGCCGAGAGCCTGGTGACCACCTCTGTGTTCAGGCATACTGGCAGTTCTACCAACAGTGACCGACCTCCTGATAAAGAGTCCAAGCTTTTGGACCATTCAGCCAGGAAGGTCTATGCAGCTTCCTCCTTGGGCCTTCGTCAGGCAGGTTCGTCCGTCATCATGGCACACTTCTCGCACGCCCTTCTTGGGTCGTTGGATGAAGTCCTCCCACATCTCCCCGTGGACATGCAGACCACGGTCAAGCAGGTCCGGGACCAGGGCCGAGCTGTCACCAAACAGCAGCTTCAGACGGCCCTGGACATTGGAGATTCTTGTGCCCACTCGATGGCCCCCACAGTTGCCTCTCATCGCAGAGCTTGGCTGAGGCTCTCCTCCTTTCTGGTGGATACCCAGCACAAACTAGCTGACGTGCCCTTCCTTGGGACCAACTTGTTCGGACCAGGAGTGGCTGGTCACCTTCAGCACATTGAGCAGTCCAGTGCCACCTTGGACGCTACATCTGCCAAGAGTTCTTCGGGCAAGAACCAGCATAAGAAGAAGAAGAAGCCCATTCGGCATTCTTCCCCTGTGGCTCAGCAGTCCTCCTTTCAAGGCATACAGCAATACTAGCACCAACAGCAGGCTCAAGCTTGGTGTCCACGGCCCAAGCCCAGTCCCCAACAGGCCCCTAAAGGAGGCTGAGGTTCAGGTCCTGGATCCTCCTCCTCCTCCTCCTCCTGCAAGCCTGCTCAGTGATGGGATGGGGCTGCCA
The DNA here is from genome assembly GCA_016271365.2 of Neoceratodus forsteri. Lineage (NCBI taxonomy): Eukaryota > Metazoa > Chordata > Ceratodontiformes > Ceratodontidae > Neoceratodus > Neoceratodus forsteri. The sequence continues at coordinate 1,059,154,275 of CM057454.1, forward strand.
ACCCCTCTCCCATCACGCCAGCTCTGGGTCCTCCCATGGGGGTCCGGCTCCGCCACTTTCTTTCCACCTGGTCTGTTATCACCACAGACAGGTGGGTTCTGGAAGTGATCAGTCAGGGACTGCCTCTGGAATTCGAGCAGTACCCTCCAAGCCGAGCCCGTGCCCCTCAGAAGGAACGAGTATCCACTCACACCCAGTTGGCTCTCAGAGACGACATCACTCAGCTCCTCCTCAAGGAGGCAGTAGCTCCAGTGGCGGATCCTCCAGCAGACCCAGGCTTTGTCTCCAGGTACTTCCTGGTGCCCAAGTGGATGGGGGGCTGGCGCCCCATTGTAAATCTGCATGACCTGAATCCATATCTCAGGTCACGCACCTTTCAGATGGTTACTCTGTCCCAGATCATACCATCCTTGGAGCGAAACGTGGTTCTGTTCATTGGATCTACAGGACGTGTTCTTTCAAATCCCAATCCATCCGTCCCATCTGCAGTTTCTCCACTTCAGGGTCAAAGGGCCCCTGTATGAGTTCCGGGCCATGCCATTTGGCCTGTCATCGGCCCCATAGGTCTTCACCAAATGCATTTCAGTGGTGGCGGCCCATCTCAGGCATGGGGGGGGGTCATGATTTATCCTTACCTTGATGATTGGCTCCTAGCAGGATCCACCCAACAGGAGGTGGAGAGGTCCAGGGACCTGGCCTGCCAGACCTGCTTCCAACTCGGCCTCCTGATCAACGAGGCCAAGTCAGAACTCGTGCCGTCTCAGGTGATGGGCTTCATTGGGGCAGAGCTCGACTCTTGTCAAGCCAGAGCTCGGCTCCCAGCAGACAGGCCGGAGGTTCTTTCCTTCTTTGCCCAATCATTTCTGGTTGGGCACTTGCGCCCTGCCTGGGACTTTTTGCGCCTTCTGGGTTACATGTTGGCATGCACCTCAGTGGTCCATTGGGCCTGGCTGCACATGCGCCCCCTCCAGTGGGAGCTGGCCACCCAGTGAACTCAACGCCATGGTCATTTCGACCAGCTGATCACTGTAACCCAGAACATGTGGGATGCTCTCCAATGGTGGACTGCCCCAGACCAGTTGCAGGAAGTGATCCCGTTTGTCCACCCCGAGCCGATGGTCATCATCACGACCGATGCCTCTCTCACGGGCTGGGAAGCCCACATGGGGGACAACAGGGCCCACGGACTCTGGACCCCTGAGGAGTCCCAATGCCTCATCAACCTGTTGGAGCTCAGAGCAGTCAGACTGGCACTATCAGCTTTCGCTCCTCAGCTCTGGGGTCAAGTGGTTCAAGTCCAGACGGACAGTACCACGACCATGTACTACCTCAACAAACAGGGTGGCACTCACTCCCGTCTGCTGTGCAAGGAGGCACTCCACATCTGGACCCTCGTGAGACAATTGGAGGTGGATCTCCTAGCCATCCATGTGGCAGGAGCCTCGAACCATCTGGCGGATGCTCCCAGCTGCTTAGACCAGACATCCCACGAGTGGTCTCTCCATCCAGAGGTAGCTTACAGTCTGTTCTCCCATTGGGGCAAACCGATGGTCAAGGCCCCTAGAAATCTGCGGCCGCAGAATTTTGCGCAGAACTTGCAATTTACCACAGAACTTCTGCGGTGCCGCAGAATTCACTCTTCTTGGTGATTTTTTATAAATATTTCTATTTAACCAAAGAATCTGGTTCCCTTCCCCTCTTTTTATATCCAAACCCCCCCATATGCTCAGAATGTGATGTTATCATTGCTGTAACATCATACATTAGCTAACAAAATGGCTGCATTCTGCAACAGAAATGAACAGTCACTTGTCTACTACAGCTCCCACTGCCAGAGATGGTGGCACAGCACATTGTGCATGGTGGTATTTGCTCAACCTGCACTACAGCCTAATACAATTTTCAGTCTTATATTATTGCGCTAGGGCAAACTTAAACAAAATCTTGTCAATAGCACAGACTTGTTAAGTCCATACCTCACTTTGTACAAACCTATTTGTGCCTTTAAGGTATAGAGATGCCGTCTGAAATGAATAACTGGTAAAATGAATTTGACTGTCATTTTTAAGAAAAATAAAGTAATTATGCCCAGAAAAGTGGAATATAATAATGTGTAGACCTGTTGAAAGAATAGACCTGTTAAATAAATAATTGCGCTATACACATTTTTGCCAGGGTTATTGATTACATTTTGTCATTGGTTGATAGAATCGCCTCAAAGTTATAGAGAAGTGTTGTGTGCAGGGACAGCTGTTGGGCCAGAGGGTAGCATGCTGTGTTTCCGTGCCGGCAACTCAGGTTCAAAGATTAGCTCTGGGAGCTGGCTGGGCAGCACAAGGATTGGTGGAACACATCACTGCTCAGAGCTTGGGAAGCTATGGTGCAGTGTTCTGTCACATGGTGGACACATTGTGATGGGCTGGAGAGCTCCATCTCACAATCGGTTCACATGCATGTCATGGCCTGATTGTGTTACGCAGTGTGTCAGGGTAAGCAGGTTGACATGAAAAATGAGTTTTGCAATAACTCCTCTATTCCTTTTACAATGGGACCTGTGTGAATGAGGATGCAAGTTCATGGAAATTAAAAAAAAAAAAATTATATATATATATATATATATATATATATATATATATCTATATATATATATATATATATATACACACACACACACAGTATATCTGTCTCTCTCACCACACAAGCACACACACACACATTTGTATGTATGTTACAGATTGCATATAAATATATAAGCGATACACAGTGGGAACCTCATGAGTGGTCTAGAAAGCACATACAAATATATAAGTGATAGACAGTGGAAACCTCATTAGTGGGATAGATAGCATGCATATAGAAATACCTTATTTATCACATAAGATCCCCTCTGCATATGTCATTTATGCAACAGGCTAGGACCTTAAGTGAGAGACATTTGTTTAGCTTTTTTAGGCATAAAATTATTTTTATAAGTCTGTTATTTTTTGAACTAGTGTTACTGTGCTTTCCACCATCCTGATTGCTCTAGCCACTGCCATGAAAGTGAAGTCAGGATGACAAGCTGACACTGTGATGTGGTAGTTTGTTAGTGCCGCAGAACTTCCTCAGAAATTACAAACCACCGCCGCAGAACTTCCGCAGAAATTACAACCCACCGCCGCAGAAGTTCTGTGGCAAATGGTAGTCTTGCCGCAGAACTTGGTCCCACTGTGCTGCAGAAAAGTAGGGGCTCTGCCGATGGTGGACCTGTTTGCCTCCAGGGAAAACACCAAGCTGAAGCTATGTCATGCCCACCCCCTCTCAGCAGGGCTAGCTGCAAGTGGATGCCTTCTCGAGGACGTGGACCCCAGGCCTCCTCTACACCTTCCCTCCATTTCCCTTGATCCACAAGGTGTTACTCAAGGTGAGGAGGGACAAGGCGAAGGTGATTCTAGTAGCCCCGGACTGGCCGCGCCAGTTCTGGTATCCAGATCACCTCAGCCTCAGCTGTAGGCCCCCAGAGTGGCTTAGCGCATGCCCGGACCTGATATCACTCAATCAGGGGAAGGTATTCCATTTGGACCTTCAATCCCTGCACCTCACAACCTGGTACCTGAGTGGCTAGAGTTCCAGGCTTTGGGTCTTTCCAAAGATGTCTACACCGTGGTGGAGGCATCCAGAAAGAAATCGACCAGGAAATGTTATGCCTTCAAATGGAAGAGGTTTTCCATTTGGTGTCATGGCAAGGGCCTGGACCCTCTGTCCTGTCCAGTGGCTAACATTCTCAACTACCTTTGGTCTCTCTCCAAAGGGGGTCTACGGTCATTGACCCTTAGGGTGCACCTGGCATCCATCTCTGCTTACCGGGCGTGGGCCGATCAGCCGACGATGGTGCAGGAGACAGTGGTCGGGCGTTTTTTCAAAGGCCTGGACCACATATCCCCTCCGGTGTGTGAACCTCCACCTCTGTGGGATCTACTTCTGGTACTGGCAAAGCTCATGGGCAAGCCATTTGAACCAGTGCACAGTTGTCATGGAAGACGGCCTCCCTGGTGTCTATCACATCTGCCAGAAGGACAGGGGAACTCCAGGTGCTTTCAGTGGAGTCCCCTTATCTGGTCTTCCACAGGGACAAGGTTGTCCTACGCCCCCACCCGAAATTCCTTCCGAAGGTGGTATCAGAGTTTCACCTTTGCGAGGTGTTACCTCTGCCTGTATACTACCCTAGTTACACCTCGGAGGCTGAGTACAGGCTCCATACTTTAGACCTGAGATGTGCTCTCTCCTACTATAAGGAGGGGGGATGGTGGAAATTTGGGGAGAGGTTCACCAGCTGTTTGTCGCCTACGCTGAAGCCGCTTCTGGCAGACCTGCAGCTAAATGGACCATTGCAAGGTGGATTAAATCATGCATAGGTTTGTGCTATGAGTTGGCGGGCAAGGAGCCTCCTAGAGGGATAAGAGCTCATTCCACCCACCATACTGCTGCATCAGTGGCTGCTTCCAGGGACATCCCTATCCAGGAAATCTGTCTGGCTGCTACCTGGAAGTCAGCAAACACCTTCATCACCCATTACCACATCGACCTTGAGTCTCACCGGGATGCTGGTTTTGGGGCCTCAGTTCTCCAAACTCTTTTCCCCAGGTAAGTATCAGTGTGGGTGTGCGCTTTGCCTCCCTCCTCCTGGAGAACTGCTAGGAGTCTGCCAATAAGTGTGGATGAACAACATATCCACGATCCTAGAAAAACAGGTTACTCACCTGTAACAGTAGTCCTAGGAGTGGTATATGTTGTTCATCCACACGAACCCACTCGACCTCCCTGGCTGTGGATGCACACAACCTGGCCTTCAGCAGGCTAAGATCTGGCGTCATGGGGCAGAGCTGAGGTATATACCACCCGGGTGGGTGGGAGGAGCCAGGTTGAAGACTTCTTGTGAGATTTAAAGCAGAAGGGGACATGCCAAAAAGTGTGGATGAACAACATATACCACTTCTGGAACTACTGTTACAGGTGAGTAACCTGTTTTTCTCGGCTCCAATAGTAAGGTAGGAGTAGGGATGGCAAGCATGCAGAAGATTGTGGAAGAGCCGTGATGGTACTCAGGGGTGGTGGAGATGGTTACCCTAGATGGGTAAAGGGCCAGTTGACAGCCAAAGAACTGCCTGGGTATCCCTTTTGGAGGAGGTAGAAATATAAAGTTAGAGAGTCACATACAGGTAGCTGTCTTTTGCCCAGTGCGATTAGGTTAGGCCGTTCTTGATCTGCCCCAATCTCTGCCCTGGTCTTGGTCATATTCCTGGTTTTTACGGATGACCTTTTGTCCCTTTGTTGACTGTTCAGACATACTCTTCTGTCCACGTTGTGTTAGGAATGTGCTTTTTAAAAAAGAAAATGTTCTACTGTTGATGGTCCTGTAAAGCTGCATAGCCGTATTTCTATTCTTGTTCATGTCCACTAGTTGAATAGTAATACATGCATACTTACAACATTCTCAAACTTCTTTCATTAAAATATAATCTGTTGTTAACTCTCTCTCTAAATTTTCAGGCAGCAGTACTCTTCTGATGCGGAGAGTGTTAGCCACAGTCAACAGTCTGGACAGCTTCCAAAAGTGGCAGTGTCAGCTGAGGAAGGAGGGGAGTCACCATCTCCAGTAGAACCTCGTGGGGAGGCAGACAAAGTGGCATCCTCGCCAGAAGAGGCTGCTCAGGATGAACCAGAAGTGACAACTCCAGCTAGTACCATAAGCAGCTCTACACTCTCAGGTAGGTCTCTGAGACAGGAACCAGCATGCTTTCAGTAAGGGAGGCAAGCTGTCAGATTACGGTAGACTCAAGTAGTGCAGAGCCTTCTAAAGGTAGTGTGGGTAAGTTCTTTAAAGAACATAACATTGCAGTTTACGAAAAATGAACAACAGTATTTTTTGTCAACACAGCAAACAGCAATGCACATTAAAAAATGGCAAGAAAAATTCCTGGGCTCTTATTGGCCGGTGCTGGCACAGTGATGTTATCCCAGCACGTCATACTATTCAAAAGTAACTAAAAATGCATTTAAAAATGCATTTTTTCACCATTTTTTTTTGTTATAAGCATGCAATTTTATGATTGCCCTAATGCACTACGGGGTGTGTGTTATAGGGATAATATCACTTCACGGGTATTGAATGCACTCTGCCTGTAGTCTCATGATGACTAACCACCTGAGGTGTGACATTATCCCTGCACGACACACTTTATTGTGCATTATTGCATAATTATACATCACTTGTTTGATTTCAGCCAATCAACACACAGAAACACTATATCTTGTACCCTGCATACAAGGGTCTCATGTGCAGGAATGTTAGGAGTGGAGTGTTCCACTTCACAGACCGGGAAGGGGGTCACTTCATTTAATTTTTGAAATTAAAAAAATACTTAATTGTTGTAAATCATGGTCCTTAATTCGAATGATTTATAATAAGTGAGTAGTACCTCTGCAGGGTGTGTCTTATGTCAAGAGACTCCTCTTGTGAGGGGTGGGCAGCCAGAACTGCTCAGCTTGGCTTTTTTGTCCTCTCACCTAAGCCTCATGCTTGTAGTCTTGAGACACCCTGCAGTGGTCCTGTTAACTGGTAGTAGTGTGCCTGGGGGAAACGAGAGGAGCCACAGAGCATCTAGTTTCCACCACAAGCAGTTTCCTCTCCTCAGTGCCAGAATTGTTTGTTTATTTTATTTAAAAATTGATAAGTGAGTGAGACACACTAAGCCAAAGCTCATTTTCAAGTGCAACCCGGGAAACGGGGAGCAGGGCATGGGTTACAAAGAGGAGGAAATCATCTAAGCAAGACTGCATCAAATCAAAAGGTAATACAATCAATGCTTGCAACGATGTACCAGAAACTTACAGATGATTAAAAACAAATGGCGGCCCGGTGGCGCTGAGGGTTGAGGTGCTGGACTCCACACCTCGCGCTACACCGGTGACCAGGTTCGGGGAGCGAGCTCGGGTGCGGGGTCAACAGGGGAGGGTTGAGGATGAGTGCCCTTGTGGTGCTCTCCTCCCAGAAAGGGAGGCAGGTTGCTCCGAGCGTACCAGTGGCCCCCGGTGGAGACCGGGAGCACTGCAGTATGCCAAGCAAGCATGGAAGCTAACGTAGCCGACACCAGCAGGGTTGCCATGCGCCAGTGCGTCAGTGTGCTCCATGCAGTGGGAGAGGGGGGGTTTTGGACTGCTAGAAAATGGAAAAACCTGGTCTGTGGGGGTAGGCGACGTCACCTGCCCCCATCCCCAATGCCGAGTCTGTCCTACCTGGCCTTCCAGGTTCCTTCATCCGGATCCTCTCCTGCGTCAGGGTCTGTCTCTAGGAGTGCCCAAAAGAGGAGGGGTGGCCCCACCCCAGAGGGGTTAAGCCGGGGTACAGTCAGTGGGTAGAGGAGGAGGAGAGAAGAGGCACAGATGGAGGACTTCAGGCAGGGGAAGATCAGGCAGGATGCCTGAGAGAGGCCCCCAGACTGTGACTGGAGGGAAAAAGAATTAGAAAAAAAAACAAACAAACAAGCAAATGAACAGTATGTGTAAAATCGTAAGGCATCAGTAGTGCACAAATCCAGGCAGGAATAAGAAGACAAGTAGAAAGTGTAGCAATGTTTAATAGTAGACGAAGGGAAGGACGCACTAGGACTACACGCACAAAAGAAAACTCTCTGCACATGTGTTTTTGCAGATTTTGACTGCAGTACTCTTTTAAAGTACGTGATATACAGTATTTAGACACAGGCAAGGGAAGGCAAAGAAGTGAGGTGTTGTGTCCTTTTCAGAGCAAGGCCAGTTAAACACCGGGTGCAGGACAAGGAAGGGGAGAAATGAGCCCTGGGTGTAGGGCTTAAGAAAAAGAAGAGGGGAGTCTAATGATAGGGGAAGGCAAGTTATTCCAGAGCTTGGGCAAAAGAATACAGAGAGCTGCAGACCTGCAGAGGACTTGCGGCAGTATTTGCATCATAATACATTCCAACATTTCACGTGCTCACAACAGTGTTTGTGAGCTCCTTGTTAATTTATTTAAAATGTTTGGCCGGGAGCAAGCCCCTGAGCCAGGGCTTGTTGCTAGGTGTGTCCTGGGGGAAAGGGGAGCAAGGGATCTCAAAAAACAAATGTCAAGCACCACAATACATATTCAGTAGACAATTTCATCCAGATTTTCACTCGGTTCAGAGCTGGAACTGGTTACACGTTCAACCATTGTGTGGGTTATCATGTGGACTTCATTCTGATATAAAACTTCTGCACTAGAAACACTGAATAGTTGCTCCAAATGGCTTTGACCTCTAAAATTTAAGGTGTTTAATCAGCTCAGAAGAAAGTGATCAAATAATCTAGCAAATGTTCCAGTCTGCAAAATTAATTTGGTCAGGGAACCAAGAGAATATGCAGTACTACAGTACAAGAAACCAGATGAAAAGGCCAGCACAAAGTTTGTGTCCTGGAGAGGTGATTAATACTTGCTGCAGTGCCTTAGCCCAGCCAAATGAGCTGTCTGTGTTAGTTAGTTAGTTAGTTAGTAATGGTATCTAAATTGAGCTCAGAAATTATCCTTTTGGAGTGATACTTCTCTTTTTATGGCTGCATAGCAGTGCTATGCTGAGGTATTGCTAACAGATGAGGAGAGAGAGAGTGGATGAAAAATGTCATGTGCAGTGGAGTTTCATCACATCATTGGTATGCATGAGATCCATGCACTTCCTCTGTCTCTCTAGCTCTTTCTCTGTCCCCCCCCCTTCTGGCTCTTTTTTCTTCTGTTAGTTCTGCAGCTTTCCCACCCGTGAACCCTCCTTTCCCAGTTTGCCCTCCCATTCGGCCCACCCTACTCCTTGGCTTAGCCTTCAGAGGTTCAGAACTCCCTGAGCTCTCCCTTATTCATGCAGTTGGCATCATTCGCCCCCCCATGCTGGAACTATTTATCTTATTTCGAGTATGAGCTCCTGCAGCAGGCTACACCATAAGGACTATGCCACCAAGCACTAGGACTCCACAGAAAACTTCTAGCCAGCAGTACCCAGCTGGGGCCTGCCCCTTACGTCGGTCCACTCACCGATGTCACCCTCTGTATAAAGGGGGCAGTCCCCAGCCCCACCTCAGTTCTTTTCCCGCTTCGGATCTTTGGATGCCTTGTTGCATCTGTCGACCGCCATTTTCTTCTACAGTCAAAAGTACCCGTTTTCTTGTTTTTTCATCAAGTATCGATATTCTGATTAGTTTATGTCGTCTCCATCTTCTTCGACCACACGATGGAAATCCAAGTGTCCGTGCGGGCAACAGATTCCTACAAAAGATGGTAATTCTTAGTGCCTCTTCTGTTTGGGGCCTGATCACGACATTAAAGCCTGCCTGGACTACGGCAAATTCAGCCAATGAACCCGAACCCGCTGCTGCAAGACTCTCCAGGTCTGCATCATGGAGCAGCTGCTCACTGCCCTTCAATGCCTGTCGAAGGCCAGCTCCTCAACCTCCTGGTCGCCGACTTCCCACAAGGAGAAACACTTAGGAGGAAAGCGTAACAGCCGGAAAAAGGAAGTAGGTGGAGTCCAGGTCCAGAATCTCCTTGCAGAGAGAAGCACTCAGTTTCGCACTGAGAAGAAAGAGAGAGAGAGAGAGAGAGAGAGTGGACTCAGCCCCTCCATCAGGCCTCTCTTCCTCCGGCCTGCCGTTGATGAAGGCTCCCACCCTTATCCTCTCAAGGGGCAGCAGCTCTTCGGGGCAAGGACCCTCAAGTCCATCCCTCAGCCTTAGGCCCTTCCAGCAGTCCTAGGGGCCTAAGACACAGGGACTTCAACCAATAAGGTTCAGGCGTCTTCTTCCTCCAGCTCATCGTTGGCCTCAGACGATAGACGCAGATGCCGGGAGCATTCCCACTCTAGAGAATGCTTTCCCAGGGACAAATCACTGGCAGATAAAACTAAGACACTGACACATGTCCTGGATGACTGGTCTTCCGACAAACAGAAAGACCAGTGGCAGACGCCACAGAGTAAGGCGTCGAGTACCAAGACGTCCGCAAAGACCACTACAAGTCAGACGCCTCAGAAGCTGACGTCAGCTCAGACCATTCAGCAGCCTGATGACAGGCCACCTGTCAACAAATCGTCAGATCAAACCCCCTCGGTACCCGACGACCTGACGTCAGGAGACCCGACGACAGCTGACCAGATGACAGACCGTGCTACTCCACTGAGTCCTCACGTATCTCATGATGAGACTCCAGGACTAAGCAACCCTACCAGTACTCCCGCAGACCCCAGTGGTGCGCCACTATCGCAAGTGCTGATGGTCCCCCTGGTGGATGTTGAGAAACTCTACCTCGTGGTGGAACACAGTAAAGGGAGATTTACTAAAAAAGGATGAGCTCCCTCCTCCACCACCTCCATGACCCCTACACTGGTCCCGGACAAAGCCCCAATCCCAGACTTCCGGCCACAGTCTCCGCACACACCCAGGAGCCCAACTCCAAAAGATCTGACTCAGAGCATCTCAGGCGTAGGGGCAGATGCCACCACTCCTCTTCCAAGTCATCTTCCTCAGACTACAGGAGCAGACACCAGCATGGGCGTAAATGCTCGAGGTCAGCCTCATCTACCTCCTCTAGAAGCCGTCCTCACTCCTCAGACTCCTCTTATAGAGGTTACCAGAGGGTCCCCGCAATTCACCCAGGTCCCCCCCAGATGACCCAACATTTATGGATGTGATGTGCCACATCCAATTCTTAAATCAATGGGACACTGAGGAATTAGACTCAGAGAGGAAAAGGCTTCATACATTTTTGGGAATCAATGACCACCTTTCATCTTTTTCAGCTGTCCCCAAGAAGGCAGACAGACTATACAAGCCTCCCAAGGCAGAGCCCTTTTTGGGAGAAAATCTGAGGGCAGACTCCATGGTCCTGACCGCAGCCTATGGCAGGACAAAGCAACCTAAACATATGAGCTCACACCCCACCACCCCCGACAAGGAATCTAAGAAATTAGACCAGTTCGGCAAGAGAGTCTATGCTTCTTCCACATGCTCCATACGGTCCCCAAATTTTTTGGCCCACATGGTGCTATACTAAAAATCTTTATGGAAGAAAGCCATCGAGTTGGCCAAAAAGCAACCAGGTAACCCATCATACACTGAGCTTTTGGATGTACTTCAGTCTGGCCTGGACATAGGAAAACACGTATTGAGGGCATCCTATGATTCAGTGGACACAGCAGCCAGAGCAGCGGCCACTGGGGTGTGTCTCCACCACTCATGGCTGAGAGTATCCGTTTTTTGGCAGGACCTCCAGGATTCTATCCTTAATGCTGCATTCCATGAGTCTATCCTCTTCAGGGAGGAGGAGGTACAAAATAGCATAATGGAACTGCAAGACTCTGGCAAAGCGGTCCAGTCCGTTCACCACATGTACCGGTTCGACCCTCAGCAACTTAAGCACAAGCCCTTTCGGTGCCAGGGTGCCAACAGACAGAGAAACCAACAGCCCCGAGGCCCTTTCAAGAGAAAGGATCTCTCCCAACCAGCAGAGAACAGCGGACCTAGGAATCCAAAATCCTCCCAGCCTTTGCTGCCCACCTACATGACTTCCTGCCAGCCCACCCCATCTCCGTCGTAGTCGATGGGGGAAGCAGTAGGGTGTTGGTTCTCCCTCTACCTAGATAGGTGGACCAGTATCACAACAGACATATGGGTGCAGGACATTGTCGAAAAGGGTTATATGCTGGAGTTTACTGAACTTCCTCCGGAAAACCCTCCAGCCCCCTCTAAATCCAGACCTTGCTGTCAAAACAAGCAATCAAGCCTGTTCCTTCCCTTCCAACAAGGAACTGTGTATTACTCCCAGTTCTTCTTGGTACCCAAGAAGACGGGAGACTTATGACCCATACTAGACCTGGGTCACCTGAATCAGTACATCGAATACAAAAGGTTCAGAATGGTAACCTTACCAGGGCTGATACCTATGCTGCGCCAAGGGGACTGGCTATGCTGTCTGGACATGCAAGATGCATACTTGCACATACTGGTGTTTCCAGCTCACAAGAGGCATCTTCGGTTTGCCTTTCAAGGGAACCATTACCAGTTTGGGGCTTTGCCTTTCGGTCTCTCCTAGGCTCCAAGGGTGTTCACCAAATACCTAGCAGTAGTGGCAGCTGTTGTTTGCAGACTAGGTCATTTCGTCTACCCTTATCTAGATGATTGGCTCCTAACTGCCCCCACCAGGTCGCAGTTAGTCCACACCCTCTTGGACACATTTCAAATGTTCCAACAGCTGAGGATAACAATCAGTCTCCCAAAGTCCTGTCCTTGGCCCTGTCAACGTCTACAGTACATAGGGGCCATCTTGGATACACAGCAGGGAAGAGCCTTTCTCCCACCCGACAGGACCACTTGTCTGAGGGATCAGGCCTCCAGAGTAGCTTCAACCAAACTAGTCACAGCAAGAACCATGTTTTACAGCTCCTAGGGCATATGGCTGCGGCCATACCCACGGTATTGCTGGCACGCTTGCATATGAGAGTTCCTCAATGGAACCTAAGGGTGCAATGGGACCAGACGTCTGATGATCTCAAGCACCCAATAAGGGTATCAAGGGCTGTTCAGCAAATGCTGACATGGTGGCTGGCTTTGCTCAAATTTGATTCAGGAGTTCCGTTCCAAACAGACTCACTGAGCCAGATCCTCACCACGGATGCATCGGGTCTAGGATGGGCAGCTCATTTTCAGAATCACTATGCTCGGGGCACATGGTCAGACATAGAAGTGTCCCTGCACGTCAACATCTTAGAGATTAGGGCGATTCTGTATGCTTTGCAGGCCTTTCAGACTCACCTTTCCCAGGGTCCCCGGCTTCTCCAGACCAGCAATATATTGGTGGTCTTTTATATAAACAAGCGGGGGGGGGGGGATGCACTCCTACCCTCTGTGCAGAGAAGCCACGAGAGTGTGGTACTGGGCCCTGGAACATGGACTCATACTGACAGCGATTCATGTTCCAGAAGTCCAAAACGTCCTGGCAGATGAGCTCAGCTGCTCATGATCAAGAAACCACAAGTGGGAGCTGCTTCAAGAAGTGGTGGATGACCTCTTGGAAAGATGGGGACGTCCAGAGCTGGACCTCTTCACGTCCCCGTGCAATGCAAAACTGCCCAATTTCTGCTCACTAGATCCCAGGCATGGTGTTTTCTGGCGAGACGCATTGTCCCTGTGCTGGACAGGGAGGTTCCTTTATGCCTTCCCTCTCTTCCCCCTTCTGCAGAGGGTGTTGCTCAAACTACAGACGGACAATGCCACAATGATTTTGGTAGCTCCTTTCTGGCCGCATCAGATATGGTTCCCTTTTTTGCAACAATTAGCAGTGGAACCTCTATTTCAGCTACCAGTTTTACCCAGCATGCAATCTCGATACATGGGCACGTTAGTCCATCCAGACCTTCAGTCCCTACACCCTCATGCATGGATCCTGCAGACTTAGCCATTTCCAGGCATGGAGTTTCACAAAGGGTGGCCGAAGTCCTAGTAGAAGTGAGAAAACCTTCTAAAAGGGCCATGTATGCCATGTAGTGGAAACGCTTCTGTATCTAGGCAGCTGCACGTTCCCTGGACCCACTGTCTTGCTCGGTGAAGTCAGTCCTGGAATATCTCCTATCGCTTTCAGATGCGGGGCTGAGATTCTCTTCCATAAAGGTGCATCTCTGTGCTGTTTATGCTTATCACGCACCTATGGAGGGTAGAAATCTTGCTCAACTGGACCTTGCCCGTACATTCCTTCTGGGCATGCTCCATATGAAGCCTCCCATTAGGGATCCTGCCCCACCATGGGACCTTCTTTTTGTTCTAGAGAAACCGACATTTCCTCCCTTCAAATCAGCTGCGGATTGCGACCTACGTTTTCTTTCTTGGAAAGCGTTATTTTTAGTTGCCATCACTTCAGCTCAGAGGATTTCTGAGCTGCAAGCATTGATGTGTGAAGAACTTTATTTAATTTTTCACAGAGACAGGGTGTCTCTGCACACTAACCCTAAGTTTCTTCCAAAGGTGGTGTCTGAGTTAACATTGAATCAAGACATCTCCCTTCTAGTTTACTATCCTGAGTATTCAGTTCGGGGGGGGAGGGGCCCTTCTTCACACTCTAGACGTACACAGGGTCCTCCGTTACTATTTGAGCCATACAAAATCGATCCGACAGTCGGATCAGTTGTTTGTGTCCTTTGCCCCCAGGGTTCTGGGGAAACCAGTTGCAAGACAAACCGTGTCTAAATGGTTGACAAATTGCATTACCTTCATCTACAACAAGTATGAAAAACCCTTATCGGTTAAGGAACATTCGACAAGGGGGATGGCTGCATCCTTCGCAGCCGTGAAAAGTGTTTCACTGGCAGATATATGCGCTGCTGCAACATGGAACTCTGTGCATATTTTTGTTACACACTACACCCTGGATATTGCTTCCAGAAAGAGAGCAGGATTTGGCTTTGCTGTGCTCCAAGGCCTGATTTCTTAAGTAATTGCTTTTTTTTTCTTCTTCCCTTTGGGGACACTGCTTGGGACTCAGTCCTTATAGTGTAGCCTGCTGCAGGGGCTCATACTCAAAGTAAGATAGTACAGTTATGCAAGAACTTACCATAACAGTAGATCTTCGAGAACAGCTCCTGCAACAGGTGCTGTTTTCCCTCTCTCCATCCCACTATTATGTTTCTCCTTATGGGATTTGTTTCAACACTTGCCTCAGATCTCTCCTGCTAAGTAACCTCCGGGTCTCTGGCGGGTAAACTGAGATGGGGCTGGGGACCACCCTCTTTATACAGAGGGTGACGTCGGTGGGCGGGCCAACATAAGGGGCGGGCCCCAGCTGGGTACTGCTGGCTAGAAGTTTTCTGTGGAGTCCTAGTGCCTGGCGACATAGTCCTTATGGTGTGGCCTGCTGCAGGAGCTCTTCTTGAAGATCTATTGTTACGGTAAGTTCTTACGTAACTGTACTTTTCTTTCATCTGCCAGCTCTGTTCCCATTTCTCTTGCTCTCCACTACTTGATAGCTAATGGAAGATTGCTTCATCCTTCCATTTGGCCAAACAAACTCCTTGGATCAGCTGAATATGCCAGATGTTAAATGGAGCACCTTTGCTGCAGCCACATCCCAGAGCAGGGCTATTCTTGATGCCCTACAAGGGGCATGCCTCAGACAGGTAGTGTTGGAACCCACTTGGGAGAGAGCAATCTTAGACCTCATACTCTCAAATGGGGACAGTGAGAGGATCTCAGATCTAGAAGTGGGTAGCATCTGGGAATAAGTGACCACCAAACAGTATGGTTCATGATAAATTTGGCTGCAGAGTCAAGCCATACAAAAGTGAGGGTACTGGACTTCAGGAGGGCTGACTTTTGCAAGATGGGAGAGTGCCTTAGAAAAGCACCAGCAAACAAGCAAGAAAGGGGGTGGAGCAACAATGGGGAAACATCAAAACTGCCATCACAGAGGCAACAAGAACTAAAGAAAAAGTCACTATGGTTCTCAAAAGAGGTGGCGGGGAAGGTTAGGGAGAAAAAGTTAGCATTTAGGAAGTATAGGGAAACACAGAAGGAGCAGGACAGAGAACTGTACCAGTTAAGGCAGAAGGAAGCAGGGAAGGCAGTCAGAATAGCAAAGGCCCAAACTGAGAAAAAGATAGCCAACTCGGTTAAGAAGGGGGATAAAACCTTTCATAAAATGGGCTAAAAAATCCAGGATGCTGATTGGCTAAAATGTACTTTTAGCCGTGTCCTTATCAGCATGTATTGTGCCAACCAGCACAAATTCTACCAACCTCAGCCTTACCACACAAAATATCACTGTCCCAACACCATCCTGTTAAAAAAATCAACCTGCAGCTCCATGACACGGTAAACAGACATAAGACCACTCTGCACAGTACTCCTGTAGTCTACACAGCACTCCCTGATGTGACCCTCTTCCCTCAGCCAACACAATCCACAACATGATTTTTTCTTATTTAAAAACCATACCAGCATTAATAATATTTGAAAACTTCACCACAGTGCCAACTGCGATCTCTTAATTTCATCTTAGAACCGGAAATAACTCTGTAGCGGCGGTCTCCGTCAACCGTGCTCACCAGCTGTGACAAACAAAATGTATCCCCTTTTTAAACCAGGCAGAAAAGGGAAAAGTGGGGAAATTTTACAAAAAACACACACAAAATAAATAAAATGTTTAGCATAGTGAGAAGAATTGGGGTCAAAGGTCACTTCAGCAGCCGACTCGCTCAGCGACTGTTTTAAAAAATATATTTTCTACCTTCTGTACCCTCGATCAGGTTCTGAGCCTCTTTAATCCACAAAAAAACTTTCTTTCCAGTGGCACAGTTCAGACCCTCGCTGTCTGCATCGACTAGTGACGGGCACACGCGATTACTTCCAGTTCTGCTGGCGACTTCTCTACCTGTGTAAAAAAAAAATCCATAGAAAACCTAAACTGTGCAAAATAACCACTCTCTGCCACTATACATTTCTGACTCTGTCTATAGGGTGTGGGGGGGGGGCACTGAGACGCAGCAACATCGCCAAACGCAGCTGTCAATAAAACTACATGCTCACTGTAAAAGAAACAACTGCTGCTGTCACAATTTAAACAGAAAAAACACAATGTGACAGGCAGATCTAAACTCGTAAAACAACAGTGATACACAGATAACCTCATGAACATATACAGACACTGTACTGCTAATGAAACACTTCAACTAAACTTAATGGGAGACTATTTTTTTTACAATTTCAGGTACTGAAATCTCCTTTGTTAAATTTCTGACATTTTTGGTTTTTACCCACTAATTTTTTTTTTTGGGGGAGCCCATTTTATAAGCGCAATAACACACTCCGAGGTGTGGGTTATCTCCTGATAAACACGCCCAGGTGCATAAGGCACTTTCGGCACAAGCGCTTACGTGCTAACAACGCACCTGGTGCGTCTTATCAGAGATAACCACACCTCGCCGTGTTATTGCTTGCTTATAGGTACATAAGGAAGTGTAGAAAGACAAAGGAAGGGATAGTGAAGCTGAATAGAATGGACGGTGGGTGGGCAGAGGGTGACAGTGAAAAAGCAGGGATACCGAACGAACACCTCTGCTTAGTATTCACAAAAGAGGAGGAGAGGAAGGTACCTAATCCAATTAACAGAAGCACTCTGGATAGGGGGTTGATCCCAGTCCTTTCACAGAAGAAAGGGTTCTGAAAGAACTCCTAAAACTGAAGCTGGACAAAGCAATGGGGCCTGATGGGATTCACCACAGAATTCTTAAAGAATTAAGGAGAGAACCAGTGACACCACTGACTACCCTTTTTAACAAATCATGGGAGGATGGTGTGTTACCTGAGGACTGGAGGAGGGCGGATGTGATTCCCCTTCACAAAAGTGGGAGCAAGAGAGAGGCAGGAAACTACAGACCTGTCAGTTTGACCTCTGTGGTAGGGAAAGTGATGGAATCACTTCTGAAGGAAAGAACTGTTGAGTACCTAGAGGCCAGTGGGGCACAGGACCCAAGGCTGCATGAGTTCACAGCAGGAAGGTCATGTCAGACAAATCTAATTGATTTCTTTGACTGGGTGACCAAAGTAGTAGACCAGGGAGGGGCTGTGGACATGACCTAGCTAGACTTTAGCAAGACATTTGACACAGTCTCACACAAAAGATTAATAAACAAATTAGCCAGCCTTGGAGTGGGTCCCAGGGTGGTAGCCTGGGTAAAACATTGGCTGGACAACAGGACACAGAAGGTAATAGTAAACGGAGTCCACTCTGAAGAAAAGGGGGTTACTAGTGGGTACCACAGGGTTAAGTACTGGGTCCAGTCCTTTTTAATGTCTTTCTAAGTGACATTGCAGAGGGACTGGAAGGAAGGGTATGCCTCTTTGCAGATGACACAAAGATCTGCAACAGGGTTGATACACAAGGAGGCGTGGAAAGGATGAGAAGAGACTTGGCAAAGTTGGAGGAATGGTTAGAAGTATGGCAGCTTGGATTCAATGCAAAGAAGTGCAAAATAATGCACCTGGGAAACAAAAACCCAGAGGAAGAGTACACAATGGGGGAAGGTACTAACAACAACAAAAATGGAAAGGGACCTGGGGGTAGTCATAGCAGATGCCCTAAAGGTTGTCAAGCAATGTGAGAAAGCAGTAAGGAGGTCTGAGGGGATACTGGGATGCATAGGGAGAGGTATCACCAGTAGAAAACAGTAAGTTGCTATCCCACTGTACAGGCATTCCAGTTGGTGACCTAAAAGCAGCATTCAGCTCTCCTCATTCCACAAGTTTGAGTCCAGCGGGGATACGGCATGCCACGATCAGTGCTCCGGGACACACAGATGGAGGGATCACTGGGAATATTTATTAGAGCTGGAGACAGGGGTGATTGGGGCTTCCCTTACACTAGGGACCCAGCAGACATTCAGAAGAACAGGCAGACCCTAACCTGCATACGGTATGGACAGCTTTGTCAGAGACACCCCATCCTTTCACACTCACTGGATTCATCAGTAAACTGCAGATGCATGGCTCTGCTTGGTTTGGGGAGGATAATTGGGCAATTGCTGCTGTGGATCTGGTTCACCCTCCTGGTGCTGCTGGTGATGGTGCGTTACAGTGCTGGTGTAGATGCTGGGGGTGTCTGGGTGAGGGCAGCTTTTAGGCTTCAGAGTTAGACCAACGTTCCCAAAGTTTGAAACAAATAAGAAAAAAAAAAACTGAGAGCACAGGTGAATTTTTTGCAAACTTTTTTGGCTCTGGATAAAAGTTGTTAGAGGTCAAGGAACATTTGTGAAGAGAAAGTTGCTGGCTGGCTGCTGATCTTGGGGGATGCTGTCTGGGGTTGGATTAGGACCATCATATGAACATTTTTTTTTTTGTTTTTTTGTTAACTCCGTTTATTCAGAAAATGTGAGTGCAACACATTCATAAACATTGCAGTGTCATACAGGGTATACAATACATTACGGTACTGTCTCATTAATTACTGTGAACAATTGATTAATACACAATGATCAAACAAGTAGCCCTGGAATATGGGCTCCAACAGGGACAGAGATTCAATTCAAGCAAACCTGTGTGAGGAGTAGTTTATACTAAATAGGTAGTGTATTCCCTGTGTCCAGTTGATTACTACCATACCCAGAGTTCTTGCTATTATTTTCCTAATTATAAATGCATTGTTTTTATTGCCGTGTATTTTATTCTGATTTATCAGTCTGTTTTTACAATCGTTGCTCTAATGCTAGAGGTCCTCCCTTTGATTTGATCCAGTTCCAGAAGGGAAGCCATTGGGAATTACATTTCTCTATGGTCAAATGCATTTTTTTTAATTATAATTTGAATGGCTTTTCTTTTGAGGTTAATTGTTTGTGATTTATGTCTCCAGGTTTGACTCCCATCTGCTGCTGTAGCCTACTGGCCTTGCCTGGGTGTGTTGCTGCTGCAGGTTTACAGGTGACAGGAGACATTTCAGCCAGGATGGGCTATATCCTGCAGTGCCATGCCATCAGTTACTTCAGTGGGTCTCAACCCCCAAACTGCTGTACCCTCCATCCTAGTAGGATTAAGTGGCCTTGTTTTATTTTTTTTAGACTCTAAAGATGACCCTGCCCCCACCCCCGTGGTTCCCATGGCCTCATTTAAACAAATCTGGCTGGTCCAGGCCACAGGCAATCAGCTTGCATTAAAGTGCAAATAATTATTAAAATGCAAGACTACAAATGAAGATATTTTAGAACTATTATGTTTAGCATTGTATTTTCTTATTCGTTACTTATCCTGTTGTTGGTCATCTACATATTTCCGATTAAGCAGTATCTATTTCAGTTTGCCCTTTGAAAAGGATTTGTCCCCCAACTGACCTCACAATTGGGATTTGTAACATCAGTCTATTGCCATGTTGAGCAACTATGTTGTCATAAACAAAGGCTCTACAATGTCAGTTGGGACAATCAAATGCTTTTTTTATACCCATTTCTAAGATTAGCTACTAAAATGCATTATGAACTTGGAAAAGAAAAAACTGATAAAGAAAAATGTGTTCTGCAGTGAATTGTAATAGCTGTCATGTTTATGAAAGTAGATGCTGTAGTACAGAGTTTCTTTGTCGAGTTGATCCAGAAGTAAATGGTTTGATACCTTTTATTGGACCAACATAGATGTTATAAAAAGAAAACAACATCTATGTTGGTCCAATAAAATGTAGCAAACCATTTGCTTCTGGATCTGTTCTTACAAGGACCAATACGGCAACTAATCTGTTTCTTTGTTGAGCTGAGACTTCCCTTACTGGGTCTGGCTTAAAATAACATGTATAACAATACTGCAGAGGTAGTGTGGGCCTGAGATGCCCTATTTCCAAAGTTGCCCTGACATGCACCATGGAAAAGTTAGACTTTTAACAACCTGCCATAAAAAATAGCATAGCCAATCAAAATATTAAATTTAAGATAAACTGACGTGTAGTAATGCATTCTGTTTGCGATGCCAACTGAAACTGCTTTAGGGAATTTGAGATTCTAGGGACATGGATATGTTGTTCATCAACACTTCTTGGCATGTTCCTTTCCCTTTAAGGATCACCGGAAGGTCTTCAGGCTGGCTCCTCCCACCCACCCGGGTGGTATAATCCTTGGCTCCGTCCCATGACGCCAGATCTTCCTTTCCGCTGGAAGATTCAGGTTGCCTCAATTATGCTCTTGCTTTCTGTAGGGCCTGGCCTGTCAACCTTCAGTCATTCCAAAAAATTAGACTTACTCGCGTTAGCCATTGCGACTGTTGCTTCTCGATTATGGAAGACAAGTCTTCTGCCGGATTTCGCCGGTGCCTGTGCAGCCAGAAAATGTTGCGTATGGACCCGCACACTGCGTGCGTCTACTGTATTGGTGTCGGCCATGACACCACGACCTGTGAGATCTGCCTCGCTTTTCAGCCTAACGTCCTCGACGACCGTCTTGCACGCCTTAAATTGGGCAGGCCTGAAAAACGGAACCCGCCGGTGAAATCTAATGAGGCACAGTGGGCGGTTTCTGTGGCCACGGAATCCGCCGAGCAGTTGGAGCGCATGCAGGCCTTTGAGGAGGAAGCGGCTCGCTCCGCGAAATCTTCCTCTCGGGGCTTCTTCATTCCACTCAACTTGGGCTCCACTTTCTCGGGTTCCTTCCAAGAGTTGTGCCACTCTCTAATGACTGAGGGTGAAAGTCCTGCAGGCACACACTCCTCTCGGTCCCGTAAGCGGGAGAGGGACGCGGGACCATCTTCGTCTCGACGGAGATGCTCTTGGTATTGGGAGAAAACTCAGTCCCAGGAGCTGACCATTTGACCTCAGTTGAAATTGCCTCTTCAGCCGCTGGCTTCTCGGCTTTGCTGTCGGGCCAGTCGACTGAAATTTAGATCGACAAAGTTGAGATTGTTCTCGACCTGATCGACCCATTGTTGCCGACCTCCTCAGTCAGACTCTGGTCCTTTCCTTCCCCGACGAGGAGACCCCTGGAAGTCTCCCATTTTACCAGCATCTCCTGAGCGACCGAGTCGGCCTGCCCAATCTCGATCGAGGTCTTGGACCCTCTCAACCGACAAACTGAGGAAGATGCACAAGCGTGCCAAAAAGAGGCGACGCCATCAGATGAGGAGAGACTTTGGCAGAAACTCCGACACTTCAAGGACCTAGTGTTTACCAAATTTTCAACATCAGCATTACGGGACCTTCCGTCATGAACAGTGCAACTGTGATTTTGTTAGTCCATCCCAACAATTGATTTTGTACAGCGGCCGCGCAATTCTGTGCCACAGGTGCAAAATCACATTCCAGCCAGGATGTGCCAAATGACACCTGTTCTATTCATAAGGTAGTGTGAAAAAATGGCAATGTTGAAAATCTGGAGCGAAAATATGAAAAATTGGCAATGTTACGAATGTGCATGGAAAGTGCGCAACATACGCCCGTAATCAGTCATTTTTTGGAACTTTTTCACCAAATTTTGAAAATGTGCTTTATGAGTCCTCCCCTCATGAACAGTGGCACTGTCATTTTGTTAATGTGTCCTAAAAGTTGATTTCACGCAGCGACCGAGCCATTCTGCGCCACAGGTGCAAAAACACATTTTGGGCAGGATATGAAAAATGACAGCTATACTGTTCATAAGAAGGTGTTAAAAAATGGTAATGTTGAAAATATAGAGTGAAAATATTAAAAATTGGTGAAGTTACGAGCGTGTGTATGAACTGCACAACGCACACTCGTAACGCAGTCATTTTTGGTAATTTTCTTACCAAGATTGCAACATAGTCTTTTTGGGACCCCACCTCATGAACAGTGGCACTGTAGTTTTGTGACTCAATCCTGAAAGGTGGTTCCGCGCAGTGACTGCGAACCAAAATGACAGTATTTGTGAGGAGGGGTCCCAAGAATCCCATGTTGAAAATTTGGGACCAAAATTTCTAAAATTGGCTGGGATATCAACCTAAGTTGACCCCCCCATTTAGTCCCATTATACAGCGCTAACCCGATTCCTCATTTCGCAGTTCAGCTTTGAAGAGTGCAGACCTCTCCTGGTTCAGAGGAGATCGCGGCTCCCGACCTCCGGAGGGTAAGTATGGGTGAGGAGGGGTGCAAGGAGGTGGGTGTGCAGAGGGAGGGTGGGGATGGGGAGGGAACAGGGAGACGACGATGGACCGTTTTCTTCATTACAGGTTAAAAATAAAATAAAAAAGACTTTGAGGGACGGTTTTCTTCTTTTACAGGTACAAAGAAAAAAAAAAACAATATGGGCACACTGGGGTGGGCTGCCAGTGTGCCACATAAGTTTATTTTAGGGAGGGATCATCATGCCGACAGGGGGATTGGGCACCCCTGTCAGCAGTGAGTGTGTTGGGGGGGGGTCATCCGACACCAGGATTGGGCATCCTGGTGTTGGAAAGCTTTAATTTACATAATAAATATATCGGCACACTGGGGTGGGCTCCCAGTGTGCCACAGTACTGGGGGAGGGGGTTACAGGTCGACATAGGGATTGGGCCCTTATTTCGAAAGGGGCAGAGGCAAAGTAGACTGAGACAGGATCCTGCGTCAAAATGTCACATAGGTTGATGCAGGATCCTGTAGCTCCTGTAATAATGCGCACAATGGTTTTGTATGGGAAGCATTGTGTGGCACATTACAGTGTTTCCATGCAGGATTCTGCATCAGAATTTATACACACTGATGCAGGATTCTACATCGGAGAAAAGACCTCGGCGACGGTTTCATTTACAGGAACAAAGAAAAAAAAACAATTTGGGCACACTGGGGTGGGCTCCCAGTGTGCCACATAAGTTTTTTTGGGGGGGTCATCATGCCGACAAGAGGATTGGGCACCCCCGTCAGCAGTAAGAGTGGGCTTTGAGGGAGGGGGTCATCCGACACCAGAAGTGGGCATTCCAGTGTCATAAAACTTTAATTTATATAATAAATATATGGGCACTCTGGGTGGGCTCCCAGCATGCCACAATACTGGGAAGGGGGTTACAGATTAACACAGGGATTGGGCAACCCGATGTTGAAAAGGGGCAGAGGCAGAGTAGATCAATACAGGATTCTGCATCGAAATGTGTGCAAATTTCGATGCAGGATCCTGCATTGAAATATTGTAATGTGCTGCACAATGGTTTTGTATGGGAAAGCATTGTGCAGCACATTACAGTTCTTCTTTGCAGGATCCTACATCAAAATTTGCACACACTTCGATGCAGGATTCTACATCGAAGAAAAGACCTTGGGGGACGGTTTTCTTTTTTCACAGGTATTTAGTCACACAAAAACAAATTTGGGCACACTGGGGTGGACTCCCAGTATGTGCAGTAGACGCAATGTATTGTGTGCACAAAGCGGGTCTTGTTTTTTTCGCACAGTGCTCCCATTTGTTTGAAAAGTACAATATTATTTTCAAACAATATGGGTCTAGTGTGAAAATTTGTACTGTATTTTTGCACCAGGTAGCTAAATGTTTTGATATAATGGTGCAATTTAAAACGTCATAAGTTTTCAGCACGTTAAAATCAGAGTAGAAGTGAAGAACTCCTCTTTAAATGTTTTCTAACATTTACTTTTTCTTTGTTCACAATTACCCTTGCTAAGCGAGAAAACAAGATGGCAGCCACAACACAGTTGAAATGTGTCGAACATCAGTGCGTCGGAGAAAACGTCAGTGCGGTTACGTCACCAGAGCATTCAAAAAAACATTGTTGCGAAAATAAATGACTGTATTTCGCACAATTCTCCATCTGTTCAAAAAATAAAGGATATTTTCGAAAAATGTATGGTGATTTTTCGAATGTTTGGCGTATTGTTCGAAAATTATGTTCTTTTATGCCTAACCTATAAATTGTCCCTAGGAAACAATGGGAAATTTAAAATGTTATAACTTTTGAACAGATTATTATTTTTTCACCAAACCTTCAAAAGGCACATCTGTGACCCAAAGGCTTTCTACCCTGAAAATTTTAGCCCACAACATAAAGCCCTTTTCGAGATCCAGCTGTACAAAGAAATGTAAAAAAAATCCTGATTTTTCTGTTTTTTCAACACTTTATATCTCACAAACCACTTAAATGATTCATACAACATTTGGCTGGTCAAGAGACCTACACCTAGAGATTATGCATGCCAAAGTTCATGCAAATCCATTGAACGGCTCCAAAGTTATTAACTCTCATAGTTTGGACTTTAACATAGAAGTGCAGTTTCACTCTAACTATACTGGCGCGACTGCGCCAGTATTTTATTTATATATATATATATATATATACACACACACAATATTGTGTAATTTTAGTCTATTGTGACTTTGTGCTGTTTGAATTTTATGATGGTCTTTTGAACATGATTGAACAAATAAAATTGAATACATATATACAAGGCCACTGATTTACGGTGATTAAAATAATGAAATTCCGTTTTCAAGAATTCAGATTCCGGAATTACACCGGTGATTGTTACTCTAATTTCTGGATTTTACCGGGATTCTGCTATCATTCTTTTAGTATGTGCATAAGTAATCAGAATTAAAGAAGGCTTAATATACAGAACATTAAATAGAGCAAATTGAAAATAGTACAGGAAGGAATTAAAAGAAAAACACAAGTTTTGTAGATCTACTGATCTGATATAAAATGCCAGATTCCATGAAATCTTTGTTTTAACCGGTCTTCAGGCAGCCCTAATTCTGGAATTTTACCAGATTTTCTGGTAAAAACCGAAAAACAGTGGCCTTGCATATATATATATGTAAGTAATATTAATATGTTTAAAAGAACGGACCCCAGGACTGAGCCCTGCTGCACTCCACTTGTCACATACTTAATCTTGAGTATTTTCCATTTTTGATGTTCTCTGCATTCTCTTCCTCAGCCAGCTTTGTACCCGTATTGTTACCCTTTTGTCTACCCCAAGATCTCTTTGTTTCTTGACCAGCCTCCTGTGTGGAACTGAGTCAAAGGCCTTACCAAGGTCAAGGTATAGTGTATCAAGCACCGGTCCTTTATTGACCACCCCGATAACCCAGTCAAAGAATTTGTTCAGTTTTGTCTGGCATGACTTCCCCCTTGTGAACCCGAATTGCCTGTTAGCCTTGAGTTTCCTCGATTGTCCCTACTTCTGCTTTTATGCAGGGGCACTACATTGGCTGTCCTCCAGTCTCTGGGTACCACCCCAGTGTTTAGAGAGTAGTTGTAAATATATGCTAGCAGTGATGCAAGCACTCTCTCAGTACTCTTAGGTGCATCCTGTCCAGACCCATAGAGTTGTCCACTTTTAATGCCCTTAGTCCCTCCGTCACCATTTCTTTGGTGATGGGAGCACTATTGCACCCCTCTCCCTCCCTACCCTTCGACCGAGGTACAGAATACAGCAGTGGGCAATTATCATTTTTTGTGAAAACTGAATAAAATAATCAATTCAGTATGTTGGCCTTGCCCTTATCCCATTTTTCCCACCCTCTCGCTGCCTTAGCCTAACTATTCCTTTATTAACCTTGCACTTCTCTTGTATATACTGGAAAATGCCATGTCTCCTTGTTTCACATACAAATGTCCTTAGAAATCAAGAAAGAAGAGTGAGAATTACATAAACTATTACATAAACTGAAGTTTGCTTAAATATTAAACTTTTCATTTTTCCCTTTGGTATCTGGGACAACTTGAGCATTAAGGACCAGCATGAGTGCTAAAAGGTCTATTTAATTAGGAAAATATTCATTGACATCCCATACCCTTGCAAGGATCTGTAGAATGTTATATATTGCCTGCCAAGTCATTTTTGCTTCAGTTGTGCACATACTTGTCTGTAGCAATGTTAAAAATGTTATCTGTAAATATAACAATTTATATTTTTTATTTGTAATTTGTGACCAGGAAAAGCACACACAGCTGTGACAGCTCATTTCCATAATGTGAGGTTAAATTAACTGTGGTGTTCACAGTCATGCTATATCCACATTGTGATTGTCACATCCCATATGGCTGAAGAAATTCTACATTATTTGAACTGACCATATTACAAGATATGAGTGAGAACATTATTTGAAGGCCGCAGGGCATGGTTAGAAATGTAAACACTGTCACTATAAGGCATGTGTGTCATAAATTGCATCTGCACAGTGAGAAAACCAAATCTTTTCTCGTTTTCGGTTAGCACTATATATAATATTTTTGCTATACAATGCATTTTCTTTTATATTTTTTAAGGTAGCAAATAAATCCTAGCTGGATTGTTATGTTGTCCAGAATAGTTGAGCATTTTTTTAACTTTCCGATTTTTATATATCTAATTTGTCTTTGGTGTTTTTCTTCATGTACAGTTGGCAGTTTTTCAGAACACCTGGATCAGATAAACACAAGGAGTGACGGCGTGGACAGTGCAGATAATGCCTCAAAGCCAGCCAGCGAACTCATCTCTCACATGGCTCGTCAGCGATTAGAATCCACTGAGAAACAGAAAATCACTGGGAAGCTCCCCAAATCGGCCTCCGCCAGTGCCCTTATTAGCCCCTCATGATCCCAGGAGGTAAAGATAACCACATGAGGGGTGTAAAATTCCATGATATTAACTAGCTCCTTTATCATTTATGAAAAGTTAATTTCTCTATAATAAGCTTGCTGCAGAATCCCTGCTACTGTGCTGAATCCACTAGTTCAGTTCACAATAATTTACCTCTTACCCTAGTAAGAATGAGGCAAAGGTGTTCCTTTTCTTTTTTTTTTTAATTATACAGTACTTTATCTCTCAGCACTCAGCCTGCCCCTATTAGCCCCTCTTGCCATTATACTGGACAAGCGCTGTCTCTGGAACTTACCTCTGACCCATCAGTGCCACCTGGTTTGTTTCTCCCCTCCCCACCCGTAGCAGAACCTCCTGTGTTCCCCAGACCTGGCAGGAGTTGATCGCCAGTGCTGGTCCGCAGCCCAGTGTACAGAATGCGGTCTGCTAGGAGAAAGGTGGCACCATCCTGCTATGGTTGTGGGATTTTTCCTTCTTCTGTTCCCCTCCCCTGGGTGCCTCATGGGTAGGGACTGAATGAAGTGTGCTGACGTCCAGTTGGGGGGCACCCACCCACCCATCATGGCTCCACTTGCACTGCCATCTGTGATCACCTAGGTGGCAGTACTGCAACAAAGCTCACAGTCCTCCCTTCCTGGAGGAAGAGAACATCCTCTGGAACACTCACCCCCCCCAAGACAGCCCCTGATGACTGGGGCTCGCTTCTCGACCTGGGTAGCCACCATCACGAGCAGCTGCGCAATTGCTGTACTGACGGGCTAGCCCAAGGCAAGTTGTTCCTGTCTGGGCTACATCTGCTTTCACATTCTTACTTTTGCTAACGTAGAAGACATACAATTTGTTTCAAAAGTTACTAATACAGTAAATGCCAGGTCTCAAGGAGTGTTTTGGTAACCACGTACTTCATTTTGTTTAATTTTTATAAAACCTTTTTTAAAACATTAAGTAGCTAATTTTATGGTTTGGAAGTGAGAATGAATGTCTAATGTCGGCCACCGTTTTATAAAAGTTCGGAGAGTTAAGTTAAATGAAATGAAGCACAGCAAGCTAATGCACCATTGACAACTAATTTGCAAATATTGTAAAAACTGTAAGTATGCAGTATGATTGTAGTTGGACCTGTAGGAGTTCCTGAGTTGTTTTACAGGATAAATCTTTCATTTCAGATGTGTTTGGTGTTTCCCCATTGGGCAGCCCTATGTCCCCCCATTCTGTATCTTCAGATCCTTCATCTAGAGATTCCCCGCCTAGTCGTGACTCTTCAGTGAGCTCAGCCAGTCCTCGACAGCCTATAATCATCCAGAGTTCGGGGAAGAAGTTTGGTTTTACTCTGCGAGCCATTAGAGTGTATGCAGGGGACAGTGATGTCTATACAGTTCACCACATGGTTTGGGTAAGAACAGACGTCTTTGTGAAAAGATTTACAAAATGTCCTGAGGCTTTTCTTTTCTTGCATGTAATAGTAAGATTTATACTTGCATTGCAGTGAGTTTCTGGGCCTTAACCATGCCAGGTTAGATTAGAGTTTTAATGCTAGATAAGAGAGGCTGTCACATGGTGGGCAAATTGTCTTCCTGGAACTTTCAAAGCTTGAACCACACTGTTGAAGCTCCACTCCCAGCCTCTTCCAGAAAGTGTTGTCAGTGATGGCTCAGAACTGAAATACTAGATATGAGGACAAATGGAGAGACAGATTTTTACAGCTGGGAGACCTAAAGCGCAGGAAGGTTAAGTGACCTGATCAAGATGACACTGAGTCAGCTGTTATGATCAGTAGGATTTGAACCTGTGATCTCCTGTTTCATAGTCCAGGGCATTAACCAAAAGACCACATTGCCTCATTACTTTTATTTTTAAAATACTTTTTTAAAATCCCATTTGTGTTTGTTCCTTTCTCCAGTACTTTTTAACCCCCTGGGAGGACGCAGTCTGCATTCAGCTACAGCTTCGGCTCCGTCTCCCACTCTGACACTGTGTGCCTTCTTGGGGTAACCTAACAGTGGCTTACTGCCCACTACCACATTACCCATGCAGCCCCCACAGTAGAGCTCCTCATGAAGTATTCTGGATCCACAGTACTTGGAGAGGGGGCACCTGGGAGCACCAGGCATGCCTGTGAGTGTAGTGGTATAAAGACTGTGTTATGCATCTTCCTGGATTTTCCCTGGTATGACCACCCATCACCCAGTGCTGAGCTCGTCCACACCATGCCTGGCCTGCAGACTGAGAGTTGAGAAGTTGCATGGTAAAGCATGACATCCAAGCTCCCTCAGAATCCAGCTGCCGAAGAGACTGGTACGACAGGGCAAGTTGAACCCTTTCCCCAGAGTTGGACAGCACTACCTTTCTAGCACTCCTCAAACTCCATGGGTTTGGATATTGGAGTCAGGTGTGCAGCACAAACCTAGGACCCACACATGATACCACAGCATGCTACTCCTAGTGCTACTGGGCTAAGTTGATTTGTTTCTACTTAACTGAGTTAGAATTTATAACGTGATAAAAAAAATAATTAGCAGTAAAAAAAAAAAGAAATAATTAGCAGTTAAGAAAAGACAACTTGTAGTACAGTACTTAAAAAAACAAAACAAAAAAAACTTTGAGATTAATATATTTTTTTTTTTTGTTTGTTTTATTTATACTTCGGTGACTGGGATAGACACATTGAGCCAGGGCTCGTTGCCAGGTGGGACTCAAGGGAGAGGATATTGCAGGGAGTGAAACCGCAGTAACAAAGTAACAGCAGGAGCATGTACACGAACAGTAAATTCACAGTACAAGAAATGAATTACAGAGAAAGAAAAACATTGTAAATAGTGTAAACAATACATTGATTATAGCGCTAGCCATGATGCTGCATATGTATGACAAGAGATCTGTAACAGAATCATGGTGGCACTGAGTGTTAAGCTATACAATAGAATAAGGGGCAAAATTAGTAAAATTGAGTGTGTGTGTGGCATTGGGGTGGATAGGGCACAGGTGGAGAGAAACATAGAAACATAGACTTTGACGGCAGATAAGGACCACTTGGCCCACCCAGTGTGCCCATTTCCCTACCAATTGGATAAGCTGCAGATTCTAGTTAACCAACAGCCTACTTCCTGCACCCCCCCACCTATAATTGCCTTATGTCTGTCCCATGCATGTTTGAATTCCCCCGCTGTTTTAGACCCCACAACATCTCCAGGAAGGTGGTTCCATGCATCCACCACTCTCTCTGTGAAAAAGAATTTCCTCTCATTACCCCTGAGCTGTCCCCCCTCTAACTTTAAATTGTGCCCCCTTGTTCTTACACATCTCTTTTTCTGAAAGATGCTACCCTCCTGGACTTTGTTGATTCCCTTGAGGTACTCAAACGTTTCTGTCATGTCCTACCTGTAGCTGCATGCTTTTAAGAAGATATCCCGTGATAATAGCGACCGAATGTGGGCGACCATCAAGACGGCGACTC
This sequence comes from Neoceratodus forsteri, assembly GCA_016271365.2. Classification (NCBI taxonomy): domain Eukaryota; kingdom Metazoa; phylum Chordata; order Ceratodontiformes; family Ceratodontidae; genus Neoceratodus; species Neoceratodus forsteri. Next base: position 1,059,184,781 of record CM057454.1, read on the forward strand.
CATATTCGGCTCTACTGTTATAGGCACGGGTAGTGACTAGTTCTACTGCAAGAGTAGGAGAAAGTGACCGGAAAGGGGGAATGGCAAGGGGGAGGGGAGGGATAGGGAAGAGGGTTATGTGGAGAAAGTGTGCCTGCTACGGCCGAGCCAGCCATGTGGTGTGGTGGTGAGGGAGGCTGGCTCCAGCACAGCAGATACTGGGTTCAGGGCTGGGGTTGGGAGAGTTTGTATTTTGCCACTGCCTGTGACTCCCGGACTTGATTTTTTTTTTCATCCGGATTGTGTCCCTTCCCCAACATGCAATATCCTGGAGTTAGGAGTCCTAATTCAGGGGTGTGTGTGTGTGGGGGCAGGCCCCCTGCATAAACAGTTCATGTTTTTGGGTGTTGGTTCGCCGGTAACTTTATATTGCTGATTTGCTTTTCAGTGATCTACACTCACCATAATAATGATCACCATTTCGCGTTGGCTGTTATGACATAGAACCTTTTGAGAAGTGTGTCAGTAAGAGCGATTTGAAGGAGTACAGGGAAAATGAGAGACAGATGGGGTAAGTGAAGCTGTTCTGCAGTTTTGGAAGGCAGATAGAAAAAAGCAGACTAGCCTGCTGTACAGATTTCCTGTGAGCAATATACAGGAAACAAGCATCATATGATCAGAGCAGTAGGAGGAGGGGATGGCCAGGTTAAGGAGATAATAGAGAGATCAATGCAGCGTTTTTCACAGAACCTTTTTTCTGTTTTGATTCTCAGAATGTAGAAGAAGGAAGCTCAGCCCATCAAGCAGGGCTCAAAGCCGGTGACCTGATCACCCATGTCAATGGAGAGCCCGTGCATGGGCTTGTTCATACGGAAGTAGTGGAATTACTGCTGAAGGTAAGCTGCAGGATCCTGAAAATGTCTTGTTTGTTTTGAGCACACAGAGCGCTATCCAGCAAGACTTTACCTGCAACTTACAAGTCCCAGTCCCCATTATTTTAGAGGCTCATAGAGTTTATTTTATTTGCATTTTTAAGCAGTACGTGAACTTACAAAATTCCACAAGATTTTCTTTGGTATTGGGGTGGAAGATTGTACCAAAAGAAATCGTGTGGAATTTTGTAAGTTCCTTGCACACCTTCCATTGTTATTCCTCCTTTGTGTTCTGCCTTAGAGGATGCATCCTTTGTTGCATGGCATAAACTTAATATCCTGCCTGCAGTTCAAGGGAGGCTGATAAGCAGTACCCTGCTCTGTCTGCTAATCCTTACTATGCCACTCAACCTGAAACTGACTCTTTGGTCATTATGGCTGTTCATGGACAATCTAAAGCCCTTAGGCACAGGAGTACTTTGCCTCCAGATAAAGACTCGAGGAGGCCGGATATTATGGGCACACGTACTTGCATCTCAGTATCCATGGGCCTTAGGATTCAAATTACCAGGCCCACATAGTTAAATATCAGAACAGCCTTTGGAAGGCTGCTCGTATTGCAGCACAGGCTTTGCCTGATGACCCTATCAAGAATGACTTGGATAGCCAGCCTGGTGGCGCTGAGAGTTGAGACGCTGGACGCCACACCTCGTGCAATGCCGGTGACCTGGGTTTGGGAACGAGCTTGGGTCGACGGGGGATGGGTGGGAGAGGACTACGAGTAGCTGCTGGATGGCAAGCACTCCGCTTCAGGAGGGAGAGGCGGGTCTCACGGGGCTTGGCTGTCCCCAGTGGAGGCTGGGTGGCAGTGCCGCACTCAGGAGCTGGGGCACAAGGCCAGGGGAGGGAGTAAGAGCTGCGACTAGAGCTGTGGTGCTCGTGTGGGCCTCCACTCACACGCAGACACCACTTCCAGGGTTCCGGGGTTGGGGAAAGATAACAGAGGAAACTACTAGGGTCTCTGGGATGACGCCACTGGGCCAGCTCCAGGGGTTCTGCCGGGGCACGCATAGCATTTGGAAATCCCCAAAAGACCCCAGAGTCTGGTAGGGTTGGCCGACTAGTGGGGGATCTGCCGAGGAGGGGTAAAAAGAATCTACAAAAAAAAAAATGACTTGGATAAAACCTTATCTTCTGGTGCTGACGTAGGTAAACATTTGCTGCGTATGATGCATCTGATGTCTCTTCCAGGGCTGTGGCCTCTGGTATTTGCATTAGGCACTATTCTTGGCTCACAGTAGTTGTTTTGCTACTGATGTACAACAGGCAGTTTTGAATGCTTCTATTAAGAGCTCCAAACTGTTTGGCTATGATGTTGATGAAGCCCTTCATGGCTTTTAAATCTCAAAAATGGTGGTCTGTTAAGTCCCTTTACCTCATTCCTGCTTGAGTGTGTGGTAGGGGCTCTTTTCATAAGCCTGCTACCAGTAGTAACCATACTTACCATCAGCAGGGCCATGGCAGAGGTGGAGGTCCCCTCCCAATTCCCTTCCCCGGTGCCCATGTCAAGCCACCCAAAAGAATCCGTTGCAGTGGCCCTGCCACCCCCGGTTCCACTGACTCTCTTCTTTCTCCCCCCTTCCAGCTGTTGCCTCCAGGGGTGAGTGTTGGGGGCAGGGTCTTCCAGCATCTAAAACAATGGCAGGAGATCACCATAGACATGTGATTTCTGGAGATAATTGCAAGGGGACTTGATTGAAATGCCCCCAGATCATCCTCTGCCTCCTTCCTTTTTAGGAGGTCCAGACTCTGTTTCAGAAATGTGCCATTGAACCAGTTCCTCTTCAAGACAGGGACAGAGGTTTCTATTCCAGATACCTCCTAGTTGCAAATAGACGGGACATCAGTGCCCTGTATTGGATCTCAGAGACTTCAGCCTATACATCGAATACAAAAAGTTTCCAATAGTGTCTCTGGCAAGCCCCGATTCCCCTCTTACAAACAGGGGACTGACTTTGTTCCCTGGACATGAAGGTTGTATGCCTTCACATCAAGATCAGAAAGTGTCACAGGCAGTACCTCTGCTTTATACTGGAAGGCAGGCACTGTCAGTTCAAGGTATTTCCCTTTGGCTTTTCCTCTGCACCATGGGTCTTTACAAAATGCTTAACAGTACAGTAGTTGCAGCAGTCCTTCACAGGGAGGGGCTTTTTGTCTTCCCTTATCTGGAGGATGGGCTCTTGAAGGCCAACTCCAGGGAAGCTCTTCTTCACACCCTGTACTGAACATGACAGCTGTTGTTTGACTTGGGGTGTCACAGTGAATGGGCCAACGTTTGTGTTGACTCCATGCTAGCAATTGCAGTACCTAAGGGTGCTCTTATACACAGAGAAGGAATGTGCCTTCCTGCCCCAGGACAGGTTAGACACACTAATTGCTCAGGTGCACTTGATTCACAGGAGCCACTATGTCTCTGCCAGGATGATATTACATCTCCTGGGCTTCATGGGTGCAGCCATAGCGACAGTGCCATTAGCTCGGCTTCATATGCGAATAGCCTAGTGTGCACGCAGGGTCCATTGGGATCAGATTGGAACAAGTGGCCCTCATCCTGTTTCCTCTTTGCAAGACATTGCTATGGTGGATGGACCATGACAGTTTACTCAAGGATGTTCCATTCCTTGTACCATTTCCTGTACAGATCCGTACCACAGATGCCTCGGGCTCCAGTTGGGTTGCTCATCTTCAGCCTTTTCAGATACAAGGGTCGTGGACCAAAGTGGAGGCCGAGCTGCACATAAATGTCTTGGAGATGCAGGCTGTCCTATACAGCCTCCAGGCATTTTAGAATCAACTCTGCCCCGGTCCTCTGTTAATCCAAACAGGCAATGTCAGTATAATGCACTACATCAACAAACAAGGGGGCACTCATTCCTATCCCCTACGCAGGGAAGCAGTGAGAGTATGGTACTTGGCACTGTTTCATGGCCTTTACCTGTCGGACGTGTTTCTTCCAGGTCTCCAGAAGGTCTTGGCAGACAGGTTAAGCAAATCCCGGTCCAGAGTTCATGAATGGGAACTGCTGACCTCTGTGGTGAACAACCTGCTCGCAAGATGGGGCCATCCAGAGTTGGATCCTTTTGTTCCCCCACACAGTGCAGATCTGCAGCATTCCTGCTCACTTGCTCCAAGGTCTGGAGTTTTTTGGCAAGACACGTCCCTTTCTTGGAAAGGGAAATTCCTTTACACATTCCCCCCATTCCTCTAATACAGAGGGTTTTTGATCAAGCTACATGTGGAGAATGCCACTCTGATCTTCATTACTTCATTCTAGCTTCACCAGATATGGTTTCCACTTCTACAGCATCTGGCGGTGGAGCATCCTGTTCCTCTACCTCTATGTCGGGGTCTTCTGTCGCAGGGCAGGGGGTCTCTGGTCCAGCTGGAACTAAAGTCTCTAAACCTGCATGCATATCTCCTGAAAATGTAGGTATAGTGTATTTTGGGGTGACCTAATGTTACTGATGTTCTGCTTATGTCTTTGAAGCCTTCTAACAGATATATTTATTCCTTGAAGTGGAAGTATTTTACTCTGGGATCTGCTTTGCAGAATCTTGTCTCTTTTACATGTCCTGTGAATTCTGTGCTGTAAAACATGCTTTCCTGTGTCTGATGCAGGCCTGCAGTATTCCTCTATTAAGGTGCATATGGCCACTATATCAGCTTTCTATGCCCCCACTGATGGCCGTACAGTTGGCCAACCAGAGGTGTGTTCCATACTTTCCTAAAAGGTATTGTCCATATGAAGTCTCCTGTGCATGATCCAGTCCTGCCTCGGGACTTGAATTTCATTCTTGAGAAATTAATGTTGGCTCCTTTAGAGCCTGCAGAGTTTTGTGGCTTATTTTTCCTGTCATAGAAGATGTTATTTTTAGTTGCTGTGATTTCTGCTCAAAGAATTTCCAAGCTTCAGGCTTTGATGTGTGAGCTTCCTTCTCTGATTTTTCACAAAGAGTCTCTTTGCATATGAATCCTAAGTTTCTACCGAAGGTGGTATCTGAATTGGTTCCACCAAGCCAGTTTGAAAACAAAAACTGCGACAAAGCTCAGATCGACAACTTCGCCCCGATAGTCCGTTCAGTGCCAGCCGACAGGAACGAAGCACCACCACAGCAAGAACGACTGCTGATCAATAATGGGGGGCTCCCCAACCCCCGGACTATAATATAGTCGTTGCCAGGTCGGAGGTGTATGGGAGGAAAAGCACAAAACCCAAGGGGTGGCAAGACAGCTGGCATGGCAAAATCCCGAACAATGGAATGACTGTCAATTGGGCTGCAGCATTGGCATTGCCAGTGCTATAGGGTTTTTGGTGCAGTGACGGCACACCATCTGAATTCACAGTGAACTAAATTATACACCTTCCTGTTTATTATCCTGTGCATGCCTGTCAGGGTGAAGCATTGCTGCATGCTATTGATATACACCGAACACTGAGATACTATGTTTCTCACACCAAGGACTGCAAAGTCTTATCAGCTTTTTGTTTCATTCACCCCTGGGAAAGAGGGAGCCACTTTCTCTAAACAATGCCTGACCAAATGGCTGACTAATTGCATTATGTTTTGTTGTAGGAAATACAGTAAGGAACCTCCTGGTGCTGTTTGTAGTAACTCCACAAGGGATATGGCTGCTTCTGTTGCTTGTTTCAAAAATGTTCCTACTGCTGATATATTTGCTGCCATCATATGAAGCACTATTCACCCTTTCACTAAGCATTACAGTCTGGGCATCGTCTCTCATAGATATGCTGTTTTATGGACTTAATTTACTGCAAGGCCTTCTGTCTTTATCATATATCAGACTTTTCCCTCCTCTCAAGTTGCTTTGTACTGCTTGGGAATCATTGCAAAGGTGTGGCTTAATGTAGGAGATATCCTTGAGGAAGATAGGACAGTTCCATGAGAACTTATCGTAACAGTAGATCTTAAAGAAAATTCCCTCCGTTAGGCCAAGTCGTACTCTCTCTCCATCCCCCTTTCTATATTCTGAGGGTTCTATGAGATGCTGTTTCTAAGATCTTATTCCATGTATCCTGTTTCCAGTCCCATGCCTGTCCTTGTTTACCTGATACTGGTTTGGTCTCCTGGTTCCTCACAGTTAGAGGCCCTCTGTGGCTAATCTGTAGCGAAGAACTGAGGAGTGTTGGGACTAGCAAAAACATTCCATGTGATCCTGACACTGATGGCTTACAGTTCCAAAGGTGTGGCCTAATGGATGAGTTTCTTGAAAATCCACAGTTTTGGTAAATTCCTACATAATTGTTCTCTCTTCAGCATCGAAGGCCTTGAACAAGTCGATGAACACTGTCCCAGTAACACCCCCCCCCCCCCGGTGCCCAGGATGGGGCTTGCTAATTCGATCATAGCTGTTCCGGTACCAGAATGTTTTCTAAAACCATGCTGGTTTTGGGACAGGGGGGTCATGGGTTACCACATAATTCGTTAACAGATTGTATACCAGTCTCTCCACCATTTTGGCCACTGCTGACAAGAGAGAGATAGGCCTATAATTTGCCAGAGTTGTTCTGTCCCTTGCCTTGAAGATGGGTACCATCGTGGACCTTTTCCAGACACTGGGCACTTCACCTTGTGTCTGGGAAATATTTATTAAATGCACTAATGGCCTAGACATCGCCGCAGCTGATACCTTCAGCAGTTGTGAATACATCAAGTCAGGGCCACAACCCTTCATGACATCCACTCTGCAGATATTTCAAAATATCTTCCTCCGTTACTGCCTTAAACAAAAAAAAATTCTGTACAAATATGTCCTCTCGTTCCAATGCTTCCTTTGTTTATTATGCAGTTGTGACTTTGCTGACAGATCTACCTGATTTGATAGAAAGTTATTCATAAAATTTGCTATAGCCAGATTTTTATCACCAGTATTTAAACGTGAGATCCCTGATCTGTCTTGAAACTTGAAGAGTGAGTTAAATTTTGCTTCAGGGGTTTCAATAGTTGTGCCTGGTAATATTTGAATTTTGCTTGTTTAATGTCAACCTTTACTTGATTTTGTAACTGCCTATGTTGTTTAAACTATTTGAATCTGCTAGTTTTTATAATTCTTTTATTGTTGATTTATCTCCTTTGTTTTCTGTGGCAAGTCCCTATTTATCCAAGGCACAAAACATTTGGTATACTTCCAACATAACATCCTGCCATTGAGAGATTCCCAGAATAACATGTGACAATAAGTTCTTTGTAATATTTTTTTTTGTGGCAACTAAACAGATGGTTAATAGTTTTTGGATCAAGGGAGTTCAGAAGCCCCTAGAATAGCAAGAAGCAGCAGAACCTTCTCAGTAAGTGTGAAGAATTCCCCAAAAATGTCCCTTAATTCGGTAGTCAGTTGAGTTGAAAACATTTCAGGGTGGGGACCATGCCAAAACATATGCTCATAAATTGCATTATGGACTCAGCAAGCCCTACAGCATTGTGCTCTCTTGGCCAGTTGGTAGTTAGCTTGTCTAGCAGGTGTAATGAAGTATCTAATGACAGTCTTCCAGAAAAATCCTTTCTAAATACAGGGTTTTAAATAATTGATTAGCAGTTTTTTTCCTTGGGACAATACTAACTGTACAGAAAGCATTTATATAGGTTTTCTAGAAGTGTTATGTTTGTTAAACACAGTGAGACAAGTGCTATACATTTTCACAATGTTTTAGAACTTTTATGAGTAAAACACTAATCAATTTTTAGAGTTAAATAAAACCCTGAAATATAAGATGTGACCCAGTGTATGTTCATAGTGTAAAGGAGCCATTGTTGTGGGTTTTGATTATATTCAAGTCTAATTCTGATTTCCCATGTCCAGTATCCGTGGAGTTTAGGAGCAACTGACATAGGGCTGTACATAACGGTCAAGTGAGCTATAGTGGGAATGGCGCACCCCATCACTAAGATAATCAATGTGTGAATATAGTGAATTCTTAAAGGGACGCTGTCAACTCCGTAGGTCATGACTTGTTTCTAATTTGATAATCACATTTCTAGGGGGGCAGATATGCTTCACTTATTTGCACATTGGCAGTTCTCCCATAAGAGGTATTTTGCCAGAACATTTTTACACAAAGCTCCTCCCACGATCTGTCTGGTGTATCTTTCTGCTCCGCCCCATGATGTCAGATCTTCCTTTCCACTGGAAGAGTTCAGTCTCCTTGGCAGCTTGCTGAAATTTCTCTAATTTTGAGTGTATTCCTCAGTGTTGCTCTTGTCACTCAACCACACAGTGCAACATGAGGAAGCAAACCCGCTCCTGGCGTCAAACAGTGTGTCACATGCTGGCAGAAGATGTCATGGATGGACCCACATGTGTTGTACCTGTACTGCCTTGGGATGGCACCAAATGTTGTGGGTTGTGGCCTTTGCCAGGTAAAACTTCCATCATCACTTGAAGCCTGTAAGGCTCGTCTTCTCCTTGGCTGGATGACTGACTGAGACACACAGTTGTGGCCTGAGGGTAGTCGCAAGGTGGCCTCTTCTGCAGCAGGGTCAGCAGCCCAACTTCCAGGAATGGAACAGGCGTCTACAAAGGCCATGGTGGGCACATCGTCGGCCTCTGTGCTGCTCCCCGACTGGGGCCAGCATCGATGCATTATTCACTGTGGAGTTTCATGACATATGTCAGGCCCTCTAAACCTTTGGGGAGAGCCCTGCCCACCACAGTAAGATGCATAAGAACAAGAGTCACCACTGCCTGTCATGGGATGGGGAGAGATCACTCTCTTCCCGCTCCCCCGACTCCCCTGACCACTCAAAGACTCTCAAGCGCTTGGCTTCGGCTAAGCGTCATTTGGTCAAGGGGTGGGTTGCTGGCTACATAGTTCTGTCATCGGGCTTGACGGCCTCAACACAGGGTGAGTAGGTGGTTGAGATTTTTCTCAACTCTGTCAACCTGTTGCTGGAGGGGGGCTGATAAGTCACTCTCCGAGAACCCAGTTCTTCCGGTCCTCACTCAGGAGGACATGGTGTGCTCAGTATCACCAGTTGTTACCACTCCAGGTCAGCCTGCTTTCAAGGTCATGCAGTCAGATCCAGTGCCTATATTGTATATGATGCCTTCACCTGCATCTCCTCAGCATCGGCCCCAAGGTCGATGGTCACGGTTGACTTATAAGTCCAGGGGCTCGTCGAGATCTTGATCCTGCTCAACCAGAAGGCATTGTCAATGATCCTGATCCTCTTCATCCTCAGATGACAAGAGACTTCATTGACAGATATAGTGGTGCTACGAGGAGCTTCTTTGGCAGCAGTGGGCCTTGGCGGGGCAGAGTAGGGCTCTACTCCCACCCCTGCGGCCAACTGATGAGTGCCGGTAAAGCCTGCACCAGTCCTTACGAGACAGCTGTTGTCAACACGTGTCTCTCCACCCTTGTTGGTGGAAATGCCTCTACAGCAGCAGCAGCCCATATGGGTAGCAACCAATAAGTATTTACATCCGAGAACTGGCTTGCTGTGCTGGTTATCTGTGGAAATCATCCACTCAGATGTCTACTGAGTGGTTTATGGTGAGAAATGGTCAAGGGCCATCTTCAAGTCCTCGGTTTACTCTGATGGGTTCAGTATGCAATCCTCGAGGATGCAGAAGTTCAACTGGAAGTCAGTCAAGGAACTGACCACTGACCACAGGCCAGTGTCTTTTGGTGCATTTACTAGGATTCATACTAGGATTTGTAGAGAGCCATGGAGCGGGGAAGCTCATAATTGCTCTCAAATTAATAATAAGCGAAAAAAGGGTGCTTTATCATATATGAGTCCAACCTATTCTTAAAAGATTGCTTAGTATTACTAATGATGACTTCAATAGGTAGTGAATTCCATGGTTTAACAACTCTCATTGTGTAAAAATATTTCGGTTTAGTATGAATAAAACTTTTATATTGTAGTTGTAAGGGATGGCCTCTAAGATCATATGTATCTTCCTTAAATACCAATCCCAGATTTACCATCAAAAGAGGATCATCAACTATATCGTATAACATGAGGAGGTCACCTCTTAACCGGCGAATAGATAATGACATCATATTTAATGACTGAAGCCTAGAATCACATGATGCATCCTGTAGTCCCTTAATAAGTTTGGTGTATCTCCTTTGTACTCTCTCCACTTTCACAATATCTTGTTTTTTATGTGGACACCAGAACTGAGACAAATCGTCCAAATGTGGTTGAACATATGCCTGATATAGTGGCACTAAAACTTCCTGTTCTCTAGGTTTGATGTTCCTTTTTATAGCCCAAATAACAGAATTTGCTTTACATATGATTGAGTTGATATGATGGTCAGGGACAAAATTGTTAGTTATGACAACCCCCAAATCCTTTTCCACGTTGGATACTGTTAATAACTGATTATTTAAAGTATATTGGCAACCAGGGTTATTATTTCCAAAATGCAAGATCTTGCACTTAGAATGGGGAATGAAATTAAATAATGCTAAGATCCATTCTGTAATATTATTCAAATCACTTTGGATAATATTAAATTGATCAAAAGTATTACACGGCCCCCCAATATTCAAGTCATCTGCATATTTAGTAATGTTTGATATGCATTTATTTGAAATATCAGGTATGCATATCTGAAAAAGGCAGGGTCCCAGTACTGATCCCTGAGGTACCCCACTAGTAATAGACCCTTGGTGAGAAAGATGGCCATTGATGAGGACCTTCTGAGTTCGACTAGTTAGCCAGGTAATTATCCATAATACTAAATTCAGGTTAACGTTTAACTTAGAAAGTTTTTTTGATAGGGCCCAATGCGGAAGTAAATCAAAAGCTTTGCTGAAATCCAAATAGATCACATCACATACCTGTCTTTTGTCTAAATGAAGGCTGACCTCTTCATAAAAGCAGAGCATATTAGACAAACAACTTCTGCCTCTTTTAAAACCATGTTGTTCATGATCAGTTTCCTGCAATAATGGATTCAGCATGTCCTTGATTAGTCCTTCCAATAGTTTACACATAGAAGAGATTAGTCTAATAGGTCTACAGTTTTCACCATGGTTTCTGGACCCTTTTTTATAGATTGGGATAACCAGAGCTGTTTTCCATAATTCTGGCACATTATTCAAATTTAAGCAATTGACATAGAGAACCTGTAATGGTAATGCCAATTCATCAGCCAGTAAATATAATAAATGTCCAGGAATATTGTCTAGAGATACGCTTGTTTTACCTTTTTACCCTAGTAATTTGGAGTGTACATCAGAAGTGGAAATAGGTATGCAGCACCCATTAATGTCTTGAATGTTGATATTAGTCAAATCTTTTTGATAAACATTGCAATATAATCTGTTGAGATGGTTAGCCATCTCAATAGGGTTTTGAGTTAAACACTCGTTTATTAAATGTGGACCCACCTGACCTGTAGGTTTTTTAGAGAGTTAATGTATGTAAAAAATGATTTGCTATTATCTCTACAGGCGTTTGCTGCTAATCTGTGCTCCCATTCTTTTTTTAGAATTTCTAATTTCACTTCTCCAACTCATGTCAGAATCCATGAACGTTCCTTTGGAGCCTGTTCAAAAAAAGGGCTGAATACCCTTTTACTTGACATCCTGGATAAGTACGAGTCCTCTGGGATTACTTTCCCATGGCTGAGGCCATTCTGTGATCAGCTCCAGAGCTTTGGCAGCATCCAGCATCCTGCCCGGTACCCTCGTCCAGTATGGTCCACAAATATATGGTCCTTCTAGCTCTCTGTCTTGATTCTCTGACCAATCCTCAGCTGAGGGTCTGGCATCAAATTTGGTCTTCCAGAAATCGGGGAGTACTGGGGACGTGGACGAGTTCCCCGACAAGGAGTTAAAAAAGCTTGATTATGTGTTTTTGAAGGTCTACGCTGCGTCTTGTCTTGGTTTCAATCAGGCGTGTTATGTCCTAATGTTAGCTCACTTTGGTTACTCTCTGCTGGGACTGCTTGATAAGGTCCTCCCTTATCTGCCTGCTGATAAGCAAGATCCTCAGAGACCAGCATCAAGCACTGGCTAAACCCCAGCTTTGAACACTGGTGATTCCTGTGCCGTGCCATGGCAGTGGCCCCACGATGTATAGAAGAGTCTGACTGAGGCTCTCCATCTTCACAGTGGATACTTAGCATAAGTTGGCCAATGTAACCTGCTCCCCATCCTTGACTACTGCTCCGCATCTACTCCTCATCTATGTCCTCTACCCTTCACATTATTCTCAACTCTGTCTACAATATTGTTTGTCGCTTTGCAGCACTGGCTCCTTACTCTACCCACCAGTGTGACTTATATCAGTCTGTAGGGTGACTCACACTTAAGGGCTGCAATGATTATGTACTTGGAAGCATCATTGATGGCACACATGCGGGGTGGAGTCAAGTACCCATCACGATCCCTCCTCAAGGCCCGGCTGCTCCTATGTGTCTTCATGAAACATTGGTCTCCCCCAGTAATGGAAGTAAAGGACTGTCAGTAGCTGCCCTTTCCCTATGGAACAGAATCCTGGCATCCTTCCGCATGGTTGTCTAAAACCACTCCCTCTAATCCCAACTCAGATCCTGACTGTTATCTGAATCCAGCTTCTCCTGCTCTCCTGGGTAACCCCCTCTCCTCCAGGAAAGCCGCTACTCCTGCCCCCCCCCCCCTTCCTCATTAGCTTTCCGCTTCACCCACCTAGGCTAATTCACTGCTCCCCTTCCTCTACCACTCCTATCCCTACTTAATGCTTTGCTAATCTTGCTGCCTGATACTTCTTCCTCCTCGAGCTTACTTCCTAGTGTCCTACACCTTTGGCCCCTGCTTCTGCATTTACCTCTATTACCTATCTTTTCTAACTAACATGGTGTGCGTCACCAAAGCTCTACCTGAACTTAACTTACAGCACTTCTCTATCTCCCCTACAATCATCCCCACTTGAGGTATTGCCTCGTTATTATCTTACTATTTATTGTCTTCACTATTTGTACACTCTGTAACTTGTATAGTACAACTTGTAAACCGCATTTCTACTTGCATGTAATTGTGTTTGTACTTTTATGATCTGCGCCATTGTTACGGCCCGGGTCATGCCTGAAAACAGTCCGTTGAATCAGTACACTCACCTGATTATCAAAGTCTTAAATTAAATAAATAAATGTCCCTTTCCTGGTTGCTGACCTCTTTGGCCCCAGGGTGGATGGGCATCTCAGGACTGAGAAGTCCAGTGCCACCCTAGATTCTGTGGCTTTATTCCAGAAGGACATGAAAGGTCAGAAGCAGAATGACATTTCAGTTTCAGTCATTTCAGCCACAGCAGTCTCAGCAGCAGCAGCCCCAGCAGGGGCAGTTTCAGGTCTGGTGCCCTTAGGCCAAGTTCTCTGGTCATGGGCCCAATAAAGGCAGGGGTAGGGGAACTGGTGCCCCTCTGGCCTGTGCAGCCAGTGTCACCTCCAAAGCTGCCTGGTGTCAGGTCGGGAGGTGTTCATCCTCCCCCTCTCCAGTCCCTGACCCAGCTCCTGGTGCTGGGTTGATTTTGCCACTTACAGCCTCACTGGTCTGCCATTCGCTGCCTATCATATTCAAGGCTCTCCCGCCTTACTGATCCCACACTCCAAGGGAGTCCTCATTGTTGTAGGACATGCTGTCTGCCCTCAGGGAGAATGTTGCTCAGCTCCTCACAAAAGGAGCTGTAGCCCATGTTCCAAACACCCTAGCAAGACAGGGGTGTGTGTCCATGTACTTACTGGTCCAGAAATGGATGGGGGCTGGTGCCCCATACTGGATCTTCACAGTCTAAATCAGTTTCTCAGGAAGCGTAAGTTCTGGATGGTCATGCTGAACCATATCATTCCATCTCTGGAGCAGGGCATATGGTTCTGCTCTGTAGACCTCCAGGAGTCCAGGGACTTGGCTCTCCAGACTTGCAGACTTGGGCCTCTTGGTCAATCTGGCCAAGTCCAAACTGATCCCCTCACAGGTGATTCAGTTCATCGGGGCAGAGATAGACCCCCTGTAGGCAGGCTGGGCAATGGATCTTTCCTCCTTTGCTTAATCATTTCAGATTGGGCACTCACGCCCTGCTCAGGACTTCCTGAGGCTGTTGGAGTCCATGGCACCTTGCAGCAGCATGGTCCAGTGGGACTGCTGGTGGAGGCAGCACCTGCAGTGGGTGTTAGGTTGTTAGTGGTCTCAATGCCTGGGACACCTGGATCAGTCAGTCACTGTGACCCAGCTGATGTGGAATGCCATCCAATGGTGGCTGATCCCAGAACATCTGGAGGAAGGAATCCTGGTTGTCCTTCCAAAACTGACTGTCACTTTCATGATGGACACATCTCTGGTGAGATGGGGAGTACAGGTGGGGGACACAGAATCCATGGGTTCTGGTCACCCAGGGTGTCCCGTCAAAACATCATCCTACTGGAGCTCCATGCAGTGTGGCTAGCTCTGATGGAATTTGCTTCTTTAGTCAGGAATCAGGTAGTGCAAGTCCAGACAGATAACACCATGACCATGTTCTGCCCGAACAGGCAGGGTGGTACACATTCCCTTCCTCTGTGTCAGAAGGCCCGCCACACCTGGACACTTATGCGCAGCCTGGGTACAGATCTCCTGGTGATCTGTGTCGCAGGAGCAGACAGTCATCTGGTAGATGCTCATATCTGGGTGGGGAGACATCGCATGAGTGGTCCCTGCATCAGGAGGTGGCGAGCTACCTGTTCTCCTTGTGAGGCACCCTCTGGTGGACCTGTTTGCCTCCTGAGAGAACACAAAACTGAGGCTGTTCTGTTCCCACCCCCACAGTCTGAGACACTGGTGGTGGATGCCTTTGCGAGGCCCTGCTGTCAGACCCAAGGGTCCTGAACTAATCTTGAGTCAGCACTCGATATCAGTATACTGGAAATGCGACCTGTTCTGCTTGGACTCTGGGCTTTCCGGGAGCACCTCAGCTCCAGTCACTTGCTGATTGAATGTCAGTTGCATGCACTACATAATCAAGCAAAGGGGCAGTCACTTTTATTCCTTGTGCAGGGAAGCTATGAGAGAGTGGCACTGGGTAACGTCTCATGTCCTTCTGTTGTCAGCTGTGTTTTTCCTAGGTGTCCAAAATGTCTTGGCAGACAGGCTAAGCAGATGCCAGTCCCTGGTGCATGAGTAGAAACTGCTGACTTGCATGGTAAATGACCTCTTCTCAAGATGGGTCATCCAGAGTTGGACCTTTTTCATCTCCACACAACTAAAAACTACCACATTTCTGCTCACTCACTTCAGGGCATGGAGCTTTTTGGTGCGACTTGTCCCTCTACTGGAAAAGGAGGTTCCTTTATGCCTTGGGTTCTACTCAAGCTGCAGGCTGAGCATGCCACCCTAATACTGGCGGCTCCTTTTTGGCCATGCCAGCTTTGGTTTCCACATCTGCAGCATCTGGTAGTGTAGCCTCCTGTTCAGCTCCTCCTTTGTCGGGGTATGCTGTCACAGGCGCACAAGTCCCTGGTTCACCTGAGCTTGCATGCATAGCTCCTGAAGACATAGCTGTTGCCCATTTTGGGGTTCCCACCATGTGGCTGATGTCTTGCTTACAACTAGAAAGCCTTCTACAAGACACACCTATTCTTTGAAATGGAGGCACTTCTCCATATGGTGTGCTTCTTGTTCAGTGGACCTATTTACGTGTCTTGTGAATACAGTACTGGACTACCTTCTGTCCCTGTCTGACACTGCTCTCCACTACTTGTCCATTAAGATGTGCTTGGTTGCTGTTTCGGCCTTCCATGCCCCTAAAGATGAGTGCATGGTGGCATGCCTAGAGTAGTCCCGTACGTTTTTCAAGAGTATTCTGCACATGTATCCCCCTATTCATAAACCAGTTCCACCTTGGGACCTCAGCTTTTATTTTGGGAAAAATGTTACCTTGGCTCCATTAGAGCCTGCTGTGACCTGTGAGATGCAGTTCCTTTCATGGAAAATGCTGCTTTTTTAGTCGACATGACGTCTGCTAATAGGATTTCTAGGATCGTGGATATGTTGTTCATCCACACTTATTGGCATGTCCCTTTCCCCTTTAAGGACCGCTGGAAGTCTTCAAGCTGGCTTCTCCCACCCACCCAGGTGGTATAACCCTTGGCTCTGCCCCATGATGCCAGATCTTCCTTTCTTTCTGCTGGAAGATTCAAGTTGCCTCCTTCATGCTCCTGCATTCTGTAGGCCCTAGCTTCTAAACCTTCGGTTCTTCTGAAACTTCATCTAGTTCGCATTAACGACCGTGACACTCCTCCTTCGACTATGGAAGACAAGTCTTCCCTGGATTTTGCCGGTGTTCTTGTGGCCAGAATATGTCACGCACCAGATCCCCACGCCGTGTGCATCTACTGCTTAGGTGTTGGCCATGATACCTTGAAGTGCGACTTCTGCCTTGCTTTTCACCCTAACATCCTTGATGACCGTTTTGCATGCCTGAAGTTGGGGAGGCCGGAAAAAAGGAACCCTCCAGTGAAATCCAAGGAGGCTAGGTGAGTGGTTTCTGCAGCTGCAGGCTCTGCCGAGCAATTGGAATGTATGCAAACCTTCGAGGAGGAAGTGGCTCGGGCCGCAGAATCTTCCTCTCGGAGCTTCTTCGTTCCGTTCTACCTGGGCTCCACTTTCTCAGGTTTTCTCTGAGAGTTGTGCCATTCTCTCCCGGCTAAGGGAGAGAGTCCTGCAGGCACACACTCTTCTTGGTCCTGTAAGAGGGAAAAGGACCAGGGGTCATCTCTGTCTCGGCAAAGACGTTCTTGGGATCGGGAAAGATCCTTGTCCCAGGAACTGGCAGTCTCGACTTTGGTCGAGATCACCACTTCAGCCGCTGGCTTCTTGGCCTTGCTGTCTGGCCAGTTGAACGAACAGTCGATCGATGAGGTCGAAATCATTATTGACCCAATCAACCCATTGTCGCCGACTCCAGTTCTTTCCTTCCCCGACAAGGAGACCCAGCCTGCTGGGAATCCCGCCGAGGAAGTGGTCCCCAACTCCGGGAATACTCCAGCCCCGCTGGTGTCCCCAACTAACCAAGTCGGCCTGCCCGATCTCGATCGAGGTCCAGGACCCCCTCGACTGGCAGGCCGAGGAAGAGCCATAAGCACTCTAAGAAGAGGCGATGCCATCGGTCGTTCTCATCCTCCTCGGATGAGGAGAGGCTCCGGCGGAAACTCTGTCGGCGCTATGAGGACATCATGTGGCAACAGCTAATTTTGACTGGGAACAAGCCGACCCTGGCTCCAATCCCGTCCATTACCTGGCTTTCACCTCCCAGGCCGAAGCCGACTCCTTTGGAGCCAATTAAAATGGTTCCCCCGCCCGTGGAGCTGGTGAAACCCGCGGTTCGGTCTTTACCGGTCTCTCCACCGATCATGGTGGAACTGCTGCTCAAGCAGCCTGTGGAAGGGGCTCCTTCCAAGGGAGATCGACCGGGCTTCCCCCACATCTCTTGGCCACTGTCACCCTGGACCGCCTGCAGCAGATAAAAGGTTACCTCGGCAATCGACCGTTTGTATTAGGACTCTTCGGATTCAGATCAGACCGGCTTACATTCTCATCCTAGGGATGACGAATCAGCTGGTGGGATAGAGACAGAGGGTGGTCCTTCGTCTTTTCAGGGCATTCTTCGCCTCATCTCTGGGTCTACAGGAATGCCTCTGGAACCTATCCAAAAAAAGGCTGAGTACCCTCTCATGGACATTCTCCAGAGAGGGGATACCCCCAATAGAGGCCTTTTCTGTGGCTGAGGCCATAGTTGGCCCAGCTATAGAACTCTGGCAGCGCCCTGCCTCCTGCCCAGCTCCATCTGCCTGCATGGCTCGCAAGTATGCGGTGCCCATGGGGTCCCTTGCAGAGATCACAGAGCACCCTTTGGCTGAGAGCCTGGTGACTGCCTCTGTATTCAGGCGTAGGGGCAGTTCTGCCGACACTGACCGACCTCCCGAAAAAGAATCCAAACATTTGGATAATTCGGCTAGAAAGGTCTATGCAGCCTCATCTTTAGGCCTTTGTCAGGCAAGTTCGGCCTTCATCATGGCACACATCTCCCATGCCTTCTTGGGGTCTTGGATGAAGTCCTCCCACACCTCCCCGCGGACATGCAGACCGCAGTCAAGCAGGTCCAGGATCAGGGCCAGGCTGCTGCCAAAAACAGCTCCAGACAGCCCTGGACATTGGGGATTCTTGTGCCCACTCGATGGTATCGCAGTTGCCTCTCATCGCAGGGCTTGGCTGAGACTCTCCTCCTTTCTGGCAGATACTCAGCACAAACTACCTGATGTGCCTTTCCTGGGCACCGACCTTTTCAGCCTAGGTGTGGCTGGTCACCTTCAGCACATCGAGCAGTCCAACGCCACCTTGGACGCTACTTCTGCTAAAGGTCATTCGAGAAAGAAACAGCAGAAGAAGAAGCCTTTTCGGCACTCTTCCCCTGTGACCCAGCAACCCTCCTTTCAAGGAGGGCAACAGCAACAACAGCAGCACGCTCAAGCTTGGCACCCCAGGCCCTCCCAGGCCTGTAAAGGAGACCAAGGTTCAGGTCCTGAATTCTTCTCTTCCAAGCCTGCTCAGTGACAGGGCGGGGGCAGCCACCCCCTCTCCCATCATGCCAGTTCTGGGTCCTCCTGTGGGGGGCCCGGCTCCACCACTTTCTTTCTGCTTGGTCCATTATCACCATGGACAGGTGGGTTCTGGAAGTAGTCGGTCATGGACTGCCTCTGGAATTCGAGCAGTACCCTCCAAGCCGAGCCCGCGCCCCTCGGGAGGAAAGAGTATCTGTCCAGACTCAGTTGGCTCCTCGAGACCACATTGCTCAGCTCCTCCTCAAGGAGGCAGTAGCTCCAGTGGCAGATCCTCCAGCAGACCCAGGCTTTGTCTCCAGGTACTTCCTGGTGCCCAAGTGGATGAGGGGCTGGTGCCCCATTCTAGATCTCCACACATGAATCAGTATCTCAGGTCATGCACCATTTGGCTGGTCACTCTGCCCCAGATCATACCATTCTTGGAGCGAAACATGTGGTTCTGTTCACTGGATCTGCAGGATGCATTTTTTCACGTCCCAATCCATCTGTCTCATTGGCGATTCCTCCGCTTTAGAGCCGAAGGGACCCTTTACGAGTTCTGAGCCATGCCGTTTGGCCTGTCATTGGCCCCAAGGGTCTTCACCAAATGCATTGCAGTGGTGACAGCCCATCTCAGGCATCGGAGGGGGGTTTGAGAATTTACCCCTACCTTGACAATTGGCTCTTAGCAGGTCCCATGCAGCAGGAGGTTGAGAGGTCCAGGGACCTGGCCCTCCAGACCTGCTCCCAACTTGACCTCCTGAGCAACGAGGCCAAGTCGGAACTCGTGCCTTCCCAGGTTCATCAGGGCAGAGCTCGACTCTCGTCAAGCCAGAGCTTGGCTGCCGGTGGACAGGGCAGAGGTTCTCTCCTCCTTTGCCCAATCATTTCTGGTTGGGCAATTGTGCCCTGTCCGGGACTTTCTGTGTCTTCTGGGTTACATGGCGGCATGCACCTCCATGGTCCATTGGGCCGGATGGCACATGCGCCCCCCTTCAATGGGAGCTGGCTGCCCAGCGGACTCAGCGCAATGGTCATTTTCACCAGCTGATCACTGTGACCCAGAAGATGTGGGATGCTCTCTAGAGGTGGACCGCCCCAGATCAGTTGCGAGAAGGGATCCCATTTGTCCGCCCGAGCCGATGGCCGTTCTTAAGACCGATGCCTCTCTCATGGGCTGGGGAACCCACATGGGGGGACAAAAGGGCCCATGGGCTCTGGACTGCCGAGGAGTCCCGATACCACATCAACCTTTTGGAGCTCAGAGCAGTCAGACTAGCACTGTCAGCTTTCACTCCTCAGCTCCGGGGTCAAGTGGTTCAAGTCCAGACAGACAATACCACGACCATGTACTGCCTCAACAAACAGGGTGGCACACACTCCCATCTGCTTTGCAGGGAGGCGCTCCACATCTGGACCCTCGTCAGCCGTCTGGAGGCAGATCTTCTAGCCATTCATGTGGCAGGAGCCTCAAACCATCTTGCAGATGCTCTCAGCTGCTTAGGCGAGACATTTCATGAGTGGTCTCTCCATCCAGAGGTAGCTTACAGCCTGTTCTCCCACTGGGGAAAACCGATGGTGGACCTGTTTTCCTCCAGGGACAACACCAAGCTGAGGCTGTTTCATGCCCACCCCTCTCAGCCGGGCTCGCTGCAGGGGGATGCCTTTTCGAGGCCATGGACCCCAGACCTCTTCTACGCCTTCCCTCCATTTCCCCTTGATCCACAAGGTGCTCTTCAAGGTGAGGAGGGACAAGACGAAGGTGATTCTGGTAGCCCCAGACTGGCCGTGCCAGTTCTGATATCCAGATCTCCTCAGCCTCAACTGCAGGCCCCCGGAGTGGCTTCCAGCATGCCCGGACCTGATCTCAGTCAACCAGGGAAAGGTATTCTATCTGGACCTTCAATCCCTGCACCTCATAGCCTGGTACCTGAGCGGCTAGAGTACCAGGCTTTGGGTCTTTCTGAGGATGTCTTCATTGTGGTGGAGGCATCCAGAAAGGAATCGACCTGGAAATGTTATGCCTTCAAATGGAAAAGGTTTTCCATTTGGTGACAGGGCAAGGGCCTGGATCATTTGGCCTGTCTGGTGGCTAACATTCTCTACTACCTTTGGTCCTTGTCCAAAGGGGGTCTTCAGTCATCGACCCGTAGGGTGCACCTGGCAGCCATCTCTGCTTACCAGGCATGGTCAGCCGACTTTGGCACAGGAGACCGCTGTTGAGTGCTTTTTCAAAGGCCTGGATCACATATCCCCTCTAGTGCATGTACCTCCACCTCCATGGGATCTACTGCTGGTACTAGCAAAGCTCATGGGCAAGCCATTCGAACCAATGCACAAGTGCTATCACATCTGCCAGAAGGACAGGGGAGCTCTAGGCACTTTCGGTGGACTCCCCTTATCTGTTTTTTTCAGCTTCACAGCCTCGTTTAATCAAGCAGGGATACTCACAGCTGCATGGACCATGCTTGTATAGTAGAGCACCTTCACAGACTGACTGGTATTGGAAGATGGTGGTGGGTGGTCTCCCTCTTCTCATCAAATGGTTCAGTAGCACGCTGAGGTGCCTTGTTCAATGTGTTAGTCATTGTTCATTGTTGTTTACTGGTTTTCTTTGGGGGATGTTTACTTTGCAATTTGCAGTCTTGCTGAGGGAGGATATTTCAGGAAACAAGTGAGTGCCTCTGTGGGCATGCAGTGTGAGGCTTTTGGGAAAATATCCTGGCTGTTCACCTTTTTCTTTGTACTGCCAACACTTAATTATGAGTAATTGTGCTTTTCCACCTAGTGTACAATCTTGGGATAAACAGTATGAAGTGCTACAGCACTCAAAAAAGTTGCAGGTACTTATTCACTTGCTTCAGGAGACTCGCCTGTGGGCCAAGCAAAGAACACTTTTACATAGGGACTGGGTAGGTCAAGCATTTGGGGCCAGCAGCACTACTAATAAAATGGGAGTGGCCCATTTTAATTGGTAGATCAGTGAAGCTTCAAGTCCTGGAAGAAATTTCCAATCCTCAGGGCTGTTATATACTGTTGATAGATAATATTGGTGAAACCATGGTCTTGCTGGGATCGGTTTACGGCCCTAATGTGGATACCCCTGGGTTCTTTATGGACCTGGCAACACTCCTAGTAGCTTGGCCCCGTTTACCATTGATTTTAGGTGGAGACTGGAGTTTGGACATAGACCAGGACCTAGACAGGAACTCTTTGGGGACAGGGCCTCTGTGAGGCATAGAGGCTTCACTCTGGCTCAGAGAGCAATCCGAGATCTGACACCCTGGGCCTGGTAGATCCATGGTGTACGCTTTATCTTGATACCAGGAACTATACATTTTATTCTGCAGCCCACCACTCTCTGTCTAGGATAGATTACTTCTTAACTAGCAAGGAACTTCTACAGGGGCTTCATATCTGTGAAATAACAGGTAGGGTCACCACTCCACAGTCTTCCTTTCTTTGCAACTCATCCACACTTCTCCCCATGTTAGAAAGTGGAGACTCAACAACCAGGTCTTAAAAGACCGAGCCATAGTCAACCAACTCAAAAAATTAATTGCAGACTTTATTGCAGATACTGTAATAACCAGACAATGGTGAATGTGGACACCTTTTTTGGTGACCTTCAAGTGTGGGGTTAGAGGTCATCTAATCTGCATGACATTTGTTAGGAAGAAAAGAGGAATCAGAAAGTGAATGAGTTGCTTAAAAAAAATTAGGTCAAAAGTACCCTATCACGTGCCACCTCAGAGAAGGCCTGGCTTTCTCTTAATACCTATAGGGCTGCTTACACAGAACTCAGTAGAGAGTGTCTGCTGAACTAGCCATATACAAGTCCCAAGTTAAGTACTTTGACCAGCTAGAAAAGGCAGAGAAGTTAATGGCTCTAAGGATCCACCAAGAAGAAGCTTTCAGCACAGTACAGGGCCTTGCAGTTCCCAGACAACAGGACTTGATTATCATTCCACTTGCTGTAGTGGGAGATTTTATGTCATTTTATCAGTCTTCTAGTCAGAGGACCAGCCCCTATGCTTGAAGCAGAAATAAAAGCTTATCTAGCAGATATACCCCTCACTAAGCTCTCCCACAACAACAGGCTTTATTAGCTGCTGACATAACCCTGGATGAAATTCATTTGGCCATACAGAACCTTGCACCTGATAAAACACTGGGCCCAGATGGGTTTTCTTTTTAGGTGCTTTAAGGGAGAAGTTAGCCCTTCCCTGCTGCATTATTTAAACATCTCTATGGAAAAAGGTATCGCAGAACAGTATCTTATGGGAGCCTTGACATTACTAATTCCAAAGCAAGGCCAAGACCCATGAGCATGAGATAATTATAGGCCTATAGCCCTCCTAAGTCTAGATATAAAAATTCTGGCAAAAGTCCTGGCGAACAACCTTAATAAAGTATGGGGTACCCTCATAGCTTTGTGAACAAGACTACTTCATGTCAGGGAGGGTGTCCTCTGACCATCTACGCAAACTAGCCCATCTGATTTCTGCATCCAGGGAGTCAGATCTACCAGTAGTCTTGATCTCCCTGGATGCAGAAAAAACCTTTGATAGGGTCTTGTGGGACTACCTATTTATAGTTCTAGCCCAGTACGACATCCCTGATGAATATATTCAGTAGGTTAAATTGCTATAGACTTGTCCATCGGCACAAATGTATTTTTTGTAATGGAGTTTACTTCGATCCTTTCAAATTGTACAAGGCGGGGATGCATCCTTTCTCCCTTAACTGTTTAACTTTTTTGGAGCCTTTTGTACTTAAATGTACAGGCATCCAGATAGAGAATGTTCCCTACAATATTTCAGTTTATGTGGATGATGTTCTGCTTCATATCACCCACCTCAACACATCCCTACCCCATGCCCTTCAAGAAATCTCAAACTTTGGTATGGTCTGAAACTAGAAACTTAACCTAGACAAAACTGAAGTTATGCTACAGAATTTTGGTGTGCAACGACATGAGATAGCTGCATTAGGCTTACTGTAACAGGTGGATAAACTTAAATATCTGGGGATGAGAGATACTAAATGACCACAGGACGGTTGTGGTTAACGTGGACCCCTTACTAAAACAGTTGACACAGGATTTAGATAGGTGGTCTCATTTACGACTCTCACTGTGGGGTGAACTTGGTAAAAATTAACTTATTGCCCCTGAGTATGCTTAGTACTGTGGTACCCAATGCCTGGTTTGATGCTCTGCACAGCCCCATCTCTAAATTTATTTGGGCTGGGAAAACAGCCCATAGGGCTTATCACAAGCTAGCTACACCCAGATTATTAGGAGGCCTCATGCTACCAAACCTTTATTACATGGCCATTAACTGTAGCGAGTACTTGGAAAGGTTTTGGGACATACTCCCATCAAGAAAGGGCATACATCCCTTTGTGACTACAGATAGAGCATGCTCTGTGTTCTAATGCACAGGTTGATCTTAAGGTGCTCCTTTTTAGTAGCACTAAGAATCTCCCTGGCCACTCTCTATACAGTCTCAAAGGCACCCTTTGGCAGCTTCAGTGGAAGCACATGCTCAGTTATGTCACGTACTTAGATTACAGCCCCTTCATGATACGCTTCAGCCTCTACTCAGAAATCCCAATCTCCTGATTGGTGGCAAACCCATCCTGCAACAGGTATTGCATGACTTGGGCATTACTAGCATCCAACAGCTCACTTTTGATAAAAAAAGTATCAGTTTTACCACCTTTCAACAAAGATATCAAGTGCCCAATACCTTTGTGTTCTCATTTATGCAGGTTACTCACTTGCTTGCCCACTGTTTTCAAGGACACCCCTGGTCTTCCAACCATGGTCATGGCATCTTATCCCTGGCCTCTTATGCACAACTGCCCTATCCTATTTCCCACCTGTACCAGGGTATTTATGATCCTACCTCCAGTAAAGTAGATGGCACAGTGCCACACTGGAGTTGGGCTCTCCCGACAGCTACTGGGGAACGTAACTGTAATAGAATATGGAAGGATCTGTATATGTATATTAAATTGGACACTTAGCGATTGATGCATCTTAAAATTGTCCATGATATGTATTATACCCCGGTTAAACTGTATAAAATGCATAAGCTGGAGAGTGATGTCTGCACAAGATGGGAGGGAGACACTGGCATTCCCCTTCAAAGCCTTTGGTTCTGTTCCAAGGCTCATCCTCTTTGGTCTGTTATTTAATTTAAGCTAGACCCACTGCTGGGGCTTGATGCTGCCTTTCTTCCAGAGATTTGTATGCCTGGGGAATATGAACATAGGTTTCTTGGGGCACAGAAATACCATGATTGCTGCATGTTCCAAAAAAGTTATTCTATGCCACTGGCTAGGTCAAGATATACCCACATATAGGGAATGGCATGCTGAATTAATGTTCAACCCTTAGGGCTGAAAAGTCCATTTATCCAGTTTGAATTACAGACTGGCAAGTTACCAAAAGAACTAGGAATGTCTATGTTCTTATGCAGTTGTACCTACCACCCGACTAAAGACCTTTTTAGCCTTCAGTAAGGGAGGCAACAGTACCAGCCGCAGGGGCGTTATTGTATGGGTAATCTTTCTTTTTTTTCTTCTCAAAGAAGACTGCTCTGTTGTACTGAATGTAGTGATTGCCATGGGTACTTATTGCATTTTAAGGAAATCATTGGCTGTGTGTTGTATACCAGAACTCTACTTAATGTTGATTTTGTACTCTGTGTGCTCTGAAATGGGATTGTTTGTACGGTTTTGTTTGCCCTGTGAAAACTGAATAAAATACATTAAATTTAAAAAAAGGAAATTGGCTAATAAACTTTCTGGTGCAGTGTGTGACCCTGTATACATGGTATGGTCACCTCTGTTGCTTGCTTTTAGAATGTTTCTGCAGCTGACATGTGTTGCTGCCACTCGGAGCACTGTACATACTTTCACTGTGCACTACAGTCTAGACATCATCTCTCGTGGACATGCTGGATTTGGTTTTGCGGTGTTGCAAGGCCTTCTATCATGATGACATATCAGACTTTGCCATCCTCCCTGGAAAGCTTGGGTAGTACTTGGGAATCATTCCAAAGGTGTGGCCCATTAGAGGCGATATCCTTGACGAAGATATAATAATTGCTCACCATAATGGTAGAGCTTCAAGAGAATCTCCTCTGTTGGGCCACAGCGCACCCACCCTTCTTCCCCTTTTCTGAGGTATAAGCTAGCAGGCTTGTCCACTGCCTTGTTTGGAGGTGTCCATAAGTGACATCAATACTGTATTTCTGGTCCCATGCCTTTCCTCATGCGCCCGGTACTGGTCTGATCTGGTTCCTCATGGTAATAAGCCCTCCAGGCTTATTGGCTTGGAACTGAGGAGCAGTAGGCTGCCCACGATTATATAAGTGCCAACATTGCATGTCACCATGAGCAGCTCTTGGCTAGCAAAAGTTTCTGAGTGGTCTGTGTGCTGACGGCTTACAATTCCAAAGGTGTGGCCCAATGGAGGAAATTCTTTTGAAGGTCTATTGTTACAGTGAGTAACTGTTCTTTCTACTACTAGTATTCAGTTCACATCCACGCACCTCACTTGACCTTACCTGGCAAGGCTTGTTTCTGATTTCTGTTCCAGTGTGCAGATCTGAATGCAAAGGGGGCAAAGCCGGAGGATACATGGTTAATGGTGACAGTAGTCAAGCCTGAAGGCCGTTCTAGTGAGTGAGCATGCTCAGTGGAACACTGCTTCAGTGCAGATGTGAACTGAATACTAGTAATTGAATTATGGTTACAGTAACGCAACCTTTATTTCACTGCTTAAAAAGTCTTAATGATTTATGTTGCCACTATGTTTTATAAACCACAAAAACATATTCTCTTCTGTTTTGCTAATTTTTACAGAGTGGAAATAAAGTAGCAATTACCACAACTCCATTTGAGAACACGTCAATCAAGACAGGGCCTGCTAGACGAAACAGCTGTAGAAGCCGGATGGTGAGGCGCAGCAAGAAAACCAAAAAAAAAGAAACCCAGGAAAGGTAAGTGTCATAATCCAGCAAACGTATTTTAAGAATTTTGAGTGGTACAATAGGAAAAAGCTCTCAAAAGAGCTAAAGCAAAGATGTATGGCATGCTACAATTACTTTTTGACACATACTAGTTAAACTACGTTAAAGATCATGGAAATGTATAATGTGTTTAACTTTTTACTGGCAGCATATATTAGCAAATAAATTGTGTTTAATAAAGAAAATGTTGCTCAGATTTACCATAGGGTTGTGCTCCCATGTTTTTTTTCCACTCCTGCTTTGTGCCCCCATGTGCTTTGTTCACTGCTGCTCCTCCTTTTCTGACCTCTTATGTCTACAATATTCTGATAGTTATTTTAGTGTTTACATTCTATTTCTGCCCAGCCATTTTTGAACATTTCTTAAAACAAGAAATACGATATGTAGTTATTGTTGACCAGGGAAGGAGGGCTAGACGATACAGCCTGTGTTCAGCCTTATCCTGGGGAGGAGGGGTGGGGGTGCATTTAATACATGCAAACCACCTGAAACTGAGCCAGATTAAGCTGTTCTTGGTATTTGAGTAAATGGGAGAAATTTGGCTGGGAAAATTCCCCCACTCTTTGTCAGAAGTGACATGGGATCTTTAATGTCCACCTGATTAACCACCAGCACATTAAGACAGGTCCTCAGTGTAACATCTCGTCTGAAGGACAGTACACCCAGCCAGCACAGCATCCCTCTGGTACTGCACTCAAGTGCCAGCATTTGTGGTATTAGCCCAGTTCTGGTGCAGGACTAGAACTCATGACCTTCTGACTCACAAGCAGATGTGCAGCCAACTGAGCCATGCTGACACCACAAAATATAACTGCAGAATAAATGTTACATATCAAGGGGTTCAAACCATCTGCCTGGATTGCTGGTAGTTCAGGTGGATGTTAAAGATCCCATGGCACTTATCGAAAAGAGTAGGGGAATTTCCCCGGTGTCCTGGCCAAATTTCCCTCATTCACTATAAATACCACCAACAGCTTAATCTGGTTCAAAGTCAGTTGGCATTCATCTGTATCCCCCTCCCCCGGGTCGTGCCTGAAAATAGGCAGGATTTGTCTAGTGCACTTACCCGGTCAACAAAAACGAAATAAATAAATATGTCCATGTTTAGCAGGAGGAAAGCTGCTGTATGACTAAAATGACATCATGCTGTTTCCCATGACATGATGTGGTTCTGAGAACTCAACAGCAAAGACAGCTATGACAGGAACACAATATTTTTTTTTTTGTGCATAAAATATATTTTGTTAGAAGTGTACCTCAACAGTGAAAATAACACAACCTGCATTTTATATTTACAATGATCTTTATGTTTTGGGGTGCAATTAGAAATTTGATTGTTATTTCTGCCATGTTCATTTGATAAACATAAACATCTTTTTCCATGGCATTTAAACTGAGCCTATAATAAAATCTGAATGTCTTAATTGACAACATTAATTTGGTAATGGTTCTTAATACAGTTTCCAGTAAAATGGAAGGCTCCCGGTAATGGCTATAATATCCACGCTTTTCATTCTCTGTAGCTATATGAAAATTTCTGGACATCAGTTTTGGTTAAACGTGCTAAGAATTTCTGACTTGGAGACATTTGGTAATAGAAGCATAGTTTTTTTGTTTGTCTGTTTACTTAATAAAATATAAGAATTCACTCTCACAGAAAGCAGATGTTTTGTGTGCAGACAGGCATTCTAAACATTGCCTTCCTGCTGATAACCGCTATGTTGTATCCCTGCAGGAGGAGATCAATCTTCAAAAAATTAGCAAAGCAGCCTTCTCCCCTCCTTCATACCAGTCGGAGTTTCTCCTCTCTGAACCGATCCCTCTCATCTGGTGAAAGCCTTCCTGGTTCCCCTACCCATAGCCTTTCTCCCAGATCCCCTACACTAAGTTTCCGCTCATCCCCTGATTTCCAGTCTGGTGAGTCTTACCCATGTGTATTCTTTCATTGTCTCTGATTAGTCATATTTTCATCACTATACTTCATTTATAAACGCAGTTTTGTTTAGTGATATTAGCATATGCATCATGAAGTATTAAGTATACATACTGTATGTACACATGTGCTGATGTGATAGCAGCATTATGGACTGAGGGAGTGTTCTCAACCAGCTAGAATGCTGCTTTCCCTGTGTGTGTGAGACACTTATTTGGAAAGTGTGTCTCACACCCAGATGCACTGAAATGGGCACGTTCAGGAAACGTTTTTTAAAATGATAAAATATTGATAAACCTTGCTAATATATTAATACCATTGCTGAGACCACTCTTATGTTTGTGAGAATGGTCTCACTTACATTCTTAGGGTATCAGAAGCACTCACCTTTGGTTTGCGGTTCTCATACCCCAGTACTCTAAGAATGCATGTAAAGAGACCATTCTTACAACTGTAAGAGCAGTCTTAGGGCAGTATTAACACTCAATCATGTTGCATGCTATTAAATACATATTTCATATTTTTGTAAAGGTTGACATACTTTTGTTTAATGAAAATTCTAACTTTAGATGGAAAAATGAACAATGTGATTTTAATCTTTATTTTAGGTGTTTTGGAAACTAAATTTTAGGAACAGTGGTAAATGATAACTGTTTATTTAAACTATTTAGTCAAGAAAACCTTTACAGATGAAATATCTTATCCCTACAAGTGTCATGAGAGGCTATAACAGGCAGAGGGCAACAGTGAGTGACATAGTCATTACAAAATAAACTAGTAGATCTTACTTTGAGGGGGCTCTTGCAGCAGGCTGCACTGGTAGGACTGAAGCTGCCAGGTGCCAGGACAACATGAAAAACTTTTAGCTAGCAGTCTATCATGGGGGACCACCCCTGCCAACATCAGTACGCTGATGTCTGCCTATTCTATAAAGGGAGTGGTCCCATACACCTACCACAGTTCTTTCCTGCCATCGACCTGAGCACATTGGACCTTCATAGATGCAAGCTTCAGTTGACAGCCTTTTTCTTGCGTTTAACCCACGCTATTATTTTTCTTCTGTTAATGATTAAAACATTGAGTATTCAGTGTTTTCTCTCCTAAGTGTACGTCTTCTTCTCCAGCATTGTCTTCCAGCTGGCCGACGAAGTATACCTGTGGCAGGCAGATCCATGTTAAGGTCGGTCCCTCTTTGTTGCCTGCTCTGCTTAGGCCCAGTCCATGACACCGAGGCCCATTAGCACTGCCAGGACTTCAACCAGGCCTCATGGAGACAGTGTTTGAAGACATTTAGAAAGTTACCTGCTTAAGCAGAAGTTGACCGTGATGGAGAAGGTGCTACAGGCCAAAAATTCCTCAACTTCCCTGGCTCAATCTTCTGGGGCTCTGACTTCTTCCCAGAAGGAGTCAAGCGGGAAGCCCAAGCACCGGGACCATCCTCGGTGAGACCTTTTGCCCATGGTCTCTGCACAGACCAGCCACCACCTCTGGGTCTTCCTCCAGCAGGAAGGGTCGGCTCCCCCTGCCCTGCCAGCCCTTACATCCTCCTCTGGACTGCTGGCGGTCCAGCCAACTGCTCTTATCTCCATTTCAGGTGGTGGCTCTTCTGGGTAGTGGACATCATTCTCTGCCTCTCAACCCCTGATACTCATGCCCTTAGCACCCACGGGCTCTCAGCCAGGCAGCTCAGCCAGGGTTGGAACCTCTGGTGGGGGATCTTTGACCATCCTCCCCCAACCAAAGCATTGCCTTCATCGGTTCCCAACTTTGAAGCCGGCACTAGTCCTTCCAGGCATCACCCAGAGCAAGCCCGCACTTCCTCCTCTTCGCAGGTGTCACCTCTGCCCTTGACTTGGGGACCCTTTTACCCTGCAGTCATAGCCCTCACCACTGGGGCAAATGTTGACTACTTCTCCGGACTGTCATCAGCCTTCACTGCTTAGGCCAGCATCCGCCCTGCTGACACCTCAGCCGCCGACGCTACAACAATTGTCACCTCATCCTCAGACAGCACCACAACAGAAGCCTGCTGGTCCTCCTCAGGATCCACAGCCAGCACTGGATGAACCTACTTCGGGGTACCCTACACCAGCTCCCCCATCATCTACCCATACTCCCCTCCACAGTACCTTTATTCTCGGTCTATAGGCCACCCCCGCCGGTGGGTTATAATGCCTCTTTCACTGCTTGGTGGTCCTTCATGCAGAATAAGGACACACCCAGAAGGCCTTCTCCTCCTCATCCTCCCTGGGACTCCTGCCTCAAGACCCGGCAACCCCATACCACGGGCTCTTGTGGAGGGCATACTGGTATGGGCTCCGGCCAGCATGTAGAGGACTGTAGTTCCTCCCCCGATGCCAGTCCCTGACAGTGAACTGTCTGGAAACTCTTCTTCTTCTTTAGAGGGCTCCGGGGGCTCCTCCGAGGGGTAAGACCAGGCTAGGTAGGCTCATAAATCCCTTCCGGATGACCCTACCTTTCTTAACATTATGCATCACATCCAGTCCCTCATGGGATGGGAAATGGAGGAGCTGGACACAGAGTGCCATCGCCTGGTTATTTATATGTGGAAAAAAGAGACCCTCTCCTTGGTTGTGCCTCCTTTAATTGATTCTGATGAGGATGTTACCAAGGTGGTGAGGAACCACCCTTCCTTCACCCCGGCCTTGCCCAAGAAGGCTGACGGTCTGTACCATGCACTGGTGAGTAAGCCCTTTTTAGAAGGAGCACTCCACGGCGGGCTGTGTAGTCGTGAATGTGGCCCATGACTGCACTAAGAAACCCAAACACCTTAGTACCCACCCTCCGGACAAGGAGTCTAGACAGCTGGATCAGTGGGGCAAGCAAATGTATGCCTCAGCCACCCTGGCCATTCGAGCTGTGAACTATTTAGCCCATATGGTGCAGTACCAGAATGCCCTCTGGGATTAGGCAATGGATCTGGTTTAGACTCTTCCTGAGAATCTTACTAAGACTTAGTTGGCCCAACTCATAAAGTAAGGCTCAAATGTGGGCACTCATGTTCTATGAGCAGCATACGATACTGTTGATGCCTCCGGACGTGGGGCAGCGACAGGGATCTGTCTTCATTGCCACTTGTGGCTTAGGGTGTCTGCCTTTGCTCCTGATGTTCAAGCCAGCATCTTGGATTCCCCTTTCAGAGGCTCCGTCCTGTTTGGGGGAGATGCCCAGGGCATCATCTCACACCTCCAGGAGTCCGGCAAAGCACTTAGGTCAGTTCATTCTTTCTGCCGATCTCAGTCTTGAACTGCCCAGCATCAGTCCTTTTGTCAGTCCTCTCGTCAGCCCGCCATGGGCCAGCAGACAAAGGGCCCCTTCAAGCGTAAGGCTCAAAACCCCCCAGCTGCAGCGGCTACTCCCAGGGCCCTACGAGCGCCCACAGTCACTCTGCCCACCTTGGGTCCACCACCTGACTCCTTGACTGACCCCCACAGCAGAGATCTTGGGCAGGCAGTTGGGGGTCAGTTTTCACTTTACCTTGATGGGTGGCGAGCAGTGACCACAAATCAGTGGGTGCTACAGCTTATCAAGTACAGTCACACACACCCTAGAATTTCTGGAACCCCCTCTTGAAAACCCTCCCTTACTTACCATTACCCTTTGGCCCACCTCTCCCTCATTCAAGAAGAGAGTCAGTCTGTCCTACACAAAAGAGCCATAGAGCCCGTCCCTACAGCTTAAAGGGGAAGGGGGTTCTACTCCCACTTATTCCTTGTCCTCAAGAAGATGGGGGATTTAAGACTGATCTTGGACCTCAGCCACCTGAATCTGTACATAGAGTACAAGCGCTTTAGGATGGTCACCCTCCAGGGACTATTGCACCTCCTTCAACATGGGGAATGGCTCTGCTCCCTGGACATGCAGGATGCCTATCTTCATATCCAGGTTTTCCCGGCCCACTGCTGCTCCCTCAGCTTTTGTTTCCAGGAGGACCATTTTCAGTTCTGGGCCCTCCCTTTTGGCCTTTCTTCAGCACCTTGGGTTTTTACCAGGTTCCTAGCAGTGGTGGCAGTGGCTCTCAGAAGACAGGGCTTTTATGCGTTTCCCTACCTGGATGACTGGCTGCTAACAGCCCCTTCCAGGGATCTCTTGCTGCAGACCTTGGAATGCACCTTTCGGCTCTTTCAGGCCTTGGGAATCACAGTCAGTCTGCCAAAGTCTGGTCTGTCTCTCTGCTAGTGCCTCCAGTATATTGGGGCGGTTCTGGACTCTTCCCAGGGCACAGCTTTCCTGCCAGTGGACACGGCAGAACGCTTGATGGAGCAGGCCCATCTAGTCTCCTCCAGTCAACAGCTCCTGACCAGAGTGTTCCTTCACCTGTTGGGGCATATGGCGTCGGCCATAGCCATGGTCACCCTGGCGTGCCTATGTATGAGGGCTCCCCAATGGACCCTCCGGGTTCAATGGGACCAGCGCACTGAAGACCTGGATCAGCTGGTGATGGTCTCTGATCCGGTGAGGAGGACTTTACAGTGCTGGCAGAACCCTGCCAATCTCCTGCAAGGGGTCACTTTTGGGTTTTGTACCCCTCAGCAGATTCTCACAACAGATGCCTCAAGTCTTGGCTGGGGTGCTACTTGGCCGATCATCATACCCAGGGAACCTGGTCTGAAGTGGAGCATCATCTTCACATCAGTGTGCTGGAGATGCGGGAAGTCCTTTATGCCCTGCAGGCCTTCCAGACCCATATTCTTCTCAGCCTGCCGCTGGTGCAGATGGGCAACATGTCCATAGTGTACTACATCATCAAGCAGGGGTGCTCATAACCCCTTTTTCAGTAAGCAATGAGAGTCTGGTATTGGGCCATTGAGCAATGGCCTGGAACTCTCATCCATTCATGTTCTACGTTCCCAAAACGTCCTTGCCAACAGTTTCAGTTGGTCCAAGTTGAGGGCTGACTAGTGGGAACTGTTGCCCTTGGTGGTAGAAGACCTCTTCGACAGGTAGGGCCATCCAGAGTCAGACCTTTCTGCATACCAACTGAATGCAAATCTGCCACTTTCCTGCTTGCTCAGTCCAGGGCCTGGAGTTTTCTGGTACATGTTGTTCCTCTCCTGGAAAGGGAGAGGTTCCTGTATGCCTTCCCTCCCTTCCTGCTCCTGCATAGGGTTCTCCTCAAGCTTCAGTCAGAGGGGGTAGAGATGATCCTCATAGCCCTCTATTGGCCTCATCAGATTTGGTTCCCCCGCTGCAGCAGCTGGCAGTGGAACCTTCAGTATCCTTGCCCCTGTGCAC
This sequence comes from Neoceratodus forsteri, assembly GCA_016271365.2. Taxonomy (NCBI): domain Eukaryota; kingdom Metazoa; phylum Chordata; order Ceratodontiformes; family Ceratodontidae; genus Neoceratodus; species Neoceratodus forsteri. The sequence continues at coordinate 1,059,218,455 of CM057454.1, forward strand.
CGGCTTGCTCTCCCAGAAATGGATTACCCTGGTCCATCCAGACCTCAATTCCCTGCATCTACATGCATGGCTCCTGCAGACTTAGCTATTGCCCACTTTGGGGTTTCTTCCAGAGTCACTGATGTCCTGGTGGATGCTAGAAAACCTTCCACTGGAGCCACCTATGCATTGAAGTGGAAGTACTTCTCCGTCTGGACTGCTGCTTGCCACCTGGATCCCTTCACCTGTCTGATGAATTTGATTTTGGACTACTTGCTCTCCCTTTCAGACTCAGGCCTGGGGTACTCCTCTCTTAAGGTGAACCTTTCTGCCATCTCTGCATACCATGCACCTATTGAGGGCAAATGTGTTGCCCAGCTAGAGGTGTCCCGCACATTCTTGTGGGGTATCCTACATTTGAAGCCTCCCCTCCGGGATCCTGTCCCTCCATGGGACCTCCTTTTCATGCTGGAACAGCTCATTCTGCCTCCCTTTGAGCCAGCCACATGTTGCAAGCTGCGTTTCTGTCATGGAAAGTGCTATTTTTGGTTGCCGTTACTTCTGCTCAGAGGATTTCTGAGCTTCAGGCTCTGATGTCTAAAGAGCCTTTTTTTTTACAAAGACAGGGTGTCTTTGTGCACTCATCCTAGGTTTTTGCCTAAGGTGGTATCTGAGTTTACGTTAAACCAATCCACCCACCTACCAGTTTATTTCCCTGAGTATTCTAATCAGGGGGAGGCCATACTCCATAATTTGGATGTTCATCAGGAGTTTCGGTATTATACAAACCGCATCCTGACTGTTGGGAAAACTGACCAGTTATTTGTTTCGTTTGCCCCAAAAGGGAGGGGGGGGGCACCTGTTTTGAAACTGTTTGTCAAAATGGTTGGCTAACTGCATTGTTTACTGCTACTGCAAGTACAACAAGCCCTTACCTGGGGTGGTGAAAGGTCACTCTACGAGAGGTATGGCTGCCTCTTCCACCTGTTTCAAGAATGTGCCTGCCATGGACATCTGTGCAGCTGCCACCTGAAGTTCTGTCCATACCTTCATTTGGCACTACAGTCTGGACAGTGCTTCTAGATGCAGGGCCAATTCTAGACTCACAGTCCTTCAGGGCCTTCTTTCCTGAGCCTTCTAGTGACACCTTCTGCCTCCTTTGGCTGCCTTTTTGGTCAGTTCTGGTACTGTTTGAGACTCAGTCCTACCAGTGTTGCCTGGTGCAAGAGCCCCCTCAAAGTAAGATAGTACAGATCTTCTTCGAGGTACAGCTCTTGCAGCAGGTTACACCATTAGGACTGAAGCTGGCAGGCGTCAGGACCCCACGGAGATCTTCTAGCTAGCAGTCTTCAGCGGGGACCACCTCCGACGTCAGGCAGAGTACATAAGGAGGCGGTCGCGCCAGAATCCCCAGTTCTTTCCCGCCATTGACTTGCATGTCTCGACCCTCCAGTCAGTACCTAGCACGCGACGTTTGGAAAAGTTCTTTTTCCGTTTCTTCGTCAAGAAACTTCTTCAGTTTCGGTTGTCTGCCATCTGATGTCCTCACCAACATCCTCGGAGGGCCATCCGTCTAAGTGTGCCTGTGGGAAGCAAATTCCCTTCAAAGATCCACACTCGGCCTGTGTGCGGTGCCTAGGCCCGGACCACGACACCCGGGCCTGCTCCTTTTGTCAAGGCTTCAACAGTCGGACCCAGATCCGTCGTCAGAAGGCCCTCCAAGCTTACCTTCTGGAAGAAAGATTAAAGGCGATGGAACCTGCCTCCAACGGGGAATCTTCCGAAAAAGCCCGCAGGCACCTCGAGAAACATAGGGAGAGGGTGAGAACTAGATCCCCTTCTAGGGCCTCAGACTCCCGCAGCTCCGGTTCCCGGTCCGACTGCTCTCCATCCCGGGCCCGCTCTCAGCCTCCCCCGGTCGCGGTCAAGTCTTCTACTGGTTCCTCCACTCTACGGCCTGTTAAGACCCCCAAGCCGCCTTCTTCTTGGTCTAAGGCCTCGCCGAGGTCAGGGGACCACCATCACCACAAGTCCGTTTCCCGCCACTCGGCTCCCGACGTCCGGTCGGTCTCCTTGCCTTCCCCCCAAATGGAAAACCAAGGAGCGGCTTGACAAAGCGGATGTCGGACCGACACCGGCCACCGGCGTCGGCCAAGTACCACCAGTCCGGGACCTGGCGACAGCTAGGCGCCCGTTGCGGTCAGGCCCTCACCACCGCGGACGCCGGCCGGGGGACCGATGTCCGTTCCAGCAGATGGAGGAACCCCGACGCCACCTACCGACATCGGCCAGGAGGCGCTTACGGATTAGGAGTCTACCCAGCCCGAAGACCAGGCGAGCGACCCCGGTCCTGTTGAGCCCCCGAGGGAACCCTCTCCTGAACCAGAGACCCCTGGGGTGCCGACGCCAGGACACGACGACCGGCCACTGACGCCCGGCCCGTCGTCGGGCCTGAATATTGCTGAGGTGAAGGAGTTATTCACTTTCTGGTGGGACACCATTAAAAAGGATGTGGTCCCCACACCCTCTCCTCTTCCTCCTCCTCCACCCGTGACGCCACCAGCCCCAGCGCCCCCCACTCCATCTAGGGCAGCAGGCCGAGTACCTCCCCCCCAGGATCCTGCTGAATTTCCTAGGGGCAGACCATCGCACAAGAGGAGACCTCCGTCCAGATCTTCTTCAGGGTCACCCAGTCCCAAGAGGCCCAGAAGACGCCGCTACTTGCCGTCGACGGAGGACTCAGGATCGGACATCTCTCACAGATCCAGATCCCCTTCTCCCATCAGCGTCCCCTCTCCGGACCCACATGAACTCCCAAGATCTCCTCCGGATGACCCATCGTTCTCAGAGATTATGAGGCATATCCAGGAGAACATGGGCTAGGACGCAGAAGACCTTGACCCCGAGAGGCTACGCCTTGCGCGTTATCTTCGGCAAAAAGACCCAGAGCCTGTGGTAGTACCACCCTTGGTGGACACCTTCGTGGACATCACCAAGGCAGCGTGGAAACGTCGACACTCGCTCCTGGCGATGCCGAAGAAGGCTGACCGCCTGTACAAGGCCCCTAGGGAGGACCAGTACTTGGCATCTCATCCTCTGGCTGATTCCCTGGTCATCACAGCCTCACATGACCGGTCTCAGAGGCCGCAACATCTGAGCACCCAGCCACTGGACCCAGAGTCCAAGCAATTGGACACAATGGGTAGGCGCACGTACGCAGCTGCGACCTGCGCCATTAGGTCCCTCAATTATCTTACCCACATGGTCCACAGGTGTCAGCGTGGCTCAGTTGGTAGCACATCCGCCTCTGGACCAGAAGGTTGTGGGTTCTCGCCCCACACCGGGATTGGACTTGCACCTAAAAAATCGCTGGCATCTGAGTGCAGTATTGGGGGGTGCTGTACTGCTGGGGTGTGCCGTCCTTCGGATGAGATGTTAAACCGAGGTCCCTTCTACCCATCCTGGTGTTGTCCTGGTGGGTGTCCAGGTGGAAGTAAAGAACCCAGGGCACTCTTCGCAAAGAGTAGGGAACATTCCCGGTGTCCTGGCCAACATTCCCCTTCCCATAAGCCGGTTCATGCAATTATCCAGGCTGTGTGTGGGTGATGATGTGCGATATGGCCGCCACCACACATTCAGTCACTTCACTACCAGTCTAGCATTGCTTGTAAAGCGCTTTGGATGTAAGAAAAGCGCTATATAAATGCAGATTCTTCTATTCTTCTTCTTCTTCCAGTTTCAGAATGCCCTGTGGGAGCAGGGACAAGAGATGGCAGAAAAGCTGCCAGATGGTGAGCAGAAGGAGGAGCTACTCCAGTTCCTCCGCACGGGTTCAGACGTGGGAACCCAGGTGCTTCGAGCTGCGTATGACTCCGTGGACTCCTCAGCCAGAGCGGCAGCCTCAGGCGTATGCCTCCGGAGACACTCATGGCTCCATGTCTCCGGATTCACCCCGGACGTCCAGAAGAACATACTGGATGTCCCCTTTCACGGCGAAGTTCTCTTTGGTGAGTCCTCGGAGAAGGTCATCACCAAGCTTCAGGAGGCCGGGAAGGCCGTGAGATCTGTCCAGGCCATGTACAGATCCAGGCCCGGTTCCTTTCGTAGGAACCAGAGTCGTTTTCGCGCCCGGACCCACAGACAACAGTCTCATTCCGGCCTGCAACAGAGGGGCTCCTTCCCTTGGAAAGCCCAGGGCAAGTCGTCCTCAGGCAGAGGCCAGCGTCCCACTAAGTCGCCCAACTGGCAGGACCCACAGCTGCCACAGCATGACTCCTTCCCGGCCCCCGCCCCTCAGGATCAACAGGATACCAAGGTTGAGGGTCGCATTGCAGACCACCTGCCAGGGTGGCAGTCGATCACCACCGACAGATGGGTACTCCAATTGGTCGAAAAAGGCCACTTTATAGAGTTCACAGACAAGCCACCCACAAGGCCTCCCCTGCTCTCCCGCTATTCGGGTCAGCACAGGTTGCTCATCAGGCAAGAGGTACTCGCGCTTCTACACAAAGAAGCCGTGGAGTACATCCCGGAGAGCCAGAGAGGAACAGGCTACTATTCCCACTTTTTCCTGGTTCCAAAGAAAACAGGGGACCTCCGTCCAGTCTTGGACCTCAGCGACCTCAACATGTCGGTCGCTTACAAACGGTTCTGCATGGTGACCCTGCAGGGCCTTATACCCATGCTGAAGAAGGACGTATTTCTGGCGTCCCTGGACATGTAGGACACCTACCTGCACAACCCCATAGCTCAAGCGCACAGAGGGTTCCTGCGCCTCGAGTTTCTCGGCCACTACCAGTTCTGAGCACTTCCTTTCAGGCTGTCATCGGCCCCCAGGGTCTTTACCAAGTGCATGGCAGTCGTGGCAGCATCTCTAAGGAGACAGGGCCACTATGTGTTCCCGTACCTGGACGACTGGCTTCTCATGGCCGCCTTCTGGGAGGCGCTGTTGATGGCTATTCAGCACACCCAGTCTCTTTTTCAGTTGTTGGGCATACTTATCAACTCCGAGAAGTCTCCCCTGGTACAATCTTGGTGCAATTCATAGGCGCAGTTCTGGACACCGTCCAAGGGAAAGCCTTTCTTCCCAAGGACAGAGCAGAATGCATCAGGTCCCTCATCAGGGACCTCTCGGCAAAGAAGACCGTCCAAGCCAGACTGGTCCTTCGCCTGCTCGGACACATGGCTGCGGCTATTCCAACCATCCCGATGGCAAGGCTCCACATGCGGGTAACCCAGTGGATGCTCAGAGTGCAATAGGACCAGAAGCAAGACCATATGCAGCAGCCAGTCAGAATCACGAGCCGTGATTCAGGTGTAATGGTGGTTAGACCGGGGACCCTCTCTGAGGGGTCCCATTCAGAGTGCCGCCCCGGAGGTAATCCTCTCCACAGATGCCTCAGGGCTGGGGTGGGGGGCACACCTGAATGGGGTGAGGTCTCAGGGAATGTGGGACCCTCAAGAAGCCCACCTCCACATCAATATTCTGGAGATGAGGGCGGTCCTGTATGCCCTGCAAGCCTTCCAGTCAGTCATTCCACCGAGTACTCTTCTGCTTCAAACAGACAATACAGCGGTGATGTATTACCTCAACAAACAAGGAGGCACACACTCCTACCCCCTCTGCAGGGAGGCCATGAGAGTATGGGAATGGGTAGTTCGACACGGCGCAAACCTGATCGCAGTTCACGTTCCTGGAGTGGACAACACGGTCGCAGACAGCCTGAGTCGCTTCCAGGCCAGGGTCCATGAGTGGGAACTTCTTCAGGAGGTGGCAGAGGATCTGTTTCATTGATGGGACACTCCAGAATTGGACTTGTTCGCTTCCCCATCCAACGCAAAACTGCCCAGTTTTTGCTCGCTAGATCCAGGGCCTGGTGTTTTCTGGCAAGATGCGTTGTCCCTCTCCTGGGCAGGCAGATTCCTCTACGCTTTTCCTCTCTTCCCATTGATCCAGAAAATCCTTCTCAAACTTTGCAGGGAGCATGCAATGATGATCTTTGTAGTGCCTTTCTGGCCCAGACAGATTTGGTTCCCGCTCTTGACTCAATTGTCCCAGGAACCTCCACTTCCTTTGCTAATTAGCTCCCATCTGCTGTCTCAAGAGGAGGGTTCACTAGTCCACCCGGACTTGTGCTAACTGAACCTGCATGCCTGGCTCCTCGAGACATAGCCATTCTGCGACACGGGGTCTCGCAAGAGGTGGCAGAAGTCCTTTCTGCTGCCAGAAAACCAGCAACACATGCTACATATGCCATGAAATGGCGTAGGTTTTGCCTATGGTCTCAGGCATGCAGTCTCTCCCCTTTAGACTGCCCTGAAAAATTAGTTCTGGAATACCTGCTTTCCCTCTTTCATTCAGGTCTGGCCTACTCCTCAATTAAGGTTCACCTTTGTGCGATTTCAGCCTACCATTCCCCTATAGGCCAATGCACAGTGGCACAACTTGACACTTCTCGTGACTTTTTGAGGGGGGTGCTCCACCTTAGACCACCCATTAAGGATCCCGTCCCTCCTTGGGACCTGCTTTTTGTCCTGGAGCAGCTTATGCTGCCACCCTTTGAACCTGCCGCAGATTGCGAGCTACGTTTTTCTATCATGGAAAGCGTTGTTTTAGTTGCTGTTACTTGATGAGAGAATCTCGAGCTACATGCCATATGTGTAAGAACCTTATTTGATTTTCACCAGGACAGGGTGTCCTGAGGACGATTCAAAATTCCTGCCTAAGGTGGTCTCAGCCCTTACCCTTAATCAGGACATTGATTTGCCGGTGTACTTCCCTAGGTACACCAATAGAGGAAAGGCTCTGCTTCACACGCTGGATGTTCACCGCTCTTTAAGATACTACTTGACCAGGACCAAACAGCATGCAGATCCGAGCAGCTGTTTATTTCTTTCGCTGAGAGGATGTTGGGCCAACCAGTCTCAAAGCAAACTCTTTCTCGCTGGCTTGTCCAGTGCATTTCCTTTTGCTACAACAACAAACAGAAGCCCCTTCTGGGTACTGTTAAGGGCCACTCCACAAGGGGGGTGGCCACTTCCTTTGCAGCACTGAGAAATGTCTCCATTTTGGCCATTTGTGCTGCAGCCACCTGGAGTTCAGTGCACACCTTCATTAGGCACTATAGCCTCGACATCGCCTCAAGGCGGAGAGCTGGTTTCGGCCTCACCGTTCTGCAGGGCCTCTTGTCCTAGAATCAGGATGTTACAGGATCTCCGTTTTCTGCCTCTTCCCTAGGGCGTTTCTAGGCGCCACTGCTTGGGAATCAGTCCTAATGGTGTAACCTGCTGCAAGAGCTGTATCTCGAAGAAGATAGTACAGTTACGTAAGAACTTACCGTAACAGTAGATCTTCGAGAACAGCTCTTGCAGCAGGTACCTTCCTGCCCACCATTCCCCCTTGGAGGAGGTAAGTCCTAGCCTATGCTTCGGCAGACTGTCTTCAACCTTGAACTTCTGATGGCGGGTCCTCGGTCTCCTCTTCTGATGTCATCCAGAGGCCGGAAGTCTCCGGCGGGAGAACTGGGGATTCTGGCGGTACTGCCTCCTTATGTACTACGCCTGACGTCAGGGGCGGGACCGACGTCGGAGGCGGTCCCCGCTGAAGACTGTAGCTAGAAGATCTCTGTGGGGTCCTGACGCCTGCCGGCTTCAGTCCTAATGGTGTAACCTGCTGCAAGAGCTGTTCTGAAGATCTACTGTTACGGTAAGTTCTTACGTAACTGTACTTTACGTAAGAACTTACTGTAACAGTAGATCTTCAAGAGGAGCTCTTGCGGCAGACACTGCTTACCCTCCCTCCCTCCTCCCCCTGATAGATTCATCTCTTTTTGTACATCTTCTGCTTGTGCATTTTGCTCCGCTCTAAGGACCCACCTCGGTTCTCCATTTCACCTCCTGTTTGGGGTCTCCGATGGGAGAACTGAGGTAGGTGTGGGGGAATGCCCCCTTTATATGATAGACAGATGTCAGCATGCTGACGTCAGTGGGGGCAGTCCCCTGTGATAGACTGCTAGCTAGAAGTTTTACGTGTGGTCCTGGCGACTAGTGGCTTCAGTCCTATCAGTGTTGCCTGCTGGAAGAGCTCCTCTCAAAGATCTACTGTGCTGGTAAATTCTTACGTAACTGCATTTTAATGCATTTTATTTATTTATTTATTTAGTTCTTGGATTGCAATATCTTTGAGCCAAAAGCTCGTTTACAAAGATTCTACATCAAAGTAACAATAGTCAAACAGAACAGTACAAAAACAGCAAAACATGGTTAAAAAAGAGCATTCAACATAAAGTAAACTTATAATACTTCATTTGTAATGCGCTTTTCAGAAAACCAAGGCGCCGAACAATGAATTAAAATGACACATACAACAATAAATACAGACTCTTATGAATACTTATAAAATCCAGATAAAAGGCAAAATAAAATCATGCAGGATAGGCTTGAAGCCATAAATGTGTTTTTAGGGCCTGTTTAAATCCCTCCATGGTCATGCACTCCTGTAACTGACGGGGTAGAGAATTCCAAAGGGCTGGGGCCATGTACATAAATGCCCGGTTCCTAGAAAATTTTAAAGAAACCCTTGGAATCTCTAGCAGCCCCTCGTCAGCCGAGCGGAGCAATCACCCAAGGCAGTAAGGAACCAGAGGCTCTTTCAGGTAGTCTGGGCACTGTCCATGTAGGGCTTTGTAAGTCAGAAGTCTGACTGTAAAGGTGATCCGCCACTGCACCAGCAGCTAGTGCAGTTTGCGCAGAACCGGAGAGATGTGACAAGACCGGGTAGTCCCTGTCAATAACCGGGCTGCAGCGTTCCACCCCAGGTAGCCCTAGGTAAAGGGAGAAGCAGTAATCAAAGCATGAGGACACAAAGGCATGGACCAACGTGGGGAGGTCACCAGACGGAACAAGGTGCTCAACCTCTGAGAGGTTCCTCAAATGGTAGAAAGAGGATTTGATGACGGCCAACACCTGCGATCACAGTGTCAGACCTTCATAAAAAATCACCCCCAGGTTTCGCACCCATTCAGAGGTAAGAAGTGGCAAGCCCCCAAAGAAATGTCGCGAAGGCGAACCTGCCCCCGACCCCTCTATCAGGCTTCCCGGGTCCACAACCAACACCTCAGTCTTTTCCGAGTTCAACCTCAACCAGCTTGAATTCATCCAATCTTGGATTTCAGTGAGGTAGTTGTTAAATACCGAGAGAGCTCTATCCTGGTCAGGTGCAAAAGAACGGTAGAGCTGGATATCATCAGCATAGCAGTGAAACCTCAGCCCATACCTTCTTACAATGCCTCCGAGGGAAAGCATGTACACTGCGAACAACATGGGGGACAACACCGAACCCTGAGGAACCCCACATGACAGAGAGACTGGGTTAGAGGAATGAATCCCCAACATCACTCTCTCAGTTTTGCCAGTGAGGAATGATGTAAACCGTCTGAGGATTGTACCTGACAGGCCACAGATGAACCTCAGGCAATCGAGAAGAACCCCATGGTCCACAGTGTCAAATGCTGATGAGAGATTTAGAAGAACCAAGATGGAATGGTTCTTCCAATCCCTTGCCATAAGGAGATCATTGAGCACCCGAACCAGCACTGTCTTGGTGCTATGCCTCTTTCGAAAACCGGATTGGAGAGGTTCATAGATGTCATGGATGGTCAAATGGTTCTCCAGTTGTAGGGCCACTACTTTTTCAATCACCTTCCCTATAAAGGGAAGGTTTGAGATTGGTCTGTAGTTAGCAGGGCAATCTGTGTCCAGAGAAGCTTTCTTCAGGAGGGGTGTCACCACCCCTTCCTTCAGGGAGCTAGGAAACTCACCTGTCTCCAAGGAGCACCAGACCATCCCTGCTAAGACTGGGCCAATGATGTCACTACAACCCATAATCAGGGTTGTTGTTCCCGGATCCAGACTGCAGAACATAGGGCGCATACTCTGGCAAAGCCGCACGACCTCCATGAACTCCGTCTGGTCAAAGGTACTCCAGGAAAATTGAGGGACAGTGACCGAACGCCAATCCAAAGCATCTCCCATAGAGTGTGCTGGTTGGAGTTCTACCCTGATGTCAGCCACCTTGGCTGCAAAGAATCGAGCAAGCTCATCGCACTCCTCTTGTGAAAAGGCTCTTCAAATCTGCAGGCAGGCTGGGTTGCACAGTCCGTCTATAGTTTGAAAGAGCTGAGCTGGTCAGTTCTGAGCAGCCGCAGTCTCCCCAGACAGGAACTCTGCCTTCTTATGGGTGATTGCAGATTGATAGACTTGATAATGTTCCATCAATCTAAGGTGGTCGGTGTCCAGGGCAGATTTCCGCCAATATCGCTCTAACGTTTGTCCTAATCTCCACATCAAACCAAGGGGACCAAGGGTGAAGGGAGAGAGCGTGAATGCGGACAGGAGCAATGACATCCAGAGCCGTGGAAATTACCTTGTTATAGGCCACTACTAGTCTACTAAAGCCTCTGGGTCACTGTTTGCCATTGGAAGAACCAATAGGTCAAGCGCCACCGCCAGGCCTTCGGAGCTTACATCTCGTAAAGGGCGGTACCTGACCATCTCTACAGGGGTAGGCCTACGAAGGGGGGGGGGCAAAAACTGAACCCCACGGTGCAGTGATCAGACCATCCGACAGGTTCCACCCCCAAATCGAAGGCTTCGATCCCCAGGAGGAAGACTAGGTCAAGAGAGTGACCATGTTTGAGTAGCAGTGATAACAATCTGTGTGAGGCCCAATGATGTCATCAACTGGAGGAAGTGTTGTCCAAATTACGAGAGTTCATCATCGACCCAGGCATTGAAGTCACCCAGGACCATCAGCCTGAGCGACTCAAACGCCATGTCAGTCACAAAGTCCGCTACTTCCTGAAGGAAATGCTTCTCATCCCCAAGTGGACGGTAAATGAGGGTGATCCTACAGCCTACACCTGCTATTACAGTACACTCGAATGACCCAGCCTCCTCAATTGGTACACTCTTGAGGCCCAGTTTGGTCTTGAAACAGACCGTGACCCCCCCCAACCACGATCCAATCTCGAGTGGTGTATCACCCATTACCCGGCTGGAATTGTAGCCTCCAGTATAGGGCCAGAGTTCTCGTCCAGCCAGGTCTCAGTGATGCATGCCAGGTCCGCTGTCCCAACAAGATCCGCAATTATTGCAGTCCTGTTTTTAATGCACCTGGCATTGCATAACACCGCTCGAGTTGGATGGACTTCCAGGGCTGCCTGAACTGCCTGCCCACCAATATTGGTGGTGCCCTTGGGTATGGAAACCAGGCATGGCAAGCGATGGTCCAGATTCCATTTCGCTCAGGGCATCTTCTGGACTTCACTACCTTGATGCGGTGGCTCTGCTCATTCACCCTCTACCCTTTGCACATAACAGACAGTATTAAATCAGCCAGGTTGGCCTTGTCAAGTGGAGGGGTAGGGTGAGAAGAAAGGGGGAGTAGGCATATGGAGGAAAAGGGAGGGGTAGGAGAGGCACGGGGGGTGGAATGAATGGTTGGGGTTGGCATGGCGAAGGAGCTGTGGGGAGGTAGAAGAGAAAGGCTAGGTAGGTGAAGCAGTCACAACTGCAGAGAGCAGTAAGATGCTGGCGGAGTTTTCTCTTGAAGGGTGTAAGCTTAGGCTCAGACATAAGTCTGGTGGGAGGTAATTTAGCCAGCAGGGTGCGCGGTATGCAAAGGACTGCCGAGCTTGTGAGGTGCAACAGAAGGGGTCTTGATGTGAGTGGAGATGCCCCAGGTCAGATGGGGATTGGTTGACAGATTCATAAGGTTCTGGATGGCTGGGGGCTAGGCCTAGGCAGGTTTCTTCCCTAAGAGGCATGCCTGGTATTTCACCCTGCCTGTGAGGTGCAGGCAGTTGGTCTGGGCATATAATTTGTAGGTATGGGGGAGAGTGTGGGCTTCAGTTATGAGCCTGCAGAATTTGTTTAGTGCTGTGTTAATCCTTATTAGGGCAGTTTCAGATGTGGCTCTATACACCACCAGCCTGTAGTCGATAATAGGGATTATGTTCACAGCTAGTCGAAGTGCATCTGGGGTCATGTGATGCCTGAGGCTGTATAGGAGGCCAGTCCTAATATTTACTGCCTTTGCAACTCGTTCCACGTGGTTGGCAAAGGATAGGGAGCTTTTAAGAATTACCCCTAGATATTTGAAGGTATTCACTTGTTCTAGTGGGGTATAATGGCAGTTCCTAATGGTTAATTGGTGTGCTTTATGCCTGTTGCAGGGGTTAGCGAATAACTTAACCTTCGTCTTTTTGTAGTTCATTAGAAGTTTGTGCTTCGAGAACCAGTTCTTGATAGTCAAGATGTTTTGCTGGAGCTGTGCTTCCAGGAAGTGTGGGTCAGGTTTACTGGTAAAGATGACAGCGTCATCCATACAGAGGAGTTTATCATCTGAGCTGACATGGGGAAGACGATTGAGGAATAAGCTAAAGAGAAAGGGGCCTAAGATCGAGCCTTGTGGGACACCAATACACACTTGTCTGCTGTCGGATAGGATTCCATTGATTTTGACCTGCTGGGATCTGTTTACGAGGTAACTTTGAAACCACCCCACAGCTTCAGTTAAGAGTCCAGTGCCTGAGAGTTCATCAAGCAGTAAGGTGTGGTTAAGCATGTCGAAGGCTTTAGTGAGGTTTGTGTATATTGCCCCCACTAGTTGAGTCCAGTTCAGGGCACTATGAACGTAGCCAGAGTACTCGAGTAGCACGGTGGTGGTACTGTGCACCTTTTGGAAGCCATATTGTGTGCTTAATGAACACAATTATAGTTCCATTTATTAAAAAGCAATTCAGCAAAATCATATTTTGCAAAATACCTGAAAATAATACTAAAAGAAAGTGCAAACTACAAATACTGATAAATATAAATAAGAGGGGTGATAGAGTTACAGGAGGACACATCAGATTCCAGTGTATCACAATGTAATAACTTTCTCAGTGGCCTCCTATTGTTTTAATCTTTTATCAGTGTAGTTTTACCCAGGTGGTGCACACTTGGTCTGTTTCTAGGTCCATTGTTTTGAGAGTTATTTGTTTAGGTTTCTGATTTTATTAGGGCTTTTTCCTTATTGGGATAGCCCCATTATGGTACATCACCTAGTTTGTAAGGGGGTAGCCAACAGACAGCAGGAAAATCATACACATTTAAGTTTTTTTTTTTTTTGTCCCGAACTATTTTTCACTCCTAGCACCGGACTCTGAGGCATCTCTCTGGTGGGCCACAGGGTCTCATGCCTCCACCATCTGCCTGAACCCTTACCCAGCTGGGAAATCAGGTATGCTTGGTCCTCCTTCTCCTCCCAGCCCCATGAGAGGTGGAGGACCACAGAGAGCCGGATTGGGTTTGGGCCGGTATTGGGCATGTGGGCATGTGCACAAGGTGTCACCTTCGCCTCCTCTGACCCAGGGTTTTTCCTTTGTTCTCCTGTTCCCAACACAGGACATGCAGTGCCATCTGCGCGAGATGTGAGCGCTCCTGCCTACGCCACAAGACGGCTGTCTGACATCCCCATTGCTCAGCTCCTCGGCTGCTGTGCCCCCCAGTCTCCACTAGGGGCCACTAGCACTGTGGGACAGGAACCCCCCTCCCTCCCAGTAGAGGAGAGCAGTCGGAGTGACGCTCAATCCTACTCCTTCCGACCGACTCCTTGCTCCCAAGTTCACTCCCAATCCCAGGTCGCCGGCATGGCGTGAGGTGTGGCATCCAGCGTCTCAACCCTCAGTGCCACTGGGCCAGCCTACAAATTTAAGTTAATGTCTTAAGATAGTTACATCATAGCAAAGGTTGCCCGTAAGCAGGCAGATTACAAGAGAGAGGTGCTAGAATAAGCATATTCACTTTAAGTAAAAAAAAAAAAAAAAATACATACATATAGCAAAGAAAGAACAGAGTAAATGAGGGTGGTGCAAGTGAGTGACTGACTCAATGAAATTTCATTTGGTAATTTGATGTCCATCTGAAATAATCAGGGTGATCATTTTTTTGTTTGTGTGTGTGTTATGTTTTTACCACCTGCTTGTCAGCCAGCCTCGCCGACCTCTCTGGTGACCAAACCCCTGCCGCTACCACGATCCTCCATACGCTGCCCCCTCATCCTGCTGCCCCAGTTGTCCTGCCATTTCCCTTTGGCGGGGAAGGCCCCCTACCTGTCAGGGGCTACCGGGTGGGGAGACTTTCCAGCACCCGCAGGCACCTTCTTCTATCTTAGCCAGGGCGGCAAGGGGTGCAGCACATGGGCTATCCAAGCTATTGTGGCCTCAGGAGGATGCAGGTGAAGCAGCCATGTTTTTCCTGGTTTTCTCCTTGCCCACACTAGACACACGCCACAGTGTCCTGGCTGCCTGTGCATGCAGCGTGTGGTCACCCATGTCGCATTGTGTGATGCTGGACTCTGCCACCAGAAGCCGTCAAAGGGTGATGCATCCTTGTCCCCGCCCCCCGGGAGGAGAGCGTCCAAAGGATGCTCTGAATCCTCCCTGCCAGCCTTCTCTCCTGTGGCCATAGGTGCAGGACGTGAACCCATGTCACCTGTGTGCCAGGCAATCCCCTATCACCTAGTGCCACAGAGCCAGCCCCAGGGTGATTATTTTTTAAAATATCTTTAGGGATCTTGTTCCGGCTATTGCAGTAGGGACACAAACAGCAAATGCTTTTCCAACCACACATTTGGTGCTAGGCACCTGGAGGATGTCTTACACCTGTGATCTTTGACAGTAGACTGTTGGCGATCTTGCCTCAAAATTCTAAGATGTGTACAGTAATGACAAGATACGTTACATAACTAGTTACTGTACACAAGCATAAATATTGTGTTGGGGCTATTGGTTTCAGATTGTAATCGGTTTAGAAAAAAACAATTGTATCACATGGTCTTATAGGGTCTTTTCAGAAGAAATGGGTTTATTGAAGTGTTTTAACTGTTTTCACATTTACATATTGTGTGCCAACCTATATGACTGTACAGCCTTATTTAACTGTTTGCTGTCTGTTTTATAGGTACCGCGTCCTCTCAAAGCAGTTCCCCAAGCTCAAGTGCACCCAACTCTCCAGCCGGATCTGGGCATATCAGACCTAGTACTCTTCATGGATTGGGACCAAAGCTGGGTGGACAAAGATATAGGTCTGGGAGACGCAAGTCGGCTGGCAGCATCCCCTTGTCCCCTCTTGCTCGGACTCCTTCACCAACACCCCAACCAACATCTCCTCAGCGGTCACCATCCCCTTTACTTGGTCATTCACTTGGAAATTCAAAAACAACTCATACTTTCCCTGGTAAAATGCACTCCCCACCAACCATTGTGAGGCATATGGTTCGACCCAAGAGTGCTGAACCCCCTCGATCTCCACTGTTAAAGAGAGTGCAGTCTGAAGAGAAACTTGCCCCATCTTATGGAAGTGATAAAAAGCATCTGTGTTCCCGTAAACAAAGCCTTGAGGTCACTCAGGAAGAAGCACAGAAAGAGTCATTACAGAGGGATCCTAACCTTCAGAATCTGGAAGAGAACACAACTGAGGTGCCAGCAGTCACCAGAGTTAGACCCGTGGAGCAAGGTTGTCTTAAACGGCCTGTTACACGGAAACTGGGAAGGCAAGAGTCCATCGATGAACTAGACAAGGAGAAATTAAAGACTAAGGTAGTCATGAGAAAACAGAATCGAGGAGAAAGACAAGAGTCCTTACAGAGAGAAGAGCCTTTGCAAAGGCAAGAGTCTTTACTGAGACAAGAGTCTTTACAGGGACAAGAGAGTTTACATGATGCCAATGCTGCTAAAGGAAATCCACTATTAAGGCCAAAAGAGAAGGACAAAATCCAGCCTTCTGAAAGGTCAGACTACACTGAAAACAATATGAGTGCTCAAGAGCCTACATCAACAAGTACTCTGCTTAAGGATACACTGTACAAAAAAGCTGGTGCCAAATCCTTTGATTCCTTTACTTTAGACAGCCTAGGGCCATACCATGGCTTTCAAAATAGAGGTAATGAAATAAGCCAGATTGTTTCAGACACCAAAAGGGTCTCCCCAACACGTACTTTGCAAGATGTATTCCTGCAAATGATGGACCAATCTTCAGGTGCAAAGGGAGAATATGTAGATAAATCAGCAGTACAGCCAAACGAAAACAGCAGGCATGACACTAAAGTGTCGAATGTTGACTATCTTCGAAAAATGAAGTCTTTAGATGAAAGAGATGATAGCATATGCCCAGCACTTAAATCTAAAATAGCATTGAATGCCGTTGACTGTCTTTCACATAATACAGCAAGACCTCTTGGTATACAGCAGAATTCTGCAATAGCCAATAATGTTCATGTGGCACACAATGGCACAGTATCTTTTACCCCTCTTAAGGCAGGGAATGGACATGCAGATACAGCTGTAGAAAAACCTCAGCTGCTTCCAACAGCAGAAAGTCCTGTCAGAAAGAGTTCATCTGAATATAAACATGAAGGAAGATCTCTCTCATGTACTTTGGTGCAAGGTACTTTGGACATAGGTATGCTGTCCGGGCCAAGAACTTCAAAAACTGAATCATGTCTGTCATCACTGTCAGAAAGTCCAAGCAGAACCCAAAAGGATAAACCGTTAGTCTGGGCAAATCAGAGCACAATCACATATGGTGACTCTCCATGCCAGAATATGAGCAGCAGTGGCCAAAAAGTGGCTTCATCCTCAAAAGCTGACAATCTGAACAAAACTGAATCTGAGATTAAAACTTTAGGCTGCCATAGGCCTCTAGAAATTCCTACAAATGGGACTGCTGTGAACACAAAGCTCGACTTGGAGAAAAGAAATGCAGCTCTTTCAAAACAAGGCCATAGGAGTGCTTCGTTATGTGATACTGAACAAACAGGCTCAGAAACACCCTATTTTCCAGAAAAAAAGTTTTAGTATCAAAAGAAAGAATATGTATGGAGGCACACTCCGATATTGTGACAAAGCAGGATGCCGGAGTTTGTTCTGTCCTTCCATTCAGCAAGGATCTCGCACTCTTGAGAAACCCAAAGGAGACTATATTAGCAGACAGAAAGATTCACTTCATGAGAACCCTGAAGTGGGAAGAGGAACAAAATCACTTGCCATGAAACCCGAAATAAATGAACTGTCCCAAAAGGAAACTGTAATGTTTACTCCTAAGACTGGAAGCCAGGAAAGAACATCCACCAATCAGAAAACTCCAGGGTCATCAAGCAGCAGGTGCAAATATGTGATGGGGGGTGCCAGCAACCATCTGTTAAAGAGCATGAACATGGCAGCAATGACGTAATTAAGCCAAGAGAAATATGTAACCAAAAGACTCTTGTGAACCCTGGGACTGATTTTGAGAAACAAATCGCTGCATCAACAGTGAAAGCAGCATCTGTGCAAGCAACTGTAGCCCGTATCACTAAAGCTAGGGTTCTGTCAAGATCTGTATCATTTCAGGAAGATGAGTTTGACGACATAAAGAGGAAAGAAAACTGTATTCTAGCACAGTCAACTCCTATGGAAAGTCAGAATGCAAGTAAAGATCTATCACACTCGACTGCTTGCCAGAACCATAGTACTTCGAGTTTGCTTTGTGGAAATGACTTTGAGAGTAAGAAATCTATTGGCGTCAGAAGGCTAGAAGTAAAGGAGCAGAATACCGTCATGACAGCAAAAGCCGAAAGCAGTGCAGAGTCTCAACCAAAATATGCCACAGGAACACTACAATCTAAGAATTCAGAAAAGTCCACATTTACACAGAGGAAGGATACTGTTGACACTAAGGAAAAGGGTCCGGCTGTACAGACACAGCCATGCAACAGAACATTGCAAACTTCTGTGAAAGATGCACAAAAACTGTATACCATGCCAAACTCTTCCCCCATTGCTGCTCTTTCTACAAATAGCCAGACTGTTTCAGTGAAGAAAAGGCAAGATACAGGAACAAGGGCATTAGAAAAATCTGGCACAGAAGAGCCCAAATCTAAACCCATATTCATTGATACTAAAACGGCAACTCCAGAAAAAGACACATTAATCTGTAAGGAAGAGTTGGAAAAGCAGCTGTACACAACAGAAAAACAGAATACGGCCTCCAGTCAGCCAGCGTCATCTACTGTGAAGGGCTGTCTTCCTGCATGTGTACAGTCAGAAAAGTACTCTAGCAGTCCAGCGCTGTCTGAGAACAGGAGATCTGATGGAAAGAAATGCACTGAAGCACTTTCTACAAAAAACAGCAGTGGGAGAATTGAGTCAAATACTGTATCAAACTGTGAAATCAGGGACGTAAACATGGACAGGTCAATAACAATAAGAGAGATTCTTGGCATGAAAGGGAAAGAACAGGTTTCGCAAAAACAGTTTCTTAATACCGTCCTGCAAAATAAAGAGCTGCCATCAGCTGTTGTGCAGTTTTCTCTTGCTGCTACTGCTGTTGCTCCAGAAAAACATACAATTCATCCACCTACTGACAGAAGACAAGAATCAGTTACATTCAACAGTGCACCCTCTGCCAAGGCTAAAGCAGGCACCGTGGAGCTCAGAAGGGAGCCAGCTGTGTCTAGCTGTAAAGAGGCAAAGAAACAGATTGGTTCTGGAGTGAGGCAGACTGAGCTAGAGAATGATGCAGAACCTTTACTCAGCAGTAGTGGTAGTAGAGGTGACCCACAGCATCGCACTTCAGATTATGGTTCTAAAACTGGGAACCTAGAAGAGTCCTCTCTGATTCATAAGAAGGACCATACGGAGCTAAAGGGAAAAGCCCCAGCTCAAGTGCCATCACCTACCATAAAAAAACAGAATGTAGGTAAAGAGTTACCCAGGACAGTAGCTGTGCCAGACAGTTGCAGCCCCCGTGCGCTTTCAGAGAAGGACTCAAGTCGACAGAAGCGAGCAAAGGAAGCTTCACAGCTTAGTCCTCAGAAGAAATCCTAATTGTAACAGTGCCCAGCAGTTCTGATACTTGGACAGTGTGCTGAATTCTGTCACTGTATCCTTTCTGTTTTCATAAACCAGCACTGTGTGGTGTTGTTTGCAAGGAAATGGGGCTTTCACACTCTAAGTAGTCGTTTAGTAACGTGTTTTGTTTGCAATATGCCTTCTTTGTAAAATAACCGGTAAAACTGTTACCATATAGTATTTCTTCTATGCCTTTAAGGCTGTAATGTCCCTTTGAATGTTATTCCATCCTTAAAGAAGAATTGCACTGAACCTGTAAGTACTTTTTCCCTGTAGAAGCTGTTTTTTTAAATACTGATTCCAGTGTGTTGTCGTTCTATAATAACTGGTAACCCCCGTTATCAACCCGTTTTTGAGAGCTGTTAAAAGTCGTATCAACCCACAGGTTGATACGAAAAAACTCTTATCAACCCGCGGGTTGATACGACTTTTACAGTCTCACGCTAAGAAGCCTGATTTGAGGTACCTTTCAAACGAGCAGTGTTCGCTAAATACACAAAAAAGAGAAGTGGTTGCTATGAAAAAAAATCTAACCTGTTGGTGCAGAACTCATTTGTTTTCAGTTTAAAAGACAAAATCCGTTGAGTATAGACCAACGAGAGCAAGTTACTCGGCGGCTTCAGTAGGCTAGATTCAAGTGTGAACGAGTGTTGCTGTAGCAACACTCGTTCACCCTTGACTCTCACCTTCTGAAGCCGCTGAGTAACAAGCACCAGTTATTATAAAAAATAAAACATTTGTGGGGGATTGATAAGCAGTTTTTTATATACACCCTTGGTGTGTGATACTAGTGAAACCTCTCGAGCTTCGCTCTCGAGGTTTCTGTAATATCACACACCTTGGGTGTTTAAAAAAACTGCGTATCAACCCCCTACATATGCATTATTCTCTATTTCTATGCTTGCCTGTTAGTAACCTCAGTGGGTGTTTCTGATTTACACACAGGTAGTAAGTACAATTTTAGAACGCTATGTTTTACTGTAGTAAGTCCCTTCCAACCACAGACTTCTCTATTGGAAGATGGATACATTGCCTCAATTTTGGAAGAGTTGAGCAAGTGACATAAACCACCACTGTTCTAAAAGGGTACTTACCTGCATGTAAATCAGAAACACAAGTAGTCAAAAATAGTCTTCTACGGGAAACAGTGACATACAAGTTCAGAGCAGTTCTCTTTTAAAGTGAAGTTGTTACATGAAAATACATGGTAAAGTGCAGCTACTTACAAAAATCATATACTTAGAAGAGCCGCTATTACGATTCAGCCTCCCAGTGCAAACACAACTATCTTCAGAGACGGATGGTTTTCAATGGCATTTAAAGCATTTTAGCATGTCTTGTATGTGGCCAGACTTTGTCTTCAAATTATAGTGCATTTTAGAAGTGCACTGGAAACACTGTAAAATCTTTACTGGTCATGAACAGGGACTTTGCATCATTAAAGAAAATGGGAGATTTATTTCTGTAAATATGTATTTATGTAATATGTTTAGTATGAATGTATGGTACACACTTTGCTGCTGACTTGGATTGTTTACTACATTTCTGGAAAACTGTTTAGTTTTCTGTCAGCCACTCTCTGACGTGGAATACAGTTACAGAAGCACAACGCAGGGACACAGGAATTTTATACTTAGCCAGTGATGTTGGGTATCATGTAACAAAAGCAAGGCACTGCACAGTTTTTAATCAGATATATTATAGAACAAAATTCAAATGAAAGTTTCATGTAGGTTTACTTTTGACAAGATATTTTCATACTGACTCCAAATATGAGCCTGCTCCCCAGAACTTGCACTTAAAACTCAAAGCCCCTGACTGCGTCTATGAAGCCTGGCAAAGACAGGCATGTTGCCAGCATTAACACATGGTCAGTTAACCAATAGTACCCTGACATAGGCCAGTGACCATTTCAGGTACTTCCTATGTATATACAGTGGCTTTAAGGATGGTTAAATCTGGCACATCGCACAGTTCATTCTTTAAATCCATGCCCAACTTCACCAGCTTCTGAAACTAGACCTCAGAGATGTGAGGCACCAAGAAACTGCTAGTACCAGCAACTCCCGCTTCTTGAACTCTAATGTAACAAGAATTAATGGAGAAGCGATTTATTTTAAAATGTTTATATTTACAGCTTTTATTGCCCTTTACATTAATCTGTCCATTTTTTCACCAGCATTAAACAAAAAGGAAACGAGGTTATGGAAATAATGTCACTTATTGCAACCATTAGATAACATTTCAACACTTAGATGGGGCCTTATGTTGTAGATGTAAAACTTGCTGTTTTTTTTAAGCAAGTAATAGGATTTGCATTCCTTATGATTGCATTAAGTAGCTCTGTACATTTCATAAAGCTTTTATTTGTATGAAAAAAGAACTGTAAATACTGTAACAATACTAAAAGAGTTGTGTTTTGTAGTAAAGAACATGTTGGAGCTATTTGGTGCTTGAATGTGATTGGCAAGTATTTCAATTTTGTATACTGTAAAGCATAAAAGATTTATTGTTTGATAATTTTCTCATATTTTTTGTTTCTGAAAATGAACTGCAGTATATTGCACGTCTGATGAAAGAGCACTGTAGTATAAACGGAGATTGTATAAATTGGAATATGATATTTAGGGATGTCATGATGCGTTCTCTAAAAATCATTGTTTATCTAATAGTGTACAGTATGTGTTTGTTTCCTTCATGCTTTTGATTGTATATGCTTCTGTGTCATTGGATCACTACATAGAGCTAGTTGAAGTACCCCGTACAGTTTTGATGTGGAAAAATTCTATTGTAGCGGGTTGTCAAGCTGGAAATCATCAAGGCATGTCCATCCGTTCGATAACTGCAACATTGAATACTGGCTCCTTTCTGTTTATAAAAGCATGATGATAATGTCAGAGTAACTTTGCGTTGGCTGATCCATCACGTACTGGCACTCTTGGATCTCATGACATTCCTATTTGGGAGGTACTTAACCTAAAGCCTTTTTTCATTTGGAAAACGGTGGCATTTACTCCCTTAAAGCACATCTATTTTGTTTACAAATGCATCGCAGATGTATATTTTGTATATTGCATTATTACTTTTGCCAAATCTATGATTTGCATTTTCAATGCCTGAACAATACGTACAGTATCTGTCGCTTGTCTTCATATACGGTAGTAATTATTTGTAGTTTACTCCAATCTGTCAGCAAGTTGTTAAATAGAAACTGTTTCCAGCAGTGTGCTGTCCAGTTAGTTGTCGTATAACTGTGTGTCAGAATGTGCTCCTCTCTGCTGTTTAGTACTACCTATCTCTGTTATTGGTGTATCAACTTTAAACAAAAAAAAAAAAAGTACTGTTTGTTAGGATCTGTGCAATAAAAAGTGTTTTGCAGGCTTTCTTTCGCTATGGAACTCTCCATTGATGTCATAATTGTTGTATATGGAACAAATATTTACACTTTTTTGCAGTTGCATAACACTAAAATAAAAGTTGAGCATGAAAGTTTCATGAGTGTTGGCTGTAACTTTACTTTGTGCTAGAGGTGAATCAGGTTTGACTCAAGACATGGTATCATGTAGTTTGCAGTTAGTAACATTCAAGATTAGTCGCATCTGTAAAGATAGAAAAGAATGCACGGAGATGCAGTACAGGGCAGCAAATGTAAGTTCAAATACAACATTATTAGCTGGAATCTAAAATAGGAGACCAGTTTACTGGGTTGGCTGTAGCAGTAGGGTGGCATAGGTTGTCTTGAAGACAAAGTGAAGGATTCTTAGGAGTGGAATAGATTGACACATTTTATATCACTTACTGTCTGACTGTTGATCACAAATTGGTATGGGAAGGAGGTAATATGTAGTAACCCCCTACAACTATATATAGACTCTATTGAGTTAGCAAACAAATTAGATTTTGGGTTGAACCAGTACCCACAGTAGCATGGAGGCACAGGAGAGTTTGCAATAGTACATACAGCGTTGGCCCAGATATTCAGACTGCGCTGGGCAGTGGCTCAAGCCTGGGCGCAGTGCAACTGGGCTGCGCCGGGGCCAGGACCAGGCGATATTCAACAGGGATACACCATGGTGCAGCACCGTTGAATATGGCAGGGCCAGTGCACATATTGCACATGGAGCAGTTGTACTGCGCCGACGCAGACCACTGCTAGGGAGCACGGGATGCACCAAGCGCCAGTGCAGCCATAATATATACAGGCGCAGATGGGGCCATCTGCATGTCATTATATTTGTGCATGCCTTGAGGACAGCCCGGTGACTTGCACCTGGCGCCTGCACAGCATGACGGTGCTGTGGGATCAGGCATCCCCTGCCCCATATCCGTGATCGCGCGGCATAGTATAAAGGGAAACCCTGGTAGTTTAGTGGGCCCCCCTCATTCTCTGAAATATACTTTACATGACCATCTCTGGTGGTCAAGTGGTCCCCACTCCCACCCGGTTCCCTGATATATGTTACGATGACCTGCTCTGGTGGTCTAGTGGACCCCCCCCCGCCGCCCATTGCCGCGATTGCGGTAACTGTAAATACAACATTCCCTAGTAGTCTAGTGGACCCGTCCTCCTGCCTGAGTCCCTGATCATGGTAAATAGGTCACACCGACATCCCTGGTGATCCATTAGCACCCCTACCCCTCCCACACACAGGACCCCATGCTCTCCCACCCCACCCCCCATCAGCAGGCGGCAGCTTCCCGCCTGCACACCAACCAGCCACCCACTGAATGACAGGTACAGTATGGGCTGTAAGCCCATTGGTCCCCTGTGTGGACCAATGGGCTTACAGCCCCGCCCTAACACCCTGTCCCGGCAACGGTGTCGCAGGCAGACTCTGCCGCCCAGCAATGACGGGGGGGGAGCGGGTTGGGCATGGGGTCCTGTAGGGGTGGGAGGTGCCACTGGATCACCAGGGACATTGGTGTGGCCTCTTTAATGCGATTGGGGACTTGGGCTGGAGGGGGGGTCCACTAGACTACCAGGGAATGTTGTATTTAACAGTTACCATGATCGCGGCAACGGGCGGGGGTGGTGGTTCCACTAGACCACCAGGGATGGTCATGTAAAGTATATACTGTATATCTCAGGGACTGGGGGGCCATTAGACTACCAGGTTTCCTTTTCTATGTATACCGTGCAATCGCAGATGGGGGAGGGCAGGTTCACTGAGTGCTTGTGGATGGTGTTCTGGGCAGGTGGGTGGCCACCCACGGCTGGGCTGCTGTGTTGCACCCTGCAATACAACTGCCCACCTGTGGGTGGCTGGGCTCTGCTCCTAGTCTGATCAGGCTCAACTTTGAGCCCCCCTCTGCGGCGCAATGCAGGGGTGCGCCGGCATATGTGCCGCACATCCCGGGCTGAATATCGTGTTATGCTGCATATGCATGGGCATGTCCCCTGCATCTGCACTGCATACAATTACATTGCACCAGGCGCAACCCCTTTGAATATCCTGGTCATACTCTTCTTTACTGTTCAAAGAGGAGAAAATGATTTAAAATAGGACATTTTCAAGTTCAGATTATTTTCGCTATATTAGCAATCATTTAAATATCTTGAGAAGGTGATATCTTGGAGGTGGAAGACTAGGTTTGCTGGCCAAGGCACCTAGCTTCACCTGAGCTCTTTTCTTCTAGGTTGCTTGAAAGGACAGAGCAAATAACCTTACAAGAGCAAGGAAAAGGATTAAGGCTTCTTTTGGCTAGGCAGATTTACTGTGTGGTGTTATTTTTATTTTGTACTCACAGGGATTGTTACTGTTTATTGCTAACATTTTATTGCTTTATTTTTCTGTGATTCAAATTGTTGCTGCTGGATATACCTTCTGCTGCATTATTACAGAGTGTACCTACAGGTGTGTGCTAACAGATTACTGCTGTAATCTGATTCAAATTGTCTTTTGCAAGGTGTATCTTCTGCTACTGCTTTATTTTCTCTGTAGCAAAGTGTTTCTTACAGGGTATATCTTCTGTGAAATTATTACAGGTGGTGCTTTACAGGTTTTACAGTTTTAGCTGTCGTTAGGATAAGCTTTCAGACTACTGCAGTTGTTGCTGGCTGATTGTTTCTGATCTTACCTCCTTATTTCTTTCGTCCGTGGTGGTTCTTTTTTGGCAGGGGAAGGGCCCAGCCACCCCCCCCCATCCCCAACCACCCCACACTACACTCCTTTTATAGGGCAGCACAGTCGTGACATTTCCTGTAGCAAAGCAGGAAGGGGTGGATCAGAAGGGTATGCACACAGTGACCTCATTTACAGGGGCACTAGTAATTTAACTTGTTATAACAAGTTATACAATAACAAAACACAAAAATCAAACTTTTACTTTCATTTTCTTCCTTCTAATTACTCTGTCCAGATTATAAATCCAGCAATTTATCTGGAATGGATGCCATTAACTGCAGGTACTGTGGAATACTTTTCAGAAGGGCAGTTTTACAGGATTTAGGACACTGCCCTACATGCTGGGCCATTGGAGATCTAAGGGCTCAGCTCCAGGCAGCATGGGCAGAGATTGCATGCCTCAAATTGCATATTCATGAGGAAATGTATTATAAGAACCACCCGCCATTTCCCCAACATCGAACAGAAGCACCTCGGCTGCAGAGGGTAGTTGGTTCAGGAGGTTGTCAGGTGGTTAGGAGGGGCAACTCGGGTGCCCCATCACTCGGTGCTCTCCAACATATCACCTCCGCAAACCATATGAAAACTACAAACAGGTATCTGCCTCTATCTCCGAAATCAAACAAAGGGACAGAGGACACTGCCGAGCAGGACAGTGCAGCACAGGAGCTGGCACAACAAAACTCGCCCAAAACAGGAACCAAAACAAAAAAAGCAAAAAGGAAATCAAAAAACTTTTGATCATAGGAGACTCCATGATTCGGGGAGTTGATACATATCTCCAGCCAGTGGTAATGGTCAGAAGTCTCCTAGGTAAATCAGCATGGAGAGCCACTGACCACATTGCTAAAATTGTTCAGGAAGCAGGAGAAAACATTGACATCCTGGTACACATAGGGACTAACAATCTCACCACCCAGTCAGTTGTGGAGACCAAGGAACACCTGACTAGGCTGGGTAACAAACTATCTTCCATTTCGTCTGGCATCTCCTTCTCTGAGATCCTGCCAGTCTGGGAGAGGGGGGCAAATGGACAGAAGGTCAGAGAAGGCGAGATAGGGGAGCTAAACATGTGGCTCAAGAGCAGGTGCCAGGAAAAAGGACACAAATTTGTAGGGAACTGGCAACATTTTTGGGAGTGAAAGTTCTTTAAATTTGATGGACTGCTTCTGACTAAGGAGGGAGTCAGTGCATTGGGGCAGAAGTTTGACATCTTTGCAGAATATTTAAACTAGCAAATGTGGCGAGGGGTGCAGCACCCCATACGCTGAATGGGAAGAACACCCCTCCCACCTCAGCTAGTGGTCAAACAGGAGTTCAGCATGTTTGTAGTTTACTTGCATCACCAGGTAAGGAAAAAGGTCTGGCTCCCCATACGACGCACAGGGGAAACGCTAGACCTTGCCCAATAACTAGCATACCGAAATCTGGCCAATGGAAAATCATGTACACAAATACTTGCAGTCTGGGAAACAAGATCCCAGACCTGCAGGCAATAATGACAGAGGCTAAACTGGATATAGTAGTCATTAGTGAGACATGGTTTACCAGTAACCACACTTGGGAGACTTCAGTACCTGGATGTGTACTGTTCAGAAGAGACCGAGGTGCAAAAAGGGGGGTGTAGTGGCCCTTTATATCAATGAAAATATCAAAGCTACCGAAACTCAGAATACAAATAAGGAGCCAGAAGAACTGTGGGTCACCCCGGAAACAGGAAATGGGACAGCCATACGAACTGGGGTAGTCTGCAGTCCTCCAGACCAGGGGGAGGACATAGACACATTACTGTTAGAAGATATACAAAAAGGGAGGTTCTGATAATGGGAGACTTCAACATGCTAGATACTGATTGGTCAATACCAGAAGGAATATCTGCCAGAACTAGACACATGGAGGATTTCCTGCAGGGGGAGGGACTCAAACAATTGGTACAACAACCCACAAGAGATAGGGCTATCCTAGATCTAGTACTGACTAACAGGGAAAGGATCACAGATCTCCAGGTAGAAGGTCACCTGGGGGCCAGTGACCATCACATGGTATGGTTCAGTTTGGCCAGTAGAACTAACTCATCCCATTCCAAGACAAAATATGGGACTTCAGAGGAGCTGACTTTGATAAGATGGCCAACAGAGTTAATCTAGCCCTGGCAAAAAGAAATACAGGTGAGGGGGTATAGGCAAAGTGGGCAAGCATTAAAGATGCAATACTTGAAGCAACATCCCATTGTGTTAGAGAGAAAATGAAGTGCAAAAGAAGAAGGAAAACATTTTGGTTCTCAAAAACAGTAGCAGAAAAAGGTCAGAGCCAAAAGGCTGGCCTTCAGGAAATATAAGGGAATGCAGCAGGATGAAGATAGGGAGGCATACTAAACTTCCCTAAGGGATGCAGGGAAGGCAGTAAGGCAGGCAAAGGCCCAAACCGAAACACTAGCACAAACAGTAAAAGAAGGTGACAAGACTTCCTATAGATACATTAGTGAAAGGAGAAAGTCCAGAGGGGGTATTTCTAAGATCAGAGGGGATAACGGGGCATGTGAGGAGGAGGAGGACCATGTAAAAACATCTATCCTAAATAGATACCTCTGCTCAGTATTTACTGAAGAGAAGGTAGGGCAGGGCCCACAGATCAGCACTATGGACACAGGGGGGAGGGAGGTGTGCACTAGTCCCTTCACAAAAGAAAGGGTCCTACAAGTGCTCGATAAGCTCAGGGTTGACAAGGCACTGGGACCTGATGGCATACATCCCAGGGTACTAAAGGAGCTAAGGATGGAACTAGCAGAGCCATTATCAGAACTGTTTAGTCAGTCTGAGCACTAGAGAGGTCCCAGAAGACTGGAGAAAGGCTCATGTGATCCCGCTCCACAAGAGTGGTAGCAGGGAGGAGGCAGAGAACTACAGACCAGTCAGTCTTACCTCAGTAGTGGGCAAGATTATGGAGGCATTCCTTAAGGAGAGGATAGTGCAACACCTGGAATCCATAGGGGCACAGGATCCAAGACAGCATAGGTTTACAAAAGGAAGGTCCTGTCAAACTAATCTCATAGATTTGTTTGACTGGGTAACTAGAGTGGTGGACCACAGGGGAGCAGTTTTGTCACCTACCTTGACTTCAGCAAAGCTTTCATACGAACATACGAAATTTGCCAGCAGATAAAGGCCTAGAGGTCTATCAAGTCTGCTCGAATGTGCAGCTAGCACCCCTTATTCTGCAGCTGCCCCTCCCTTCCACCCTTCCCCTTCATTAACCCTCCTCCTTGTCCTGTCCCATCCTTGTTTGAAGCAGTCCACTGTTCTACTGCATACCACTTCAGCAGGTAATGCATTCCACCCAGCCACCACCCTCTCTGTAAAAAAAGTGTCTCCTCATCTCCCTCCTGAACCTTCCTCGCTCCAGTCTCATATCATGGCCCCTGGTGGCCCTCCCCTCCCTTACTTTGAACAGCCCCTCTGTACACGTCTTGTTTATTCCTTTCATGTATTTAAAGGTTTCAATCATGTCACCCCTGTCTTTCCTCTCCTCCAGTGAGTACATGTTCAACTCCTTCAACCTCCTCTCGTATGATAAGTCCCCCAGCCCCTTGATCATCTTTGTCGCTCTAGGCTGCACCCCCTCCAGTAACTTAATGTCCCTCTTCAGATACGGACGCCAATACTGCACGCAGTACTCCAGGTGTGGTCTAACTAATGACCTATACAGTGGCAGAATCACCTCCTCCCTCCTCGAGGATATACCCTTTGCAATACAACCCAGCATTTTGTTGGCCTTTGCAGCTGCCTTCCTACATTGTGCCGAGTTGTTCATTGACCCTGTAATGAGCACACCCAGATCCTTTTCCTCCTCTGTCTGGGCTAGCTGCACTCCCCCTAGCTGGTAACTCCTCCTTGGGTTCTTCATCCCAAAATGCAGCACCTTGCACTTTTTGGCATTAAAGCCCAGTTGGCAGTGTCTGACCAGGTTTCAAGCTTTGCCAGATCATCTTTCAACCCTACCATCCCCTAGGTCATCCACCACCGCGCCTACCTTGGTATCATCAGCAGACAGACTGATCTTGCTCTTGATGTCCCATGATATGTCTGCAATGAATATCCCAAACAACACTGGTCCCAACACTGAACCCTGTGGAACACCCGTCACTGCCCTTGGGTGTGTGAGCTCCCACCCACCACCACCCTCTGTTGCCTTCCCTGCAGCCAGTTTCCTACCCATCTCACCAGCTTTGCACCTGCCCCTGTGCCTACTAACTTCCTTCTCAGCCTTCCATGTGGCACTGAGTCGAATACCTTACTGAAGTCCAGATACAGGACATCCACTGCATGGCCCCTGTCCAGTTGCCTAGTTACCCAGTCATAGAACTCTACCGGTTGGTTTGGCAGGATCTGCCACATATAAAGCCATGCTGTCTGCTGTCCTGTAGTCCTTTCGATACTGTTCCACATAGAAGATTGATTAATAAGCTGGGTAGGCTTAGGGTTGGTCAGAAGTTGGTCAAGTGGGTGGCAAACTGGTTGACAGGCTGAAAACAGAGGGTGGTGGTAAATGGTATACAGTCAGAAGAGTTGCAAGTCACAGGTGGGGCACCTCAGGGATCAGTCCTGGGGTCAGTCCTCTTCAATATGTTCATCAGTGACATTGCAGATGGACTGGAGGGTATGGTTTGTCTGTTTGCAGATGACACCAAGATCTTCAACAGAGTAGATGATCCAGATGGGGTGGGCAGAATGAGAAGAGATCTGGATAAACTAGCAAAATGGTTGGAAGAGTGGCAACTGGAGTTTAATGCAAAGAAGTGCAAGATCATGCACATAGGGAAGAGAAACCCTGAAGCCACCTATAGGCTGCGAGGGAGTTGTTGGCAGTCACAAGGGAAGAAAGATAGCTTGGGCCATCATCACCGATGACCTGAAATCATCCAAGCAGATCACTAAAGCAGTAGGTAAGGCTAGAGGGATGTTGGAGTGTATTAGTTGAGGTATCAAGTCGGAAGAGGAAGTAATAATCCCTCTTTACAAGACACTGGTTAGGCTCCATCTGGAGTACTGCGTGCAGTACTGGAGGCCACATCTTCACAAGGACATTAACCAAATTGAGGCAGTCCAGAGAAGGGCAACCAAAATGGTGCACAGACTGCACCAGAAAACATACGAGGACAGATTAACAGAGCTCAATATGTATACCCTAGAGCAAAGGAGAGAGAGAGGTGATATGATCGAAACATTCAAACACCTTAAGGGCATTAACAAGGTGAAAGAGTCTAACATGTTTCAATATAAGAAAAATTGCAGGACAAGAGGACACAGCATGAGATTAGAGGGAGGCCAATTAAGGGGTAATGTGAGGAAGTTCTTTTTCACAGAAAGGGTGGTGGATGCATGGAATGGCCTACCTCAGGAAGTGGTGGATATGAATGCTGTGCAGGGCTTCAAACGGGCATGGGATAGGCATAAGGGAGCAATACTGATGAGTATGAATAAATAGACCATTGACAGAGCAAATGCCGATGGCAGATTCATAAGGTAGAAAAAGAAATGGGCAGACTGGATGGGCCTTGTGGTCCTTATCTGCCATCAACTTCTGTGTTTCTATGTTTCTTAAAATAAAGTGAACACAAAATATGAATGAAAGCAAGACATTAGTTTCAAGTTTATTTCAGTATCAAAGTATGTATAACATTTAAGTTCAGCATTCACACATTCAGAAAAAGTTATTACAATTATTTTGTGAAATACTATGAATAAATAATGCATCATAATGCCTTTTAAGATACGAGTTCAAATAAATCAATACAAATAATACATCCTAATTAATGGTGTGCTTAAAAATGTATCTTATATTGCTTAGCAAAACGTACAATTTTCATATTTATTTACCATTACTTGTGCATAAAACCGTGCAAAAATGAGCATTTGTAAATTCATATACAAACTCCTTATACAGATATTTCCATCATAACATATGGAGACTTATTTCTTTGAGTTAGGAGCTACAGTATCACGCGTTTGGAAACAGATACAGTACCTTTACATTGGAAGAGTTCAGGTAGGCAGTTGCTGAACTGTTTCAATACACACACTGAATTGACAGGCATCTGCTGAACTGCAGTATTCACCACATGAGTTAGCAACTTATCAGTCCATTTTTTCTTAGCTCTTTCTATTTACTACACTCCAAAAGTATATGTTCTGTATACCATTTCATTGAGCATCCACTTTTACAATCTAGTCCCCTTGCATACTGAGTCCAACATAAAAAACATGTATTCTAGGGACATGGATATGTTGTTCATCCACACTTATTGGCAGGTATCCTTGCCGCTTTAAATCTTGCCGGAAGGTCTTCAAGCTGGCTCCTCCCTCCAACCCGGGTGGTAAAACTCTCGGCTCTGCCCCATGATGCCAGATCTTCCTTACCGCTTGGAAGCTCAGGTTCCCTCCTTAACGCTCTGCGTATAAGACTGGTTCCTAATTCTTGGTTTTGCGAATTTAAAAGTTTTAGCTAAAATAGACTTGGTCTTCTATCCCTCGCGGCTGCGATGGACAGGATTGACCTCGGCTTTCTGAGATGCCCTTGGCGGGCAGAAGATGTCTCAGACGGATCCGCACTCCACGCGGCTGCCTACTGCTCAGGCCTTGAGCACGACCCGCAGGCTTGCGACCTGTGCTCTTCCTTCTCGGCCTACGTCCACGAAGACCGTGCTGCCCGTTTACAACTGGGGCGTCCGGAGAAGCGTTTTCCTCCGGTGAAGTTGAAAGAGGCCCAGTCAGCGGTTTCCGCGGCGGCGGGCTCGGTGGATCAGCTTGAGCAGATGATCGCCCTCAAAGAGGAGGCGGCGCGGGCCACATCTACCTCGGCCGCGGCATTTGTCCCGCTCTCTCTGGGTGCCTCTTATTCAGCTTCCTTTAAGGAGCTTTGTCTGTCCCTCTCTACTAAAGGAGAGGGACCAACTTCTGCTGGACCCTTTCTCGGTCCAAAAAGAGAGACAAGGGTAAGTCCCTCCGTCGACGCTCTTGGGAGCGGGAAAGATCCCTCTCCCCGAGTCGTCGGCCGTCGACTTCGGTCGACCGCTCGGCTTCGGCCACTGGTCTCACGGTGTCCCCATCAGGCCAGTTGACCGAGACTCCCGTCGACGCGGTCGAGATTTTTCTCGACCCGTTGGACGGGTTGTCGACAGGAGAAGCCGAGAATCCTCTCTCCCTGGTTCCCCCGGTGGGAGTTGAGGACCCCGTGGGCTTGCCAGTGCCTCCGGTTCCGGAGCCTTCGGGTGAACCCTCTGAACCGAGGGGAGTACCGGTTCCCCACGACACCTCCCCGCACCATCCTCGGGATAGCTGAGGTTCTTGGTCTCGGACTTCTTGGCGGTCCAGCCGATCCGCTGTCGCCGGCGGTCTCGGTCTCGGCACTGCGGCGGCGTGCGCCGTCCTCGAGACGAGGGAAGCTTGGACGTAAGTTACGTCGGCGATATGAGGGACCTTATGTGGCAACAGCTCCTTCTGACCGGTAACAAGCTGGCGCTGCCGCCTTCCCCGGCCATTAGGTGGCTGTCACCGGAGCGGCCGAAACAACCCCTTGACTTACCCGAGGAGCCTGTTCCCAGGCCGGTTGTTCAGCCAAAACCAGCTGCTCCACCGATCCCGGTGGAACCTCCGCCTCCACAGCCGTTATTTGAGGCTCCGACCAAGAATTCTCGGTCGGCTCATGGCCTACCCCATAGGCTGTCTCTTACCCTCACTCCCGATCGTCCTCAGCAGGTGGAGGGTGGCTCAGGCCCGAGGCAGCTCTTTGCGGACTCTTCCGAGTCCGACGGCGATTCCTCCCTTTTCTCCAGGCGAATGGACTTGGATTCCTCAGGAGGACAGTCGGTGGACGATAGCCCTTCGTCCTATCTAGGATTGCTTCGGCTCATCTCGGAGTCCACCGGGATGAAGCTCAAACCCGTCTCTAAGCGGGCCAGGTATCCCCTCACGGAGATTCTGGACCGAGGGGATTCCCCTACGGAGGCCTTTCCGGTGGCCGAGGCCATAGTGGGCCCAGCCTTGGAGCTCTGGCAGTGCCCTGCACCTTCAGCTAGGATGGCCAGGAAGTATGCGGTCCCTACCGGTTCCTTGTCTGGTTTTTCGTAACATCTCTCGGCCGAGGGGTTAGTTACCGACAGTGTTTTCCGGCGTGCCGGGAACGCTAGGGACGTGGACAGACCTCCCGACAAGGAGTCCAAGAAATTGGACTATGCCGGGTGAAAAGTCTACGCTGCATCCTCCCTCGGCCTTCATCAGGCCAGTTTGGCCGTCCTCATGACAGATTTCTCTCATGCCCTGTTGGGCTCCCTGGCTGAGGTTATCCCTCATCTTCCTGCGGACCTGCAGACCACGGTTAGGCAGGTGCGGGACCAGGGCAGGACAGTGGCCAAACAGCAGCTTCAGACTGCTCTGGACATTGGGGACTCATGTGCCAGGTCTGTAGCGGCCGCAGTGGCTATGCGTCGTCAGGCTTGGCTGAGGATATCCACCTTCACTTCGGATACCCAGCACAAGTTGGCAGATGTCCCCTTCTTGGGGATCGACCTCTTCGGCCCTGGGGTGGAAGGTCACCTACAGAGGATCGAGAAGTCCAATGCTACCTTGGACTCAGTCTCATCCGCTCAGAAGGACAAAGGCCGCAAACCACAGCCTAAGCCCTTTCGTCCCTCTGCGCCCGCGGCTCATCCGGCCCAGCAACGTCAGGGCCAGCAGGCTCGAGCTTGGCATCCCAAACCCAAGCCCAGGACTTCCTCCAACAGGAAGCAGGGAGGTAAAGGCCAGGAGGTCCCTCAGCTGGTCCCTCCTCCAAGCCTGCCTAGTGGCCGGGTTGAGGGGTGTCGCCCCCAACCCGTCACCTCTTTAGAGTTCCCCGTGAGAGGACAGTTCCGTCACTTCCTTTCCGCCTGGTCCATTATTACCACGGACAGGTGGGTGTTGGAAGAGGTGGTGGGAAAAGGCCTGCCCTTGAATTCGAGCAGGCCCCTGCCCTTCAGAGCCGTCGCTCGGGGGCATTGGGGTCCTAGCCTGCTGTCGGCTCGCTGAGCCGACATCGCTCCCTCCTCCAAAGGAGGTGATCAGGGAGGTGGCGGACCCCCTCAAACCTGGGGTTTGTGTCCAGGTACTTCCTGGTTCCAGAAATGGATGGGGCTGGCGCCCCATTCTCGACCTACACGACCTAAACAAGTTTCTAAGGTCTCAAACCTTCAGGATGGTCACTCTGGCTCAGATAATACCATCCTTGGAACGCGGCGTGTGGTTCTGCTCTCTGGACCTGCAGGACACATTCTTTCCGTCCCTATCCGTCCGTCACAGAGATTCAGCCGCTTTCGGCGGAGGGATCCGCTTCGAGTTCGAGCCATGCCCTTTGGCTTTCTCCAGCTCCCAGGGTCTTCACCCAGTGCATTGCAGTGGTGACAGCATTCCCTCTTGGCGTCGGGGGTCCGGGTATGCCCTTACCTGGATGACTGGCTGATAGCAGCCCCTCCAGACAGGAGGTGGAGGCGGTCCAGAGATCTGGCCCTCAGGTTTGCTCTCAAGTCGGCCTTCTCATCCAGCGAGGCCAAGTCAGAACTCGAGCGAGCAGGTGATTCTTTTTCATCGGGCAGAGCTCGACTCTCTTGAGCAAACACGGCTCCTGGCGGACAGGGCGATGTTCTTTCCTCCTTTGCCCAGTCATTTCTGGTTGGGCAATCGCGCCCTGCCGGGACTTCCTCGCCTCCTGGTCTCATGGCGGCCTGCACCAGCGTGGTCCATTGGACCCGCTGGCACATACGTCCTCTTCAGTGGGGACTGGCCAGCCAGTGGTCACAACGCTGCGATCCATTGGACCAGCTAGTGGCCAGTGCCCCAGGGGATGGGCAGGCTCTCCAGTGGTGGCCGTTCCAGTTCAACTGCAGGAGGGGCATCCCATTTTCCGCCCGAGGCAGCGGTCTCTCTGTCGACGATGCCTCTCTGATGGGTTGGGTGCCCTTATGGGGAACCGGTGCGGCCTCTGGTCCCAGCGGGAGTCCCGATGCCACATCAACCTGCTGGAGCTCCGAGCGGTCTGCCTAGCTCTCACCACCTTTGCTCCGTTTCTCCAGGGTCAAGTGGTCCGAGTCCAGACGGACAATACCACGACCATGTACTATCTAAACCGTCAGGGCGGGACGTGCTCCATGCTTCTATGCAAGGAAGCTCTCCACATTTGGTCACTCGTGCGCAGCCTGGAGGCGGATCTCCTAGCCATTTATGTTGCAGGCACCTCCAACACCCTGGCCGATGCCCTAAGCCGGATACGGGCTGCGTCCCACGAGTGGTCTCTCCTGCCGGAGGTAGTACAAGATCTGTTCTCTCATTGGGGCACACCTCAGGTGGACCTGTTTGCCTCCAGGGAGAATGCGAAGCTGAGGCTGTTCCATGCCGGCCCCCTCAGCAGGGCTCGCTGCAGGGGGATGCCTTCTCGAGGCCATGGACCCTGGGCCTCTTCTACGCCTTCCCCCCATTTCCCTTGATACTCAAGGTGCTTCTCAAAGCAAGGAGGGACAAGGCGCAGGTGATTCTGATAGTCCCAGACTGGCCCCGCCAGTTCTGGTACCCAGATCTCCTTAGCCTCAGCTCCAGGTTCTCGAGGCAGCTTCCAGCTCACCCGGACCTGCTCCCAGTCAATCAGGGGAAGGTGCTCCATCCGGACCTTCAATCCCTGCACCTGACGGCCTGGTTCCTGAGCTACTAGAGTTCCAGGCCTTGGGTCTTTCCAGTGAGGTCCTCAATGTAGTTGAGGCGTCCCGTAAGGAGTCGACCAGGAAATACTATGCCTTCAAATGGAAGAGGTTTTCCATTTGGTGTCAGGGCAAGGGCTTGGACCCTTCCTCCTGTTCCTTGGAAAGCATCTTGGACTATTTATGGTCCCTTTCTCAGCAAGGGCTTAGGTCGACGACCCTAAGGGTGCACCTGGCAGCCATCTCTGCTTACCGGACGCGGGCCAGGAAGCAGTCGGTGGCACAGGAGAAGGTGGTCTGGTGCTTTTTCAAAGGCCTTGATCACATTTCCCCTCCGGTGCGAGAACCTCCACGTCCATGGGATCTACTGCTGGTACTGGCAAAGCTCATGGGCAAGCCATTCGAACCAATGCACAGGTGTGAACTCTCTCACCTGTCATGGAAGACCGCCTTCTTGGTGGCTATCACGTCAGCCAGAAGGATGGGAGAGCTCCAGGTGCTTTCCATCAAGTCTCCTTACCTGGTCTTCCACAGGGACAAGGTTGTCCTGCGCCCCCACCCGAAATTCCTTCTGAAGGTGGTGTCGGAGTTTCACCTTAACCAGGTGTTGACTCTGCCGGTGTTCTACCTCAATCACTCCTCGGAGGCCGAATATAGGCTCCATACTCTGGACCCTAGAAGGGCGCTCGCCTACTATAAGGAGCGCACGGCTGGAATTCGGGGAGAGGTTCGCCAGCTGTTTATCACCTATGCTGAAGCCGCACCTGGCAGACCTGCAGCCAAGCGGACGATAAGCAGGTGGGTCACCTCCTGCATAGATCTCTGCTATAAGTTGGCGGGCATGGAGCCTCCCAGAGGGATAAGAGCTCATTCTACCCGCCGTACTGCTGCATCGGTGGCTGCTTCCAGGGATGTCCCTATCCAGGAAATCTGCAGGGCTGCTACCTGGAAGTCAGCACACACCTTCATTACCCATTACCACATCAACCTTGAGTCACGCCGGGATGCTGGTTTTGGGGCCTCGGTTCTCCAGTCTTTATTTCCCAAGTAAGTATCGGGGGTGTGCGCCTTTCCTTCCTCCTCCCGGAGAACTGCTAGGAGTCTGCCAATAAGTGTGAATGAACAACATATCCATGTCCCTAGAAATACAGGTTACTCACCTGTAACAGGAGTTCTAGGAATGGTATATGTTGTTCATCCACACGACCCACCCGACCTCCCCGCCTTCAACGCACAACCTGAGCTTCCAGCGGGCCAGATCTGGCGTCATGGGGCGGAGCCGAGAGTTTTACCACCCGGGTGGGTGGGAGGAGCCAGCTTGAAGACCTTCCGGCAAGATTTAAAGCGGCAACAATACCTGCCAATAAGTGTGGATGAACAACATATACCATTCCTAGAACTCCTGTTACAGGTGAGTAACCTGTATTTTTCCCCTCCCTGAGGTTGCACCGGGAGAAGAGCATCTTGTTGCTCAGTGTGCCTTTCCTGGTGAAACTATTTAAATAAATAAATAAATATTTACTCCTGCATTAACATTAAAACGTAACCTTGCAATTGTTTTAACTTGTAAATTACCTTCACATTTCTCAATGTATTCTTCTCTGTTATGTATTTCATTTTATTACTGTAACCTTGAAAGTTCACAGTTAAACCCAGTCTTTCCATATCCTTCTGCTTATAGTTATCCCATACCCTTTCCTTAGCAAGACTTGTGTATTGTTTTGACCCAGCAGCTACTATGTTGAGTCAGATAGTGGACTGGCACTATCTGACTGAATATAGACCCATATGGCCACATCACTAAGTCACACTGCACTACCTCGACATGCACCTAGGCTGTATCAGTCCCACAGAGAACAGCACTGGGAGCCATGTTAGCCACATTCAGCCACTCCATGCAGATGAACCCATTGGGCATGCAAGGCACTATGGGGCCATTTGCAATCCCATCATGGACCCATTTGTATAGTGAGCAGCAGCCCTTTTGTGCCCATCCTATGGACACCTGACACATCATCCCTGGTGTCTAACTGCACCCCGACCACTTGTCCTGTGTTCGTTCAACATCTCCCTGGTGTCCAGTGGCACCCCCTCAATCACCTGTCCCATGATTGTAAGACATTTCATTGGTGTCTAGTAACACCTCCCACATCTCGATTGCCCTTCTCATGATTGCAAGACATCTCCCTGGTGTCCAGTGGCACCCCCTCAATCACCTGTCCCATGATTGTAAGACATTTCCTTGGTGTCTAGTAACACCTCCCACAACCCGATTGCCCTTCTCATGATTGCAAGACATCTCCCTGGTGTCTAGTGACCCCCCCAATCACCCATCCCGGGATAGTCAGACATCTTGTCTACAGCACTTCCACCCCCAACCACCTATCCCATGCTCATTCAACATCTCCCTGGTGTCTAGTGACACCCCTCATCCCGCGATCACCCATCCCATATATGTTGAACAATGTGCATACAGTATACTGTGTATTGTACACACGCTGACTGTCTGGTCATATGGCAGGGAGGTGGGGGGGGGCTGTGATGGCCACTATATCGTGATTCCAAATTTCCACTCCCATCCCCAGACATCCTGGTAAGGGATAGGATTTGATAGGTGGTGTTCTGGGAGCAGACGAGGCGGGGAGCCACTGGACCACCAATTCCAACTGGTAAGACTATCAACTGGCATTCGGGGGATGGGGATACCACTGAACACCAGCACCTGATGTATCATTGTTACATAGAAACATAGATTTTGATGGCAGATAAGGACCGCTTGACCTACCCAGTCTGCCCATTTCCCTACCTAATGGATAAGCTGCAGATCCTAGTTAACCAGCAGCCTACTTCTTCCTACCCCAACCCCCTAGAATTGCCTTATGACTGTCCCATGCATGCTTGAATTCCACCACTGTTTTTGACTCCACAACCTCCTCCGGAAGGCCGTTCCATGCATCCGCAGCCCTTTCTATGAAAAAATACTTCCTTAAATTACCTCTGAGCTGCCCCCTTCTATCTTCAAATTGTGCCCCTTGTTCTTGCACTTCTTTTTTGAAAGATGCTACCCTCTTGGACTTTGTTGATTCCCTTGAGGTACTTGAACATTTCTATCATGTCCCCTCTCCTCCTTTCCTCGAGGCTATACATATTCAGCTCCTTAAGTCTCTCTTCATATGTCTTCTGGTGCAGACCCTGCACCATTTTAGTGCCCTCCTCTGGACAGCCTCCATCCTGTCTATGTCTTTGTGGAGATTGGGTCTCCAGAACTGCCGCAGTACTCCAGATGGGGTCTCACCAACTGTCTGTACAGAGGGATAATAACTTCCTGTTTTCTACTGGTGATGCCTCTCCCTATGCATCCCAGTATGTCCCCAGCTCTCCTTGCTGCCCTCTCACATTGCTTGCCCACCTTTAGGTCATCTGATATGACTACCCCCAGGTCCCTTTCCATTTTTGTTGTTGTTAGTATCTCACCCCCCATTGTGTACTCTTCCCCTGGGTTTTTGTTTCCCAGGTGCATTACCTTGCACTTCTTAGCATTGAATCTAAGCTGCCATACATTTGAGCATTCCTCTAACCTTGCCAAGTCCCTTCTCATCCTTTCCACCCACCTTGTGCATCAACTCTGTTGCAGATCTTTGTGTCATCTGCAAAGAGACATACTTTTCCTTCCAGTCCCTCTGCAATGTTGCTTATAAAGACATTGAAGAGCACCGGTCCTAATACTGAACCCTGCGGTACCCCACTAGTAACCCCTCTTTCTTCAGAGTGGACTCCATTTACTATTACTCTCTGTCCTATTCTCCAGCCAATTCTTTATCCAGGCTGTCATCTTGGGACCTACTCCCAGGCTGGCTAACTTGTATATTAATCTTTGTGTGGGACTGTGTCAAATGCCTTGCTGAAGTCTAGGTAGCCATGTCCACAGCCCTCCCTGATCTACTACTTTGGTCACCCAGTCAAGAAATCTATCAGATTTGTCTGGCATGACCTTCCGCTGTGAATCCATGCTGCCTTGGGTCCTGAGCCGCTCTGGCCTCTAGATACTCAACAATTCTTTCCTTCAGAAGTGATTCCATCATTTTCCCTACCACTGAGGTTAAACTAACAGGTCTGTAGTTTTCTGCTTCTGCCTTGCTCCCACTTTTTGTGAAGGGAATCACATCTGCCCTTCTCCAGTCCTTGGGTACCACCCCATCCTCCCATGATTTGTTAAAGAGGGTAGTCAGTGGTGTCACTAGTTCTACCCTTAGTTCTTTTGGAATTCTGGGATGAATCCCATCAGGCCCCATTACTTTGTCCACCTTCAGTTTTAAGAGTTCTTTCAGAACCCTTTCTTCTGTAAATGGGCTGGTATCAACTTCTGTATCCAGAGTGTTTCTACTGTTTGTATTAGGTACCTCCCCCACTTCCTTTGTAAATACTGAGCAAAAATATTTGTTTAGTATCTCTGCCTTTTCACAGTCACCCTCTGCCCACCCTCCCTCCTCTTTATTAAGCCTCACTATCCCTCCCTTGGTCTTCCTTCGCTCCCTGATGTACCTATAAAAGGTTTTATCCCCCTTCTTAACTGAGTTGGCTATCTTTTCCTCGGTTTGGGCCTTTGCTGTTCTGACTGCCTTCCCAGCTTCCTTTTGCTTTAACTGATACAGTTCTCTGTCCTGCTCCTTCTGTGATTCCTTATACTTCCTGAATGCTTTCTTTTTCTCTTGAACCTTCTCTGCCACTTCCTTTGAGAACCAAATTGGTTTCTTACATCGTTTCGTTTTGTTTATATGCTTCACACAAAGGCTTGTTACCTCTGTGATGGCAGTTTTTATTATTCCCCATTGTTCTTCAACCCCTCCTTCCTGCCCATTTGCTAGTGCATTCCTTAGACACTCACCCATTTTGGCAAAGTCAGCCATCCTAAAGTCCAGTATTTTTGCCTTTGTGATGGCTTGACTCTATTGCTGTGTTTATTGTGAACCATACTGTTCGATGAGTGCTAGTTCCCAGATGGCTACCCACTTCTACATCTGTGATCCTCTCTTCATCTCCATTTGAGAGAACCAGGTCTAAGATTGCTCCCTCTCGAGTGGGCTCCAATACTAGTTATCTAAGGCATGACCCCTGTAGGGCATCTAGAATAACCCCACTCTTTGAAGTGGCTGCTGCAACTGCACTCCAGTTAACATCTGGCATATTCAGATCACCCATCAGCAATATCTCCCCTTTTTCTGCCATTCTAAGTATTCTTTCTATCATTTCCTTGTCCATTTCCTCCCCAGAGAAGGGGGTCTGTATACAACCCCTGTGAGGATTGTGGTGCCATTGCTGGTCTCCAAATTTACCCACAGTGCTTCTTCTCCTCCCTGTTTTCCCTTTTGTTCTGTTGCTTTGATTCCTTCCCTTATGAAAAGAGCTACTCCTCCTCCTCTTTTACCCTCCCTGTCCCTCCTGTAGATAGTGTATCCTGGTATGTTTATGTCCCAGTCATGGTTTTGTGTGTACCGTGTTTCTGTGACTGCCATGATATCCAGATGTTCCTCCTCCATCAAGGCCACTAATTCAGGAAGCTTGTTACTCAGACTACGGGCATTGGTACTCATTGCTCTCCATTTTTTGATGGCTTTACCTTCTTTTGCAGCATCCCCCACTGACCTTTCTACCTTGGTCTTTTTCTCATTTAGTACCCTGTTTTGTAGGGAGAGGCTGGGATTTTCCTGCTGCTTATCAGTGCCCCCCCTTGACTAGTTTAAAAGCTTGCCGATGAAGCATTTAAACCGATTTCTCAAAAGACTTGTTTCCTTCCTGGACAGATGCAGACCATCCTGCCAGTATAGGCTGGTGTCCCTCCAGGTGGAACCCCAGTCCCCAATGAAGCCAAACCCTGTGCTCCACACCATTTTTTCAACCATTCATTGAACTTCATGGTGCAAAGTACCCTCACCTCACTCATGCCATTGACAGACAGTACCTCAGAGAAGGATATTGTGTGTGCTACTTGTCTTAGGCCCCTCCCCAATTCTACAAAGTCCTTCTGCACTGCTCTAATCTCATGATTAGCCAAGTCATTTGTCCCTAGGTGGACAATGATGTCCAGCTCAGACTCCCGTGCAGCTGTTCTGGAGTCCTGAGGATCGCTTCCTGTCTCTCAAGCCATGGCACCAGGCAGGCACCTTACTTCAGTTTTCCCTGCTCCCCCCAGTTCTATCCCCCTAATAATTAAGTCCCCCACCAGGAGCTGCTTCCTTTTCTTGTGGTGTCCTCTGCCTCCTTCCTGTGGGCCTCCCTTGTGACAGTTGTCCTCAGCCTCCTTAGTCTCCTCTGCGGGTGCATCCATAGGGGAGCTATGCTCCCCCAGAATGGTGTATGGATTGTGGTGTGGAACAACTGACTGGGTATGCCTCTGTTCCACCATCCTCACCCTCCCTGAGCCACTGTGGTCCAACTGCTGTGCTTTCTTCGCAACCTGTGAGGTAGTGGTGGTGGCTCTGGTGCTCCCTGGGTAGGGGAGGTTCCCTTCCTACCGTCCAGTGTGGCCTAGAGGAAGGTCCCCTTACTACTGTCCAGTGTGGCCTGAAGATAGGCAACTTCCTCCCACAGGGCAGAGAGTTGTCTGCAAATAGGGCATCATCTCAGCCTCCAGAAAGACTCCCGGAAGACTGCTGCCCCACAGCCATTACATTGCACTACTCCCCATATTTTTGTTTTTGTTTGTTTGTTTTTTTTTGTGTGTGTGTGTGTGATTGGTTTGTAATATAGAAATATATATATATATATATATATATATATATATATATTATACAATGTGTATGCTTATATTGTCAGTGCAGTGTGCTAGAGAGGATATGACAGTGATATGCACCTTGCACTCATGAGGAAATGATGTCAGAACCTCAGGTATAAAGAAACTATTTCCAGGGGTGGGTGGGGTGAGGGGTGGGAAGGGGTTGGGCCTAAACTGTGCCCTCACAAAACAATCAGCTAAAAGCTCTGATCCACCGCTGCGATGAGTGCCTTCCTGTCAGCAAGATGCCCTACACAACAATTTGACAGAGAAAATACCCTGCTAATCAAACAGAGAAAAATCCACACATCCAAGTCAGACACAGGTAAACCTCCCCAGCCCCAAAACAGGCCTGGTGGTTTGTGCTCTGAAAGCTGTCAGCCCCAAAATAAGTCAGCTGTGCTTTAAACTCTTCCTGCACTGAAAATGTTAAGAATTGTAACAAACAAATGAAACCTAGATCCACCTCCCTCTGTTGCTTGAAAGACTGTCTTTTCTTGTTTCACACTGCAGGTTTTTCTATGACAACTCCTTAACCACAATAACTTATTTAATAATAGTTTAACTATCACAAACTCCTACGCACCAGTAAATTATTTAAAATAGTTTCTGTCCCAAAATCCTAGTAGGCAATCCAGCTATCACCAAGGGACAACCAAAATGCAGTATTCAAACACTTGTGAAGTTACTTCCAAGATAAGCAGAGTTTGCAAGCTTCTTTTACAACTGCTCAGCCACCTGTATTTTATTTTAAAATAGTTTAACTGTCAGAAAATCCTAGTAGACAATCTAGCTACCTCCAAGGATCTACCCAAATGCAGTATTTAAATCCTTCTGAAGTTACTAACAAGATAAACAGAGTTTGCAAGCCCCTTCTTGGTTAAACACTAAATAAATATGTGAATAAAAAGCAATTACCAAGGGTAGTTATTTTCACCTCCCACAGAATTAAGCAAAAGTGCACGTTTGTTGCAGATATCAAATGCAATATAAAATTTCTCACACAGCTCACAGCTGAATAAAGAAGTAGTGTCCTTCCAGGTCAAGAAAATGTGCTTTGTGTCTCTTAAAATTGCAGCCTCCAGTAACTTATAGTAATCTGATCTAGTCTGGATATCTCCACCCAGGGCAATTTGTTGACAATAGTTTTGATGCAGCCCTTCCTGTTCCAATACAACACTTTTTGGTCTGAAAACAATGTCCTGTACCTAAGGCTGTCTGTGTTTCAATTCACACTGCAGGTTTGTTCATGGGTGGCTGGGAGTAGAGGTGCCACTAGACAGGGAGAAGTTCGTTATACATGGCATGGGTGATCAGGGGTGGGTGGGGAGGGTGCCACTATTTATTTATTTCAGTTTTGTTAGCTGGGTAAGCTCACTGGGCCCAAAAGGTTCCTTTTTCGGGGTGACCTGGAATTAGTTACATACAGTCTTATTGGTCTTTGGCAACTTACAGAGAAACAAGGCAATTACAGGAACAAATCATGTTTTTTGAAGTGCTTTTCGATTCAGAGGTACATGCCATTATTGAAACGTATCATTAACACATTACATTAGACAGGAGGTGATTACAGACAGTGACAGATTGTTAACACCAGCAACTACGATATGAGTAGGCTTTGCACTATTAGATTTAAATCGGTAAATGTAGATAAATGCCGATTTCACTGCACACACACAAATAGATGAAAAAATATTTCCATCGATAATAATCTAAATTTACAGATAGAAAAAGTAAGTTCTGTTACTATTTTG
The DNA here is from genome assembly GCA_016271365.2 of Neoceratodus forsteri. Classification (NCBI taxonomy): domain Eukaryota; kingdom Metazoa; phylum Chordata; order Ceratodontiformes; family Ceratodontidae; genus Neoceratodus; species Neoceratodus forsteri. Next base: position 1,059,262,740 of record CM057454.1, read on the forward strand.
ACATGTGACGATAACAATTTGTGCTTTTATCAGTTTGTAAATCCTCAGCATTTGCTGTCATTAACTGCAATAGTGAAAATTAAATCGATACAAATCGAAATAAATGCTTAAAAACCCATAATTTTGTGCAACTGGTAAAATTTAAATCGATAAAACTTTGGAAAAAAGGTTTAAAAATAAAAATTGATATTTTCCATCGAAATTATAAAAAAATAAAAATCGAAAACTGCCAGCCCTAGATATGAGGAAACAAGCAGTTCGTCTTTTGGCACCATTCCTTTTACAATGTGGTTCCTTTTACAATAAAGCAGCTGCTGGGTCAAGTGCTAGACACTGGGGAGATGTTCAACATACACAGGACAGGTGATCTGGTGGGGTGGGGGGTGCCACTAATCATGGGACGGGTGATTGGGGGTGCCATGAGGCACCAGGGATATTTCATTACATGAGATGGGTGTTCGAGGGATAGGGGCTGCCACTCTGCACCATGGATGCCAATTTGTAATACGGGATGGGTGTTTGTGTGGGGGGTTGCTAGTGGATACCAGAGTCTGCTACTTCACTGGTGTGATAGGCAATCGTGGGCAGTTGGCTGCAGTACAGCTGTCCCACCATTGGTGGGGTGGGTTTCCATGGTAGTAAATAGCACCACTGTTGGTACCGTTTATTGCCATTGCAAACCTTTGAACATGTAGCTGTGCCCGTATGCAGGTTGGGACCCCCTCATTTGCACGGGTGCAGCTTTATATTAGCACCTGTGTGCTAATGGGTTTAACGCATTCAACAGGGATTTCTGAATATAGCCCTCCCCTACAGTGCCTGTCACAAACCCGGATAGCACCAGTGCAAACCATGTTATTGCCAGCGCTAACCTTTGAATAATAGGCTCCAGATGTTCTCCAGTTCTGCTTTTCTTCAGGGGCTAAGTACAGTCCTCTGTGAATGTGCTTAGTGCATGGAGGACAGCGGGACCAGCATCAAAAGATCAGAACTTATATAAACTCTAACATGCAGTGCAGGTATTGACTGTCCCTCTGCTACCTACTGCTGTGATGTCAGCTGCAGGGGATTCTGAGATTTGTAGTAACACAACCTAGAAGTAAACCAAATTAGTCTGATAAATCTACTATATATAGAATAATATATGGGCAGCCATATGCAACAAAGCTGTGTTTCCATCGAGGGGTTGAGATGATATGGGGACCTCAAGAGCGAATCTCGAGAGGTCCCTGACGTATATCTCCAACCCTAGATGGCAATACATGCCAAGTGGTGTTTTTGTTGCCCATGTGTTAGTTTTTTATAGTATATGGATTTTATAGTATATAACAAGTAAATAAAACAGAACGGGCTGTAGTCCTTATGTTCTTAGAAAAAACAAATATCAGTATCACCTGCAGCAGACAGTAGGTAGCAGTGGGAGAGTCAATGCCCTGCAGTGAATGTTAGGCCCTGTACACAATTACGAGGTGGGTTTTAAACCATTTTTTAAAACGGTTTAATACTTACTGTGTTAGTGCGGCCGCATTGCTGCCTTAACCCAGTTTTTGAAGCATTTTCGAACCCGCATCCTGTACACACTCTAAAACTTCACAGAGCACTGCCTGTAACTGTGCTGTGCATAGTGGAGGACCAACAAAGAACCGGGATGAACACGGCAGCTTGTACACACTTGTAAGAGAAACAGTGTTTAGCTTAAACCATTTTTAAAAAAGGGTTATAGACTAGGTATTTACCAGGGTTTAAACTTGGTTATTAAAAACGGTTTAAGTGGGGCTGCAATGTGTCTGCAAACCGTGTTATCTGTGTCTTAGCCATGTTAAGCCCTCTAAAATGGTTTAAGATCGCCAGTGTATAAAGGGGTTTAAAATGTATGTAAGTTCTGATCTTTTGTGTACTGGTCCTGCTTGCCTCCCAGGACTATATAGTCACAGAGGACTGCATTTAGCCCCCAGAGAAAAGCAGAATGGGAAATTTTGATTAATAAACTGGGTAGACTCGGGGTGGGTCAGAAGTTGGTCAAGTGGATGGCAAACTGGTTGACGGGCAGAAAACAGCGTGTGATGGTAAATGGTATACAGTCAGAAGAGATGCAAGTCATGAGTGGGATACCTCAGGGATCAGTCCTGGGGCCAGTCCTCTTCAATATCTTCATCAGTGATATTGCAGATGGACTGGAGGGTAAGGTTTGTCTGTTTGCAGATGACACCAAGATCTGCAATGTAGATGATCCAGATGGGTTGGACAGAATGAGAAGAGATCTGGATAAACTATCAAAGTGGTCAGAAGAGTGGCAACTGGGGTTTAACACAAAGAAGTGCAAGATCATGCACATAGGGAAGAGAAACTCTGAAGCCACCTATAGGCTGGGAGGTGAGTTGCTGGCAATCACAAGGGAAGAAAGAGACTTGGGCAACATCATCACAGAACTGAAATCATCCAAGCAGACCACTAAAGCAGTAGGTAAGGCTAGGGGGATGTTGGGGTGTATTAGTAGGAGTATCACAAGTCGTAAGAGGGAGGTAATAATCCCTCTTCTGGAGTACTGCGTGCAGTACTGGAGGCCACACCTTTACAAGGACGTTAACCAAATTGAGGCAGTCCAGAGAAGGGCAACCAAAATGGTGCACAAACTGCATCAGAAAACATATGAGGACAGATTAGCAGACTTAATATGTATACCCTAGAGCAAAGGAGGGAGAGAGGTGATATGATCGAAACATTCAAACGCATAGGGCATTAACAAGGTCAAAGATGCTATCATGTTTCAATGTAAGAAAAATAGGACAAGAGGACACAGCATGAGATTAGAGGGAGGCCAATTAAGGGGTAATGTGAGGAAGTTATTTTTCACAGAAAGGGTGGTGTAAGCATGGAATGACCTACCTCAGGAAGTAGTGGATATGAATACAGTGCAGGGCTTCAAACAGGCATGGGGTAGGCATAAGGGAGCAATACAAATGAGTATGAATAGATAGGCCATTGACAGAGCAAAGGCAGCTGGCGCATTCATTACATAGAAAAAAAAATGGGCAGACTGGATGGGCCTTGCAGTCCTTATCTGCAGTCAACTTCTATGTTTTAATGAAAACTTCTAATTGGAGAGTATAAAAGCCGTAACATGCACTGCAGGCTATTAAATCTCCCACTGCTGTCTATTGCTCTGATGTCAGCTGCAGGTGATTCTGGGATTTGTAGTAACAGAAGATGTCATCCTGGAAGTAAACAATGTTAGTCTGATACACTCTACTGTACTACAGTAAACGGCAAGTAAATCAAAATGTTTTTGCACAAAAAGTGCGCATTGGGACCGGCACCGCACTTGAGTAAGGGACCCTTTGTGCTGACTGCTCCCCTTTAAGATAAGAGGCAAAGTGTGTGTGCTATGGAGAGAGACAACCATCAGGATTACAGGAGTCTGGCATTTACAATGTCTGTTATGTTGAATCCTTGTCAGTCTGTCTGTGGGATTTGAGTACCCACGATGCCTTGCACTGGCATTGAAGCTTCAGAGTATTGCCATTTGGAGATTGATGCTTAAGCAATAAGGCATGACAGGAGGTGTCTTATGGTGGGATAATGGCCCACCTCAGGTGGGTTGAAGCATGAGGCGTAGCTGAGTGCTTCCACCACCTGAGAAGGACCATTAGCCCACCATAACACACCCCCTGGAGTGCCTTATTGCGATTATGAAATGGGTTAGTTTTAGTAAATTTTCTGCCTTTTTTAAACATTTTACTTTTAGCTGGGCCGTTGTGCTGGGATAACGGCCCAGCTGAAAGCTGCTCTTGGCCAATCCGGAGCCAGTATTCTTTTTACCCATTTCATAATTCAGAGTATTTCAGTTTGGAGATTGATGCTTCAGAGTATTGCAGTTTGGAGATTGATGCTTCAGAGTATTGCAGTTTGGAGAGTAATGCTTCAGAGTACTGCAGTTTGGAGATTGATGCTTCAGAGTATTGTCATTTGGAGATTGATGCTTCAGAGTACTGCAGTTTGGAGATTGATGCTTCAGAGTACTGCTGTTTGGAGATATGCATAAAAACCAAGTCATCAGTATTAAATAGTTCATATGTCCAAGGTGGAGAAAGGGGACTCGGTTTCAGGCAGTGAGGAAAAAAAATCCTTTTTTTTGTGGTTTGATACAGATGTACCTTTGGTTGGTAGTATGCCAGAAAACATTCCCTTAGTGTCAAAAAATAGGATAATTTTAGCTCAAAGGTCCACGATGCCTGAGTGGTTTTGAAGTTACCATTTTAGACGCTGACACGTGGTTGGAATTACACACTTTATGTGGTACAATCGCTTTAAAATCTTTTTATTGAGTGACATAACTCCTGGGGCAATGGTCGGGAATTCTGGAAGAACATAAAGGAACTCACTGGGAATCCACCCAAAACCCCCCCATCAATACTCAGCATCAAAGGAACCACAACCCTCAACCCAAAAACCATTGCAGATACCTTTAACAAAGCCTTACCGACCTCAGCGCTGTTCTACCTCAGGACTACTTCAAAGATGGTGAAGCCCCTCTGTCCGCAATGAACACTACTCCCACCAGCTCCCCCTGCTTCTATTTCAAAGCAGTCAAGGCTCACCAAGTGCGCAAATATGTAACCAAAGCCCTTGGTAAATCAAGATTCAGTAATGACTCCCTCGATCTCAAAATCCTGTCTCTCACACTTTATGAAGTGCTTAGTCCTCTGACCAGAATTTTCAACCTCTCCCTCAGCCTTTGCCAGTTCCCGGACAGATGGAAATCTGCCACTGTCACCCCAATCCATTAAAGTGGTGACAAAACTGCCCACGATAACTACAGACCTATCTCCCTACTACCTTCACTCTCCAAGGCACTAGAACGCATCGTCTCGGACCAGCTCACAGAATACCTGGATATGTACAACATCTTGTGCAAGCAACAACACGGGTTCCACAAAGGTCACAGCCCTACTTGAATTCACCAGCGCAATCCACAATGCATTTGACTCCAGTGAACTACTAGGCTCAATCTACATTGACTTAACTAAAGCCTTCAATACCGTCAATTACTGCCTCCTGCTTGTCCAGCTTCAGAACACTGGGCTGTCAACTGACTCCATTGGCTGGTTTAAGAGCTACCTTGAAGAACGGTCCCAAACAGTAAGAATCGCTGATACACTCTCAGACCCTATACCAGTTTGCTTGGGAGTCCCCCAGGGCTCCATTCTGGGACCTCTCCTCTTCAGTCTATTCTTAAACTCACTACCGGACAGCTGCCCAGAACAAATAATTCTCTTTGCCGACGATGCTGTGATCCTCACCTCGGACCCTGATCCAATCAAATTACATAATAAACTTCAGCAGGCCTTCTCCTCCATCGAATCCTGGTTTCTAAATCATAAACTGCTTCTCAATCAGAAAAAAAAAAAAAGTCTATGGTCTTCTGCAGCCCCCACAACAAAAACAAATAACTCCACCTCTCCATTGCAACCAAACAAGGAGCCATCCTAGAGCAAACACAATCATTCAAGTACCTTGGCATCACCCTTGATCCCAACCTCCCATACACTGTCCATATCAGCAATGTTGCAAAGTCTGCCAATGCGAGGTTAGGCATATTATTCTGGCATAGAAAACACCTAACCCCAGAAGCACTGGCAGTGGCCATCCAAAGTTCCATCATCAGCATCATAGACTATGGTCTTATCATATATGGGTCTGCAACTACCTCTGCTCTCAAACGTATTGCAGCCTCCCTGAATAAGGCCTGTCGTCTCATCACCGGCTCACATCGCCGTACCCACACATGTGACCTTTATTCCCAATCTGGATGGCTTCAACTGGACAAACACTTAAAATAGCAAACCTGCATCACGACCAAGAAAATTATAATGGGTCTGGCCCCACCTAGTGTCTGTGCCCTCCTTAAGCCTAGACATAGGAACATCACTACAAGGAGATCCAATTCCCATCTACTACATATCCCACGATGTTGCACGACCCAAGGACAAAGATCATTCACCTATCGGGCATCCAACTGGCTCAACGCTCTTGGCAGCAACATAGCGACTGCTCCAACAATCAGCCTCTTTAAATCCAAGCTGCACCTCTCACTGCTTGTATCCTGCAATTGCCCATCTTAACATTTCCACTGTTCCAGCTGCAAATGCCCCAGCACTTACAATCAGTCTTTGCACCCCTAGCACCTTACCTGTCATATTCCCTTGACAAGGCCCCCTGGCTGCACTGTCTCCCACCCTCGCCCACCTCCCCCCTGTATCTCCACTCCTGCCCCCACCCCAACCACCTCCCGTACTCCCCTTACGCCCTGCACCTCCTTCCCCCCCTCGATCTCCTATCCTCACTTCCCCCACCACCCACTCCCCTTCCCTTGTCTTGCTCATAGCTCAAGTCTTTGTATTGGTTATTACATGTCTGTTAGTCAATGACTATATGTTTGCAACTAAAAAGGATGACTGTTGCAGACGCTGACGTGGAACCTTTGTAAAAGAGCCTCGGCTCAAAGGTATTGTAATCCTAGATTGAAATAAATAAATAAATAAACATAACTAAACTTACAGAGGAAAAAAAATCATCAGCAATATGGTTACAGAAACAATGAATTTATGACATCTGTGAGACAGAGGATGAACCCTGCATACCGGAATGTCTAACTGAGGAGTAGTACCTCATAGCAGAGGGAGAGACAGTCAGCATTATAGATTGAGGGAATACTTCTGACCAATTGGAGAGTATCTTCCCTCTGCACATGAGATGCACTTATTCTGCGAAGAGTGTCTCATAGGCAGCTGCTCTGGAAATAGGTATGTTCAGGTAAGTTAACATTTAATACATCTAAATGAAAGGTTATGCATATTGGTAAAAATAACAGGTTGGCTACATACTATTTGAATAACATACAATTACAGGAAGTTAAATCAGAGGGAGATTTAGGGGTTCATATTACAAATAGTTTAAAATTCACTGAGCATACCAATAAAACAATCAAGAAATGCCATAGTATGATTCCTTGTATATTAAAAAATATTAAATGTCAGGAACCAAAGGTACTTTTGCCCCTATATTCAAGCTTGGTTACATCCTATTTGGATTTTTGTGCCTCAGTGTCTTTAAGAGATAAAGATGCAGTTGAGAAAGTTCAAAGGAGACTGACTAGGAATGTCTCTGGTTTAAAGAATCTCAGTTATGATAACAGACTAAAGTCTCTAGGGCTTTACTCACTTGAATATAGGTCATTACAGGGTGACCTCTGTTTAGTATACAGAGCAACTCAGGACCAAGCACTGTCTGAAACAATTTGTTTGGAGTAGCATACTATTCCTTGTACCACCCGATCTCATAAATTTAAATTAAAAAATGAACATGAATAAAACAGTAAAAATAAATAAATGTATAACCCAAAGAGTTGCACCAATTTGGAACTCCCTACTACATGATGTGGTTACAAGTGCAAACCTGGAACAGTTCAAGGTTAACCTTGATAATTACATAGGCGACAAAAAATATCAAATCCACCATTAGGATAATTGGTGGTATGTTCACCTTGGGCTAGTCCACCGAGCTTGTAGTTACCTATGGACCAATGAAAATTGTAATATATTATTGATCAGTCTCAATCAATAATATAGCAATTCCACTGCTGAGACCACTATTGAACTTTTAATTTTGAATTGAATATATTTTCTTTTAATTTCATTTTGAATTTTATTTCAGCACAATTACAACTGGCCAAAAAGTCAGTTGATTACAATAGTTAAAAAATAAATATTTAAAATACATACTTTCAAATCATACAATAGATACCATATATTGATACAAAAGCCATTTTTACAATTTCAGTAATATACAAGCATAAAGATTACACCTAGCATTTATGTCTTAACTACTTATGTATAAAAAATTGAATGGCCAAACCATATTTACATGTCATTCATCTTTCTTCATATACCTAATTTTCTGATAAACGAAAAGATGGTGGGCGAGAGGGTTGCACCTAGCAGTGGGAAAATCTTGACGCCTCATATTAATTTAAGGTGTTTTCATAGACAGGATGGAGGCAGTCCAGGGGAGGGCAACTAAAGTGGCACAGGGTCTGCAACAGAAGCCATATGAAGAGAGACTAAAGGAGCTTAATATGTATACCCTAAAGGAAAGAAGGGGAGAGGGGGGACATGATAGAAACATTTAAGTACCTCAAGGGAATCAACAAAGTCCAAGAGGATACCATCTTCCAGAAAAGATATGTGCAAGAACAAGGGGGCAGCTCAGGAGCAACATGAGGAAGTATTTTTTCCACAGAGGGGGGTGGTGGGCACATGGAAAAGCTTTCCAGAGGAGGTAGTGGGGTCAAAAACAGTGGGTGAATTCAAGAATGCATGGGACAGGCATAAGGCAATTATAGTGGGGGTAGGAGGAAGTTGAATGTTGGTTAACTAGTATCTGCAGTTTATCCAAAAGCTTGGGAAATGGGCAGACCTGGTGGGCCAAGTAGTCCTTATCGGCCATCAAAGTTTATGTTTCTATAACTCATATTAAATACTTAACCAACAGAGAATTACTATAAGCCTTTGATCTTACTTCAAGAGGCAGCTCTTGCAGCAGGTAACACAGAACTGTAGCAGGCAGGCAACAGGACCCCATGGCAAACTTCTAGCCAGCAGTCTATGGCCCCCAACGTCAGCCTGCCCCCAGTGTCATATATGGTATAAAGGGTGGGCTGTCCCGACATGTCCCAGTTCTTTTCCCGCCATTTACTCACGTTCATCGGTTCCACAGCTTGCCTCTCGCTAGTCTGACTGCCATTTTCCACCAACTTAAGGTTTCTTATTATTTCATTGAAAGTTCTGCTTTTAGCGATCCTTTCTTCTGTATGTCTTCTTCCTTGATGCCCTCTTCTGGGCACACTAACAAGTGCGCCTGTGGGAAGCAGATTCCATCTGAAAATGGCCATTCGGCCTGTCTGCTGTGCCTGGGCCCAGGTCACGACACCCAGAATTGCCTGCACTGTCAGAACCTCAACAGCCAGACATGGATCCATTGCCAGAAGACCCTGCAGGCCTTCCTCACGGAACAACAGTTGGTTACCATGCAGTGGGACTTCTCTTCTGAGAGGGAATATTCCCACCATTTGAACAAAAAGTCATCAGGGAAACATAAAGATAAGAGGAGAGCGAAGGAGAGGTCCCATTCGCATTCAGTATCCTCTGGCTCCCACTCTGCCTCAACCAGGTTCACCATGGTCAGGGCCCCAGCCGTGGTCTGGGCTATGGGCAGCAAGAACAGAGGCTCCGGGTCCCTCTCTCCAGCCACTAAAAATTAGGCCTTCAGCTCTCCTGACAGGCCACTCTCCCGCCGCAGGTAAGGGACACCAGTCAAGTCTTCCCGGTCGGCCTCTGTATGCAGTGCTAACCCCTGGGACAGGCAGAAGGCCTCGGTTCACTCGTCTGGAAGATCTTTCTGCCTCCCAACCAGGCACTCTAAGAAACCGGTGGAGAAACCCTCCAAACCGCCATAGGACAAACATCCATCAGACAAGCGTCCACCCTCTAAGCGTTTGTCGGCCAGCACTGACATCGGACTGATGATGCTCCAAAAGTTTCTCACATGCTGGTGCAACCAGCAGGAGTCCTGTCATCTCCAGTATCTCCCCCGCCACCAGTTGATGACAGTTACGACGACACCTGTTTGGAGGATGAGCAGGCGTTGGTCCTCCAAGAGAAACAGGTGTCCGACGATGGTTCAGCTAACACTAACCCATCGTTGCCTCCGGTAGGTCCGCCGACACCAGACCACATGGCATCTGACAGCACCAGCATCGGCGATGACATAGGGACCGGGCCAACACCTGACCAGATCCTAAGCTGCCCCTGTCACTGGTCAAGGATCTCTTCAGCCATTGGTGGGAGACCATCTGTTCTGATATTCTTCCCCCAAAGCCTCAGCCAGACGCTCTTCTGCACCAGATGTGACAAAAACTCCAGACAATGGGGCACCTGCAAAGGCCCTTCCCCCAACTCCAGATGCAGCCAAAGTCCGCTCACCACCTCTAGATGAGGGCCATGGCAATGAGCCTCCTCCTCATGAAAAGCCTAAAGGAAAAGTCTCCCATAAGAGATGTCACAGGTCTCGGTCACGGAGTCCGAGCCTCTCAAGCTGTCCTGACAGGCACGGACATAGGAAGAGATGACACAGGTCCCACTCCTCTTTCTCATTGGACTCATATTGGCCCTCGGACTCTTCCTATTCAGACTCGTCCATTGGCGACCTATCTCCTCTGGACCCAGAAGATACACCAAATTCCCCTCCTGATGACCCCTCTTTCATGGAGGTTATGAGGCACATCCAAGCTAATATGGGTTGGGATACAGAGGACCTAGACCCAGAGAGAATGCGCCCGGCATAATACCTCCACCAGAAAGATCCCAAGCCGGTGGTCATACTGCCCCTGGTGGACACCTTCACTGATGTCACACAGGCAGCTTGGAAGCACCCAAATACCTCTACTGCAGTCTCTAAGAAGGCTGATCGCCTTTATAGGACTCCTAAGGAGCATCCCTTAGCTGATTCAGTGGTGATTTCGGCAGCCCATGATCTTTCCCAGAGGCTGAAACACCTCAGCACCCCCCAGATAAGGAGTCCAGACACTAGATTCCATGGGTTGCGAGGTTTATTCCTCCACTACCTGCAGCATTAAGAGCTTGAACATTTTAACAAACATGGTTCAGTTCCAGAATGCCCTCGGGGAACAAGGGATGGATATTGTTCAAGAAATCCCAGACTGTCCACAAAAGGCTGAACTCCTCAAACGTTTGCCAACTGGATCAGACGTGTGCACCCATATCCTGTGTTCAGCTTGTGATTCTGTGGACACAGCAGCAAGAGTGGCAGCGACAGGAGTATGCCTACATCTTCACTCTGGGTCTCTGGATTCAACGCAGGATGTTCAATCTAATCTCCTTGACACACCCTTCCAAGGTTCAGTCCTCTTCAGTGAGGATACAGAAAGGATTATTACTAAATTACAAGATTCTGGAAAGGCACTTCGGACTGTGCAGTCTATGTACTATCTGAAACAGAGACAATTTTGTAGGTCTCGTTTATGTGACCGAGAGGGACATCAGCCACAGCAGCCCCACTTTCAGCCCCAACAGCCACAGTGGGGAGGCTACAGCCAGAGAGGTGCCCACAGAGGCTCTGCCGGACCCACCTCTCACCCGGCCAAACCTACCCAAGCCGCTTTCCCTCCTCCTACCACTGCCTGACTCCCGGGTTGGACCCAGCTTTTAAACTAGTCAAGAGGGGAGGTGCTGATAGGAAACAGGAAAGTTCAAGCCTCCCCCCACAAAACATGGCAGGTAGTAGGGTAAACACTGAGGTACAGAACTTGACAGAGGGCAGGACAGGGGAAAATGGAAAAATGGACAAGGGTAATAAGAGCAGAGATGGGGTAAAAAAAGGATAAAGCCAACATTAAATGGAGGGCAATGAGCACCAATGCCCGTAGTCTTGGAAACAAGCTTCCAGAGTTAGTAGCCTTGATGGAAGAGGAACACTTGGATATTGTGGCAGTCACAGAAACATGGTACACGGAGAACCATGACTGGGATGTCAGCATACCAGGGTATACAATCTACAGAAGGGACAGGGAGGGTAAAAGAGGAGGTGGAGTAGCTCTATACATAAGGGAAGGGATCAAAGCTACAGAACTAAAAAGTAAAGGGGGAGGACAAGAGGAACTCTGGGTCACCTTGGAGACAGGGAATGGCATCACAATCCGCACGGGGTTGTATACAGACCCCCGTCTCAAGGGGAGGAAATGGACAAGAAAATGATAAAGGGCATTCTCAAAATGGCTGAAAAAGGGGAGATAATGTTGATGGGGGACCTGAATATGCCAGATGTTAACTGGGAGACATGGACTGCAGCCACATCCAAGAGCAGGGTAATTCTCGATGCCCTACAGAGAGCATGCCTTAGACAGCTAGTGGGGGAACCCACTCTGGAGGGAGCAATATTAGACCTGGTACTCTCAAATGGAGAGAGGATCACAAACTTAGAAGTCAGTAGACATCTGGGAACAAGCGACCACTGCACAGTGTGCTTCACAATAAACACAACCATGGAAACAAGCCATACAAAGACAAGGATACTGGACTTTAGAAGGGCTGACTTTGGCATAATGGGTGAATACCTGAGGAATGCATTAGCAAATGACCAGAAAGGAGGGGTGGAAGAACAATGGAGAAAAATCAAAACTGCCATCATGGAGGCAACAAGCCTTTGTGTGAAACAAAGAAAACAAAGCGAAATAAAAAACCACTATGGCTCTCAAAAGAGGTGTCAGGGAAGGTTAAGGAGAAAAAAGGCTGCATTCAAAAAGTATAAGGAATCACAGACGGAGCACGACAGGGAACTGTATCAATTAAAGCAGAAAGAAGTGGGGAAGGCAGTTAGAAAAGCAAAGGCCCAAACCGAGGAAAGGATAGCCAACTCAGTTAAGAAGTCGGATAAAACCTTTTATATGTACAATAGGGAACATAGAAAGGTTAAGGGAGGGATAGTGAAGATTAATAAAGGAGAGGGGAGGTGGGCAGGGGAGACAGTGAAAAGGCAGAGATACTGAATGGATACTTTTGCTCAGTATTCACAAAGAAGAAGAGGAGGAGTTACCTAAACCAAACCGTAGAAGCACTCTGGATAGTGGGGTTGACACCAGTCCATTTACAGAAGAAGAGTACTGAAAGAACTCCTAAAACTCAGGGCGGACAAAGCAATGGGGCCTGACGGGATTCACCCTAGAATCCTAAAAGAGCTAAGGGAGGACCTAGTGACACCACTAACCACACTTTTTAACAAATCATGGGAAGATGGGGTAGTACCTGACGACTGGAGGAGGGCAGATGTGATTCCCCTTCACAAAAGTGGGAGCAAGGCAGAAGCAGGAAACTACAGACCTGTTAGTTTGACCTCAGTGGTGGGGAAAATGATGGAATCACTTCTGAAAGAAAGAATTGTTGAGTACCTAGAGGCCAGCAGGGCACAGGACCCAAAGCAGCATGGATTCACAGCAGGAAGGTCATGTCAGACAAATCTAATTGATTTCTTTGACTGGGTGACCAAAGTAATAAACCAGGGAGGGGTTGTGGATATGGCCTACCTAGACTTTAGCAAGGCATTTGACACAGTCCTGCACAAAAGATTAATAATCAAGTTAGCCAGCCTGGGAGTGGGTCCCAGGGTGATAGCCTGGGTAGCAAACTGGCTGCACAACAGGACACAGAAGGTAATAGTGAATGGAACACATTCTGAAGAAAGTGGGGTTACTAGTGTAGTACCTCAGGGCTCAGTACTGGGTCCAGTCCTCTTTAACGTCTTTATAGGTGACATTGCAGAGGGTCTGGCAGGAAAGGTATGCCTCTTTGCGGATAACACAAAGATCTGTAACAGAGTTGATACACAAGGGGGGGTAGAAAGGATGAGAAGGGACTTGGCAAGGTTGGAGGAATGGTCAGACATATGGCAAGTTAGATTCAATGCAAAGAAGTGCAAAGTAATGCACCTGGGAAATAAAAATCCAGGAGAAGAGTACAAATAGCAGGGGAGGTACTAACGGCAACAATAATGGAAAGGGATCTGGGTGTAGTCATATCAGATGACCTAAAGGTGGGTAAGCAATGTGAGAAGTCAGTAAGGAGAGCCAGGGGGATACTGGGGTGCATAGCGAGGGGCATCACAAGTAGAAAAAGGGAAGTGGTTATCCCTCTGTACAGACAGTTGGTGAGACCCCATCTGGAGTACTCGTGCAGTTTGGAGACCTCATCTACATGAGGACATAGACAGGATGGAAGCAGTCCAGAGGAGGGCAACTAAAATGGTGCAGGGTCTACATCAGAAACCATATGAAGAGAGACTGAGAGAGCTTAATATGTATACCCTTGATGAAAGGAGGGACAAGGGGGACATGATAGAAACTTTTAAGTACCTCAAGGGAATCAACAAAGTCCAGGAGGGTAGCATCTTTCAGAAAAAGAAATGTGTAAGAACAAGGAAGCTCAATTTAAAGTTAGAGGGGGGACGGCTCAGGGGTAAGGTGAGGAAATTCTTTTTCACGGAGAGAGTGGTGGACGCATGGAACCGCCTTCCTGGAGAGGTTGTGGGGTCTAAAACAGTGGGGGAATTCAAACATGCATGGGACAGACATAAGGCAATTATAGTGGGGGGTTGCAGGAAGTAGGCTGTTGGTTAACTAGAATCTATAGCTTATCCAATAGGTAGGGAAATGGGCAGACTGGGTGGGCCCAGTGGTCCTTATCTGCCGTCAAAGTCTATGTTTCTATGTTTCTGTGTTTCGCTTCCTCCCATTTTCCCAACAGGGAAGGCGGTCGGAGGCCACTTTTTGCTCTACACAGAAAACTAGTGGAAGGTGACCTCTGATCAGTGGGTCCACCAACTGATAGACAATGGACATTCCACAGAGTTTGTCCAGCTCCCACAGGACAAGCCCCCCATCCCGTTACTCAATGGAACATGTAGGTCTGATTCATGCAGAGATTCAAGCCCTGCTATCCAAGAATGCCATAGAACCCATTCCCCCAACCCAAAGAGGTAAAGGGTTCCACTTGCACTTCTTCCTCATGCTGAAGAAGTCAGGCGACCTGAGACCCATTCTGGACCTCAGTGAACTCAACCAATTTGTAGAGTACAAGAGGTTTCGGCTGGTCACCCTTCAGGCTCTACTCCCCACCATGATCCATCACAGGGACTGGCTGGCATCACTAGGCATGCAGGACGCTTATTTACACATCCTTGTGGCAAAGCTTCACTGGAGGTTCCTCGGGTTCACCTTCCAGGGCAGACATTTTCAATTTGAGCACTACCCTTCGGCACTTCATCAACACTGAGGGTTTTCACCTAGTGCCTTGCAGTGGTAGCAATGGCACTTTGAAGGATGAGTCATTACATTTTCCCAGACTTGGATGACTGGCTACTGACAGCTCCATCCAAAGTACAACTTCTACGAGTCATTCGGGACACCTGTTCTTTCTTCGAGGAACTAGGTATCATGATCAACACCCCAAAATCCTTCCTCAACCCATCCCAGAACCTGAACTTTATCAGGGTGCACCTCAATACTGTTCGAGATAGGGCCTATCTGCCACAAGACAGGGCTGCCCATCTTCAGGCTATAGCTTGCCACATTTCTTCTGCCTTGGTAGTACCAGGCAGAACCCTACTACAGCTGTTAGGCCACATGGTAGCATCCATCATTATGCTCTCCCTTGCAACACTCCACATGAGAACAATCCAGTGGACCTTACGCATTCAATGGGACCAAAGATGGGATGACTTGGATCAACCAGCCACCATCACGAAGCTCGTCTGTCAAGAACTCCAGTGGTGGATGTCATCCCCTTCATTACTCAAGGGGATGCCCTTTCAAAGACAGATGCCAGACCAGGTGTTTACATCCGATGCCTCAGGCTTAGGGTGGGGAGTGCATCTTGTCATTCACTAGACTCAGGGCTCCTGGTCCACGACCGAGGAATCTCGCCACATAAGCACCTTAGAGATGAGAGCCATTCTCTATGCCCTGCAGGCCTTGAGCACTGTGCTCCGCCCAAGACACCTCCTTGTACAAACAGACAACGTGTCAGTATTGTTTTATCTCAACAAACAGAGGCACACACTCCTACCCCCTCTGCAGAGAAGCAATGAGGGTGTGGAATTGGGCCATATCCCATCATCTCAGGATCTCTGCAGTCCACGTCCCTGGAGTCCAGAATACTCTGGCTGATGCTGTCAGCCAAACTCGGTCAAGAGCTCATGAATGGACTGTTATGCAGTCTGTCATCAACGAACTCTTTGACAGATGAGGAACTCCCGAACTGGATCTTTATGCCTCCCCTACCAACGCAAAACTGCCCAGCTTTTGCTCACTAGATCCAGGACCTGGTGTTTTCTGGCAAGATGCATTGTCCCTCTCTTGGACAGGGAGATTTCTGTATGCCTTTCCTCGGTTTCTGCTCCTTCAGAAAGTCCTTCTCAAGGTACAAGTGGAGGGGGCGATTGTCATCCTGGTGGCGCCATTATGTTCTCGCTAGATCTGGTTCCCACTCCTGCAACAGCTGGCTGTGGAACCCCCGATTTACCCTGCCTGTGAGCACTTACCTGCTCTCTCAGGACAATGGGACCCTGGTTCACCCAAACCTTCGGTTGCTACACCTACATGCATGGTTCCTGAAGACTTAGCCAAACTCCACTTCAGAGTCTCAGATAAGGTAGCTGATATCGTGGTGGCTGCCAGAAAACCTTCCACCAGAGCATCCTATGCCATGAAGTGGAAACACTTTTGTCTCCGGGCTATGGCTCATCACCTAAACCGGTGAACACTCTTCTCCAGTGCCTGTTGTCTCTTTTGGACTCGGGCTTGGGCTACCCCTCCATCAAGGTGCACTTAGCCATTTCTGCCTACCATATTCCTGTACAGGGCAGAATGGTGGCACAGATGGACTTGACCACTGTTTTTCTTCGTGGTATCCTGCACATAACCCCCCCTCCCCCATAAGGGACCCTGTCCCTCCTTGGGACATGTTATTCTTTTTGAGAAACTGACCTTACCCCCTTTTGAACCAGCAATTGCAAGCTTTGCTTCCACTCTTGGAAAGCATTATTTTTAATTGCTGTTACTTCAGCTTGAAGGATTTCTGAGCTTCAGGCCCTGATGTGTTAAGAAACCTTACTTGGTATTCCATAAGGACATGGAGACCTTGAGAACAATTCCTAAGTTCCTGCCCCAGATGGTGTCTGAGATGACTTTTAATCAGGACATCTAGCTTTTGGTATATTATCCCAATCATTCCAATAAGGGAGAGGCTCTTCTCCATACTGTAGCTGTTCACCACATTTTGCGGTTTTACTTGGCCAGAACTAAAGACAGTAGACTTTCTGAAAAGTTGTTTGTTTCTTTTACTCCCAGGACTGAAGGGGCTCCTGTGACCAATCAAACCTTATCGAAGTCTATGAAAGAAGATGGCCGCCGAGCTGGGTGTGCTGTATGCTGCGAGCTGCTCTAGCAGCTAGTCTGTGACTTTCTGATTCTTGCCGTTTTCTATCAGATTTTTACTTTGTTTTCCCTGCCATTCTTTTGTTTTGTTCTGTTTTTAAGCTGTTATGCCTGATTAGTCTAGTAGGGGTTGAAAGTGAGTCAGTCAGAGCAACTCGTAAGAGCGATACAGGGGCATCCGAAACAACTCCAAAGTGTGCACTGGGGCTGTTTCATTTTCAGTCCCACTACCGCTCTAAACGGAATAGTTTTGCTGGGCCTTCTGCTCTCATTTTTCCCTACCTGGATTGCTCTGGACTCTGGACTTATTCTGGACATATTGGAGGTGATTTGCTGTTATTCTTCTGTTTATTCCAGTCCCGTTTTGTTTTGAGTCGACCAGGAACTGGAGCTGAGAGGTCACGAGGGGAAAGGTTGTGGAGAGGAAGTAGACTGCTGGGGGAAAATTGATTGGCTGTGACTGGCGTAGTGCAAGAGGACGTAGCCTGGATTTTTTTTCGCCCGTAGAGTAATGCCATCAGTGGATTAGGTCATTAGTCGAAGGGCCTACGACAGCCTTTGGTAGGCGCAGGAGGTGTGGAGCAATCTGGTGCAGTTGAGCCGGTGGTCCCGACCCAGTGGGGCCTCTGGTTGCTGAGGTGCATGGCTGCATGGGGGACTGGGCTTCGATCTAGCCGGGTAGCTGGCAGACCAGGCCGATGGTCCTTTAGGTTTGCCTGGGGGGCCAACTGTTGGGCAATTCATAGTAGTGGCTGTGGGCACTTTCAGCCGTGGTGCCCCATATGGGATTTTTTTGGGCCCTGCTCCTGCACTAATTGGACACAAAGAAGAGGACTCCTGCTTTAAATTTCCTTGCCTACTTATGGTCAGACCTTTTAACTTTATTTGTTTTGCTGTTACTCATTTTGGAAGGCAGTGAGAGTGCCTGTGCCTTTTGTCAGGCTCGCATGTAGTGAGAGCACCTGGGGGCTGAAAAATCATTCAGGATATTTTACTTCATTTTGGCCCAGGGAGTAAGAGTTCCTGTGCTTCATTGGCCTCCTTAGGTTGTGAGAGGGCCTCAGGGGGCTGAAGATTTTTACATCTTTTGTTTGATTTGTCTTACACTTTTGGTTTTAAGTTACGGTTACACCATCAAGGAATTTCATTATTTACTTTATGACTGTTTTTTTCATGCCGACCTAATCGCTTTCCTGGACTCTTGAGACCGAGTTTTTTATATTTTATTTGTATTTTAAAAATTCATTTTAGTCTATTTTATGTTATGGGGGTGGGTGTCGAAGAGTATTTACTGTATTGTTTGATTATATGTTTGGAGTTTTCACCCTTTCAATGTTAGAGCGAAGAAGAGACTCTGATAGGGATTTTATTTATTTTAATTGTTATAGTTGTTTTGTTGATTTATTTGTTTTTCCCCAAGTGAGAGTTGTGGAAATGTTTTATTTATGGGTTTTGTTTAAGTTAATTGATTGGGGTTTTCCTTTCTCTTTTGTGTTGGTTTGGCGTAGTACTGTTTTAATTGGGATTACACTATCTGTTGGAGACCTGCCCCCACGGTCGTGCACTATTCGTCCTCTACTTTTCGCACCCTCCGCCCTTTCACCTCCCCCCGTTGCAGTTTTCAACCTACCAGTGCTGTAGAGCACTGGGTATTGCTCACTGGAGGGGGGCATGAAGGGCAGAGGATGAATGAGCGGGGCCATTGCATCGGGATCGTTAAGCCCAGAAGATGTCCTGGGGCGAAATGGAACCTGGAATGTGGTCCGCCATGTCTGGTTTCCATACCCAAGTGCACCACCAATATTGGTGGGCAGGTAGCTCGGGTGGCCCCAGAAGCCCATCCAACTCGATCGGTGTTATGCAATGCCAGATCCATTAAAAACAAGACTGCAATTATTGCAGATCTTGTTGGGACAGTGGATCTGGCTTGCATCACCGAGACCTGGCAGGATGAAAATGCTGGCCCCACGTTGGAGGCTGCAATTCCAGCTGGGTACTCAGTGTTACACTGCCCAAGACTGGACTGGAGGGGGTCGCGTTCTGTTTCAAGATCAAACTGGGCCTCACAAGTGTACCAGTCGAGGAGGCTGGGTCATTTGAGTGTACTGTAGTAGTAGGTGTAGGTTGTAGGACTGCCCTCATCTACCATCCACCCGGAGATGAGAAGCGTTTCCTTCAGGCAGTAGTGGACTTCGTGATCGACATGGCATTTGAGTTGCCCAGGCTGATGGTCCTGGGTGACTTCAATGCCTGGGTCAATGATGAACTGTCATAGAATCATAGAAACATAGACTTTGATGGCAAATAAGGGCCACTTGGCCCACCCAGTCTGCTTATGTCCCTACCTACTGGATAAGCTGCAGATCCGAGTTAACCAACAGCCTACTTCCTGCAACCCCCCACTATAATTGCCTTGTGTCTGTCCCTTGCATGTTTGAATTCCCCCACTGTTTTAGACCCAACAACCTCCTCAGGAAGGCTGTTACATGTATCCACTACTCTCTCCGTGAAAAAAAATTTCCTCACATTATCCCTGAGCCCCCCTCTATCTTTAAATTGTGCCCCCTTGTTCTTACACATCTCTTTTTCTAAAGATGCTACCCTCCTGGACATTGTTGATTCCCTTGAGGTACTTGAACATTTCTATCATGTCCCCCCGTCCCTCCTTTCATCAAGAGTATACATATTAAGCTCTCTCAGTCTCTCTCTTCATATGGTTTCTGCTGCAGACCCTGCACCATTTTAGTTGCCCTCCTCTGGACTGCTTCCATCCTGTCTATGTCCTTGCATAGATGAGGTCTCCAAAACTGCACACAGTACTCCAGATGGGGTCTCACCAACTGTCTGTATAGAGGGATAATCACTTCCCTTTTTCTACTTGTGATGCCCCTTCCTATGCATCCCAGTATCCCCCTGGTTCTCCTTATCAACTTTTCACATTGCTTACCCACCTTTAGATCATCTGATATGACTACCCCCAGGTCCCTTTCCATTTTTGTTGTTGTTAGTACCTCCCCTGCTGTTGTGTACTCTTCTGGGTTTTTGTTTCCCAGGTGCATTACTTTGCACTTCTTTGCATTGAATCTAAGTTGCCATATGTCTGACCATTCCTCCAACCTTGCAAGTCCCTTCTCATCTTTTCTACCCCCTCTTGTGTATCAACTCTGTTACAGATCTTTGTGTCATATGCAAAGAGGCATACCTTTCCCTCCAGACCCTCTGCAATGTCACCTATGAAGATGTTAAAGAAGACTGGACCCAGTACTGAGCCCTGAGGTACTCCACTAGTAACCCCCCTTTCTTCGGAATGTGTTCCATTCACTATTACCTTCTGTGTCCTGTTGTGCAGCCAGTTTGCTACCCAGGCTACCACCCTGGGACCCACTCCCAGGCTGGCTAACTTGATTATTAATCTTTTGTGCGGGACCGTGTCAAATGCCTTGCTAAAGTCTAGGTAGGCCATATCCACAGCCCCTCCCTGGTCTATTACTTTGGTCACCCAGTCAAAGAAATCAATTAGATTCATCTGACATGACCTTCCTGCCGTAAATCCATGCTGCTTTGGGTCCTGTGCCTCACTGGCCTCTAGGTACTCAACAATTCGTTCTTTCAGAAGTGATTCCATCATTTTCACTACCACTGAGGTCAAACTTACAGGTCTGTAGTTTCCTGCTTCTGCCTTGCTCCCACTTTTGTGAAGGAGAATCACATCTGCCCTTCTCCAGTCCTCAGGTACCGCCCCATCCTGCCATGATTTGTTAAAAAGCGTGGTCAGTGGTGTCACTAGGTCCTCCCTTAGTTCTTTTAGGATTCTGGGGTAAATCCCATCAGGCCCCATTGCTTTGTCCATCTTGAGTCTTAGGAGTTCTTTCAGGACTCTTTCTTCTGTGAATGGACTGGTGTCAACCCCCCTACCTAGAGTGCTTCTATTGTCTGGTTTAGGTAACTCCTCCTCATCTTCTTTTGTGAATACTGAGCAAAAATATTCATTCAGTATCTCTGCCTTTTCACTGTCTCCCTCTGCCCACCTCCCCTCTCCTTTATGAATCTTCACTATCCCTCCCTTAACCTTTCTATGCTCCCTAATGTACCTATAAAAGGTTTTATCCCCCTTCTTAACTGTGTTGGCTATTTTTTCCTCGGTTTGGGCCTTTGCTAGTCTGCCTTCCCCACTTCTTTCTGCTGTAATTACTACAGTTCCCTGTCGTGCTCCTTCTGTGATTCCTTATACTTTTTGAATGCAGCCTTTTTCTCCTTAACCTTCCCTGCCACCTCTTTTGAGAACCATAGTGGTTTTTTACTCCGCTTTGTTTTCTTTATTTGTTTCACACAAAGGCTTGTTGTCTCTATGATTGCAGTTTTGATTTTTTTCCATTGTTCTTTCACCCCTCTTTTTCGGTCATTTGCTAGTGCATTCTTCAGGTATTCACCCATTTTGCCAAAGTCAGCCCTTCTAAAGTCCAGTATCCTTGTTTTTGTATGGCTTATCTCCATGGTTGTGCTCGTTGTGAAGCACACTGTGCAGTGGTCGCTTGTTCCCAGATGTCTACTGACTTCTAAATTTGCGATCCTCTCTCCATTTGAGAGTACCAGGTCTAATATTACTCCTTCCCGAGTGGGTTCCAACACTAGCTGTCTAAGGTCTGCCCCCTGCAGGGCATCGAAACAGACCCTGCTCTTGGATGTGGCTGCAGTACACGTTATCCAGTTAACATCTGGCATATTCAGGTCCCCCATCAACAGTATCTCCTCTTTTTCAGCCATTTTGAGAATGTCCTCTATCATTTTATTGTCCATTTCCTCCCTTTGAGACGGGGGTCTGTATACAACCCCTGTGCGGATTGTGATGCCATTCCCTGTCTCCAAGGTGACCCAGAGTGCCTCTTGTCCTCCCCCTTTACTTTTTAGTTCTGTAGCTTTGATCCCTTATGTATAGAACTACTCCACCTCCTCTTTTACCTTCCCTGTCCCCTCTGTAGATTGTGTACCCTGGTATGTTGACATCCCAGTCATGGTTCTCAGTGTACCATGTTTCCATGACTGCCACAATATCCAATTGTTCATCTTCCATCAGTGCTACTAGCTCAGGAAGCTTGTTTCACAGACTACGGGCATTGGTACTCATTGCCCTCCATTTAATGTTGGCTTTATCCTTTTTTCCCCCATCCCTGCTCTTATTGCCCTTGTCTACATTTCCATTTACCCCGTCCTGCCCTGTGTTGAGCTCTGTACCTCGGTCTTTACCTTACTACCTGCCATGTTTTGTTGGGGGAGGCCTGAAATTTCCTGCCTTTTATCAGCGCTTCCCCCCTTGGCTAGTTTAAAAACTTGCCAAGGAAGCATTTAAACCTGTCACCTAGGAGCTTGGTTCCCTTCATGGACATATGCAGACCATCGTGCCAGTATAGACCTTTATCTCTCCAGATGGACCCCCAGTCCCCAATGAAGCCAAAGCCCTGTGCTCTGCACCAGTTTTGCAACCATTCATTAAACTGCATGCTGTGCAGTACCCTAGCCTCACTCCTGCCATGGACTGGTAACATCTCTGAGAAGGTTACCGTGCTTGCTACCCGTCTGAGGCCCCTCCCCAACTCCACAAATTCATTCTGCACTGCACTGATCCCATGCCTAGCTAGGTCATTTGTCCCAAGGTGGACTATGATATCTAGTTCCCTCTCCTGTGATGCTGCTTCTGCAATCCTGAGGATTTGCTTCCTGTCCCTCCAAGCCATGGCACCAGGCAGGCACCTTACTTTCTTCTCCTCTCCCTTCCCCAGTTTTACCCTCCTAAAAATTGAGTCCCCTATCAGAAGCTGTTTCCTTCCCCTTTGGTGTCCCTTGCCACCCTTTTGTGGGTCTCCCTTGTGGATGTCCTCAGCATTCTTCTGGGTCTCCACTGAGCAGTTTGGACAACACTTCCTCTAGTTGATGTCATCTCTGGGCCTTACACAGATTGTTACCTCTGCTACTCACAAACACAATCACTCTCTTGACGTAGTCTTCCTCAAGGAGATCATAGTCTTTGATTTGGGGGTGGAACATGCTGGATGGTCCAATCACTACACCATGGGGTACAGTTTTTCCACCCCCCTTCGTAGGCCTCCCCTATGGAGATGGACAGGTACTGCCCATTAGGAGATGTAAGCTCTGAAGGCCTGGCAGCAGTGCTTGACCTATTCGGACTTTCTGGGGCAAGCAGTAATCCAGAGGCTTTGGTACTAGCCTATAACAAGGCCGTTTCTACAGCTTTGGATGTTATTGCTCCTGTCTGTGTTCATCCTCTTTTTCTTCATCCTTGGTCCCTATGGTTTGACGGGATCTTGAGATAGATGCGACGACTAGGACGAAGGTTAGAGCGTTGCTGGCAGAAATCCACTCTGGAGGCCGACCATCTTAGATTGATGGAACATTATCAAGTCTATCAATGTGCAGTCACCTGTAAGGCAGAGTTCCTGTCCGGAGAGATTGCGGCTGCTCAGAACCGACCGGCTCAGCTCTTTTGAACTGTGGGCAGACTCTGCAACCCAGCCTGCCTGCAGATTCCGAAGAGCCTTTTCACAAGTGGAGTGTGGTGAGCTTGCTCGATAATTTGTGGCTAAGGTGGCTGACATCAGGGAGGGGCTCCAACCAGCACACTCTATGGGAGCTGCTACCGATCGGCGCATGGTCACCTTCCCTCACTTTTCCTGGAGTACCTTCGACCGGCCCGAAGTTCGTTGATGTCGTGCGGATTGTCCAGGGTATGCACCCTACATGCTGTAGTTTAGATCTGGGTCCAACCACCCTGATTTGGGGTTATTGTGATATCATTGGCCTGGTTCTAGCATGGATAGTCTGGTGCTTCCTTGAGTCTGGTGAGTTTCTCAGCACCCTGAAGAAGGTGGTGGTGAGTGACACCTCTCCTGAAGAAAGCTTCTCTGGACCTAGGCTGCCCTGCCAACTACAGACCAATCTGTAACCTCCCCTTCATGAGGAAGGTGATTGAGACAGTAGTGGCTCTACAACTGGAGAACCATTTGACCATCCATCCAGTTTCTGAAAGGGGCATAGCACCAAGACGGCACTGGTTCGGGTGCTCAATGATCTCCTGATGGTGAGTGACCAGAAAAAACGTTCCATCCTGGTCCTTCTCAATCTCTCCTCAGCATTTGACACTGTGGACCATGGGGTTCTTCTCGAATGCCTGAGGTTCATCTGTGGCCTGTCTGGTACAGTCGTCAGGTGGTTTAAATCTTTCCTCACTGACAGAACTCAGAGGGTGGTGTCAGGGGTTTATTCCTCCAACCCAGTCTCTCTGTCATGTGGGGTCCCCTAGAGTTTGGTATTGTCCCCCATGTTGTTCACAGTGTACATGCTGCCCCTCGGAGGCATTGTAAGATGGTATGGGCTGAGGTTTCGCTGCTATGCTGATGATACCCAGCTCTACCTGTCTTTTGCACCCAACCAGGATCGAGCTCTCTCGGTATTTAATAACTGCCTTGCCGAAATCCAGGGTTGGATGAATTTGAGCTGGCTGAGGTTGAAGTCAGAAAAGATGAGATGATGGTTGTGGACCCTGGTTGCCAGATAGAGGGGTCAGGAGTGGGTCTGCCTTCATGACTTTTCCTGGGAGGCTTTCAGCTTCTTACCTCCAAATGGGTGCGAAACCTGGGGGTGATTTTTGACGATGGGCTGACATTGCGATCACAAGTGTCAGCAGTCGTCAAATCCTCTTTTTACCATCTGAGGAACATCTCCAGGGTTAAGCACCTAGTTCTGTCTGGCGATCTTCCTACACAGGTCCACGCCTTTGTGACCTTGCACCTTGATTATTGCAACTCCCTTTATCTAAGGCTACCAGGGGTGGATATCCGCTTCTTGCAGCTGCTGTAGAACACTACAGCCCGGTTATTGACTGGAACTCCCTGGACTTGTCACATCTCTCTGGTGCTGTGCAAACTGCACTGGCTGCCGGTTCAGTGGCGGATCACCTTTAAAGTTGGACTCTTGACTTATAAAACCCTACATGAACAGGGCCTGGACCACCTGAAAGAGCTTCTGGTTCCTTACTGCCCTGGGTGATCACTCTGCTCAGCTGACAAGGGGTTGCTAGAGATTCCAAGGATATCCTTAAAATCTCCGGGGGCCCACGCATTTATGTACGCGGCCCCAGCCCTTTGGAATTCTCTACCCCGTCAGCTTTGGGAGTGCATGACCATGGAGGGATTTAAACAGGCCTTAAAAACCTATCTCTGGCACCTAGCCTACCCTGTCTGATTTTATTGAAGTCTGATTTTTATGGTCATTTGTATTTAACTGTGTTTTATAATATTTTGTTTTATTTTATTGTTAAAGCAACTTGATTTTTTACAAGGTGCAATATAAATAAAGTTATTATTATTATAGAAGTGGTTAGTCCATTGCATTTCCCTTTGTTATCAGAAGCACAGCAAGCCCTTGCCGGGCTCAGTAAGGGGCCACTCCATGAGGGCCGTAGTGGCCTCCTTCACTGCACTCAAAAAGGTGTCTGCATCTGACATTTGTGCACCTGCTACGTGGCACACAGTCCATACCTTCATAAGGCATTACAGTGTGGACATTGTCTCTTGATGTAGAGTGGGTTTTGGCCTTGCATTTTTGCAGGGTCTTCTCTCTTAAGAGAACTCTCTTCCGCTCTCCTCTTACCTTCCTCCCAGGTTTGTTAGGTTTCTGTGCAGCTTGGGAATCAGTCCCAACTGTGTTACCTGCTGCAAGAGCTGACTCTCGAAGTAAGCTAGTACAGTTACATAAGAACTTACTGTAACAGTAGATCTTCTAGAGAAGCTGTTGCAGCAGGTATATTTCCTGCCCTCCTTCCCCTTAAGGGGTTTCCTACTGCATGTGACCTACGCCGACTATTACTGGCTTGTTGCATGAGGTATTGACCTTGATTCCCTGGTTCAGACCACTTTACATCTGGATGCCAGACTCTCCAACAGAAGAACTGGGGCACATCGGGGACTGCCCACCCTTTGCATTGTACATGACATTGGGGTTGGGCTGACGTCGGGGGGACTGGTCCCCGCCATAGACTGCTGCCTAGAAGTTTGCTGTGGGGTTCTGTCACCTGCCGACTACAGTCCTAACTGTGTTGTCTGATGCAAGAGCTTCTCTCGAAGATCATCTGTTACGGTATGTTCTTACATAACTGTACTTTCTTGCATATGGTTATTGCCAATGGCCACTGTTATGCAGGTCATAAGAAGGTCTTTTTGTCAACAACCTATTAAGTTTGTGCTCAAGTTGGCAAATCTCTTGAAGTAGGCTGTACAATGCCTTTTCTGTCCTACAGTCCAACCTCTCACAATTACTTTCAAGGAGGGCCCCTGAACATTTTGTTTCCTAGCCATAAACCATATTCATGGCCCTTTTCTGGATTTTTTCTAGCTTGTGCCATACTGGGGCATCATATTCCAGGACTGCCCACACCACTATTCAATAGTAGTACAACAGGTCTGCCCTGCTTAAACCTACCCTCTTTAACATTTGTAGTTCCACTCTCTGGTGTTTCTGTTCTCACTTTTACAGAAAAGATCCCCTATATTGACCTTGTTAATGCCTTTAAGGCATTTGAGGTTTCGTTCATGTCCCCTCTCTCTTTTTCTCCTTCAGTGAGTACATGTTCAGGTTCACCAGCCTCTGTTTTTAGAGGATATCCTGCTGCCTTTGAATCATCTTGGTAGCCCTCTTCTGTGTTGCCTCCATCTGGTTTATGTCTTTCTTAAGGTAGAGGCTTTAGTACTGCACCTGTACTCCAGATGCGGATACACCATGGACTTGTACAGGGGGCAGAATGACCTCTTCCTCCTGTTGGAGAGTCCCCTTGGTAAGCAACCCAGCATTCTGTTCACCTTCCCTGCCCCCTCTGTGCACTAGGTTGACTATTATAGATCACTTGTAATTGCTATCCCCAGGTCTTTCTCCTCCTCCGAGACCGTGGCCTTCACCTCCAGAGACTGTAAACAACCCTAGGGTAATTATGCCCTATGTACATTGCCTTGTACTTTTTATCATTGAACACCAGTTTCCATATTCCAGACCATCTTTCCCAACTTGCTAGGTCCTCCCTTTGATCCCTCACACCCTCCTCGGTGTCCACCCTCCCGCAGAGCTTGGTATCATTGGTGAAAAGACATATCTTGTCCTCTGATGCCATCCCCAATATTGTTGGTAAATACATTGAACAGGACTGGACCCAGCACTGATCTCTGTGGGAACCTCTAGTACCATCTCTCATCCTGAAGTGCCACCCACCACCCACCATCTGCTGCATTCCACCCCCTAGCCAGTTTGCCATTCACCTGGCTTGTTCCTCCCTGCCCTCATATCGACCAGTTTTTTAATCAGCCTCTTGTGGTGGACTGAGTCGAAGGACTTGCTGAAGTTCAGGCATAGTGTGTCCACCACTTGGCCCTTGGCTACTGCCCTAGTGGCCAAATCAAAGAAGCTGATCAGATTTGTTTGGCATGACCTTCTTGCTATGAACACATGTTGTCTGCTGTTCTGGAGCCCCTTTGCTTCAAGGAACTCAACCAACCTTTCCTTTAGGATGGTTTCCACCAGCTTGCCATGGTTGATGTTAAACTGATTGGTCAATAGTTCCCCAGTTCGACCCTAGGTACACTGTCATGCATGGGCACCACATCAGCTGTCTTCCACTCACATGAGCAGTTGAATAGGCTAGTTAGGAGCACTGCAAGGACTGCGACTGCTGCTAGCTCTCTCAGCACCCTTGGGTGCATGCCATCCGGCTCTGGGGACTTGTCCATCCTGAGGGCCTTGAACCCTTTGAGGACTCTGTCCTCAGTTATTGCTTCCTCCTTCCTTCTTCCTCCCCACTGCCCCCTGTCCCTATCCCTATTTTTCTCTGTGGTGGTGGTAACCCATTCTTCTCCTCAGTGAAGGCTGAGCAGAAATATTCATTCAGTACTGCCACCTTTTCTGTTTTTCTTCACCCACTTGGTCCCTGTTCTCATGTTGACTATATCCTCTTTTGTTGTTTTTTTCTCCTGGATGTATTGGAATAAGGTCTTGTTATATTCTTTGACCCCTTCAGCTATTCTTAGTTCTGTCTCTGCCTTGGCTTACATTACCACCCCACAAGTTGATTTCAGCTACACTGCATAGACTGCCCTGTGCTGTTCCCTCTGGGTCTTCTTGTATTTCCTGTAAGAAACATTTTTTCCCTCACTGCTCTGCCTATCTCTTTTGTAAACCACAGCAGCTTCCTCCTCCTGCTCCTATTATCTTCTGATTAAAGTGGGTTGTGGTAACTGCCTGGACCCCTCCCCAGTTACTGTCCATCTATCATCCACACCCATGTTCTCCCTCAGCTCTCTGTCTTTCCCCTAGCATTACCCACATGAATACAGAATCCACTCTTTTGAAGTCAAGATGACATATTTTGTTGCCCAATGTCCACCTTAAACCATACGGACTGGTAATCACTCCTTCCTAAGCGCTCAGTAACCCTGATACTTTTGACATGATTGGTATTCATCAGAACTAGGTCCAGGATGGTGCTAGCCCACCGGCGCAGTGGTAGCACTACTGCTGGCAACGCCAATGACACAGATTTGGAAGAGAGGCCAAGGTGTCAGATGGCCTGCTGGGGAGAGGAGGATCAAGCATCCACCGGACTGCTCTCTTCCTTCAAGGAGGAGGATTGGGAAGAGCTCAGTGCTCAACTGGCCCATGGCAGAAGCCGGGGGAGAGACACCTGAGCTGAAAGGTGGGGGAGGCATGGCAGACGGCACATGTGCTTTGATGTCACTGCATGCCACATCTCCCAGAGGGGACAAAAACAGGAAACACTCGACTATGCAAGATGACCACTGTCCTGGGCAGGCCCCACACCATGTGACTCGGGCTCCTCCCGGAACCTGTATCTGGTCCTGGCAGGTCGAGGGACACCCCACCAACCTGCCATGGAGGGCAAGATGTGGGGGGTTATTTGAGAGGTAAGCCCTGGGGGAATCTAGGGTGACAGTGCTGGGAGGACTGGCAGGACACAGGGCTGGCCAGGACTGGGAAAAAACCAAAAAAAAAAAGAACTAGGTCCAGGATGGCCCAATACCTTGTTGGTTCCATCACCCACTGTATAGGAAATCCTAGAATGCATCTAGGATTGTTCAGCTTCTGCTGTTGTTTGCCCATGGGATGGTTCAATCCACATTGGGCATGTTAAAATCTACCACTGTTATCACTCCTCCCGCAACCTTTATTCTCATCCCCCCAGCTCCCTGTCTGTGGTTTTGCCCTGACTTGGTGTGTCAGTACACTACCCCAGCCCTTATTTTCTTCCCCACCCTTTACTGCATCTATACCCATAGCATTTCTGTACTATCCCTTCATGTCCTCCCTTGTGACCTTTATTCCCTCCCTAACACAGATCACCACCCCTACCCTTTGTTCTGACCTTCCTATAGAGGATGTATCCAGGAACAGACAGATCCCAGTCTTGGTTTTGGGTTGCCCAGGTCTCAGTGACCACCAAAGGATCTGCCAGGAAGCTGGCCCATCGATGCAGTGGTAGTGCTATCACTCTCGATGCTGGTGACCACAGTTTGGGAACAAGTTTGAGTTATCGGGTGCCAGCCAGGGGATGAGGATTGAGGGTCCCAGCAGATGTTGTCCTCCCCTGGGATGGGAGGGTACCATCCTCTGCCACAATACTGACACCTAGGTCACAGTAGGTGTCAGTGCAGCTGGTAGGGCTTGGAGGGGGACACAGCTGAGGCTGGCAGGCGGCAGATGCATAGCATGGCTGGGCCTGCCTTAGTGTCCATACATGCCGTGTCTCCAGGGGGATAGGAGAAACTAGGAAATAAGACCCCAATATTCCCACAGTGAAGGCCACAGCAGTTCATAGGCTGATGCCTCCCCAGCCCAGCACAGCCTGACGAAATGTGCAAGTTTGGGGTAGGGTCCCCTCACAACACCCCTGGGGGGGCTCAAGCCAGAGCTCCATGGAGGTGAATGACCGTGGCTGGGGAGGTTCAGGAGGTAACTGGTAGACTTGAGGCCAAGAGAGGAGGCTGGAGAGAGGGGGTCATAAACAGGGGGGAAAAAAAAAAAAGGCCTGCAAGGCCCTCCATCATCATGGCCTGATGGTCATCCATTTTGTTTCCCAGACTTCTGGCTCTCCACATTCCTTATTTCCCAGTCCTCTCTCCCTTCCTGCTCCCTCTTTCCTTCTTTTGTTACCCTAATAGCTTGTTCCCCTTTTTTTCGTCTTTCTCCCCCCCTTTCCTCCTATTCTTTTCTCACTGTGTTCACCCTTCCACTCACCCCTTTACCTTTTCACGTATTGTTCCCCATGCTTGAGGGAAGCATTCCTGCCTCCTCCTGTGTTCCCAAGTAGTCCTCTCCTCAACTCTGTTTGAATTCAGGCTCAACTTAAATTAATTAACTTCACCCTTGACACGGGTGCCTCTGCTGCTGCAAGCAGCTGGGTGGGCCTCTTCTGTCTGCTGGCTGCCTTCCTCACTGTACTGCCCTTCGATCACCAAACCAAAGCTTCACCCTTGACACGGGTGCCTCTGCTGCTGCAAGCAGCCGGGCGGGCCTCTAATGTCTGCTGGCTGCCTTCCTCGCTGTACTGCCCTCTGATCACCAGACCAAAGGTATGCTGCTGAAACTTGACTGGCCAGAACCATCGTCTCTGCCTGCTGACAGGCTGCTGCAGTTCTTTAATTTCTTTGCTATTCCATCTGCTTCTGGACTTTAACTAATGTTACATACTGGTTGTGGTACTAGTTAAGCCTCTCCAAATTGTTCTCTGAATCCTAATCTAAAAGTGAACCTAAGCCTGTTTATAGCATTTGTGCACTGCAAGGGTAGTTTGTAGTGCAAGTTCTTTTACACTACAGCTTCACCCTTGACACGGTTGCCTCTGCTGCTGCAAGCAGCCAGGCAGGCCTCCTCTGTCCGCCGGCTGCCTTCCTCACTGTACTGCCCTCCGATCACCAGACCGAAGCTTCATCCTTGATATGGGTGCCTCTGCTGCTGCAAGCAGCTGGGCGGGCTTCTTCTGTCCGCTGGCTGCCCTCCGATCACCAGACCGAAGGTACGCTGCTGAAACGTGACTGGCCAGAACCATTGTCTCTTCCTGCTGACAGGCTGCTACAGTTCTTTCATTTCTTTGGTACTCTGTCTCGTTCTGTACTTTAAGCTAATGTTACATACTGGTTGTAGTACTGGTTAAACCTCTCCAAACTGTCCTGTGAATCCAAATCTAAATGTGAACCTAAGCCTGTTTACAGCAATTTTGCACTGCAAGGGTAGTTTGAAGTGCAAGTTCTTTTAGGCTACAGGTTTGTAGATTTTAAACTATTACAGCTCTCTTTGCTTTAAGGTCCATTGCTTATCTACCCTGGAGCAGAAACTAACTTTATAGTGATACAGTTATTTCTGTTTAGACTAGATTTCATTTGGGTCACAGTTGTAAGCTTTGCCATGCAAATAATCCAATTTCTGCTTCACTTTCTCTCCTACTGTCATCTCCTTGCTTGACTTTTTATGCCCACCTCCCCTCCCCCACGTCCAGCCTTTGTTCAATACTCTCCGTCCCCCCTTGGCACCACTCCTATGCAATCTTCGTCCTTCCTTCCCACTAACATTGTAACTCCACTTAAAGATATGGAGTGCAGCTATTAGGCCTGGCACTTGTCCTGTCCTCCCCCTTAAAGACATCTTCCTTTTTAGGTCACCGCCAAACTGTAAGGGTACACATCTGCCTATAAGACCAGGACACCCCCCTAGCTCCATCACATCTTAATTTATTTTACTTTCCTCCCCCTCCCAAGACCCTGTTTGCTGTGCCACCACCCTTTTCCAGTCTTGGACATGGCAACCAGACTAATGCTAATTCTTCTACTCCTGCCCACTCTCTGTTTGCAGCCACTGAATGACCCTAATTCAGCTGACCCTCTTATCACGGTGCACCCCTGTGGCAACATCTACAGCACTATAACATCCATGCATATCTGTGGCTCATGTGTCAAATGCATGCCTAACAACACACCCTGGTCTACCTAGCCCAGAATGCATCCAGCTCGGCCAAGGCTTCCCCCTCCCCACAGTCCTGCCTAAACTGGCCATTCTCTCTGATAAGCATGCAGCTCGAATGACTCCACAAAGACAGCTCAAAGCTAGCTTTAAACACTTTAAAAGTTACCTGGTCAGATTGGTACTCCAGTTACTACTGCACTCAGGCAACATCCGCCCTAATCCCGACCCTCCTCTATTTCAGGGGTTGAGTGCACTGAAACCAGGCACCTTAACCTTTGCATCACTAAACATCTGCAGCCTGACAAAGTTTGACAACCTTCAAGCCTGGGTAGCCTTACATAATCCAGATGTACTGTCTGTGGTAGAGACATGGCTCACTCCCAAGATCCCTGATGGAGCCATCAGTCTACTGGGCTATTCGATCTTTAAGCAAGATCATAAATCTAAAAGAGGTGGCAGCTGTGCAGTCTACCTTAAGGACAGCCTTCAGGGCATAGACCTGAATTTACCCAGCCTAGGGTTGTTTGCCCAGGCCCTTGCCATTAAGGTTCTTCTTGGGGCCCACAACAAAACTGTCACAATTGTATCTGTCTACATCCCCCCAAAGAACTCGGCCCAAGGTCTCCATGCTGTCATAGACTATCTTGGAAGTCTAACCCTAAGCTCTGAGGTTATACTCTTAGGTGATTTCAATATTAATTGGCTTGCCCCTGAAGCTGACCAATTCAAGGATGCAATTCAGGCTATCCACTTTACCAAGTTCATTGAAACTCCTACTAGGACTAACTCCAGGATGTGCACTAGTACTTTGATTGACTGGGTGCTCACCAACCAACCTGAGCATGCCTCTAATGCCTCCGTCCTCCCGGATGACATCAGTGACCACTCCACTGTCATGTTCAGTTGGGCTAATAATTTCTCCAAACTGCCTCCTAGAACAATCACCAGCAGGGTTCTCAAACCTGGTCACACTGACCACTTCAAAAATGGATCTCCTCAATGCTGACTGGTCCTCGGTTTTTCTTTTGAGGCTTCTGACGTTGACAACGCACTCAACCTTTTCATCCTCCTCTTCAATACAATCTGTGACACCCATGCTCCCATAAAAACGCAGAAGATCAAAGGCTGCTTTAACCCATGGATGAGCCCTGATACCCTTGAGCTAATGAAAAACAGAGACCACCTCTGGCATATAGCTAGGGCCACTGGCAAGCAGTCTAATATCCTGAACTACAAATGTGCAAGGAACAACTGCACCAGGATCATCTGATTAGCCAAAAATGTATACCATAAAGATGCTCTAACCAAGAACCGGAATGATGGGCGCAAATTCTGGACTAACCTAAATTAGGTCACCGGGCGAGAACCCAAAACGGCCCTTACCATGCTCTGCGTTGATGGCTCCCCCATCCTTGACCCTAAATCTATCGCCAACACCTTTAACGATGCCTTTACCTACTTGCAGCATGTTCTCCCCGCCAACTTCTTCTCCCCCACCATCCCTGTTGCACCCATGCAATCCCCATTGCAACCTCCCTTTCGCTTCAAGACTATTGCCTTTGGAGAAACCAGGAAATATCTGTGCTTGGGAAGGGGAAATTCAGTGGGGATAACCTTGACCTGAAACTAATCTCGCTTTCACTTGAAGAAATCTTGTCCCCTCTCACCCATATCCTTAACCTCTCGCTCCGTCTCGCAGTATTCCCCCCAAAATGGAAGGCTGCAGTGGTCACCCTGTGTACAAGAGTGGGGATCGTGCCCTTCCCGGGAATTATAGACCCATCTCTATAATAGCACCACTCTCGAAGGCCCTTGAATAAATCATTGCCGACCAACTTGTTGATTATCTGGACAAGCACATGCTCCTATGAGCAGAGCAACATGGCTTTAGGGCTGGGCATAGCACCACTACAGCCCTCCTGGAATTCACAGGCTTCATCCACAAATCCCTCGATCTTGGCCAGCTAGTCGGGGCTATCTATATTGACCTAACAAAGGCCTTTGACACGGTTAACCATGCCCTCCTAGTTGACCAACTCACTGCCATAGACCTTGCCCCTGATGCAGCTGCATGGTGCCGCAGCTACCTACACTGCCGAACACAGCAAGTCAGGATAAATACCTTTCTGACTGACACCAAGCCTGTGTGCTCAGGCATGCCACAGGGGTTGATACTGGGTCCCCTCCTCTTTAGCCTATTTCTGAATTGCCTCCCCCTAGCTAGTCAGTGCCGTATCCTCCTATGCGCGGATGATGCAGTTATCTTTTCTAATGGCTCTGACCCCACTGCTCTTGAGCAACAGCTACAACGTGACTTCACCAGCGTTGAGTCATGGTTCAAAAATCATAAATTAATAATAAACTGCAAAAAAAAAAAACAAAAGCCATGTTGTTCACCAGCCTTAAGAACAAGCACAAAAACTACCTGCTATCAATATGTGATGGGGTGGTGTTCCTCTTGAACGTGTTCATCACTTAAAATATCTTGGAATTACTCTTGACAGCTCACTGTCCTACAACCTCCACATAGACATCACAGCTAAAGCAATCAACAAATGTTTTGGGCTACTTTATCGCCATAGGCAGAGCCTGACCCCTGAAGCCCTCAGCATAGCGGTCCACAGTTCAGTGGGTTCCCTAGTGGACTACAGACTGCCAATATATGGCTCTGCCACAGATACTGCCCTCTGATATATAAAAACTGACTTTAGTAATGCCTGCAGGCTCACCTTAGGGGCACACCAACTAACCCACACCTGTAATATCTATGCAAAGGCTCACTAGCTAACGCTCTTTGGTCGCTTACAATATAAATCCTGCCTCCTGGCCAAAAAGATCTGCCTTGGTCAACTCCCAACTGGGGTCCAACAACTCCTAGTTCCCAGCACTAATCCCAGGCCCACATGAAATTCAAAACTGCAGTCCTTCCTGACTCCAAAATGTCGGACATCTCAAGGACAAAGGTCCTTTGCCTATCGGGCACTGTGGTGGTTCAACTCCCTCCGTGAGAACATTATTAGCCTGCCCACTCTGTGGACCTTCAAAAAGAACCTAAAGAACCATTTAATACAGGAATCTCAATGTGTCTGCCATCGCTAGCACCTAGCAAAGGCATCTCCTACCTTCTCCCAAACAGACCCCTCTCTGTGTCTCTCTCAGACACTCTGCACTTGGGGCTCAACCCTCCACCCCATGTCTCCAGCACTTCTATGCGCTAACCCCCACGTATTGTTGACAACTAACAGGCTCCCTGTAAGGCACAGTTATTTAGTCTGTTCCTGTATGTATCTGACTGTGTTTACCTATTCCAGTTTTCGTTTTCACAGTATTTTTTGCATTTCTTTGTTTAAAGACCAAATGTACCTAAATGTTCTCATTCTAATTATGTTGCCTTGTTTATCTCAATCCTCTGTATAATTACCTACTTTTTCTAAATGTACTAGTGTGGAACCTATGTAAAGAGCTCTGAGCTCAAATGGTTAATCCGAGATCAGAAATAAATAAATAAATAATTCAATAGCTTCATGTGGTCCACTATTTTTACATCATTTCCAAAATCAAAGCTGGGACTTCCCACTTCACCTGCTTACCAGACTTAATCTCCTTAGTCTTGGGTGGATTTATTTCCATTGAATTTTGTTTAGACTACATTTCTGTCTTTGCCAAGTCCTCTTCCATAGTACAGGACTGAAAAGTATAAAAATATGTTGACAACCGTTGTGTCATCCACCTACTGAATGTGATGCACTGTCCTCTGGTCCTCTGGTCTAAAGGACATTAATCATAAAGAGATAAAGAAGCACTCTTAGTTTGGCTCCCTGTGGTATCTCCCCTACAATTTTCCCCTTTCCTGACTTCACCCCACCCACCTCCACACACTGTGCACTGCCGTTCAGAAAGTCATGAATCCACCTAATTAGGCATCCTGGTATACAAAAGTGTACCTTTTTCAAAAGTAAAATGCTGTGATCAATCAAGTTTAAAGTCTTACAGAAATTCACAAGAACTGCCATCACATGCTCCACTCTATCCCATGCTCTCAAACTGGTTTCAAGAAATTTGATAGCAGCTATTTTCGTTGAACTCCCCTTAAGACATCCAAATGAAATCTTATTAATTTCCTCCTCCAAAAATCCCATAATCCACTGAAAAATTAACCCCTCTAACATTTTGGCAATTATGCAGGGCAAAGAAGTAGATCTAAAGTCCTTGTCAACTGAAATTGAATTCCTACATTTTGGGATTGGACAGTTTTGGTATCCTTCCACTGATGGGGGATTTGGCCACTTAATTAAATTTTACCTGGGCTGCCATTTTGTATCAAGATTAAGCAATGGAAAACTTAGACTTCAAAAAGCATCTCCAGGTAATAGAGTTTTTAACATACAGTAGATTTATTGAAAATATTGCAGATCATAGGGGCTAGAGTGTCAGAACCTTCGTTCCATATCCAATTTGGAATTTGGTTTGGGCCCACTGCCTTCTCCACCTTTATCTTAATTTCTATAGTTACATTGTCCACCCCCATTGGAAATTATATCCTAATGGTATCGGAACCGCTCACCTTTGTTTCATGGTTCTCATACCCTAAGAATGTGTGTGAGACCAATTTTACAACCATAGGAATGGTTTTGGTGGCAGTAGTGACATGCCTTCCCAAACCTCTACACATAAGGAGAAAAAAAACCTCCTATCAATGATCCCTGCTATCCCTACACTGGTCTATCATATATGATGTTCAGCAGATCTATGGAATAAACTGATCATGGGAGATATCAGGAAAGAAAAAATTACATACCATACTAATATTGTTTCTTCCAAGGGATTCCTCATTATGTTTAACTTATGCAGTAAGCTTGGAAGGTTCATCTGTTACAGAGAGCATGGAATTTATGCAAATAGTGGAGCACAAAATACGATTTCTAATTCTTCCTCATGATGGCATTGCATTCTGCAGCCTAACATCAGATCTATTTTGAGGCCTATAGACCAATAGCCACAAACCTTCTTACTAAACTGTCCTGAAAAGACACCTAAAATGAAAAATTACCCCCCAAAAAATATAAGATTGGCCTTCCAGACCAAGCTATGGCAGACTAAAAATGGAAAACTACAGTAAAAACTGATGGAGGATGAACAACAATAGATATTCAAGCAAATGAATATCCAACAAACACTGATTCTTGTAGAACCTTGTTCAGGGGTAAGGGGAAATAGACTTCTAGGAAAACAAACTGAACTTACAAGCTCAAATGGGCAGACTAGGTGGGCCATAGGCCCTTATCTGCCGACACTGTCTATGTATCTATGTATCTATGTATCTAGGTTCTGGAAGGGGAGTCAGATTGGGAGATTTAAACAACAGTGGGGGTTCCCTTGGGAGAAACAATATTACTATGGTAAGTAATTTCTTCTTTAAACTCCAGGAATTTCCCACTATACTATCACCTTTGTTTCATGGTTCTCATACCCTAAGAATGTGTGTGAGACCAATTTTACAACCATAGGAATGGTTTTGGTGGCAGTAGTGACATACCTTGGCATAACTTATGCAGATTACAAAGCAGTAACTTGGGAGGCTGGGTACAGAGTCTGTTTGGGGAAAACGTTCTGCTAGACAGCAGTACCAAACCTGGCATCCCTTCTGGATTGTATGTCTGGGCAATAGTGCTTTGTAAAGGTGTGTACAGTTTTCTAGGTAGCTGCTTTACAAATTTGTAGCAAAGGAATATCCCTTGCGGCTGCCCAGAGGCAGCAGTGCATGCATGGAGTCTGCCCTGAGGCCTTGTGGTGGCAGCTTGCCAGCTTTAGAGTAGCAGAATTGGGTACAGGAGACTATCCAAGAAGCAGTGGTCCTCTTAGAAGCTGGTCTGCCCTTGCCCACTTTGCCATATGTGAGGAACAGCCATCAGTGGGAAGGTCTGAGAGCCTTAGTGTGATCCAGATAGTTACTAAGTGCCCTCTTAACATCCAGACTGCGGAGTCCCTACTCACCTGAACTGGACTTTGCTGTGAAGAACACTGGGAGAGTGATGGACTGGTTTAAATGAAACTCAGACACCACCTTGGGAAGGAATTTCCTGTCAGTCCTAAGGACTACCTTGTCTCTGTGAAATATAATGTATTTAGGACCTGTGCAGAGCCTGCAGCCTGCACACCCTTCAGGTTACATACTTCAAGTCTGCTGTGGTCATAGGCTCAAAAGAGGTTTATGTGCTTTCTGGCTTGCTGGGAGGACCACACTCCACTCACTGTTAGGTTGCCCAGGTGTGCTCCCCATCCTAGAAGGGAGGCGTCTGTTACCAGGACCACTGTGGGGAATTGCTGTTGGAAGGGCATTCCCTCCCTTAGGTTTCCCTCTCTTTTCACCAGTCAAGGGCTTGTAACAGTCTGTCACTGGTATTAATCTTGAAAGAGGTTGCCACTTTTGGGACCAGTGGACCCTAAAGTGGTTCTGGATGTCTCTTATTTGAAATTGGGCTCCTGGCACTGCTGCTGTGTTGGAAGCCATATGACCCAGGAGCTGAAGGAAATAACTTGCTGGCTTGGGCTGGACCAGGATGAAGGTGTTTGCCAGATTTAGGAGGATTTCCACTCTGTCTTGGGGTAGGAATGCCTTGTCCTGGGGAGCATCCAGTTCTGCTCCTATGAGTTCCGACGCCTGCACTGATTCTTTTCTAGACTTATGGGTATCTGTGAAGAATCCCAGTGTTTCCAGGGTGGTCTGGGTTAAGAAGAGAAAACACTTGACCTGCTGATGTGACTTTCCTGCTACTAGCCAGTCATCCAGGAAAGGAGGGGCTGTCACTCCTTTTCTCCTGAGGTGTACTGCCATGACGGCTAAGCACTTTGTGAATACCCTGGGGCAAATGAAAGACTGAAGAGGAGAGCTGTGAACTGATAATGATCAGAAGACAGCCTAAACCTTAAGTAGTTCCTGTGAATTGGCTTGCTTGGAATGTGGAAAATGCACATCTTCCAGGTCCAGAGACCCCATCCAGGCTCCCCGATGCAGGGATTGCATCACTGTGGACAGTGATAATTTTTAATTATTTGTCCTTTTTTTTAATTTGTTCAGAAATCTGAGGTCCAAAATGGGTTGCCACTCCTCATTTTTCTTGTGAGTGAGGAAATATCTTGAATGAACCCCTTTCCCCACTGGGCAGGGGGAAGTCTTTCTGCTGCATTTGCTTGCAGCAACTTTTTGACCTCCCAACTCCTGCAAAATCCTTTCTGTTAGAGTTCTGGGTTTGAAGTGTCTGTGAACCTGCAGTCTGGGAGATCTTTTAAACTGCAATGTGAGCCCCTGGTTCCTACTTACAGGACCCACCTGTCCATGGTGATGTTTTTCCATTCCTGGAAGAAGTGAGCAAGCCTTTCTCCCACTGGAAATAGATGAACAACCTGGATTGACTTGTTAGGGGTTCTGTTTGGGCTGAGCCCTAGGTGCCGGGGACAAATCAGCCCATTTGGAAGCTCTTCTGTCCCTGCCTCTAAAGTAACCTCTCATGTGAGAGTAATCATTGGGCATGGGCATAGGTATGAAAGCCCAAGGAAAATAACCCCAACCTCTATCTCCCCTTCCCTGAGGCATGTAGGAAGTGGTGGCCTTTTCTTTCTCAGTGTTGTTTTTCATATATGCCTCTGTCTTGTCACCAAATAATTGTTCTCA
The DNA here is from genome assembly GCA_016271365.2 of Neoceratodus forsteri. NCBI lineage: Eukaryota > Metazoa > Chordata > Ceratodontiformes > Ceratodontidae > Neoceratodus > Neoceratodus forsteri. Next base: position 1,059,302,504 of record CM057454.1, read on the forward strand.
CATGGAAAATCCATGGCTTTATCCTAGGTGTCCTGAGACAGATTAGTGGTCCTTGGGAGCATGACAATTCGCTCCTGTCCTTTCACTCCCGTCATCCCGCTCCCAACAACCCGCTCCCATGTCAACCCACCCCCAACAACTTGCTCCTTTCACTCGCTTGTGAACAACAATAGTGCACTACTTTTTAAATATTTGAAACCCCTCCTGAGTTTTGTTGCAAGCCCACATGTTGTTACCAGCCCACTCCATATTCCACTGCCAAGAAAATAACTCCTTTTACCATAACTGTTTGTAGCTATTGCCATTTCATGCTCCTGTGGCCTTTTGAGTAGCCTGTTTGCTCCCAGCAACAGTGGGCTTGTTAGCACTTGTGTGCTCATGAAACTGAGCACAGAAGAGTAGCTCCCTGGGACTTTTAAATCTCTTCTCTTCTCGGCTTTCCTGCTGAGTTCCCAATTGGTGCTGCCAACCATGTAACCCTCCTTGGTTTTCTATGACCCAGAGAGAGAACTCAAGAATGCTCCCTTCTTCTGTAGTTGGTTGAGAAACGCTAAGCCCAGGAGCAAGTTAGTATGGTACAATAAATGGATCTGACTATAAAGAGAAACTAAAACAAGGTACTCCATACTTTTTTAATTTTTAATTTAAATCTCCTCCCAACTTCCTGGACTGGCGCAGAACACCGACCAGAAACCGGTCCCCCAACCTCCGAAGGGTTCTTCTGAGGCATCCGCCAGGCACACTAGGGAGTTGACATCCCTCAAATGGACATCTGACCCCAAGCGTTTGACAGATCTGATGACAACCTAACATCCCAAGGACTGCAACCCTCAAATGAAGGCACCGCTGTCCACCACCGATACTGGATGACAGACACTATCCGAAGATGATGGTACAGATGTCAGCACTCAGTCAGTTACTGATGACTAGACATCGGGGGACAAAGAAGACCCGAAGTTGCCCGAGGACCAGGCATTACCTGGAGACCCGTTGATGGGCACTTCAGCCCCCCAAGGACCAGAACCTGACCCCCCAAAAAGACTGATGCTGGGATCGTCATTGGGCCTTAATATTGAGGAAGTGAAGGAGCTGCTCTCCTATTGATGGGAGACCATCAGAAAAGATATTGTCCCCACAAAACCTAAAGGGGACCTTTACCCCCACCTAAGTCTACAACTCCTGATGTACCCCTCCAAAAAGAGGATACTCCCCCTCCTAGGGACAGGTCTCAGGGGGCAGGGAAAATGGGGCAGGCGGAATCTGTCCTATTATCAGACCCCTTCAAGATCACCTAGCACCCATGGGCATAAGAGGCCTCACAAGAGATCAGACTTTTCCTCTTCTGATGAGTTTCACCCTGACACATCTAGTGTTTCCAGGTCACTTTCACCTTTCAGTGTCCCTTCACCAGACCCTAGGGACCTTCCCAGATCACCCCCGGATGATCCCTCATTTATGGATATAATGAGGCATATCCAACAAAACATGGGCTGGGACACAGAAGACCTAGACCCTGAAAGGCAATGCTTGGTGAGGTATCTACCTCAAAAAGATCCCCAGTTTGTGGTTCAATAAAATATACCTGGCACATAGTGGTCCCCTTACCTCACTCGATCCCTGTGTTATGATTTAATGAACTATCCCTTGTGTTTAGTGATTCCCTCCCTCATCTGATCCCTGGTCCCTGATGTCTGTTCTACTGATATATCCCTGCTACCCCTTGCCCCAGTAGCCCCCTGCTCACCATCAGTTCCCCTGGCAGCTGACACTTACCCTCTCCTCACCACCTTGGCTGGGTGCCATCTACCTCAAACCCTTCCTGTATGAATATACATACTGCATAGAGATCAGCATAAGTTTTTAGGCAAGTGCTGTATGTATTTTTTCATGTCATGTTGGATCCGTATCCCCTGATGAAGCTCTTGGATGAAATGCTGGGAACATAGGTCTTTATCTGATACACTCAAGGTCAATATCTAAACAAAACTGCTTCTCAAACAGACGGTTGGTGAATGGAGCCTATGTTCTGCAAAGCACTTAAATAGATCAGGCCCATTATATTTTTTATGAGTTCCTGATCCCACCCCCACCCCCACACACACACACACTCTTTTCAGGGAGAACCCTTCATTCCAGGGATCAGGGGCCAGATTTTTCAAAAGCCTTGGCACACATGCAGTAAAATCTTGCGGGTCCTCATGTTTTTTCCGCATACTCCGGATTTTCCATTGCGGGGCCATTTTACGACCACTCCATGATTTATGGCAGCTTGCAGCTATTTTTGGACACAACTGCACCACAGTCCTGTGCTTAGTGGTAACAGGAGTAGCATCCCCTTCAGGTTAGGATCATGTACTGGGGGGGTGCTGCCAGACCCCGCAGTCTGACGAAGCTTGGCCCGATAGGGCCCCCCTGCACATTCCATATGGGTAACTCTTGTGTACTTTACACAGAGTGCCAGTTGGATACACAGGACAGCCTGACTTTGGTTAGCAGGAGCCTTCCTAGTTATACCAGTCACCTGTGTGAAAAATTAGGATTGCTGCGGGTGCCAAGTTTTTTTTTTTTTTTGTACTGGCAGTTGTGGCATGCAGCTTAGACTCTGGCAATTTGAAAATCCAGCCACAACAGCTTTTAAGTGTCCCTGCTCACCAGAAATCTATATAGGACAGAACATTCTGCATTGCAATTCTTGTTTTCTGGAACCCCCTCCTTTCCTACATCCAGACCCTTATTGTTAAGAGCCTGTTGTAAATGAAGGTGAAGACCTGGATTCTTAATGAAGATTTCTCTGGGCTCATCTCTTAAGAGGCATTTATCAGATGTCTGACCTATTTAGGAATTTCTTTCTTTACATTAATGCCGTAAGTTATTTTTGTATATATTTCCTCATTTATTGTATATTGTTCATGTCTTCTAAAGCTGCAGTGTGACAAAATTGGGCAAACAATTTGACCGTACCTTTTTTCACTATAAAAGACTCCAGGTATCTTCCAGCTTTATTAGGTAGAAAACATGTTCTAATTCCACCAATAACTGAGTATTTAATAATTTTTTCAATTAGTTTTTTCTCAAAAAAAAAAAAGAAAGAAAGAAAGGCAGCTACCACATTTGGCTTAGAAATGTCATTGTAGACCTGGTATGGGTTAGGACCTAAAAAATAAAATAAACACTTATGATGAGCAGCATAGGAGGCACATAAAAGAGCAGATTTGTCAGGTATGGTGATATTTGTATTAATTGTAGCTGAAACTAGCTTTTGCTAAAAAAAGAAACATTTTTCATTGCACTGCTGCTTTAAGGCACTCTGGGTTTTCAAAAGGGTACCAAGTGAAAATAAATTGTCTGTCTCTCTTCAGAATGAAGTCAGTCAACCTGAAGAGGGAGGAGGCTAGAAAATGGGTTTTACAGAAGCCAGACCGAAAAGGGCGCTGAGGAAGCAGTTGCAGTTGAGTAGGAAGAGAGCTGGGAGACCACAGACTGTCACTGAACAACAGCCTGTGCATGGGTAAGGGGATAGGACAGAGGTTGCCAGGAGAGGTAGGGCCACTGCCTTTGTGAAGAAGGACTTTAGCTCTCCTCTAAGCACAGGATGCTTTAGTAGCGTGGAAGGAAAGGTTAAGGACAGATAGGGTGGACATTATCATGAGCAGAGAGGAGTTTGGGATCGGGACCACCAAAACTGTGCCATATGGTACAGTAGTATTAAGAGCTAACAGAGAAGAGCATCACAACAGTGGAAGTGGAAGTAAAAGAGAATGAGAGAGAGGTGGGGAGGAGATGGGGAGGGCTAGATAGATGAGGGAAAGGAGAAGGTGTGAATCCAGGAGTAAAGCAAGAGAGAGAGAGAGAGAGCATAGGCAAGTGAATAAGTAATAAGGGGATGCAATGATCTTCCAACCCACTGAAAGCATTTTGGCCCAGTCTAGGAGCACTGGTATCCTCTTCCACTGTGCCTTAAGCTGTTCCAGCTCTGAGTGCATACTCACCAAGAGGAACTGGTACACTCTGGCTAATGTGTCCCCTACTGGACAGCATCACTTCCCAATATAAAAAGTCTTCAAATGGGGTCAGATCCCTGCCCACATGGGACACAAGATTACTGGAGGTTAAGGAATGCCTAATTTGTTGGTGTCTAAAAGGTCTTGTGTTGTCAGCCCATAATGTTTTTGAAGTTAAAGGAAGGAGACTCAATGGTTACCCTGCACCAAATGTTTATATCTTGTTAGACCCAAATGGTTCCATCTACAGAAACCTGGGTCTAAACTTGAAGGAAGGAACTGGGGATCCCCTGTCATACTGGACAGGGGGCCCATTGCATTAGGGGTGTTTGTCACTCATTAAGCTTTCAGAAGCATCCACAGACTGTGCTTAATGAATGGGTTGGGGATGCCCAACAATAAGTGGGGCAAGATGGGAATATGTGGGAGGGCAAACAGTGGTGTCGGTATATGTTGGGATATCTCTGTCTCAAGCCAATCCATGTCACTCCTTTGCTTGGGTCCACTTGTCCATGGGTGCAATCTGTGCCACTAAGTAACAGAGGTGAAAATTCAGCAGTTTAGCATAGTGGTTAGAGCAATGTTCCTCAAACGTGGCCACCCTCACACTTTGTTTTGTTTTTTTCTCTGTATTACCAATGTGCATTTGTATACTTTGCTTTCTTCTTATTTCAGTCAGTATTTGATGTTTTGTAATGACTGAACTTGTGTGTAAATAATTATCATGTATGTATGTCATTCGCTGTGCCACTCCTGTGGCCCGGGTCGTGCTTGAATACTGTCCGTTGGATCAGTGTACTTACCCGGTAGTCAAAAAAATAAAATAAAAATAAAAACTGTAGCCACAGAGCACTTTAGAGTCACAGTTACAAGTAGTAGAAAATAGTTAAAGGTTTATTTTTATACAGGAAGTTGACATACATCATCATTAGGTCCAAGGGACCTGTTCTCAAGATGATTCTGTGTACATTTATTAAAATACATCACAGATTAATTGCATCACAATACAAATGGTTTAAATACATCACAGTGGAACAGTATGTATATACAGACACAACACAGTCTAAAAACATACATTTACAAATGACTACAGGTTATTATCCAAACCCCACTTTTAAGCATTTACCCCTCCCCAGTCTTGAATAAACATTTACAGCCATCCCGTTGTTTTTTGTCATTTGCTGCATAAAAATCATAGGTGCCCTCTCCCCTCACAATCAATATGATTCCAGGCATTACAGAGCTGACTTAAGAAGGTCAGTTCCCCATATTTATTTTTGGGCATACAAAATGTTTTATGCCCCCAGTTCTGAGCCAATGCTTATGGACCTTTTCTTGTGATTTTTCAATTAAATATTCAGGATCGCCCGAATATAATACTTTATATACTAGACAAATCCATTTCCTGTCTCATTTGGTCTCAAAATCTTTCCAGTCCAACCTATCATACATCTCTCAGTGGTGGATAAAAAAATCACATTTTAATACAAAATGTACCATTTTTTTTGTAATCTGTGTATTTTCCTTAAATGTGACTTATTTGTAAGTCCATAAACATGGGCTCCATAGTCAACTGTTGGCATCAACAGTTGATTAAGCACTGATTCTCTCATTTTATAGTTTAGGCAATACTTTGAGTGCCTAAAGGCACCCATTTATGATTCAATTCTATCAACTGTTTTTCCAATATGAAATTCAGAATCTAAACTCTGGTCCATCCAAATGCCCAGGTATTTATATTCAGAAACCTGCTCAAGAGTTTCACCCTGAGCTGTTCTGATACAAATCTCCTCACCCTTTTTATGGGCTTGTTTAGTCCCATACATCATAGCTTTGGACTTTTTCTCATTTAACACCAGGCAGGAGTTGTAAAACCAGTGGCAAAGGGTAGAAAAATCTTCCTGCAAGCTTCTTTCCATCTCAAATTTATCTATACCTGATGCAATAAGAACTGTGTCATCTGTATAAAGACAAATTTGAGTATTCCCACACAGTTAGTAACTGTATTTATATAAATTAGGAATAGAGTCAGCCCCAATAATGACCCCCAGGGCACCCTCCTCCCATTTACAACCTTGTTAGACATAACATTGCCTAATTGTACTTGCTGAGTTCTATTTTGTAAATATGACAGAAACCATTGACAGGTTTCAGAATCAACCCCAATGCCCAGTAGTCTCCTGTCTATGATCTCATGGTCCACAGTATCGAATGCCTTTGAGAAATCCATGAACACTGCACAGACCTCCCTGCCCTCGTTCAGTGATGCTGAGATGACATCTACCAGGTCAGTGAGTGCGGTGTCCGTGGAAAATCCCCGTCCGACACCAGACTGATACTTAGACAAAACAGCATTCTGGTCCAAGTAATCTACCAGCTGTTCCAGGACCAATCCCTCAAACACCTTTGAGATCATGGGCAGGAGAGCAATGTGATGATGATTTGCAAGGTCTGATCTTTCTCCTCCCTTGTGCACTGGAATTATTTTAGCATGTTTCCAGATCTCGGGGAAACCTATTTTCACACAGACTCCAATTAAATAATCTAGTTAGAATTGGAGAAATTATATCCCTTGCAGCTTTTAAAAATCTGCATTCCACCCCATCATATCCACATGCTTTATTAACTTTTAACTTTTGACTCTATCTCTTAACCTGGACACAGGTAATTATTTTAAATCTGGACTTGTATCTATATCCTTTGGGTTCCTGTTCCCTCCTAGAATTATGAGCCTCAGGATTTTTTCTGGGGGGGGGGGTGGTATCCACATCCGGCAAGTGGACAAAATACTCATTCAATTGGTCAGCTGAAGCTCTTGGAGACTGCAGAACACCATTCATAACCATCTGAATCTCATGCTTCTTATTTGATGGTACTTCAAATGATCTTATTAATGCCCAGTACTGACTGGGGTCAGATGTTTATTTTATTTTATTGGCATATAAAATCCTTTTTGTATCTCTTAAACTTGATCTTAATTTATTTCTTGTTTTTTTAAATCTGTTCCAATCTTCAGGGTCCAAGGACCTGTTTGCTAACTTCCATACCCTCTCTTTTACCCGAATATTTTTTTTTTCCAGTTTTCAGTGATCCAAGCTGCCTGTTGTCTCCTTTGAATCTTTTTGATATATGGGGCCAGTGTATTACAGATTTGCATAAAAGTGTCTGTAAACTCCCATATAGCTAAGTCTAAACAGGGAATTAAAAAAATCCTATTCCAGTTTACCTTCGACAGTTGGAACACCAGTCTCTCCTTAGTATAATTTTTAAAGGATTTGTGCATTTACTTTAGGGGCCTTCCTCTTCACAACTCCCCCTTCTAGCTCAAAACTTGCAATGACAGAGTTGTGGCCCCCCAATATCAACTGCCCAACCCTAATCAAGGGTAATGGAATTGGCAGTCTTTTATCTGTAAAAACACAGATGCATTTCAAGTGAAAATACATGGGAGACTTGATATAGTGCATACTGTATGAAAAGAAATTTGGTAAATCAGGGGATATGGGATATAGCAGGGTTAGTGGTGACATAAGGTGTGAATGAGCTTGATAGATCCAGCAGACCAGACCTGAGTTTGATTCTCACAACCTCCACTTGCATACTGTGTGACTCTGAGCAAGTCACTTAACCGCCCAGTGCTCCCAGGTCGCCCCTGAAAATAGGCGGTTACCAAAGACTAACCTAACATAACAACAACAAAACATAAATACTGAGTAAGGTCACTGGTAAATTCTAGTAGCCTCACTTTGAGACCCTTTAGGGTCACCAGAATATGGGTCCTGAGAACCACTTTAGAGCATAATGATCCTGGAGACCCAGGTATGAATCTCACAAGTGTTAATCGCTGGAACCCTGAGCAAGTCATATAACCTACCTCCCTTTTCTCAAACTTTCTCTAATATTACTCCAGATTTATGTCTGTGCCTTTTGAATCTCTCTGATAACAGCAGCAGCTTACTCTCCCCTGCTTTTCCTGGATTGTAAATCACTTTGGCATACAACCACTTAATGTGCAATGTGCGACAGTTTGGCCTAATTGTTGAGTCACAGAGCTGTGATTCAGGAGTCCTGGGTTTAAATCCCATAGCTGCCAGTTACTCATTGTATAACCTCGAGTAGGACCAAAGATTTTCTGTTTTTAATGGAAAAAAAGTAAAACATGGAATTTGCCATTTCCATACCATCCCTTGAGAGTCAATTAATCATGACAAAAACTTTATTTGCACCACTTTATCATGCAAATAACACCCTTTGAGCTAGCTTTTTTGAAACCTCCCATTCTGAGCCACATTTTTTATATAACACATGCCAGTCTGCCCCACAATTTTGGGAATAATGGAAAATAATGGATTAAGATTTTTGTCAAATAAAACTGATCATTTTTAAAACAGAAAATCATTGGCCCTACCTCAGCAAGTCAAGTTAATCTTCCTGAACTAGATTCTCAAAGGGTCATAAATGCCACCCTCCAGAGCATGGCGGCAGTGCTGCTCTTTGGCATTGATGGTGGGCCATGGGGCAGCTGCACTGCTGTCAGGGGATGTGCCCTTCCATTATGACAGGGGCACATGGGGGAATAGGTAGCACCCTGCCTGCCTTGCTGTGGAGGTCAGGGATGTACCTGGCATGCCAAACAGGAGTCATGGTGCTGGCAGACTGCATCAGTGCCAGCGATGGTGCTGAAGTACTGCAGTAGACAACGGGCCCTCCCTGTGGGCAACACATCTGCAGTTGCTGTCAGTGCCACATGTCTGTCCCGCAGCTTGTACCATTCCTCCTCTGCGTGCCTTCCCTATGCTGCACGGGTGTGCTTGGCACAAGCTGCAGGACTTTGGTGCCAGGACCCCTCCTGTACCTGAAGTGGGCCCAGGGTCCCTAGCACACTGGAAATCAGTGCAAGCTGCCATTGGTGCAGCTTGTGCCGATCTTTGAGAATCAAGCCCCCTGTGCTTAATTTCTCTGTAACTTTGATCCAGCTCTACTTTTATGCTTCTTGAGTCTCCATGTGCACTTAAAACAGCACCAGTCTCTCTCTCACCTCTTCCTCTCCTGGATTGTAAAGCACTTTGGGATGCAGAGTCAAACTGTACATTGACCTTCAAGAAAGGCTGGCAATATAGCCTAAATGTTACAGTAACACGCTATGAATGAGCTTGGTACATTCTTTGATTCCCATGACCTCCGCTTGCATACCGTATGACCCTAAGGAAGTCACTTAACCTCCCCAGTGCTCCCAGTTCACTCCTGAAAGCAGGCTTTGTGACTAATGACCAAGGCCACTGGAAAATTGCAGAAATTTTAACCCAAAAATGCGGGGATTTTCTTGCAAAAATTGCGGGAAAATTGCGGGGGTTCACTATACATCCCCACTGCCCCCTAATAAATATTTTATTGTTTGCTGCAGCATGTATTGATCACATAAATTGTTAGATAAATGTATTGCCACTTGTAAATGCTTTTAATATGAAGAAAAATTTGTGTTCTTGAAATGCACTGTAAACTAATCATTATGTAGCATATCTTCTAAAAATCAAGATATCTAAGTCATGCAGTGCTAACTAGATTTTATTCAGTAATTTACAGTTAATCTGTACTGAATACATCCTGAAACAACATATTTTGCCAGTTTCAAGATGTTAAATAATGAAGCCTGTTTAAACTACTTGCTTTGGTGCAAGAAAAAAATAAACAGATAACCAGGGTGCCTAATAAAGGTCTAGTAAGAAAAATATTTATTTTGTTAAAATGATTACTGTTCTCAATCAACACGGTAAGTACATTTTAAAATCACATGATAAAAGTATCAAATCATACCAACAGCTTTTCATTACATCATACAATAGTTTTTAATACATTGTAGTTTTGTTCTACTCGGTTTACAGTGATTTTACTTGGGTTGCAATTATTTTGTCTATTTGAAGGTAACCGTTTAACTATGCTTAACCTGTTCATCATGTTTTCAGAAATGTTTGCTTTTTGTATGCTTTGTATGTGTATATGTATACAGTTGTGGCAGACTGACATGTAAGGAATCACTGTCACCAACCCCCTCGGAAGCACATTCAAGTTTATAATCAGCAGGGCCATCCAAACTCTTGACACATTTGAATCAGAATCCTTTCAGATTGAAAGTATTTATACAAGGAAAATCTACCCTACCATTCAAAAACAAGCACTGTGGTCAAAGCTTCATTTAGGTGAATGAGGCACTTTGCACCTCTTCTCATAACTATTGTCTCAGTCTCTGTGTCAGCAAAAAGTTCTCTAGTAGAAACATAGAAACATAGATTTTGATGGCAGATAAGGACCGCTTGGCCCACCCAGTCTGCCCATTTCCCTACCTAATGGATAAGCTGCAGATCCTAGTTAACCAGCAGCCTACTTCTTTCTACCCCAACCCCCTAGAATTGCCTTATGACTGTCCCATGCATGCTTGAATTCCACCACTGTTTTTGACTCCACAACCTCCTCCGGAAGGCCATTCCATGCACCCACAACCCTCTCTGTGAAAAAATACTTCCTTAAATTACCTCTGAGCCGCCTCTATCTTCAAATTGTGCCCCCTTGTTCTTGCACACCTCTTTTTTTGAAAGATGCTACCCTCTTGGACTTTGTTGATTCCCTTGAGGTACTTGAAAGTTTCTATCATGTCCCCCCTCTCCCTCCTTTCCTCGAGGCCATACATATTTAGCTCCTTAAGTCTCTCTTCATATGTCTTCCGGTGCAGACCCTGCACCATTTTAGTTGCCCTCCTCTGGACAGCTTCCATCCTGTCTATGTCTTTGTGGAGATTGGGTCTCCAGAACTGCACGCAGTACTCCAGATGGGGTCTCACCAACTGTCTGTACAGAGGGATAATAACTTCCTGTTTTCTACTGGTGATGCCTCTCCCTATGCATCCCAGTATCCCTCCAGCCCTCCTTGCTGCCCTGTCACATTGCTTTCCCACCTTTAGGTCATCTGATATGACTACCCCCAGGTCCCTTTCCATTTTTGTTGTTGTTAGTATCTCACCCCCCATTGTGTAGTCTTCCCCTGGGTTTTTGTTTCCCAGGTGTATTACCTTGCACTTCTTAGCATTGAATCTAAGCTGCCATACATTTGACCATTCCTCTAACCTTGCCAAGTCCCTTCTTATCCTTTCCACTCCACCTTGTGCATCAAGTCTGTTGCAGATCTTTGTGTCATCTGCAAAGAGACATACTTTTCTTCTAGTCCCTCTGCGATGTCGCTTATAAAGACATTGAAGAGGACCGGTCCTAATACTGGAACTCATGTACCCCACTAGTAACCCCCCTTTCTTCAGAGTGGACTCCATTTACTATTACCCTCTGTGTCCTATTCTCCAGCCAATTCTTTACCCAGGCTGTCATCTTGGGACCCACTCCCAGGCTGGCTAACTTGTATATTAATCTTTTGTGTGGGACTGTGTCAAATGCCTTGCTGAAGTCTAGGTAGGCCGTGTCCACAGCCCCTCCCTGATTTACTACTTTGGTCACCCAGTTAAAGAAATCTATCAGATTTGTCTGGCATGACCTTCCCGCTGTGAATCCATGCTGCCTTGGGTCCTGTGCCCTCTGGCCTCTAGATACTCAACAGTTCTTTCTTTCAGAAGTGATTCCATCATCTTCCCTACCACTGAGGTTAAACTAACAGGTCTGTAGTTTCCTGCTTCTGCCTTGCTCCCACTTTTGTGAAGGGGAATCACATCTGCCCTTCTCCAGTCCTCGGGTACCACCCCATCCTCCCATGATTTGTTAAAGAGGGTAGTCAGTGGTGTCACTAGTTCTACCCTTAGTCTGCTTTAACACAGATTTTAAGTGTTCAAATCTACATATACATGACCAGAGGATTCTGAAACCAAACAAGGGAAGTGAATCACATGAAAGCAGAGTCACATTTGACTCCTTCTCACCTCACACTGTACTGTTTTGGTCAAATCCAAGTCTGTGTACCATATCTGAGTAGATTTCCTTGAGAATTTAAATATTTGTATACATTTTCAGTCAAAAATTCCATAAATGTAAGAAATTGCAAGAAATTAAGTAGATTTTGTGTAGAGAAGAGGAAAATTGCGGAAATTGTGGAAAAATTGCACCCGCAATTTTCCAATGGCCCTGCTAATGGCCCATTACACACTTACCAAAGAATAAAAAAAAAGTGCTGTATAAAACCAAACTCCTTTTCTTCCATTCCTTTCTGAGCTCACAGTAACTCAGTAACCCAGTGCAATCTGTAAGGGCTTTGTTTTGACAAACAACAAAGAGGATTTTTTGTTTTTGTAAACAAACTTGTTTTTTGTTTGGAGCCTTCCACACTGTTACTTTGAGGTTGCCTAGCATTCCATCAACAGAGAGAGAGAGACAGACACACACACACACATGCAGGAGTGGCAAACTGGTCATCACTAGACTCAGAAACTCATACAAACACATCATCAAAAAAAGATAGCTTCTTATATTTTGATAACATATTTGTGCGAGTCTGCTTGGCACCAGCTCAGCAGCAGCACTACAGTGCCATGCTCTGCCACTCCTTCCGAATGAACTGTATGGTGTATAGGAACTAGCCCCATGTCAATGAGCCTTCCTGTCTGCCTCACCCCAATTGTGATGAGCGGAAAACTGTTCCGGTTATGTTAAGGAAATGAACCTGTGACATCACCCCTTTGTGACAATCCTGGTTGTTTATCTCCTAATATTAATTGCAGTACAAGAGGTCTGAGATGGCTCCTCCTCTGTACAATGACTGACTTCAAATGCAGTTTATAACCCCAAATGACATTTAGTGAAAGTGCCACTTATCTCCCTCCTGAAATGTGACAAGGCAGAGGGGAGAGCCAGTGGGATGCTGGGGTGCATAGGGAGGGGTATCGCAAGTAAAAGAGGGAGTTGGTGATACCTCTGTATCAGTCTATGGTGAGACCCCACCTAGAGTACTGTGTCCAGTTCTGGAGTCGTCATCTCTGAAAGGACATAGACAGAGTTGAGGCAATCCAGAGGAGAGCAACTAAAATGGTGCGGGATCTACATCAAAAGACCCATGAGGATAGACTGAAGGACCGCACTATGTACAGGCTGAAGGAAAGGAGGGAGAGGGGGGATTATGATAGAGACGTTCAAGTACCTCAAGGGTATAAATAAGGTTCAACAGGGAAGCCTTTTTCAGAGAAAAGGATGCAGAAGAACAAGGGGTCACGTGATGAAGCTGGAGGGGGTTGAATCAGGGAAAATGTAAGGAAACACTTCTTCACACAAAGGGTGGTGGATGCCTGGAACAGCCTGCCCAAGGAGGTGGTGGGAGCAAAAACTGTAATGGGATTTAAGAAGGCATGGGATAAGTATAAGAGAACCGTAGATGCAAGGAAGGGGGGGAGGAGATCAAGTAGGGTGTATGGTGTGACAGTAGGTAGGGAACATGGGCAGACTTGATGGACCAAGCAGTCCTAATCTGCCATCAAATTCTATGTTTCCATTTAGATCTATTACCTGCAGGCTCTGAGACTCATCATGCCAGCAACTCTGTGTTCACTGAAGACTCCTTAGTTGGATCCTCATTACATGGAGTAGAACTGCTCTTAGGTGTTTTATCGATGAGCGGACACCTTCATTTTGGACCGTTAGACCACAAGGCATTCTAAGCAGCTCCCTTGGGGAGCCATCAGCTCTGCCATCCTCCTTCTAGTTTGGGCTCCCAAGGACTGGAATCTGCAGAGAACTTGTTCCACATCCTCGATCCAGGACTCATTACCACCTCCAGGTCCGACAAGTCCTTCAAGCCCAGTTCCAGCTGGGACCCTCTCTGTTCAGCTTGGTGCTGCTTCTGAAATCTCTACTTTAGGGATAAACTATGGTAGACAGGAAATAAGGCCACTTGTATTTCTATAGGTGAAAACTCTGCATACTCACTCCCATCTCAAAAGGGAAAAACACAGAAACATAGAAACATAGACTTTGACGGCAGATAAGGACCGCTAGGCCCATCTAGTCTGCCCATTTCCCTACCTACAGGATAGGCCACAGATCCTAGTTAACCAACAGCCTATATCTTCCTGCCCCCCACAAGAATTGCCTTATGTCTGTCTCATGCATTCTTGAATTCTCCCACAGTTTTAGACCCCACACTTCCTCAGGAAGGCTGTTCCATGCATCCACTACCTCTCTGTGAAATAATACTTCCTCACATTGCCCCTGAACCGCCTCCTTCTATCTTTTAAATTGTGTCCCTTGTTCTTGCACGTCTCTTTTTCTGAAAGATGCTACCCTCTTGGACTTTGTTGATTCCTTGAGGTACTTGAAAGTTTATATCATGTCCCCCCTCTCCCTTCTTTCCTCAAGGGTATACATATTAAGCTCCTTTAGTCTCTCCTCATACGGCTTCTCTTGCAGACCCTGCACCATTTAAGTTGCCCTCCTCTGGACTGCCTCTATCCTGTCTATGTCCTTGCGGAGATGGGGTCTCCAGAACTGGACACAGTACTCCAGATGGGGTCTCACCAACTGTCTGTACAGAGGGATAACAACTTCCTGTTTTCTGCTGCTGATGCCTCTCTCCACATCCCAGTATACCCCGGCCCTCCCTACTGCCTTCTCACATTGCTTGCTAACCTTAAGGTCATCTGATATGATTACCCCCAGGTCCCTTTCCTGTTTTGTTGTTGTTACTACCTCCCAACCCATTGTGTATTCTTCCCCTGGGTTCTTGTTTCCCAGGTGCATTATTTTGCACTTTTTTGCATTGAATCCTAGCTGCCATACGTCTGACCATTCCTCCAACCTTGCCAAGTCCCTTTTCATCCTTTCCACGCTCCTTCCAAAAAGAAAGCCCATGTCACCATGTATTGTAATCCCAGTGGATCTAGCAACAGGATGTAGCAAAGAAGCACACAATGTCCCTTTGGCTGGTAAATAGTATCTGTTGGAACCAAATCTGAGCTTTAAAGGGGAACATTTTATATTTTTCGGTGGAAGTGCTACCCCCTTAACAAATTGCTACCTTCTTGACAAAATTCTAGACCTACCCCTGATTGTACTCAATACAGTATAGACTGACTAAGGTGACAAAAAAGAAGGCCAAACTGGCTGTGTGTTGTGTCTAACAGATTGGTTGGCTAGGGCCAACAGAGAAGAAAGCCCTCTTTGATGTTGTAAGTCAC
This sequence comes from Neoceratodus forsteri, assembly GCA_016271365.2. Taxonomy (NCBI): domain Eukaryota; kingdom Metazoa; phylum Chordata; order Ceratodontiformes; family Ceratodontidae; genus Neoceratodus; species Neoceratodus forsteri. Next base: position 1,059,317,660 of record CM057454.1, read on the forward strand.
CCCCACATTGGGTTTTACCTGTATTTGGGTTCCCAGACCCCAGTGTCATTTTCTTCAGCAGGAATCAGCATATATTTTCATCCTTCAGCCCCAGTCTGCAGGACTGTAGAATATCCTGAATCCAGTGGGTTACAAGACCCGAGGCAGCATGGATTCACAGGGGGGAGGCCATGTGAAACAAATCTGATAGAGTTCTTTGACTAGGTGACCAAGGAACTATGTCAGGGTAGAGCAGTGAACGTAGCCTGCCTAGATTTCAGTAAGGTATTTGACACTGTTCTACATAGGAGACTTGTGAGCAAGCTGGATAGCTTAGGAGTGGGTCCAAAGATGGTATATTGGGTAAGACATTGGTGAGGGGATAGGCAGCAGAGGGTGATGGTAAACGGAGTTCACTCAGAGGAAGGGAGGGTGGCCAGCAGGGTGCCTCAGTGATCGATGCTGGAACCAGTCCTCATTAATGTCTTTATAAGTGGCATTGCAGAACAGCTGGAAGGGAAGGTCTGCCTCTTTGTGGATGAAACCAAACTCTGCAGTAGGGTGGACATTCCGTGTGTGTGTGTATAAAGAATGAGCAGTGACCTAAGAAAATTTGAGGAGTCATCAAGGGTATGGTAGCTGGGTTTTAATGTGAAAAAGTGCAAAATAGTGCACTTGGGGCACGGAAACACAGTGGCAGAATACAAAATGGGGGTGGGGTGCTGCTGACAACCACCAGGTGGGAAAGAGACCTGGGTGTGATCATATTAGATGACCTAAAGGCAACTAGGCAGTGCCACAAGGCAATTGGAAGGGCACGTGGTAAGAATGGTATTGTGCATAGTGTGGGGTATCACCAGAAGAAAGAGGGAGGTAGTAATGCATCTGTATAGATCGTTGGTAAGACTACACCTAGAGTACTGTGTCCAGTTCTGGAGACCACATCTCAGAAAGGACATAGACAGAGTGGAAGCAATCCAGAGAAGGGTGACTAAAATAGTGCAGGGTCTGCATCAAAAGCCCCATGAGGAGAAAGGACCTAAATATGTACACACTAGAAGAGAGGAGGGGATATGACAGACACCTTTAAATACCTCACGGGCATAAACGAGGTACAAGAGGGAAATATTTTTCAGAAAAAAATGGTGCTTAAGGATGAGGAACATGATATGAAGCTGATGGGAGGGTAGATTAGGAGAGATGTGAGGAAGTACTTCTTCACAGAAAAAGTGGTGGATTCCTGGAACAGACTTCCAGTGGAGGTGGTGAGGGTGAAAACAGTGACGAGGTTCAAGAATACATGAGACAGGCATAAGGGGAATCATAGTGGAAAGGAAGGGGGGTTGAGTGAGTGGACTGGACATCAAGTAGGATCTGTGGTGATACTATAGGCAGGGAAAAATGGGCAGACTAGGTGGGCCAAGCAGTCCTTGTCTTCCAGCAAATTCTGCTTGTGTTTCTAAGACTGAATATTGGGGCCAGATTGGCATCAACATTTATCAGCAGCAAGTCATCAGGAGTTTTGGAGGAAGTTGTGAGGGGTCAGAAAGCAACAAGAACTTGAAGAGCTACTGAAGCCAAAGAGAAAACTTTGAAAAACACAATAATTAGGTACAATTTACCTTGCATTCCATATGTATTCTATATTGTTCTCTTCCTTATTATTTATTACTCAGTAAATGTGCATGAGCACATGATGTTTATACCTTAGATTTCCCTTAGAGTTTATCTGCCTCTGTGGCTTACTCCCTAGTTCAAGTCATAAAGCTCTGTTGTGACATTACAATCTGTTGCCATAGGAGTAACTGTGATGTCACAAGCAGGGTATTATGAACTCAGGTAGGGAGAAAGCAAAAGGAATAGATGAACTCTTCAGGAGCAAAGACCCTGTTTTCATGCAAATTACCTCAGTAATAAATAATGGGGGAGGAAGAATACAAAACTAATGTGAAATACAAGCTGACTTGTGTCTAAATGGTATGTTTTGTTAAAGTTCTCCTGAAGGCATCTGCTTCTCTTTAAACCAGCAACATGTGACCACGGTGGGCAGAGCTCCCATAACCAGGAAAGCACCCATTTCAAAAACTTACTCAGGGCCTGCTACAACATAATGTGTCTTGGCCTCATAGCAGGCAGCGGGACAAGGAACAGGGTAGTATAACCCTCAGGGGGTTAGTGATTGGCAAGAGGAGGCTGCTGTACACATGAGAATATAAGGAACTAGGAAATGTAAACAAATATAGCTGCGACCACCATACTGAATCAAGCCCTCTGACCTCACAGAGACTCATGGAAAATGGTCAGAGGGGCTGGTCCGGTGGTGCAGAAGGCTGAGGCATTTCAAGCATCTTACCTCTCCCACGTTGGTGACCCAGGAATGAGCTCAGGTCACCAGAGGTAGGCGGGGGGGGAGGGCTGAGAGAGGACTGAGCGGCCGATAGGCAGCTCTCCCCTCCCAGAGTGGAAGGTAAGGTCTTCCCATCTCTTGGTTATGACCAAGCGGAGGCTCGGTGGTAGCTTCGGGCAAATAGGGGGCTGGTGCTAGGCCGGGTAGGTGGATGGGGTCACCAGTTCTGGAGCAGATGCATGCCTCCATGTCCATGCACATCCGTGTTGTTGAGGCCCTGGGATGTAAGGGGGGAGAAAAAAACAGGAAAATGGTGGTCACAGGCTACATGAAACCCTGCCTGCCACCAGTTCTCTGACCCACAAATCTGAACACTGAGGGCTGGATTCACAAAGACAGTCAAAAATCCAACAGCTGCGGGAAAAAGGCCTGCAGCACTGAGGGAACGCTGGTGCTGGATATTCTGAAAGAAAAATTGCGTACATGCGGAAATCCGTAAAAAAACAAATGAAAAAAAACAGCAGTTGTGAAAATTATGCAAGTGCTGAAAATCTGTAACTGTGGATCCACAGCTGTGGAAAAGGCTTAGGAGGCACAACAGCAGGTGAGCCATATTAGCTGGAGCAGCAGACTTTGACAGTCTTGCCATAGATGTAGCTGAAAGTACCCACAGAGAGACCAGCAACCATTTCCTCAACTGGGAACCACTGCAGCACCACTGGTACAAGCAAAACCATGCACCACTGTGGCTGTAACCGATAGTCATGTCTCTCCCTGGAGTGTTTCTGTTGCCTGCTGCAGCAGCACTCACTGCAGGCTGATCAGCTTCTACTTCCTGAGGGGCTCCTTCATGGGCTGCACTGGGTCTGGTGGTGGTTTGTTGTCTTTCGATGACAATGTGTGCTAGTGTTGCTGTAACAACTGCCACTGATATACACTTACTGGTTTGCTACTACTTGTGCCTGACCTCCACCATAATTGTATTTCAATTGTTGGGGCACTGCATTTGGCTCAGGGAGTGTTACACCTCACTCTCAAGTGTGCAACATTTTTTCTACAACTGCGGGGAAACACTGGATGAGAATAGCCTTTGAGGGTCTATGCCATACTTATCAATGACTTTTTTCCTCAGTAACTTCTGCAGCTGCACTTTTTTCACAGTCTGTAGTGTATTTTTTTCTGCAGCTGTGGAAGTTTTGGGGACTTAGGGAAGGTTTTGCACCTTCAGATTTTTTTGTGAATCTCTCTCTTCAGGGGAACAGCTTAACCAGAGATTAAAGACAACAGAGGCAATTGCCTGAACTAGGTTCCACAACCCCTGCATCTGCAGAAAAGAAATCGGAGAGAACAGCAACTAACTACAGAAAGCCTGCCTTCAGCTTGGAGAATGATCAGCATCTTGAAAGTCAGCTAGCAACCTCCAGAGGTATTCTGTAGACGACAGAACTGTAAGTAACCCCTGAGGTTACATACTGTACATTATTCATAGGTTGGCCAAGAAGAAAATGCAGATGTAAGTAACATGAAGTGAGGGTCACAGTCTCTTAATAACAGCAGACCGGCACTGTGGTTAGGCATGTAGGTAGGTAGGTCAGAGAAAGAATTCCCTTAAAAAAATGTATGTTAAAACTATTATTGGTAGTGGTATCATTTGTCTTCACGCAAGAGCACAGCAGCACAGTGATCAGAGCCACATATGACATATTCAGGAAAAAAATAAAACATAATAACCAGCAACAAGTGTGTGTATTGGGGGCACACCATCAGTGCCTAATGTAAAGAGACAGAATAGATGAAAATAGCTAGAAATGCATTTTTAATTCACACTTTTTTTATTTAGAACTGTGAAACAGCCTAGGGTCTTAAATCAGTACAGTTTCAAGCACGAGTGAAGGAGCAGCAGGTCATGAAGCAGCTAAAATGTTGCTCAGTGGATGAAGGACTAATGAAGGCATGATGCTGTTAACTGTGTAAGTAGGCAAGCGCCAGTCTGAATTGTCAAACAGCTGAATCAGTCTGACACTCTGGATTCAGACTGATGTATATGCTGTTCAACTCTCCAGCCTAAGTTTGTATCCATGGAAAGAATTAAGTCTCCTGGTGCTCATTCAAGGGATTTGATTCTTCCATCAACTGTTCATTTCATCTCCGCAGTACCTTTCACACTTGAAAAGATTGTATTCTTCTGACTTGGTACGTGAACGTAAAGTGCACATCCAAGAGCAAATGATTACCCTGCATGATTACATGCCGAATTGTGCCTTATCTGTGATGATTCTTTTCATGAAGACAGCTGTTCATACCGGAATTGTGCTCCCTTTAAGCATTTAACCACAATGAGAACAGAAGCAACAAGCAAAACTAAAGCCACTACAACCCAGATAACAACATGTACATTGTGTCCACAGGACAAAGAGACGTCAGACAGAAGGGTTCCAGAGAGAGGAGGACCACAGGTTGTTTGTTTTGGGTCCAGCATTTTATCAAGGTTATGCTGATACCATACTATAGAGTCAAAGTTTGAACAATTGCACACTAATGGATTGTAGCTCAAATTAATTTTGCTTTTCCCTGATAAATGGCTGATCGTGTTGAATGGAATTATTTGAATTTCATTAAAAGCAAAATTTAGATTTATGTTACTCATATCAAACAATGAACTGGGGTTGAGTGTAGTAAGTTTGTTGCTACTAATGTCAAGCAATTTTAGGCTCTTAAGAGTCAGAAATGCCTTTTCATGAACTACTGTCAGTTTACAAGCAGATAAAATTAACACCTCTAACATAGGCACAGCACTAAATGTATTGTTTGGAATGACCCCGTCTAGAAATGTGTTCCCTTTTAGATTCAGCAGCTGAAGTTTTTGCAGACCTTCAAACAGATTTTGATTCTCTGTAATGGTACCAGTGTATGATAAGTTTAGAACACGTAGTTGACCTAAATTGCGATAAGGCCCAATTGATTCATTGTATTTGATATGAGTATACGCCATATCAAGAACTTCCAGGCCGAGTGTATAGTTGAATGGCAAACCTTGCAGGACTTGTTCACTATTATAACTAAAATTAAAGTGTGTTAAGTTAGTTAGTCTTCGCAACTGGTCAGCACAAAATGTTTCCGAGGCAACTGTGCTGTGACTTAAATCTAAGGACTCAAGCTTTGGCGGCAGACACATCGGTTCCGAATGAATTGCTTTATAATTCCCTTTTATAGAGAGGTGTGTCAGTGAGTGAAAGTCAACTAAATGAATGTGACATAGGTTTTCAAAGTTATTCTCCTCCAAAATCAAGTGTGTTAGTGAGTCCATGCCTTGTATATTGGGAGGTAATGAACTAAGGTGGCAACGTCTTAGGGTCAGCTTTCTCGGAGCTTGGTCAGACACTGAAATGTAAGATTGGAGAATTCATCAAAATCTGTGTTTTGAAAATTTATTTCATCCACCTCCACATGACACAGAGGTTGCAGAGATTTGGGAAACACAGGAGCAGATTGACGACGATCCTGGTAGGATCCCAGTTTTAGAATGCCAGTCTGGAGACCCTTCAGTCCCTTTAGTATCTCAGCTGAATCAATATCAATAATGCAAGCAGTAAGATCTAGGCTATGGAAGTGAGATAAGTTGAAGGCACCTTCCTCAATGTAATTTAGAACATTACCTTTCAGATTCAGATTTAATTCTTGGGGTGCCTTTTCCAAGATGGCAACATCCTTTGCTGATATAGTTTGGATGTCGTTCAGCTGAAAATCCAGGTATTTCAGTTGTTTAACATTAAAGCTGCTCAGGGGCTGCAGTGAGGAGATGTGGTTATTGCCCAAGTCTAGAGTTTCCAAATTATCGAGGTTCTCTGTGGGAATTGATGTCACGGTGGTGATGCCTGTTTGCACCAGGAAGAGATGTTTAAGTTTGATGGGTCCAGTGAATGCTGTTTCTGCCACAGACAGCAGCAGATTTCCAGTTAGTATAAGGGTAGTCAGATCATGATGGTCTTGAAACACATTCTCATAGATCCAGTTGATCTGGCTCCTTTAAAGAATGAAACAAAGATAAATTACTGTTGGTAAACATAATCTCATTTTGTAAAGCCTTGTCAACAACAGTAAGCAATGTACGTAGCTTGCAATGGTCTTTGACAAAGTGTTTAGTTCACGTCCTTGCATGCTTGCTCACTATGAGTGTTTCATGGCAAAATACAAATTTTTATCTTGAACATTAGCTATGTTTTACGTTTTTTTCCCTTAAACTTTATTCTCCTCTGATAGATGGGGATATGCCCCCAATCAGACCCCTCAAAGACTTGCCACTACCTCACACAGAATGTGCACCAGCCTGTAAACAAATGTTTGGTGTTTTGCATTAAATGTATGCCTAAGTGTCGTGCCTGTGTCCCGTGTGATTACTGAAATGGGTACAATGTTTGGGACTGCAATTTCAGCAGCTAATACAAATGGGAATGAAGTTATGGTTTACTGGTTATGGTTATGCGTCAACTCCGCTCGGCTGATATGGGGTTGCTGGAGATTCCGAGGGTTAGACTGAAGTCATCTGGGGCACGGGCTTTTATGTTCACTGCCTCATCCCTCTGGAATTCTCAACCTCATTGGCTACGAAAGTACAGGACTGTGGAGAGCTTTAAGCAGGCAATGAAGACCTTTCCACGGGAAAAAGCATTTCCTTATTTTCTTTGATTTTATGCTTATTTGTTGTTTAACTGAGTATATTGTATTTGTGAAGCGCTTTGATATTCTGAAAGGCGCTATATTAAGTAAAATTATTATTATTATTATTTATTATTATTACAGTTTAAATTATGTGGAGACAACCCCAAGCTGTCATGTGGGGAAAAGAACAGTGTGCAGTAACATACAACCACATTTATTTTATGACCAACAATAGCAGCTTTATTTATCTCTCGAGCAAAAAGGAATGAAGAACATGACAGAAAAGAACGTGAAGGGGTTTACCATGGTGGACCCCTTAAGCATGTAAGTGGTTTAAATGAGAGGGAAGTGGAGTCTTTATCAGTGCTGTTCATGGCAGCTGAACTGAACAAGGTAAATGCCTCCTCCCTCTTGGGGCACAGGTAGCATGGCTCCTTCAGGGGTGCATAGAGACTTTATAACAGCTACATGACAATTTGGTCCGGTTAATATGCTCCACGACAGCTCGTGCCCTACTATTAGCTCTGGTGTCAGTGAGCCTTCTGCACAAATCGCTCCCCAATAATTTGCTTCCCATATACATTTAATAAAATAAACTCCAGGGGGAGCAATTCAGGAATGAACTGTGCAGGGAGGCAATTAACCTTGGAGCTAATAACTCAATATGAATTGTTACAGAGCATATTTACAGGAGTGAATTGATGTGCCACCCTTTATAACAGTGCCTTAGCAGGCCAGGCTTCAAGGTGCATGGAGAACGTCCAGACCTGGCAACTGTACAATACACAGGGAGAGGCTCCAGGTAAGAATTTTTTTTCCTGAATACCTCTAGACACTGGAGTCACCCCTGAGGTTATTGCCCACCCCTCTGCCCACCAAGGGACAGACTGGAAGAAATGGCCCAAAGTGGAGGTTGTGTTACACAAACAAAACATGGAACCAAATGTTATGAAAACTGGCAGAGCAAGAGATCTCATGCCAGAATACATGATTTTAAACATTTTGTGAATGTCCATCAAGGAATGGCAGAGACACAGGCACTGGAAAACTGTGATTTAACATTAATTTGCCTACCCAACATTAACATTAGGGGTGTTGCCACACCACTATAATATTGCCTGCATATCTCTTTCCTTTGTTTTCCATTAGCAACTTCATCTGCTGGGAAACAAGATCCTTTTCCTCTAGAGTTCATCTGATTATTCTGCTTGATCCTTTGCTGAAGTCATAATCCTGTTTGTGACATCACAGTTCATTACATAGATACATAGATACATAGACAGTGTCGGCAGATAAGGGCCTATGGCCCACCCAGTCTGCCCATTTGAGCTTGTAAGTTCAGTCTGTTGCCCCTTACCCTGACCTCCAGAATTCCTTTATGTCTATCCCATGCATTCTTAAATCCCGTGATTGTTTCAGCCCCCACCACTTCCTCTGGCAGGGTGTTCCACTTGTCCACCACCCGTTCTGTGAAGAAATTCTTTCTCATGTTTCCTCTGAATCGTCCCTCCTCCAACTTCATCCCATGCCCCTAGTCCTGGAACATCTTTTCGCTTAAAAATAGTGTTTTCCTGCACCCTGTTCCTCCCTGTAAGATACTTGTATGTCTCTATCATATCCCCTCTCTCCTCCTCTCTCCTCCAGGGAGTACATGTTCAGTTCCTTCAACCTGTCTTCATAGGACTTGTGATGCAATCCATGCACCATCTTTGTTGCCCTCCTCTGAACCTTCTCTACCCTGTCTATGTCCTTACGTAGGTATGGTCTCCAGAACTGTACACTGTACTCCAGGTGGGGCCTCACTAGTGTCTTGTATAGCGAATTATGACCTCCCTTTTCCTGCTGGTGATGCCCCTGCCTATACATCCCAGCATCCTATTTGCTTTACCTGCTGCCTTGTCACACTGTTTCCCTATCTTGAGGTCATCAGAGATGATAACCCCAAGATTCCTTTCCTTGGTGCATGCTATATCCTCACCCCCAACTGATATATTGTGCCAGGGTTTTGTGCCCCATATGCATTATCTTGCACTTCTTTGCATTGAATTTCAACTGCAAACCCTGACCATTCTTCAAGTTTCTGCAGGTCACTTCTCATTCTGTCTACACCCTCTGGTGTGTCTACTCTGTTACAGAGCTTTGTGTCATCAGCGAACAGTGAAATTCTGCCTTCTAGGTCCCAAGTGAATGTCACTGATGAAGATGTTGAATAGGACCGGTCCCAGCACTGATCCCTGTGGTACCCCACTGGTCACTCTTCCCTCTGTGGAGTGACAGCCATTTACCACCACCCTCTGTGTCCTGCCACCCAGCCAGTTACCTACCCACCACACTACTGTCCTGCCCACACCCATATTCCCAGTTTGTGTAATAGTCTTCTATGTGGCACAGTGTCAAAGGCCTTGCTGAAGTCCAGATAGGCCATGTCCACCGCCTCCCCTGATCCACCTCCCGAGTCACCCAGTCAAAAATTCAATGAGGTTGGTCTGACATGACCTCCCTGGTGAAACCATGCTGCCTTGGGTCCTGTAGTCCATTGACAACCAGATGTTCTACCAATCTCTCCTTCAGTAGTGCTTCCATGATCTTCCCCACTACCGAGGTGAGGCTGACTGGTCTGTAGTTCCCTGCTTCATTGCTGTGAAGTTCATTGGGATATCACAAATATAGGACTAATCCAGAAGCAAATGGTTTGATACCTTTTATTGGACCAACATAGATGTCACAAAAAGAAAACAAAAAGAACAATATAGGACTGTGACTTTAGGAAAGGATTCAACAGCAGCAGTAGATCAACTGTAGGATGGCCAAGGACCCAGTTTCCATGTAAATAATCCTAGTCAAAAAATGGAATAGAATTACAGAAAATTAATACAATATAAACAAATTGGCATCTAAATATTATGATTTTCAGTTTTCCCCAAGTGATAAATTGACTTTAACCAACAAACAAATCACATGTTATGTCTGTGTCCAGATCCCGGCACTGAGTCATGTGAGTAGTGTCAAGCTAAGGAGCCCACATTTGGTGGTCATTGGTTATCTTACCTTAAAACCGGGCAGGATTCCTGGCCTAGGAGGAATATGATGCTTTGATATATGCTTACCATGAGTTTCTGCAGAAGCGAACAGAACATCAATGCTCCCTATCACCCCTGTAGAAGTAGAATTCACGATATGGTCTATGTCTCATGGAATTTGGCTGGTCTAGATGGCGTCCTTAGTGACATTCTCCCACATTCTGATGCCTAAACCAACTCTGGTCCTCAATGAAGCATAGTGAAAGGGTCTCTTCCCCACTTCTTTTGAGCAGGCCCTGATAACATTGATACTGAAGAAGGGGTTAGATAGTATTCTGTTAACAATTTTGCCCCTTATCCTTACTCAATGTCAAGGTGAAGATTTTTACAAAGGTTTTGCTTGGCAGAATGGCAGAGGTTATTGGGACCCTCATCCATCCAGACAAAGTGGGCTTTGTCCCAGGGTGCATGGATTTGGATGCCATTAGAAGAACCTTGGATTTGTTAGCCAGCCTTGGAGTGGGTCCCAAGGTGGTAGCCTGGGTAAAAAATTGGCTGGACAACAGGACACAGTGGCCACTCTGAAGAAAGGGGGGTTACTAGCAGGGTACCGCAGGGTTTAGTGCTGGGACCGGTCCTCTAAAATGTTTTTATAAGTGACATTGTGGAGGGACTGGAAGGAAAAGTATGTCTCTTTGCAGATGACACAAAGATCTGCAACAGGGTTGATACACAAGGTGGGGTAGAAAGGATGAGAAGGGACTTGACAAGGTTGGAGGAATGGTCAAATGTATGGCAGCTTAGATTCAATGCAAAGAAATGCAAAGTAATGCACCTGTGAAACAAAAACCCAGGGGAAGAGTACACAATGGGGGGTGAGATGCTAACAACAACAAAAATGTAAAAGGACCTGGTGGTAGTCATATCAGATGACCTAAAGGTGGGCAAGCAATGTGAGAAGGCAGTAAGGTGGGCTGGGGAGATACTGGGATGCACAGGGAGAGGCATCACCAGTAGAAAACAGGAAGTTGTTATCCCTCTGTACAGACAGTTGGTGAGACCCCATTTGGAGTACTGCATGCAGTTCTGGAGACCCCATCTCCGCAAGAACATAGGATGGAAGCTGTCCAGAGGAGGGCAACTAAAATGATGCAGGGTCTGCACCAGAAGCCATACGAAGAGAGAATAAAGGAGCTTAATATGTATACCCTTGAGGAAAGGGGGGGGCATGATAGAAACTTTCAAGTACCTCAAAGGAATCAACAAAGTCCAAGAGGGTAGCATCTTTCAGAAACAGAGATGTGCAAGAACAAGGGGGCACCATTTGAAGAGAGAACAACAAGAGGAAGGAGGTTCTGTTAGAACTTTACTACTCTTCTACTGGGATTTAAAGGGACACTGTCAACTTTTTTTGCATTATATTATTTTTGGGTAAAACACCACATTTTGTGATTGCTTACTTCCTCTAAAATTCATTGATGTCGCTGGTTGCTTTATCTGCTTCTTTGCTTATTAGAACCGAAATACATGGTAATGTATATAGCTATGCCTAGCTTTGTTTTGCTTCATATTACTGAACTTCTCTTAGTCCACACTTCCTGAACATTAGAAACACCCTCAAACAGTGCAGCCGTTCATGATACAATAATCTCCTCTACTCTCACTGCATAACCAATGACTTGATTGTATTAGGGGTGTTCCTGAGTCCAGGGAAGATGCAGTGATAGCTGTTCAAGAAATGTAAACAAACATGTTTTGGTGTGGTAACACCAGTACGGTGGGCAGTCAGTTTTTCACTTGTTAAAAGAAAAAAGGGATCTGAATCAAACTACCAGCTGCATCATCAGACTTTATAGAATGCAAACAATCAAATAATGTGTTTTTTTAAACAAGAGACACTTTGAGGCCTAAGGGGGTTGACAGTGTCCCTTTAAGAACTAGAACTCTACTACTGGGACCTTCAATTTAGGGTAAAAACCAACAACAAAAAAAAAGAGCTAGTGTGTCTGTCTGAGTTGGGTGAAGGGAACTGTTATCTGTGCAGTTAGCTAGGTGATAAAAGGTACTGTGAATTAGGGGGAGTGGTGTAGGCAGCAGGAAACCAGGTGTTTGGCTTTAAAACTGCAACTGCCCTAGATAGCTTTTGGCAGAGAACAGCAAGAGGAAGGAGGTGCTGTTGGAACTTTTCTTCTGTTCTAATGGGACTATATAGCCCTCCCCCCACCCTTAGCTAGTTCCACTCACCCTTAGATAGTTCCACTTTTATAGGCACAGGATTTGACTGACAACAGGAACTTCCTGTTTGGGAGCAGGAAGGGAGCGATCACAGAGGCACAAAAGACTCACCATCCTAGAAGGAAAAGAGCAGCTCTCCCCCCCCAGCTGCTGGAGGTCTGACTCTGAACAAGTAAGAAGGCGACTACTGAGGAATACAGGTACTTCCTGTCCCAGAACAGGAAGACCAGGAGCTGTAAGGACAAGGAGGTGTTAAGGAAGTAGGGAGGAAAAAAAAGTAAACAGAGAGGAAAGAGTAAGCATACAAAACAGCAGTTGAGAAGCCACAAATAAGAAATGATGGGAATGGTGCAGTGCAGTGGCTGTGAAGTGGCAGTCTTCCAGGAGACATTCTGGAGGATGTGGTGTTGTCCCATCTGCAAGCACTCCTCTAGGCTGAGGGAGGAGGTTGCTCGTCTTCAGGCTGAGTTGGCCAGGATTCGGGGGACCTCCTCACCCACCCAGAGACCACCAGGGACGCTGCCTCAGAGGTTGCCAAGAAAGAGGAGTGGTTAGACCACAGTGGGCTCAGGGAGGGTGAGGGGTGGTGGAATTGAGGTGCATCCCTCCAGTTGTACCTCTCCACAATTCGTATGCCATTCTGACAGAGTGTGGTTCTTCTGTGGAGGTACCAGCAGTGTAGACCAAGGAGGATGCTGGGAACCTCCACAAAGGAGACCCACAGGAGGGTGGCATGGGACCCCACAGGGGAAGGAAACAACTCCTGTTGGGGGACACAATTGTTGAAGGGGTACAACTGGGGGAGAGGGAGGTAAGCTGCCTGCCTGGTGCCATGACTTGGAGGGACAGGGAGCTAATCCTCAGGATCGTGGGGGCAACTGCACAGGGAAGGGAGCGGGACATCATTGTCCACCTAGGGACAAATAACCTGGCTGGGAAAGGGATCAGAGCAGTGCAGGAGGAGTTTGTGGAGTTGGGGAGGGGCCGTAGACAAGTAGCACACACAGTAACCTTCTCGGAGGTGCTGCCTGTCTATGTCATGGGTGAGGCTAGGGTCTCCGCACCATGGGATTCAATAAGTGGTTGAAAAACTGGTGCAGAGTTCAGGGTTTTGACTTCACTGGGGACTGGGGGTCCACCTGGAGGGATACAGGCCTATACTGGCACAAGGGTCTGCATCTGTCCAGGAGGGCAACCAGGATCCTAGGTGATAAGTTTAAATGCTTCATTGGCAAGCCTTTAAACTAGCTAAGGGGGAAGGCATTGAAAAGGAGAAGGGAAATCCTAGCCTCCACCCCCAAACAAATTCAGGGTAGTTAGTGAGGTAAACACCAAGACAGAGAAGTCGATAGGGAGAAAGGCAGAGGTAAATGGAGAAAAAGGCAAAGGCAGTAAAGACAGGGATGGGCCTAAAAGGGGTAAGACCATCAAAAAATGGATGGCAATGAGTACCAACACCCATAGTCTGGATAACAAGTTCCCTAAACTGGTGGCCTTGATGGAAGATGGGCACCTGGATATCGTGGCAGTCACAGAAACATGGTACACAAAGAACCATGACTGGGATGTCAACATACCAGCATACACAATCTACAGGAGGAACAGGCAATGTAGAAGAGGAGTAGCTCTCTACATAAGGGAAAGGATCAAAGCAACCAAACTAAAGGGTAAACAGGGAGGAGAGGAAGCACTGTGGGTCACCCTGGAGACTGGAAATAGCACCACAATCTGCACAGGGGTTGTATACAGACCCCATTTCAGGGGGAAATGGGCAAGGAAATGTATTTATTTATTGAAATGTTTCACCAGGAAGGGCACACTGAACAACAAGTTGCTCGTATCACAGTGCATCCGGGAGAGGAGAAGAAGGTATACATACATACATACATACATGCAATACAAAAACATTTTTACAGAGTGTCAATTCAGTGTGTCAAGAAATGATAGAAGGCATCCTTAGGATAGCAGAAAAAGGGGAGATATTGTTGATGGGGGACCTGAATATGCCAGATGTTAAGTGGAGTACCTTTGCTGCAGCCATATCCAAGAGCAGGGTCATTCTTGATGCCCTACAGAGGGCGTGCCTCAGACAGCCAGTGTTGGAACCCTCTCAGGAGGGAGCAATCTTAGACCTGGTACTCTCAAATGGGGACGGAGACAGGGATGGGGCTAAAAGGGGTAAGACCATCAAAAAATGGATGGCAATGAGTACCAACACCCATAGTCTGGATAACAAGTTCCCTAAACTGGTGGCCTTGATGGAAGATGGGCACCTGGATATCGTGGCAGTCACAGAAACATGGTACACAAAGAACCATGACTGGGATGTCAACATACCAGCATACACAATCTACAGGAGGAACAGGCAATGTAGAAGAGGAGTAGCTCTCTACGTAAGGGAAAGGATCAAAGCAACCAAACTAAAGGGTAAACAGGGAGGAGAGGAAGCACTGTGGGTCACCCTGGAGACTGGAAATAGCACCACAATCTGCACAGGGTTAGATACAGACCCTATTTCAGGGGTGGAAATGGCAAGGAAATGTATTTATTTATTGAAATGTTTCACCAGGAAGGCACACTGAACAACAAGTTGCTCGTGATCACAGTGCATCCGGGAGAGGAGAAGAAGGGTATACATACATACATACATACATGCAATACAAAAACATTTTACAGAGTGTCAATTCAGTGTGTCAAGAAATGATAGAAGGCATCCTTAGGATAGCAGAAAAAGGGGAGATATTGTTGATGGGGACCTGAATATGCAGATGTTAACTGGAGTACCTTGCTGCAGCCATATCCAAGAGCAGGGTCATTCTGATGCCCTCACAGAGGGCGTGCCTCAGACAGCCAGTGTTGGAACCCTCTCAGGAGGGAGCAATCTTAGACCTGGTACTCTCAAATGGGGACGGAGACAGGGATGGGGCTAAAAGGGTAAGACCATCAAAAATGGATGGCAATGAGTACCAACACTCATAGTCTGGATAACAAGTTCCTAAACTGGTGGCCTTGATGGAAGATGGGCACCTGGATATCGTGGCAGTCACAGAAACATGGTACACAAAGAACCATGACTGGGATGTCAACATACCAGCATACACAATCTACAGGAGGAACAGGCAATGTAGAAGAGGAGTAGCTCTCTACGTAAGGGAAAGGATCAAAGCAACCAAACTAAAGGGTAAACAGGGAGGAGAGGAAGCACTGTGGGTCACCCTGGAGACTGGAAATAGCACCACAATCTGCACAGGGGTTGTATACAGACCCCATTTCAGGGGGTGGAAATGGGCAAGGAAATGTATTTATTTATTGAAATGTTTCACCAGGAAGGGCACACTGAACAACAAGTTGCTCGTATCACAGTGCATCCGGGAGAGGAGAAGAAGGTATACATACATACATACATACATGCAATACAAAAACATTTTTACAGAGTGTCAATTTAGTGTGTCAAGAAATGATAGAAGGCATCCTTAGGATAGCAGAAAAAGGGGAGATATTGTTGATGGGGGACCTGAATATGCCAGCTGTTAACTGGAGTACCTTTGCTGCAGCCATATCCAAGAGCAGGGTCATTCTTGATGCCCTACAGAGGGCGTGCCTCAGACAGCCAGTGTTGGAACCCTCTCAGGAGGGAGCAATCTTAGACCTGGTACTCTCAAATGGGGACGGAGAGAGGATCTCAGATCTGGAAGTGGGTAGCCATCTGGGAACAAGTGACCACCAAATAGTGTGGTTCACGATAAACACAGCTGCAGAGTCAAGCCATACAAAAGTGAGGATACTGGACTTTAGGAAGGCTGACTTTGTCAAAATGAGAGAGTGCCTCAGAAAAGCACTATCAAACAGGCAAGAAAGAGGGGTGGAGGAACAATGGGGAAACATCAAGACTGCCATCATAGAGGCAAGAAGCCTTTGTGTGAAGCAAATAAATCAAAACAAAGAAAAAAAAACACTATAGTTCTCAAAAGAGGTGGCGGAGAAGGTTAGGGAGAAAAAGGTAGCATTCAGAAAGTATAAGGGAACACAGAAGGAGCAAGATAGAGAACTGTACCAGTTAAAGCAGAAGGAAGCGGGGAAGGCAATCAGAATAGCAAAGGCCCAAACCAAGGAAAAGATAGCCAACTCGGTTAAGAAGGGGGATAAAAACATTTATAGGTATATTAGGAAGCGAAGAAAGACCAAGGAAGGGATAGTGAGGCTTAATAAAGGGTAAGGTGGGTGGGCAGAGAGTGAAAGTGAAAAGCAGGGATACTGGATGAATACTTCTGCTCAGTATTCACAAAAGAAAAGGAGGGGGAGGTACCTAAGCCAAGCAGTAGAAGCACTCTGGATAGGGGGGGTCGATACCAGTCCTTTCACAGAAGAAAGGGTTCTGAAAGAATCCTTAAAACTGAAGGTGGACAAAGCAATGGGGCCTGATGGGATTCACCCCAAAATTCTAAAAGAACTAAGGGGAGATCTAGAGACACCAGTGACTACCCTTTTTAACAAATCATGGGAGGATGATCTGGTACTCAAGGACTCGAGGAGGGCAGATGTGAGTCCCCTTCACAAAAGTGGGAGCAAAACAGAGGCAGGAAACTACAGACCTGTTAGCTTGACTTCAGTGGTAGGGAAAATAATGGAATCACTTCTGAAAGAAAGAATTGTTGAGTACCTAGAGGCCAGCGAGGCACAGGACCCAAGGCAGCATGGATTTACAGTTGGAAGGTCATGTCAGATGAATCTAATAATTTCTTTGGCTGAGTGACCAAAGTAGTAGATCAGGGAGGGGCTGTGGACATGGCCTACCTAGACTTTAGCAAGGCATTTGACACAGTCCCACACAAAAGATTAATAAACAAATTAGCCAGCCTGGGAGTGGGTCTCAGGGTGGTAGCCTGGGTAAAAAACTGGCTGGACAACAGAACACAGAGGGTAATAGTAAACAGAGTCCACTCTGAAGAAAGGGGGATTACTAGCGTGGTACCACAGGGTTCAGTATTGGGTCTGTTTCTTTTTAATGTCTTTATAAGTGACAGTGCGGAGGGACTGGAAGGAAAAGTATGCCTCTTTGCAGATGACACAAAGATCTGCAATGGTGTTGCGACACAAGGGTGTGTGTGTGGAAAGGATGAGCAGGGACTTAGCAAGGTTGGAGGAATGGTTAAAAGTATGGCAGCTTAGATTCAATGCAAAGAAGTGCAAAGTAATGCACCTGGGAAGCAAAAACCCAGGGGAAGAGTGCACAGTGGGGGGTGGGGGGTAGGTATTAAGAAGAACAAAAATGGAAAGGGACCTGGGGGTAGTCATATCAGATGACCTAAAGGTTATCAAGCAATGTGAGAAGGCAGTAAGGAGGTCTGGGAGGATACTGGGAGGTATAGGGAGAGGCATCACCAGTAGAAAACAGGAAGTTGTTATCCCTTTGTACAGACAGTTGGTAAGTCTGGAGTATCTGGAGTACTGCGTGCAGTTCTGGAGACCCCATCTCCACAAAGACATAAACAGGATGTAGGCAGTCCAGAGGAGGGCAACTAAAATGGTGCAGGGTCTGCAACAGAAGCCGTATGAAGAGAGACTAAAGGAGCTTAATATGTATACCCTTGAGGAAAGAATGGGGGGGGGGACATGACAGAAACTTTCAAGTACCTCTAGGGAATCAACAAAGTTCAAGAGGGTAGAATCTTTCAGAAAAAGAGATGTGCAAGAACAAGGGGACACAATCAGAAGATGGGGGGGATGGCTCAGGAGCAATGTGAAGAAGTATTTTTTCACAGGGATGGTGTTGGACGCATGGAATGTCCTTCCTGAGGAGGACGTGGGGTCAAAAACAGTGGGGGAATTCAGGAATGCATGGATAGACATAAAGGCCATTCTGGTGGGGGGGTAGGAAGAAGTAGGTTGTTGGTTAACTAGGATCAGCAACTTGTCAAATAGGTAGAAATGGGCAGACTAGGTGAGCCAAGCGGTTCTTATCTGCTGTCAAAGTCTATGTTTCTATGAAGATGGGGGGATGGCTCAGAGGTAATGTAGGTAGTATTTTTCACAACGAGGGTTGTGGATGCACAGAACAGCCTTCCTGAGGAGGATGTGGAGTCAAAAACAGTGGGGGAATTCAAGAATGCATGGGACATACATAAGGCAATTCTAGTGGGGGGGTAGGAGGAAGTAAGGCTGTTGGTTAACTAGGATCTGCAGCTTATCCATTAGGTAGGGAAATGGGCAGACGAGGTGGGCCAAGCAGTCCTTATCTGCCATTAAATTATGTTTCTATGTTTCTATATGGGAGGTGTGATCCTTCTCCGAGCCCACTGCCGCCAGCCAACCCTGTGACTTGGTGCTCAGAAAGCATTTGACAGGGTTGAGTGGGCTTATGTCTTTGGTGCTAAGGTCCATTTTGGTTTTGCACCTGAATTTATCCATCTGGTGTGCCTCCTGTACCAATTTCAGATTGCCATTGTGCTAACAAATTCTGTCATGTCCTCAAGCTTTGGCCTGAGTTGGAGCACATGGCAGCGATGTCTGTTGTCCCTCCTTTTGTTCTAATTGGCAATCAACCCCCTCATATATAGGATCAGAGCTTCAAAAACCTTTCATGGAGTCACAGTAGGGGGAGTGTCCTGTTTGTGGATTACACCACCTTGTTTCTGACGAACATCTCTGCCTTCCTCCACATACTGTAGGATATTATTGGTAATTTTTCCCTGATCTCAGGGTATAAATTTAGTGGTTTAAAGTAACAAATATTGCCACTGAACTCAATCTCTACACTAGAAATGTTCTGCACTACCCCTTTCCTATGTGCACCTGAAGGAGCAACCTGTCTTGGAATTCAATTAAAGGCTACTGTAAAAGATACAGTCAGTATAAATTTACAGGTGATGTCGGACATAACGGATGCAGATACTCCTGG
Organism: Neoceratodus forsteri; assembly: GCA_016271365.2. Lineage (NCBI taxonomy): Eukaryota > Metazoa > Chordata > Ceratodontiformes > Ceratodontidae > Neoceratodus > Neoceratodus forsteri. The sequence continues at coordinate 1,059,336,798 of CM057454.1, forward strand.
GTGGGGTATAGTGCTCGAAGCTCACTGATTTAAAATTAACAATTCTTCCTAAACTACTTCAAGCTGTTTTTTCAAAATTCTAGCCTCAAAACTCTTGACTTTATTAGGATGATTAAGCCCCTAATATTAAAATGCTAATCTTGCAGAGATCCTAGAGAGAGGGAAGCGTTGGTTTTCCAGACCTGCATTAAATACACAAGGATGTAGTTGTGAGGCAGGCAGTTGCATGATACTGGGTAGATTTGTTAGCCCTCTTCCCAGCTGAGTCCCCTTAGAGATCGAGCTGTGTGAGCTGTCCTGTCCAGTGGCCCTAATTTTTCCAGACTAGCACTTGGGTAATACAGTCTTTCTGTGTACCAACTTTTTAAGGAAGCTCTGGAAGAATACTCTTAGAGCCCTTGGGGTGGGATACTTGGGTTTTCCATCTTAGGCCCCTATGGCATGCCTCCTCTCTTACTATTGGTCATTAATCCCACAAATGGGATTCCAGATGACAACTAGGCATTTTTACCCTAAGTACCTTTTATGATGAACTCGGGGAACCTATATTCCTTTGAAACCCTTTGGATCCATGACTTTGTGCAATGTACACATTTTTGGAGATACTATGATTTCAACTGCCTAATATTCTTTGAAGAATAGTTATACCTGACCATACCCTCCCACTGGAAACCTCATTTGATAGATGTGTAGCATCTCTATGTACATTGGAGTACTTAGCAAGTAAGCTTTTTGCTTTTCTGGATGTTCTCTAGGCTCATGTCCCTTCATTGGGTCCCAGGGAGACATGGGAGGTACAGCTGGGTGTTAGCTGTTCCTTCAGGAGATTGGGACACAGTGTGGTTTAGGGTGTACAAAGCCATGAACTTCAGGCCAAGATCTTACAATTCCAGATACTTCATAGGGCCTGCTTTACTTCTCAGGCACTGTACAGAATGGGTATCTTAGATCATAGTGATTGTTGGTGGTTTCCCCCCCCCCAGCCTCTTTGACCAACATCTTGTGGACATGTCCATCTCTAAATAGTTACTGGGAGGGAGTATGAAGTATTTTAAGGGCATCTTCCCAGTACCTGAAGTGCATGATCTGGTCCTCACTTTACTGGGTTTGGCACCACAGGGAAGCTGGTCGACCCCAGTTCAGCAGACTAGGGTTAATACAGTAGTACCCTTTTGGCAGCCAAATGAGTCATTCTTCGCCATTGGAGAGACCCTGCACCTCCAGTAGCTAAGGAATGGGAGAACCTTATGGCTCAAACATCCGAATACGAAAGACTTGCATATAAGCCAATTGGTCAGGTGTGTGACTGTCATCAGGTCTGGATTTTGTACCTGATAAAAAGGTTCTCGGAAACTCCCTCTCTTAGTTCTCACCACTGAAAGGGGAATTATATTCCAACATTCACGTTAAACATGAGGTCTTCTTTGAGGATATCTCCCTCCATTGAGCCATGTCATGAAACTGTAAGACAGCTGACATCAGAGCAGGACTGCAGCAGTGGGAACTTTAATAGCGAGCAGTGCATGTTGGAGCTTTTCTGAGCTCTGATCTGATGATTTCTGGTCCTGCTTTTCTCCCTAGGCTAGGTACAGTTCTTTGTGACTGTACTCCGCTGTAGGAGGACAGTATGGACCAGCAAACAAAAGATAAGAGCTTTTATAAACTCTAACCTGCACTGCAGGCTATTGAAGCTCCCATTATTGCAGCCATGCTCTAATGGTTTGTTACAGGGGATTCTGGGATTTGTAGTTACAGAAGATGTCAGTCTGGAAATAAACAAAACTAGTCTGATGCAATCTACTATACTGTAGTAAACAATAAGTAAGAAAAAAATGTTTTTGCATATAAAATACAAATTGGGACCAGTCCCACACTTTGGTGTAGAGCTCTTAGTGCTGACAGTTCCCCGACCCTTTAAATATCAGAATAGCCTCTGGAAGTCTGTGGCTGACAAGCTGCCTGATGAACCAGGCAGAGTTGAAGTTCAGCTGACTGCTGCCCAGAGCATGGAGGGTGGTGAAAACCTCTTACCATCAGCTTATGATGCCTGTGATGCTGCAGTTCATGGGGCTGCTTATGGCATTTGCCTAGGCTGCCACTCATGGTTATGTGTGGCTGGCTGTAATATGGATGTTCAGTAATCCGTCCCTAATGGTCTCTAAAGAGAGAAGCAACATTATGGTTCTGATGTGAAATCCACTTTGCATTACCTACAGAGGTCTAAAATGACCTTGAAGTCCAATCATACCCTTGCAGATGTAAGAAAGAGAGAAGGAATTGTGGGGGTGAGGAATGGAGGGGAAGAGATGGTGCTGCAGGTCAAGTGAGATCTGCAGCAAAAACAAAAACAAAACAAAATAAATAATATGGGCCGACTGGGTGGACTCAGCAACCCTTATCTGCCATCCCATTCTATGTTTCTATGTTTCTAACTTTCAGTCCAAGGCTAGGGTTCCTTTCATAGGCCCTATGCCTGTCCTGGTAGAGGTTATTCCAGAGGACCTGACCATGGCTTCAGCAATCCCAGACTGCTCTTCAGGCCCCTCTGCCTCCCAGTGCCTATGTCAGGGGTCACCAAAGGTGCCGGTGTGCCAGCTGTCCCCAGAGCCTTCTGACTCCCTTCTGCCTCCCCCAGTGCCTGCAGATCAGGGGATCTTTGTGGGAGGCTGCATCTCCCTCTTCCTCCCAAAGTGGAGGGAGATCACAACAGATGATTGGGTGCTAAACATTGTTCAGAGAGGACATGCACAAAAGCTCCTCTCTGTCCCTCCCATACATCCTACCTTTACCCTCTAGGACGTCTTGCCCTTCTGCTGGAGGGGGGTTCAATCTCTTCTCCACAGGAGGGCCATATACAGCCTGTCTCCATTGTAGAAATGAATCAGGGCTACTAATCCTGGTACTTCCTCGTACAGAAGTGGGTAGGAGATTTACATCCCATCCTGGATGTTTGGGGCCTCAGCCTTTTATATAGAATACAAAAGGTCCCACATGCTCTCTGTACAGCCTCTGCTCCCCCTGTTGCCTCTAGGGGACTGGCTGTGTGCCCTGGATATGAAGGAGGCTTACCGCTATATTGAGATCACCAAGTCCCTCAGATAGTATCTGCAATTTATGCTCCAGGGTTCTATCAGTTTTGTGTGTTGCCTTTGGCTTATCCTCTGTACCGTGTGTCTTTACCAAATGCTTTGCAGTGTTTGCAGCTGCTTTCTGCAAGGAGACCCTAACATTTTCCTGTACCTCGATAACTGGCTTCTAAAGGCCCCATTGCAGGAGGCCATTATTTACACACTATTCCATACCTGACAGCTATTCAAGCAGTTGGGCATTCAGGTTAATGAGCCAAAGTCAGTTCTCACTCCATGCCAGAGTTTTCAATACATAGGAGCAGTTCCGGACACAGGGGTGGGCTGGATTTTTCTTCCCTTGGATTGTGCTATGGTGTTGGTTGCCCAGGCTCAGCTTGTCTCTTCCAATGACTATGTCTCAGCCAGATGTCTCCTATGTGTGATAGGTCTCGTTGCTGCTGCTGTTCTCATTAACCCACTGGCACGTCTGCATTGAGGCTTTCACAGTGGTTCCTCTGTGCCCAGTGGGTTCAGCATTTAGAGAAACTAGTGTCATACAGGTGATTCCTTCATTTTGCCACTACCTGCTCTGGTGGTTTGACTGCTCCAACCTGGAGATGGGGTTCCCCTTTCTCCATCAGTCTCCTCTTCTAGTGATGACGGCAGATGCCTCCTTCTGGTAGGGGTGCTGGACTCCTTCAGAACTCAGAGTTAGTGGTCCCCCTTGGACACAGTTCTACACCACAACTCTCTGGAGATGACATCTGTTCTGCTTGGCCTACAGGCCTTCGCTAACCTCCTTTGGGGGTCACCAGCTATTGATCCATCTCTGCAAAGATGCAATGAGAGTCTGCCACTGGGTCATGGAATACGAATTGTTCCTGTTGGTCGTCTTTCTGCCAGGTACCCTGAACACCATTGCGGATCATCAGAGCAGACCCCAGCCACTCTGCCACACACAAATAGAAATTGCTGGACTCCTTCGTGGGTGACCTTTTCATAAAGTGTGGCCACCCGCACATCAACTTCTTTGCATCTCCATGCAACACAAAACTGCCGCTTTTCTGCTCAATGGCTCCAGAGCATGGAGTTTTCTGATGAGTCCCATTGGCCCTCTCTTGGAAAGAAAGTGTCATGTATGCATTTCCTCCATTCCCTCTAATCAGAGGGTTTATTTATTTAAAAGTTTCACCAGAAAGGCATACTGAGCAGTAGTGATCGTTTCCAGATGCGTCCTGGGGGAAGGGGGGATGGGAGATACAATTCTCAACAGTAGCAAAATATACAGTATTAGAATAATAGTACACAACAGTTTCAAACGATACAACATTAGGATATTAACAATGCAGCAGAATAATTGAGTTGCAGATTACAGTAATCAAACCGTCAGTATGGGACAGCTAAATAGCAATATCCATTGGATACATGTGGCAAGTTGTGGATAGGCACCCAGTTACAATTATTAGCGACAATAATGGTAATATAAAGCATTACTAGTAGCTGAAACAGAAAGAATGGGAGGTCCCAGGAACAACAGAGGTAAGAAATAGAGCTGGGTAAGGTGTAGGAGTACCTGAAGGTATGGCGAGATAAGAACAGATTGCATGAGAGATGAATTGAACCTGGAGAGAGAGATTAAAGACAGGCACAGAATGGGGAGGTGAAGTTGTGTAGTAGGAAAGAAAGAGATTTGGGGGGAGGAAACATTTCGGATGGAGTGGGGGAGGGTGTTCCACATTTTAGCACACCAAATATGAGAAGGCGGATTGACCGGCAGTGGTGGACCTAAGGGGGAGAGCCAGGTGTTTATTTTTTTAATTTAAGTTTTTGTGGCCCTGATTTTTTTCCCTGTTTTCTCCCAGCCCCTGTCCTGGCCGTGCATGCACGTGTGGAGGCACGCGCACACCATAGTACTGAGACGCACCTCCTGCTACTTGCCATCCCCTCCCTCCTATGCTGACCATTGAACCTCAACCCAATGGCAGCGGAACTATGGGGGGGGGATAGCCTCTGGGAGAGGAGAGCTGCCTTTCGGCTGCTCGATCCTGCTCCATCCCTCCCACCATGCCAGCTCTCTGAACCCGGGTTGCTGGCGTGACACGAGGTAAGATGTCCAGTGCCTCAGCCCTCTGTGCCACTGGGCTGGCCAAGCCAGGGTTTTTTGATTGGTGTTGCAGAGGGGATGGGGGGGAAGGGTGAGGGTAGAGAGAGTAGAGGTGAGGTAGGAGGGTAGTGACCTGAACCAGAATTTGGCCATAAAGCTGGCAGTATGAGGCTTCTGGATTCAAGGGAAGGTAGGGAGAGGGCTTTGTAGAGACACAGTGATGTGTCCATGGGGGGGGCAGGAAGTGAAATGACAGAAAGAGGAAAGGGTGTCTAGCCTGGCAAGGGTGGACTTGGGAGCAGCACTATAGACTATATCAGCATAGTCAAAAGTGGGAAGGGTCATTTTCTGCACAATAGCACAGTGAGCCAGTAGTGGAATGCAATCACAGTTTCTGTAGAAAGCACCAAGTTTTGGATGCAGTTTCTTTTGGATTGCATTCACATGTACAGAAAAGTCCAGGTGCTGGTCTAGCCAGATCCCTAGGTACCTAAAGGAGGAGACATTCTTTAAAGGTGTCCCGTCCAAGGTGTGGAAGTTAGTGTGGTGGGGGGGGTCTAGAGAGTCTCTGCCTAGTGCCAAAGGCCATGGAGACAGTCTTTTTGGCATTTAGGAACAACTGGTTGGAGTGAAACCAATGCTGAACCTTGTTGAAATTCTACTGAAGTCTTGCTGCCACATCTGAATGGGAATCACCAGAGTTGTAAAGGATGGTATCGTCCGCATACATGTGTATTTCTGCTGAGGAGCAGATACCATGAAGGTCATTTAAGAAGATTGAAAATAGGACTGGGCTGACTACTGAGCCCTGTGAGACTCCAGTGTTGATGAGGGGAGGGAGGAGAGAGGGAGGTGCCAGTCTTGAATGATTGCAATCTATTTTCTAGGTAGGAATGGAACCAGGCGGTGGCTGAGGTAGCTAGACCTGCAGCTGCTAGTTTGTAAAGGAGGAGAGAGTGCAATACTGTGTCAAAGGCCTTAGCCAGGTTGACAAATACTGCGTAAGTGATCTGCCCCTGATTCATACCGGTGAGTATGGAGTCAGTAAGTGGAATGAGATAAGTGGTGGTAGAGTGCGACTTTCGGAAGTCATACTGGTAAGAGGTAAATAAGGAGGAGGAGTCAAGATGGGGGAGAGTTGGGAAAGTACAATGTGCTCCTGTAGTTTAGCTAGGATAGGTTCTGGTCCAGTTGCTGGCCGAGTCAGCCACCCTAATTCTGGTGACTCCACACTGGCATAGACAAATTTGGTTCCCTCTGCTGCAGCAATTCACAGTGGAACCCCCTGTCCCACTCCCTGTGTGAGTGGTACTGTTGTTACAGAAGTAGAGCTCTCTGATACTTCTGGACCTTCAATCCCTGTACCTCCACACCTGGCTCCTGAGAATATAGAACTCTCCAGCTTTGGGGTGCCTCAAGCAGTTGCAGCTGTTCTGCTGTTGACTTGTAGGCCATCTACTAGCTGCACCTACCTAGAAAAATGGAATCATTTTCTGATTTGGTGTATTGCCCATCAGCTGGACTCCATTATGTGTCCAGTCAGTTAAGTTATGGACTACCTCCTGTCCTTTACGTATGCAGGCCATGGATATCATATGCGTGCCATGAATATTCTTTGATAAAGGCTCAGTTGACTGAAGTGTTGGCTTTTCATGCCTTCATCAATGGCAAAACTGGCCAAACTTGAGGTTCCTAGAGGTATTCTGCTTCTGCAACCTGTCTCAGATCTAGTTCCAGAATGAGATTTTAACATGGTTCTGGAGACCCTTACTGTACCTCCCTTCAAGCCTGCTGCTACTTGTGAGCTGTGCTTACTCTCTTGGAAGACATTGTTCCTCATGGTTATGGCTTCTGCTAGCAATGGAATCCAGAGCCTCTACCACAACCTTATTATAGGCCTGTGCTAGATTTTCAGGATCCATGCTTACACTGGGTATGCCCCATGGATTCAGTACCGCTGCAAGGCTATCTGGGGTCAAACCCCTCAAATGGCTGTACCAAACCATCTCCACAGGGGTAGACCTACTAGGGGGTGCCTGGAAATTGAACCTTATAGAGTGATGGTCAGACCCACTGACCAGCTCCACCACCAGGTCAGAAGTCTCCATCCCCAGCAGGAAGACCAGTTCCAATGAGTGACCATGAATATGGGTCGCAGAGGTAATAACTTGTGTGAAGCACAACAAATTCATCAGTTGGAGGAAGTTCTGACCAAATTGTGAGAGTTCATTGTCAACCCAGACATTGAAATCCCTCAGCACCATCCATCTGTCGGATTCCAATACCATATTGATGATGAAGTCCACAATTTCCTGCAGGAATAACCTCCTGTCCCCTGGAGTACAGTAGACAAGAAGAATCCTGCACCCCACACCTGCTCCAACAATACACTCAAAAGACCTGACCTCCCCCACTGGTTTCTCTACAAGGTCCAATTCCATTCTAAAACAGATGGCTACACCCCTGCCCCTGTGATCCATCCTCAGGCGCTGTATCACCTAGAACCCAGCCAGAACAGCTGAACCAAAACAGGGCCAGCATTCTTGTCCAGCCAGATCTCGGTGATGCAAGCCATGTCCGATGACACAACAAGATCAGCAATCATTGCTGTCTTGTTTTTAATGGACCTGGCATTGCATAACACTGCCCAAGTAGGATGGGCTGCCAAGGTTGGCCGCACTATCTGCCCACCCACAGTGGAGCCCTTGGGTATGGGGTCCAGACAGGGAGGACCCCTCCCTGGACCCATTTCACCACAGGGTGATCCCTGGACCTAACCACCCCAATCTGTCTACCCAGCATCACTCCCCCTCCAGGTCCACAATCCCTGGTCCTGCGCTTCTTCCTAACAATCCTCAATACCTGGCAATGCCCATATACCTCACCGGGCAAAGGAGGCAATCAAAAGGCCAGAGGCTGTGGAGTTCAGAGGGGGAGTAACACCTGATTGAGAGAGCTTTTAACCAACACATTCCAGTATAGATTACACACAACAGTCAGGGCCAACACACAAAAAAAAACAACAACCAAACCACCCAAATTTAACACAACAGAAAAAGTTATCCTACCCAACCTCAAACCCCAAACTAAAATCCCCTGTTAAGCAATACAAGGTCCAGCAGAGCAAAAATCCATAAATAATCAGACAAAGGCTAAGCATGCCACGCCTAAAAAGATTGTCTCTGGACACAATGGGATTCTCACCCCCACCAAGCCCACATAATTAAATCCAAAAGCTGAGCTCTCACTTCAGCAGTCACCAGATTAAAAGGAGAAAACAGTACAAGTTCTGGAGGCTCTCTTACAGCCACCACCCAAAAAGTTTATATGGCTCCAGCCCACCAGTGATCAGTTCTGAACCTCTGGTAGGCCAGCATAAGTTCTTCACCAGGATCTAATAACAGCCCTCAAATGGGCAGCAGACCAGGATGGTTAGCCCTCTCAGAGAATAGGCCCCCCCCAAGGTGAGACCCTCTGGCCCCTACCCCTGAGATGCCCTGAGCAATCTAGGCTCCACTGCCCACTGACAGTTTACCCAGCACCTGCTCCATCCGGCCGCCCACCCTAACCACTATATCCATCTGCAGTTGCAGTCTAAAATTAAGGATAAGACAGATCTTGTCACAGAGGCCACCCCAACTAGAACTACCAATATTACTTTCTGGGTTCTCAGAGAAACCCAGGTGAGCCACACTGATGTGGTCTATAACTTTGCCCACCCTTCCCCACTTACCAGACTGAATACCCTATGCAACACCTTCTGCTGCTTTGCTACAAACTTGCCTCCCCTCATCCATCACTGCTCCTTGTGCTCCTCACTCTCGTTAGTTCCTCTACCCCTTCACCACCAGACACACTGTACTACCTTCATTGCTAAATCTTGGTTCGACTCATTACCTCCTTACCTGTCTTCCCTCCTCTCATCTATTGCTGCATCTGACTATGTGCTTTGTTCAAGAGACTCTCACACCCTCTCCACCCTTCATGTGCATTCATGTGTTGGGCAAGTGGCTTTCCCGCACCAGCCCCCCCTCAACTAGTCCCCCTTCCCTCCAGCTTTCCCCTTCCCTCCCTGCTCTAAAGTGCCTACTAAAGCTCTGTAATCAGTCCTCCTGCACCTGCAGCCTTCCCCAAGCCATTACATGATTACTTACTCCCTGTTTTGCTCAATTATTGTTTTGTAACACTCGTCATCTTGTCTCACTAGCAATGATGTATCATGTGTAAAGGTTATCTCCTATTTTGTATTATTGCCTAATATACCCCCCTCCTGGTTAGTACCTGGAGATGGGTAGCACCTGGCAATGAGCTTACCTACTACATCGAGAGTTGTGCAACATCTGACTTGTATCACTCACTGTATTGTCTCTATAGCCATTATTTATCACATATACTATAATGATATTTACAGTGTTTGTTTTGTCCATTACTGTACCTCTCCCCCAGGTCACACCTGGAAATGAGACCCAGCTCAGTGTGCTTTTTCTGGTAATCAAACATCTTAAATAATAATATAGGCAAATTTATAAATTTAAGACAAGTGCTTAGAGGAGTAATTTTGGTGTAATAGTTTGGGGGACATTACCATCAAAGGATTTTACAAACATTACCACAAGCGGGTGCTTTGATACGTTACAAAATAAAATATAGAGGGCCAGATCAATCAGATATGTTTTACATGTTTAAGTCAACACCTAAATACTTCTTTAGGATTCAGACTGCTAATTGGGAGGTGCTTTTTATATTAGACACTCCTCTTCTGCATAAAGAGTATGGGAATTTCCCCAGTGTCCTAGCCAAGGCTGAAAATAGGCAGTATTACCTGTGGTGAGCTACCTGGCTGCTAGCCCTTATTTGTAGATATTAGTCTGTTGTATATATGTTTTTTCATTGTAATTCTATGTACATGTCAATGTGAGCAAAGACACACAGAGAAAAGACTGGATTTTTTTAAGGGTTTTGATCTTCTTCTAAACTGAGAGGCCAGCTGCTTGCAGGAATCTGACAAATTCTTGTCAAAAAGGTTTGTAGATGCATGATCAAAGGGTTTTTACAATAGAAACTGACCAAGGGAACCAAAAGTAATACAATCAGCTTGTATAATCATAAAACTTCTAGGATATTCCTTATAACTAATTAAATTAAGCCAGTTCAAAAGCCCAGGAATGTTTTAGCCAGGAAAGATCCTTGTAACAGGCCTGTGTGAGGTAATAGAAAAAGAAACACATCCTTATAGCATACCTGTGTGAGACTGTAATTACAGGTGTCATAAATGTAGACTGGGTGACATCACCAGGTGGCCAGAAAATTGTGGGGAATGCGTTAGAGTGACACCCGGTGGCCTAAAATGGAAGGGCCAGCCTTTATCAGCAGAGAGGGTATTTAGACCTCCAGCTCAGGGCATTTGGACACACATTTTCATCTGGACACTGCTTGCCACATACTAGAAGCCAAACTGATGAGACCCAGTGTGGCTGCCAAGGACTGAAAGAAAGACTGAAATATTTTGCAAACCAGAGAGTCTCTGGACTTTGAAATCTTCAAACCTAAGGTAGAGACTAAGCTAACAAGTTTTAGTGCATTTTTTTCTGTATACTTTTCCATTTGTTCCTTATACTGTAACCTAAATTAGTATATGTTCTCTCTTAGTTGTAACTACATTTATTTCTTTTAGTAAAAACTTTTGTTTTCCTAAAGAAGTTCTGCCTGTATGAGAGTTCTTATATTGTATGTGTGACTGTAGAAGATTTATTAATAATCTGTAACAACTGTTAATTGCTTAGAAGGGTCACCATACGCAAATAAACTGAGAAAAGTGTCTATAAAAGGGACATCTGGAAGAACAGGAAGAATACCAAAGATTCATATGAGTCTGCAGGGATTTTGAACCAGGCTGTTGCATGTCATGTAGGGAAAAGGCCAAATCAGGTTTACACTGCTACCTCAAAGAGAATGTGAATCCTGGGTCTTCCTCCTATGTGTAATAGCCAAGGAAAGGTTCATATCTGGCCACAAGACATGAGACGGGTATTTTGCCCTTATCCAGAGCTAGAGGGATGCCCAGCATCCTCGTGGCAGAGGTGCAGTCATAATCTCGGAGAGCATTTTAAAGGCTGAGGAGGGTATCCCTGCCCCCCCATCATGGATTGCACTTAAGGGCAGGCACTGTGAGCTCAGTGGGCCTAACCCCCAGGAGTGGGTTTGTGACAATGCCTAGTCCTCTTTGTTGGCCAAAAACTATGAGAACACTAGCAAAATAATAACCAGTAAATAGATGATGTTGCTCTGATTTTAGCATAAGGAAATTAACAGAAATGCTGACCAGACCATGAGGAACCATGGGCACACTGGGGCTTGGTTTGGGAAAAAAACTATTATTTTATATTGCATACATTAAGACAGGGATTTGTTTTGATCAAACAAGCCACATTGATTGCTTCATGCACCATGCTGTTTGTTTATTTTGTTTAAGGTACATCCCAAGTATAAAATGCTATTTTAGAATCAGAATCTTTATCTATGTATTTATTTATTTATGAAATTTTGGTGATTGGGTAACACCACTGAGACCAAGGGTCCCTTTTTCAGTGGCAACTTGGAATTAGTTACAAGCAATGATTTCAAAATGAGTTGCACAACATCAAGACTTTGGCAATAGTACAATTGCATTACATGACTATGAGGTTTAGTTACTGTACAAACAGTTATTGTACAGTATATTTCAAAAGACCTTAGCAGGCAGTACAGTGCAGTGGATAAGAGCACTAAGCTGCAATCCTGAAGACCTGGGTTTGAATCCTGTCAACCCCCCACTTGCATCCTATGTGACCCTGAGCAAGTCTCATTGCCCCCTACAGGCTCCCCTCCCATTGGAACCATCTCCACCCCAACTCTGTAACTCTCTCTCTCTTACCCCTCCCTCAGGCAGCACTTACTCCCCCCACTCCTGCCTCTCTTCACCCCCCTCCCTATCAGCCTACTCCATAAAACACTAATATAGGGAAATGAGTTTACAGTCTTTCTTGTACTGTCTATATAGCAATACAACGTCTGTTGGATTAACTTGTATGCTTATACGTTGCAATCCATTGTATGCCTTGTAACTACCCTTACCCCAAATGGTGCTCAGTAGTTGTATTTTAAATGTATGTATTACCTACTGTCTGTATTTGTTACCCTGTCCCCAGGTCACACCTGGAAATAAGCCCTGGCACAGTGTGCCTTTTCCATTTATCAAAATTTTAAATACAAATAAAAAAAAAGTCATTTCCTTGTGCTCCCAGGTAAACAATTTTCCCCTTTTCTTCCTTCCCCTTCCTTATACATAGTATAGTACATAGGAATACATTTAGTGATACAGGTATACAAAGTAATTGGGATCTACCTTAAAAAAATAAAAATAAAATAAAACAGGGCATGATTTAGCCTAGTACTGTCCTCAAACTGCTTGGACACCAAGATGAGGGGCTAGTATAGTTATTTATTTATTGTTGTGAACTGAGCCTGAAATTGTATTTGGAGTTCTTTAGAAGTGTAATTTTATCCCTTTTTTGTGTATGTTCTTCCACTCCCAGGTGGCTGCACTGCATGACAGGATGACATTGGGCCATCCCTGGGTCCCACTGGACTACTGTGGTGGGAAGCAGGGATGACTATCACCCAGTCCTGCAGTACAGTCCCCTGGGAGCTTCAGCCTGTGAAATGCACCCAGAAACCACAAAAAAAATATAAAATGGGGCACTGGCACAGAAATTCAGAGCCAAGTTCCAGCCTCAGTCTACCAAAAAGAAAAAAAAGTGACAACTTTCCCAGTGAGGGTAATACTAGACAAAATTGGGTCCTTTTTAAAATCAGAACCCTTCAGATCTGGCCAGAAAACGTAACACACATTCCTACATTAACATAAATAGAGGTGTCAGTTTTACAATGAAAAAGTCCATGTATATGGCTTTGTCTGCTGCTCTGCTACAATCTGAGCTGCAGTTAATGTTGTTTGCTTGGTTATTGACCTGTACCAGCTCAGTTAGCCCTCTTACTGCTTCTCCAGTTCTCTGCTCTTCATGTCTCTCTCTCCCTCTCTCTTCATTCCCCACTGCCTCCCTCTGCCGCTCTTTCCTGTCTTGACCCTTTAATCCTTTAGTGAGCCCTTTTTTTAATCGCTCTCTCTCCAGGCTGCACTCTCCACTCCTCCCTTCCCCAGCGCACAAGGAGCATTGCATGCAGCCTGCAAGACATCAGGTAGAGCACCTCTTCAGAATGCCTCTCAAGAGAGCACAGGCTACAATGTGCTAGCCTGTTGCTGCTACCGTGGCGACTGCCCCACCAACCCCGTCATTTTCTTTATAGGATAGAGGAGTCACATGACTTCCTGTTGTTCCTTTTTCTAACACCCTATATTCCCCCTTCCTCCTTATACTTTCCAGACACTAGCTGGTACTGCTGTACCCCTCTGCAACCTCGCCTTGCTCCCCTCACCTCCACCTGCTTGCACTTCTCTCTGTACCCTCTCGCCACTGGGTGGCGCTGTTGTAACCTTTGTAACCCCATTCAGCACCTTAAACAGAAGTTACCAAGACCTGCCCCAAACCAGCTGCTTAACCCTTCCTATTTTGATTGAATTAACCCTCCCCCTCCCTCCTCATCTAGCCATTACTAGGTCTTGAATCCTATCTTGAAGTACATCTCTTGCCCTGAAGTCTGCCTCCCTGATCCTTTCGCTATACTGCCACCTAATAACTCTCACCAGTATTTATTCCCTTTGACCATTTTGTTATCCTTAAATTTACACCTGTCACATCATCTTGAAATCTTTACCTGCTACATTGTCCTGATTAATTAAACCTCCCTGATGCAAATTCAAACCTCCCTGGGCCAGGTTTCGAACCTGTGGCTCTATATATCTAGTCCAATTTCCTGTGGAAGCTTGTTACCCTCACCACTAGAACATCCCAGTGGCTATAATACTGACTCTGCACCCAATCCCTTAATAATAATAATAATAATAAATAATAATAATAATAAATCTTTATTTATGAGGTGCTTTTCCAAAGCCAAGGTGCCTAACAACAATGAAAACAGAATAAGTCATAAAATCAATCATTATAAATATATAAAACAAATAATAGAAGTAAAATCAATGTATAAGTTAGTCACCATAAACAAGTTTTGAAGGCCTGTTTAAATCTCTCCACGGTCGCACACTCCCAAAGCTGACAGGGTAGAGAATTCCAGAGGGTAGGGGTGGCATGCATAAATGCCCAGGCCCCAGAAGATTTTAAGCAAACCCTTGGAATCTCTAGCAACCCTTTGTCAGTCAAGCGGAGTGATCGCCCAGGGAAGTAAGGGACCAGAAGCTCTTTCAGGTAGTCCGGGCCCTGTCCATGTAGGGCTTTATAATTCAGATGTCCGACTTTAAAGGTGATCCGCCACTGTACTGGCAGCCAGTGCAGTTCATGCAGCACCAGAGAAATATGGCAGGACCGAGGGGTTCTTGTCAATAACCGGGCTGCTGCATTCTGTACCAGCTGCAAGTGGCTAATATCTACCCCCGGTAGCCCTAAGTAAAGGGAATTGCAATAGTCCAGGTGTGAGGACACAAAGGTGTGGACCAATGTAGGGAGATTGCCGGATGGAACAAGATGTTTAACCCTGGAGATATTCCTCAGATGGTAAAATGAGGATTTGACGACTGCCAACACCTGTGATCGTAGTGTCAGCCCTTCGTCAAAAATTACCCTCAGGTTTTGCACCTTTTTTTTATTTAGTCTTTGGTAACCAGGTAAGGCCCATTGGGCACAAGTGCCTGTTTTCAGGGGCGACCTGGGAGCACTGGGCGGTTAAGTGACTTGCTCAGGGTCACACAGTATGCAAGTGGAGGTTGTAAGAATCAAACTCAGGTCTGGCCTGCTGGATGTATCACGCTCGTTCACACCTCATTCCTCTAACCTCTAGGCTATACTGCCAGCCTAGAGGTCCACAGTGTCAAATGCTGAAGAGAGATCTAGAAGTACAAAGATGGAATGTTTTTTTCGATCTCTTGCCATCAGGAGATCATTGAGCACCCGAACCAGCGCCATCTCAGTACTGTGCCTCTTTCAAAAACTGGACTGGAGAGGTTCATAGATGTCATGGATGGTCAAATGGTTCTCCAGTTGTACAGCCACTACTTTCTCAATCACCTTCCCTATAAAGGGAATGTTTGAGATGGGTCTGTAGTTCACATGGTAGTCTGAGTCCAAAGAAGCTTTCTTCAAGAGGGGTGTTGCCACCGCCTCCTTCAGGGAGTAGGGAAACTCACCTGTTTCCAAGGAGCACCAGACAATCCATACAAGGACCGGACCAATGATGTCTCTACAACCCATAATTAGGGTTGTTGGTCCTGGGTCCACACCACAGCACATAGGGAGCATACCCTGGACAATCCGCATGACAGCCATGAACTCCAGGCGGTCGAAGGAACTCCAGGAAAACTGAGATGTAGTGACCAAGTGCAGATCCAAAGCAACACCCATAGAGTGTGCTGGTTGGAGCTCGGCCCTGATGTCATCCACCTTAGTTGCAAAGAATCGAGCAAGCTCGTCGCCCGCCACTTGCGAAAAGGCTTTTGAACCTGTTGACAGGCTGGGTTGCACAGTCTGTCCACGGTTCAAAAAAGCTGAGCTGGTCGGTTCTGAGGGGCCGCGATCTCCCCAGACAGGAATTTTGCTTTCTTACAGGTGATTGTGGATTGACAGGCCTGGTAATGGTCCATCAATTTAAGTGGTCGGCATCCAGGGTGGATTTCTGCCAGCAGCACTCCAACTTTCTTCCTGATTGCCGCATCTCCCTCAAGGTTCCGTCAAATCAGGGGGACTGAGGGTGAAGGGAGAGAGGACAAACACGGACAGGAGCAACGATATCCAGGGCTGCAGAAATAGCCATATTATAGGCCATCACTAGGGCCTCTGGATCATGATTTGCTGATGGAAGGACCGATAGGTCAAGCACCGCTGTTAGGCCTTCAGAACTTATATTTCGTAAAGGGTGGTACCTGACTATCTTTACAGGGGTAGGCCTATGAAGGGGGTGCGAAAACTGAACCCAGTGCTGTAGTAATCAGACCATCTGACTGGTTCCACACCCAAGTCCAAGGCTTCCATCCCCTGGAGGAAGACTAAGTCTAGAAAGTGACCATGTTTGTGAGTAGCAGAGGTAGCAAGCTGTGTAATTTCCAAAGATGTCATTAACTGGAGGAAGTGTTGTCCAAATTGCAAGAGTTCGTCATCGACCCAGGCGTTAAAGTTGCCCAGGACCATCAGCCTGGGCAACTCAAACGCCAGGTTGATGATGAATTCTGCCACTTCTTGAAGGAACTGCTTCTCATCTCTGGGTGGACGGTAGATGAGAGCGATCCTACAACCTGCACCTACTACCATGATACACTCAAATGACTCCGTCTCCTCAACTGGTACACTCGTGAGGCCCAGTTCGGTCTTAAAACAGACCAAAACTCCCCCCCCCCACCACACGATCCAATCTCGAGTGGTGGATCACCGAGTACCCGACTGGGGTAACAGCCTCCAGTATGGGGCCAGAGTTTTCATACAGACAGGTCTCGGTGATACAAGCCAGGTCCACTGTCCCTACAAGATCTGCAATAATTACAGTCTTGTTTTTAATGGCCCTGGCATTGCATAATACCACTCGAGTTGGATGAACTTCCAATGCAGCCCGAGCCCTTAAAACCCTTCAGGCTGGAATTCGAACTTAGACATCCCAAGGCAGGATCTGAACCACCTACCCCAGATACTTATTCTTGTTCTACATGGTAGTCTATCACTGTAACCACTAGGACGTTCCAGCAGTCTCAATTCTGACCCAGTTCTCTCTGGCCCTCATACTTCCCTGACTTGAATTTTAAACTTAAATATAAACTTCCCAGGCCAGGTTTTGAACCTTTAGCCAAATATATCTAGTCAAGTTACCCATGGAAGCTGGTTACTCTGATCTCTAGACCATCCCAGTGGCTCCAATCATGACAGAGCACTCAGACCCTTAAAACCCTCTAGGCTGAGATTTGAATTTAAACTTTAACGACCCAGGCTTGGATTTGAACCCTAGACCCTTATCCTAAGTTCCACCTGGTAGTCTATCACTCTTGCCACTAGGTCATCCTAGTAGTCTTGACTCTCACTTACCTCTCTCTATCCGTTTAACCCCCTCACCCCCCTCTGATTCAGGTTATCTCCTGCTCATTATTTTAAGCAATGGCATCAATCATCCACCTGCTATGTGCAAGGCAGGCTGCTTGGCTACCCTCTTCTGTCTTCTGATACTTTATGCAGCTGACTGCCTTCTTGCCCTCTCCCTGAGGCACCCTCCTCTGCACGGTGAGCACCCACTACCATGGCATGTACCCCCACAACCCATACGTATGCATCTCCTCACTTCCTGCCTCCCCAAACGTGGTGATGTTTATCTGGGGCATTGGCTCTGGAAAAGACTACGTGTATCTATACCTCTCAGCTGCATCAACGAGAAGCTGCTTCACTCCTCAGTCTGGCCATTCCTATCCCTTCTCATCCTCCTAACCCGAGCAGGAGACATTCAACTCAATCCTGGCCCTACACGTCCTATCTCCACACCCTCTCCCCAGTTGTTAATGGCCAATCGCCTAAAGGTTTGAAGTTTGCCTATATAAACACCTGAAGTCTGCACCCCAAGATTGCCCAGCTTGAAGCATGGGTTACTGAACACTCTCCAGACATTTTATGCATATCAAAATATTGGCTAAAACCCAGCATCAAGCAACATGAGATAGCAACACATGGTTACAACTGCTTCAGGAAGGACAGGCTGGATAAACGGGGAGGTGGTGTCATCATATATGTCCAGGTTGGTTTACATGCCATTGAAATCCCTACCCCTGCCCCTGAACCCCATGCGGCAGAGTCACTGTTTCTCTCCATGGCTCTCAGCTGCATCAAAAAATTAATAGTGGGTTGTGTCTACCTGCCTCCCAAAGAGGCCTCCATCTGCCTTGCTTGTTTTCTATCCTCCCTTGCCAACCTCCCTCACCATGACCTCATACTCTGTAGTGATTTTAACATAGACTCTCTGAACCCCAATTCTGACAAGATTCTGGCTCTCTTGCCGATGGCAACCTGGCTCAGCTCATCAATGTCCCAACAAGAATCAACACAAAATCGGGCAACCATTTCTTGCTTGATTGGGTGATCACCAACTGTGCCCATAAGGTGAAATCTATGGGTGTACTCACTGACAGCAGCAGTGATCACTCCCCTACCTTCTGTATCTGGCAAAATAACTTCCCTAACCCTCAACCCAAGGTCACTCTGGTCTGAAATATGTCCCATCTCAATCCCAGTGCTTTTCTTGCCTCTGTCTTGCGCAGCCTACACCCCGCAGTTGTCCCAAAAGGGACCACTTGACCCAGCCATCCAATCAAACCAAGATAGTCGACCATTGTCTACTTCTCTCCACGTTAAATAATTTAGGCATGGACTCAATCACACTGGACTGGTTCCAGAACTACCTCACAGATAGGCAGCAACAAATAAAGGCAGAAGGAGAGCTTTCTCCACTCAAACCAATAAAGAGAGGAGTCCCACAGGGTTCCATATTGGGACCACTACTGTTCAACATCTATATTAACAACCTGAATTTAGGAATCAAGGGTCAGTATCCATTTATTTGCCGATGATACAGTGCTTTACCTAAGTGAGACTCCCCTGGAGCCGCATGCTCTGCATTGCAAGCCGAATTCAATAAGCTGCAAAACCAGCTCATCGACAAAAAGTTATTGCTAAATGCAAAAAAAAACCAAGGCAATGCTGTTTGCTCCATCTAGCTCTGGGGCCAACACTGCAGCCGCTGACACTGTTCCTCCTATAACCACTCTACTTGGTGAAAATCTTGAGTTTGTGCCGAAATTCAAATACCTGGGTATATGGCTGGATAACAAACTCTCTTTTAAAAAGCATACTGAAGAATTACTGAAAAGCTTAGGCAAAGGCTTGGCCTCTTTTACAGAATTAAACACCTCCTTACTGAGACTGCAAAAAGACAGCTTGTTCATTCTACATTCCTCTCATTAATTGATTACGCTGACATTATATATGGCCAATGCCCTGTCTACAACTTGCTAAATTGGATGTACTGTACCACAGAGCCTTAAGATTTATAACTGGCCTTCCATCCTCCACACACCACTGCTCGCTATACACTGCAGTAGGGTGGCCTTCTCTACAATTCAGATGGCATAGAAATGCAACCATTTGGACACTTCGAGCTCTCACCAATAAACTCCCGGACTACATTGCTGCCTGCTTTCCTCTAAGTCCACCTAGTAGCTATGACATAAGAAGCCACTCACTAATTTCCCTAAAAATTCCCAGGATTAGCAACCACTTTGGTAGGGCAGCCATAAGTCACGCTCTGCCCTCATTATGGAGAAGGATTCAAAGCTCACTGAAACTCAGCACTCCTGTCAGTATTGCGATGTTTAGGCATCTTTCACGACAAAGCATTTACCGAAATTTGTAAATGTTACCATAGCTCCTAGTGGTTCTGTTAGTGGCCTCATCTCTAAATCTACCACACACAACCTTGAACATAACCCCTCTAATCCCTCCCTAACCCGTTAAGTAGCCAGCTGCCTTGTTTGGCCCTCGGAACCCTTGGCATCTTTCTTTACCTACTCCTACATGCCACTCTAATAGTTGTTCAGTTGGAAATATGGGCCCTATCTAAGTCATGGCCACCATCCAAGCTAGTGACCACCGTCAAGCTAGAATTAGTTACTGAGGGATGAAATGGTCATAATTTGTACCCTTGGCTGAGACCCTATAAAGTGTCACTTATCATACATGTATAAGAAAGAATGTACATGCCACAATAATGTCTTGTGTTGTTTATCTGTTCCCACAAGTGCAATGGATTGTATATACTGTACCTTTCAATTGTAAGTCTGTTTCTTACTTCAACATTTTGTATGTATTCTATGTATGTATATCTATCCTTGACAAACAGCAGGTCCACCTTGTAAATGAGCTTGCTCAACGGTGATCGCCTGGATAAATAAAGATTTGATTGATTGATTGATTGATTGATAGTGATGACGAAATTGACCAGCTAATAAAAGAATGGCCTGCACCTAGTGATCAGATGGAAGGTCAAGTGGATTATTCAGACTACCTTGAGGACATATTAAGTGAGCTACAAAATAAAAAAAATAAAAAGCTTTACACTTTTAGCATAAGAATTTTGCAATTCATGCCTTTGACTTAAATAAGCTATAACTTAAATGTTAAAATACTTTTTACATGTTTTAAGCTTCACTAGTTGTTTTCTTTAAAACAAGTACATGGCTATGAATTTTGTGACACATTTCTTACATTATTTACCTTTTAAACTTTTTATATTACTAACATTTTAAAAGTAGACTGTTTTTTCTTTTAAATACAAAATTGTTTGGAGTGCAGCTGTTGCTAGTTAAACTGTGTGTTCATGAACAAGCTCTAGGGCCTAGTCACGAACCACATCCTTGTGCAACAAGCTAGATGTTAAGAACTTCAATTTGCATATAATAAGCTTCTACCTTTGGTACTTACATCTTAAGTCTGAAAACCACATGACTATGATTTAAATGTTAAAATACCTTTTACGTGCTTTAAGCTTGACTAGTTGTTTTCTTTAAAACAAGTACATGGCTATGAATTTTGTGACACACTTCTTACATTATTTACCTTTTAAACTTTTTTATATTACTTACATTTTAAAAGTTGACTGTTTTTTCTTTTAAATACAAAATGTTTTAAAGTGCAGCCATTGCTGGTTAAACTGTGTGTTCATGAATGAGATCTAGGGCCTAGCCACAAACCACATCCCAGAACAGCTATGCTGAGTGTTAAGCGCTCTAATTTACATATAATAAGCTTCTACCTGCAGTAGTTGCATCTTAAGTCTGCAGATGGTATTATACCCTCTCCATTAAGACCATCTTTTTGTCATGTTTCTTTGTGATGTCAGTTTTTCCCTTACAACCTAAAGCATAGATAGGGTTACCACCTGTCCCACTTTTGGCAGGGCAGTCCTGATTTGTGGCAGCTGTGTCCTGAAAAAAACTTGAAAAATACTACATGTCCTGACATTACAGTAGAATAAATGTTTTGGGGACTTTCCGCTAAATGTTACAAACAACTGTAATGCCTTAACTAAAATACCTTAATATGATAACATACACTAGAAACAACTAAAAAAACTACAACTCTTAGTCTTAATTCTGATTATTTCGAGAAAACAAGTCTGTTGCATTGGTCGCGGTTACACATTGTCCTGCGAAAAATTATGCTTCAGTAAGAAATGTCCCACTTTGGGCTTCATAAAAGGTGGTAACCCTAAGCATAGATGGGACTACATAAAACATCCCCTACTAAGCTGAGAGTACCATTGAAACTCCTGCATGCCCTGCAGCCACCCCATAAGATATAAAAGTCTGTCCTCAACACAATCAAGGTAGGAGAGGCAGGATTGCTAGAGCAGAGACCTTTCTTAGGACCTCAGCTTGAACATCTTAGTACTTGTGATGTGGTAAGGTTGCCTTTATCTCTGACATATTGGAGCAGGGACAAAGTTAATGCTTGGCTTGTTAATTTTTATTTTTTATTGCGTCTAAAATAGAGGGGCTGCCCCTCTATTGTGATAGTTTAAATTGTTTTTGTTTGCACTGCTGTTTTAAGATATTGTAAAATTATCTAAGATATAGTAAAACCATATAAAACAAAAAGACATTTCTTGGTATTTCTTCTCAACCAAGTATGAGGTGTAATGCAATATTACATACACCTGTTGAAGAAAATATGCAACATAATGAAACAACAGACACACATTTTAGGGACATTATTAGTTTTCAGGCAAAAGACTTATTTCGCAAGGGCAAAATTAAATTTGATTATTGTTATATCGGTCATCCCGGCATCCTTAAGACCACCTTAGAGGGTTATAGACATTTATTAAATTGTGAAGATTTGGGATGTAATGTCCACCTACATCAATTTGTTGGTTGGTGTTTTTATGATTCAGAAAGAGACATATTTTGCAGAGTTTTCTATTGTCCCAGACATCATAATCAGACCATTGATAGTATACACGTTAGGATATTTGATCATATAGGTAATTCTTACTGTTCAATGCCCCACAGTCATAACCATGGAAACTAAGGGGATTTTTGTGAATACAAGGTCTTTACCCTCAGAAACAAAATAATCCTATGCAGTCAAATAGATCAGGATATAGAGGAGGTAGGGTGGTTAAGGAACCCCCAATAAATCTGGAGAACAAGCAGCCCTATGTGTCACTACTCCTGTTAGGCTCTATCCAAGTTTGACCAAGGTCTTAAAAGGGATGTCACTTCCCGACGGTTCAGATCAGGCCCAAGGGCCTGCTCTGATACATGGAATTGATGCTAAGAGCTGAGCCTGGGAACAGGTAGAAAACCCGAGCAGAACAATCTCGGATGCTAATTGGGGACCGATAAACACTCTCCCGGACATCAACCAGGCCCTCGATTTTTTCATGACCACCTTCACCAATATAATTGATTTTTATGCCCCCATGAAGAGGTGTGGATCAAAAGGGATCAAAGCTCCATGGCTCTCAAAGGATATTAGGAAGCTCATGAACGCTCGTGATCGGGCTTGGAAGACCTTCAAACGAAGTGGGCTACTCTCTGACTGGTAAGTCTATAGGCAGCTCAGGAACAGGTGTAAAAATTCTATTAAAAAAGCTAAGCGCACCCACTTCAGGTCACTCCAAACCAAGCATCTGTGTAATCCCAAAGAATTCTGGAGGCAGGTGAACTACCTAATCAAAGGCAAGTCCTTTGAGGCCCCAGGTTCCATCTCTGCCCAAGGCACTGTCCTCTCTGACCCCCCCATCCATCGTCGCTGGATTTAATTAATTCTTTACCAACCTGCATAGATATACTTCACTCTTTACCACCCCCCCTTCTCCCCACCCCACCAGTGGACACTGGTGCTCGCCCAGCCTTTCACCTTAAACTTGCCACCCTCTATGAAGTTCGTCGGCTTCTTGCCAATGTAAAAGCTGACAGTTCCCCCGATCACGACACCCTTGAACCCAAATTTCTCAAACTGGGAGCTGCAGCCCTCACCTGCCCAGTCCATGACCTGTTTAACCGATCCTTCCTCTTGATGACTGTCCCTGATAAATGGAAGGTAGCCATGGTTATCCCCATTCATAAGGGTGGACCCAACACAACTGTTGTGAACTTTAGGCCTATCTCCATCCTCTGTCCACTGGCAAAATCCAAGAGCATATAGTTTTACCATCTACAGGATTATCTGAACCACCACAACCTCCTCTCAGGGCTCCAGCATGGGTTCAGAAAAAAACACAGTATCCTCACTTCCTTGATAAAAGTTACATCCGACCTGTTCCATGCTATGGACCAGGGCTTTGCCGCCAGTGCTATCTTCATCTGTTTGACAAAGGCTTTTGACTTGGTCAATCACAATCTCCTTCTATGGCAGCTACACTCACTTGGAATTGACGTTAATGCCTTAATTTTGCTCAAAGTTACCTTTCTGTCTTCACTCAAATGGTCAAGTGTTTCTGTTCTTCTTGGATCTTAGACCAATAACCCACAGCATCCCTCAGGGCTCCATCCTGGGCCTGTTATTATTTTCCCTATTCATTTATGAATTACCAAATAATTGCGGAGGGGCCTCTGTGCACCTTTACATGGATGGCACCATTGTTTACTATTCTTCATCCAACGCCGGGTGGCTCAACAGCATGCTCACCTTGGACTACTGAATTCTCAAGGGCTGGTTTCTAGATAACCAAATAGTCCTCAACACCTAAAAAAATCAAATGCATGCTGTTCTCCAATCCCTCCTCCTCGCTGCATTCCCACCCCCCTCTTGTGATACTCTCCCATAATGGTGATGCCCTTGAATCCATCCCTTCCTTTAAATATCTGGGTATCACCTTAGATTCATGGCTTTCCCTGAACACTCATGTCACCCTCCTAACCAAAGCTCTAAACCAAAAGCTGGGTCTACTCTACCGCATACGACCCATCCTCATATCAGCTTCATGCCACAAGATCACGGTCACCACCCTCCTGCCCCTTCTTACGTATGGTGCCCCGCTACAACCTACAACCAACACAACAATCTTATCTCACCTTAAACAGCCCTATCATAGGGTGGGAAGGTTTACCTTAGTGGTCAATGCCCGTCACCACCACTGTGATGTCCTCTCCTCCCTGGGCTGGCTAACATATGACTCCAAACTCTTGTATGCCACGCTGAGTCTACTGCACAAATTGGTCCACTGTTACCTCCCTTCTTGCCTTACTGAACTTATTCAGTTTTGGCAACCACTGCGTAATCTTAGATCCACCTCCCTCTCTCTTCTTGTACTGCCCAAACCTTGGTTATCAGTGTCCCGGAGATCTTTTACCTTCTTGGTGGTGTCTAGCTGGAACTCACTACTACACTCTACCTTATCCTGTACATCCCTTACTAAATTCCAGTCCTCCCTATTACACCACCTCAATGCCTCATCACCTTGTTCCTGCTTCCGTTGACTCTTGTCTGTCTTCCATGATGCTATGCATAAATTTTCCCCTCTCACTGATACTCTCATGTATAAGAATCCCTGCTCCCTGACCCCTTCTATTTATGTAAATATTCAATGTAAGTGTATCTGCAAATGGTGCATTTTGTAAATCTATGCATGATGTAAATATAACCACCATAACTGCCACGTCTTTGTAATCTGTAAATGTTTAATCTGTGACTGTTTCTGTAAATGATGAATTTTTGTAAATCAGTGAATGACGTAAATGCATCCACTGCTACTGCCATGTCATTGTCTATGTTCTGCACTTTCCGGGTCGAGAAACAAAAAAAAACACATTGTTTATTGATCCAATCAGGAACAATGTTACTGCTAGCTACACCACCCCCACGGAGGTCAGGTCGCAGAGGCAGAACTGAACCCCCTAAAACAACAGACCAAGATCCATTGGGAACAACGTTATCATGCAGCTTGCACCCCGGAGGTCAGTTCACTTGGGGGCACAACCAAGAGCCCCCCACAAACAACGGACCAAGGTACTGAACACGGATGCTCTGAGGGTGCTTCTCCGAGCTGCAATCTCGATTGCAGCTGCTCCAGAGGCATTATTTTGCCATTTAAAGTCTCCTTACCTTTACTGTTGCCATACATGTGCAGATAGTTTTATTTCTGTTAAACGCCTAGCTTCTTAAAGCCTCGCCATATATATGCAGATAGTTTTGTTAAATGACTAGCAAAAAATCACTCTTTCTCTTAAAGCCTTTGTGCTATGGGCTGCTGCTCACTTGGTGCCGTTTGCCTCTGTATGGTGGGCTGCTGCTCATTTGGTGCCCTTTCTGCTTTAAATAATCTCAGCCTCTTAAAGTCATTGTGTGATAGTGCTCTAGATTTGCCACCGTTTACTTTAAATATCTTAAACCCTGAGCCTATCGCGATCAGCCTGCGTTTTAAATATATTTGGGATCCAAACTAGAGCCTGACACTCCCCCTCCCCCTCTGCGTTACCTTATTTAACCGCAGCCTGTTTTCTCTCTCCTTAGATCCATTGGGAACAGTGTTACTGCTGCAGCTCGCACACCCCCCAAGGGAGATCCGGTCACTGGGGGGCACAACCGAAGATCCCCCCTCAAACAATGGACCAAGATACTGAACACGGATGCTCTGAGGGTGCTTCTCCAAGCTGTGATCTCGATTGCAGCTGCTCTGGAGGATCCCCGCTGACGCTACGCATCAGCTCCCCACCGCTCTCCACCACTACGCTTGGCGGGCTCTGCCTTTTACAGGCAGTGTGAGCCAATCACCCTACTTTTCCACCTGCAGCTTATCAGAAGCTGCCACTAGAGGTTGTACTGCTGTTCCTTGTTCTCACTTTCAATACCAGTAGCTACCTCACTGCTTATCTTTCCCAGATGCCTATAAACAAACTCTAGTTTCACTTCCTCCTCAGACCCCAATTCCCATCCCACCCTCCCTTGTCCGTCTGACCTTCTCTCCTCCCACACCTGCCCCCCCTTAGTTAAAAATGCCATCTCCAGGTCCCGTAAACCCCGGCATTCCCCCTGCCTACCACCATACACACACACACACACACACACACAAGCAGATGCACCACCCCAAGCTTTCCCTCACAGCCCCCATCCTGGTACTGCTGTACATCCTCTCTCTAGCATGGGTTGACATCATTATGTGCCTCTCCAGCAGTGAGCTCCTGAATCCCAGTCAACACTTTCACTCCCCCCATCATATCAGACTATCCAACTGAGCATAGAATGCCACCACTCTATGTGTCATTTATGTTTACAAAAGAGGGTGCCTGCTACCTGGCCCTCCATCCCCGCGCAAAACACCAAAGAGGGGATCTACTCCCCCTACACCCTAAAACTGTGTTTCTTCTATCACTTCTGCTCCTCCTAGCAGGAGACATGGAACTCAACCCAGGACCTCCAGTCGACAACATCATTCTTGGCTCCCCCCTTGACTCACACTGGGCATCCTCCAAGGGATTAAAAATCACCCACATGATTGTATGTAGCCTCCGACCAAAAATACAGGAGGTTCAAAGTTGGCTCTCTCTTTACAACCCAGATGTACTGGCAGTGTCTGAAACTTGGCTAAAATCTCAAACGCTACCTCATGAGATGGCAGTGCCTGGCTACTCTTCCTACCACAACGACGGTGTAGGCAAAAGAGGGGGTGGAGTAATCATATATGCCAGGGACTCCCTCGATGTAGCCCAAGCCCACATACCTGGCACTGAACACTCTGGCAGGGAATCAGTCTTCATTAGAATTACCCTTGGTAACTCAAAACACCTCATGGTCAGCTGCCTCTACCACCCCCTGAAAATGGCCTTCCAAGCCCTGGAAAACATGTCCAGGTCCCTAGCTGATGCTGCCTCCTCAGAACTCCTGATCCTGGGGGACTTCAGTCTCATCTGGATTCAGGACTCTGTGCAGAACCTCAGGGCCTTACTACTAGATTCCAACCTGGAACAAATCATCTCTGAAAAGACCAGGGCCAATTACAAAATGGTGAACCACACAACCCTTGACTGGGCTTTGGTGTCTCACCCCTCCAACATTCTGTCAGCTGGCATAATGGTGGACACTCTTAGCGACCACTCACCCATCTTCTGCATCTGGAAAATCTTCCTCCCAGGGTCCCTCCTCGAATACTCTCTACCTGAGACTACTCCAAATTCTCAGAGGAGGCCTTCAATGTGTACCTCAGCAACCTCGACTGGACCCCGATACCTCCCAACACTAGACAAAGCCCTGGAGTTCTTACAAACCTCCTTCTGCTCTGCAGCCAACCTGTTTGCCCCTTTTAGGAAATTCCAAATTAAAGGAAGCTGCCATTGATGGATCACCACAGAGCTCAAGTCTCTGATGGTAAACCGGGATAAGGCATGGAAGCATCACAAACTCTCCAGGTTGCCTGCAGACATTGTGTCCTATAAAAAGCTTCGGAATGAGTGCAAGCGCACCTCCAAGATGGCAAAAAGAGAGTATATCAAGCATCTCCGGCAAACTACTCTGACCAACCCTTGGTCTTTCTGATCCAATATCAATGGCCTGCTAAAGGACAACAAGACCCCCTCCCCAGGTCCTATTGAAGTCAATGGCCTTATGTCTAATGACTGTCATGAAATTGCTGCTGCCTTCAACAGCTACTTTACCAACCTTGACGGCCACAAGTCCAGCTCTACACCTACCCCACTGGAACCCTCCTGCTCTGAGACATCTTGCCCCACATGGCCGATCTTTCACCTTTGATTAGTAAAGGCCAAGGAGGTACTCCCCCTCCTAAAAATCCTCAAAGACAAAGGCTCTGGAGGTCCAGATGGCATCCCCCCTAAATTACTAAAGGCAGTGGCACCTGCCATTGCCCTACTCTTCACATGGCTTATCAACTGATCCCTGCTTGAAGGCACTGTTCCCCATTCCTGAAAACAAGCCATTGTGATCCCTATCCACAAAGGAGGGCCTAGGGAATCCATCGGCAACTACAGGCCAATCTCACTGCTCTGTGCCCTGGCCAAGATCCAAGAAAGACTTGTATACTGTCAACTCCATGACTACCTCGAGGCTAACCAGTTACTAGCCTCCATGCAACACGGCTTTAGGCAGAACCATGGCACTGATACAGCTCTCATAAAATTCTCAACTGACGTCCTAGGGGCCATGGACAAAGGACTCCCCACAGGAGCCGTTTTTGTCAACCTTTCAAAAGCTTTCGACCTAGTGGACCACACAGGCCTGCTAGCCAAACTGGCCTTCTTCAGCTTGGATCAACATTCCCTTTCCTGATTCACCTGCTACCTATCTGGTCGCTCCCAGCAGGTTAGGTGGAAGTCTGCAACCTCAGATCCACTCCCCCTAAGTTGGGGGTGCCTCAAAGTTCCATCCTTGGTCCCCTCCTCTTCTTCTCGCTATTCATCAACGATCTTAAATCCCACTGTGGCAGCAGCTCGGTCGTTCAATATGCAGATGATGCTGTTATCTATTGGGCCCCGAGCAACCCATCTGACCTGGGATCCCATCTCCAAGCCGACTTTACTAAGTTTGAGTTCTGGCTTACTAGGAACAAACTTGTTCTAAACACCACAAAAACCAAAGCAATGGTATTTGGTCAGAGAGACCTAGGCACAGCCCGGACTACCATGCTTCCTTTGACTTCATCCTCAGGCTGCCGCATCGAGGTTGTGAATTCCCTCAAGTACCTGGGGCTAACCCTGGATCAAGGATTTACCCTCAGATCTCACCTAGACCAAGTAACCAAAGCTATTCACCATAAATTGGGCCTGCTGTACCGCCTGAATGACCAACTCATTCCCGATTCTAGAATCTCCATTGCCAACAGCCTACTCCTGCCAACACTGACCTATGCTGCCCCAATTCTCCAGAGATTGGCTAAACAAGAAATGAATAGGCTGCAAGTTCTCTACACCAAAGTTGCCTGGTTTGCGTCACAGTCCCACAAAAGATGGCATCACTGCGAAAGCACTTGTTGCCCTACAATGGCCCTCCCTTGAGGGTCGACTCCAATACCCTTTACTGTGCCATGCATACAAGCTCTTATACCGCAACCCCCCTGTCAGTCTAGTCAGTTTCCTGGTCCCCAAGTACTCAGCACATACACTACAAACCACTGGGTACAACCTCCTAGTTAAACCCAGGGTTCAGACCACTGCCTGCAGTAAATCCTTTGCCACCACGGTCCCTGCCCCATGGAACAAGCTACCTCCCCTCCTTCAGGACACCCCCTCCATTGAAAAATTCTGCAAAGGACTTCAGGCTCACCTACTAGAAGCTAGCATCTGCTCCTGTCAATGAGGGGTCTCAACCCTAGGCCAGTCCCTCACTAGCCTAGACATGCACTGCCCTGTAAAGAATTACCTCCCTCCAGATTGCTGCTCTCCTACCCAAACACATCCCTTGTAAACTACTTCTAGTACACCATCAGCTCTGTTCTATCCAAGTATTTACTCTCCTTGAATTGCTCTTAACTTGTTTCTTTGTTGTACCTATACACCTCTGCAACTAAATGCTGTACCAATACACCTCATGAATTGCTTTGAACGTGTATCCTTGTTGTACCTGTATTCTTACGTAACTAAATGCTGTACCAATACTTCTCTGTAATCAAATACTGTACCTGTATACCTCTGTAACTAAACCCGGGTCGCCCCTGAAAAAGAGACCCTTGGGGCTCAGTGGGCCTACCCGGTTACCAAGATTGAATAAATAAATAAATTAGTCTCTGTAGGCTTTATATCACTCCTATGTCCTAATGCCAGCCTATAGGCCCTACTACCAGAACATGGTCCCAAATGTGACCAATTTTAAATTCAGTCAGTCACTCGTAGTATTGTATATCTACAGTGAAGCTTGCCAGGATGACACCCAACTCTGCAGAATTCTGCAGTAGAGTTACTGCAGGGAACAATGTTATTTCAATGAGAGTTAATCCCTTTTGTCATGCAGAGAAACTGTGAGACTGCATTTGATTTTAGCAGGCTTCACTGTACCCAGGACACAGGAGATGGAGTTTATTGATATATTTAAAGACTGATGACCGGGAAAAGCACCATGAACCAAAGGCTCATTTCCAGGTGCGTCCCGGGGAAAAAGTTACAGGTGTAAGGCAAAATACATCAGATACTTACAATAGATGAAATTCAACAGAAATCTGCTATAGCAGTGTCTATACATTGCTATACAACATAGGTACTATGTACATAATCAGTGGATGAGTATATACAGTAGAACACAGGCAAGGAGACAAAATATATACTGTACAGCAGTACACAGTAGGGGGAGAACAGGGCTAATGTGGAGGGTTTAGGGTGGGGAACAGGTGTAGGAGGTGGCAGGGGAGGGTCTGAGTAGGCGCTTGAGAGCATAGAAGGAGAGAGAGAGGTGGGTTTGGGAGGGGAGGCTGTTCCAAAGGGAAGGAAATCTGTAGGAGAAAGAAACTTTACCAGCTGAGGTGTGGACATGAGGGAGAGAAAAGGTTCAGGCACAGCTTGACCGTGAGTTATAGGGTGAGGGAGAAGCAGGAGAGAGGAGGGAGGCATGGTAGGATGGAAGATACCCAAACCAGTATTTGGTTATGAGGGTTAAGCAGTGAGAGGAACGCCTCTGAGTAAGAGACTGTACGGAAAGAGAAGAGAAGAGTAGAAGTCGCAACGGTGAGATAAGAGAGGAGAGTTGTAGTCGAACCTGCATGTAATCCCCTAGGTGGTGCTATTCCTAGGGTTACACCCCTGCCTTGCCTGGCCTAAACAAGGTCGAGGGGCCTGGGTTATTAAACTTACTTTAAATGGTTATGTTTCCATGTTGATACATCATGCGCAGTGCCTCCATTCGGAGTTTATCTTTACATGGGCTAGCTGTTACCAGGTATAACCTCTTGAGATGTTATACCACCTACAAATACCATTAGCCACCCCTACACATGACCCATTATCATTTCCCCACATTTTAGACATTTTGCATTTTATAGCTTTCTCTAATAATAAGCTCATGACACTGGATCTGCAGGAAACAACAACAAATTTATTTGGGGGAAGAGGTCCAGGAGAAGGGGAACTGGAGTAGAGTTTATGCATTGACAGTATATACTGTGGGTTGATTGGTGGGTACTGGTGAAGCCCTCCAGCTGGGTAATTTAAACAGAGAGCGAATCACAGTTGTTTTTCCAAAACTTTCTGATGTAGTCAGAGCCCTGACTAACTAACTAACTAACTGAAATAATCAGGCTGTTAACATTATTGCCCACACGGGTACCAGTATCCCACCTGTGCAAGGACCCCACAATCCCACACAACCTGGGAGTCCAGTAATATTGTCCTGGAAAGGGTGCAGGCCTGAAAGATGACTTGTTGCTGTACATTGGTTAGCATAAGGCCTTGTTCGCACTAGGGTATTTAAAACAGTTTAACAAGCTTATACCGCATTAAAGAGCCCTAGCACGGTTTGTGATCGCACTACATACACTTGCTAATTCATTTTCTAAAACTGTGTTTAAACCCTGATAAGATCTAGGCTTAAACACGGTTTTAAAAACGTTTTGGGAGTTAAATCGGACTAACCTGCAGTGCGAATGCTCTGGCATGGTTCCCTTACGTGAAGCTGGATGTCTCCGATTGGGAACCATTGATGCTTAGTCCAGTCCCAAGGCAGTAGTGTGGATGCTGTAAACCGTTTTTAATAACGGTTTACAACACGCTACTGCCAGTGTGAACACAACAACACGGATGCTACAGCACGGTAATTAATCCGTATTAAAAACGTTTTAAATTACCGTGCTGTAGTATGAACACAGCCTAAGAGGTTGGGGCCCATTATTTGCAGGATTAACTTGAGGTAGAATCTGTACATCCTAAACTCTGCTACTGGTAAGTGCAGATTTTTCCTGAGATCTTGAATTGAAGTATTATTTGGTGCAGGGGGTGCCCTGACGTACTCACAGTTTGCTGTCTTGATTCAGATTTGCAAGTGCTTCTACCGGCAGGCTCCTCCTCGAGGACCAAAAATGTTGGCAACGCTAACAGCCGCCTTACACCCAGAAACGACTGCAAGGATGGAACAGCTTGTGCAGAGTGAAACACGACACCATGAACCTTTGGCTGAACCCTGTCCCTAGGCAGAAAAACTCGGAGACACACATCCGGTTAGGTTCCCATCCAGTACATTTATATACCTAATTCATACATTTATATGATTCTGAGGGCATCAGAATAACCTGTTAGTTTCATTCAGTACATTTACAGTATATCATCTGGAGCTTTGATCACGTGTACTGTACACAAGGCCAACATTTCTGAGACAGTTCTTCTCACACTGGACGATAAAAGTCTGACTGCGTTCACTCTGGACAAGCAGCTCTTACATTGACTTGTGCTTGAGGCACGGCCCACTACCATTTGCAACACTTCAAACTCTACTGGGCTTGAGGCATGGCCCACTACCATTTGCACAACTTGAACAACTTAGCCTTGACTGCCTTTGCTTGGTGGTAAAACATACGCAAGGGTTCCTTTGACTCATACACTTGCTGTATACACTGTAATGCTTGCTTGAACTACTTAAAGCTTATTTGCCTCAAGAGTCTGTTCCTTTTACCAGATACTGTAGGTACATCAACTCAGACAATAACTAACTGTCCATGCGGCTCTACGCTGGCTCTTGCAGCCCCCCGACTCAAAACACATTGCTATCTCTCCAGCACATTTACATGATTGATTGCATGCACATTTACATGATTAACCGTAGTTTCTGTCCGATTGCTGTGGGCTTGTCTGCCCCATGCAGATACTTTACATTTGCCCTGGCTCTGTTTTAAGTGGCCATCCTAACTTCTTTAACTCTGCATTTATTAACACAGGTTTACTCACTCAGACCTTGGTAAAAATTTGTTAGTAGCTGTGGGTTTTTCTGGAATCAATTCTTTCTTCAACGCCCTCACCGTTGAGGCAGGATGAGCTCTCTCACAGCTGCTTCATCAAGTTGCTGGCCCACATTTCCCCACCACATGGAAGGCTTGAGTCTAGCTCTGGAGGACAGTCTCTGGCAACTCCCAGGCTAGAGCCTTCTGCAACAAGCTGCCACCTGTCTTCCTTCTGGAAGGAGGAAAGCCCCTCTCCCACATGGAGAGGCTCCAACTTGTCTGCTAGGCCCATTTTGCTTTGCAGGGGCCTGATCCTCACCCAGTGGGGAGCTCCTACTGGATCTGCTCACACAGCCAGAAAACATTGTCTCTTATAGGGCTCTTCTGAGGCCCCTGATTGGCTGCTGTAACCTGATACTCCCTCTCTGACTGGCTGAAGCACTTGTCAGTCACAAATATGAATAATGCATGAACCTCACTCGATGCATTACAGGCTCCCAGTTTTGGCACCTAAACACTAGTCCCTGCAATTCCCCATGAACACTTGGTACTTTCCCATGAGCTTTAGCTAAAAGTCCCACAAGTCCTGGCTTTATCCATTGCCTTTTCCTATCGGCTGCTGCTGCATGAAATGGCTGCTAACCCACAGTCCCAAAAGCAGAATCACAGGCAGTCCCACATTAAAGCTCTGGTGCAGCCAGATAATATATTTATTTTGCTCCATTGCCCCTTTAATCAGTAGCCCATAATGTGTCCTTGTAAATGCTGCACAGATAAAGGTTCTCACTCAGTCCATAAGCCAATCGCTGCTGCCATTATTTTTAAAGGGGGACTTGCAGCAGGACTACACACTCTGAGTCCCAAAGTAGGTCTAGTACAGCCAGGAGTAAAGCGATATTTATTTAAACACTCCCCAACCCCGTTACACACTTTGCCCCAAACATACATTGCAGTTGCAACATTTATTTTTACTTTTCTTTTTCCTTTTGCTTTTGTTCAGTGGTTGCCGAAAACACTGCTGCCCCAAAGGCAGAACAGACCCTCATACATTTTTATATGACCGGGGCTCCAGCTCATCAATATTCATGAGCCCGATCGAAACTCCCTTGTGGAGCTCTTAAATCTTTACTAGTAGTGGCCGCTCAGGGCCCTGTCCATGGTCTCTGGGTCCCATTTAGCTACTGGGGATGCCAGGACCAATGGCACACTCTCCAGGATGACCATAATCTCGGGCAGTCCAACTTTAAAGGTGCCGCTCATGCCTGCATGATCCCTGCTGCCCCGAGGGCATGATGCAAGCGGGTGATTGTGGTTAATCTTCTCAAGCCACAGAGGGCTGGATTAACAATTTGGGGCTGGCTGGAATCCCAGATAAGGGCACAGAAGACCTGGACTAAGACCAAAGGGACCAAAAAAATTACAGGCCAAACGGGAGGCACCTGGGAGATGAGGCTGGAATCAGGAGCTGCAGGCTTCAGGTAAGCCCCAATTTGGCAGGAGGGTTACATGCAGAAGGTGTGAAACAGGATGTCAAGTTTAGCAGGGGAGGTAGAGGGGGCAGCTGAGAAGACTATGTTGGCATAGTCAAAGGCCGGGAGGATCTACTTGACTACTAGGTTGCATTGTACAGGAAGGGAGAGACTGGCCTTGTGACAATAGAGCAGTCTGAGTTTAGGCTGTAGTTTGGTGTGGAGCATGCTGAAGTGAGAACTCAAGAGAGGGGTTGAGCCAGACACTGAGATATTTGTAAGTAAGGACGTTGTCCAGAGGGGTGTCAGCAGAAGAGAAAAAGGCATGATTGGAGGAAGTTGAAAGCCTTAGAGTTGCAGGGAGGTGGGGGGGAGGGAGGAAGGGACTGGGGCCCCGGTGGAACTGCACAGGATGTGAAGTACTTTTTAAGGGCATCGGCAACACAGGAGGGATCGGAGACAAGTGACCCTTTCTCGCAGATTTAGGGAGGGGGGAGTCTGATTTTGGGTGCAGGAGTGAGCAGAGATCCTGTCAAAAGGGAAAGGGACTACTATTAGAGAGGTGCAGACAAGATTTTCAAAAGTCATATTTAGCTTGACAGATGCTGATGGTGTAAGTATTTTTAGAGGGCATGAAAGGCTTGGAAAGAGGCCTGGTCACCTGTAGTTTTAAAATGGCTTCAGGGATGATCACAAGCTCTACACTTGGCCAGAATATCAAGGGTGATCCAGGGGTGGTGGACACGTTTTAACTCTTGCCATCCTTAATGGGGCGTGGACATCCCAGATCTTAAAGAAGAGGGACGTGAAATAGGCAAGGGCATTGTCGACCGATGGGGAGCAAAAGATGGGATAAGTTTGCGAGGGCCAGGTCATGAAGAAGACTATTCTCATCGAGGAGGTTGAGGGCGGTACTGGTGTATTCAGCAGCGAATGTAGGGAAGTGGTTGTTGACCATACCCCCCAGAGACCTACCCGCCCACCGTTGAATTTGCAGCTGTGTGTTACTGTGTTTGAAATCATTACCCTTGCTCTGGCAGCATTGCCATGCCGCCTGCACCTTGGCAAGGCAGAATCTGTCTGACCAAAGGCAATGGGGTGCTTCGGAGGGGGCAGGGCCAAGCGAGCCCACTCAGCCCAATCACAGCAATCTCCGATGTCGAGAGCGTACAAATCAGCTTGTGATTAGTTTAGAGAGCCAGCCAACTGCTTAGCCAATCACAAGCAATAACTAAACTACTTCATTGCGTCAACGCTGTGCTTCGAATCTGCGGGAGAAATATGGTCACGAGACAGAGTGAGTGACTCCATTGAAAGTGGCTGTAGTGATTCTGATCTGCCCAGTGTGGCCCAAATTACTGGCCTGACCCATCCCGACTCCCGCCATTGTTGAGGTGAATCATCGTGCTGCTGTGTGGCAGTCGGCAGGTGGCTGCTCCCTCCTCCTCCTCCTCGGCCTTGTGAGCAAGTCAACTCAGCGAGACTTCAGTCTTACTCTTCACACACCATTTGTGCCACCCTTGGCAGCAGCAGCCTTCAGAACGTCAAGGTTTTCTGGACTGTCACCAGACTGACTGAGGTAAGGTATTAAACTGATGCTTGTTGATAGACTTTGTGTATTTGTATTAATACCACTGATCGTTGAGATGGAGCTGCTTCTTCTTGGTGGATGTGAGGAAGAAGGTTGGAGTTCAGGGGGTCAGCAGAATTAAGCATGTTGTGTGGGCGACTTTAGATTCAGGATACTGCAGCCACATCCATTAAACTGTTCCAAATCCGGCCGAGTTTTATCCCTCCTTGACTGCCATTAGCAAGATAGACTAAATATTAATAGCCACATGAACTGAAGGGCGGGGGTTGTTTAACCAGGAAAGGTTAACTGAAAGGTCTCAGTTCATTGCTGGAATAACGGTATAACAATCTAATTTGTATAGTGCAATATTAGTCTTCATAACAAAACTGAGCATAGCAGGTAAGCGGATACTACCCTACACCCCCCCCCAAAAAAAAATGAACGTGAATATATGGGCAATACTCATTCTGTGGATTCATGTTACACTCAGAGTGCATCCAAGACTAAAGAAAAAAAGTTACAATTTTGTTTAGATAGAGTGTATGACTCTTTTGGTACTAGCCCTTTTTTGGGTGGGGTTCACAAGAGGGATCTATCACAGTGCTAACAGGATGCACTAGTGAATAAGATGCATGAGCAGAGAAGGCTGAAGGGTGTGGTTAGGATGAAGTCTGCCACTCACCTGGTCAGGTAAGTCTCGGGACAGCCCAGAACTACCAGCAGAACATTTTTGCTCAGTTATTAATTAAAGTAATGATCATGAGATAATTGGCTGGATTGTCTCCCCTAGACCCCTTTTAACAATGATATAACAATGTTTGTTTCCCTTCCAAGATATTGGGGAAGCCTCTGAATGGACTGAACAAACGACAACAGCAAACTCAGCATGAGGCTAAATACAAAGCAGCTGTTTCCTTTTTTTAACATATCATAGCCCAGTTGCCCTTAGGAAATGGTTTCTGATAACTGCTTTTAAATAATAGCCCCCTCTCTATGGCTGAAATATAATATTGATACATTGTCCTTTGTGCTGAAGAATTTAGTAGAATGCAAAATCCTCATAATTAAATTAATTAGAATCCTAATAGAGTTATTGTTCTGATGTCTGCTGAGATCGGGGACCAGAATGTTTTTATTTTATTTTTCTTGGTGTTATTTTCAGGAGCCTCGCCTAGCTATCTGACTCCCCCCCTGCCACAATGACCGGGTGTTAGACCCTTCCCCTTCAGCCCCCACGATGTACCCCTTGTGGCAGGGGTTGGCCCTGTCCGGATCCAGTTCAGGGTCGGATCATCGTCATTCGAGGCAAGGACTCCACTCTTTCTATTTTCTCCCCTGCGGAGCGGGGTGTGCAAGGATGTGAGCAGAGGGAGCTTGCACGAGTCCGCATGTGCTCTTCCAGACATCGGCCCCATCTCTGCCCCTCTTTTGCAGCATCAGCACACTGCCCCCAGCCACCGCTAGGGGCCAGTCAAGCACCGACCACTGGTGCCCCACCTCCCCAGAGAAGGAGAACAGTCCCTCAGACACTCAGTCCTTCTCCAACCCTGCCAATCCCCGGCAGCCTGTGTTTGTTCCAGTACATGGGTGACCGGCGTAGCATGACGTAAGGCGTCAAGCACCTCAGTGCCACCAAGCTGGCGTATTTTTAGTTTTAGTTTTTGCTGCCACTTCAAGTTGGGTCCATAATGATTTTGTTTAAGTTAATTTTATTTTTCAAGATTGTGTTACTTTTCTGTATCAGTTATTTTGCTTTATGTGGCATGCAGCGTTTAACCAAGGTGCACTAACTGGCTTTTCCTCAGAAACATTTCTACTCTGAAAAGGGGCAAATGACCATACAATGTTTCCAATACTTTGAAGAGTTGACCTGTTTGTAGAAGTTCAAGAAAATATACATAGAACATAGACTTTGATGGCAGATAAAGACCGTTTGACCCCCTAGTCTGCCCATTTCCTGCATATTAAAAAAGCTGCAGAGTACAGTTACCCAGCAACCTACTTCCTCCTACCCCTGACTATAATTGCCTTATGTCTGTCCCATGCATTCTTGAATTCCCCAGTTTTTTACCCCACGACCTCCTCAGGAAGGCAGCTCCATGTGTCCACCACCCTCTCTGTGAAAAAACATACTTCTTCATGTTGCCCCTGAGACCGCCCCCTCTATCTTCAAATTGTGCCCCCTTGTTTTTGTACATCTGTTTCTGAAAGATGCTCTCATCTTGGACTTTGTTGATTCCCTTGAAGTACTTGACAGTTTCTATCCTGTCCCCCCTCTTTCCTCCAGGGTATACATGTTAAGCACTTTTAGTCTCTCTTCATATGGCTTCTGTTGCAGACCCTGTGCCATTTTAGTTGCCCTCTTTTGGACGGCCTCCATCCTGTCTGTCCCTGCACAGATGAGGTCTCCAGAACTGTATGCAGTTCTCTAGATGGGATTTCACCAACTCTCTGTACAGAGGGATAACAACTTCCTGTTCTCTACTGGTGATTGTAATGCTTGGCCAGCTGGTTATGATTGTTCTATGATTTAGTAATATAAAAATGTGGTGTGTGATTGTCTCCATAAGACAGCTGGGATATGGGTGCTCCCCAGGTTTCAGTTAAAATGACAGGATATATATATTAAACAGCAGATCTCTGTAATGTGAATAACTTCCAAGACATATTTTTTATATTCTGAAAGGAGAAGCTAGATTACATCATTTAAGGGGTGGTACCACATCATTTCAAACTGTAGTCTGTGTTTCCACTTAGACACATTTCTTTGTGGGCTCTTAGAAACAAGAACTAACCATAAGCACTGTAAGAAGGTAATATGTTAGATAGAAAAGTCTAATTGTATTGTGGTAGGAGTTTATATTCATACTTTTCCTTGTTTTCTTTTAAGTGATTGTATGCTTTGTGATATAGTGTTTTGTGTTTACATTTTATATATTTTTATCCATTTTTAAGTAAAACTCTTATTTTAAAGAGACTTCCTGGTGTATCTTTGAAGTTCTTTCTTTTGCATGTGAAGTATAGACGGTTAAGACTGACTAAAACTGTTCAAAGCCTGATGGTGTACTAAACTAGGAAAAGGTAAGACTATACCTAAGGTCTTTTATAGAGTTTTAAGGGTTCATTTTGGATACCTGGTTAGGTGCCCTTAGGCGAAAGATATCTGGCATCCCTCTGAAGAGCAGATTTGAGCCTGTACATTTGGGTACACTAGCATAAGGTTCACAGTTTGAATCCCCCCAGAACTTGAGACTAAAGGTGATTTGGACCCACAAGCAGACAGCAGGGTTACCCTGTTCTGTTACCTGTTCACAATACTGCGCTAGGAGGTTGGCACTGTGGGAGCAGAAAGCCTGACCTGCTGAGTGGGTCTGTGACAGATTGGTTGGCAGTGGAAGAGCGTGAGTGCCAGAGAGCTGCAGAGGAGAAGAGGGAGTGAGAACAGTGAGAGGCTGACTGGGAACAGTGAGAAGCTGATCTTTCTTGAATCTGTATTAACTGTTGTTTCTTGTGCTGCTGTCTGCTGTCCTCTATGTGATGAGGTACCTTTGTAAATGAGCCCCTGGCTCAAAGGTTATTAAACTGATGTTTAAATAAATAAATAAATTTGGTAACACAAGCTTTACATTGTTCAGTGTGTCAGCTTAATACTGTACAGCTCACTTGCAAAAATAAGGCAGTGATTTATTTTTAAAAAGGAAACAAAACTGTATCATTTGGCTTACAATCAAGTTCCTACCTGTTTTTTTTTTCTAAAATGCAAGTTAGAGTAGCCATATTTAGGGAAGAAGATGACTTCCAACTACAGTGGGCACACTGTAGACTACTTGAGACAGTTGTGCAATGACAGAGGAGTCCTGTACAAAGTGAGAGCCACTAAGCAGAACCTCATGGGTGCCCTGATGGCAGCAGATACCCAGAGTATCGAGTCACTGACTATGACTGTAAATGACCAAACTCCGAGTGTGGAAGGGCTAGTGGCCAGTGTAGTGTCCAGATCCAATAAGAATGACAGCAGGGCCAGTGCCAGTGAAGGGCCACAGCAGCAGGGGAAGGTCACCAGCATTCTGGAGCCAGAAGCACTCAGGCTGCAGATTGAGTTGTGCAGAATGGAGCTGGAGTTCCAGGAGAAGAGGGAGCAAGAACAGCGAGAGGCTGAATGAGAATGGTGAGAGGCAGAGCAGGAACAGTGGGACACTGACCGTGAAGAGCGTGAGTGCCAGAGAGCTGCAGAGGAGAAGAGGGAGTGAGAACAGTGAGAGGCTGACTAGGAACAGCGAGAAGCTGAACATGAGGAGCGTGAGCTCCACAGGTGACATGAACTGGAGAAGTTATGACTCCAACTACCAGCACCAGAGCAGGTAAGTGGCTTGGGTTTATGTGGAACTACAGGACTGGGTTACAAACTGAATTCCAAATTGATAGCTAAATTTAAATAGGGGGAGGATATGGATGCCTTTTCAAATTCCTTCAAAAAAGTTTGTATTCAGGCTAAAATTCCTAGAGAGTCCTGGGGCTTCCAGTTATCCCTGCTACTTACCAGGAAAGCTCAGGATGCATTGGGTCACATGGACAATGAGGACAGTAATGATTATAGCAAACTTAAAGCTGCACTGTTTAAAAAAAATTGATTTAACTTCTGAAGCATACAGAGCTAAATTCCATAAGCTCAGGAGAAGCCTTGACATGAGCTATGAGGAGCTAGCCACAAAACAACGTCAGTTTTTAAAACATTGGTGGGAAGGAATTGATGCACACTCTGTAGATAAAATTGAAAATGCTGTTTTGTTAGAACAGTTTTTTTTGGCATGCCAAGCAGAGCTGAAAACCTGGCTGGAGGACCGAGATCCCAAAACAGTGCAAAAGGCTGGTGAACTCTCGGACCGCTATGCCAAGAGCAGACCTGCTTTGAGAGTGAATGAGGCCAGTGTGGCAGTGCAGAAAGGGAAAAGCATGCCTTTAGGGCAGCTAAAACCCTCACTGCCTCCATCAAAACCAGTTAGCCCCCGGTTTCAGAGAAAAGATTTGTTTGAGAAAAGAAACAAATGTTGGGTCTGTAAAGAAACTGGGCATATTGCCAGACAGTGTCCCAAAAGGGCAAGCAATATGCAACAGGAGGCTAGGAAAGAAGTGGGCTGTTTGTGTGTCCCTGGAAGCATGCCTGTGAACATGAGAGAACACATGCACCTAGTCATGGTGATGTACAAACACAAGGGTTAAGGGACACAGGGGCATCCCTGACATTGGTAAAAAGGGATCTGGTAGAGCCTGGTCAGCTTATACCCAATAAATACGTCACTGTACAAGGGTTCACTGGTGAAGGGAAAACATTGCCACTTGCCAGTGTTCTCCTAGACTGGGGTAATACAGGGGGAACCATGCAACAGGTGGCTGTAGCCAAAACTTTAGCAGTGGATGTCATCCTTGGAAACAATCTCAAACAGGGGATGGTGTGTGCAGTTATACGTAGCCAAGTGGCAAGGGAAAATTGTAGTTCCCTGGACCCCACAGAAGCCACTGTGAAAACCACTGGGAGGCTGGCTCCACAGCCTGTGTCTCCTGATATGGAGACTAATGAAAAGTGGGTAAAAATTTCCCCAGTAGCAGTTAACCACACAGCTACAGAGGGTTACTCCAAAGAGGGAGGGGTGACCCATTGTCAGAGGGTTAGGGATGACAGTGATCCTGAGTGCCCTGATGTTAGTGCTAGGGACCCTAGTTTAGAGA
The DNA here is from genome assembly GCA_016271365.2 of Neoceratodus forsteri. Lineage (NCBI taxonomy): Eukaryota > Metazoa > Chordata > Ceratodontiformes > Ceratodontidae > Neoceratodus > Neoceratodus forsteri. The sequence goes on from CM057454.1 coordinate 1,059,378,741, forward strand.
CTGAAGTGGACCTGTCTCATGCCTTGGGAATGTGTAAGGAGTTTGCAGCTGCTCAGAAAAGTGACCCTAGTCCAGAGAAGCTGAGGGCTTGGGCAGACTCTGACGGTACACAGGGAGGTGACGGTAAACATAAGATTTATTGGAAAAATGGACTGATGTATACTCAGGCTGAGCAGACAGAGGGAGTGGTGAGAGGCAGGCAGCTTGTCGTTCCCCAGGGGTATCGTGAGCAGTTGCTCAAGATTGCACATAATAGTCCCTTGTCTGGTCATCTGAGAATCATGCGCACTATGCAGTGGTTGGCCCAGAATTTCTATTGGCCCAACTTCACCCAGCAGGTGAAGGAGTATTGCAGGTCTTGTCACCGGTGCCAAGAAATAGGGAAGGCAGGTAAGAAAACCAAGCCGCCCTAATTCCATTGCCCATAGTGGAGGAGCCATTCCAGAGGGTGGGAATGGACATTGTGGGGCCCTTAAATCCCCCAGCTCCTCCAGGAAGAGGTTCATTCTGACTGTGGTGGATTATGCCATCTGGTATCGAGAAGCAGTCACCTTATCCTCACTGAGGACAGACAAAGTGGCAGATGCCTTACTTGGGATTTTCTCCCATGTTGGTTTCCGCAAGAGGTTATCACCAATCGAGGGGGTTCCTTCATGTCGGACCTGATGAAATTTTTGTGGGAGAAGTGTGGGGTGGTGCAGAGATGTACAACACCGTATCACCCACAAGCCAGTGGGCTTGTGGAAAGATTTAATGGTACCCTGAAGTTAATGCTCCAAGTGTTTGCTGAACAGCATGGGAGGGACTGGGAGAAATACCTTCCTCACCTGTTGTTTGCATACAGGGAGATGACCCAAAAGTCAATAGGATTTTACCCCTTTGAGTTCTTATATGGATGCCAGGTACATGCACCCCTAGACTTGATCTGGGAGGACTGGGAAGGTAAGCATGCCACCCAGGGAACTCCCATAGTGGATTACATCCTTAGGTTTAGAGAAAGGCTGTAGGAGCTTATGGGGACAGCCCAGAGCAACCTGGCAGCTGCCCAACAGAAACAAAAAGTGTGGTATGACCACAGAGCCAGTGCTCACTCGTAAACAGTGGGTCAGGAAGTCATGGTCCTTATTCTGGTCCAGAAAGACAAGCTGCAGGCTGAGTGGGCAGGACCATACAAACTAATTAGGAAGGTAAATGACGTGAACTATATCAGAGTTACCTGACAGAAGACAGACAGAAAGAATGTACCATATCAACATGATGAAGCCATATGCTAATAGGGCTGACATGGTGTTTGCAGTGTGTAGTCCTGGGGAGGGGATGGATGAAGGAGACCCCCCTCCTGAACTTGCTGGAAGAAAGCAAGTGGGAGTCCTCTGTGGAGGCAGTTAAACTGTCACTCCAGCTGATCCGGACAAGATGCAGGAAGTAAGGGAGGTTTTAGCAGACTTTGACCCAATGTTTAGTGCCAAGCCTGGACTGACCCCCTTAGGCAATGCATGATGTGGATACAGGGACACAGATGCCCATACGGCGGACAGCATATCGGGTGTCAGAGGCTGTCCAAAAGGACATTAGGAGGGAGGTGGAGGAAATGCTGGATTTATGGGTAATCCAGAGATCCCACAGCCCCTGGGCCTCACCCATAGTCCTTGTGCTCAAGCCAGATGGCTCTACTCATTTCTGTGTGGACTATCATGGACTGAATGTAGTCATGAAGTCAGACACCCACCTGATGTCCCAGATGGATGAACTCCTGGACAAGTTGGGAGGGACGACCTACCTTATGACTATTGACCTGACAAAGGGGTATTGACAGGTCGAGTTAACTGACAGAGCTAGGGAGAGGTTGGCCTTCATCACTCTGATAGGCTTATTGGTATTTAAAGTAATGCCTTTCGGAATGAAGAACGCCTCGGACACTTTCCAAAGGTTGGTGAACCAGGTGTTAATTGGTGCTGAGGAGTACGCTGTGGTGTACCTGGATGACATTGCCATCTTTAGTGCCAGCTGGGAGGAACACCTGTCCCACCTTAGGGAAGTGCTGGGCAGGATACAGAGGGCTGGGCTCACTGTCAAAGCTGAGAAGTGCCAGGTGGCCATGGCTGAAGTGGCATACCTTGGGCATGTTGTAGGCTGGGGACAGCTCCGTCCTAACCAAGCAAAAATAGAGGTGAGCAGGTGTGGCCCAGACCAGAAATGCAGAAGCAGGTCAGGAGTTTTCTAGCGACAGCAGGGTACTATAGGAAATTTGTACCTAATTACAGTGTCCTGGTTGCTCCCCTATCTGACCTGGTAAAGAAAAGGATGCCTAAGAAAATTGCCTGGGAACCAGCCTGTGAAAAAAACCTTTACCAGTCTGAAGGAGGCACTGTGCAGTGCTTCTGTATTGACAAGTCCTGACTATAGCAGATCCTTTATAGTTCAGACTGACACCTCAGATGTGGGTATTGGGGCAGTACTGAGTCAAACATCCAACCAAGGGAAAGATAACCCGGTAGTGTACCTGAGTAAAAAGTTACTTCCCAGGGAGCAGGCATACTCTACTGTGGAAAAAGAGTGTCTTGCCATAGTGTGGGCCCTAAAGAAGTTGGAGCCATACTTATATGGGCAGCATTTTGTGGTACAAACTGACCACAACCCCCTGGTTTGACTGATGCAAATGGGAAAAACTAACGGTTGATTGTTAAGATGGAGTCTTGCTTTACAAGGGTATGACATGACAATCTTACACAGGGTTGGAGTGACCAATCAGAACAGCGATGGCCTCTCACATCTTTATGAAGAGTGACCTGATTTGGGAAGCTCATCTCATGCAGGGGATAGAGCCCCCAAATTCAGTCTATGTGGGGAGGAATTGTAACGCTTGGCCAGCTGGTTATGATTGTTCTATGATTTTGTAATATAAAAATGTAGTGAGTGTGTGATTGTCTCCATAGGAAAGCTGGCCTATGAGTGCTTCTCCCACCCCAGGTTTCAGTTAAAATGACAGGATATATATTAAACATTAGATCTCTGTAATGTGATTAACTTCCAAGACATTGCATTTTATGGCCTGTTGCTGCTTTGAAGTGGAAATGAAATGGGACTTTGAGTCTGCCAGAGGATGGAGATCATAAACATTTTATGACGTCTTGGAGGGAAGAAAAAACATGTTATCCCACTATAGTGTTAACAAACTGCAGAGTTGTAAAAACCTGTGATGTCCTTGGAAACAGGAAGCCACACAAAATTAAGGAGTCATACTGGGAAATGACTTTTTGCTGCTGTCACCTTATTTAATATACCTCCTGATAGGACATCCTGTTTTGTATATTTTTTATATTCTGAAAGGAGGAGCTAGATTACATCATCGAAGGGGTGGTAACACAGTGTTTTAAACTGTATTCTGTGTTTCCACTTAGACACATTTCTTTGTGGGCTCTTAGAAACAAGAACTAACTATAAGCACTGTCATAAGGTAATACATTAGATTGAAAAGTCTAATTGCATTGTGGTAGGAGTTTATGTTTGTACTTTTCCTTGTTTTCTTTTAAGTGATTATATGCTTTGTGATATAGTGTTCTGTGTTTACATTTTACATATTTTTATCCATTTTTAAGCAAACCTCTTATTTTAAAGAGACTGCCTAGTGCGTCTTTGAAGTTCTTTCTTTTGCATGTGAAGTATAGACAGTTAAGACTGACTAAAACTGTTCAAAGCTTGATGGTGTACTAAACTGGGAAAAGGTAAGAATATACATAAGGTCTTTTATAGAGTTTTAAGGGTTCATTTTGGATACCTGGTTAGGTGCCCTTAGGCGAAAGATATCTGGCATCCCTCCCAAGAGCACATTATCTGAGCCTGTACATTTGGGTACACTAGCATAAGGTTCACAGTTTGAATCCCCCCAGAACTTGAGACTAAAGGTGATTTGGACCCACAAGCAGACAAGAGGGTTACCCTGTTCTGTTACCTGTTCACAATACTGTGCTTGGAGGTTAGCACTGTGGGAGCAGAGGGCCTGACCTGCTGAGTGGGTTTGTGACAGTGATGCCTCTCCCTATACATGCTAGTATCCCCCTAGCCCTCCTTACTGCCTTCCCACTTGCTTACCTACCTTAAGGTCATCTGATATGACTAACCCCAGGTCCCTTTCCATTTGTGTTGTTGTTAGTAGCCCCCCCCATTGTGTACTCTTCCCCTGGGTTTTTGTTTCCCAGGTGCATTACTTTGCCATGATATCCAGGCATCCCTCTTCCATCAAGGCCACTAGTTCAGGAAGCTTGTTACTCAGACTATGGGCATTGGTACTCATTACTCTCTATTTTTTGATGGCTTTACCTCTTGTAGCCCCATCCTTGCTCTTACTGCCCTAAGCTACATAATTCAGATACTTGAGTTTGAGAAGAATCCTCCATTATCTTTTTTAAATGCTCTATCCTATTTTATCCTTTTTTTTATTTGTTTAGGATCATCAAATTATTCATCTGGGTGATGGATTTAATTTAATGATTTGTGGTAGACATCCAATCCAGGATGCCCCTCTCTGTCCCTGTAAAGATTAAAAGACAGTTGAGAGTAGTCTGCTTTCAGGCAGCCTAATCACAGTGCCAAACAGATACTGGAACAAAAGCTTGTTCACCAGATATAAAAAATATGCAGTATTCATTTTTTTCTACAGATAGTATACATGAGAAATAACAATACAGACTATCCACAGCATTTTGCTATATCCGGAAAGTGAGTCCTTGTTTCAAGTATCTGTTGAGGCTAATAACTATAGGTTAACTGGGTTGTGAATGCAACATTGATTTCCACAGAGAAATGACCACTACTGACTGTATGACTTTAAAATTTGAAAACGTACTGGAGAACTATGGATCCATCCATGCTGTAGATAATGAATTACTGAGCCTGATGATATAGTTACAGAATAATAAGGGAACACTGTTGTTTAGTAGAGGCTCTTCCATTGAAAACTACCCAAGAAGGTTTCACGGTGATATTACTAATTGAGTATGGAGTGGTTCTTTCAGGAAGATTACATAGTTCATACAAAGGGCCAGCACAATTCATGGTTTAAAATAAAGGACATGCTGGTTTATATCAGGACTGTTGCTTACTGGATAGCTTTCTGCATCGAATTCTGCTACAATAAAGCTGTCAAGCAAGGACAGGAGTTTTATTCATTCTGCATCTGAAGAAGGGACAACGTCTGACTGTTCTGGTGGTTGTTCAGGTAGACGTTAAAGGCCCCATGGCACTTCTTGAAAAGAGTAGGGGAATTTTATATTGGACAAAACAGCAATAAGACTCACAAAAAAACATCTGTACATAGCATAACATTTCATCAGAACACTTTCTCCCAAAAGAAAAAAACACTTAACCCCATACTAAATTTATGCATGCGAAAAGAAAAATATATAGCAATATCATCCCAAACACCCTTAATGTGGCACAAACCTTCCCTAATCCTCTTTCACACCCTATGTGCTCCAGCTCACAACATTTCTCTTATACATCTTCATCATCTCTGTGTATACTACACTTACTAACTTATCCTAGCTATATTCTAACTCCCCATTTTTAGTCTCTGGGTGTTTCTCACTTTTGACATTTGCTTGCTACTATGCCTTTTCCTTAAGGCCTACATTAAATATCTGTAATAGTTTTTAAAAACATCATATCATATGGATAGCTAGCAAATTTATGTAATTTACCTACATACTCCTTTAGACTTATGCTTTAGACTATACAATCAGTGCCTACTTACTAATTCTTTCCTGTTTTATTCAGTAGGCTGAAGGAAAGGGGCATCTAGCCAACCCTTCCACCATACCTTAATCATGGGTCGAGGTAGAGTTGCACACTCTTTTATATATGGAATGAATCACTTGTTCTATTCTACTTTTGATATATAACAAAGTTATTTGTTTCTGTTGGAACACGAATTGGCACCTGGTTGGCCATATTATCCATTTACATATAGCCATAATTACTCTAAGTGTACCTTTATGGTAATTCCTCTATTCCCTGTCATCATATTGCCCATAGATTAATATGTCATATGTCATATTTTGAAGTTGAGGGATACCCCATGTACTGGCTAGCAGTGATCCAAAACCCTCCATATATGGACAATCAAAAAATAAATGTGACAAGGTTTCAACTGTTATCTCACATCCCTCCCTTAAACATGATCTATCTTGAAGGCTTTTATGGAAATGATTACCTCTTACATTCAGTCTGGAATGGCACCCTAGCCAAAGGGAATCCCATACCTTTGTCAGAATTCTAGCCTCTATTAATTGTGCGGTTACATCAGAGAGCTTGATGTTATCTGGTACTGAGACACATGGGGTCCCAATACACTCCATTTGTAAAATCTTTTGATAATAAATGTTTTCCTTGTAATATGTAAAACATCTGTTGTAGTTATATGCCAGCCTTTTAATTTCCTACATATTTCCATTAAATAATTGGACATACTCTCAGGTATTGCCTGAAATCTCCCCAATTGTTGGTTCTCCAATTTTTTCCAAAAGTAGGAATACCTCTCTTGAAACAAACGTGCCTATTCCAGCTGTTTCCCAGTCAATAACAGCAAAAAGTTTGCATATAAAAACATTGAAAAAAAGGATATTACAGGATTCATCATATTTAGCCCTCCCTGTTTGATTGGCCAATATGTACTGTTTCATTTTATGGTGTTCAGGTGGCTCCCCCAAATCAATTAAAAGGCTACACAATACATTTTTACCTCAAATTTTATCAATAAGGGAAACATTTGGCTAACTAATAAAAAAAGAGGAACAATAAAAGTTTTGTGCATGTATACCCACTTTTTTTTTGTCATAGGATATCCTTTCCATCTACTTACTTTCTCCTCTGCCTGAGCTATGGCTGCTTCCCAATTGATGTTTACCACATTCTCAGTCCAAAACAATATGCCTAGAATCTTTAATGGTAGATCCACAATTTGTACTCCCCCCTAACTCCTGTGTATTCTCCCTAGGAACATGAATTCTCAACACCATACTTTTTTGTCTATTAACTTTAGACCCTGAGATCTTGGAAAAGGAATCAATCAGCTCCATGGCCCTTTTCCCTGAGGCTCAATCAGCCACTAAAATGTTAATGTCATCCACATAGGCCAAGGCAACCAGAAAGTTCAAATGGCTAGACCCTGAAATAGGGGATATTCCTCCTCTTCCATTCAAACTTCAAAGTAAAGAATCTAAGGAGAAAACATACAACAAGGGGCTCAAAGGGCACCCCTGATGTACCCCTCTACAAATTTTAACGTTTCCCCATTCTGCCATTGAAGAAGCCCCTTTATAGGTAATTCTGATCCACTGTAGAAATGTATCTAGAATTCCATAATGTGACAGTACTTCGTACAAATATTCATGTGGAGCCCCATCAAATGCCTTAGCTTGATCAAAGGAGATCAAATATCCCGAAGTGTCTGAACAGTCAAAAACTTCTCTTATGGTTTTCACTAAGTCACCCATGGATCATTGGGGGATGGCACACGCTTGACCAAAAGAGATCACTACCTGTGCCACCTTTGTGAGTCTGTTACACAATATTTTACACAGTATTTTCCAATCTACATTGAGTAGACTTACAGGTCTCCAGTGTCATATGTCTAATCTATCTCCCTTTTTATATAAAAATATCAATAGGCTATCTGCCAATGCTGCTGGAAAAGGAACAGATCCCACTAGGATATCATTAAAAATGGCCACCATATATTCACTTAGTATGTCCATTGTTTTCTTATAAAACTCCCTCGGTAGCCCATCTGGGCCAGGTGACACCCGGTTTTTTAGTTTAATGATGACCTCCACTTCACCCTTAGTTATAGGGGATACTAGCTGTTTTTTTTGTCAGCCTCTAACAGGCCTGGAATATTCAATTGCTGCAGAAATTCAGTTACATTTACTGATTGTGATTCCTGTTTACGAAAAGATTGTTCTACATATTCTTGAACTGTATGCACAATTTCTTCCCCATTATGTACCACTAGTCCTATATTTGTTCTAAGTTTGGCCATATATTTTGAATCCACCTGCTGTGCACAACTGTCATACTGGTTTATGTTTTGTGCTTTCCCTTGGGTCCCAAACTTTTGTTCAATGAGCAGTGTTTGTGCTCTGTCATACTAGTAGTTACACAACTCTTTCTTGATATTCTGAATTGATTCAGTAAGATCCTTTTCCATTTCTACTGCTTGAGATAATAATGCCTGAAGTTTTCTCTCTTAATCTTAAATAATTTAAATAGTTGTTATTTAATGCTTTTTTAGCTAATGAACTGCATAGCACCTTAATGTCTTTTTTAGTGTCTTGCCACCAAAATAAAGAATTATCATAAAGCTCAAATAATGAATGCCTAGCTTCTAACTCAGATTTGATTGCTGGCCATATTTCAGCATCCTCTAGTGTAGCAACATTGAACCTCCATACCGGCTTGGATTTAGGTTTATTTATTGGTGTTCCCACTGTCATTTTGATTAGTCTATGATAAGAATTTTTGAAAGGAGACACATGGAAAGCTACTACTGGTATCCAGTGGGAGGCAAACCAAAGGTCAATTTGTGTTGACAATCTTCCCTTAAAATACATATGACCTGGTGTGTGGCCACTGGCAACTGCACAATCTATAAGCTGGATTTGTTTGTATAGTCTATTTAAAAAGTTTGAGTCAGTATACATTTTTTGTGTCACTCTCGTTTTGTCAGATAATGAAAGTATACAATTGAAATCATCCCCTAGAAAAACTGATCTCAAGGTGTATCAATAAGACTGAATTTTTTTCATAAGTTCAACCCTTTGATATTTTTTTTGATAATTATAAATATTGATTAGGCGAAGATCACGAGCGCCTACTCTTGCGTCTAGGATATGGGCCCTGCTAGGCACCAGATCAATCACCCATGATACTCTAAGGTTGGGTGTCAAAATAAGAAACCCCACCCCAGAGCATGGTTCTTCCACCAAGGACCAAAAGGAGGGGCCTGTAAACCACTCTTCAGATGCTCGGTGTGTTTCCCTAAATGTATGAAGCCGTGTGTCCTGCAAAAAGCAAATGTCCAAACGGTGGCTTTCAATAATAAAAAAAGGGGTTTGTCTCTTCTTCTGATTCTTTATACTGTTCATATTAATGGACCCAAGCTTAAGGTGGAACTCCATAATTATGTGATAGCACTTGAATGACCCCCAGCGCTTTTTAGTTCTGGAGATTTTGCTGTAGATCTTTTTGATTTCTTCTTTTTTTTCTCTACTCTGGTCTCTTTAAGGAACACATCTGAGTCTGTCATATTCTCTATTTGTGAGGAAATCAGAGATGATGTATCCGAGTCTTCACCATCTTCCTCCCATTGTTTCCTTTTAGGCAGTAATGTAAATCTGTTTTTAGTACAAGTAACTTCTTTCTTCTGTAAAGTGAGAAGCTCTCCTGTTTTTTGAGCATGGCTACAGGTCACTCCTCTGTTTTTTTGTTGCTCCCATTCAATTGTTTGGGGGGGCATAACTTGCATGTGCCCCTTTACTGGCTCTAGCTGAATATCTTCCTCCCCTGCCTCATTCCCAGACAATAAATGTTGGGATGGTTGGGAATTCTCTGTCTCAACCAGAGTGTCCCCTTCTGAATTTGCCATGGCTTCCGAGTCTCTCATATCTGGTGCAGAGAATGAGATTGTTCCCTTTCCATGGGTGTATTCTGTGGGGATTTCATATGCTGAGTGGTAACTGAGGAAGTCTGTGTTGGAATCTGTTGTTTTGTCCCTGGATTCCTTTCAGGGTCCTGCTGATTTGGGGGGGGGGTAGGATCTTCATCTTCAGATCCATCATCCGTGGCATTATGTGAAGCCCAGGGGCAATCTTTGAAATTATGACTTGTTTCATCACACACGTTATAGACCACTGGAGTAGGGCAGCTGACTGCAACATGGACAATCCCTCCACACAAAGAACACTTCATTCTATCACATGAGCTGCTAAGATGTGTATAAGCTCCACAGCAGAAACATGATTTTGGTTGCCCTGAGTAAAAAAATAAAACCTCGGTCTCTCACCAAATAAAAACAACTAGTCAAATGTTGGATCGTTCCCCTCCCTTGTGGTAGGCAAACCCGAATACGTCATCCCCCTGTCCAAATGTCTTCTGAATCAATAATAGGGTCAGGTATACCAAGCACTGTGCATTTGACGCGTAGCCAGAACAAAATGTCAGATATAACAACCCCTTCATTTTTAAACAGCACCATTATTGTGTGATAAGCAGGCTTCATGAGTGGGATGATAATAAAGGGACTTCATTCAGGGGTTTTCCTCACTATTTAGTATCTTTGCCAGAAGAGTTCAAGGCTAGCTGCTGTTTTAAAAATTACATCAAAGTTCGGGTAACCAGATGTATGAATTAAGGCGTAGATTTCTTGAGCAGAAAACCCCAAACTTTCTTTGATAATTGTGTGGCCTACATAAATACGGTCAGGATATATGTCCAGTCCTCCTTTGTACTTAATACGGACAGCATCCTGTCTTTTGGCAGGTTCTGGAGATGCATGAAAGAGGCCTGCATATGTTTTATTTGTGGAAGGATGGCCCCTAGTATCTGTTGACCGAGACTCATTATTAACAAAATGTTGTGTCCCTGAAGTACTGTAGATGGCCAAGGCTCTGGAATTGGGTTGCTGATATTAGGAGATACAGGAGCCCTAAATGCACCCGTTGTCGCTTCAGGGAGGTCATTCTGCTCATGTCTCAGAGTGACCTTTGGGGAAAATAAAAGTTTCTTCTGTGATTTAGGAAAAAGTACAGGGGAATTTTTAAGCGCGCTCTAATGATGGAGGTAATTCCAATGGGTCTGGATTATCTATACAAGACCTTTCAGGAGACACCCATGGTTGTTCTTTTGAATGCTTCACCCATCCTGCTGATTTTAGATCTTCTGCCACAGTTACCTCTGTAATCAATACACTCTCATTGATAATCGGGTTGGTTTGAGACAGGTATCACTACATTTCCCCCATTCACTGCAGCAGTGTCTCCTAGTATTACACTGTCTATATTTTACTTCTTATGTTTTTCAAGGTCTGCCATACAACATGCCCTTTTTTAAACCCTTCTGGGCCCATCACATTTTTTCCTCCCACATTTTCCTCAGTACAAGTAAATAAGCTGTTACTTTCCAGATTCGAGTGCAATGCATCCTGCTGCATTGCATCCTCATTCAGACTAGACTGCTCTGCAATCATAACCATCTTGCTCACGATTGCGTTTTTCTTCTCAGTCAGGAACAACGCAGCAGCAGAAGGAGCTTCCCCGGCTGCCTCATCTCCATCACCTCATCCATATCATGTAGGTTACCTGCTGTCCTCTCTTGCTCACAGCATTCTTCTTTTGCCAATAACGTCCTCAGATACTCACTCCTGGATGAAAAACTTCTTTCAGCCTGCCAGGTTTTCATCGATTCACACTGCATGTGAGACCCCCCTACAAATGGGGGTTCCCGAAAAGTCTTCCTCGAGCTTACCTAAATGCTTACTGCCAGGCTGGTGTCCTGCGTTTTAGCAGTTTAAATGTGATTGCCAGAGAGTGCCTGTATAGTCTCTGTGTACTGTCTCTTTAAGAGCTGCCTGGATTGCAGTCATAAGTAATCTGAAAGGGAGCTCTGTTGAAAGATGTAACTATTTGCTGAAAATCATTTAGAGTGATAATGATAATGTTAATGTAGTTTGTCTAATCTGCCTTCTTTGCAGCAAGGACTGCTTTGTTTATCTCCACTATCCTGGTCCTGGACTGTGAATTGGACCAATCAGTACTGGTGGGACCTAAAATGGAGCCGGACTACAGGAGCCGTCTGGGAGTCAAAATCTGTAGGAATTGTAGTTTTGGGCTTTTGGTGCCTTTTTGCGCCTGAAGGGGGAGCTCCTGTTGTGACTGACAGATGGATCTTGAGGAAATTCCCAAGCTTGCTGCAGTTTGAGTCAGATCTAAGTTGGGAGCTGAATAAGCAGGAGCTTGAGACAGTCAAGCAGCCGTCTGAGTAGTTTCGTGCGGGAGAACTGTGGAAAGGCCTGAGTTGTGGCCTGCATGTCTGCCTGCTGCCCCTGAGAGGGAGAAAAGAGAAGAGAATTATTTTGGACTAAATCCAAGTTTGTGAGAACGAAGTAAGAGACTGATTTTTTTACCAGGCTCATACCTGAAGAAGACCGAAGATTTTCCTGAATGCGATCAGCCTGCCAGGATTTCCAGCTGCTTTTGAATCCCTGGTTTGTGCAGAGACTTTGCGATCGTGAACAGAGAGTGGTTTGCCTGGTATAGTAGAATTTCCTTTCATGTAAATGTGCTGTGTATTGAAAGTGGGTCATGATTTGGTTCCCCACTGTGTGAACTGTGTTCTGCTTGCTGGAAGCTGTATCCAGCCCAAAATGGACTGTATCTGAATTTGTCTCCATTTGGCCTGGGCCTTTCCACACTGGCCCAGCCAGACTACCTGTTGCACAGAGAAGGCTATCGATGAGAGACCTGCCTAGGGATCAGCCCCCTTCTCACTTGAACAGGAATGACACCTTGCCGATTCATGTGGACCCTGCTTCTCCTGGCACTCCAGATTAACTACCTGCTGTCTCGATTTTCGTTCAGCCTGTGTCCAGTCTTGGGTATTGTGAGTAATCATCAGGGAAGCTCTCTGCAACAACAGCCTAATCTAAAAGTGTGTCATCTGATTATCTTGTTGTTTTCTTTTCACAAATTGAGCCCTCCGGCTCCGGATTACACATAATGTGTGTTGTGCATGATGTTTTGTTCCATTATAGAGCCCCAACCAGCTGCAACGTTCCTGGCTAGCCCAGCATTCTCCATCTGGGTACCCAGAGTGCATGACTGTTTATGGACCCTGAAGTGCATGCCTAACTGTTTGATTGATACAGTCTTTAAGCAAATACAGTCTTTAAGCAAATTAACCTGATTACGCCCCTCCCTTGTTCAAGTCCCTTAAATAAATCAGATCTAACTCTTTTTTTTGCATTTACCCTGACTGTGGTTCCAGCTTGTGAAAGAGTACTGTACTGCTGTTATTTGCTTTGTATAACCTTGTTTTACAGGGGGTGCCCAGGGCCAGGCCAGAGGAAAGCCATGGTGGTAAGTGCAAACAGTGTGGGTACTTGTGTGGTGTATCAGGGGTATTATGAAAGTGATTATTGTGTATTGTTCTGGCCACTAGTAAGGAAAGAGGGGGTTACAGTGTCCCAGAGGGCTGTGCCCAGGTTAGCTTGACCACTGCCAACCCTGACCTCTGGGTGGAGGCACCCGTTTCAGAACTCAGGCCCCTTAACCTGCTACTAGCCAAGCAGGCAGGGTAGTAGCCCTTGGGATAGTACCACCTAGGGGTTACATTTTTGAGGCTCACCGCTGGAATTTTGTGTCTTCTAGTGGCCAAAAATTATGAATTATTGTTAATGATTAATGGCTACCCCAGTAGAAATGGCTGTACACCAGTTGATGGGGTGGTGTACTGGGCAGGAGATTTACCCCCAGAATGCTCTGCTTATACTGGATATTCCCCTGGGTACCAGTAAGGACACTGAGAGAGTACTCTCCAAAGTTGAATGTTTAAAAAATCCTATGGTGGTGGGTCGACAGGTTGATTTGATCGCCCAAACTTTTATAGCCTTAGTAGAGTGTAATGACCTTGTGGACAGCTCTATAGTGCCACAGACTATTGCCCCAGAAGGGGTTCCAGCTGCCTGGAGGTGATAACAAAATACAGTAAAGACCCCAGGGAGAATGAGCTCCCACCATTATCTGAGACTTTTGAGGAGAAATTTGCTAAATTGTTGCTGGAGAAAGGGAAAACCATAGAGAACTGTAAGAAACTATTCCTGCCACCTGGGGGTGTTCCTTCCCCAACACCCTCTCCCAGTCCAGCACCTGTTACTGCCCTGCCTTCTGTGCCCATGTCAATGCTGACCCCTATATCTGTACCTACCATTAGTCATGACTCTTATGAAAGGCTGAGAATCTTCTCAGGCACCCTCCCCACCCCCAGGGGGAGTATAACTGGGAGACCTGGATAGACTATGTTGCCCATCTCGCACTTGACTGGCAATGCTCAGAACCAGAGAAACGAAAGAGGCTGAGTGAGAGCCTCCGAGGTCCTGCCCTGGCTACCATCCATGCCAAGCAGGCCAGTAACCCCGGAGCAACTGCACAGGACTATTGTGATGCACTGGAGAATGTGTATGGGAGCCTGGATTCAGATGATGATCTGTGGTGGAGAGTAAGAAACGCTCAGCAGAAGCCAGGGGAGCCATTGTCTGTGTATTAACTTTGGCTTGAAAAGCTCTACATGTGTGCCTCAGAAAGGGTAGTTTGCCATCAAATGAATTAGATCGAACTGGGCTGGACCGGATCCTTAAGTCTGCTCCATTTTCAGAATTGTTACTGCTTCAGTTGCGCCTTGCCACCCGACTGGAATCGCCCCCTCCTATGATGAGCTAATGAAAGAAATTCAGGGGGTTGAGCAAAGGCAACCCAATGGGGGAATTGCACCCATATCTGCTGCTGCTGCACAAGTGACCAAGAGTGATCAGCCAAGTAAGGCTCAGGGGCAAAAGTCGGCACTTAATGAGCACTCTGAGAATGCAAAAGACTTCCCGCTCTGGGCCCAGCATTGGAAAGACAGGCTACTAAAGGAAGCCCGAGAACTGAAGATGGGTGCATTTGCAAGGGTTTCCCCCATGGAACAAGATTCTGGTCCCTTTCAGGATGTGACTGCCATGGGAGTGGGGGTGCACCCTAAGGCATCCGCTACCGAGGGTGGCTCCAAGGCCGAGATCACCGGATTGACTGCTACGCTAAAGGATCTGTAAGACACGTTGCACCACTCTCACCGCTACAAGCAAATACTAGACCCCAATTTCTACTACTGCTTCAGTTCCTCATATGATGTTCTCCCAGGATGACCCAGAATTTATCTTTGTCACAACTGTGGAAAGGATGGCCATATGAAAGAGAATGCCGGTCTCAGAAGGACTTAGAAAGTGTAGTAAACAGACTCCAAGGGGAGCTCCAAAAAGCAAATCGATGGCCAAGGGGTGCCCGAAATGACCACAGTGAGGGTTTGAGAAACCCTAACTCAAATTTCTTTGTGGCTAAATCGTCTGTCCAGGCCTCTGCAACTGCCTCTCCAGACTGGTCCAAAATAGTGGGCCCTTCAATGGAGACTACTGTGACTGTGACTTATATTCATACTCGGGCTGTGCTTGACAGTGGGTCACAAGTGACCATTGTATTCCGGGACAGGTATGACAAATACTTATCTGATGTACCTTTGCAATCCCTGGAAGCCTTACATGTGTGGGGCCTGAGCGACAAGTCTTATCCCTACCTAGGGTATGTTTGCCTCTGGTTGGCTTTTCCTGCAACTGTAACTGGTGTAGAGGAGCGAGTAGAGACATTGGCCCTCGTGTGTCCCCCCCCACTGGACTGTATGATGGGGTCCCCCTGTTAATTGGGACAAACACCCATATGTTTGGGAGACTGGCACAAATCTGTCAAGAGGAACAAGGGCAATGGACTGGGAGGGTCCTGAGAATTCTGGCTCTGATCAAGAGGGCCTATGATTTGCAACAGAAACCCGAGGAAGTAGACCAGGATGAACTGGGGGGATCATGTGGAAGAAGGATTCTGATTCAATGGTACTGTCCCCTAATGCCCAGTATACCATTCAAGGGGAGGTCCACCACCGGAAAGATGTCAAGAACAAAATAGTGATGTTGGATGTGCCAGGCAATGGAAAATTGCCAGAAGGATTATTGGTCAAGCTCAGCATCTTGCCTGCTTGTGCTCATGCCTATGCACGATGAGTGATGTGTCAGATCGAGAGATCCGGGTGAACAGAGGGTGCACCCAAGCTACCGTACACTGTGCAGGCACTACAGTATTGCCCAGCATCAAGCACCCTGGTGAGAAGGAGAGAGTGACCCTCGACTTGTTTGACTTTGATGACTCCCCGTTGCCATCTGAATGGAAGGTTAGAATTAGCAAGAGATTTGTCCAGAGACACCAAGTGTTTTTGTTGAAGGAATGGGATGTGGGATGTGTCCAGGGTGCGGAGCATGACATATGCCTGCATGATGAATGGCCATTTCGAGAGAGGCCCCGACGCCTAGCCCCAGCAGACATAGATGATGTGAGAAGACACCTGCAGGAAATGCTAGCTGCTGGCGTGATACAAGAACCATGAGCCCATACACCTCTTCCATTGTGGTTGTGCATAAGAATGGGTCTTGTGAAGATGTGTGTTGATTATCAAACCCTGAACTGGTAGACCATCCCAGACCAATACACTATGCCTTTTATAGAAGCTGTACTGGACTGCTTGAACGGAAGCAAATGGTTATCGGTGTTGGATTTTCGCAGCGGATACTACCAGATTCCGATGGCCCCAGAAGACCATGAGAAACAGCCTTCATCTGTCCATTGAGGTTCTAAGAGTTCTGAGAGATGCCATTAGGATATTCACACCCGGCCACCTTCTCAACGACTGATGGAACGTGTGGTGGAGAGTATGAATTTTCTGGAATGCCGTGTACTTGGACAATGTCACTGTTTTTGGGAGCACCTTAGAGGAGCATGAGAATTGACTTTTTAAAGTCCTAGACTGACTGGAAGACTTCAGCCTCAAGCTGTCCATTGACAAGTGCCAGTTTTTCCAAACCTCCATGAAATATGTGGGGCACATAGTATCTACAAAAGTGATGGAGACTGATCCCAGTAAGGTTGGAGCACTAACTACTTGACCCCAGCCCCATAATCTGAAAGAACTATGTTTTCTGGAGTTCTGTGGCTACTACTGCAGGTTCATAAAAGACTATTCCAAGGTGATTCGCCCACTCTTGAACCTTACCCAGGGTTGTCCTCCTACCAATCATAAATACAAAAAAGGGTCCGTCAAAGAACCAGAAAAAGTATACTTCCACCCAGGTGAACTCTTCGGGCCTCGCTGGATGCCTGACTGTGAAGCAGCCTTCCACGAGATCATATACCAGCTCACCCATGTCCCCATCCTCATCTATGCTGACCCCACCAAACCTTATGTGATGCATACAGACACTAGTCTGCAGGGTCTAGGATCTGCAGCTTATCCAGTAGGTAGGGAAATGGGCAGACTGGGTGGGCCAAGCAGTCCTTATCTGCCATCAAATTCTATGTTTCTATGTGCTGTATCAAGACCATGAGGATGTCCTGAGACCAGTAGGTTTCGCCAGTAGGAGCTTGACCCTGTCCGAATGAAACTACCCTGTGCATACGTTGGAGTTCCCTGTGCTAAAATGGGCCATCATTGACCAGTTTCATGAATACCTCTATGGGGCAAAGATATTGGTGAAGACTGACAATAACCCGTTGACCTATGTACAGACTTCAGTTAAGTTAGACGCCACTGGGCACTGGTGGCTTTCTGCATTATCAACCTATGATTATGCTGTTGAATACAGACTGGGCCCGAATCATATTGATGCTGACACCCTACCACAAAGGCCCACTTCCAAGAGTGATTGGGTCAGGCTGTCTGAACCTGACTTTCAAGCATTGTGCCAAAAGTTTGATAGGGATGAACAGATGTCTGTGGACACAGTGGACTGTTTAGAAGATTGCTTGGGCCCTTCTGACACCTGCATACCAGCTGCTTATTGCCACTTCTCTGCTCTAGACATCAGTACACTACCTTAATCCCAATATCCTATGATTCAGCCAGCACTTGATGCCCTGCATGCTGGGAAACATGTGTCTAAGTTACGTTCCACTGACTTGCAAACTGCTTTATTGTTTAAAGAAGGTCTCAGATTGAAGTTGCTCAATCAGTTGTTGTATAGAGAGGCAGTAGATCGTAGTGGCAAAGTAGACAAGCAACAATTTGTCCTGCTCACGTACTTTAGAGATTTGGTACTGAGGTCCCTACACAATCACATAGGTCAGCTCGGTATTGACAAAACCCTTGACCTAGTATGATCTCGCTTCTACTGGCCCAAAATGGGGGCTGATGTTGAGCACATGTAAATACTTGTAGTCGCTGCCTGCAAAGAAAAACCCTGTCTCAGAGGGCTGCCCTCCCCCCGTTAATATTACTACCAGCACCTCCATGGAACTACTCTGCATTGACTTCTTGTGTTTAGAACCTGATCAGCGGAACACTAGCAATGTGTTAGTGGTTACAGATCATTTCACACAGTATGCAAAAGCTTTTCCCACCAAAGATCAAGAGGTGTCTACCGTGGACAAGGTGCTAGTGGAAAATTTCTTCGTCCACTATGGTGCCCCCCAGCAGATCCACTCTGACCAGGGCAGAGACTTTGAGAGTCGACTAATCAAAGAAATGCTCTGTCTATGGGGTGTGCAAAAGTCAAGAACCACCCCATATCACCCGCAGGAAGACCATCAACCAGAACATTTTAACCACACCCTTCTAGACATGCTGGTCACCCTCCACCCAAAAGACAAGCATAAATGGAGCCAGCAGATTAGCACCTTGGTACACGCATACAATTGAATGAAAAATGATGCTATTCGGTTCTCCCCCTACTGCCTCATGTTTGGGAGAGAGGCCCGTCTGCCAGCTGATGTCTGTTTTGGGGTCTCTCCAGATGGGGTCTGAGATGAAAACTACTTGCACTATGCACAAAAACTGAAAGCTCAGTTGAACCATGCCTATCAACTGGCCCAGACAATGGCCGCCAAGAGAAATCTAGCCAACAAAGAGAGGCATGATAAAAAAGCAAAGGCTCAATAGCTTCGACCTGAAGACCGTGTGTTGTTACGCAATTTGGGACTGCATGGTAAACACAAAATTGCTGATCAGTGGCATCATCTTCCTTATGTAGTAGTTGGAAATTTGGATGATTTACCTGTGCATGGCAGTAACTCCAGAGAACAACTCCAAAGCTATCCAAGACCATGCACTATAACCACTTACAACATCGCCAAGTCATGATTGAGGTGGCATGAACTTTAGAAACTGGAGCCCTCGACCGTGACTTTGCTGCTGCAAGAAAGAGACAGCATCAACCTACCCCAGTGGTCACAGATTTCAGGTTTTTCCTCCGCAGCAGGCCCAGAACGATAGTGGTTGTCAGCCCACTTCTGATGAAAGTGAGTGCGACTTTGCCTATTACCCTCTTATGAACTGAGTCAGCTGTTTCAAGGTAACCCTCTGATTAATTGTGAGGATGAAGCTGGGCCTTCTGGACTGCCTAACCCTCCGGCTTTGTCCTTGGAGCCAATGCTCCCTGAAAGTGAAGTGCAAAGTATCACGTCTAAAGATGCTGAGTCTCTGCGAATTGAGGAACTGTATGGATTTGCCTGAGGAGGCTGATGGCTTGAGTCTTTCTGGTGACATACCAGAACTTGAAGAATACTATGAGAGTGCTGGCAACCCCTCTCAGTGCGCCAAAGTTTGATTGTGCCTTGAGCCTTATAAAATTAGTCAAGCTGCTATAGAAACAGAGCCTGCAGAGCAAGGAGCCAACAGTGCCTCAAGTTTGGATGTTCCCACTCAGGTAGAGGCACCCCTCATAAGTGACGCAGGAGTCCCCAGACCAGTGCTGAGAGTACAGAGACTGTAGTTGTCTCTCTCAGAAAGACTGGGCTGGAGCTTCGCCGTCAGTAGTATGCCCTGAGTTATGATTCTCCTGGGAGGCCAGTGATTTGCCTCTCAATGTTGTGCAGAAAAGTGTTTATGTCTCACCAAGCTCACTGCCCAAATTGAGCTTGACAACCAGTTCCAGGTTACTTGTCTTTCTATATCACCATGGTGCCCCTGACCCCTCTAGTCCCAAGTTAGCTGATAGGGAAGGGCCCCCTTTTGCATTGTTTAAGGTACAAGAAGTTATTACATGATTCAGTATGGTAATGTTCAATTTACCTGTGTGAAATATGCACAATGTGTTGTCAGAATGGATATAGTATCATGAAGCGTACTGAATATGTATAGTAAAGTAATAAGTTTATGTTAACTGATGCATGATGGTACAGACTTGACGTGGACGCCAAGTTTTCTCCAGGCAGGGAAGGGTGTAACCCCCTACAAATGGGGGTTCCCAAAATGTCTTCCTCAAACTTGCCTAAATGCTCACTGCCAGGCTGGTGTCCTGCGTATTAGCAGTTTAAATGTGATTGCCAGAGAGTGCCTTTATAGCCTCTGTGTACTGTCTCTTTAAGAGCTGTCTGTATTGCAGTCATAAGTAATCTGAGAAGGATCTCTGTTGAAAGTTGTGACTATTTGCTGAAAATCATTTATTTATTTATTAAGATTTTAGTAACCAGGTAAGCCCACTGAGACCAGAGGTCCTTTTTTCAGGGGCGACCCGGGAGTGATAATGGAAGGAATCAAAGCAACACAACAAAAGGGTAAACAGGGAGGCGAAGAAGCACTGTGGGTAAATTTGGAGACCGGCAATGGCACCACAATCCGCACAGGGGTTGTATACAGACCCCCTTCTCAAGGGTAGGAAATGGACAAGGAAATGATAGAAAGTGTACTTAGAATGGCAGAAAAAGGGGAGATATTGCTGATGGGTGATCTGAATATGCCAGATGTTAACTGAGTGCAGTTGCAGCAGTCATTTCAAGGGTGGGTTATTCTAGATGCCCTACAGGGGCATGCCTTGGACAACTAGTATTGGAGCCCACTCAGAGGGAGCAATCTTTGACCTGGTTCTCTCAAATGGAGATGAAGAGGGTCACAGGATGTAGAAGTGGGTAGCCATCTGGGAACTAGCCACCATCGAACAGTATGGTTCACAATACAACACAGCAACAGAGTCAAGCCTTACAAAGGCAAAAGTACTGGACTTTAGGAGGGCTGACTTTGCTAAAATGGGTGAGTGCCTAAGAATGTACCAGCAAATGGGCAGGAAGAAGGGGTGGAAGAACAGTGGGGAATAATAAAAACTGCCATCACAGAGGTAACAAGCCTTGTGAAGCAAATAAACAAAACTGAACGATGTAAGAAACCACATATGGTTCTCAAAGGAAGTGGCAGAAGGTTCAAGAGTAGGAAAGCATTCAGGAAGTACAAGGAATCGCAGAAGGAGTAGGACAGAGAACTTTATCAGTTAAAGCAAAAGGAAGCTGGGAAGGCAGTCAGAATGGCAAAGGCCCAAACCGAGGAAAAGATAGCCAACTCAGTTGGGAAGGGGATAAAACCTTTATAGGTACATCAGGAGCGAAGGGAAGACCAAGGGAGGGATAGTGAGGCTTAATAAAGGGAGGGAGGGGGTAGAGGGTGACTGTGAAAAGGCAGAGATACTAAACAAATATTTTTGCTCAGTATTTACAAAGGAAGAGGGGGAGGTACCTAAAACAAACAGCAGAAACACTCTGGATACAGAAGTTGATGCCAGCCCATTTACAGAAGAGAGGGTTCTGAAAGAACTCTTAAAACTGAAGGTGGACAAAGCAATGGGTCCTGATGGGATTCATCCCAGAATTCTAAAAGAACTAAGGGTAGAACTAGTGACACCACTGACTACCCTCTTTAATAAATCATGGGAGGATGGGGTGGTACCTGAGGACTGGAGGAGGGCAGATGTGATCCTCTTCACAAAAGTGGGAGCAAGGCAGAAGCAGGAAACTACAGACCTGTTAGTTTAACCTCAGTGGTAGGAAAATAATGGAATCACTTCTGAAAGAAAGAATTGTCAATATCTAGAGGCCAGAGGGGCACAGGACTCAAGGCAGCATGGATTCACAGTGGGAAGGTCATGCCAGACAAATCTGATAGATTTCTTTGACTGGGTGACCAAAGTAGTAGATCAGGGAGGGGCTGTGACATGGCCTACCTAGACTTTAGTAAGGCATTTGACACAGTCCCACACAAAAGATTAATATACAAGTTAACCATCCTGAGTGGGTCCAAGATGACAGCCTGGGTAAAGAATTGGCTGGAGAATAGGACACAGAGAGTAATAGTAAATGGAGTCCACTCTGAAGAAAGGAGGTTGCTAGTGGGTACCACAGGGCTCAGTATTAGATCGGTCCTCTTCAATGTCTTTATAAGCAACATTGCAGAGGGACTGGAAGAGAAAGTATGTCTCTCTTGCAGATGACACAAAGATCTGCAACAGAGTTGATGCACAAGGTGGGGTGGAAAGGATGAGAGGGACTTGGCAAGTTAGAGGAATGGTCAAATGTATGCAGCTTAAATTTAATGCTAAGAAGTGCAGGTAATGCACCTGGGAACAAAACCCAGGGAAGAGTACACAATGGGGGTGAGATACTAACAACAACAAAATGGAAAGGGCCTGGGGGTAGTTATATCAGATGACTGTAAAGGTGGGCAAGCAATGTGAGAGGGCAGCAAGGAGGACTTGGGGATACTGGGATGCAAAGGGAGAGGCATCACCAGTAGAAAACAGGAAGTTATTATCCCTCTGTACAGACAGCTGGTGAGACCCTATCTGGAGTACTGTGTGCAGTTCTGGAGACCCAATCTCCGCAAAGACATAGACAGGATGGAAGCTGTCCAGAGGAGGGCAACTAAAATGGTGCAGGGTCTGCAGCGGAAGACATATGAAGAGAGACTTAAGGAGCTTAATATGTACTGTATAGCCTTGAGGAAAGGAGGGAGAGGGGGGACATGATAGAAACTTTCAAGTACCTCAAGGGAATCAACAAACTCCAAGAGGGTAGCATCTTTCAAAAAAAGAGGCGTGCAAGAACAAGGGAGCACAATTTGAAGATGGGGGTGGCTCAGAGGTAATTTAAGTAAGTATTTTTTCACAGAGAGGGTTGTGGATGCATGGAACAGCCTTCCGAGGAGGTTGTGGAGTCAAAAACAGTGGTGGAATTCAAGCATGCGTGACAGTCATAAGGCAATTCTAGGGGGTAGGGGTAGGAAGAAGTAGGCTGCTGGTTAACTAGGATCTGCAGCTTATCCATTAGGTAGGGAAATGAGCAGACTAGGTGGGCCAAGCGGTCCTTATCTGCCGTCAGATTCTATGTTTCTATGATAATGACAATGTAGTTTGTCTAACCTGCCTTCTTTGCAGCAAGGACTGTTTTGTTTATCTCCACAAGGGCCTAGCTGCTTTGGCGCCTATTTCAATAAAAAAAAAAAAAAAAACGGACTTCCACTTTACTTGTCGGCATAGCTATGCAAATAGTTTTTGCCATTGCCTTTTTTCCTGTAAAATCTACAGTGTTTGAACTAGATCCACTTGTAGCTTTAAGTTAACTGTGGTATGTAAAGTTCATTTTCTTTGTTTTTAGCAAGCCTAGTGGTTACCTTAGCACTTAGGGATTTTAAGTAGCCTAGTGCAAAACAGCCCGAATTATTCTCAGTACTAATTAATTCTAACTGTGGGATTGTTAGCACTTCAAGTAGCCAGCTCAGGATGCCTTTTTTCCTCTTATTGTAAAGTAGCACCAACTGTGGGAATCAAATTGATTTAAGGAACCACACCAGCCTGCCTTCATTTTAAAAGTGCATCTAAGCACAGGACCCAATCCAGCTTTACTGCTGTGACATTAATTCGAACCCGTTGCACTCGTAAGGGTCTAAACTCCTGAGCAGCTCCCTGCTGCACATGTAGTGCCTACTGGCCCCTGGAGTTGCTCTACTGGAGAAAAAAATAAAAATTAATATTGAGCTAAGCAATTCTCGGAAGCTGTACTCCACACCAAATGTAGATTGTATCTTAACTTTTGCACCTCCTCCCGACTGTTGCCTTAAAAATTCCCCTTCTTTTTTTCTCAGGCGGCTGTGGGTCACGAGGGCATGCAAGCCAGCCTTCCCCTAGTCGAGCACCTCCGTGAGAGCCCAGCCAGGTGCAGTGTGCAGATCGCAATTCAGAACATTAGCACCAGCCATTTCAAACTGTGTGTGTGTTTGGCCCTCCTCATCACACTTTGTCAGCAAAGTGTTTTATAGGGTTTTCCATGTGATGTGACTCTTCACCACAGCCTATCAGCCCACTCTCCCATTAACAGATTATCTGTTGTCACCTCTAGAGGCCACTACACCCAGCCCTGGACTGCATTGGACAACAAGCAGAATGCTACCTTTATATCTCTCATTAATTTGCCTGTCTATTCACCTAGCCTCCCTCCCTCCCTCCAGCTATCTATCCACAATTGCAACCAAACCCCCCCTCCTGCCTACTTCTGCACAGCTCACCCGCCCCTTCGTTCTACCTCCTTCCTGAAACAGGTTCTCCATGGCTCCATGAATAAATGGGTTCTCAGTGCTACCATTCTGCCTTCCTCCTTTCACTCAGTGCAAACAGTACTTTGCATCACTGCTTTTTGTGGCACTCCGCCTACCCCCTAGGAACTCCATTCCATCCACAGGCCCAAATGGTCCTGGCCCCAAAATAAACAGCTTATAGTGCTGCTACTCCTATTGGCAGGGGATATTGAAGCAAACCCTGGACCCACCTCCTCCCAACCCTCCATACCGTTACTTTCCCCGAAGTCTTGAAGTACTGCATCTCAACATTTGCAGCATTCTAAACAAATTAACTGCGCTGCAACCCATCATCCTATCAATATGCCCAGATGTCCTGATCATATCTGAGACTTGACTGAAGCCCCACCACTTGGATGCTGAATTAACTAACCCTGGCTACTCACTCCATTAGGGCATAACTGCCAGGGCAAGAAAAGAGGCAGAGTCATTACTATGTACATCTCCGCCAGACTTCAGTTCACCCCAGCACAGCTTACCCTCACTTTGCCAGCAATAGACTTATTACTAATCAAACTATCATTCCCATACTCTGCCCCGTGTATGTTGCTGGTTCCTACTGTGCCTCTGGCACCCCCCACCACCAGTGTCCTTGACCATCTGGATACACTAAAGTTGTCAGCAACAGTGGAGAGCTCCACATCCCGGGACTTCAACTTCAGTTGGCTTGCCAAAGACAGCTACAAGCTGCGTACTAAAATAAATGCTCTAAACCTCACCCAGCAAATCTCTCAACCCACCTGTCTAAACCATAAAATGCAGAACCACTTCCTCCTGGACTGGGCCCTTACCTCCCACCCCACAGGATTATTGCTGCTGGTCTGCTCCCAGACTCTCTAAGCAACCACCATATGACTTACATGGTCAGGAAAGTACACAGGCCTTCTGCACCACTCCTCCAAGGGCGCTGCTCATGAGATCCTACAAATCTCTAGATCTAGCATCTTCTGTATGATCTGGCACATGTTGCCTGGTCCTTCATCCCTAAGGCCTCTTCCATTGACTACACACTCAAAAACTTTAAGGCCAGATTCCTCACAGTGTGGGACACCCGTGCACCCCTCAGAAAAAAAAAGGGTCAGGGGCATCCACCTTCCCTGGGTCTCTGCCTCTATCATTAACCAATTCCATGTCAGGGACCAGGCATGGAAAACACACAAGACAACGGGCACCCAATTGTCTCTCCCAAGTTACCGTGCCCTCTGCAACTCCTGCACTAAACTTATGTCAGGTCAAAATGAATTACTTCAAGATGGCTTTCAAGTCAAACCTCAATCATCCAACAAAATTCTGGAAACTATCAAACCTACTTTTTCCCCTGCCCAGCCACTGACCCCGACCCCTAACCATCCAAGGCTCACCTCCTAACCTGGTGAAGTGGCCTCTGCCTTCAATACTTTCTTCTTCACTAGCTGCACGAGGCTCTCTATCAGCTCTCCAAGACCCCCCACACCTCATACTTCCCAGCAAATGCCACCCACCTCCCAGCCCTCCAGGTTTTATTTTCACCCAGTCTCCCCAGCCAAAGTGCTAAAAGCACTGCGGGCTCTCAATCCCAACAAAGGCAAATACCCTATGGGACTGGATGCCAAAATGCCACACCTGTTGGCTCCTGCCATCGCCGCCCAGCTGGCTCACCTTTTCAATCTCTTTTTTAATAGCTGAAATCCCAGCCGAATGGAAGCAGGCAATAGTCATTCCCCTCCCCAAAGGTGGTGATCCCTCCTCGCCAGGCAATTACCTCCCCATCTCCCTCCTCCCCATTCTGGCCAAACTTCAGGAACATCTCGTACTCGCCCAACTCTCCTCCTATCTAGATGCATCCTCCTTCTTCACCCCCTATCAGTCTGGTTTTTGTAAATTGTACTAAACCATCACCTCCCTACTAAGGATCACCAATGCCATCCTCACCAACATGGATAAAGGGCTCATCACCTCAGCCATTTCCATTGACCTGGCTAAGGCCTTTGATACCTTTGTCTCCCACTCCTTGCTACTATCCAAATTAAAGGATGCCCGACTCTCTGGTCCTGCCACCAGCTGGTTTCATTCATACCTGGTAGGTAGACACCAATCTGTAAAAATTGTCCCACACACCTCTAACCCCCTGCCAGTCACTACTGGTGTCCCCCAAGGCTCAGTCCTGGGCCTAGTATTCTTCTCTATTTTCTTAAATGATCTTCCATTGGCCTGCCCATGCACATCCATCCACATGTACACTGATGACACCGTACTGTATGCCACAGGCCCCTCTACTGCTGAAGTGGCCTCTGTATTACAACAGGACTTCAACGCTGTTCAACACTGGTTCCATTCCAACCAGCTGTTCCTTAACACCAAGAAAACTGTCTCACTAACCTTTGCCCAGACGCAAGAGCCCCTTATCTAGCCGCACTCTCATCTATCAAACCATTGATGGGACCCCCACAGGCATGTACCTCCTTCAGATACCTAGGGGTCTGGCTTGACCAGCACCTTGATTTGTCCATGCACATCGAATTGATTAACAAGAAACTGCATCCTAAATTTGGTGCCTTATATCTCAACAAGGGATGTATCCCTCCATCGTCCCGGAAGGAAATTGTTCAAAAGATGATTCTTCCATTACTTGACTATGGTGACATAGTCTACAGCGCTGCTCCTCCCTCCTCCCTAGCCAGTCTGGACACACTCTTCTATCCCTTCTGTCGCTTCATCCTGGAATGCCCCCATATGACTCACCACTGTGACCACTACAGCTCCCTAGCCCTGTCCTCACTCCAGGCCCACAGGCAGGTTCACTGTGCTAGGTCCATAGCTAAATACTGGGCTCAGTCCCTTCCCCCCATCTCGAATCTGCCCTCTCAATCCAACCACTGCCAGCCTACTCCCTCAGGAGCGCTGACTCCAGGCTTTTTCATGTCCCATTTATGGGTTCATCCAAAGGTCAAGCTGCTTTCAAATACTGTATGCCC
The DNA here is from genome assembly GCA_016271365.2 of Neoceratodus forsteri. Classification (NCBI taxonomy): domain Eukaryota; kingdom Metazoa; phylum Chordata; order Ceratodontiformes; family Ceratodontidae; genus Neoceratodus; species Neoceratodus forsteri. The sequence continues at coordinate 1,059,405,929 of CM057454.1, forward strand.
AAACTTTGGAATGCTTTGCCTGTCGACATTAGACATACCACAAACTCTCAGCATCTCAACCTCCTCCTAAATACTCATTTCTCCATCAGATGTACATGTACCTAGCATAAATAAGGATCCGTACACCCGAACATGCAATCCCCACCTGCTCCTCGTAAAATGGGGCCCTAGTTGTTAACTTACACATGGGGTCCCACTGCAGACAATATCCCAACTCTCCATTCTTGTGTAGGGAAATTGGTCAAACGAGGATTATGTTTAGGTTAATGCTGATTACTCTGTAACTATTACTTTATGGTTCCATGGCACTAGTACTCACCTCTAAATTGCATACTATTACTGTCTTCTAGGACCGCTACTACTCTTAGCCTTGTTGTGAGCTTTATCTCTCTAAACACTGGTTCAGTGTCAACTGTATGATCTGTAAATGTTTATATTTTATATGTCTGTATTATGGCTCCTATCCCCCTACCCCCAGGATGCATCTGGAATCGAGTGGTTTCCTGCTCAGCATGACTTTCCTGGTAAAACTCTTAAATAAATAAATAAATCTTGGTCCTGGACTGCGAATTAGACCCATCAGTATTGGTGGGACCTAAAATGGAGCCGGACTACAGGAGCTGTCTGGAGTCAAAATCTGTAGGATTTGTAGTTTTGGACTTTTGGCACCTTTTTGCACCTGAAGGAGGAGCTCCTGTGAATCAGCTAACTGAACCTTTTGGATCTTGGGGAAATTCCCAGGCTTGCTGCAGTTTGAGTCAGATCTAGGTTGGGAGCTGAATAAGTAAGAGCTTGAGACAGTCAAGCAGCCGTCTGAGTAGTTTTGCATGGGAGAACTGTGGAAAGGCCTGAGTTGTGGCCTGCATGTCTGCCTGCTGTCCCTGAGAGGGAGAGGAGAAAATTATTTTGGACTACATCTAAGTTTGTGAGAACGAAGTAAGCCACTGATTTTTTACCAGGCTCATGCCTGAAGATGACCGAAGATTTTGTCGAATGCGATCAGCCTGTCAGGATTTCCAGCTGCTTTTATATCCCCGGTCTGTGCAGAGACTTCGCGATCGTGACCGGAGAGCGGTTTGCCTGGTTCAGTAGAATTTCCTTACCTGTAAATGTGCTGTGTATTGAAAGTGGGTCGTGATTTGGTTCCCCACTGTGTGAACTGTGTTCTGCTTGCTGGAAGCTGTATCCAGCCCAAATCGGACTGTATCCGAATTTGTCTCCATTTGGCCTGGGCCTTGCCACACTAGCCCAGCCAGACTACCCGCTGTACAGAAAAAGCCATCAACGAGAGACCTGCCTGGGGATCAGCCCCCTGCTCCATGCTTGAACAGGAATGACGCCTCAGCACTTCATGTGGACCTTGCTTCTCCTGACACTCCAGATTAACCACCTGATGTCTCAATTGTTATCCAGCCTGTGTCCAGTCTTGGGTATTGTGAGTAATCATCAGGGTAGTTCCCTGAAACAACAGCCTAATCTAAAAGTGTGTCATCTGATTGTCCTGTTTTCTTTTCAAGAACTGAGCCGTCCAGCTCCGGATTACATATAGTGTGTGTTGTGCATGTTGTTTTCTTCCATCACAGGGCCCCAACCAGCTGCAACGTTCCTGGCTAGCCCAGCATTCTCCATCTGGGTACCCAGAGTGTGTGACTGTTTATGGTCCCTGAAGTGCATGCATAACAGTTTGATTGATACAGCCTTTAAGCAAATTAACCTTGATTACGCCCTCCTTGTTCAAGTCTATATTGCCAAATCTTCAAATAGCTCGGGTTTAGAATCAATGAGTGTCCTGGTTACACCGAGACCAAGTACTGACTGGCAGGGTACTTGTTAGACAATATTTGTATCAGACATGCCTCACGAATTTCCAGGCTCCAAACCAGAGCTATTTTACAAAGGAGCCACATATTATATACAGATGCCTCGCTGCTCCCCGCCTGAAACGCATCACGGGACAGTCATGGGTGCTTGTGGGCATGAAAGGGAGGGCTCTGCTTTAAAATGCTGGGCAAGGAGGGGGCAGGATCAACTAGATACAATTTGAAATAACTGAGACATTTAGTAAGTTATTTTTAACTTTTTCACTGCATTCATTAATCGGGCCCCACTTCACATGGAGAGGTGGGGGCCCACTGTACGGAAGTTTCCTTCAATTGGGCAAAGCTCTTTAGGTGGGTCCTCATACATCTGGAGAAAAGCTTAAGGCCTCTGTCTTTGCAGTTCTTAAAATTGGGTTGTCCCTCCTGGAAGGAACTTCATAGTATTTGTTACTTCTCCATGTAGGGGATGACCTCTGCCAGTTTCAATTCCTTAGTCAATAAGTGCCATGTTTTCACTGTGTTCTTAAGCCAAGGCATGGGTAGAGCTCCTAGCATCCTGGGGACCCTTCATTAAAAAAGAATAGGACCAGAGCTCCATATTTCAGCAGTGACTCCTTTTCCACTCTGGCCCAGCTGGGCTTTATCCCAGATGCCTGGAAAGTGGCCAAATGCTGCAACTGGGCTGCTTTGTAATGCCTCCAAAGGTCCAGTACTCAAGTCCCCCTTTCCCTTATCCAGTTTGAGAACTTCCCACTTTAATTTGGGTCTCCTCCTGCCCATATAAACTTCAGAATTATTTTGTGTATGTCTCCCTAGTATTTTCTGGGTGGGTATACAGGAATGGAGTCATATTGAAACAGCACCCTGGGCAGTATATTCATCCTAACTGTTTCAACCCGACCTGAAATAGATAAGGAAGTACTTGACCATCTGTTGCAGTCCCTCCTAATTTCTCTAGCAACTTATGGTAGCTCAACTGATAAAATTTACTAGTGTCTTTCAGCATCTGAATGCCCAAGTATCTGAAACTCCCAGTGACCCATTTTAAGTTGGTAATGGATTTAACATTTTGAGAAACATCATATCCAATGGACATTATTTCAGATTTTGTTTCATTGATCTTGAAACCCGAAATGGCACCATAATCAGCCAGAAGGGCCATAGCTTTAGGGAGGGATGGCTCTGGTTCCCAAAGGTAAAGGAGGGTATTGTCAGCATAAAGTGAAATGCAGTTATCAACTGAACCTATCTTTTATGCCTTTAATATCGGGTGAGGGCCTAAGGCCTCAGCCAAAGGCTACATACTCTGTGTTTACACAGCAGGTGACAGAGGACAACCCCTGCCTCTTATCTCTGCCAACGAAAAGGGCTATGAGAGAGTCCCATTCAATCTGGACCTGGCCTGAGGGTTAGAGTAAAGTGCAGCTACCCAAGCTCTGAACTTCAGGCCAAAATTAAATTTTTGCAGGACCTCCACTAGGAACGGCTACTCCAGGTGATTAGATGCCCTTTCAGCATCTAACGTGACTACCACTGCAGATTTTCCCCAGCACCCTCTGAGACAGGACATTATAATCAACAGGCGACTGACATTGTCATGCAACTGTCTCTCTGGCATAAATACAGCCTAGTCAGAGGCACCAGTTGTGTGACTACTGTCTGGAGGCGATTGGCAATTAGTCTGGTGAAAATTGAACATCTACATTTAAAAGCAAGATAGGTCAGTAGCTGCTACATAGGGTGTTGTCCTTACCTGGTTTGGGGATTACTGATATTAGGGCTTTGGTCCAGGACTCTGGGGCTCATGTGCTATATTGCAAATTCGTAATAGGAGGAGAATGTTCTTCCAGAAATTTTTGGTAGTATTCGCCAATGAACCCATCTGGTCCTGGGGATTTATTATGTTTTAGGTTTTTAACAACTTCTTTCAGCTCCTTGTGGGAGAAGGGACGGTCTAGTAATTGTCCCTGGGAGTTCAAAAGTTTAGCTAAATTCAGCCTTTCAAGGAAATGTTTAATTTTCCTTTCCTGGATGGGGTTAGCCTCTAAGGTGTAGAGATTTTATAAAACCACTGAAAGCATTGGGCTATACAATGTGGTTTGGTCTCAAGCGTTGTTGGAAATTGGGGATTTTTCATTGATGGAATAAATCTAGCTGCCATCTGTTTCAAATCTGAAGGCCAATAGTCAGATGGCTCTATTCCTCCTTCATAATATTTCTGGGCTAGGAATCTCAAAGAATTCTCTGTCTTAGCTAATATAATTTGGTGTAACTGGCCCCTGACCTCATGCTCTTACAATGTAGTGTTCGACCTCCCTGTTTATGTAGGATTTCTAGGTCTTTGAGCCGCTGCTCCAGGCTTTTGTGCTGCTGTTGCATGGATTTTTCTTGTATGCTGCATAGGCAATGATCTCACCCCTACCACCACCTTCGGCATCCCATAAATATTTGACCTTACAGGTCGAGCCTGTATTTTCATTCAAGTAATTAGTGATAACTTTAATTTTATTATTAATTACCTGATCTTTCAACAGGCTGGCATTAAGGCACCAGACCGATTGCCTAACTACAGGGCATAACTCTACCTTCAGCCCGACTTTAGCATGGTCCGACAGGCAGATCCGTAGATCTCCTGATCTAGAATTGTATGTAACCAGGATTTATGGGTTTAGAACCTGTCTAGATGAGAGAGAGTTTTAAGGGTGTGAATAAAAGTGTAATCTCATCTGGTGGGGAACCTCTCCTCCAAGTGTCGACCAGACTGGCCTCATTTTGTAAATTGGAGAGGGTCCAAGCCCCTATTCTCTCCAATACCCTCTCCCTCCAGATCTGTCCAGATTCACATTTTCTACAGTTCCAATCTCCTCCTAAAATGATTTGACCTTCCCAGAGACACTAGATATCCAAGACCTGTCTGAAAAATTGCGGTTGTATGGTGTAGGGGCATACAAATTAATAATATGGAGCACCCTGTCTGCAATCTTCAGACACAGCACCAATCAACCTTGAGATCTATGTGCGTATTTAACTTTGTAAAACTGAGACCACTCCTTAATAAGATAGCGACTCTCTGCTTTTTGCTTTAGGATGTGACGATGCAATCACCTCACCCACCCACATGTGCTTCAACTTTATATGCTCAAGGGGAGATAGGTGCATCTCTTGCAATAATCCTATATCACATCTTGATTTGGCTAGGTCCTTCGAATGGCATACCTTTGCAGGGGTTATGAAGACCCTTAACATTTAAGGATTGAATGCTAAGTGACCCCATTTATCAGTGTATAGGTATAGTAACTGCCAGTCTTGCATCTCCAGCTCCCAGTGGTCTGACACCCTGTTCAGCATCTTGTGCCCCATATTAGCTCTATGTCCTGCTATGGTCTGGACCAGTAAATGGATTGGACGTAAGGTGCTCTTGCTGCATGACCCCTCACCATATCCAAACAATAACTCTCCATGGAATTCCCCTTCTGAACCAGAGTATGAGCTACTTAAAGCTCCTCACTTCCCAGACCTCCTAAACCGGGCTTCAGAATGTGGTCTCCAAGAGTGTGCGTACTAGCTAGCTAGACACTCCCTCACCTCCTCATAAGCCTGAGGCAGCTCAGAGAGGAGAATTAGAACCACTACATAAACCTCCAGTAACTGGTGGTATGTATGACTGGTGGAGCGGCAGACACTGGACAGTACCAAGTCTACAGCCCCCCTTACCAGTTGCAAACATCTGGCATTCTCGGCCGCTAGACTGTAAAATGAAAATGTCATGTATGACACTGTTCGATTTAGGAATGCCAAGCCATTGTATTGGTTTCCTGCTAAGGTCCAGATGCCCTCCTCCATTAATTGAGCCTAGCCATGGGAATTCCAGCTGCTGGGACCAATTGAGCATCGGTGGTAAAAAAAAGGGAAAGTAACAAGTCCCAACCAGTCACCATTGTCCCAATATTCAAATTTCCTGAGTTACCAGGCTGAATTTAAGAGTCACTCAAGAGTTCAGAAAATTGTTGAAGCAGGATTGCAGGTTTAACTCAGATCTGTAACAACAAAATGCAGGCATCCCCAAAGTGAATATAGTCTCAAAGTCATTTTCCCACCAGTTTTGTATGAGCTGGGCAGTTCTGTCATATAAACACCACGACCAACTTCCACTTTAGTAAAGCAATGTTAAAGACAGTCAAAGAAAATCAAAGTCAGGTAGCTACTTACTCGAGAAGGATTTGCTGATGTGGGTATGGCGTTGCAAAGCTGATCATCTGGCTCAGTGTTCCTCTGTTATTGGTCTTCTGACCTTTTTGCCTGCCCGTCCCATTGCAATTGAAGAAGGGTTTGCTCCACAATTTCAAGCTGGCAATCTGGGATTTCTTGCAAGTTTTTGCCAATGGTTTGCTTTGCCTAGGTTAGGGTCTCAGATAGCTTGCTCCCAGCCAACCAGTGGATCAGGATTTTCGCAGGATAATGTAGTTGTGCCTTGATTTGCTTTTCCTTATTTATTTATTTTATCAACTTTTGGTAACTGAGTAAGATACTAGGCAAAAGTCCCTGCTCTATTTTCAGGCACGACTCGGAGAGTACAATACAACAAAGCATAACAGTACAACATTACAACAGAATGACAGTATAAGAGTTTAACAGCATGACATCGTAACAGTTTGACAGTGTAACAATATATCAGGGTAACAGCATAACCGCATAAAAGGATACCAGAGTAATAGGATACTAGCATACCAGCATACCACCATAACAGCAAACATTGACAAACAGCCAGTTACAGAAGACAGGAGAACTATCCACAAATGTCAGAGGCAGGCACAGTGGACTATCCATGTCCTGGTAGCAGCAACAGTGGTGAAGTAGACAAGTCAACAGGCCTAGCTGAAGGAGAAAACAGGCAGGCAGGCACAGATGACAAAAGTTACATAATAGTATAGTAGACAAGACAGTTGTGCCCAGTAGGGGAGAAAATCAGACTGTTATTGACACTTAAGCAGATCAATCACAGCCAGCACTTTCTTCCGCACTGCATCTTGGAGCGTGGAAGTCCTGGTCCACGAGCACTCTCTTTCCATTCAGGTTCAAATCTTTTTGGCTCAAGCTTTCCTCAATACCATCTCCTTGACAGGGTATCTGTTAAACTCACCAATATTGACCTGGAGGGCATCACTTTTGGATGTGGGCCTAGCACATGGTGCACCCTCTCCAGCTCCAACAACTCTGTGTCTGGAATATTTAATTCAAGTGTTAACCAGGATCGAACAAATTCAAGGGGTTATCCAGCTCACTCCGCTTGAATAGTCTTCCTCCTACCCCTCAATTCCACCACCCTCAGCTCGAATTGTGAGCTCCTGCTCCCGCTTAGCTAGGTAACGTACCACGCTGAGCTTCTGCGAGTCATCTCTGAGCGTATCAAGGTTAGATTCAAGATCAGTGGTCCTCCACGAGATGTTTAAGGTCATATTTAATGTCCTTTACATTCATGTCAATTCTTTGAAGCCTCTTCAAAATATGAGCTGTAGCTCTGCCATCCAGAGAGCCCTGGTGCAAGGGCATGTCTTCCTCCTCCTCTCCACCCGAGCCCACCACCGACTCAGAAGCCCATGAGAGGGATGCACTGGGGCTTCAATCTGGCTGAAATCTCTGCCGCCCAGCATTTTTGCCACTGATCATCCCCAGATTTTAGTCATTTGACTCTTTGTAAGCATGGATTGTGTATTAGAACTGTCTAATGCACACCTGTCATGTCTTTTGCTTACATATGGTATCTATGGCATATGATTTTGAAGCCTGTCAATAGAGAGGTTGAAGCCATGGTGCATGGAACAGGGCTTTGTCTATGATGGGGACTGAAGGCCAGCCTAGGAGGATTTGATCCTCATTAGGGGAGGCTTGCATCCTTCCAGAAGGAGGTGCCACAGTCCATAGTGGGAGATTTAAATGATACTTGGATGAGCATTTAAACTAGCTGCGAGGAGGCTGTAATACCAAGGGAGGCAAAGTCCACTCCCAGCTGATGAAGCAACAAGGAAGGAGGGCTCGAGGAAGGAAGCTCCTCAGGGCAGGATGCAAGAAGACAGGGTAAGGGTAGGGACAAGGACAAGGCAGAGGACAAGGGTGGTGTCAATCAGGAAAGCAACAAGAGAGGAGTAAAAACATAGAAAATGTAGAATTTGTCGGCAGATAAGAACAGTTAGTCCCACCCAGTCTGTCCATTTTTCTCAGCCTACAAGATCACTGCAGATCCTACTTGATCTCTACACGTTCTCCTCCCTCAATCCTTTCCACTAATATTCCCTATGCCTATGCCATGCTTTCTTAAACCCCACCACCGTTTTATGCCCCAATCACCTCAGCAGGTAAACTGTTCCCAGAAACCATCACTCTTTCTGTGAAGAAGTACTTTCTCACATTCCTTTGAATCTACCCAGCCAGCTTCCTAGCATGTCCCCTTGTTCTTGAGCACATTGTTTTCTGAAAAATACTTTCCTTCTGTACCTTAAGATCTCCATCATATTCTTCCTCCTTTCTCTGATCCAGGATGTACATACTGAGTTCCTTTAGTCTCTCCTCATAAGGCTTCTGATGTATACCCTGCACCATTTTAGTTTCCTCCTCTGGACCGCCTCCACTCTGTCTATGTCCTTCCAGTGATGTGGTCTCCAGAACTGTACACAGTATTCCAAGTATGACGATAAAGGAGACAGGTAACAATGGAAGAGGTAGGTCAGGGGGAGCTTCAGAGAACAGCACAGGCAGAAGGGAGAGACAGCAGGAGGAAGCAGGCAGGGAGGGTGTAAGGTATGGAGAGGCATGTGTGTCAATGCATGGAATCTGGATAATACAATTCAGGACCTAAAAGGTATCATGGAGGAAGGTACCTTGATTTGGTGGCCATAACGGAGTCATGGTGTACTGGCAGCCATGACTGGGATATGGCCATACAAGGCTACTCTCTCTCTCATCAGAGACAGGAAAGGGCGGAAGGGTTAGATTCAATGCAAAGAAGTGCAAAGTAATGCACCTGGGAAACAAAAACCCAGAAGAAGAGTACACACTAGCAGGGAGGTACTAACAACAACAAAATGGAATGGGACTTGGGGTAGTCATATCAGATGATCTAAAGGTGGGTAAGCAATGTGAGAAGTCAGTAAGGAGAGCCAGGGGATATTGGGATGCATAGGAAGGGCAACACAAGTAGAAAAAGGGAAGTGGTTATCCCTCTGTACTGACAGTTGGTGAGACCCCATCTGGAGTACTGTGTGCAGTTTTGGAGACCTCATCTACGCAAGGACATAGACAGGATGGAAGCAGTCCAGAGGAGGGCAACTAAAATGGTGCAGGGTCTGCATCAGAAATCATATGAAGAGAGACTGAGAGAGCTTAATATGTATACCCTTGATAAAAGGAGGGACAGGGGGACTTGATAGAAACATTCAAGTACTTCAAGGGAATCAACAAAGTCCAGGAGGGTAGCATCTTTCAGAAAAAGAGATGTTAAGAACAAGGGGACACAATTTAAAGATAGAGGAGGGATAGCTCAGGGGTAATGTGAGGAAATCTTTTTCACGGAGAGTGATGGATGCGTGGAACTGCTCTTCCTGGGAGGTTGTTGGGGCTAAAACAGTGGGGAATTCAAACATGCATGGGACAGGCACAAGGCAATTGTAGTGGGGGTGGCAGGAAGTAGGCTGTTGGTTAACTAGAATCTGCAGCTTATCCAGTAGGTAGGGAAATGGGCAGACTGGGTGGGCCAAGTGGTCCTTATCTGCTGTCAAAGTCTATGTTTCTATGGTTGTATTATACTGTATGTGAGGGACTGAATCAGAGCTATGGAAGTACAGGGCACCCAGAGGAAAAAGGAAGGGCTATGGGTGCTATGGGTCATCCTACAGAAAGGAGCTGGGGTGGCTTCAATGCTTTAAGGAAGTGGCCACGGTGGTGAAGGAAAAAGTGTGGCATTCAGGAGCTATAAAGAAACGAGAGGGAAGAACACAGGAGGTGTACCAGGTAAAACAGAGGGAAGCAGGTAAGGCAGTGGAGGGGCAAAAGTGCAGAAAGTGGAAAGGATAGCCAAAGGAAGCAAATGCAGATAAGACATTCTTCAGGTATACAAGTGAGAAGAGCAAAGCAAGGAGAGGGATAGTGTGGATAAGGAGGGTGGCAGAGGGAGACAGTGCAGAAGGGGACCAAGAAAAGCAAACATCCTGAACAGGTACTTTTCTCAGTCTTCACAGTAGTGGGGAGGACAAACTACCAGGGAGCAGCAGGAATAAAGGGAGATGGACTCAAGTCCAGTTTCAAAGGAATGAGTCCTGAAGGGTCTTGCAGCTATGACAGTGGACATGGATATGGGACTGGAAGTGATACACCCATAGCCTTGTCCACTTTCAGAGCTGTAAGTGGTCAGTGGCTCAGCAAGTTGCACACTCACCTTGAAGTCAGAAGATCGGAAGGTTGTGGGTTCTAGCCCCACACCAGGCACTTGGGAGTACAATCCCCCACACTGACACTGTAGTACATCAGAGGAGATGCTGCACTCCTGAGGTGCCATCTTTCAGATGAGACGGTAAACTGAGGTCCGGCCTGCCTGTTCTGGTGGATGTTAAAGATCCCATGGCACTTCTCGAAAAGAGTAGGGAAATTGTTATTTACATTCAAAACACAACTGATTTATATTCACCATTCTTACACAAATAAATTCTATTTACAATAACAAAAAGTCAAATTACATAAAGCCATATTAAAGTCATACTTAATTAAATCAGGGAGCAACCCTTCCACAAAAAATTAGACTTCTACCTTTTTCTACTTAGTTATGTATTAGTATTTCACATCTGCTTCTTTTCATTCTTAATTCATTCTTTCATTATTATGCAGACTACAATGATGCAACAAAATGAACTTTCCTTTTTTCACTTTTTACCCCACCCAATCTATTCCTTTCCATGTCTGTTTACACACTGTTTCTCCCATCTTAGACGTCTCATACTCATCTAGTTCAGTTTGTATTTTAAACAAAATGTCTTGCAGTGTAATTTCTTCTCCTTGCAATCTCTGGCATCTTGCATGCCAGACGGACCATTTTGTGCATGTAAGTATTACGTAACTGTATTTTTCTTCCAAACTAGACTTTTTCCTGTTAACTGGCCATAAACTAGTATCTCATAAGTTATTCCACACATCTGTATCCCACATTGCATCTAGTAAGGGCCATAATGTTTGCACAAACTTGTACTTGAAGAAAAGATGCCTCATAGTTTCTACTTGGTTTATAAGCATAAGTAAAGCTACTTAGTCCACTCAAACCCTGTATGTGGATAATGCCTCCCATACCCCCACCCCCAATTTGACAAAGCCTTTTTGGAGCTGCTCCCCAACCCACCCCCCATGACCTGGCCCACTACCCTCCTCCACCTCTTGCCCTCTTAGAGTAAGCTCAAACCTCTAGCCCTCCTGTTTTTATGTCACCCGGCCAGATGCAATCTAAGTTAGCATAACCCCTATGCAGTCCTTAGTCTAACTATGGATTCTGGTGGTCGCCTGCTGGTGGTATTACTGGTTTACTGGCTTACTGGTTAACTGATGCTACCAACCGCTTTTTTATGAATTAGCTTCTGCTCTGTTACAAATGCTCCTTGTCTCTCCAAATTGTGTAACTCTATTGTAAATTCTCTTGTAAGCCAATTGAGCTGGCATCTGTAACCACTGTATATGTGTCTTTGTCTTTTTGTCCACCCGACGTGGAACCTTTGTAAAAGAGCTCACACTCAAAGATCTCTTCCAATATATTAAATAAATAAATAAATACATAAATATACATCCTTCTTCTAGACACAGTCTGTTCTCCAGGGTCATATGTTTTGATTCCTCTCACATTTAATTTCTTATGCCCACACATCTATGTAGTACCTGTCATTTCTGGGGATTCTCATTTCCACCATACATTTTAATATTAAATTACAATCAATTAATGAGTTGACTTTAAAAATAGGTCGTTAGTAATAATGTTTTTCTAGAATCATATTATAAAACTGTTTTTGTTAGCTCTTATGAATCAGCTGAGCACTGTTTTCCACATTTTCATGTACTTTAAAGTGGTATGCATGTACTGTGGTAACATCTTTTCTGTTACATTCCATTTCCTTTTCCCCAGGCAGTAAGGAAAGCTTGCTTCCCAAGTCTGCATACTTTGGATTCCTATCCTTTCCTCTCTTATTAGTAAAGTCTTATGTTTGTGTAAAAGAAATTTCCAAATAAATATACCAAGGGCTGTAACATATTTAAACCTCCTTTTTTCCCAAAATCTGTAGGTATGGTATCTCTTCACTGGATTTAGGTGACTGCCCACAAAGGTTGAAAAAACAAACTCATTATTTTTTCTGCATCCCATATGACATGGGGTATATGTGTGAGATATATAAAAGATAGGAGCTATATAGCTCTTAATAGAAACACTCTTTTTCCTGGTCATTTTTCCAGGATTTCAACTTTGCACTTTTATACGCTTCCCTTGTGTGCTTTTATCCCAGGTAGGTTGTTCTGCCTCTTATGTTCCAAAATATATCCTCAAGATTTTTACTGGTTCTTTTGTTACTGGTATAGGAAATCTGGGTCTATAATGGCTGTACCTAGTGCTAATACTTTACTTTTTCCTGTATTAATCTTGATTCCCGTATCTTTTCTCATTTCTGAAAAGACTTGTAATGTTGTTTTCCATTCTAGGTCTGTTACTGTTAGTACACAATCATCTGCAAATGCCATAATCTTGTTGTATTGTTTCCTTCCTTATTTGTGATGGGAACAATGTTGTCTTTTTTTCCTAGGTTCCTTAAAATAGAATCCAGTCCAGATACACATAATACAGGGCTCAATGGGTATCCTTGTTTTACCCTATTTTTATGAGCACTGGGATTTCTAGGTGTCCGCTTATCATTGGTTTTACCTGTGCTTCCTTATAAAACAATCTTATTAATGTTATGAATTTTTCCTGAATAGGATATTTTTTAATACTTCCCATAAATATTCATGTTTTATTGTGTCAAACGCTGTCTCCTGGTCTATGGAAAATACATATCCATCCAGTTTCATACTTAAAAGCTGTTCCACTATTTCTCTTAGAAATATCAGATTTTGAGTTGTTTCTTTCTGGTATTGCACATTTGTGCACTTCTAATATTACTGGTTTTGCTGCTTTTGCAAGTCTTACTGTAAGTATTTTTGTTAAAATCTTGTAGTCTGTATTTAATAAGCTAAGGGTCTCAGTTTTTATATCAGTTGGATAATCTTTTGTGCAGAAATGTCATTATACCTTCATTCATACTTGTCCCTATTTTGTTAATTTGCTGGATTGCTACTGTATGAAAACTTCTGTCAATATTGGTGTTAATTGTTCTGTGTATTCCTTATAAAATCTATAGGAATGCCATCACTACTTAGTGGTCTGAGTTGATGATTTTGTATTGCTTCTCCTACTTCTCCCAACATAATAGGCTTTATCATATATAATAATGGCTGCGGAGGTGGTTATAAAGAGAATTTTAGACACTCCATATTTTAGACACCGCCATATAAATGCTTGAGGGTTTGTACAGGCATCCCACACTGAGGGGTGTCTAAAATTTGAGTTTCACACACCTCCCAGCTTTTATTTTATATAATTGCTGGGGATCACTTGTATCACCTCAGCAGTTATATAAAATAAAGAGATCCCCATGGCGCCGGCACTTGGTCGGCTTTTAATGCAGTCCGCAGCTCGTCGTACAAAATCTCCTTGTGGTAAAAAATCTTGAAATTTAGTCACTTTGGGAAGCACTCTTTGACAGTTTTTTTTGTTCATAGTTTAAATTAACTTTCCGCTGATTCCAACTGGCAGCGAACTGCAGCTTTGTGAAGCGAAGAGGATCGGAAGAGCGATTTCTGTGCATGCTCAGACCCATTATAACCGCGGTTATAACAGGGAAATTATAACCTGCTTTCCCTATGGGAAAAGCACCCCCAGTTATTATATATCTTTTCTGTCTTATTCCTTTAAACCAGGTACCTCTATTTCTTCTAGAGATATTTCATGTTGCATGTGTCCCCAACTTGGAAGGTTTTTTTATATGTTCCTACACTATGTGTTGTATTTAGAAGCTATCTGCAACTGGGGTCCCATTATCATCTTTTAGGGATGACATTAGTCTGTGTTAATTACTTTTTGTTGTAGTATCAAAAGGGTGACTTGTTCTTTTGTTCCCTGAATATTACATTTTTGGTTCATTGCTCAAGTGTGCTCCTTTTTCTTTCTGATATTCATACATTTGTGGCTTAATTTCCTTTAGTTTTTCCATTAAGTTTATTCCTCATTCCCTCATCTGTGTTAATAGTTTTAAATATTTTGCCCTAAGTCCTAGGTATTTGATGTATTTTGATTTTGCTGCATTGCTTGTTAATTTAATTAGTAGGTCATTTACATCTCTTTTTGTGTCTTTCCACCATTCTATGAGGTTGTTGTATAGAATCTTATTTCATGTCTAACTTCTTGCAAAGTCTGAATTTCCATTTTATAAGGATCTTTTAAAATAGATGCTGCCATTTTCCAGTATCCCTCCCATCCTCCCTATATTTATAGTTTGCCCTGTTCCTAAAGAGCCTTTAAGCGCTAAGTGATCCAAAGTCTCATGGGGAAATACATTTACTTTAATCTCTTTTCTCTCTGTTATGAACCAAAATCAATTTTAGTGAGGAGCCTACCTTTATGGAAGATATGTTTGGGTGTTATTTCTAATATGTCATAGATATCCTCAACCCATTTCTCCCCAAAATGTTTCTCAGAACAAATTAATGTCACAGAACATTTTTTTGTTTTCTTCCCAGTCCCTACTTGTTAATCCATAATTAAAATCCTCCCCATAATACTGTTTTGAAGTATTTAAATGGGCTCTATGCTCCTTAGCAAAGAAGTTCCATCTGCCTTGGATTCTGGGGCATATATATTTATTAGCCTATATGAGATATCTGAGATTACCACATCCATTAGGAAAGTTCTTCATGTACAGATATCTAGCACTTTTTAAAACATTTATTGATACCCCTGCAAACATATGAGCCCAGTGCACTGATCTTCCCTGTTGACCATACTGACGGTCCCCACCTCCATTCTTTTTGTGCCTGTGCTATTTCAGGTATAGTATGCACCCTTGTATCTTGTAAGAAAATTATATTGCCTTTTCTTTTCCTAGACTAGCAATTGTTATTTGTCTTTTTCATTTGCTTTAATTCCATTAACATTAGCTGTTATTATCGTTATGGCGGTGTTTATTATTGTTATAGCTGTGTTTATTATCGTTATAGCTGTGTTTATTATTGTTATAGCTGTGTTTATTATTAGTTTAGCTGTGTTTGTTATTGGTTTAGCTGTGTTTATTATTGTTATAGCTGTGTTTATTATTGATTTAGCAGTGTTTATTATTGTTATAGCTGTGTTTATTATTGCTATAGCTGTGTTTATTATTGGTTTAGCTGTGTTTATTATCGTTATAGCTGTGTTTATTATTGGTTTAGCTCTGTTTATTATCATTATAGCTGTGTTTATTATTGTTATAGCTGTGTTTATTATTAGTTTAGCTGTGTTTATTATTGTTATAGCTGTGTTTATTATTGGTTTAGCTGTGTTTATTATCATTATAGCTGTGTTTATTATTGGTTTAGCTGTGTTTATTAACATTATAGCTGTGTTTATTATTGGTTTAGCTGTGTTTATTATTGTTATAGCTGTGTTTATTGTTGTTATATCTGTGTTTATTATTGGTTTAGCTGTGTTGTTCCATCATATATCTTCTAATCTTCATTCACTTTTTTTCCTTTTCCTGTGTTTTGAGTTTTCCCTGTTATTGGATCTCCTGTTGCTTCTGGCTGGGATAAGGCAACAGAGGAGACATCTGATTCTTTTGTTTCTCCCTCATCTATGTCCATTAGAACCTCATATGAATTCTGCATTGCTATAGGTTCTCTTTCTTCAGTAGGCATTGGTAAACAAGAGGGTTTAAATGAGGACTTTGATCTTGTCACCCTTTGATATGGTGAGCCAACCAATGCCAATGGAGGCATCCTTCTTCCAAGTCCTTTTCCTTTTCCGTGGGGTAGGGACTGCTTCAGTTACATTACCTTTTCCTGCACCAGTGGTACAGATATCTGCTTTCTGAGTCAGCCATATTTCTATATCTTGGAGCTCCTTGCTGACTATTTCCAGGAGCTTCAGGGCAGGGGGTGTGGGGTACTACTTCAGGCATTCTTCCTTCTGCCCTTGTTCTAATAATCCTTTGAAGTTTGGGCTCTGACGTACTTGCTTGGGTTGTCAATTCTTGGAATATTTGCCTCTTTTGAGCTAGTGCCTATAAACTATTTTGTTCAGTTCTTACTGCTTGGTTCAGACCGTTATGTGAAGCCCAGCTGCAATCTCTGAATGTGTGACCTTGTTAATCACAAAGGTTACATTTCTTGGGATGAGTACAGTGGGTACTAATGTGCCCTACTTCCCCACATAAAACACATTTTTGTTTGTCGATATGTTGCTTAAGTGACCCACATCACCACATCTATAGCAGGCACGTGGTTTGGAAGATGTTTTATGACTGCATTTTCTTGTTTTAGGGTGACCTTGTACCTCCAGCCCTCAGTCCACAGGTGCTCATCATCCAGAATTGGGTCTGGATATCCGTCACTGTACAATGTAGGTTTAGCCAGTAGGTAATGTCTGCCACGCTTACCCTTCATTTCTGAAAAGTACTGCTATTCTTTTGTATGTGGGCTTGGTAAGAGGGATAGCTAAGAATAGCTTCCATAAAACAGTATTCTTTAACATTTGATACTGCTTCCAGAATCTGTCGAAACCTGCAGGGTGTTTAAAATGTACATCATATACTGTGCCTCCTGGCATATGAATGAGTGCATTTATTTCATATGCATAGTACTTCATATTATTCTTCAGTAAGGCATGCCCAATAAATAAATGGTCAGGTAGGGTATAGCTTCCATATTTCCTTTATATTTTAAGTGAACTGCATTTTACCTTGTGGCAGGTTCTGAGGACAGTCTTACATGCTCTGGGAACAGCCTTCTCTTACATTAGTATTCCAAACTGACGATCTTTTGTTTATCTTTACGATTTGGCTCTCTATTTATTGGCACTTCATTTTCCTGCTCTTGTGGCCCTGCATCAGTAGTCTGGTTTACTTTATTTTTCTCTTTTGTTGAGGGGGTAGCATTTTGTAAATCCACTGTATTTTCATCTCCCCTTTCTCCTTCTATTTGCACTATATCTTCCATCATGCTTTGCTGATCTACCCGCTTTAATTTGCCATTTCAAGTTCTGGTACAAGTTTTTGTCCCGGAGTGATTTGTGAGGACGTGCTTTTACTCCTGAAGGGGTAACTTTACCTGATGTTGTCTGTATCAGTGGAGTCTCAGGTACCCCCTCACCTTTCCCAGGCTTTGTGGAAGATTGATGTCCCAGCCTTTCCCATCTGAACTTCTCATCCATTCGCATTTTCTAAAGCATTTTAACCCATCCTGGGGGTCATAGGCCAGGCCCACTGCTAGACCCAAAACTCTGCTGGGGTTTGTGATTTACTTAATGATTTATTCTGGTGTGCCACTTCTTTTGGAGATATTCTTACCTTTTAACTTTTCGTGGTCCCTTCTTTATTAATTTTATTTTTATTTTTTTAGTCTTTGGTAACCGTAAGGCCCACGTGCCTGTTTTCAGGGTAACCTGGGAACACTGGGAGGTTAAGTGACTTGCCCAGAATCACACAGCATGCAAGTAGAGGTGTGGGAATCAAACCCAGGCCTGCTAGATGTACCAAGCTCATTCAGCTCATTACTCTAACTCTAGGTTATACTGCCACAGCTGCATTACCATTACATTACAGCTACATTTTTCCTGAAGTCACCATTGATACCCTGATTGTAAAATGTATTTTCTTTTGTTTCAAGATATCACTTTGCATCTGCCCCACAGGCTCTGTGACTGTGGGAGTGCTTTCTTGCTCCTCTTTTCCACTTGCATTAAACCCCAGTGGCAACTGGGGTTTAACAAAAAGAAGTGCAAGATCATGCATATAGGGAAGAGAAATCCTGAAGCCACCTATAGGCTGGGAGGGAGTTGCTGTCAATCACAAGGAAGAAAGAGACTTGGGGATCATCATCACAGATGACCTGAAATCATCCAAGCAGACCATTAAAGCAGTAGGTAAGGCCAGGGGATGTTGGGGTGTATTAGTAGGGTATCATTCTCAAGTCATAAGAGGGAGGTAATAATCCCTCTTTACAAGGCACTGGTTAGGCCACATCTGGAGTACTCGCGCACAGTATTGGAGGCCACACCTGCACAAGAACATTAACAAAATGGAGGCAGTCCAGAGAAGGGCAACTAAAATGGTGCAGGGACTGCATCAGAAAACATATGAGGACAGATTAACGGAGCTCAATATGTATACCTTAGATCAAAGAAGAGAGAGATGATATGATTGAAACATTCAAACATCTTAAGGGCATTAACAAGGTGAAAGAGTCTAACATGTTTCAACATAAGAAAAATAGCAGGACAAGAGGACACAGCGTGAGATTAGAGGGAAGCCAATTAAGGGTAATGTGAGGAAGTTCTTTTCACAGAAAGTGTGGTGGATGCATGGAACGGCCTACCTCAGGAAGTGGTGGATATGAATACAGTGCAGGGCTTCAAACAGGCAT
This sequence comes from Neoceratodus forsteri, assembly GCA_016271365.2. Lineage (NCBI taxonomy): Eukaryota > Metazoa > Chordata > Ceratodontiformes > Ceratodontidae > Neoceratodus > Neoceratodus forsteri. The sequence goes on from CM057454.1 coordinate 1,059,424,477, forward strand.
GAGATAGGTATAAGGGAGCAATACAGAGGAGTATGAATAGATAGGCCATTGAGTACAGGCCTATAGCACATTCATAAGGTAGGAAAATGAGCAGACAGGATGGGCCTTGTGGTCCTTATCTGCCATCAACTTCTATGTTTCTATGTTTCTTTCTTTGTCCTGCCACTGATAGTTCTGCATAAACCATTTCCTTCCCTTTACTGCCATGCCCTATGCTCTCATCTGATGCCACAGCAACAGAACCCCCATTACCTGAGCCTTCAGAGAACCGTGTTCCTTGGATACAGTGCAGGCATCTTGCTTGTTTTCCTTTGTTTCCATTTCCCCATCACTGCAGGTTGGCAAATTTTCCAGTTGTACCACCACGCCCATCCTCGTAATTGTTCCTTTTGCTGCAGTTCTTGCTGTAGTTGGTTCCTCCTAGCCAGAAACGGTCACTCCTCTTCATCTATCAACTGTTGAATTTCAGCATCCAATAGGGTACTAGCCACCCTTTCTCCTTCCTCATCGATATTTCTGGTGGGCTTTTTTCCATTTCAACAACTTCTTTTGCCAGCACAAAATCTTTATTTAGCCTATAGCCATATCAAAAGTGGTCTCTAAAGGTTCTGAAACCGAGGATGAGACCCACTCCCCAACCTCACAGATGTCCATCCTGCTCCCAACCTGAGGGTGACTGGCCATTGCAGCACCAGTCACAGCACCCCTACCACAGAGTGGGAATTTCCCTGGTGTCTGGCCAAATTTCCAACAGTCACAAACAAATACCACTAACAGCTTGATCTGGTTCAATTTCAGTCAGTTACCATCTGAATCCTCCCTGGGATGAGGCTGAAAATAGGGAGGAAGGAAGGAAGGAAAGGATGGAGGAGGGAACTCAAAGAGGTACTGGCTGTTCTGCTGATGGCCTTATTCAACAGCTCACTGGAAATGGCATGGCATGGTTCCGAAGACTGGAGGAGAACAGATGTGTTCCTCTACATAAGAATGGCAGCAAGGTAGAGGCTAGCAACTCTAGGCCAGTGAGCCTCACTTCAGTTGTAGGAAACATTGGTAAAGTATCTCGAATCCAATGGGCTGCAAGACCAAAGTCAGCATGGATTCATGGGGGGTCATGCTAGACAAACCTGAATGATTTCTTTGATTAGGTGACCAGGGAATGGATTATGGGGACTGTGGATGTGGCCTATCTGGACTTTAGCAAGGTCTTCCAACACTACTGCATAGGAGACTGATTAAGAAATTGCGCAGCCTAGAGGTGGAATCCAAAGTTGTGAATTTGGTTAGATACTGGCTAACGGATAGGCAACACAGGGTGCTGGTTAACAGCATTTACTCTAATGATGGAAGAGTGACCAATGGGGTGCCAAAGGGCTCAGCACTGGAACCGGTCCTCTGCAATGTCTTCGTAAGTGATGCTGCAGTTGAACTGGTAGGGAAAGAATGTCTTTTGCAGATAATACCAAAATGTGTAATAGGGTGGACAATCAGGAGGGTGTGGAAAGAATGTGTAGAGATCCTGGGAATCTCAAAGGTTGGTCAAGAACATGGCAGTTGGGGTTCAATGCCAAAATGCAAAATCATGCCCCTAGGACATAGAAACCAGGAATTAAGTATAGGATGGGGGGTACTATGAGTCACTAAGCAGGAAAGAGACCTTGGATAGATCATATCTGATGACCTCAAAGAGGCATGGCAGTGTGACAAAGCAGATGGCAGGGCACTGTGATTCTGGTATGCATTTGGATAGGTATCTTGCCAGGAAGAGGAGGTGGTGTTGCCACTGTATCGCTTGCTGGTGAGACCCCATCTGAGTATATTATCCATTTCTGGAGGCTGCACCTCAAAAGGACATAGACAGGACGGAGGTAGTCTAGAGACAGGCAACTAAAATGGTGCATGCATTGCACCAAAAGCCCTATGAGGAAAGATCATGGATCTCAGCATACAGTAGTAGCCACAGACATTGCCAGCTACTGTATTTCCCTAATTTTCTGTGATATATCTAGAGAAATCTTATGCTTTTACATTTCCACAGTAGGGGCAGCAAAGAGAAATTCTTTAGACATTTTGCAAATATCTGAAATAGATTGCAATGCCTGTGGCTACTACTGTATACATGCTGGAGGAGAGCAAGAGGGGACATGACAGAGACCTATAAGTACCTCATGGGCGAACAGGGTGCAGGAAGGAGACTCTTTGGAATGAGGAAGAGCACCAGGACTAGAGGGCATGCCCTGCAACTGGGAGTGGAGGGGGGTGGTTAAGAGGGATGTGAGGAAGTACTACTTCACTGAAAGAGTGGTAAACACCTGGAATGGACTGCCAGTGAAAGTACTGAAGAAAAATAGGGAGCTTCAGGCATGCATGGGTGAGACATACTGTATGGGAATACTGATAAATAAGCAAGGAGGAAGGAGGGTCCCTGCAGACTAGTTAGGGTCTGCAGAGACAGACTAGTCAGGGACCATCTGGACAGACTGGTGGGCCAAGCAGTCATTTTCTGCTGACAAATTCTGTGTTTCTGGGTTTCTGCAATATTATTGCATACAGCCCATGTAGCTACTTAATTTTTAACTTTGGGGTTCTAAACATACAGTAGGTGTGGTTTATGAGTGACTCAGTGAAACAAGGGACCCTTGTCTCTCTGAAGTTTCTTTGTATTGTCCCTGTGTGCAGTGGCCCTATATTGCCCAGAGGGGCCACTGAGATGCCTATTAGACATCTGTAACTAATGTGCCCATGCCTGGCATAGCCTCATTGATAATTTAGGATGTCACCACTAAGAGGGTAGGTGAGGAAGTCTCACCCTAGATGGGCGGTTTCTCCCAGTGGGCATACATTAGCAATATAACGGCATGTTGTTGAACAATCCATGTAGATAGCCAGAGTGGAAGAGACATATTACCCTCAGTTCTACTGACTCCTGCATTTATAACAAATTTACAAAATGGAATGATCTGATAAAGAATATTGCAAACTATGTCTTTGCATAGAAACGTAAAATCTGAGGGAGATAAGGGCTGCTTAGCCCCCAGTTTTCCATGTTAGTTAGTTAGTCAGTCAATTTATTTTATAATAACTGGTGAGCATTTTTTCCCCATAGGGAAACCCGGTTATAATTTACTGTTATAACCAGCTGGTTATAACAGCAAACACACACTGGGCTCTCGCTCCATGCATGTGCCGCCGCCGCTTCCCGGCTATCGAGCTGACACTTCACCAAGTACATACTTGGGAGGCAAATTTAAAAAATTGCCTCTAATAATTGCATTGTTAGAATAAACCTTTAAAAAAAGGAAAGGTTTCAGCAGCTGCTTCAACCTCGACCGACCACAGCTGAACAGTGATCTATTTCTATTTTTATATAATTGCTGTGTATGAAAAAGTTCCCCAGCAATTATATAAAATAAACATGGGGTGTGTAAACTCAAATTTTACACATATTCTCAAGCTTTGCTTTTGGGGTTTATGAAGCATCCAACAACTCAGATATGTATACAATCTAATTAAACACACCACCCCACTCCTATGATTCCCTTGGGCCTATCCCAGGCATTTTTGAACCCCACCATTGCTTTCTCACCACTACCTCCACTAGAAGGCTGTTCCAGGAAACCACCACTCTTTCTGTGAAGACTTGTTTCCTCACATCTCTTCTGAAACTGCCCTCCAGCTTCATAGCATGCCCCTTGTTCTAGAGCACCTTTTTTCCTGACAAATACCCCTCCTGTGCCATATTAACCCCTGAGGTATTTAAAAGGTCTCTATCATATCCCTTTCTCCCTCCTTTCCTCCAGGGTATACACATTGAGCTCCTTTAGCCTTTCCTTGTAGGGCTTATGATGCAGGTGCTGCACCATTTTGGTAGCCCTTCTGGACCGCCTCTACTCTATGTCCTTTCTGAGTCATGCGGTCTCCAGAACTGGACACAGTACACAAGGTGGTGTCTTACCAGTGATCTATATGGGCAACACTACCTCCTTTTTCTGCTGGTGATACTTCTCCACCTCCCACCTCCAAACAGACCTTAAAATGGTCTCTCACAATTCACAAAGGGTGCATACATACTAGGAAGAATGCCAATTGTCTCTCTGGTTTGAACAAACAAAGGGAAAGAAAATGAGTGCACACTGGAATGTGGTGAACAGAAACTACTAAAGCAAAAAGGAAAAGTTCCGCACACAAACTCCATAAGAGGGACACAAAAATGATTCATCGGCAAAATCCTTCCTTTAATCCATTTATTGCACCCAAGACAACCTTGTCTGGCCTGGACGTATTTTGGATTTTCATCAATCCTTTCTCAAAAGCCTTACCACATCCAGCTGCACATTTTAATTTCTATATCTACGCATGGAAATTGTTACAGGATCCCATGCTGTCGGAGGGAGGGCAAGCTGGTGCAAATCGACGAGTCTGTGATGATTAAAGTCAAATACAATTCTTTCAGTGAGGGCGCTCCACCCACACACACACCTTCCTGGTCCCCTGAGAAGTTCTGTTGATCAAGTATGCATTTACTGTGATTGTACTTACAAATAATCATTACAGTTCTTGTTTCTGTGGGGACGCCCCATCACATACTTCATCAACAGAACTTCTCAGAGAACCATTATCGACTGGTACCTCTTCACCCGTGATATCTGCACATGGAAACTGATACAGGATCCAATAATGCTCAGAGGGAGAGCAAGTTGGTAAATCAATGAGTCTGTGATGATTAAAGCCAACAAAGTCTTTCTGTGGGGCGCCCACCTACCCCACATCCCTGGTGTCCTCCTGATAAGTTTTGTTGATCAAGTATGCATTTACTGTCATTGTACTTGCAAATGATCATTCGTTTCTTGTTTCTGTGGGTGCACTCCCATCACATATTTGATTAGCAGAACTTCTCAGGAGGACCCGTGGGTGTGAGAGCCCCACAGAAATTATAATATCACTGAAAATGTTGTTGTTCTTTGTTTTCCTTTTTATTTCTTTCTGAGGGGGCACTCTGCCCCCACACTCCTGGTCCTCCTGAGAAGTTCTGTTGATCAAGTATGCATTTGCTGTGAAGTATGTGTTTACAGTTACAAATAATCATTGTGGTTTTTGTTTCTGTGGGGCAATCCGCCCTCACACCACTCAGGTCCTCCAGAGCAGTTGGCTTGTATTTTAATTAGAAATAATGATGAAATGTTGCTGAAAAATTGCTGAGCAATGATTGTAATTCTGTTGATGAAATGCTTGGTTGCCATTTGCTTCAATTGTGATGTAATTGATTGATGGAATTTTTTCATAATGTCATAATAAATATTTCAGAAATTCGAGAAGGCACATACTGTCCTGTGATAATTTATTTCTTCAAAAGATTTCTATTACCTTCTAGACTTGTGAGTCTGCCAGTTGCTGCAGCATTACAGCGTATCAACGTCAACACGTCAGTGCCATAATTTACTCAGTAATCTGAAATGTGCAGCAACTGGCTGTTGATCTTCACAATTGCCAAAAAGTGAATGAGCTTGCTGTGTAGTTGCAGCATGACAGTTTTTCAGCTTCTGATGGCTGATTGTCATATTGAAATGGCTCCATGCCATTGTACGTAAAAGAACAAGGTGAGCAATTTGAAGTTGCTGTGTTATGGGTCAAGACTGTGTTGCCAACTCTACTCCGTGAATAAACTCCAGAGAGTGTGTGTATAATGTAGACAAAACTGGGCTGTTTTATGGAGGCTATCCAGACCATGGCCTCACTCACAAAGACTCTGAATTATTGAGGTGTAAGAAAGCAAAGGATCATGTGACCCTCCTTGTCTGCACTAACATGACTGGCACAGACAAAGACCCCTGCTGCTCATTGGTAAGAGCAAGCACAGTGACCACGAAGTCTCCCAAAGATTTAAAACCCTACCTCGATTACAAGTCCTCCTCAAATGCCTGGATGACGGGCTGGATTTTCAGTGAGTGGCTTTCCTGTTGGGAACAGCAGCTCAAGCAGGGAGGAGAAACATCTTACTCTTTTTAGAAAACTGCTCTACACATCCTCAAGAGATGGTGGGCAAGTTCCACATAAAATCGTATTCCTTCCCAAACACAACCAGTCTAATTCAGCCTATGGATATGGGGTTATCAGAAATCTAAAAGGACACTACAGGGCTCTGATGGCAACTCACATTGTAGGTGTCATGTATGTGGGAAGCAGTGCACAAATGTTTCTGCAATTACAAAAGCAGTGACCCTTCTGGATGCCATCTATATGGTAGCCAAGGCGTGGGACACTGAAAAACAATTAACCGTTGAAAATTGTTTTAGGAAAACATTTTACATTAAAATCATGATGATCCTCAGCTGACACCCAGTCAACATGCACTGATGTGCTGATGCCGAGTTCATGTCAGCCAGTGATTCTGCCCTACTTGTGGACCTGGATAGTGAGGTTCCAACAGATGGTGAGATTACTGATGCAGAGATTTGTGCCTCGGTAAAACGAGCCTACCAGGAAGAAGAAACAGTAGAGGATGTCACTACATCAGAGGAGGATCAACCCTTTAAAGTCCCGAGCAATAGGTAGGCACTGTCGCACTTGCATGTGCTTATGGCCTGGTGCCAGCAACACAGGCACTCAGATGAATGGAACATGCTGCAGGCCATTGAAGTTACAGTCACCCGTAAGCTCTGCTCCAATTCACGTCAGAACAGAATAATTGACTTTTCAAATTCTAAGTGGCGTTACTTTACTGCTTATTGCTTTCCTTATTTACTGCACTTGTACTGCTGATATAATGCTTTACTGCACACTTATTTTAAATACAGCACTTAATAAAGATTTCAGACACTTGATGCGTGTAAGCAGTCATTTGCAACTTTTTTTCCTTTACATTACGTGCCTTTGCGATCTTCATTTACATGGGATGGCTGCTTAATAGGGATAAATTTTACTCCATGAGCCATCCCTATTAAGTGGCTTCACTCAGTATAATGATTTAAGAGTAGAAATTATAGGCCCCATTCTTAATTCAAAATGTGGTGTAGAGTTCTTGTTGCTGTAGCAGTGTGAGTGAAAATGCATTATACCCACAAATGCCATACACAAAAGGCTTAGTTTGAGCCTCTACAAAGCAATTGCACTATTAAGATACTGTAAGTGCAACTGCAGTCACAAAGGTGGTCATGTATAGGCAAATACTGTAAGTGTAAATTGTCCTCTAACTTGTGCACATATCATACACAAGACAGACTGTACTAAGAACCACAATTGCAGCCAGTCGGTTCAGAACTAATACAAGTAAGCATTAAGCCATGATGAAGGCTTCTACTGTGGAATTAATGCATGGTTGGGGGGTTGTGGCACAAGGCCTAATGCCGAGTGCCCACAACTCTCAAACATGCATCAATCTGCAGTAGAAGCCTCCTTGGAGTGGCTTACTGTGCTTGTAACATGGCAAGTGCTGTTAGGGAGTGATTATTATAAAACAAAATGTATAAAATATTCAAAGACAACGATGTGGTTTCAATCTTCTACTCTTTTTAAGGACAAAATGTCACAAACACAGCAACATTTATTATTATACAGTGCTTATGCTGCTACAGATATGCAGGCATAAACAAGATCTGCACTGTGCTATAATACATTTCACTGTTTTTATACATTTAAAATGGCCATTTAATGCTATATCAATTGAAATTTGGCAATAACACAGTTCTACACGGTGCTCAGTACTGCTACGCTGTATATGGGGATGTGGACACCTCAGATTTTTGCACACATAAATTTGAAACCTCAGCAAACTGCTGCTATTCTACAAACACACAACTCCACTTTCTTTAAACTGTGGGATTCATTTCTATACATGCATGTATATTGATTAGTGCTTGCCTTGTACCTCGATTGCTAACCTTTACTTGTTAGCATTTTACATAAAGTACAAAGCTTGTCAGGGACTCCTGCATTGGGCTACCACTTACCTAAGGTCACCACTCCATACCAGAGGTATCCTGGGTGGGTAGCGGAGGCAGCAAATCGACATGACCTTGCTTGCTCACATGCGGCAGTGGGAGTGTATCTGAACAGCAGCATAACTACATTCACAGGACCATAAATTGGAAGAACAGGTAGAATTCAATATTTTACACAATTTTGAGACACAGCGACAATTGTGATTGGATCATTTAGATACTCAGAGTTCCACTGGGTGGGTGGGTGGGTGGGGAAACCTTGGTCTTAGGAGGATAGCAATTAATGTTCAATGAAATACAACAAAAGTTGATTACCATTAATTCCCATGTTATTCGCTGTGATTTCACAATGGTTGGTTTTAAGTACTACAATTCAGAGCTGGCATTACTAGAGGATTAGTGCCATCCTCAGTTTTGGTCATGTGTGGTAGTTTGACCAATTGGTTTGTTGTATTTCACTGTAACATAAATTGCCATGTTACAAGGAGTTCAGAACCACTGTTGTACACAACTGGAAACACTGGGCCATGGCACTAAGAAGCACAGAGGTACTGTATAATAGCACAGCTAACACAGAACATAAGATACAGAACACCATAGACAGTTGTGTGTTGGGTTGCCAACAGTCCTGTATTTTACACAATGTCCCTTATTTTAAACTATTTTCCCATGTCCCATTTTAACTTGATATGGGGCACCTATTGTCCCGTATTTTACGGTGGCCCCAGTCCTGTAAAACTCATTGTGTTGTGTCTGTGTTACTCTGTTTCCTGATCTGTCTAGGATCAGCTCTGTGGCTTTGGCTGTCAAATGTGGCCAGACAGAGGGCTGGAGGTGGAGCTTGCATGCAACTGTGCAGCATCTTCATTGCTGCTGTTGCCCATGGAGATGGTGCCATGGGACTGGGACGTCATGACCTGACGTAGACATCAGGGAGAAGCAAGGAGCCAGGCCAGCCAGGAGAGGCAGAGAGCTGAGTCAAGAGCAGGAGAGAAGCCGCAACCATCTGTCACACCACCCAGAAGACTAAAAGAGAGAGAACAGATTCCTCGTCAGCTCGTGGACCACATGAGACATGCCGTGCCAGTGCCTGTGGAGAGTGGGGACCTAGGGGCCTAAGTGGATGGGACGAGATGACTACTGGAACAAGTGGTCCAGGCCAGGTGGCTGCGGCAGCAGGAAAGGTGGTGGGCCACAAGCCCACGGGTGCTGTTAGTCGCGGCCGGGTCGGCTGCCTGGCGAGAGTCCTCCACACATTCAGTCACCTCACTACCAGTCTAGCATTGCTTGTAAAGTGCTTTGGATGTATGAAAAGTGCTATATAAATGCTGATTCTTCTTCTTCTTCTTCTCCTCCCTCTCCTTGGGTTGAGTCGACTCGAGAGTCACGCTGTCAGCTGCTGCTGCCTGCTGCTGGTGATGGTAGGGGACCAAGAATCTAATCTCAGTCGGGAGTCAGTGGGACTCGGGACTGTCTCTGGGTGGTCCTTCCTGGACTCTGGCAGCTGGCAACCACAGAACAGAAGTCACTGAGGAGGATGCAAGGTGTGGAGTCTGGACTTGTGGAGCTGGAGAAGCAGACAGGCAGCCTGTAGGCAGCTACTAAGTAAGTGCACAGTCAACTTGACAGTTCTGACTCTCTTGTACAGTTAATGCAAATAAAATCCTTGCAGTAAGTACAGGGCAAGATAGGGCAGTGTTGCGTGAAAGAAAGGAATTTGTGTGCCCTGAGTTCACTTCCTGCCTGTAAAGAAAATAAAAATGTCAATAGGTACTACAGGCCAGAAAAAAAATAATACAAAATAAAAATAAACAAAACAAGGTGTGTCAGCTCAGATGTGGCCTGGGAACAGACAGGGCAGGCCAAATGTCTTTGTGATTGACAGGGCCAGGAGGATGCAGTTAGCATGATCCAATTCCATCCCAGTTCCTTCCTAATCGTTGTCATCCAGCCGGGGCTGGTCCAACTCTGGCTGCGCTGGCTGCCCATTTATTTATTGAACCCCACTTCACAGTTATTATACACCTTCTGTCATCAATTCTTCCACCACAATTCATCCTTCAGGCGGTAACCCAAGGTACTGTATTGTTGTTGCTGCTACTATCTGTGTCAGTATGCTGCCAACTGTTAACCATATGGTGCTATTTTGGCACTCTTTTTAGGTAATCCCCCAAGGACCCCATATTGAGTCTTACAGACACAGCCTGTAATACTGACTTGACATAGGGGTCATCAAAAGGTGCAGATGCAGAAATACTAGCACATAGGTTATCAGTTGGCTGCCATTTATGCCATACACAGATAGTAGCAGCAACAACAATACCTTTTTGTTACCTACTGTCCATTCTGGAAGGATGGATTGTGGAGGAAGACGATTACAGGAGGTGGTAGCTAGCTTGAGAATGGTTCTCGATAAATGGGCAGCATGGGCCAGAGGTGGACCAGTCAAATCACATATGTTGTAAAATTTACTAGGTCAGTAATTATTATTCAGGTTGCCATACCCAAAATAATACCTTTCCATGCAATGTCAGCCTCGCATGTGGCCGCCTGGCTGAGGGCAGGGGCAGGGAACGCGGGTGTGAAGGTCTGTCCCTTATTTTGAAATCCAATGTTGGCAACCATAGTTGTGTGCATGTGTATGTTGGGGGTACAACCAGTAACAGCAGTTATATAGGAACCTGTGCTGAAACAAAAAATACCCAGGGCCCATCAGTTTCATCTCCTGCCATCCAGGCAGTCACAACATAATACAAAAACAATAAAGAAAAATACTTGAGCATGCACCTCACGATAGTTGCTACAGCTGTTATAGCAGGGATGACAATTTCACTGTGCAGTTCTTTATTTATGTGTTTTTACTTATGATTCATTTAGTTCTTAATTGATTTTTCATTAGGTAACTGGTCAGACTCTTGAGCAGAAACTTGCCAATTTACAAGAGTGACCTGGGTAACAGTACAAGCACAGTAAGCACACAGTTACAAAACAATAACAAGCATCTGTCAATGCCGAATGTTTGCCGCTTACATTGTTGTTGTACCAGATTCTGCTTGTGTACACCGGGAGATTTGGGAGGAAGCAAAAGAAAGTCTAAATCAGGAGGTGATCATTAGAAATGGGGACTTTGAAGCAGGTATAGGCTGATAATGATGCCGCCTCAAGTGGTTGGTGGGAGGCGAAGGAAGGCAGCCGCTCTGACAGGTGTCATTTCTGAGAAGGTTCTCTTTGGTGTGTGCCATCATGGCATCACTCTGGTGTTCCTAGGTCCCATCATGATAGTCAAGCTGAGATGCATCCTCTACAGCAGTGGGGGAGTTCAGTGACTTGCCCAAGGTCACATAGTGAGTATTTTGCTGTCTCTTCAGTGCCTGCCTTATTTTCAGCCCTTGCTGGAATCCAGTATGCAAAGCAAGCTGGGGGTTCAAACCAAATTTGTACTGCTGCTGTTCTGAGGTGAGTCACACTCAGTGATGGGTAGAAAACAGAAACAGAAAGGTGCACGTAAGGCAGTGGTACTGGAAAAAAAGTTCTGCTATTTATTTATTATTTATATCTGTATCAGCTCCATAAACTCATGGCTAAGTTGTTGAGTCTAGACTGTAGTGTCTTGGGCAAGTCAAGATCGCACCATCCAACTGGAGGGTTGTCTTTTTCCCAGTTCAGACCCTCCCACGATGTGAAGAACAGATGTTCCTCTGAGGGTCAGGCATCACTCCATGGACCTCCCTCCTCCCATAGGTTGAGTGTCACTGTGTCCTGTCTACTACTGCCATGAGAGAGCAATGTAGTGAGACTAGTGATCTCCTTCCCATGAAGGAGAGTGTAATGTACTTTCTCTCCTGCAGGGCTACACTCTTGCTGTCTCAGGTTTGGGGTGGTCACCAACATGCCAAGTGGTCCTTACCACTCTGCATCACACAGCCTGCCTTCATTTTTCTGAATGCTTCTTTATCCTTTTACAGTCCCCGACATTGGTCTTTTTCAGCATTGTACACACACCTCTCACCCTGAAAAGTCACCCGACTGCTGAACCATCCATCTATAACTGCTCCTCCACTCCTGCTCCCTAAAGTAGGGTCTGATTTTACTCCATGGCCAGTGACATCCCTAAATTTGGCACTGCAGAGGATGGAGGAGATGTGGAGCTGGAGGTGTCGATAAATGGAACAATCCTTGTCAGAAATGGGGGGCCCAACAATAGTCCAGCCTGGGCCATTTTCACCCTTTTCTAACCAGACACACCAACAGGCATGGCACATTTCCACCAATCTCTTGCAAGTGCTCCAGGGAGCACACACCTAATGTATGGTAAAGTGGTGCCAGTCTGAATTCCTCCTCCTCCCTAGCATCTCTGCCTGCATCAGTACCTGTTGTCACTCAAGTGGCAATTGTGCAGCAGAGTTGGCCCTCCCCAGGAGGAGGAGGAACATATCCATGGGACACTCAGTCCTCCTCCTGTTGGCCTCTGATGCCTCAGGTTTGGGACATGAACCCACCAGATTAGCGACATTGCAAGCGGAACACTACTGCTGTGCCAATGTGTGGCCGCCACTGATTACCTGCTGTTTCCAGCTACAAACACAGTTACAGGGTTTTCTCAGTACTGGAACATTTTAATGACGCCTGCATGGGCTAGCTGTTACATCAGATATTACCTCGCATGTAACTTTGTCTACTCTTCTCACTTGAGCATGAATTTTATGGAGCATATAAATAAACAGATCAGAGGTTAATGAAATTACTTCACACCCTAGACAGCCAGTAGAGATCAAAGAACATAAGAACATCTCAGTAGAAGGGGACTATATGATCCATCTAGTCTGCCCAGATTGCCTACCCCATTATGTTCTTCTTCCGAGATTACCGCAGTACTTGTCCCATGCTAGTTTAAAGCAGTGACTGTTTTGGCTTCCACAACCTCTGGTGGTAAGTTATTCCAAGGGTCCACCACCCTCTCTGTGAAGTAGAATTCACGAATGTTGGTTTAAACCTATCCGTTAGTCTCAAGCTGTGTCCCCTCGTTCATGTGGTCTTGTTTTTGTGAAAGAGGTTTTCTGCTTCTACCTTATTTATGCCCTTTATGTATTTGAAGGTTTCTGTCATCCCCGGTTTCTCCTTTGCTCAAGGGAGTACATTTGCAGCTGCTGTAATCTAGATTCATATTTATCCTGGTGCAGTTCCTGTACCATGTTAGTAGCTCTCCTCTGTACAGCCTCCAAGTGGTCTATGTCCTTTTTAGGTGTGAACTGCATGCAGTACTCGAGATGTGGCCTCACCAAGGACCTGTACACTGGGAGTATGACCTCTCGCTTCCTACTTGTACTAGCTTTCTGTACCGCCTTTTCCCATTGTCTACTTACCTTTAATTCATTGGAAATAAGTACTCTGAGGTCCCATTCGAGTTTTGCTTCTGTTAATTGTCCACCATCGAGTTTGTATGTTTTCCTTGGGTTTCCTTTACCTAGGTGCATGACTTTTGCACTTTTTGGCATTAATTTCAACTGCCAAAGGTCTTGCTAACAAGTAGTGGAGGGTTGACTGAACTGACTGAGCACAATAAAGAGGAGAATACAGCTGCACTGCTAAGTAATCAGCAACTAAGCACCCAATGCATACCTGAAAAGTATCCTGTTGCCTACTGATTGCTTTGTTATCCTACAGCAAAGGTTGCATGAGTGCTTCTGCTAAATATGTTTTGTTATACAAGGGAGGTTGCACCTGCTACAATAATAAAAGGGTCAGACAGAAAGGTCACATACTTTGCATTTGTTGGGAGCAGTCAGCCGATCAAAGCATCAATTGATAGTTTTGTTGATGTGAATGACCCTCTCAACAACAGTCAAGAGGCAAACATTTGCCATAATTAAGTACCCGCTAAGAGTGTCGCCACCATCCTCTGACTCTGAAAAAGAAAGGATTCTGAATCCAAGTTAACTGTCACATGGGGTGGGGGAGACTGATAGCTAAGTGGAGCACATCTGATTTTCCAGGCCACATCTGCCACTAGTCTTATTTTTATTTATTTAATTTATGCATTTGATAACCAGGTAAATACACTGGTCAAGGGACCATTTTCAGGCATGACCCAGCCATATAGATGGCACAAGGGTAATAACATAAGATTAGTTGGAAATACACTGAGCCTTATAAGAGCTATGGGGCACTGCCTTTAAATCATGCCCCATCCCCATTAAAATAAAGGTAGTGATGCATGGGTGGGGACAAAGCTCAGATTTTGTCTACATACCCCACTCAAACACTGCCCATGCTACTAGGAGTCCCATACCTGCATTTGGCATAATAACTTCCCGAGTAGTATAGCTGAACAACGGTGTTATTAGTAGCTGAGATTTATGAACAGAGCACTTAAAATTGCTCTTACATGCTGGCTTTGCACTTGCAGCTATTGTTGCCTTGCAATTATTCTACAAATCCAGAAACTGGAAAATATAGCCTCAGGCTTAGAGTCAATCCCTAGTACTTAAGTTGCTGCAGTTACTGGCAAGCCTATGAGCAGGGCCAAGATGGTCATGGAAGCACAACTGTAATTTAAAAGATAGCTCAAGTCAAACCATACCAAGCAGAGCCCATTTATTACTGATCTTTCATTTCTCAGTCTCAATTGCTCTTCTGTTGACTCCTCTCTGAGGTCAAATAACCAATGCTGATCTAGTCAGGAGAGCAGCTAGTGGGGCAGCACCTACTGGCAGCATGACAGGTGAATATCCTTGCTTCAACTTGAAATGCACTTGACAGACATTTGTCACTTAACCTAAAGCTGATCTCAGTGTGACAGGTGGGGCGTGGACTAACGAGGCGGCGCAGACTGTCAGCTGGTTAGGGCAGGCATACTTTACAGCTTGAGCGTGTTGTACCTGACTATGATACACCTCAATTTCCAATATCACAGCAATATGTTAGCTCTTGTGCAAGGGTGAACATAATAATGGATACAAAACAAAACATGTACACAAAGCAGTGATTGATCCTAAAGTGATAACAGTTAAAGTAGTTTTAACAAATGTTAAAATTCAATTGTAAGCAGCACTGCAACAACAGTACTGTTGAGGTAGATAATTCCATGGCTTGACAGCATTAAAGGTACAGTAAAGCACTCTGGCCTTGCTCTATCCTTCTAAAGCCGTACTCAATACTTATGACAAAGCTTATTACTAAGCTGCTAAGGACAACATAACTCTGGTATTGTTTGCATCCATCCTACCTGTACCAGCTTGTTTGTATCTATGTCTTAATTTACTGTTATACTTATGTGTTGTACTGCTATACTGTGTATTTTGGTTTGTCTTACTGTGACAAGGTATTTTGTAAATGAGCCTATGGCTCAAAGGTTTTCAAACTGCTGTTTAAATAAAATAAAATAAAATAAAATAAAGGACAATTTATAAGATTGCTTGTCTAGGAACGAGTATTGTAATCAGAAGAAAATGGCAAGAACCTAGTTGTAACAGAAAACTGGTGCAAACCCAAGACATCTGTTATGAAGTTTCATATTTAACAGTTAGCTACAATGCTAGTTAAAGAGGATCATCCTATTTCATTATACAGATCAAAATGTATTTTCTGAGAATTAGCAGCAAGAGCAAGTGACAAGTCTTGTGAGAAGTGTTCTGACTTTTGCAGGACACCCTCACAGACAGCAGAATAAACCAAAATGCCATAAGCAATAAGAAGAAAAGGAGAGCCTGAACAACAAATGTTCTTGTTTCGCAGTGAAACTCTTTATATATTGATGCAAAAGGCCTAAACAATAATGAGTAACTTTGATAAGAGAAGCAGCATGGTTACTGTAAAGAGGATCCAGCCAGAGTCTACCCAAGTACATAAAACACATGACAGGAGGTTTCATTTTTATGCTGGCTTGCGTGCATGCACAAGCAACATCCTGTGCCAGTAGCATGTCTCAGATGTGTGTCAGTGTCGTGATGCAGGGCACTCTTTAGTGAGTGTCCCTCATTCCCCAATGAGCCAGCATGCTAAGCGCTGACAGAAGTTGCATGTAAAGTGGACACAACTTGTAAGAAAAGTGCCGCTGCAATTGGAGACAAGCTCGTCATGCAGTGGCATAGATAACATACCTTCCTTACATGTCTTTCCTGGTGAAACATTTAAACAAACATGGTGGCAGCAGCGCCGCCATCTCGCCACACAATTCCCAGAAGCCAACTCAGGTGCCTAATCCCCTGTTGGCATGTCCAAACCCTCCCCCAGATTGTGTGGCACACTGGGAGACCCACCCCAATGTCCTCCATTTAACAGAAAGACTGTGTCAGCATGTTTCTGCCCTGCCCCCCATTGTGTGGCACACTGGGAGCCCACCCCCAAAAGTCATGGGACACACTAGGAGCCCACCCCAGTGTGCCCAACATTTGTTTTCATTCACCTATAAAGAAAGAAAACCATCCGCGGTGTTCGTTTTTTTCTGTACCTGAAACAAAGAAAATGGTCCTCGCTGTGGCGTGCCCTCTCCCAACCCCACCCACCATCTGCGCACCCCACCTCCCCACACACCCTCACTCCATACTTACCTCTGAGGCCTGGTGCTGCAATCTTCAGGAGCAGAACACATTTGAACTCTTCAAAGTCGATCGCTGAACTGAAGAAATGCCGGTAAGCTGTACAATGGCATAAATGGAGGGAGGGGTTCAATTTAGGTGGATTTCAGCCATTTGTTTGACTTTTGCCTTCAAAGTTTCCACATGGGGTTCTTGGGACCCCACCTCATGAACACATGCACTGTCATCTCGTTATTCAGTCGCAAAGGTCATTTTGCAGTCACTGCATGGAATCACCTTTTGGGACTGATTAATGAAACAACAGTTCCACTGTTCATGAGGTGGGGTCCCAAAAGCCTTTCTTGCAAATCTGTGGAAAATTCCCAAAATTACTGTGCTATGAGTGTGCATTGTGCAGTTTCTACACATGCTCGTAACTTCAACAATTTTTATATTTTCACTCCAGATTTTCAACATTGTCATTTTTCACACCTCCTCATGAACAGTGCAGCTGTCATTTTTCACATTCTGCCCAAAATGTGTTTTCACGCATGTGGCGCACATGGCATGGTCGCTATCGAAATCAATGTTCAGGACACATTAATAAATCACAGTGATACTGTTCATGGCGGAGGTCCCAAAATGCTTATGTTGAAAATTTGGTTAAAACAATCCTAAATACTTGCGTTGTGGGTGTCGCGTTACACAGTTTCAACGCACTCATACTTCACCAATTTTCATTTTTACTCCAGATTTTCAATATTGCCATTTTTTACCTCCTTATGAACAGTACAGCTATCATTTTCACATCTGCGAAAATGTGTTTTCGCATGTAGGCGCTACAATGGTGCAGTCACTGTAGGAAATCAATGTTCGGACAGATTAACAAAATCACAGTGACTCTGTTCAAGAGCGGAGTTCCAAAATGCCTATATTGAAAATTTGGTTAAAAAATCTCCAAATAATAGTGTTATAGGCATGCGATCATAGTTTCTACACATGCTCGTGGCGTCAACAATTTTTCATATATTCACTCCAGATTTTCCAATATTGCCATTTTTTACACTTCCTCACGAACAGTACAGCTGTCATTTTCATGTGACCTTCCCTTGACAAACCCATGTTGCCTATTGTCCTAAACACTATAATCCTCAAGGAAGGACACAGCCTTTCTTTAGAGTGGCCTCCGTTAACTTCCCCACTGTGGAGGTTATGCTAACTGGCCTGTAGTTGCCTGACTCATCTATGGGTCCATTTTGTGGAGGTACCACATAAGCTGTCCTCCACCCTGAGGCACATTCCCACCTCCAGCAAGGTTAAATAGGTCTGTCAATGGAAGCTACCAATACCCCTGCCTGCTCCCTCAGGACCCTTGGGTGTATTTCATCTGGGCCAGGTGCCTTTCCACCCTCAGTTCCCTTAGCCCTTTTAGGACCCTGTCTACCCCAATCTCACCCTCATACTCCTTCCCCTGTAGGATCCCCCACCCCAAGTTTCCCCTGTGGCATAGGCCCAACCACTTCCTTGGTAAAGACCAAGAAAAGTACTCATTCAGTGCCTCTGCTTGCTCCATCCCCTTTTCATAGAAACTTAGAAACATAGAATTTGAATTTGACGCAGATAAGGACCGCTTGGCCCACCCAATCTGCCCATTTCCTTGCTCTCCTGGATAAGCTGCAGATCCTAGTTAACCAGCAACCTACTTTCCTACCCCACCCCTAGAATTGCCTTATAACTGTCCCATGCATGCTTGAATTCCACCACTGTTTTGACTCCACGACTCCTCCGAAGGCCGTTCCATGCATCCACAACCTCTCTGTGAAAAATACTTCCTTAAATTCCTCTGAGCCCCCATCTTCAAATTGTAGCCCCTTGTTCTTGCACACCTCTTTTTGAAAGATGCTACCCTCTTGGACTTTGTTGATTCCTTGAGGTACTTGAAAGTTTCTATCATGTCCCCCTCTCCTCCTTTCCTCAAGGCTATACATATTAAGCTCCTTAAGTCTCTCTTCATATGTCTTCTGGTGCAGACCCTGCACCATTTTAGTGCCCTCCTCTGGACAGCTTCCATCCTGTCTTGTCTTTGCGAAGACTGGGTCTCCAGAACTGCACGCAGTACTCCAGATGGGGTCTGACCAGCTGTCTGTACAGAGGGATAATAACTTCCTGTTTTCTACTGGTGATGCCTCCCTATGCATCCCAGTATCCCCCAGCCCTCCTTGCTGCCCTCTCACATTGCTTGCCCACCTTTAGGTCATCTGATATGACTACCCCAGGTCCCTTTCCATTTTTGTTGTTGTTAGTATCTCACCCCCATTGTGTACTCTTCCCTGGGTTTTGTTTCCATGTGCATTACCTTGCACTTCTTAGCATTCAATCTAAGCTGCCATACATTTGACCATTCCTCAACCTTGCCGGTCCCTTTCCTCATCCTTTCCACCCCACCTTGTGCATCAACTCTGTTGCAGATCTTTGTGTCATCTGCAAAGAGACATACTTTCCTTCCAGTCCATCTGCAATGTAACTTATAAAGACATTGAAGAGGACTGGTCCTATCTGAACCTCGCGGTACCCACTAGTAACCCCCTTCTTCAGAGTGGACTCCATTTACTATTACTCTCTATGTCCTATTCTCCAGCCAATTTTTACCCAGGCTGTCATCTTGGGCCCACTCCCAGGCTAGCTAACTTGTATATTAATCTTTGTGTGGGACTGTGTCAAACACCTTCTAAAGTCTAGGTAGGCCACGCCCACAGCCCCTCCCTGATCTACTACTTTGGTCACCCAGTCAAAGAAATCTATCAGATTTGTCTGGCATGACCTTCCTGCTGAGAATCCATGCTGCCTTGGGTCCTGTGCCCTCTGGCCTCTAGATACTGACAATTCTTTCCTTCAGAAGTAATTCCATCATTTTCCCTACCACTGAGGTTAAACTAACAGGTCTGTAATTTCCTGCTTCTGCCTTGCTCCCACTTTTGTGAAGGGAATCACATCTGCCTTCCTCCAGTCCTCGGTACCACCCCATCCTCCAATGATTTCTTAAACAGGGTAGTCAGTGGTGTCACTAATTCTATGCTTAGTTCTTTTAGAATTCTGGGATGAATCCCATCAGGCCCCATTGCTTTGTCCACTTTCAGTTTTAAGAGTTCTTTCAGAACCTTTCTTCTGTAAATGGGCTGGTATCAACTTCTGTATCCAGAGTGTTTCTACTGCTTGTTTTAGGTACCTCCTCTTCCTTTGCCCATCCTCCTCCCTGTTTACTCTAACTATCCCATCCCTTCTGCTTCTTCTTTCTTGATGTACCGGAAGAAGTCCTTCTCCCTTTTCTTGATCCCCTACAGAGATTTGTTACACAGTATAGATATACAATTTGATTACATCCAATAAAGTGAGCAGACTATACAGAAGTAATGAAAAGTAGGAATGCTAACCAGTATGAACTAGATAGATACGATGGCATAAAATATCTTTGGCAAACATTTGATGGGACATAGCTTTGTAGTCAGAAAATGGCTGGATAGAATACAAGAAACATAGAAACATAGAAACATAGAATTTGACGGAAGATAAGGACTGCTTGGCCCACCCAGTCTGCCCATTTCCCAACCTAATGGATAAGCTGCAGATCCTGGTTAACCAGCAGCCTACTTCTTCCTACCCCCACCCCCTAGAATTGCCTTATGACTGTCCCATGCATGCTTGAATTCCACCACTGTTTTGACTCCACAACCTCCTCTGGAAAGCCGTTCCATGCATCCACAACCTCTCTGAAACCTTAAATTACCTCTGAGCCACCCCCCCATCTTCAAATTGTGCCCCTTGTTCTTGCACACTCTTCTTTGAAAGATGATACCCTCTTGGACTTTGTTGATTCTCTTGAGGTACTTGAAAGTTTCTATGTTGTCCCCCTCTCCTCCTTTCCTCAAGGCTATACATATTAAGCTCCTAAGTCTCTCTTCATATGTCTTCCACTGCAGACCTGCACCATTTTAGTTGCCCTCCTCTTGACAGCTTCCATCCTGTCTATGTCTTTGCGGAGACTGGGTCTCCAGAACTGCACGCAGTACTCCAGATGGGGTCTCACCAGCTGTCTGTACAGAGGGATAATAACTTCCTGTTTTCTACTGGTGATGCCTCCCTATGCATCCCAGTATCCCCCAGCCCTCCTTGCTGCCCTCTCACATTGCTTGCCCACCTTTAGGTCATCTGATATGACTACCCCAGGTCCTTCCCATTTTGTTGTTGTTAGTATCTCACCCCATTGTGTACTCTTCCTGGGTTTTGTTTCCCAGGTGCATTACCTTGCACTTCTTAGTATTGAATCTAAGCTGCCATACATTTGACCATTCCTCTAACCTGCACGCCCCTTCTCATCCTTTCCACCCCACCTTGTGCATCAACTCTGTTGCAGATCTTTGTGGAGGTTGAATTAGGGCAAGATTGTGAGAAGAGCACAGATAGAACAAAATTTACAAGGTGTAACAGTGCAAGGTTGGCTATAAGTGCATTAGAGATCAGGGTTAGCCAATAGCTATGGCTGGGGGAGGTGGAGTGGGTGGGGGCATGTAGGCATAGACACTGGGGTGGGAAGGGGGATTTGGAGGAAGGAAGGCAAGGGGTGGGGAGAAGGATCTGCCAGGCCTGATCCTCCAGAATGCTGGGGACCCTGTCTTCACCAGATGGAGGTCAAGCACAACAGAAGGGAAGCAGGTTGTAGGCAGGTGGGAGTTTGAGCACATCAGGAAGGAAGAGAGGGAAGAAAGAGTCCACTGGGCCTGGCCTCCAGCATGCTGTGGACCCTGCCTGCACAAGACAGAGGTAGAGCACAACAGGAGGGAAGCAGGTTGTAGGCAGCAGAGGTAGAGCATGACAGGAGGGAAGTAGGCAGTGATGGGGAGTAGGCTTTAGAAGGACCAAGAGAGGGAGGTGGGAGAGAAGAGGGTCCGAGACCCAGCCCTTTCAGGAAAAAATAGGGTGGGAGTAGGAGGTGAAGAAGGTGTTTGCCTGGTTCTGGACCCATCCAGGATGCAGAAAACCATGCCAGGGGCCTAGGCCAAGCAACGGTGAGTGAGTAGTGAGAGTAAGATGGTGTACAGAGGAAGGAATAATGAGGGGTGGGAGTAAGGTGGAAAGGAAGGTGCTGGGGAGGATATGGGAGGGTTTTGCAGGAAAGAGGTGGGCGTTAAGCTGAAGCAGGCTCATAGGGAAACAAATTCAGGAGAATTGTAGCAGGAGCAGCTAGCAGAGAGAAAGTTATATAAGGCACAGGCGAGGGAGAGGGAGGAGGAGGAGTGTCATATTTGGGGTGAGAGGGAGATCTAAATTTTGGGAAGTGATGGGAGAAGCCTGATTGGCGATGAGGGTGGTACGATGGGGGACTAGCTAGGGTGCAGTGTCGGAGGATCTGAGGGTGGGAGGAAGGCGGGGAGGGCTCTTGTACAGGTGTTGGTGGCCTTGAGTATCCCTATCTTAATGATGGTCCATTTTGTGGTCCACATCCATCTCTGGTCGGAGATTTACTAGGTGCTCTTGCACTATGCTTTCCATCCTATTGAAGTATGCCTTCCTAAAGTCCACCACCTTTGTTTTGTCATGGCTGCCTCCTTCCCCATGTCAATAGCAAAACCACACTGTCGGTGGTCACTGCCAGCAAGGGGTTCTCTACCTCCACATCCCAGACATTCTCCCCATCTGACAGTACTAGGTCTAGTATGGCCCCTCCATTGTTAGCTCTGTGACTCCCTGCATCAGGAAACAGTCCTGGACAGCATCCAGGAAGACCTGTTCCCTACTACAGGGATACCCGAGATGCTCCAGTCAACTCCAGATAGGTTGAAGTCTCCTAGTAATACACAGTTTCCTCTCCCTCAACCCTTCTGATCTGTTCTCCCAGCTCCTATCCAGCTCTATTGTCTGAGAAGGTGGTTACACCACCCTCACATGGATCCTTCTCCCAGTGGTGTCCTGTATTATCACACACAGGGCTTATTGTTCTCCCTTCCCTTCTGCCTGTTGCACATTGTCCCTTTCTCACATACAGTGCCACTCCACCCCCTTTTTGCTCTGTCCTTTCCATTCAGTTGATATCCAGGAATCTTGAAGTCCCAATTCATGGTGCTGTGTTGCCCATGTCTCCGTGATAGCAGCTATGTCCATTCCCTCTGCCATCACCACCTGTAGGTTTGCTGACTTGTTGGCCAAGATCCTTGCATTCAAGGACACCACTTTCCAGCATGTCCCTTGTCCTTTTATACCTGTTCCTAATGTGCATGTCCTCCTCCAGATCCTCTTGATCCATCTCCTTGCCCCCTTCCTTTTTTCTCTCCACCAGGGGAGGCCCAGGAGCCCCCATCACCTGGTGAAAGTATCTTGCCCTCTGGTGCCTCCCTTTCAGTTTAAATTTAGCTTGTCAATGTGTCTTTCCAGGTTGCCCTTAAGGACCCTTGTGCCCTCCCTTCTCAGCTGCAGCCTGTCTGGTGCATACAGGTCCTTATTGTCCCATGTCCTGGCCCCACCTCCCACCAGCCTGTACCCATTTGCTTTGCACTACCCCTAATTATGAGTTGAATTCTTCAATCCTCATTTTCTTACAGTGCTGACCTTTGGGACTGGTATTACCTCTGAGAAGGCTACTGATTGTCTGACCACATTGCAGATTTTTCCTAGCTCTGTGAACCTTTCTTGTACCACCTTCACCTCACAGCCAGCCAGATCATTGGTGCTCAAATGCACCACAATGTGGGAAGGGAATTGTTTAACCAGGACAGGCACACTAAGCAGAACCTTGTTTCCAGAATGCGACCTGGGAGCACACAAGGAACAAGTGACTTGCTCAGAGCCACACAGTATGCAAGAGTGGGGCTGTGGGATTCGAGCCCAGGTCTCCAGGTCTGCAGCTCAGAGCCTTAAACCACTTTGCTATACTGCCTCCATGTAAGGCTTCCTGCCCCACACATTTTGGAATAATTGCCCCCCCTCCCTGCTGTCATGCCTGGCATGCACTCCACCCTCCTTTTGTTACTCCCTGTATCTTTGTTGCTCCATCTTACTCCTTTAAGAATACAGTCCCCTATTATAACTATCAATACTCCCTGTACTTTACTCCTGCTGACATAGTGCCTACCCTGGCGATCTTCCTTCACGTTCTATTCCTTTGATGCCACTCCCAGTGGGACATCCATTTCCTGCTTTCCCACTTCTCCTCTTCTAATGGTTACCCCTTTCTTTGTCCCTCCCATGGACTCCCTCCTGGAGATGCCCTTTCCTGCCCATGTCACTCTTCTCACCTCCCCGCTCCCACTTTTCTTGATCACCTTTCCACATGTCCCTCCAGCTTCTTTGCCCATGCCACTTCGGCCACCCTCCCCTGCTCCTATTTTTCTTGATCACCTTCCAGATGTCCCTCCAGCTTCCCTATCCCTGTTCCCTTTGTGCCTGATGTCCCCTTTTCCCTGTCCCCACTACCCAGTTCTGCTTCTACATATCCTATCTTCCCACCTCCTTCCCTTTGGTCTTCCAGATCCTGCAACACTTGAACCTGTTTGAAGTACTATTCCCCTTGTCCATAATGCCTTCTTCTTCCAGCCCTCCCTGCTCCCCCTCCTTTCTCTCTGGGCTGTCACCCTCCCTTCCCCTACCACCTTCCAGTCTTCCCTTCATCCCCCCAGCTGCTGTGCTTCCAGTGATCCCCTGCCCTGAGGTGTCTGCCTAGACTCCTGCTTTGGCCCCTCTCCTGCCTGCTCCTTTGGAAAGACCCCTATCCCCTCTCCCTGCTTTCCTGCCCTCCCTCCTCCCCACCTCCTTCCCAATTCCCATCTTAACCACTCTATTTCTTCCTGAGTTGCCCAAGCTGCCTGCAGACTAGACATTTCCCTTCCTCCACATTATTCATATGAAGATGGCTGCCCCACATCCATTACATCTGACCACCCTCCCACTTCCCACTGTGTTCCCCTCTCTCATACCCGGCCCATTGACCTTCTCCCATTCTGCTTCTCTGCCGCCCCACCCATCCTTTCGGGTACCACATCCTCCCCTGAATCAATGTTTTTTTAGTATCCCACCCTTACTGTTGATGTTTTGTCCCCTCTTTGCTGTGCCTCATGATGCTCTACTGTTCTCCCTGTTTGTTCCCTTACGGTTCCTCCCTCTCAGCATTTCCCTTACAGTTCCTCCCTTTCAGCCTATCTCCTCCTCCCAGAACCTTCTGTATCCTACTTATGCATTTCAGTCCCTGTCAGTTCAGCATTTATAGTACAATGCACATTATTTTATTTTAATAGTGGTTGGTTTATGGTGTAAGTGGGTGCTCCTCCCTTCCTGCCTCCACTCAGGAAGCTTCTACCAGGATCCACAGGATGCTGGTCCCTTGCAGTGGCCATGGAGCCTGCTCCCTGCTGAGGTGTTGTGTCAGCCCCAGACACTGCTACAACTGAGGCCACTGAAGCATCGCTCAATGTCACATGGGAGTTGGTAGGGACTGGAGGATAAGGAAGAAATCCACAAAAGACATGGTCCATGAGATGTCTACATGGCAGCCATCATCTCCTTGGACGCTCTTCATATAGATCCCCAATGGCTTGACATTGGGGGCAGTGGAGTGATGGGGTTGGGGAGCTGGCAGGAGCCTAAAACAGGCAGAGGTGATGGCTGGAAGGGCCAAGAAGCTTGGTTAAAAAAAAAAAAGAACCATTGGGTACAGAATGTGCTGTGCAGTGTGCAAAAGGGTCCTAGCAGGTGTAAATGAGGGCACAACAGGAAATTTGTTGCTAGTGCCCCAGTCTACAGCAGTTGAGTTTAAGGGGACTGCTGCTTTGGGGGTTCAGCACCAACCTCCACACTGCAGAGGCAGGAAAGCAAGCATCATAAAAACATGTGTCCAAACACTGCTCACTATAAATAAGCATGCTGACTTGACTGAACTGATTCGCACTGTATAAAATAAAAATAATTTTGTTTACAGGTTGTTGCAGAGAAGAGCTACAACTGTGCAGGGTTGGGTGCAAAGAGTGTTCCAGAAAGCCTTCCAGCTACAACAGAAACCTTGACTTCAGTTTTAATAATATCCCAGCCTCTACAACACAACCTTCTCAAGGCTCAGAAAACTGATATTCTTAGATTTGTCAAGGTAAAAGTGTATTAAAGAGGAAAGAGCGAGAGAGAGAGTGAGTGGAGTGTGAGCGTGAGTGTAAGTAAGAAAGCACAAAATGAATGAAAACTACATCTTATCCCCCAGGTACCTCAGCAGTTATAAAACAAACAGAATTGGGGCCACCCAATCACCCAGCAATACTGCATCAGGCTCATACACTGACGGCCTAGGTTCAGGAGAGAGCCCAGAATGTCAGCGACCAGAACTGTGGTTGGAGAGTGCTACTAGTGGAAGCATGTCCTCAACTGAGGGAGGGATGTGCTGTTCCACAACTCCAACAGCCATGACGGCAGGCCAAAGAGGTTCAGTGTCTCAGACAAAGCAAACTGTGGTTGGCGAGGTCTTTCCCAGGCATAGTGCAGTGCAACATGAGAGGAGGGTGGCTACAGCAGGAAAACTGTTCTGTCTACCCCTGTCTGTTAAGGCAGATGCAGCACCAGATCTTCCTGGGAATCAAACATAGGACTCCAATTCCCAAAGGCAGCAACATTAACCATTCAGCTAAAAATAGGTGTTCTGTAGTTTGGAGATTAGAGTACTCCACTGAGTTTCATAATTGATATCACATAGACCACTACTAAAACTTTCTAGCTGCTAAACAGAATCAGCACTGCTTTGTAACTCATATTCACAGCCTTTATTATTAGATGGCACTATTTTGCAGCTATCCAGTGTCAGTGTGCCCATTGTGGCTGGAGTCAACTGTAGAAGGTGCTGTCAGGGACTGTTGAGCAAGTTGAGGGCTCCCCACTCACACCCAAGAACAAAGACTCTACCTCAGCCATGGTCAGACCAAGATGGACTGCCAATCAGCCACTGTTGAGCCAATCAGCAGGCGGATTCGCCTCAAAGAATCAGAGTTTTCCAGGCTCTAAATCTCCAGCATTTGCCAGTGCCCCTAATCCAGTATCAGAGTGCCCATAAGGTCTGAAGCTGGCATCAGAGGTCCCCAGGTACTGTAAAAGTCCACTGAGCCAGTGTCACAGCCTCCCATCATGGCTCTAATGTTGGAGGCCCTGAAAGGAACTGGTGAGCAAGCAGAGGGTTCCCCTGCCCCTAACAGAAGACAAAGATTTTGCCTCAGCAATGAGGGTGAACCAGGAGGAGCTGCCAATCAGCAACTACTGACCAAATTGGCAGCTTGATCTGGCTCCAGGGTGGGGTTTCCTGGGCACTTAACCCCAGAATCAGCCAGTGCCACAATTCAGCATCAGAGTGCCCATCATGGCTAAAGCCTGCATTGGAAGTCCTGTGAAGGTCTGTTGAGACAGAAGAGGGCTTCCCCAACCGCTAACACAGTGAACAAAACCTTCCTCAGCTGTGAGGTTGAACCAGGAGGAGCTACCAATCAGCAGTTTAATTCAGCTTCAGGAAGCAAGGATTTTCAGGTTCTTAAGCCCCAGCATTTGACAATGCTCCATATCCAGTGCCAGAGTGCCCACAGGATGGAGCTAACATCGGACATCCTGTGGATGTCAGCTAAGCTGAGCCAAAGGCTCACCCTACCCCCAACAACAACAATGACTGTACCTCAGCCATGAGACCAGACCAGAAGGATCTGTCACTCAGCCACTTGATCCAGTTTAAAGAGGTAGGGTTCCCCCAACACCCCCCAGTGGACAAAGACTTTGCCTCTGCCACAACACCAAACCAGAAGGAGCTGTCAATGCTAATCAGCCAATTGATTTGGCTCAGAGAAGTATGGTTTTCTGGCATCTTAAGTCCCTCAGCACCTAGCAGTTCACCGTGATACTGTAGTGGTTACATAGTTTAAGGGCCATAGCAGATGGCTGTCTCCTTGTGGGTATCAGCTTGTGGTGGCTGCAGTGTGCTACTCAAGTGCACCCTTTTAGAAACATAGAATTTGTCAGCATAAAAGACCACTTGGCCCACCCGCCTGCCCAGATGTTCCTTGGCTAGTCTGTCTCCACAGACCCTAACTGGTCTCAGGTGACCCTCCTCCAATTTGTTAATATTAAGCAAGGAGGGGGCAACACCACTGCATGGTCCCAGAAAGTGGTGCAGTTGCCTGGTGCCAAACGTAACAATACAAAAATGAGGAAAAGGCAACATACTAGAGCCTGGGTGCAAAAGATGTTTTATTGAAACATACTAAAGGGAGGCAATATAGCGAGTGGTCTAAGGCTCTGAGCTGCAAATCTGGACATCCAGCAGAATAGACCTGGTTTGAATCCCAAAGCTTCCACTTGCATTCTGTGTGACCCTGAGCAAGTCACTTAACTTCCCTGTGCTCCCAGGTTGCACCTGTAAAAAAGCTGGGTTTAGTGAGTCTCACCTGGTTAAATAACCAAAATAAAAAAAATTAATAAATAAAAATAGTGAATAAAGTGTATACACAAATTCAGAGAGACCATCAGAGCCCCTTGAGGGTGGCTGACCAGACTCCCCGATGTTTTGTGTCACTCTGACACTTCTGCTGAGGGCGGAGTCTTGAGTGCTGGCATGCCTCTATTTCTACACCCAAATGTAAAGAGATGGTATCCACTGATTAGTAGTATTGTAGGTAAGAGGCATAACCAAGGATTCAACTATAGTGCAAATAGTGCAAACATAAAAATAAATTATAGTGAACATCCTAAACAGCAATCACTTAGCTAACTAAAACAAGCTATCAATGCATTCTTCAATGAGAAAAGATGAATGGTACACTGGCCCAGTGGTGCTGAGGGCTGAGGCGCTGGATGTCTTACCTGCACACACCAGCGACCTGTGTTTGGGAATGAGCACAGGCCACCAGGGTCAGCAGGGAGGAGAAGGATTGAGCGTCCAACGGACTGCTCTCCTTCTCTGGGGAGGGGTTCTCAGTATGTCAGCACTCGCCTACTCCCTAGTGGAAGCTGGAGATAGAGGTGCCACGCTGCAGAAGGGAGAGGAGTTGGGGCAGATACTTGGAGGTGCATGTGTGAATGCATGTGCACTCCTCTCTGCAGGTGTCATTGCGTGCCTCAACTCCTGGGGTGAAAACCAGGAAAAGGCACCATGGCATAATGGTGAGGGTGCCTCTTGGGCTCCATTCACAGCTAACCACAGTGCTGGCCCACTGAACTGTCCCTGGTGGGGTTGGGGAACCCTGCTGGCCTCACGGGCAAAGCCTCTGGGAGTACTGGCCAGCCTGATGGTGGATGCAGGGGATGGGGCTGGGGGCTCCTCTGGATGACAAGCCAGCTCCAGAAACAGTAAGCTAAAAAAAAGTGAAAGTTTAAAAACATGACAGCTATGCAAAGACAGTGGCAACATGGAGCTGAGGTAACTAGATAAGGTCAGGTACAGTGCTTAAAGAACAACATGATAAAACATGGTAGCTGAAAGTGGCTGATAGAAATAACAACAGACCAGAGAGAAATGGAGAAACAAGATATATACAAAGAGGGTTTAAAGGGGAGGCTCGAGGTGGAGAAGGGGTAATAGTAATAAGATATGAAAATTATGGAGGTAGAGGATAGAGTGTGATTTGGAATGGTCTGTAAGGAAGTAAAATGGAAAGACAAAATGGAATTGGGAGAGGGAAGGAAAAGGAAAGAGTATTGAAAAAATTTATATGGACTGGGAAAGAAGACTGTAGAGGAGAGAAAACGGTGAATGGTAGAGGAGATGGAGAGACATGGAGTGCAGAGACAATTATACAGAGAATAATGGCTGAACAGGTGTGTGTTTGCTGTTTTTATTCACCTCAGTGGTGATGAGCCATAAACCTCGAGGCGAAGCTCGACAGGTTTCAGGCTCATCACTCACCGACGGTTGTAAAAAACAACATGAACACAGCTGGCTAGACTTTATTTTTTATAATTACTGGTGCTTTTACTGTAGCATCACAAGAGCAGTCAGTCAGTCAGCCACGGCTGGTTTCCAGTCTGACTGGTTTACTTCAGTAGCTCCAACCAGAGCGCAAGTACTGCAGGATCAACCAGATATTATTTTTTTATTCTAAAGGCAGGATCAACCATATAAATAGTTATTAAAAATAATACTTTACTAGTGGACAAGTACACAGATGGTCAGCGCAGGTCCCAGGCGCAGGTGCTTCAATACTGGCAAATGGAGCTGCCATGTTGTTTGTTTTGTGTGTCCTGCCCACAGACTAAGTAGGATCCAATAAGGTGGTGTGCTATGATTGAGTGACAGAAACCGCCAGGGAAGACAACATTTTTAAAGCAAAATGCCATAATGACCCATTTTTTCGGTGTTCTGAAGATGCCTGAAGACAGTGTGATAAAGGGGTCACCAGTAATTGTAATACTATACTAAGAGTCTCAAACCAGACATATTTTGATAAAGGGAGATTATTCAATGACACCATGTGGTGCACAAATTCATGATAAGTTCTTGATGTCTGTCATACAGAAGGATTGTCAGGAGGTGGTAGCCAGTTATAAATCACTGAAAACATAGAAACGTTGAATAAATAATGGGACAAAACCAATGACATCATTTAATCTTGGTGAGAGAGATTTTAGCTAATGGATCCATCTGGATTCTTTCTGCAACAATGTTTGCAGTCTGTTTTCTGGTACCTGTTCTGGCACTGTACATTTTAATGATCATAAGTCATAATCGATGCCAGTGAAAATAGTTCCCCATGGCATTATCCAGCATGCCACATTTTACTGTCCATACGTGTTGTTTTCTTTCACCCTCCTGATCATCCTACCTATGTAAATTTTTGGGTGTGAGAACCAGTTGCATATACCACACATTTCTTTTTGCAACTTGCACGCTGTTTTAAATGTATCTCCTCTGCTGTGGCCATATATTCTAACCTTTGTTTCCTGTCACTGCACCCTGCAGGTATTGAAGTGATGAGGCTTAAACATGTTAGTTAGTTTAACTAGCCAGGTGACCTGCAAGGTTCATGTCTAAGGTAGTTATAAACCAAAAGGTCTCCAGTTTTTTTTTCCCTCAGGAAAAGGTGACTTGTGTGGGCTAATCCAAGAACCCTTGTAAATTCAGTGTTTGCGCTAATTAAATCCCATTCTTGGTGACAATTTTATGTATGGTTGGTGCCCACTCATTATATTTCACCACTAGTTATACAGGTCTCTCATTTCTATTTTTCTTTCTTTAGGGGTCAACAGTGTTTCCTCTCTGTTCCTTTAGCTTGTTTATATGCTCTGTTGATTGCTTTGACTAAACAGCACCTCTCATGAAATCTTTAAGTTTCTGTGCCTCTTGTTCAAAGATCACCATATCGGAACAGATTCTCTGAATTCTCAGAAATTGTCCGATAGGGATTCCCTGAAGCAGTGCATTGAAGTGCATGCTGCTGGCAGAGTAGATAGTTACCTGCAGTTGGTTTCCTGTAGGTGCAGCTCTTCAGAGAGCCTTAGACTGGATAGAGTTGATGGGATGACTGAACCTTCATATGATATACCTGGTATATCGTTGCCAGCTAAAATAAATGCCTGACTATATGTCAGAATTAATAGGAGCGGAGTCTCTGCATTTGTGCTCCCATGATGATCAATGCCTGGTCCATATATTTGTCAAATGTCCAGTTTTCTTCTTCTTCTCTAAACTCGCAGTGTTTGAAGGATCTCCAACATTTCCGATTGCTTCTAAATAATAGTCTCACATTTAACATTCAAATCAGTGTGGGTTTGGGAATTAACCTGGGGCGGCTAGGGCCAGCTGGGAAGATGGCTGAGGCATCCCATGGACACTCGCCTCCTGGCAGTGGGAGAGCTTCTGGTTTCCACCATAATACTGTAACCTGGGTGACCACAGGTCACTGATCATCATGGGAGCACAAATGCAAGATTCCGCCTCTATTAATTCTGACATATAGTCAGGCATTTATTTTAGCTGGCAACAATATACCAGGTATAGCATATGAAGGTTGGGGCCTGATGGGATTCATCCCGAATTTAAAAGAACTAAGGGTAGAACTAGTGACACCACTGACTGCCCTCCTTAACAAATCATGGGAGGATGGGGTGGTACCCTAGGACTGAAGAAGGACAGATGTGATTCCCTTCACAAAGTGGGAGCAAGGCAGAAGCAGAAAACTACAGACCTGTTAGTTTAACCTCAGTGATAGGGAAAATGATAGAATCGCTTCTGAAGGAAAGAATTGTTGAGTACCTAGAGGCCAGAGGGGCACAGAACCCAAGGCAGCATGGATTCACAGCAGGAAGGTCATGCCAGACGAATCTAATAGATTTATTTGACTGGGTGACCAAAGTAGTAGATCAGGGAGGGGCTGTGGACATGCCCTACCTAGACTTTAGCAAGGCATTTGACTCAGTCCCACACAAAGATTAATATACAGGTTAGCCAGCCTGGGAGTGGGTCCCAAGATGATAACCTGGGTAAAGAATTGGCTGGAGAATAGGACACAGAGGGTAACAGTAAATGGAGTCCACTTTGAAGAAAGGGGGTTAATAGTGAGGGTGTCAGCAGGGTTCAGAGTTAGATTAGTCCTCTTCAATGTCTTTGTAAGCGACATTGAAGAGGGACTGGAAGGAAAAGTGTTGCCCCTTGCAGATGACACAAAGATCTGCAAAGAGTTGATGCACAAGGTGGGTGGAAGGATGAGAAGGGACTTGGCAAGGTTAGAGGAATGGTCAAATGTATGGCAGCTTAGATTTAATGCTAAGAAGTGCAAGGTAATGCACCTGGGAAACAAAAACTCAGGGAAGAGTACACAGTGGGGGTGAGATACTAACAACAACAAAATGGAAAGGACCTGGGGTAGTCATATCAGATGACTTAAGTGGGCAAGCAATGCGAGAGGGCAGTAAGGAGGGCTGGAGGGATACTGGGATGCATGGAGAGGCACCACCAGTAGAAAACAGGAAGTTGTTATCCCTCTGTACAGACAGCTGGTGAGACCCCATCTGGAGTACTGTGTGCAGTTCTGGAGACCCAGTCTCCACAAGGACATAGACAAGATGGAAGCTGTCCAGTGGAGGGCAACTAAAATGGTGCAGGGTCTGCACTGGAAGACATATGAAGAGAGACTTAAGGAGCTTAATATGTATAGCCTCGAGGAAAGGAGGGAGAGGGGGACATGATAGAAACGTTCAAGTACCTCAAGGAATCAACAAAGTCCAAGAGGTAGCATCTTTCAAAAAAGAGGTGTGCAAGAACAAGGGGGCACAATTTGAAGATAGAGGGGGGCGGCTCCAGAGGTAATGTAAGGAGTATTTTTCTAGAGAGGTTGTGGATGCATGGGCAGCCTTCCAGAGGAGGTTGTGGAGTCAGAAACAGTGGTTGAATTCAAGAATGCATGGGACAGCCATAAGGCAATTTAGGGGTGGGGTAGAAAGAAGTAGGCTGCTGGTTAACTAGGATCTGCAGCTTATCCATTAGGTAGGGAAATGGGCAGACTGGGTGGGCCAAGTGGTCCTTATCTGCCATCAAATTCTATGTTTCTATGTTTCTATGTAGTACAGGCTGGAGCCAGCATCAGGAATGGGCATCGCCACCCTGGGCATCCATGGGGAACACAGAGCAAGGTAAGTCCCAGGGAATCGAGTGAGGGGCTGGACAGGGTGGAAGACCAAAGGGGATGGTCGGGAGCTCAGGGGAGAAAGAATACAAATAAAAAAGAAAGATTCAAATCGATGGAGAGGTTATTATCTGTCTCTTAAGTCACCCCCATTTTTGCAGGTGTCTCTACATTGTTGAAATTTTAGGTCAATGCTTCTAAAGAATTTAAACAGACTAGTATGTACTTTGAAGCTGTCTGGTTTTCTTTATGGGACAAAACTGAATCTTTTTCAAGAAGACTCCATTCTCCTATCGTGATCTCTGTCAGTAAGAATTATGATGTATAATGTTTTCGTGGCTTGGTCACATTCTACTCTGACCTCTGTCATGGGCCCTATGCTCCGCCTATGACCATTTCCATCACCGTGTCTTCTTCCTACTCCTCCTTGTCTCCCTTGATTTGCTGTACTGCTTGTCATATTTGGTGTTTGCTGGCTTTGTCCTAGAAGCACATCTCTTGGGCAGGGTTGCTGTCTCCCACTGATGTGTGGCAGTGGCCTGTTAATTTTCTGAGGAACTACTGTCCTGTCTGTTCTATTATTTTATTTAAAGATTTGCTTACTGTGCACCACATAATCTCACTGAATATAATGTCTGATTGAAGGCTCCTGGTATATTATTATAATTGTCTCTGCCTCTGTGCCACCCACTCTCCTCTGCCTTTCACTGTTTTCACATACCTACTGTCTTCTACCCACGTCCATATACATTTTTGATACTCTTTTCCTTTTCCTTCCCTCTCCCTCAATTCCATTTTGTCTTTCAGTGTTACATCACTTACAGAACTTATCAAGTCACCCTCTATATTATGCCTCTGCAATTTTCATATCCTATTACTACTACCCCTCCTCTTCCTCCTCCACCTCCACTTTTTAAACCTTCTATGTATACTGTATATCTTGTTACAAAATTAGGGTGGTGAGTTATAATAATTCCAGTCCTGCTGTCTGTGCTGGGAGTATGACCTTGGAACAGTGAGCCCAATTCCAACCATGATGGCTGTGCTAGGAGTATGGATCTGGGACCTTTAAATCTAATTCCAGTCTCAAGCGGCTGTGCAGTAGTACAAAACTAGAGTGGTGAGGTGTAACAATTTCCAGTCTTGCTGTCTGTGCTGGGAGTATGAACTTGGAACAATGATCCTGAATTCCAACCATGCTGACTGTGCTAGGAGTACGAACATGGGGACCATTAAATCTAATTCCAATCTCAGCGGCTGTGCCGTAGTACAGAATTAGGTGGTGAGGTGTAACAATTCCAGTCTTGTTGTGTGTACTGGGAGTATGAACTTGGAACAATGATCCTGAATTGCAACCGTGTTGGCTGTGTAGGGAGTATGAACTTGGGACCATTAAATCTAATTCCAACATCGATGACTGTGCTGGTAGTACAAACCCAGGAGGTAAGTTCTCATTCTGGCTGCGTTGAGTAAAATCAAATCCTGTCCCACCGGCTGAGCTGATAGTATAGTGTGGTGAGATCAAATTTCTGCTAGGTACTATGAGTTCTAATTCTAACATTTCCAGCTCTGCAGAAATATATACTTGGGACCATGGCATTTAATTAAAAGTCCTACTGGCTGTGTTGAATTTGGGACCTAGAAATCTAACTCCAACCTCACTGGCTATGCTGGAAGTTTGCCCTTTGTGTGGTGAGTTCTAATGTCTAGGCTCGAATCTCCAGTGTGAACTTGGATGTAATTCTTACTCCATCGCCACTGGCTTTGCTGGGAGTACAGTATCAGAGTAGTAATGCCCTGTATGCCTTCCCCAGTTTCCCTTGTGTACAAAGTTGCCAAAGGCTGGTTTGGAAAGGCAAGGTGATCCTAATTGCTCTGAGAGGCACTAGCAGCTACCGTGCTATTGGGACTTTCTCTCAGACCACACTGGAAGCCTCAAATAAGGATATATGCAGCCCCCAGACTTGGTGTTTCTTTGTGTGAATCTACAGTTCTCCCTAGGTAAGAGTTTTTCTTTAGATATCTCAAAATGGTTAATGAGGTACGTACAGTTTTCTGCAAACCTGCCACCTGAATGCTTACTTTCTCCAGTAAAAGAGAGACTTATTTAGTTCCAGGAGCATTTTTAGTGTTTATTCACCTGCACGATGTTTGAAGCCTTGTACTGCCCGGGTGCATGGTCTCTTCAGCATCAGCTCTTTCTTCCCTGAGAGTACCTGAGCTTCTTTTTCTGCCTGCCTGACTAAACTAGTTCCCATATGTTGAGGTCAGAAAATGTTCACATTATTCTGAACCACTAGCATGTCGGCTAGTTCTGAGTGCTGATCCTGGGACACATACTTGTGACCTCTACAGCAACTGGTTGGCTGCCCCTTCACCTCAGGGCTCACCAGGCCTCTTCTAGGGAAGAAAGTCTTACTAGGACTCTGCCCCGACTATATTTTGTGTCTCTTTAAAATAGACCAGCCAACTATCAGTACTGAGGTCCTCCAGGAGCATGCTTGCTATTCCCTCCAAGCACACCTCAACAGCACAAAGGTCCCTGTCCTTCAGAGGACCTAAATGGATAAATGACCCACCCCTGACCTCATCAACTGTCAAAAGGTCAGCATTTCAAAGCTGGTCTCCTCACAAATCTTGTCCTCATCCTGTGAGGGTGACTGCCCTCCTAACTCAACAGTTATACAAACACCTATCAATCACTCCCCCTCTCCTAACACCCTCCTGTCCACCCCCACCCATCTTTCTCCTACTCCTTCTCCCATCTTTCCATCCCTCTCCTTGCCACCCCACCCCACCTCCTCCTGTTACTACTCCTTCTCCCTCTCAATTCCTGACCCCTCACTTCGTTGACAGAGCCTCCCAAGCTGCATCATCTTCATGCCATCCTCCCAGGACCCAAGGCAGCATGGATTCACAGCGGAAGGTCATGCCAGACAAATCTGATAGATTTCTTTGACTGGGTGACCAAAGTAGTTGATCAGGAGGGACTGTGGACATGGCCTACCTAGACTTTTAGCAAGGCATTTGACACAGTCCCACACAAAAGATTAATATACAAGTTAGCCAGCCTGGGAGTGGGTCCGAAGATGACAGCCTGGGTCAAAGAATTGGCTGGAGAATAGGACACAGAGAGTAATAGTAAATGGAGTCCACTCTGAAAAAGGGGGTTAGTAGTGGGGCACCGTAGGTTCAGAGTTAGATCAGTCCTCTTCAATGTCTTTATAAGTGACATTGCAGAGGGACTGAAGGAAAAGATATGTCTCTTTGCAGATGACACAAAGATCTGCAACAGAGTTGATGCACAAGGTGGAGTGGAAAGGATGAGAAGGACTTAGCAAGGTTAGAGGAATGGTCAATGTATGGCAGCTTAGATTCAATGCTAAGAAGTGTAAGGTAATGCACCTGGGAAACAAAACCCAGGGAAGAGAACACAATGGGGGTGGGATACTAACAACAACAAAAATGGAAAGGGACCTGGGGTAGTCATATCAGATGACCTAAAGGTGTGCAAGCAATGTGAGAGGGCAGCAAGGAGGGTTGAGGGATACTGGGATGCATAGGGAGAGGCATCACCAGAAGAAAACAGGAAGTTATTATCCTCTGAACAGACAGCTGGTGAGACCCATCTGGAGTACTGCGTGCAGTTCTGAGACCAATCTCCACAAAGACATAGACAGGATGGAAGCTGTCCAGAGGAGGGCACTAAAATGGTGCAGGGTCTGCACCGAAGACATATGAAGAGAGACTTAAGGAGCTTAATATGTATAGCCTCGAGGAAAGGAGGGAGAGGGGGACATGATAGAAACTTCAAGTACCTCAAGGGAATCAACAAAGTCCAAGAGGGTAGCATCTTTCAAGAAAAGAGGTATGCAAGAACAAGGGGCACAATTTGAAGATAGAAGGGGGCGGCTCAGAGGTAATTTAAGGAAGTATTTTTCACAGAGGGTTGTGGATGTATGGAACGGCCTTCCAGAGGAGGTTGTGGGAGTCACAAACAGTGGTGGAATTCAAGCATGCATGGGACAGTCATAAGGCAATTCCAGGGGTGGGGAGTAGGAAGAAGTAGGCTGCTGGTTAACTAGGATCTGCAGCTTATCCATCAGGTAGGGAAATGGGAAGACTGGGTGGGCCAAGCGTCCTTATCTGCTGTCAAATTCTATGTTTCTATGTTTCTAGTCCCTGTCCTGTTGCCTTACCAAACCCTGGCTCAGTCTCACTCAAACCTTGAGCTGCCACCCCAGCCTTCAGTCATGTCCTACTCATCTGTCTCTTGAGCCGACACAGAAATCTCCTAGGAATTTCTAGTTTCATGGAATCAAAAGTATATTCTTAAATTATTTTATTTAATTCTATGTATGTAATCTGAGTAACCCTGTACCTGCTGAATTGTTTTCTTTGCAACTTCATTAGACTCTTCAGATGAATTGGCATTGTACCTAAGTTTACTGCTGTTATTTTGTCTGTCTTGTATCTTATCTGACCTGGAACTT
This sequence comes from Neoceratodus forsteri, assembly GCA_016271365.2. Lineage (NCBI taxonomy): Eukaryota > Metazoa > Chordata > Ceratodontiformes > Ceratodontidae > Neoceratodus > Neoceratodus forsteri. The sequence goes on from CM057454.1 coordinate 1,059,462,042, forward strand.
TTGTAAACGAGCCCTTGGCTCAAAGGTATTAAATCCCAAACTGAAATAAATAAATAAGATCTTGGGTGTCATGGAGTTTGCTCAGTGAGTTTGTGAATAAACATTCTCCCACACACACAGAATTGCCACTCATCCACACAGAGGGCCAGATTCAGAAAGAGTCGCCTAAGCTGTGACAATGGCAGCTTGCACCGACCATCCCTGCAACCTGGACCTTGCACCCTATCTAGCATCGTGAGCGGTCTAGAGTCTGAGTCTCCATGCTTGCAGCAGCTGCACAGCAGGAGCAGCTCCCAGGAATGTCGCAGGTCGCAGGGACAGGGATGCGCAGATGTGCCAGCCGAGGTGAGCCATGGCACCCCCATGCCCACCTCCGATCCCCCAGAAGGTGTTGGCTCCAGCCCCAAGCCCTGCCATGGACTCCCCATGAAGAAACACTGTATCTGCCTCCTGGTGGCTCAGTGGCTCCCCACCCCCTCCCAGCGGTGCCAGCCCCCCAACACACACACACACACCAAGTGGGTGAGTCAGGCGACTGGCACAGGCCGCCACCACCCACGGCCGCCATTGACTGAGCAAAGCCGCGCACTGTGGACACATACATCTGTGAATGACAGTGGCGTCATTCACAGAGCGCCAGACATTACAGATGCAGCTTGCACAGTTCAGCTGGTGGCTGGCTGTGGTGGTGAGCGGAGGGCTGTGCCAGCGTCGGTGGGTATTGGGGGTGGGAGGCTCAGCACTGTCGGGTGGGGGTGGGGAGCCAATAGACTACCAGGGGCTTACGGGACTGACAGGGGATCATGCCCAGGGCATGTGGGGGAGCTCAGAACATGTGTGTGGGGGTCTGGGCATCAGGGTGATCGGGGCTGTAACCCACAGGGATGTGGTGCAGGCTGCCTATGTGATCCTCAGATGCAACTCAGACGCAAGTGCTACTTGCACCATTTTTTCTGATGCAAGTTGCCTTGCGTCCTGATTTGCCTTTGTGAATCCGCCCAGTATCCTTTGTATCTCATGAACATTACTTTACTATCCTTTTATATACAATTTATTTACACAGGATGGCCCAGCTAATATTCAGTATCTCCTTCCGGTGGTATCTTGTGTCTACCCATTTCTGTGGCTCTGAAGTGGAGCAGAAAGGAAGTATTTTTTCAGAAAAAAAGTTGCTCAAGGATAGGGAGCATGATTGGAAGCTGACCTGGTGGATTCGGGAGAGATGCAGGGAAATGTTTCTTCACAGATGGAGTGGTGGATTCCTGGAACGGTCTTCCAGAGAGAGGGGGGGAGGAGCAGTGGTGGGATTTGGGAGTGCATGGGATGGGCATGGGGAGTCTTGGGGAGGGGAGGGGAGGGGAGGGAGGGGAGTGGTGGGGATGGATGAGTGGGCCACAGATCTGGTGGGTTCTGTGGTGATGCTATAGGCAGGAGACTGGGCAGATTGGTGAGCCTAGCAGTCCCATTCACAGCAAATTCTGTGTTTCTGTGTTGTTTTCCCATTTCTCTCTTGTCTGTTGCTATTTCTATCTGCCATTTTCTGCCACTTGCTTTATCACGTTGTTATTTTGTTTTTATTTATTGATTGATTTATTGATTGAGATCTGGATTAACACCTTTGAGCAGAAAGCTCTTTCATAGGTTCCACATCAAGTATGACACAAACAGCCAGCCAGGTGGTTCTAAGGGTTGAGGCACTGGACACCACACCTTGCTCCATGCCGGTGACCTGGGTTCGGAATGAGCTCGGGCCGCCGGGGTCAGCAGGGGAGAGAGGATTGAGCACCCAATGGTGGCTCTCCTCTCTGGGAAGGGTTCTGTGCAGTGGCCTGTTGCTTTACTGCCACCTTTCAGGTGAACCCGCGTTGACAATGCAGATGAGGGTCACACAAGGGATGGGACACATGGGGGGATGGGAGCAGCATCAGCCAAGAGCCCTGGAAGGAGTGGCGTCATCACACATACCTCCCAATTGGCTCTCTAGACAGCTGATGACTGCGAGAACAGAACAGAACATGAAAATGGTGGCCCATCACCTAGGTGATGACCACTCAACACACTGAGCACATCGGCGATCGCCAAGACAGGAGCAACACCCTCTCGATGTTGTTCAGGGAGAAGGTAAGGAGGACCTATCCTCCCTCCCAGGGGATATCTGGGATACCTAGACTACTGAGAGGGTAAGCACTCTAGGGGCAGACTCATGTGTTGGGACACAGATGTAGCAAGGCATGTAGGGGCTCTGAATGTGTGGGGTGATGTGGCAGGAAGGAGGCAAAAGAAGTTAAAAAAAAGTATGACACAAACAAGAATACAGATGTGTTCCACAGATACAGCAAGAAACAATTGAAAACCGTCTCCAGGCATACATTCTAACAATAGTTACACAATCTAAGCACATACAGGGTGCAGAGTCAAAGGCTAATATTTCACTAGGTAACGTAACATAACTTGAGGACGCTTGTTTTAAAAACGAGGATTGTACAACTAACAACATAGACAGATAATTGGATTGTGCCTGAGTCAAAGAAAGAAGGAAGGTCTCGCACAGTAGAAAGGGACAGGGAGGGAGGAGGAAAGTGCGGGAGGAGAAGGCAAGCAGAGGTGGGGGGGTAGGATGGGATAGATAGGAGGAAAGGAAGAATAGCTATGTAGTCATAGTGGAATAAAGGGAAGGGTGGGAGGAAATGAGGAGTGGAGGACAGTAGGGAGGAAGAGGTGGTGTAGGTAGTGGAGTGATGATGAAGCTGTAATTAAGGTAGTAGGGAGGAAAGAGTATGGAATGACGGAGGGGCAAAAAGGGAAGAGGAGGTGGAGGGAGGTAGGAGGAAAATAAATAAATTAGGCAGGGGTAGAAAGCTCATGAAAGTGTTAACTTGACCAGGGCCCAAAGAATGGACATGAAGCATAACATTTTGCTAAACAACGGAGAGCACAGAGATTTCAAATGGTAGGAGCAAGGTAAAGGCAAATTAGCGGTAGCAGTCACAGGTTGCCAGTGAGATTAGATGCTGACAGAGTTTTTTCAGAAGCCCAGCAAAGTAGCATTGGTTATACCAGGAGGCAGGAGCTGTACCACTATGAAGCTCTGCATGTGAATGCACTTTGTCCAAATGGTGTGGCACCATGGGATTCTGAAAGCCTGTTTGCCAGAGATCCCCAGTACCGCTGGGTGACGTGGCAGGGAGAAGGGCCATTACGCCAGGGGGTAGCAGTCCCAAGGTGACCTTTTTGCAAGTAGGCACAATTGTTATTTGAGCCTGCTGTCAAATTGTAACCAGCTAACCTGGGCATAAAGATCACAGTTGTTCTTTAAGCACTGTACATGACCTTACCTAGTTATCTCAGGTCCACGTTGCCACTGTCTCTGGAGCTGTCATGTTTTTAACTTTCATCTTTTCTCATTGAATGATGCATTGATAGCTTGTTTTAGTTAGCCAAGTAATTGTTATTTAGGATGTTCACTGTAATTGCTTTCTATGTTTGCACTATTTGCGCATGTAACATTTGCACTATAGCTGGAACCCAGGTTATATCTCTTACCAACATTACTGCTGTGATCAGTGACTACTATGTATTTAAAGAGCCTCTGACAGCATTAGGAAAACATTGAAAAAGTAAGATTTATATTCAACTCCAGGGTCTCCAGCCCATTTTCTTATTACTTCATGTATTTTCAGTAATTAATTTCATTTTCTTTTATTACTGAAAACGGTTGCATGAAAACCAGATTCCTGTCTCATAGGCTATCTACCTAGTTATGCCTCTACATGTGACATCACAATCCCCTGTTTGACATCATATTTATCAACACAGCAACATATTTTAATGCCAAAACAGAATTATGATGTCAGGTGTACACACCTTCCAGCTTCCACTTGCATACTGTGTGACCCTGAGCAAGTCACTTAACTTCCTGTGCTCCCAGGTAGCACCTGTAAAAGCTTTCAGCTTAGTGTGTTCTCCTCGTTAAACTTAAAAATGAATAAATAAATAAATAAAATAAAAGGTGTAGGCAGGCAGCCAGAGCTAAAAGGACAGAGATATTGTATTCATGCAAGTACCTAATGTGGGGAACAGTAAAATGGTCTGAAGAGGCCTTCTTCCATTCAGAAGCTAGTATAAGTACTCTTAGTAATAAGGAAATAAGGGTGAGAATTACAGAATAAAATATGAAATATAAGCAACATTTATGCCTGAATTTTACATTTTTAAAGTTGTCTCAGTTGGGCCAGGAACTCTCTCTAAATTTAGGCATATAAATAAAGGCTTACCAGCATTGAGACTTCACCCCATTAAAAGTGTCAGGCATCATGGAACATCAGGAGTCTGGTCAGCTACCCTCCAGGGGCACTGATGGGGTCCAGGTTTCTACATTTGTCTACCTTGCACTTCATTCACAGTTTTCGTAGTTTGCTTAAATAAAGTGTCTTTCACTCCCAGGCTCAAGTGCACTGTTTTTCCTTCTTTTCTATTTACTTATATTCCCTATGTTCATCCTATGCATGCTTGACACACCCCCATTGTTGTAACCTTCACCACTTCCACTGGCAGTTTGTTCCAGACATAAATAGTACATTCTCACATCCTCTTAAACTCCCCACCTCATTTCATTGCATGCATGCCCCTGGTCACTCTTTCTCATTTGAAAGAGACTCTCCATACCCTGTTCACCCAGTGAGGTGCTTGGAGGTCTCTATCATGTCTCCTCTCATACTCTCTCTTCCAGGGTGTATATTCCTATATACCCTATCATTTAATGGCGGCCTCGTGATTCAATATCTTCCACTTAGGTAAATTGAATGCCCTGAGTGTCACCACTGCAGGCACTAACCCTGCTCCTGTTCCAAGGTTGACCATCCTCCCTTCAACTTCCAGCCAGTTTCATAAAAACAGGTGGAGGACCTTCTTCTTTCAAAGGACACTAAAGAGTGCTGGTGCTGACTTGTTAGAACCCTTCTTCTTAAAAAGCAGGACACTATCATCTGACAGCACATATTGCTCATCTATTCAATTGCTCAATTGCTCACTTATCCAAGGGATTGCACATAGTTGGAAAATCGCTCATATTATATCCCTTGTTCAAATTGGGGATCCTACAGACTTGAATAATTACAGATCTATCTTGTTTCTCACTGTACTGTCCAAACTACTTGAGAAAATTGTCAACTCACAACTCGGAAGTATTTGGATTGTGAAAATGTTCTTAACCCAGACCAACCGGGTTCAGGCCAAAGCACAGCACTGTATCAGCTCTAGCTAAAGTGTCCAATGACTGGCTAACAGCTCTGGACAGGAGACAGCATATCTATGCATTTTTCTAGATCTCAGCAAAGCCTTCCACATGGCTGATCACTCCATCCTGCTCGATATGTTGGGTTGTATTGGCTTATCTCACACTGCAGTTAAATGGTTTCACTGTTACCTCACAAATCGAAGACAACAAATCAAAGCACAGGGGGAACTGTCCCACTTAAATCCCTGCTCCGAGGTGTACCCTTGAATCTATCTTGGGGCCTATCCTTTTGCTATCTATTAATAGTATCGACTCTGGCCTTCTTGTTGGGAATGTTCATCTCTTCGCAGATGATACGTCCTTACACAACTAACCCCTCCCTTGATCTTCAGACAAGGAGTTACAGCTGGACTTTATCACGCCCAGCATAATCTACTGAGCCTTAAACTCTTGCTGAACACCAAAAACAAAAGTCATGATTATCTCCTCAATCCCCGCCAATTTCCGGGACACTTGGTATTTATTTATTTATTTATTTATTTGCTTTTGTTAACCGGTAAGCACACTAGACAGCCAAGTGCCTATTTTCAGGTGCGACCTGGGAGATTACAAGGTACATACATGAACAATTTTCAGGTGCACCCAGAAGATTACAAGATACATACATGAACATCAAGCAAAAACAAGTGAAGGATTACAGTAAAGAGAATTAGCACACAGGAGAATACAAGCAACAGAACCAGCAGGATTTACATTGCAGGCAGTAGGAAGAAGTACAGTGTGGTTTCATCATTCCAGGCAGCAATGTTGTAAGGCTTGCAGGTACACAAAGAGGAGTCACATTGGGATAGAGTGGCCAAAGCAAGATAAGGAGTGCACAGTAATAATGCTCACCCTGTTGGGCAGATGGGCCTAAGTGGTCTATTTTCTAGTAAACTGTGAGTATAGGAGGTGTATAATGCAGATGTACTCTACCCAAGTCATATTGTTTAGGTAGCATCTCAGTTTGTTGGGGCATCACAGGCTGAGAGGGTTTTCTAGTGCACAGACAGGTGGATGCCATTTTGAGAAAGCCCCAGAGGAGGCTTTAAAGCTCTAGTAGGAGGGAGAGGCGGGAGTGCTTGATGGAGAGAGTTCCAAACCCTGGGCGCATATGCAGCGAGGCTCGGTCACCCATTTGTGTAGCGAATTTTGGTACCAGTAGGGCATGAGAGTCACTGGATGCATGAGTTGTAGGAGGAAGTAGCTAGAACGAGGGACTCTGCAAGCTTAAGGGGTGGCAGTTCTGACAATACTGTCTATGAAATTGCCCGACATAGGAGTGGTGAGTTTCAGTGGGAGCCATTCAAGCTGGGTGTAGAGCTCACAGTGGTGAGTGAGGTGGGGCTGAGAGCGAAAATGGCATATGTTGTTGTATCGCTGAGTCCCACTTTACTAGACTAGTTTTGCAACGTGAGCAAAGGTGACTAGTCCATAGCAAAGCGTAGGTAGGAGGACTCCCTGGCTAAGGCGAGATGGGCAGCTAGAGTAAGACAACTTTTGCTCTGTAAGCGTGTCCCAACTTGCAGTTTGAGGCCTTACATGAATTGCGATGTGCATGTTCATATCCAGTTTGGGGTCAAGAGTCACCCCTGGTACTTGACCGAGTCTGCAACTAGCAGTGGAACCAACAGCCCCAGAAATCTGTAGCGAATCTGGGGCAGCTTTTAACTTGGCTGCTGAGCCAAAGAGCATGGCTCATGCCTTCTGCAGGTTAATCATAAGTTTATGGTCCTGCAACCAAGTTTGGATTTGGTCAAGTCTGAGTTTAGTTTGGTGTTGATGGTAGAGACGTCCTGGGAATTGGACATGATGACTAGGTCATCTGCGTACAGCACTGAGGACCCAAGAGCCAGAGCTGAGGGTAGCTTATTTACGAAGAGAGAGAACAGGAGAGGCCCCAGGACAGAGCCCTGGGGACTCCAGAGTTTACCTGGGCAGGCTTGAACAGAGCCTTGTTGAACTTGGTGTACTGCTGCCTGCCCGTGAGATAGTTACTGATCCAGACAAGGGCGGGGAGGAGAAGTCAAGTGGTAGGAGAGAGGAGCACAGTAGTGCGTGGTCTATCCGATCAAAGGCTTTCGAGAGATCAACAAAGATGGCCCGGTCAGTTTGCCTCGGTCAGCAGCGGACCTGATCTCAGAGATAACAACTGCTAGGGTCATGGAGGTGCTATGCCTTTCTGAACCCATGCTGTGCAGGGAGAGTAGGTTGTGGGTCCGGAGGGTAATGGGTGACCTGAGAGGCGACTACCTTTTCCAGAAGTTTGCTGATCGCTGATAGGATTGCTATGGGGTGGTAGTTCTTAGGTCTTTTGGGTCCCTTGCTTGGGCACAGGGATGACTTTAGCCATCTTCCAGATGTCCGGGTATCCCCAGATCTTCACCTCCTTGGCGAATCCCTGAAATAGTTGATAATTTCAAGTATCTGAGAGTCTGGTTGGACAACAAGCTTAGCTTTAGTGTTCACCTAGTGAACTTTCAAAAACTAACACAGCAACTTGGCATATTCTATCGATAAGACACCTTCTCACTTTTGAAGCTAGAAAACGGCTGGTCCAAACTACCTTTTTACCCTTGCTTGACTATGTTGACTTTCTGTACAGTCACTGCCCTCAGAATGCACTCCAAAAACTCGATACACTTTACCATTGTGCCTTGAGATTCATACTTGACATGCCCTTGGGATCTCATCACTGCCTGCTTTACCAGGCAATTGATTGGCCATCACTTCAAGAGAAGACAAAGAAATGCCTCATGTGGCTCTTCAGGGCACTCTCAAACAAGCTCCCACCCTACATCGGTAACCTGTTTAAATGGTCTGTGGCACTTATGGACTCAAATTCACCCTTGTCCTCCTCAACCACCGAGGATGAAGACACGCCTTGGCTATACTGCCATCAGCTCTTTCCTCCCATCGCTCTGGAATAGCACTCAGAAAGTACTTAAATGCTCCCTCCTGCCCAGTCTCTATGTATTCAGACAGCAGCTCTATCATGCCTGAATACTGTATGTGATTGTTTTAGGTAACATGGACATATAGACGAATACTCCCAGCTCTTGGACCCTGTTGGCCACCTATTCCCCTGCAGCAGGCTGCCTCCCAGCGTAACTTCCCTCCACCCTGGCCCCCCTTCCCCGGCGGAAATCCTCCAGGGGTTTACATCTTAGCAGGTTTGCCCTTCTTCCCCTTATGTGTCTCCCATCCCATTGTCCCCACTGTCTCCTGCCTCCTTTTCCCCCTCCACCTACAACCTCCTCCTCCCCACAGTAGTCCCAAAACCTACCACTAGAAGATGGCTTGGCATGTACACAATCAGTAATTAATTGTCTGTTATTTGTTGCAGCTGTAATCTAAGATTTTGCCTGATCCCTGTATGTTTTTGTTATGGTTTGACATTGCTTATAGTAATGAACTTGTACTTTGTGTCCAGGACCATCTTGCAAATGAGCTTACTCAATGATGTGAATGCCTGGTTAAATAAAGTTTGATTTATTGATTAATGTTTTGAGAACCTCAGTCTCTCCTCATACAGTACGTTGGTGCAATCTCTGCACAATTTTAGTTGCCTCTCTGGAATGTCTCCACCCTATGTCCTTTCTGAGCTGCAGCATCCAGAATTGGACACAATACTCCAGGTGGGGTCTCACCAGTGAGCAATACAGTGGCAACAACACCTCCCTCCTCCATCTGGAGGATACCTTCCTATGCCCCAGCATCCCACCAGCCCTACACACTGCCTTGTCATATTGTCCTGCCACTTTGAGGTCATCAGTTATGATAACCCCATGTCCCTTTCCTGTCTCATGACTGTCAGTACCTCCCATCATCCTATACTCAGCTCCTGGAGTTCTATGCCCTTGGTGCATGATTTTGCCCTCGTTGGCATTGAACCCCAATTGCCATGCTTGACCACTCCTCAAGTTTTCCAAGATCCTTGTTCATTCTCTTCACCTTCTCCTGAGTGTCCACCTATTACAGGTTTTGGTATCATCTGCAGTTCTTCTGCAATGTCACATATGAAGACATTGAAGAGGACCTGCTCCTAGTAGCTGAGTCCCAGCACTCCGCTGGTCACTCTCCCATCATTAGAGTGAGTGCTATTAACCAACATCCTCTAACACAAAGTCACAAGGTGATGAACCAGGCTGGGGAATTGGTTGAGTGACAGAACACAGAGGGTGGTGGTAAATGGAGCTAAATCCAAGGTAGGGAGGATAACCAGTAGGGTGCCACAGGATCTGTTCCTGGCCCAGTACATTTTAATGTCTTCATCAGTGACATTGCAGAGGGCTGGAGGAAGGCATGCCTCTTTATGGATGAAACCAATATCTGCATAGGGTAGACAGCATGGAAGGAGTGGAGAAAATGAGAAGTACGAAGCCACAGTATACTGGAGGAATGGTCCGAGAGTGGCAGTTAAGATTCAACATGAAAAGTGCAAGATCATGCACTTGGGCCACAGGAACCCAGGACAGGACTACATGATGAGGGAAGAGTTGTTAGAAGCCACACAACAGGACAAAGATATAGGATGATCATATCTGGTGACCTAAAGTTGGCCAAACAATGTGCAAGGCAGTGGGGATAGCCAGTGGAATGCTGGGGTGCATAGGGAGGAGTATCACCATCAGAAGAAAGATGTGATGATACCACTGTACAGGTCATTGTGAGGCCTCATTTGGAGTACTGTGTCCAGTTCCAGAGACCACATCTCCAAAGGACATAGATCAGTTGACCCAGTGACACTGAAGGGTGAGCGCTGGGCATCTTACCACACTCGCTGCAACCGGGTTCAGGAAAAACCTCCAGTCATCAGGGTGCCAGCATGGAGGGTGGGAGGAGCGGGACTGAGTGAGCCATCAAGCTACTCTCCTTCCTGGGGGTGGTGAGCTGTGGCATCCTCCTGTGGTCCTGTTCCCACTGGGTGATGGTCTGGTGGGAGTAGCGTGGGTGGGCGGGCGGCAGTGCGGTGGGCGGAAGAGGCTGAACTGGCTTCTGGTGTGCATGTGCACTTCCACATGCATGTCATGCAGAGGCCCCGGTGGGAGTGCAGGAGAAACCAGAAAAGCCCATAAAACCTATATAAAAAAGGACATAGATAAGGCAGAGGCTGCTGAAGGAAGGGCAACAAAAATGGGGCAGAGGTCAGCCCATGAGTGCAGTGGTAATGCTACCGTTTGTGATGCCAGTGAACCAGGTTGAGGAACAAGCCCAGGAGCTAGAGGGTCAGCCGGGGAAGAAGACTGAGCATCCCAAGGACAGCTTGTCTTCCAGGGAGGAGAGTGGCGACTTGGTGCTTGACTGCCCCAGTGGCGGTCTGGGACATAGCAAGCACCGAGGTAGACATAGAAGGGAGGACATAACGGACATCGGTGCTATGTGCCATGATGTCAGGGTGCACGCACAGCCATCAAGAAAAGAGGAAAGTGCCTTCCAGCTCTGGGAGATGGACGACCTGAGAAGACCTCAATGTGTTCCCGCCTGCCTGGCCATTCCAATACCCAATAAAGACAAGAAAGTTCAGGGTATGGGCCCCACCTTGTCCCGCCAGGGGAGAACCACAGCTCCATGGGGAATGGGACAGATCAGATAAGATGGAAAGCAGAGGTGACTCCACAGGTGGTCCCAAGGACGTGGAACTGGAGGGTGTAGAGAGGATAAATAGAAAGTAAAAAAAAATGGTACAAGGTCTACACCAGGTCATCCAAGGACAGATTGGAGCAACTCAATATGTATACCATGGAGGAGAGGAGACAGAGGAGAGAGAGGGATGACATGATTGAGACCTTCAAGTACCTAAAGGGTATAAATAAGGTATAGGAGGGCAGCATCTTTCAGAAGAAAAGATGCTCTAGAACAAGGGAACATGGCATGAGACTGAAGGGATAGATTAATGGGCAACATGAGAAAGTACTTCTTCACAGAAAGAGTAGTGGAGGCATGGAACAGCCTCCCAGCAGAGGTGGTGGGGGCATAGACAGTGGGAAATTCAAAACTGCATGGGATAAACAGAGGGGAATCCTGGCAATTCAAAAGAGGAAGTGATGCCATAGATCAAGTAGGATATGAGGCACTTTTACATAGGTAGGAAAAAGGGCAGACTGGATGGGCCTGGCAGTCCTTATCTGCCAATAGATTCTATGTTTCTATGTAACACCTATCTGTTAACCAGTTTTTAACCCAATTCACCACTTTGATCCTACTACAAGGCTGCTGTTTTTCTGTATCAGTTTCCTGTGTGGTACAGTGTCCGCATCCACTGCCCTCCCGATCTACTTCCCTGGTCGCCAAGTCGAAGAAGTCAGATCTGTCTGACATGACCCCACCCACGTGAGTTCATGCTTTTTCTCCCTTTGCTGGAAGACGGCTTTGACCATGACCCCATCACCTCTTTGGTAAGCTGCCCTCTGTGCCTCATCTTGATCCTATGTGCCTGCATGCAGTTAGGCTATGGTATATTATCATGGTTGTAACTTGTTAACTCACCTAGCTGTTAGTATACTTTATCTGGGAATATGGGGACCAGGGACACCTAACCATAGAGAAGCACCATTAACGGGGTCCATTCGCAGAATCAATGTCCATGCCATGAGCTCGGATCAAGCAGGTTCATGTTTATGTTGCCACTGATGGACGGAGGTACTGAAGGGCATTTCTCCAGAGTTCACCACCCACATAACTCATCTGAGACAACTGCATTTCTGTTACTACTCCTTCTGCCCTTCGTAGGATGTTGTGCAGATAGTCATAATTTAATAAAGTCATATCTTCCCTTACAAAGGTCACGTGGGGTCTGTTCCCACAAGATGGACATGCCGTGGCACCTCCCAAGGCAGGGCGAGATACTATCGTGGGATGCTATACATACCTACACTTAACTTGCATGACAGTTAATGGCAGCCCTGTTACTCCAGTAACCAGGATATAATGCACTTACTAATTTTAGCACTTAGCTGGTTCAGCCATGTATGCCTATCCCATCACCACACTGATAGGCCCTAGTGACCCCAAACTAACTGCTCCTTGCTTGGCCCAACCCTAGTGATCCCAAACCAACTGGCTCCTTTGCCTGGCCCAACCCTAGTGACCCCAAACTAACTGGCTCTTTGCCTGGCCCAACCCTAGTGACCCCAAACTAACTGGCTCCTTTGCCTGGCCCAACCTAAGTGGGACTTACTGACACTGACTCTTACCAGGCTCTTTATCCTGGTGATCACTATTACCATTATCATGTATCATTCAGTCATTTTACCTTGGGGTTAGCTATTTACTCAGGTATCCATTCTCCTCTTAGAGTTTTTGATGGTGGTATACTTTGTTGCTCGCTCCATTATGTTCTCTACGGAGATGGATCTGCAAGGACCCCTGGTGACCCCTTTAGAGGAAGCCCACCAACACTCTGTGGTGTCTGTCAGGTTGGTGGGTGCTCTGGCACCACAGGACAAGATTGCAGATCTGCACCCTGCTGCTGTTCTCTGGGAGACTCTCACCATCCCAGAGGGGTCACGAAAAGACAGGACTTCCTCTGGGTCTCTCTCCCCCCCCGCTTTATTGGGCTGGCAGTATCATTGAAACCCTGGCACCCAGTGTAGTTTGATCTGACCCTCAGCTACTTTCCGTGAAGGGCCATAAATATTCATGCTTAAGCTTTAACTGGCTGAGCCAGGAAGCACAGAACACAAATGCTGTACTGTAGCCAGACACCCTGTCTCAAAACTGAGGCCCTGTAGGAAGCGACTCTCAGGGTCACGTTTAACCTTTGAGCACTCCTAGTAATATGCATCAAGTTTGGAAGAAGAGAGAGGCTGGTCACACTCTCCTCTTCCAAAAACCTGTAGCCCCCACAAGGGCAACCCGATGCTGGTACTAACTCCTTTACAGGCAGCACTGCCATGCACCCCTGTTAGGGGATTAGGATTACACATAAAATCACCCTCTACCTGAGCCCAGCACAGGCTGCAGCACACAGAAGGCCTTGACTTGTACCCTAAACGGCTATGTGCAATGATTCCTAAACTATAGGAGTGGCAGGCACATACAGACTAGTTTTTACTAACTGCACTATACAATACTTTTAATAATTAGGGATGCAGTATAGCATAGTAGTAAGAGCAGTGAGCTGCAAACTTGGTGAACTGGGTTTGAATCCCACAGATACCACCTGCATACTATGTGACCATGAGCAAGTCACTTAACTTCCTCTGCTCAAGGACACAACTGGAAGCAAGCTTCAGCTTAATGTGTCTTTCCTGGCCAAAATTGTAAAATTAAATCAAAAATAAAATACTGGCTGCTCTAACACAAATTACTGCAAAACCATAACATTTTAGAACACTTCAGCCTTTAAGAGCCAGGATGGCCCAGTCACCCTACAGCAGTATTCACTTTCTTGAGTCTTTGGCCTTTCTGCCTTCTCCTTCTCTGTCTCCTGCAGGGACAATAGCAAAGCCCATCTCCACCTGCAAGAGAACAGATGAGACAAACGCACAGCACTGCTATAGAATCCCAAAATCTTATTATTTTGTTCAACAAGTGAAAACAAGGTAATTAAAGGTAAATTGGGAAGTCCACACTTTCACACTCTGTGAAAGCAAGCCACACTCCGTGATGGGGTGGGTTTCCTGGAGGAGATCAAAGTGCAAAATGAAGTATTTAGAGTTATAGTCTCAGTGCCCTCTGCTGCATAGTTTTGCACTGGGCAAGCTGTAGCTCCCTGGAACAAGGTCAATACTAACCACTCCCGTTGTGGAGTGGCTGTGTACAACCCACTCCCATTGTAGAGTGGTGGTATCTCTTCCCCCATAGGTAGGGCAATGCACACAATGTAAAACAAAAGCACAACCAGCACCAATAAAATGGTGATCTCCTTGTTGGAAACTGTGACCCTTCAGCCCTTTTCCTTGATTTTAAACATTCCTGGCTTCCACTTCATGCATGGTGCTGGTGATGGGGCTTTCAAACACACTCTCCATCTGGTCTGATGTTCCAAATAAAATAACCAGTCTGTTGATTATCCAAATCAGTATATAGGGCCTCAAGCATCTGAATGCTCTGCCTGTGTCCCATGTGAACATTTTATCCTGGCAATTTTGTCAGTTTCTTCTTTATTTTGCTTGTAATATTCATGGTCTCCTTTAGCCAGAGCCTTACTGGCTTCTAGAAGTAGTATTCTCTTGTACTGAGCCTTGACTGTTTCCCATAGCCATCAGAGCATCAGTCGGAACCAATATCCATAATGGGTTTCTACTCAACATTTTACAAGCATGGTCAGTCTGACAAATTTTCCCATTTCCTGACCTCTCCTTTTCCTTGTGGAAACCAGGGTCCATACCATTATTTCTTAATTGTGTCAAAATACTTACTAAATCTCAGGCTTTGTGTTAATGACTTGGCCCTCTGCAGTCTTTGCTCTCTGGCCTCTGGTGCATCAACCCAGGAGTCATGGGGTGACTTTGAGACTTCCAGGTGAGAACATTATTGGCTGTTGTGGCTTCATCTTCTAGTGCTTCTTACCACAACCGCAGGTTCTTCTTCCTCCTCTGGCATTAACATAGAAACATAGACTTTGATGGCAGATAAAGAACGCTTGTCCCACCCAGTCTGCCTATTTTCCTACCTACTGAATAAGCAGCAGATCCTAGTTAACCAACAGCCTGCTTCTTCCTACCCACCACCAGAATTGTCTTATGTCTGTCCAATGCATTCTTGAATGTCCCCACTGTTTTGACCCCAAGAACTCCTCAGGGAGACCGTTCCATGCATCCACCACCCTCTTCGTCCAAAAATACTTTCTCACATTGCCCCTAGATGCCCCCCAATATTCAAAGTATTTGTTCTTGCACATCTCTTTTTCTGAAAGATGCTACCCTCTTGGACTGTTAATTCCCATGAGGTGCTTCAACATTTCTTATCATGTTCCCCCTCTCCCTCCTTTCCTTGAGGGTATACATATTAGGCTTCTTTAGTCTCTCTTCCTCTGGTTTCTGGTGCAGACCCACTGCCGTTTAGTTGCCCTCCTCTGGACTGCCTCCAACCTGTCTATGTCCTTGTGTAGATGGGGTCTCCTGAACTGCACGCAGTACTCCAGATGGGGTCTCACCAACTGTCTGTGCAGAGGGATGACAACTTCTGTTGTTGTCTACTGGTGATGCCTCTTCCTATGCATCCCAGTATCCCCAGCCTTCCTTACTGCCTTCTCACATTGCCTGCCTACCTTTAGGTCATCTGATGTAATAACTCAGGTATCTTTCCATTTTTGTTGTTGTTAGTACCCCCCATTAAATACTCTTCCACTGGGTTTTGTTTCCCGGTGCATTAGTTTGCACTTCTTCATTGAATGTAAGCTGCCATACTTTGACCATTCCTCCAACCTTGCCAAATCCCTTCTCATCCTTTCCACCGTCCCTTGTGTATCAACCCTGTTGCAGATCTTTGTGTCATCTGCAAAGAGGCATACTTCTCCTTCCAGTCCCTCTGCAATGTCACTTATAACGACAGGCCCCAGCACTGAACGTCTGCGGTACCCCACAGTAACCCCCTTTCTTCAGAGTTGACTCAGTTTACTATTACCCTCTCGTCCTGTTGTTCTGCCAATTCTTCACCCAGGCTACCACCCTGGGACCCTCCCAGGCTGGCTAACTTGTTTATTAATCTTTTATGTGGGACTGTATCAGATCCCTTGCTAAAGTCTAGGTTGGCCATGTCCACAGCCCATCCCTGGTCTACTACCTTGGTCACTCAGTCAAAGAAATCTATTAGATTGGTCTGATTACCTTTCAACTCTGAATCCATGCTGCCCTGGGTTCTGTGCCCTGCTGGCCTCTAGGTACTCAACAGTTCTTTCTTTCAGAAGTCATTCCATAATTTTACCCTACCACTGAGGTCAAACTAACAGGTCTACAGTTTCCTGTCTCTGCCTGCTCCCACTTTTGTAAGGGAAATCATACCCACCTTCTTCCAGTCCTCAGGTACCACCATCCTCTAATGATTTATCAAAAGGGTAGTTAGTTGTGTCACTAGTTCTCCCTTAGTTCTTTTAGAATTCTGGGTAGATCCCATCAGGCCCCATTGCCTTGTCCATTGAGTTTTAGTTCTTTCAGGACCCTTTCATCTGTGAATGGACTGGTATCGACCCCCTGTCCAAGGTGCTTCAATTGTTTGGTTTAGGTACATCCCCTCCTCTTCTTTTGTGGATACTGAACAAAAGTATTTGTTCAATATCTCCACCTGTTCACTGTCACACTCTGCCCACCCACCCCTTTCTTAAGCCTCACTATCCCTCCCTTGGTCTTTCTTCGTTGTCTAAAGTACCACAAAAGGTTGAATCCCTTCTTAACTGAGTTGGCTATCTTCTCCTCTGTTTGGACTTTGCCATTCTGACTGCCTTCCGCCTCCTTCTGCTTTAACTGATACAGTTATCTATCCTGCCCTTCTGTAATTCCTTATACTTCCTGAATGCTGTCTTTTTCTCCTAACCTTCCACGCCACCTCTTTTGAGAATGATAGTGTTTTCCTTCATTTTGTTTTGTTTATTTGCTTCACACAAGGCTTGTTGCCTCTGTGATGGCAGTTTTGATTTTCATACTAACATACTAAGATGCCAGAAGAGTAGGCCTAAAGGTCTACTGAGTCTGCCTCGAAAATCAGCACCAGGTCTGGACACCGTTGCTGCCCTCCCCTCCTCCCCGTAATTCCCCTCGGCCCCATCTCCACAGCATAGCCCCATTCTTTTCCCCATTGTTCCTCCACCCTCCTTCCTGCCCTTTTGCTAGTGCATTTCTTAGGCACTCTCCCAGTGTGCCAAAGTCAGCCGTCTGAAAGCCAGTATCCTTGCTTTTGTATGGCTTGGCTCTACAGCTGTGTTTATTGTGAACCACGCTGCCTGGTGGTCTCTTGTTCCTAGATAGCTACCACTTCTAAATCCCAGATCCTCTCACCATCCCTTTTGAGAATATCAGGTCCAAGACTGCTCCCTCCCGAGTGGGTTCCAACACTAGCTGCCTGGGTCATGCCCCCCTTAGGTCATCGAGAATGACTCTGCTCTTGGATGTGGCTGCAGCAAATGTGCTCCAGTTAACATCTGGCATATTCAGGTCCCCATCAACAACATCTTTTTATTTAAACAGGTATTCAATATTTGAACTTTTAAGTTATTTTATGGATTTTGAATTGAATCTGTTATTTTATGTGATTTTAATGAATGATTTTTTGATGTTTGTATGTGAAGCGCTTGACACTGGAATTGTGCTATACAAATGAAAATACTATTATTATTATTAATTAACAATATCTTCCTTTTTCTACCATTCTAAGGATGTCTCCTATCATTTCCTTGTCCATTTCTTCCCTGAGATGAGGTCTGTGTACAACTTCCATGCGGACTGTGGTGCCATTTCCTGTCTCAAGGTGACCCACAGTGCTTCCTCTCCTCCCGGTTTACCCTTTAGTTCTGTTGCTTTGATTCCTTCCCTTATGCAGAGGCTACATCTCCTCCTCTTTTACCCTCCCTGTCCCTCCTGTAGATTGTGTACACTGTATGTTGACACTGTGCTTCCATTTCTTTTCTGGGGATCAGTTAGGGCTAGCTGAGAACTAATATCTAGACAGGCCACAAACTCAGTAGCCATGTATGGGATGGGTTCAAAAATCAGAAGGGCTCATCAGGCCCTTGGAGAAGCTGTTCCACGCTGAAATGTCAGTCAGACTCATTTCCAATCACAATCCTACCTCTACTATTTTGCCAGACTCTGCACTCACTGCAGAATTAGGCAGGGAGGAAGCTCAGGACCACATCCATGACCACACCAGGTCTCCAGTTGAATAGACTAGCCTCACCCTCTGCATCTCAGCAGTCATCTTCTGTGCCCTGGGTGTCTCTGATGGGTGAGAACTTCTTCCACATCAGGCCCTCAATGGCCTTTTCTGCTTCCTGTAAGCCCTTGGCTAGAACCTCTGTATCAGACAGGTACAGGTTTGTGGCAGTGGCAGGAGTGGTTGTTTTCCCCAACATCCAACAGAAGAACCTCGACCACAGAGGTGGTTGGTCGAGGAGGTTGGCAGGTGGATGGGGGCAAATCAGTGCCCCATCACTCTGTGCTGTCCAACATATTACCTCAAAAACATATAAACACTAAAAACAGGTATTTGCCTCTATCTCTGAAATGAAACAAAGGGCAAAGGACTCTGCAGAGCAGGTCACTGCAGCACAAGAGCTAGTACAACAAAACTCTCCCAAATCAGGAACCAAAACAAAAAAGCAAAAGGAATCCAAATAACTTCTGATCACAGGAGACTCCATGATTTGGGGAGTTGATACCCATCTCCAGCCAGGGGTAATGGTCAGATGTATCCCATGTACATCAGCGTGGAGACACTGACTGCATTGCTAAAATTGTTCACAAAGCAGGAGAAAACATTGACATCCTGGTACACATAGGGATATATGATCTTGCCAGCCCGGTCAGTTGTGGAGACCAAGGAACACCTGACCAGGCTGGGAGACAAACTATCATCCATTTTGTCCGCTCTGAGATCCTGCCAGTCTGGGAGGGGAGGCAGATGGATGGAAGGTCAGAAAGTGGAGATAGGGGAGCTAAACATGTGGCTCAAGGACTGGTGCCAGAAAAAGGACACAGATTTGTAGGAACTGGCAACAGTTCTGGGGCGAAAAGTTCTTTAAATTTGATGGACTGCATCTGACTAAGGAGCGGAAGTCAGTGCATTGGGGCAGAAGTTTGATGTCTTTGCAGAATATTTAAACTAGCAAATGGGGAGGGGTGCAACACCCCATACCTCAAATGGGAAGAACACCCCTCCCCTCAGCTAGTGGTCAAACAGGGATTCAGTATGTTTGCAGTTCATTTGCATCACCAGGTAAGAAAAAGGTTGGTCTCCCCATACAACACACAGAAATGCCAAACCTCACCCAACAACTAACACACCAAAATCTGGCCAATGGAAAATCATGCACACAAATGCTCACAGCCTGGAAATAAGATCCCAGACCTGCAGGCAATAATGTCAGAGGCTAAACTGGACATAGTAGCAATTAGTGAGATGTGGTTTACCAGTAACCACACTTAGGAGACTTCAGTACCTGGCTATGTACTGTTCAGAAGAGACCGAGGTGCAAAAGTGGAGAGGAGTGGCCCTGTATGTCAATGAAAATATCAAAGCTACAGAAATTCAGAATACATCTAAGGAGCCAGAAGAACTGTGGGTCACCCTGGTAACAGGAAATGGGACAGCCATAAGAACTGGGGTTGTCCACAGGCCCCCAGACCAGGGAGAAGACATAGACACATTACTGTTAGAAGATATACAAAACATGACAGCTAAAGGGAGGTTCTGATAATGGGAGACTTCAACATGCCAGACACAGATTGGTCAATACCAGCTGGAACATCTGCCAGAACTAGACACATGGTGGATTCCTGCAGGTGGAGGACCTCAAAACAACTGGTACAACAACCCACAAGAGACAGGGCTATCCTAGATCTAGTACTGACTAACATGGAAGGGATCACAGATCTCCAGGTAGAAGATCACCTGGGGCCAGTGATCATCATAAGTATGGTTCAATTTGGCCACTACATCAAATCATCCCATTCCAAGGCAAAAATATGGGACTTCAGAGAGCTGACTTTGATAAGATGGCCAACAGAGTTAAGCTAGCCCTGGCAAAAGAAACTCAGGTGAGGGGTACAGGCAAAGTGGGCAAGCATTAAGGATGCAATACTTGAAGCAACATCCCATTGTGTTGGAAAGAAAAAAGTGCAAAAAAGAAAGAAACCACTTGGTTCTCAAATACAGTAGCAGAAAAGGTCAGAGCCAAAAGGCTGGCCTTCAGGAAATATAAGGGAACACAGTGGAGATGAGAGGGAGGCATACCAAACTGCCCTAAGGGAAGCAGGAAGGCAGTAAGGCAGGCAAAGTCCCACACTGAGGAAGCACTAGCACGAACAGTAAAAGAAGGTGACAAGACTTTCTATAGATACATTAGTGAAAGGAGAAAAGTCCAGAGGGGGGTACTAGCTCAAAAGGAGAAAGGAGGCATGTGAGGAGGAGGAGGAGAACCTGTAAAGTATCTATCCAAATAGATACTTTTATCGAAATATTTACTGAAGAGAAGGTAGGGCAGGGCCCACAGCTCAGCACCATGGTTACAGGGGAAGGGAGGTGAACACTACTCCCTTTACAAAAGAAAGGGTCCTACAAGAGCTCGCTAAGCTCCAGGTGACAAGGCAATGGGACCTGATGGCATACATCCCAGGAGTACTTAAGGAGCTAATGGTGGAACTAGCAGAGCCATTAGCAGAATTGTTTAGTGAGTCTGTGAGCACAGGAGAGATCCCAGAAGACTGGAGAAGGGCTCATGTGATGCCGCCCACAAGAGTGGTAGCAGGAGGAGGCAGGGAACTACAGACCAGTCAGTCTTACCTCAATAGTGGCAAGATTATGGAGGCACTCCTTAATGAAAGGATAGCACAACACCTGGAATCCATAGGGGCACAGGATCCAAGACAGCATGGGTTTACAACAGGAAGGTCCTGTCAAACTAATCTCATAGATCTCTTTGACTGGGTAACCAGAGTGGTGGACCAGGGGAGCAGCTGATGTCACCTACCTTGACTTCAGCAAAGCTTTGACATTGTTCCACATAGAAGATTGATAAATAAGCTGGGTAGGCTCGTGGGTCAGAAGTTGGTCAACTGGGTGGCAAACTGGTTGCGGGCAGAAAACAAAGTGGTGGTAAATGGTATACAGTCAAAGAGATGCAAATCACAAGTGGGGTACCTCAGGGATCAGTTCTGGGCCAGTCCTCTTCAATATCTTCATTAGTGACATTGCAGATGGACTAGAGGTAAGGCTTGTCTGTTTTCAGATGACACCAAGATCTGCAACAGAGTAGATGATCCAGATGGGGTGGGCAGAATGAGAAGAGATCTGGATAAACTAGCCAAATGGTCAGAAGAGTGGCAACTGGGATTTAATGCAAAGAAGTGCAAGATCATGCACATAGGGAAGAGAAACCCTGAAGCCTCCTAGGCTGGGAGGAGTTGCTGCAGTCACAAGGAAAAAAGAGACTTGGGAATCATCATCACCGATGACCTGAAATCATCCAAGTAGACCTCTAAAGCAGTAGGTAAGGCTACAGGAATGTTAGGATGCATTAGTAGAGTATCACAAGTCGTAAGAGGGAGATAATAATCCTCTTTACAAGACACTAGTTAGGCCCCATCTGGAGTACTGCATGCAGTACTGGAGGCCACCCTTCACAAGGACATTAACCAAATTTGAGGCAGTCCAGAGAATGGCAGCCAAAATGGTGCAGGGACTGCATCAGAAGACATATGAGGACAGATTAACAGAGGCTCAATATGTACACTAGAAAAAGAAGGAGAGGTGATATGATCGAGACATTCAAACACCTTGAGGGCATTAACAAGGTGAAAGAGTCTAACATGTTTAAATATAAGAAAAATAGCAGGACAAGAAGACACAGAATGAGATTAGAGGAGGCCGATTAAGGGGAATGTGAGGAAATTCTTTTCACAGAAAGGGTGGTGGATGCATGGAGCAGCCTACCTCAGAGCAGTGACTATAGATACAGTGCAGGGCTTCAAACAGGCATGGGATAGGCATAAGGGAGCAATACAGATGAGTATGACTAGATAGGCCACTGACAGAGCAAAGGCCGATGGCACATTTTAAGGTAGAAAAAATGGGCAGACTGGATGGGCCTTGCAGTCCTTATCTGCCATCAACCTGTATGTTTCTATGTTCCAACAATGAGGAATCGGTAGGAGGATTCCCAGTAGCAATGACACCTACCTGTATATTGGGGATTTATTTTGGAGGTACAGATATGGCCCATTTTAATTGGAATAACGCATTAAATAAAGGAAGTTGAAGGTAACAGAATGGAACAAATGGAAAGCTTCAAAGAAAAAAGGGTTTATTATATTAAAACATGTTTGGTTCCTATTTTTATATACTAGCATAGTCTTTCCAGTCCAAAAGGTATTAGAAGCATCATTACTAAGGGTTTTTAGTTGTTTTGGGAAGTAGACTTAATCCAATACAGAGAAATGTGTTATATCTTAGGTTTCAGGAAGGTGGAGTAGATATGATAAACCTGGTTCTGTTTTTTTCCCCTGTTTTTATATCATAATATAGTACCTCTTATTGGGCAGAAAAACATTATGGGGAAGCGGGAATGTTGACATTAGAAGGGATTTTGCAGGAATGGAAAATGATGCCTTTATGCCTAAAATAAACAACACCCACAGTTACTACAAAGGTGGGAAGTGGTGATTGATAAAATAAAACTATAGGGTATTGGGTTTTCACAGGTTTTATCAATAACACGGAAGGATTATATAAGCAGATTTTGAGACATATTTTGTGGAATATCCTTTTATAGCATTTTCAAAAGAACAGCAGGTATTTTATTTGATTATATTAAGGAAGTTTGTATTCCAGCCCACATGTGGATACAGTATGGCTAGGGCTGCGTGGTAGGATAAACGTGAAGGAAATCAGAAACATAAAGCAGTACAAGAAAGATATTATCCAAGAGCTGAATGTATTATGGAACTTGAAACAATGCATCATTTGTATTTCAAATTTGGGTATGTGGTACATTTTGGATTTAGTAAGGGATCGATGGAAAGGAGGTTTTGATATCCTTCCAAATTCAAATATGTTATTCTATAGGATTCCTTCAAGAACATTTACAAATAGGACTCTTGTACCCTGTGGGTAATTCATATTCATTTTTATATTGGCTGTGGATATGTAGATGCAGACTGGTGTTACAACAACAATTAATCTCAGAATTAGAATTGTTTTGTATTATACAAACTGATTTACGTTTATTGAAACAAACAGAATTGAAAAAACGTGGTGTACATCTGGTCTGAATTATGGTCACAATTTAATTTTATGTTATAGTTTTTTTTAGTTGAAGGGTAAAATGGAGATTTAGACATATGGAATGGTCTTTAAAAAAAGAGAGTTTTCTTCTATTATAAGATATTATATAAAGTACAATATATGTATAATTTCAGTCATTGAAGATTTAGTTTCTGTGATTTAAATGTTTAGAGATTGTTAACTTATGATTTGAATATTAGCGAAAGTTTTTCAGCTGTTGTGGTGAAGGGGTAGTTTTCATTTTTTTTTATTATTTCCTTTTATGATTTGGAGTTTCTGTGTGAAGCAAAATATGTTTATGGTTGATTTATTTTCTTTAACGATTTGATATATAAAGTGATCTGTATATACTCTGTTATGATTTAATAAAAGATTCCCCTACTTGCTGTAGAGGGAACCTCAAACATCCTGGTCCTTGGCCAAGATGATGAGTCTTTGGATCAGGAGGAGGTGGACAAGTGTGTGCTAAAGAAGTAGATGAGATGGCCTCCTCCTCTACTTTAACAAAACTAGAGGTGACAAGTACTGGGAAAGAGACTCCATTGGAAACACTGCAGATTGCTCAGCCAGCAAGGGATATTATGGCAGGACAGTGAGATACAGTAACTGTGTTTCCCATGTGTAACCCCTAGGTGTCACTATCCCAAGAGCTACTACCTCTGCCTGCTTAGCTAGCAGCAGGCTAAGGGCATGAGTTCTGAAACGGGTGCCTCCACCCAGAGGTCAGGGTTGATAATGGTCAAGCTAACCTGGGCACAGCCCTCCAGGACATATAACCCCCTTTTCCTTACTAGTAGCCAGAACAATACACAATAATCACTTTCACAATACCCCTGATACAACACACAAGTACCACTGTTTGCACCTTACCACCAGGCTTTCCTCTGGCCTGGCCTGGGGACCTCCTGTAAAACTAGGTTATACACAGCAAATAACAAGCAGTACAGTACTCTTGCACAAACTGGAACCACAGTCAGGGTAAATACAAAAAGAGTTAGATCTGATTTATTTAGGGACTTGAACAAGGAGGGCGTAATCAAGGTTAATTTGCTTAAAAGGCTGTATCAATCAAACTGTTATGCATGCACTTCAGGGACCATAAACGAGTCACACACTCTGGGTACCCAGATGGAGAATGCTGGGCTAGCCAGGAGCGTTGCAGCTGGTTGGGCCCTGTGATGGAAAAAACAACATGCACAACACACACTATATGTAATCCGGGCTGGACGGCTCAGTTCTTGAAAAAAACAGGACAATCAGATGACACACTTTTAGATTAGGCTGTTGTTTCAGGGAGCTACCCTGATGATTACTCACAATACCCAAGACTGGATACAGGCTGGATAACAATTGAGACATCAGGTGGTTAATCTGGAGTGTCAGGAGAAGCAAGGTCCACATAATTGCTGAGGCGTCATTCCTGTTCAAGCATGGAGCAGGGGCTGATCCCCAGCAGGTCTCTCGTTGATGGCTTTTCTGTACAGCGGTAGTCTGGCTGGGCTAGTGTGGCAGGCCCAGGCCAAATGGAGACAAGTCGGATACAGTCGATTTGGGCTGAATACAAGCTTCCAGCAAGCAGAACACAGTTCACACAGTGGGGAACAAATCACGACCCACTTTCAATACACAGCACATTTACAGGTAAGAAATTCTACTGAACCAGGCAAACCGCTCTCCGGTCCGATGCGAAGTCTCTGCACAGACCGGGATATAAAGCAGCTGAAATCCTGACAGGCTGATCGATTCGATCAAAATCTTGGTCATCTTCAGGCATGAGCCTGGTAAAAATCAGTAGCTTACTTCGTTCTCACAAACTTAGATGTAGTCAAAATAATTTTCTCCTCTCCTCTCAGGGACAGCAGGCAGAACATGCAGGCCACAACTCAGGCCTTCCACAGTTCTCCCATGCAAAACTACTCAGACGGCTGCTTGACTGTCTCAAGCTCTTACTTATTCAGCTCCCAACCTAGATCTGACTCAAACTGCAGCAAGCCTGGGAATTTCCCCAAGATCCAAAAGGTTCAGTTAGCTGATTCACAGGAGCTCCTCCTTCAGGTGCAAAAGGTGCCAAAGTCCAAAACTACAAATCCTACAGATTTTGACTCCAGACAGCTCCTTAGTCCGGCTCCATTTTAGGTCCACCAATACTGATGGGTCTAATTGCAGTCCAGGACCAAGATTTATTTATTTATTTAAGAGTTTTACCAGGAAAGTCATGCTGAGCAGGAAACCACTCGATTCCAGATGCATCCTGGGGGTAGGGGATAGGAGCCATAATACAGACATATAAAATATAAACATTTACAGATCATACAGTTGACACTGAACCAGTGTTTGAGAGATAAAGCTCACAACAAGGCTAAGAGTAGTAGCGGTCCTAGAAGACAGTAATAGTATGCAATTTAGAGGTGAGTACTAGTGCCATGGAACCATAAAGTAATAGTTACAGAGTAATCAGCATTAACCTAAACATAATCCTCGTTTGACCAATTTCCCTACACAAGAATGGAGGAGTTGGGATATTGTCTGCAGTGGGACCCCATGTGTAAGTTAACAACTAGGGCCCCATTTGAGAGAGCAGGTGGGGATTGCATGTTGCTGGTGTACCGGATCCTTATTTATGCTAGGTACATGTACATCTGATGGAGAAATGAGTATTTAGGAGGAGGTTGAGATGCTGAGAGTTTGTGGTATGTCTAATGTCGACAGGCAAAGCATTCCAAAGTTTGGGCATACAGTATTTGAAAGCAGCTTGACCTTTGGATGAACCATAAATGGGACATGAAAAGCCTGGAGTCAAGCGCTCCTGAGGGAGTGGGCTGGCAGTGGTTGGATTGAGAGGGCAGATTCGAGATGGAGGAAGGGACTGAGCCAGTATTTAACTATGGACCTAGCACAGTGAACCTGCCTGTGGGCCTGGAGTGAGGACAGGGCTAGGAGCTGTAGTGGTCACAGTGGTGAGTCATATGGGGCATTCCAGGATGAAGCGACAGAAGGGATGAAGAGTGTGTCCAGACTGGCTAGGGAGGAGGGAGGCAGCGCTTGAGACTATGTCACCATAGTCAAGTAATGGAAGAATCATCTTTGAACAATTTCCTTCCGGGACGATGGAGGATACATCCCTTGTTGAGATATAAGGCACAAATTTAGGATGCAGTTTCTTGTTAATCAATTAGTGTGCATGGACAAATCAAGGTGCTGGTCAAGCCAGACCCCTAGGTATCTGAAGGAGGTACATGCCTGTATGGGGTCCCATCAATGGTTTGATAGATGAAGAGTGCGTGCTAGATGAGAGACTCTTCGTCACGAGCCAAAGGTTAGTGAGACAGTTTTCTTGGTGTTAAGGAACAGCTGGTTGGAATGGAACCAGTGTTGAACAGCGTTGAAGTCCTGTTGTAATACAGAGGCCACTTCAGCAGTAGAGGGGCCTGTGGCATACAATACGGTGTCATCAGTGTACATGTGGATGGATGTGCATGGGCAGGCCAATGGAAGATCATTTAAGAAAATAGAGAAGAATACTAGGCCCAGGACTGAGCCTTGGGGACACCAGTAGTGACTGGCAGGGGTTAGAGTGTGTGGGACAATTTTACAGATTGGTGTCTACCACCAGGTATGAATGAAACCAGCTGGTGGCAGGACCAGAGAGTCGGGCATCCTTTAATTTGGATAGTAGCAAGGGTGGGAGACAAAGGTATCAAAGGCCTTAGCCAGGTCAATGGAAATGGCTGAGGTGATGAGCCCTTTATCCATGTTGGTGAGGATGGCATTGGTGATCCTTAGTAGGAGGTGATGGTTTAGTACAATTTACAAAACCAGACTGATAGGGGTGTGAAGAAGGAGGATGCATCTAGATGGGAGGAGAGTTGGGCGGTCACGAGATGTTCCTGAAGTTTGGCCAGAATGGGAGGAGGAGATGGGGAGGTAATTGCCTGGGCGGAGGGATCACCACCTTTGGGAGGGAATGACTATTGCCTGCTTCGGCTGGGATTTCAGCTATTAAAAGAGATTGAAAAGGTGAGCCAGCGGGATGGCGATGGCAGGAGCCAACAGGTGTGGCATTTTGGCATCCAGTCCCATAGGGTATTTGCCTTTGTTGGGATTGAGAGCCCACGTGCTTTTAGCACTTTGGCTGGGGAGACTAGGTGAAAATAAAACCTGGAGGGCTGGGAGGTGGGTGGCATTTGCTGGAAGTATGAGGTGTGGGGGGTGGGAGAGCTGATAAGAGAGCCTCCGTGCAGCTAGTGAAGAAAGTATTGAAGGCAGAGGCCACTTCACCAGGTTAGGAGGCAGTGAGAGCCTTGGATGGTTAGGGTCGGGGTCAGTGGCTGGGCAGGGAAAGTAGGGATTTGATAGTTTTCCAGAATTTTGTTGGATGATTGAGGTTTGACTTGAAAGCCATCTTGAAGTAATTCATTTGACCTGACATAAGTTTAGTGCAGGAGTTGCAGAGGCACGGTAACTTGGGAGAGACAATTGGGTGCCGTTGTCTTGTGTGTTTTCATGCCTGGTCCCTGACATGGAATTGGTTAATGATAGAGGCAGAGACCCAGGAAGGTGGATGCCCCTGACCCTCTTTTTTTCTGAGGGGTGCACGGGTGTCCCACACTGTGAGGAATCTGGCCTTAAAGTTTTTGAGTGTGTAGTCAATGGAAGAGGCCTTAGGGATGAAGGACCAGGCAACATGTGCCAGATCATACAGAAGAGATGCTAGATCTAGAGATTTGTAGGATCTCATGAGCAGCGTCCTTGGAGGGGTGGTGCAGAAGGCTGTGTACTTTCCTGACCATGTAAGTCACATGGTGGTCGCTTAGGGAGTCTGGGAGCAGACCTGCAGCATTAATCCTGTGGGGGTGAGGTAAGGGCCCAGTCCAGGAGAGTGGTTCTGCATTTTATGGTTTAGACGAGTGGGTTGAGAGATTTGCTGGGTGAGGTTTAGAGCATTTATTTTAGTACGCAGCTTGTAGCTGTCTTTGGCAAACCAACTGAAGTTGAAGTCCCGAGGATGTGGAGCTCTCCTACTGTTGCTGACAACTTTAGTGTATCCAGATGGTCAAGGACACTGGGTGGTGGGGGTGCCAGAGGCACAGTAGGAGCCAGCAACATACACGGGGCAGAGTATGGGAATGATAGTTTGATTAGTAATAAGTCTATTGCTGGCAAAGTGAGGGTAGCTGTACTGGGGTGAACTGAAGTCTGGCGGAGATGTACATGGTAATGACTCTGCCTCTTTTCTTGCCCTGGCAGTTATGCCTAATGAGTGAGTAGCCAGGGTTAGTTAATTCAGCATCAAGTGGTGGGGCTTCAGTCAAGTCTCAGATATGATCAGGACATCTGGGCATATTGATAGGATGATGGGTTGCAGCGCAGGTAATTTGTTTAGAATGCTGCAAATGTTGAGATGCAGTACTTCAAGACTTCTGGGAGAGTAATCGGTATGGAGGGTTGGGAGAGGGTGGGTCAGGGTTTGCTTCAATATCCCCTGCCAATAGGAGTAGCAGCACTATAAGCTGTTTATTTTGGGGCCAGGACCATTTGGCCTGTGGATGGAATGGAGTTCCTAGGGGTGGGAGTGCCACAAAAAGCAGTGATGCAAGTACTGTTTGCACTGAGTGAAAGGAGGAAGGCAGAATGGTAGCACTGAGAACCCATTTATTCATGGAGCCATGGAGAACCTGTTTCAGGAAGGAGGTAGAAGCGAAGGGGCGGTGAGCTGTGCAGAAGTAGGCAGGAGGGGTTTGGTTGCAATTGTGGATAGATAGCTGGAGGGAGGAGGGAGGCTAGGTGAATAGACAGGCAAATTAATGAGAGATATAAAGGTAGCATTCTGCTTGTTGTCCAATGCAGTCAGGAGCTGGGTGTAGTGGCCTCTAGAGGTGACAGCAGATAATCTGTTAATGGGAGAGTGGGCTGATAGGCTGTGGTGAAGAGTCACATCACATGGAAAACCCTATAAAACACTTTGCTGACAAAGTGTGATGGGGAAGGCCAAACACACACACAGTTTGAAATGGCTGGTGCTAATGTTCTGGATTGCGATCTGCACACTGTACCTGGCTGGGCTCTCACGGAGGTGCTCCGACTAGGGGAGAGGCTGGCTTGCAATGGCCCTCGTGACCCCTAGCCGCCTGAGAAAAAGAAAGGGAATTTTAAGGCAACAGTCGGAGGAGGTGCAAAAGTTAAGATACAATCTACATTTGGTGTGGGAGTACAGCTTCCCGAATTGCTTAGCTCAATATTAATTTTTATTTTTTTTCTACCAGTAGAGCAACTCCAGGGCCAATAGGCACTACAGTGCAGCAGAGCTGCTCCAGGAGTT
Organism: Neoceratodus forsteri; assembly: GCA_016271365.2. Taxonomy (NCBI): domain Eukaryota; kingdom Metazoa; phylum Chordata; order Ceratodontiformes; family Ceratodontidae; genus Neoceratodus; species Neoceratodus forsteri. The sequence goes on from CM057454.1 coordinate 1,059,491,576, forward strand.
TGGAGCCTTTACAGGTGCAACGGGTTGAATTAATGTCACAGCAGTAAGCTGGATTGGGTCCTGTGCTTAGATGCACTTTTAAAATGAAGGCAGGCTGGTGTGGTTCCTTAAATCAATTTGATTCCCACAGTTGGTGCTACTTTACAATAAGAGGAAAAAAGGCATCTGGGCTGGCTGCCAAGTGCTAACAATCCCACAGTTAGAATTAATTAGTACTGAGAATAGTCGGGCTGTTTTGCACTAGCTACTTAAAATCCCTAAGTGCTAAGGTAACCACTAGAGCTTGCTAAAAACAAGAAAATGAACTTTACATACCACAGTTAACTTAAAGCTAAGTGGATCTAGTTCAAACACTGTAGATTTTACAGGAAAAAAGGCAATGGCAAAACTATTTGCATAGCTATGCCGAAAGAAAAGTGAAGTAGAAGTCCGTTTTTTTTTTTTATTGAAATAGGCGCCAAAGCAGCTAGGCCCTTGTGGAGATAAACAAAACAGTCCTTGCTGCAAAGAGGCAGGTTAGACAAACTACATTGTCATTATCATAGAAACACTAGAATCTGACGGAGTAAGGACACCTTGGCCCACCTAGTCTGCTCATTTCCCTACCTAATGGATAAGCTGCAGATCCTAGTTAACAGCAGCCTACTTCTTCCTACCTACCCTAAATTCCTTATGACTGTCACATGCATGCTTGAATTCCACCACTGTTTTGACTCCAACCTCCTCCGGAAGGCTGTTCCACGCATCCACAACCCTCTCTGTGAAAAATACTTGCTTAAATTACCTCTGAGCCACCCCCATCTTCAAATTTGCCCCGCTGTTCTTGCGCGCCTCTTTTTGAAAGATGCTACCCTCTTGGGTTTGTTGATTCCTTGAGGGTGTGAAAGTTTCTATCATGTCCCCTCTCCCTCCTTTCCTCAAGGCTATACAGTACATATTAAGCTCCTTAGTCTCTCTTCATATGTCTTCGCTGCAGACCCTGCACCATTTTAGTTGCCCTCCTCTGGACAGCTTCCATCCTGTCTATGTCTTTCGGAATTGGGTCTCCAGAACTGCACACAGTACTCCAGATGGGGTCTCACCAGCTGTCTGTACAGAGGGATATACTTCCTGTTTTCTACTGGTGATGCCTCTCCCTTGCATCCCAGTATCCCCAGTCCTCCTTGCTGCCCTCTCACATTGCTTGCCCACCTTTAAGTCATCTGATGTGACTACCCCAGGTCCTTTCCATTTTTGTTGTTGTTAGTATCTCACCCCCCATTGTGTACTCTTCCCTGGGTTTTGTTTCCCAGGTGCATTACCTGCACTTCTTAGCATTAAATTTAAGCTGCCATACATTTGACCATTCCTCTAACCTTGCCAAGTCCCTTCTCATCCTTTCCACCCCACCTTGTGCATCAACTCTATTTGCAGATCTTTGTGTCATCTGCAAAGAGACATACCCTCCTTCCAGTCCCTCTGCAATGTTGCTTATAAGACATTGAGAGGACGGATCTAATACTGAGCCCTGTGGTACCCCTGAGCAACCCCCCCTTTCTTCAGAGTGGACTCCACTTTCTATCCTCTCTGTGTCCTATTCTCAGCAATTCTTTACCCAGGCTGTCATCTTGGACCCCACTCCAGGATGGTTAACTTGTATATTAATCTTTTGTGTGGGACTGCTAGTCAAATGCCTTACTATAAGTCTAGGTAGGCCATGTCCACAGCCCCCCCTGATCTACTACTTTGGTCACCCAGTCAAAGAAATCTATCAGATTTGTCTGGCAACCTTCCACTGTGAATCCATGCTGCCTTGCAGGTCCTGTGCCCCTCTGGCCTCTAGATATTCGACAATTCTTTCTTTCAGAAGTGATTCCATTATTTTCCCTACCACTGAGGTTAAACTAACAGGTCTGTAGTTTTCCTGCTTCTACCTTGCTCCCACTTTTGTGAAGGGAATCACATCTGCCCTCCTCCAGTCCTCAAGTACCACCCCATCCTCCCATGATTTATTAAAGAGGGTAGTCAGTGGTGTCACTAGTTCTACCCTTAGTTCTTTAAAATTCTGGGATGAATCCATCAGGACCCATTGCTTTGTCCACCTTCAGTTTTAAGAGTTCTTTCAGAACCCTCTCTTCTGTAAATGGGCTGGCATCAACTTCTGATCAGAGTGTTTCTGCTGTTTTGTTTTAGGTACCTCCTCTTCCTTTGTAAATACTGAGCTTAAAAATATTTGTTTAGTATCTCTGCCTTTTCACAGTCACCCTCTGCCCACCCTCCCTCCCTTTATTAAGCCTCACTATCCCTCCCTTGGTCTTCCTTCGCTCCTGATGTACCTATAAAGGTTTATCCCCTTCTTAACTGAGTTGGCTATCTTTTCCTCGGTTTGGGCCTTTGCCTATTCTAACTGCCTTCCCAGCTTCCTTTTGCTTTAACTGATAAAGTTCTCTGTCCTGCTCCTTCTACGATTCCTTGTACTTCCTAGAATGCTTTTTTTCTCTTGAACCTTCACTGCCACTTCCTTTGAGAACCATAGTGGTTTCTTACATCAGATTCGTTTTGTTTATTTGCTTCACAAGGCTTGTTACCTCTGTGATGGCAGTTTTAATATTCCCCACTGTTCTTCCACCCTTCTTCCTGCCCATTTGCTAGTACATTCCTTAGGCACTCACCCACATTTTAGCAAAGTCAGCCCTCCTGAAGTCCAGTACTTTTGCCTTTGTAAAAGCTTGACTCTGTTGCTGTGTTTATTGTGAACCATACTGTTCGATGGTCGCTAGTTCCCAGATAGCTACCCACTTCTACATCTGTGACCCTCTTCATCTCCATTTGAAGAGAACCAGGTCAAAGATTGCTCCTCTGAGTGGGCTCCAATACTAGTTGTTCTAAGGATACCCCTGTAGGGCATCTAGAATAACCCACCATCGAAATGACTGCTGCAACTGCACTCCAGTTAACATCTGGCATATTCAGATCACCCATCAGCAATATCTCCCCTTTTCTGCCATTCTAAGTACACTTTCTATCATTTCCTTGTCCATTTCCTACCCTTGAGAGAGGGGGTCTATACAACCCCTGTATGCGGATTGGTTGCCATTGCGGTCTCAAATTTACCCACAGTGCTTCTTACGCCTCCTGTTTACCCTTTGTTGTGTTGCTTTGATTCCTTCCATTATCACTCCCGGGTGGCCCTGAAAAGGACCTCTGGTCTCAGTGAACTTACCTGGTTACTAAAATCTTAATAAATAAATAAATGATTTTCAGCAAATAGTCACAACTTTCAACAGAGATCCTTCTCAGATTACTTATGACTGCAATACAGACAAGCTCTTAAAGAGAGCAGTACCAGAGCTATAAAGGCACTCTCTGGCAATCACATTTAAACTGCTAATAAGGACACCAGCCTGGCAGTGAGCATTTAGAGCAAGTTTGAGGAAGACATTTTAGGAACCCCCATTTGTGAGAGTTTACACTCCCAGCCTGGAGAAAACTTGGCGTCACGTCAAGTCTGTACCATCATGCATCAGTTAACATAAACTTATGCTTTTACTATACATATTCAGTAAGCTTCATGATACTATATCCATTCTGACAACACATTGTGCATATTTTACTAGGTAAATTGAACATTACCATACTGAATCATGTAATAACTTCTTGTACCTTAAACAATGCAAGGGGGCCCTCCTATCAGCTAACTTGGGACTCAGAGGTCAGGGGCACCATGGTGATATAGAAAGACAAGTAACCTGGAACTGGTTGTCAAGCTCAATTTGGGCAGTGAGCTTGGTGAGACATAAACACTTTTCTGCACAACATTGAGAGGCAAATCCACTGGCCTCACGGAGAATCATAACTCAGGGCATACTACTGGCTTGACAGCTCAGCCCAGTCTTTCTGAGAGACAACTACAGTCTCTGTACTCTCAGCATGAATCTGGGGACTCTGCGTCACTTATGAGGGGTGCCTCTACATCATGGGAAACATCCAAACTTGGGCACTGTTGGCTCCTTGCTCTGCAGCGCTCTGTTTCTATAGCAGCTTGACTAATTTTACAAGGCTCAAGGCACAATCAAACTTTAGCGCACTGAGAGGGGTTGCCAGCACTCTCATAGTGTTCTCAAGTTCTGGTATGTCACCGAAAGACTCAAACCATCAGCCTCCCTCAGGCAAATCATACAGTTCCACAACGCAGGAGACTCCAGCATCTTTAGACGTGATACTTTGCACTTCACTTTCAGAGCATTGGCTCCAGGACAAAGCCGGAGGGTTAGGGCAGTCCAGAGGCCCAGCTTCATCCTCCACAATTAATCAGGGTTACTTGAAACAGCTGACTCAGTTCATAAGGAGGTAATAGGCAAGTAGCACTCACTTTCATCAGAGTGGGCTGACAACCCACTATCGTTCTGGGCTTTAATTGCCACAAAAGAGTTCTTTGCCTACCTACAGTTACGGCACTTCCTACAGTTGGGGACCCTGAAGGGCCACCCCGTACCGCATCCAGAACACCAGGTAATAGAATTTCTCCTGGGTGTTGCAGGGGGCTCAGTCCTGAAATCCCACCTGATTTCAACAATTTATAAGGTCTGCAAGGGCCCACAGGACCAACATAGACTACCTGTCCAACAGGTTTGGGGAAAAAGAACTACAAATACCCGAAAATCTTATAAGGTGGGACTTGGTCTGGGGATTGGCACAGAAAACTTCCTCCTCCCCTTTCTGGAGAGAGTTTAGATGGCAGATATTAACCAGATACTTCAGAACCCCAGTAATAACGAAATACTATAGTGAGACAGCCTCGGAGCAGTGCTGGAGAGGCTGTGGCCTGAAGGGGTCACATGAGCATATCTTCTAGAACTGTCCTAAACTCAGTAGATCCTGGGAAGAGGTGTCTGAACATATGAGTGTTATCCTCCAGATCCAGGTCCCTACGGACCCTCGGTATTTGCTATTTGGGGAGCCACCCTCGGGGATGCGAGGCTCCAAAGCAAAATACCTGTTTCCCATTCTGGTAGCGATGGAACAGAAATCAGTTACAAAGTTATGGCTTACTGACAAGTGCCCGACTGAGGAGCAGTGGTTGACTGGATGCAATCAGATAAAAACAAAGGAAAACTTACTGCCAATTTGCACCTTCAACCTGACTTATACAGGTCCCAATGGCTGCCATACCACGAGTTCAAGAGTCGTAGGGAAGGATTTCCAATTGTAGATATCCTAGCTAGGGAAACCCTAGACAAACAATAAAAGTTTATATCTCACACAAAAACACTTGCCCTACCCGTACTTGGAAGGGCTCTGCTGCATGGGGGTGGGGGGGTGGGAAGGAGGTTTTTGTGTACTAATTAGCAATAATGCCCGACAGGGTGTGTGTCATGCTGGGATAACGTCACACCTCAGGTGGTTGGGCATGAGGCCACAGCCCGAGTGCATCCAACAACTGACGTGTGACGTTATCCCAAATGACACACACCCTGGAGGGCATTATTGCTATTATACAATGGCTCGTTGTTATACAGAACAAGAAAAATAATTTTAAAGATGGTTTTGTGTGGTAAAATACTTTTGTTTTTTAAGAGAAGATGAAACAATCAATCATAGGCTCCAAAAAAATGCTCATCTACAGGTTCACAGTGAGGCTGAGACTAGACCCGTGATGTTGTACTGGGATAACATCACGGGTCCAGTCCAAGACTGACCAGTCAGAGTCCAGGATTTTTTCTTGCCATTGTATAATTTATCCTTCCCCTTTTTTATTATTGACAGATTTAGTTTCCTTCAAGAGTTTGTTGTCACTATGACTTTGGGGGATAATTAGCTCCCTTTCAGATCTGTTTATCAACTTAGGTGGTTAGACATACACCTATATCTGTAGGCTATTTTACACACACACATGACTGTCATAGTGCATTAGATTATGTATGGTATCTTGCAATGTCTGTCTGCCATTGTTAAAATTGTGTAGTATGAATTGTTTTTCTTTGTGGAAAAAGCTGGAAAACAATAAAATTGCAATAAAAAAAAAGAACAGAGACCCGGCAAAAAAAAGACAAAAAAAAACAAAACAAAGGACGAGCAAGCTGTGAGTTAGCAAGAAGGGGCACGAAAGAGTAATCATTTGGTTGGGAGCTCCTTTGCTCAGAAAGTGTGGGTCATGTAAATTTTCATCAGTTAAAAAAGGAAGAAATGTCATTATAGCATGGAAAGGAATGAGGAAGTAACAGTTTGTCTTACAGAGAGGCAGAAGCATGAACATCAGCGGGTGGGACTGATTTAGCAAACAGGATGTAGCATTCTTAATGATTGATGGTTAACTGTTTGAATAGCAGTTAGGGAAAGGGTTACAAGGCCACAGCAGCTGGGACTACAGCAATGAAAAAGAAAGCATGGGAATAGTTAGTGAATGTGCAACAGGTATGTCAAACAGTTTTTTTTGTATTGAACCATGAGCGATAGCAGCACAGCAGGCATGGGAGGGGACTATAGCAGGAACTTGCAGGAACTCTGAGAAGCAGCAGTGCAACATAAGCAGAAACAGTTTTTCTTTGAGTAAAATTTAAATGCACACATTGTGGGCTATGCACAAATGGGCAGGAAATGCAGCGCCTGGTAGTACCCTGCCCGGGTGTACTATATTGGCCCCCAGACAGGCGCAGGTGCAGTATGCATGATCGCATGCACCCAGGAGGCACCTGTTCACAGCCATGCCCCCTGGTGCACAGGCTCATGCAGGGCAGCTGGGGGTGGAGCCGCGGGCCTGGGCAGGCATCCAGCCGGATGCCTGGCCCAGGTCCCACAGTGGATCCCTTACACAGCCGGGTGCACTGTTGGCTGTGCACCCCTGCAGATGACAGATAACCAGTGGCTATGGATGTGTGTGTTGGGCAGTGCTGCCGGCTGTCCCAAGACACGGCACTGATGGACCATGCGGGGGGGTGTCAGTGCTGCAGGTGTGTGTGGGGTACTGCTCAGAGATGGGTGCACCCATGTGAGGGTGCTGTGCCCTCTGGGCACTGTGTAGAGCTGTGAGCAGCATGGGCACTGTGATGCCGCCCTGGGGTGGGGGTGCTGAATTGGGGGGGCTGAGGCTGCACCGTGTGTGTGGGGGGGGCTCTGCCTCTGGGGTACAGGAATGGGGCTGGCCTGCTCTGTGGGGGATGCCCACCTGCCGTGGAAACATTCTCTTGGCTGGTGTGCATGGGGGCAGGGTGCATAGGGGACATATGACAGGGTACACCCTGGGAGAATGGCCACCCTCCTACATGCCCTGGTGTGCTGCACTATGTGGCTTTGTGTATGCCGCATAGTGCGAGCATGCCCCCAGTACATAGATCCACATGGCCGAGGGATCCAGCATGTTATCACCTTGCGCCTCATTCGTGAATACCGTGTGGGGTCCGTGAGACCCCCACTGCATAGCATTCATGCGTTTCTATGCCTATGTGCCTGATTTCCATGGGCGAGGCATAGTGTATAGGGCCCATTGTTTGTAGGGATTACATTTAGTTTACAGAGCATTTAAATGTGTACATTGACATTGTGAGCTGATTAGTTTTTCTTTATTCGGATACACTTTTCTCACTAACAGGTAAATAAAATGCCAGCTGTTTTAAATGAGTGACCACTCCCCTGTCAAATGTTTATGGAACAACTACTGTAAGTCCCCCACCAGAATCATAAAAAAATGGCTGCTCTTAAAGAACCTCCTGCCACAACTAAAAGCTGACCTCGAAATCCTCGACTGGTCAGACCTCATAGAATCCAATGATGTGGACATGGCGCTCAGCCTCTTTATTGCAAAATTTAATGCTGTCTGTGACAAACATACCCCTGTCAAAACAAGGAAAGCCAAAGGACCTCTTAACCCCTGGATTATCCCCGACCTAATTGCACTGCTTAACGCATGAGATCAATACTGGCTAAAAGCTCGATCACAGGACTCTGTAGCAAACATCCAGCGATATAAAAAGGCTTGCAACGACTGTAAAAAAGCAATCAGACAGGCAAACAATAAAGTTTACAAAGAAGCCCTCACCAACTCATGGAACAGCAACAAGTCTTTCTGGGCAAACCTGCAGGATATTACAGGGAAAGATCCAAAAACACCCCCTGCTATGCTCACTGTCGAGGGTGTCCCGACCTTAGACCCCCTACTCATTGCCAACTCACTGAATCAGGCATTTATTTTACTGACCTCAGTAGTGTGCTCTTGGTGGACTTCTTTAATGCCCTTAACCCAAGAAACATTGCAAGGGTGTCCACACCACTTCCCCTCTGACCGCTTTTCCACTTCAAGATAGTATCTGAGGCAGATGCAAGAAAATACATAGAGAAGGTCCTAGGAAAGTCAAGGCATAGTGAGGACTCACTGGATCTCAAATTTGTTCGCCTGACACTGGATGAAATAATTAGACCACTAACAAAAATAATTAACCTCTCCCTCTGCCACTTTCAATTCCCTCAAAGATGGAAGTCTGCCACAGTAACTCCTGTACATAAAAGTGGGGGATGAACTTTACAGAACAATTACAGACCAATCTCCATACTCCCGCCACTCTCCAAGGCACTGGAGCAGATTGTGGCTGACCAGATGGTGGGCTGTCTTAACCAACACAAGCTCCTCTGCCCAGAGCAACATGGGTTCTGGGGTGGCCATAGTACCATCAAGGTCCTTCTAGAATTCACCAGGTCCATCAATAACGCCTTGGACCAAAGCCACCTAGTAGGGGCATCCTTCATTGATCTATCAAAGGCTTTTGATAAGGTTCACCATGCCTTCCTCCTTGAGCAGCTTTCTGAAATTGGACTTGCAACAGAAACTGTGAGTCACAAAGAAAGATTCAGCACTGGAAGGATTCAGCAGTATCAGCAGTGTAATTTTTAATACAAGAAGAAGTGCCCAGACAGAACTTCCACTAGCCCCAGCGTTTTGGCCCTTCAGTGGGCCTTCATCAGGGGGCAGATCTGAACAGAAACCATGGACTGGTTTAGCAGCTACCTGAGCCTCCACTCCCAACAAGTTAGGACTGGAGATGTCCTATCAGAGAGGATGGTGGATGCATGGAACAGCCTTCCTGAGGAAGTTGTGGAGTCTAAAACTGTGGGAGAATTCAAGAATGCAAGGGACAGACATAGGCAATTTTAGTGGGGGGTAGGAAGAAATAGGCTGTTGGTTAAATAGGATCTGCAGCTTATCCTCTAGGTAGGGGAATGGGCAGACTAGGTGGGCCAAGCGGTCCTTATCTGCCGTTAAAGTCTATGTTTCTATGATAGCTGACCTGTCAGATCCGGTGTACTACAAGGGTCGATACTGGGACTGCTGCTATTCAGTGTCTTCTTAAACAACCTACTGGCCTCTTGCCAGTGCCACATGCTCTTATATGCTGATGACACGGTAATCTTTGCCAGCAACCCGTGCCTGGAACTCCTCGAAACTAATCTCCAAAGTGGCTTTGCATCAGCCAAAAAATGGTTCACAGAACAAAAGCTGGTCATGAATTACAAAAAGACCATGACCATGCTGTACACTACAGCCCAAAACAAACTAAAAACTACCCCTGGCAATATGGAATGACAGTGGCAGCACCCTGGAACTCATCCCACACTTCAAATACCTGGGGGTTACAATCAACTCCTCCATGTCCTTCACACAGCACATCGACAACACTGCCAACACTGCTAAAGCCATCAACACCAGAATCGGCATCCACTACTGACACAGGCACTGTCTCACCCATGAAGCACTGAATCTGGCAATTAACAGCTCAGTTGTATCCGTTATAGATTATGGACTGGTAATATATAATAATAATAATAATAATAATAATTATAGCTTTATTTGGCAAAAGCGCCTTTCAAATATCAAGGCACTTTACAAAAGAATTAAAAGAAGATAATAAAACAATAAATACAGTATAAAAGCAAACAGAGTTCAACAGGGTTCATTTACTAAATGCCATCAAAGGCCTGGCACCATAAGTAGGTTTTCAATGCTTGCTTAAAGCCTCCCACTGTCGTGCACTCCCACAGCCGACGGGTTAGAGAATTCCAGAGGGTAGGGGCAATATACATAAATACACGTGCCCCAGATGACTTCAGAGACACCCTCGGGATCTCTAGCAACCCCTCATCGGCTGAACGGAACTGTCTTTTGGGGCGATAGGGAAGCAGAAGCTCTTTCAAGTAGTCAGGGCCTAGTCCGTGTAGGGCTTTGTAGGTCAGTAAATCAACCTTAAAGGTGATCCGCCACTGAATCAGCAGCCAGTGCAGACTGTGCAGAACAGGGGTAATATAAGATGTTCGAGAAATCCTCCTCAACAAACGCACTGCCGCATTCTGCACTAACTGCAAGTGGCGGGTATCAACCCCAGGAAGCCCATAAGTATAGGGAGTTGCAATAATCAAGGCACGAGGTCACAAAGGCGTGGACAAGTGTAGGCAGGTCTCCAAACGGAATGAAGTGCTTGATCTTGGCGATGTTCCTAAGATGGTAAAAGGAAGACTTGATGACTGCTGATGCCTGAGATCATAAGGTCAGCCCATCATCAAGCACCACCCCCTGGTCCTGCACCCGTTCAGAGGTAAGGATCTGGGTGCCCACATGATAAATTCCAGAGAGCTGACCAGTCCTCAGTCCCTCTATCTGGTGACCCAACTCCACCACCATCACCTCTGTCTTTCCCGTGTTCAACTTTAGCCAGCTCGAATTCATCCAGTCCTGGATTTCCACAAGGCAGATGTTAAATACCGAGAGAGCACTATCCTGGTTGGATGCAAAAGACAGGTAGAGCTGGATATCATCAGCATAGCAGTGAAACCTCAGCCCATACCATCTTACAGTGTCTCCGAGGGGCAGCATATACACTGCAAACAACATGGGGGAAAACACTGAGCCCTGAGGTACCCCACAAGACAGAGAGAATGGGCCCGAGAAAATAACCCCGGACACCATTCTCTGAGTTCTGCCAGTGAGAAAAAATGTAAACCACCTGAGAACCGTATATGTCAGGCCACAAATGGACCTCAGATGCCCAAGCAATACCCCATAGTCCACAGTCTCAAAAGCTGAGGAGAGATCAAGGAGCACCAGAATAGTAGGGCTCCTCCGATCTCTCGCCATCAGGAGATCATTGAGCACCCGAACCAGCGCAGTTACGGTACTATGTCTCTTCCGAAAACCGGACTGGAGGGGTTCATAGATGTTATGGATGGTCAAGTGGTTCTCCAGTTGTACTGCCACCACTTTCTCAATAACCTTCCCTATAAAAGGGAGGTTAGAGATTGGTCTGTAGTTAGCCAGAGAGTCAGGGTCTGCAACTGACATGGCAGTGCATCGCATCGCTGTTGCCCTAAATAAAGCCTGCCGTTTGCTTACAAATACACCTAAATTAACCCATACCTGCAAACTCTATACCTGTGCTGGCTGGCTCCATCTTAACTACAGAATAAGATATCAAGCCTGCCTTCTTGCCAAAAAGGCTATGCTAAACTGGCTTTCTCCTGGAGTTCAGAACCTACTGTCCCTACCGCTAAACACCAGACAAACTAGGAGCTCCTCCACACAAACCTTCCATGTGCCCAGATGCCGCACATCTATGGCACAACATGCTTTCTCCTACCAGGCATCACTCTGGAAAAATGGACTACTGTCTGTTATCTCCGGTGCTGCTACTCTTGGATCCTTCAAAATCGGACTGCACCAACACCTTATTGACAGGAGTTCCTACAGGTGCCACCGCAGAGACACCCCACACACCGACTGACTTCCACCAGTACTTCCCAGTCCTTATCCCTTGGGATAGGCAAACCCAGGTGGTTAGCAATCCCCCCCAACCTCTTATACCCCTATCCTGTCCCAGTCCAACCCCTGCCTCTTCCCACACTGCCCTTCTTACCCTGCCCCTCTTTCTCCCTTCCTTCTCCTGTTCCTCCTACTGATGCAGGCATACTTTGTACAATGCAGCAGCTTACCTGTTCCTGGATGGATTTTATGTACCCGTTATGTTTAATACTCTCATTATCTGTTTGCCAAACTCTCATTGTATTATCTGTAAATTGTCCTCAGTCTTTTTTTGCCTTGTTGTTTAATGTATTTGACATGGAACCTCTCAATGAGCATCTGCTCACAGGTGTATCCAAGACTTCAATAAAAAAATAAAATGGCTCATTGATTCATTTGCATTATACAATAGCAAGAAAGAATCCTGGCTTCTGATTGCTCAGTTTGCTACCACAGCAGGGATGTTATCTTTGCATAAAATCCCAGCTCATCGTTTGCATCCACATCGTTTACATCTTCTCTTAAGAAACAAAAATATTTTTACACACAAACAACAACATTCTTTAAAATAATTTTTTTATTCTGTATATAACAGCAAGCCATTGTATAATGGGAAAAATGCCCTCCAGGGTAGGTGTTATGCTGGGTTGACATCCCTTCTTGGGTGCTGAACACGCTCAGCCTGCAGCCTTGGGCCCAACCACCCAAGGTGGGATATTATCCCAGCATAACACCCACCCTGTCAGGCATTATTCCTTTACTACCCCCCTACTTTTGAGCACTTGTTTTTAGCCATGCATTAGAAACTTCTAATGCATGGCTAATGACCAGTCAGGAAGCAGGATTTTCCCTTCCGGTTTTATACCTAATAAGAACACTTCAAGTCAACTATATCCTGCTGACTAAGGCACTAAATAGATCCTTTCCAACAATACAAATGCAGCTAAACACTCACAACAGTAAGCAGGATATAGACTGTCTCTAAAGTATACTAGCAATGAAGTACACATTTAGAACACCAGAGGCTCGATATTCAGTAAAGTGCTAAGTAGAGTGCAAAGGTTTGTGCTGCACTTTATAGTTGCTTAGGAGTCTGAGAATGCTATATTCAGTTGGATAGGGCACCAGTGCTATTGGACTGACTATAGGGCCATGTTGGCACAGCAGTAAGTCAAGTAATGCTGCCCAGACATGGCTCCTGAAGTGTGCCTCAATCCGGAGTACTATCTGCAATATTCAAAGTGACCCATGCAAATGAGCCAATTGGACATGCAAGGTGCTGAGCGGCCATTTGCATGCCCATTATGGACCCAGTTGCATGGATAGTGGAGGCAGGTTAGTGTGGCATTGCCCCCCTTTCCGATCCAAGATATGTAACTATCCCTGGTGCTAGTGGTGCTAGTGGTTCCCTTCCCTCCATTCACCAGCCCGTATTTAAAATAAACTCCCTGGTACTAGTGGTCCCCACTTGATCACTGGCCTGTATTTAACCCCCCCCCCAGTGCTAGTGGTCCCTCCCTCTATCCGATCACCAGCCCATAGTAAAAGTTACAAGCCTCCCTGGCATCCAGTGGTCCCCCTCCTGGGCACCAGTCCACAGTACCATCAGTCACAATGCCCCACTCCCTGGCATCTAGCAGCCTCCCATCATAGCACTGAGTACCCACACCCCCAGTCACTTTAACAGTATCCTTGGTGCTGTGGGTGCATACAGTGACTGGCACAGCCCTCCTCACACCTTCTTGGCTGGCCCCATACGTTCAGGCAGGGAGTGCACATCTTATTTACAGGACAGGGTGCGTCACCCTGTCCTAAATGTAAGAGGCATGTGTAGCGCCCCAGAGTTGGGGGAACCACAGAAAAATAATGAATAAAAAAATGCTCAGCTATAGGTGCCTTAATACAGTAAACAGGTGCCCAAGAAATGCATAGGTGCCCAGTTTAAAATGGCAACACAAAACTCTTTACAAATCCTGTCAAGAATAATATAAATAGCTTAGAAATAATGCACAAAATAAGCCTTTCTGCCTTGCTGCAGCTAATGGAATGTTAAGCTGAGCTAATAGAATGCCCACTGTGTGGCACCTGCCATGCTTCCAGAAACAGAATGCAGAGTGCTGCAGCTTGAAAATTAAGTTTCTGTTAGGGAGAATCATGGTGACTGTGGAGGAGTGAGGGCACAGAAAGTGAGGAGGGATGAGAAGGGCTTGCCAGGAGGGCTGAAGCTGTCCCTGAAGGCTTTATTGTGTGCCTCCTGCCTCCAGTCACTGAAGAAATGTACCTGAGTGAAGTGTCTGCTCTGCAGTGCCGTCCTGAGCCACCTGTGAAGAGAAACGACGTTCCGCTGTGTCCTGGTGCTCCATTTTATTATTTTTAAAAAATCCAGTTTTGGTCCCTCGGTGGCGGTGGTAGCATTGCCGCATTGTTTTGTGCTGTTTTGGGATCTTTTGTAAGGTCCCCAGTCGTCCTGCAACTGCCTAAATCTCCCCTCCCTCTCTGAGTAGCACCCCGCCTTCCATCTCCAGTTCCTGCCTTCCAGTGGTGCGGATGAGTTGGCGGCAGCACACTGTAACATGCTGGCCACCCTGAAAGAGAAAGAAAAGTTAATTTATTTATTTTAAATAGTTTACGCTAGGCGCAAAGAGAAACGGCCAAGAACCATTGAGGGGCAGTCCAGAGGCTCCTGATTTAAACAATTATAGCCTTCGGGGTGTAGTGATGCCCACAGGGGAGGGGTTAGCCAAGAGAAAGCCTCAGAAAAGCATTAATATTTGTGAGAAAGGCATGGCAGTGAAGAGTGACAGTTCAGTCCAAGTCAGCCTAGAGACATCTAAAGGGGCCAAGGTTACAGGGAAGCCCAGCATAGTTAGAGGGGCTGATTCCAGAGAATCCGAGAGTGTATTTGCAGGGGCTTAGTCAAGGGAGGGACCTGTGTGTTGGAAAGGGCCCAGAGCTAAATGGGTGGCCCAGTACTTAAAGGGGCCCTGTTCAGAAAAGGACACAGTTTAAAAGGGCACAGCGTCTTAAAAGGGCACAGCCTTAGGGAGGCTCACGATTTTAAAGAGGGCACAGCTGTACAGAAAAACCCAGAGTGTTAAAGGGGCACAGCTGTCCAGGGTGGCCCAGTGATTTAAAAGGGCCACGCCAGATAAAGGCCCAGCGATCAAAGAGGGGCCCAGACAAAGCCAGGCCCAGTTCTTAAAGGGGCAATTCAGGCCCACATGTTTATTAAAAGGGGCAAGGGTATCCCACCAGTTCTTAAAGGTTCAAGTTAGTCTCACTGCTGTTTAAAGGGACAAGTTAGGCCCACCAGTTCTTAAAGGGGCAAGTTAGGCCCACTGCCACATGCACTCCCATTTAAAGGGGCAAGTTATGCCCACTGCTAACCATTTAGATTCCCCAGGTGTTATAGGGGCCCTGTAGCATTAGTGACCCTGGATGTTTAAGGAGTCTGGCTAGCCATACAGAGTCACAGTAACATGAAGAACCCGATTTAGTCAGAGGGACCCTTGTTAGTTAGGTCCACCAGTGCTAGGGTTCTACCAGAAAAGTGAATTGCCTGTATATTTACTGTGATTTGAACATTAAGACTGAATAAGAGACCACTGCAACAAGAACTGAGACTTTATTTTGCATGCAGCTATTGCTACAAGCAGTGAATGTGCCAGAAAGTATTGCTTTGTTGCCAGCCTTCCAAGTTGCAGGGTGTTTGAATCAGTTTTCCAGAGCTTTCCAGAATCTGTTCATCATTGGTATCCAGATCAATTTTCTTCATTGTACTCCAGAAGTTGTCTCCAGTGCATCTACGAAGCAGTTAGCAGCAGATCTTCAAGGAACTGTGCCGCAGTCATTTGCAATGTCCTGTTTATTGTTTTCCACTCTTCAAAGTTTCCCCAAAGTACGGCCTGGCCTGGTACAAAGGTACTGTCCATTTTCTTGTTTTGCTGTCTGTATCGAAGTGCTATCCAGATCTTCTGCCACAGTGTTTTGCATCATCGTCCTTGGCTCAGCCGGCCTTGGTGCCCAGAACCCCGTTGGTGCTTCTGATTCACTGACTTCCTTTCTTCAGAATCTTTGTCATGTTCCAGCAGTCCAGAAGAGGACTTTGGGCTGCTTGGTCAGCACTTTCTTCTTCTTCTTCCTCATGTCCCAGCAAGTCCAGAAGAGGACTTTGGGCTGGTTGGTCAGCTTCTTCTTCTTCTTTATCTTACCTCGGCAGTCTGGAAGAGGGCTGTGGCTGGGTTTGGTGTGTTTCAATTCCAGTGGCCCTCAGTGGGTTCTGAGCTAAAAGAATCGTTGCTTTGTTCTTAACAAGTCCGGCAACCCTAGAGAGGTGGGGTGTGGCTGAAAGACTCATGGCCTGTACAAAATCCTCTCTGCAGTCCCTTAGTTGTTAGCCCTGTCAGCCAAGTGTTTCCCTCTTTTGCTTTATCCTGCAACTCAATTTCTTCCCTGACGACAGAGAAAGTTCACCCGTGCACAAACTGCCTTTTTATGGATGAACATAAAGTTTTACAGTAATACGTTTTAGAGTTCCTTAGAGTGGAGTACTCCAGATAGTTTAGACCCTAGGTAGAGGTGTACCTCAGGGTAGTATCTTGAATATTGTATAGAGATTTGTTGACATAGAGTATAGACCACTCATAAAGTGGAGCTGTTACAGCCGTTTATTTAGAGTCCTCCTTGTACAGGAGAGTAAGTGTAGAAAGTGTACCCTGTGACTGTGTTTTCCTCCCTGGTTTGGTAAGACTAAGGGGAGGAAATGGACAAGGAAATGATAGAAGGTATCCTTAGAAAAAGGAGAGATATTGTTGATGGGGGATCGGAATATGCCAGATGTTAACTGGAGTGCATTTGCAGCAGCCACTTCCAAGAGTGGGGTCATTCTAGATGCCCTACAGGGGGCATGCCTTAGAAAACTAGTATTGGAACCCACTCGAGAGGGAGCAATCCTAGACCTGGTACTCTCAAATGGAGATGGAGAGAGGATCACAGATTTAGAAGTGGGTAGCCATCTAGGAACTAGTGACCATCGAACAGTATGGTTCACAATAAACACAGCAGTAGAGTCAAGCTATACCAAGGCAAAGATACTGGACTTTAGGAGGGCTGACTTTGCCAAAATGGGTGAGTGCCTAAGGAATGCACTAGCAAATGGGCAGGAAGGAGGGGTGGAAGAACAATGGGGAATAATCAAAACTGCCATCACAGAGGCAACAAGCCTTTGTGTGACACAAATAGACAAAACAAAATGATGTAAGAAACCACTATAGTTCTCAAAGAAGGTGGCAGGGAAGGTTAGGGAGAAAAATAAAGCATTCAGAAAGTACAAGGAATCACAGAAGAAGCAGGACAGAGAACTGTATCAGTTAAAGCAAAAGGAAGCAGGGAAGGCAGTCAGAGCAGCAAAGGCCCAAACCAAGGAAAAGATAGCCAACTCAGTTAAAAAGGGAGATAAAACCTTTTATAGGTACATCAGGGAGCGAAGGAAGACCAAGGGAGGGATAGTGAGGCTTAAATAAAGGGGAGGGTTGGTCAGAGGGTGACTGTGAAAAGGCAGAGATACTAAACAAATATTTTTGCTCAGTATTCACAAATGAAAAGGGGGAGGTACCTAAACCAAACAATAGAAACACACTGGATATGGGGGTTGATACCAGCCCATTCGCAAAAGAAAGAGTTTTAAAAGATCTCTTAAAACTGAAGGTGGGCAAAGCAATGGGGCCTGATGGGATTCATCCCAGAATTCTAAAAGAACTAAGGGTAGAACTAGTGACACCACTAACTACCCTCTTTAGCAAATCATGGGAGGATGGGGTGGTACCTGAGGACTGGAGGAGGGCAGATGTTATTCCACTTCACAAAAGTGGGAGCAGGGCAGAAGCAGAAAACTACAGACATGTTAGTTTAACCTCAGTGATAGGGAAAATGACGGAATCACTTCTGAAAGAAAGAATTGTTGAGTACATAGAGGCCAGAGGGGCACAGGACCTCAGGCAGCATGGATTCACAGGGGGAAGGTCATGTCAGATGAATCTAATAGATTTCTTTGACTGGATGACCAAAGCAGTAGATCAGGAAGGGGCTGTGGACATGGCCTACCTAGACTTTAGCAAGGCATTTGACACAGTCCCACATAAAAGATTAATATACATGTTAGCCAGCCTTGGAGTGGATCCCAAGATGCTAGCCTGGGTAAAGAACTGGCTAGAGAACAGGACACAGAGGGTAATAGTAAACGGAATTCACTCTGAAGAAAGGGGGGTTACTAGTGGGGTACTGCAGGGTTCAGTTCTAGGACCGGTTCTCTTCAATGTCTTTATAAGTGACATTGCAGAGGGACTGGAAGGAAAAGTATGTCTCTTTGCAGATGACACAAAGATCTGCAACAGAGTTGATACACAAGGTGGGGTGGAAAGGATGAGAAGGAACTTGGCAAAGTTAGAGGAATGGTCAAATGTATGGTAGATTAGAATCAATGCTAAGAAGTGTGAAGTAATGCACCTGGGAAACAAAAACCCAGAGGAAGAGTACACAATGGGGGGTGAGATACTAAGAATAACACAAATGGAAAAGGACCTGGGGTAGTCATATCAGATGACCTAAAGGTAGGCAAGAATTGTGAGAGGGCAGTAAGGAGTGCTAGGGGGATACTGGGATGCATAGGGAGAGGCAACACCAGTAGAAAACAAGAAGTTGTTATCCCTCTGTACAGACAGCTGGTGAGACCCCATCTGGAGTACTATGTGCAGTTCTGGAGATCCAGTCTCTGCAAAGACATAGACAGGATGGAGGCAGTCTAGAGGAGGGCAACTAAAATGGTGCAGGGTCTGCACCAGAAGACATATCAAGAGAGAGACTTAAGGAGCTTAATATGTATAGCCTCGAGGAAAGGGGGGGACATGATAGAAACTTTTAAGTACCTCAAGGGAATCAACAAAGTCCAAGAGGGTAGCATCTTTCAGAAAAGGAAGTGTGCAAGAACAAGGAGGCACAATTTGAAGATGGGGGGGGGGGACGACTCAGAGGTAATGTGAAGAAGTATTTTTTCATGGAGAGGGTTATGGATGCATGGAACGGCCTTCCTGAGGAGGTTGAGGAGTCAAAAACAGTGGTGGAATTCAAGAATGCATGGGACAGTCATAAGGCAATTCTAGGGCTTGGGGGTAGGAGGAAGTAGGCTGTTGGTTAACTAGGATCTGCAGCTTATCCATTAGGTAGGGAAATGAGCAGACTGGGTGGTCCAAGCAGTCCTTATCTGCCATTAAATTCTATGTTTTTATATAACTATTTGGAACCTATTTTCTGACTCTTGCCTCTCTTTGTCTGTTGCCAGCATCTGTCCCTTTTTGGACCTGTGTTAGTAATTTGTGTGCAAGTTACTGGTGTCATTGGCACAGTTGCATATTTACCCCTTTTTTATTGATGTGGAAACCCGGCACACATTAACATCCTTCTTACCACCTTCGGGGCACCACACATGCTCCCTGCCTAGACATATGGTGGCCAACTGAGGTGGTGTGAGGGGGGCTGCACCGGTTACTGTATGCACCTGTGGCACTGAGGATACTGGTAAGGTGACTGGGGTGGGTGGATGCTTGGTGCAATGGTGGTGGTGGGGCCACTAGATGCCAGTGAGTAGGGCATTGCGACCAGCAGTACCATAGATTGGTGCCCAGGAGCAGGACCACTGGATGCAAGGAAGGGTTGTAACATTTACTATAGGCTGGCAATTGGAAGGGGTTGGGGACCACTAGCACCAGGGAGTTTATAGTAAATATGGGCCGAAGACTGGATGGAAGAGGGGACCACTAGCACCAGGGAGAGTTATTTTTCAATATGGGCCAGCAATCGGAAAGGGGTACCACTAGCACCTGCGGCTGTTTTGTACATTGTGGGCTGGCAATCGTAGGGAAGGTGGGACCAGTAGAACCAGGAAGTTGTTTCTTTTACATTATGGGCTGGCGATTGGAAGGGGGGACCACTTAGATCCAGAGTGTTTTTTTTTTTTTACTAGCGAACAGCAATCGGGGGGGGGGGTTGCCATGGGGTGTGCTCCTACAGCGACCAACTGGCTAATTGGCTGCATTACCTCCTGCAGCCACTAGGGTTGCACTGAGTAGTAGAGGCTTTTGTTTGGTGGTATTTGTGTAGCAGAAAAGGACCAGACTAAACCCTTTTGTGTGGTGCAGATCTGCTGAATATTGACTTGCACCGATATTTCTGTCCCTGCCGCACCATTTGCATATCACCCCATTTTTGGTTTGCACGGGCACTAAGCCTGTTTGCTGGCACAACCAAGCCTTTTGAATATTGGGCTCCAGTGCAAAATCTGGTTTGCATAGGCAAACACCAGTTAGCACCTGTGCAAACTTTTGAATATTGGGCTCTAGGCATCATGACTTCCAGGCATTCAGCCACTATACACAGATTTTTTAGAAATATTTTTTACAGAGACCGAGTTGAGAGCTCTGAAATTCTACAACATAGTTTTTCAGAGTGGGCCACCAAGACAAACATAAACAATAGATTTTTTTCTCCTTATCACGCTCTTGGCAGTGCAAGTGTCATGACAAAATCGATCGTGTAAGAATGGAGTCCTCAGTTTTGAAAAAATCTTCTCCTTTATTTCAATGACATCCCCCTACGTTTCGCTCCTATGAGCTTGTTCACGTGGTTTTATTCTAACTCTGTTTAAAAACAAATATACATATAATTTTTCTTTTTAAATTTCTGCTTTCTTTTACATGTGTATTTATAAATTTTATTTAAACACCGTTAGTCTACCTGTGTACTTCTCCCTGTGTACACTGAATTCATTTCACTCAAGAATAAGCCCTTTAACTTTTTCCTGAAAGGAATGAAATTCATATTTATAACATTTATATAGGGACTGTTAAAACAAAAGCCATGTCACTTCCAGTAACAAAAGTAATACAAACTTTTTATACCCCATGACTTGCATACCTTGGAACGATGCTCTGGGCAGTGAAAAAATGTTTGAATTTGCAAAAGACCTCGCTGTTCCGATTGCAGTTCTTCTTTTTATTGAAAAGATCTTCCCTAGTGATATTCTCTATTTTATTGCTTGCTTGTATTAAAACTTTTGTTGGATATCCCCTATTACTAAACCTTGTAAGCATATCTTCTTTTTGTTCCAAATATTCATTTTTTTCAGCCGAGGAGAACGCCACAGCGTCTCACAAACGCCATTATGCAAAGCACAGTTCGGTTTAAAACTCTGTAAACACTAAAATGCCACTCGCAGCTAAAATTTGGCTTTAATTGCATTTAAACCCATTATTGAGCAAGACTCGTGGAGGTAAGAAACATGCTTTGCTTAGTAATAATGAAAGAATATATTTTAAAAGGGAGCCAAGCCTCTTTTAAGGCATTTTGGTTAAAAGTGCTTTATTATGTGTTTCTATAGAACTGCAATCAGAACAAATAACACCTTCTGCCATAAAAATAGTATATATTTAATAAAAATATGTGCTTTTTGATAACATTTGATCTTTTGTTATAATTTAGCAGGTGATATTTTCTTCATAACCAGATTTTACTTGGAAAGAAGAAAAGATAAACTAATTATTGTTTTTAGAAATATAAAATCATGAAGAGGGAGCACAATAGTGCAAACACATAAAAGGTAAACTTTGTTGATGAAATAAGTATCAGTTTCTTTTGAAAATGATATTAGAATATATTTAGTTTCTCATTGAAATATACTGGACTTTTAAATAGCTCGCAGTTTCTGACATCACAATACCAGAATTCTACTGAATTATTTTTTACTAGCAGTTTGAGAAGCAAAGGTGAAAATCCACTTGTTTCACTGTACTAACAAATATTTTATCATAAAACTAGAAAATAATTACTAACACATCAAAATACAATAAATAAATAGTTTTCCATTTATTAGAAATAAACACCTGGGGGGACATACTCAGAGACGGTCGGTTGTGTGCACCCAATGATGCGCCGCACAATAGAGAAGTGCCGGCCAGCCCTGAGGGCATATTCAAACAGAATGCGTGATCAGAACTGATCGCGCATACTGTCTGAATATCCGACCCTGGAAGCCCAGCCCAAGGTGGGCTGCCTCCTTGTTCCCCACAGCGCAACCAGGGTCATTGCTGAATACCGCTATTGAGAAAGTGTGGTGTATACCTGGCTGCTCCATGACCCCATGTGCGATATTCAGCCAGGATATGCTAATGAGCTCATTGGGCATGCATGGTACAAATGGGCACCATGCATGCTCATTATGAGCTCATTAGCATAACTGCACCCCGAGGAATGCACTGGGGTGGATGTTCCCTGCCCTGATCATGGGACAAGCATTATGGGTGACCTCGTGGTCCCATGGTCATACCCCACATACCAAACCTCATAGCAGGAAACCGCCCCCCCCACCAGCCCCAACAGTGCACAGGATGCCCGGTTACCCTATATCCCTGGTGGTCCAGTGACTTGCACACCTCACCCCATACAGGTCTCCACTGCACCTCAGCCTCCCGAGCTGGTGACTGACTTCTGCCTCCCACACCTCCATGCCCAGCCACTGACTGCACTGTCATTGGACCGGTACTGTACATAGGACACTCCCAATCAATGGGCATGACCATTGTACAGTACCTGTCCAATGACAGTGCAGTTGGCGGTTGGCTGTGGAGGTGTGTGGAGGGTAGAGCCAGTTGCCGGCTCTGGGAGGTTTGGCGGTGCAGGGTGGGCTCATATCATTGTGAGGTGGGGGTCACTACACCATGGAAATTGTCAGGGGGGCATGTGTCATGGTCTGGATGTCGGGGAGTGGGGTCCCTGAACGTGGGTTCTGGGTTCTGGTGGGGTTCCTACTATACACAGAGACCAGGGTATGGGAGAGGATCTGGGTCTCGTGCCACTCTCTAGTGGTTACTGAGGGAACTTGGGGGCAATCCAGGGATGCGGTGCCATCACTGCGGGGAGGAGTGGCAGTGGATGTTGGCATGTAGTGCCATGATGTCATTGCATGTCCTCACTCCTGTGGGGGAAAAAATAAAAAAATCCCCAGAGGACTGACGAGGCGAAGAGGCCCCAGGGATCTGGCCTCACATCCCCAACACAAAACCACTATTCCAATGGTCCCTAGGTGCCAGCCACACGGGACGGACCTTCTAATATCAGAAAGAGCCACCAAGGTAGGTGAGGCAGGCCATCCCCAAGGGGGTGATCTGGGGGCTGGGAAGTCCTGGTGGGGGAGATCATTGGAGAAAGGGTCTCAGTGGGGACTAGAAGGTCCAGGATCGAGTGAGCACCTCTGAGAGATGCCTCAGTCCGAAGGTGCACAGATTGAATCTACCAAAGCAAACCTCCCAGAAAATATAGAATAATGGATGGGTAGGTGGTTATAATGAGAATATAATAACTGGGTTAGGCTTTTTCCCATAGGGAAACCATGGCGTAATTTGCCATTATAAAGGAGTGTTTATAATGGCAAACATGCGCACAGTTTCCCTCGCTATGTGCATGCTCAACCTACAGCTCTTCCGGGTTTTCACCGCTCGCCACCAGATTTCTTCGATAGTCAAAACCGCACCACCGCCACTATCTCTAGGCAGTAAGTAACTATTTAAAAAAAAACTTCCTAACAAAAATCACACCGTAAGGGGGACAACAAAACAAGAAAAAAGTAAACTGCTGCTAAGCGACAGAACTCAGCTAAACATCATCCAGACCCAGCCGCACTCAGACCATTTATTTTATATAATTGGCTGTGGTGAATAAAGCCCTTAGCAATTATATAAATAAAATATGGGATGGTGTGTGTAAACTGAATTTTACACACCTCGGGGTTGGATGCCTGGATAAATCCTCTCGAGCTTAGCTCTATGGGGGGTATATGCCATCCAACCCCTCGGGTGTGTGTAAAATCTCATTACACACACCACCCCATACTTTATTCTCTATTTTACACACACTCAAGGTGTGGGATGCCACATAAACCCCAAGACCAAAGCTTGAGGGGTTTATTAGGGCATCCTACACTGAGTGTGCGTGTGTGTGTGTGTGTGTGTGTGTGTGTGTAAAATTTGAGTTTTAGACACCTACCTACCCATCCATTCTTTTATATAATTACTGGTCTTCACTTTTTCATCACTAGGATTTCTACTGTAGCACTGTAACAAGCTCTTGCAATGGAATAGAGTAATGCAACAGTATTCACTTAGTGCAAATTTTATTACATAAAGCAACTTTCAATATTTATTTTAGTTAGCACTTAACATTGAATTGGTACCATTTTCTAGCATTTTTTTTGTAAGAAAAATATTTACACTCACATTGTCACAGTGAACTCAGTTGGGTTCAGAAATCAGTTCGGTAGCAAAGGTTTTGTTGAAGACACATGAGCATAAAAGAAAAAGCAACGGAAAACTGCAAACTTTTAAAAAAGCAAAAAAGAGGGAAGTTGCACCAGAGATTGACTGGTGCTATGACAATTAAAGTACACAGCATTCAAGAATTCAGCACCCAGTCCAGGATTCATTTAAAAACTTATTTTATTATAAAGTGCTAGGTGCAAATTTCTGGCTCACTGACACCGTTATGGTAACAGGTAGGCTACATAACTCTTACATTTTGCCCAGTTACCCAACAGGCTTCATCAGAGAAGAGAAGAGTTTTGTAGCCTACCTGCTATCATAATGGTGTATGTGAGCCAGAAATTTTGCACCTAGCACTTTATAATAGAATACATTTTTAAATGAGTCCTGGACTGCGTGCTGACTTCTTGAATGCTGTAAACTTTTAACAAACTAGTGTTAACAGTCTGAGAAATGTATTATAAAGGAACTGTTTCTTTTAGCGCACTCCTCTGTGACTGATAGACTTCACACAGGGAGAGTCACTGAATGAAGCTGACAGAAACCACTGAGTGTCACAGAGAAGGTTTCTTGTTTGCAAGGGGAACAGTGGCTCACACTATTCCCTGGATAAAGCCTGTGTGTGTTTGCAGTTATATCAGCAAATTATAATGGGCTTTTTCTGAAGAAAAAAATGTAGACCAGTAATTATAGAGCAGTTCCAGTAGAATTGATAGTTACATTTCTTTTTCTTTTTATTATGCTTTTTTCCTGCCAGCACCTCTAGCCCCATAAGCGGGCTCACCCTGGGCTCGGCAACCCGTACCCTTACCTGGGGATGCCCCCCCTGAGGGGGGGCCGCAGAGGTGGAACTGAAGGTGGCTGGAGGGTCGGGCACTGAGCCCCGGCTCATGCACGGGGGCTGGCAGATTTTTGCAAGTAGATTCCCCATGGAACTGGGAATGTGCAATGACGCTAACGCCAAGGCAAGCATCTGTCCCAGCTCCACCCGCGTTGTGGTGTGGTGCCATGTCCCCCAGCCTCTGCCAGGGGGCAAGCGATGCCAGAAACAGCTCCCCTACCCTCCCAGGAGAAGGAGAACAGACATCTGGATGCTCGATCCTTCTCCTCCCCTGCTGACCCCTGGCAGTCCATGCCCATTCCTGAACATGGGTTCCCAGTGTGGCGCTAGGTGTGGCATCCAGCACCTCAACCCTCAGCGCCAATGGTCTGGCCACGATAGTTACATTTCTTGTAGCACAGCACTGGGGGACACCTAGTACAGAATATATAACCCTGTTTAAACCCAAAATTAATACACACATTTAGAGCTATAGTAGTCAAAGCCCAAAATTAATACACACATTTAGAGTTATAGTAGCCAATGAGCTAGAGCTCGCTCTGGAACTCTGTTTTTTGATGAAAAAATATATATCCTATATTGTGGCTGCCAAGGCCATGGGAGCCCACCCACATGGCACTGATGTGCCAAGAAATTATATAACAAAAAGGAACATGGCATAAGAGCCACGAAACTGCTAATGCATGAGAATGTCCCTAAGAAAACAGTTCAGCTAACCCATAGCTACTGTCTCTGTGTTAGGGTATGCACTTAAAAATTGAAGAAACAAACACTCCTTCCCCTACATCTGCCAGAGTCCCAAACATTTAAATTCTGCAGCACGACAACTACCTGGAAAAAAAAAAAAGATATTTGTATACCAGATCAAGTAACCTCAGTCTTGAATGATGGAAGTTCATTGGGGGGGGGAGTTACTTGCTTTTGTAGTACCATTTTATACTACTGTGAATAACTTGTTATGGCCGATCTCCTTCTGCCCTTTCAATGTCTTGCAGATCTGATTCATATCCTCTGGAGTCTTCTCTTAGGAAGGAAAACCTCCCCGTGTTCTACAGCCTTTTATACTTCATCCTTTTCTATTTTCTTTGCAGTTAGTTATCCAACATGGCTTTGGTTCATGGAGTGTTCCCCAGAGATCCATTTTGGGCCCTACCCTGTTTTTGATTTATATAAACTATCTTACTGAATTAGTTACAAATACAAAAAAAAAAGACTTTATGCGGATGATACCATATTGGCGGCAAGTGGGGTAAATAATGAATCAATGGAATTAAAATTACAAAATTATTTTTCAAAGCTATGCACATGGCTATCTGGGTCCAAACTGGTGTTAAACAGCAAAAAGTCTAAAACTCTGGTATTCAACATAGCTCAAAAGAAAAAGGAAATAAAAAATTATGAAATTAAAATTAAAACGAAATTCTGGCTCAGGTGAAAGAATACAAGTATGTGGACATATGGATTGATGAGAATTTAAAATTTGGTTATCATATAGAAGAAATAACCAAAATAATTAATAGTAGACTTGGAACCTTCAGGCGCACTGGTTACTGCATCACTAACCAAATGAGAACTTCTATTGTGAACCAGTTGTTGTTTCCCATTTTGGACTATGATGGCCAAGTATATGGTTTTGCAAACAAAGCCCTGCTAACAAAGTTTGAGGTGGTTTATAATTGCCTGGCCAGATTCATTCTAAAATGTGACTGTAGAACACTCCATTGCAATCTGTACGAGAACTTGGATGGCTAACTCTAGAGAATAGGTGGAAATTAATCTGGGCAAATCAAATTTATAGAACAATTAATTTTGCTAAGCCAATGTATCTGCTGAAAAACTGGAAAACACAAGACATAAATATTGCTTAAGAAGCAGCAACATTAGAGAATTCAGATTGCCAAGGTCTCTGAACAAATATGGAAATATGATTTTTTTCTTTGTTGCTATGACTCTGTGGAACTTATTAAATAACTCCTCCGAGGGAGTGGCCAGAAATCGTAAACCTTTTTTTAATGAAGTAAAGCAAGAACTATCAGTTCACTGTATGTATAATGGATGATATAACTATGACTGACTTTGACATGTACTAATAGACATAGAATGTGTGTGACTATATATATATATATATATATATATATATATATATGTATATATTTATATATAGGCCTGGATATTCAGACTATGCCTGGCACTGGCACAAGCCTGGGCGCAGTGCAACTGGGATGCGCCTGGTCCAGGACGAGGTGATATTCAATGGTGATGTGCCATGATGCAGCACTGTTGAATATAGCATGGACAGCACACTGTGCAGTGCACATTGTGCACAGCACAGTGGCACAGTGCTGGTGCAAGCCACAGATATGGAGTACGGAGATGCGCCAGTGCAAACGCAGTTGCGCTGGGTGCATCACATGCGATATTCAGCAGAGGGTATGCAAATAAGACCATAATATATGCAAGACACAAATGGGGCCATTTGCATGTAATTATAGCCCCCATTTTACGCGTTTAGGGCAGCCCAGCGAATTACACTCCGGTACCTGCATACGCGTTTAAGTGTGTGCCAGAGGGGTCCCAGGGCAGCCCCGCCTGTAGCCGCGTATCATGGTAAATTTTCATAAAAATATATCTCTGTAGTCTAGTGGTAACCCTCCTCCCGTTACCCCAATTGCTGGTGGCAGTAGTTGAAAACATTCCCTGGTAGTTTAGTAGTACCCCCGCCTGCTGCCGTGATCGTGGTAAGTCTCCGTAAAATAATTCTCTGGTGATCCAGTGGCACCCCACCCCACCCACACAGAACTCCTTGCCCACCCCGCATCATCGGTGAGGCAGCTGCAGCTCCGCCTGCATACACACTGACCGCCTGCGAATAGAAAGGAACAGTGCAGACTTGCAGAGCAAACTGCTAGACAGTCCCAAATATGTGAATGGTAATTTACGTATTCAGGACTTTATCTAGTACAGTATCTTACAGACACATACTGTACCCTGTCATTTGGCGGGCGATCAAGTAGTATCGAGACGAGCCTCAACAAGCTGCTGATAGCGGGGGTGCAAAGGACAAGGGTTCTGTGTGGGTGGAAGGCCACCTGGATTACCAGGAATTATTTTATGGAGACTCATCACGATCATGGTAAGGGGGGTACCACTAGACTACCAGGACAGACATACGAATGTGTAACGGTGATCAGGGACACAGGAGGGAGGGGTACCACTAGACTACCAGGGTGCTATGTGCATGTGGACAGTGTTCTGGGTGGGCGGGTGGCCACCCACGGCTGGCGGCTGCTGTGTTGTGCCCTGCAATACAAAGGCCTGCCTGTGGGTGGCCGGGATTTGTTCCCACTATTCGCGGGCTCAAATTTGAGCCTCCCTATGCAGCACAATGGAGGGCTGCACCAGCATATGTGCTGCATATCCCGGGCTGAGTATCGGGATGTGCTGCATATGCATGGGAACACCCCCTGCATCTGTGCAGCATACACTTAGATTGCACCCTGGCGCATCGGGATTTGTACTGCACCAGGCAGCTTTTTCAATATCCCACCAGGGCGCAATGCAGGGTTGCGCCGGGGCAACTCTGTTGCACCATGCTCAACCCCTTTGAATATCTGGGCCATAATGTTTAGGAATTGTATGACCATGGCATTAAGATATAGTAAATTCCTTTTTAGGATTTTTTGTGTAAATATTTATGTTTTTATTTATTGTCCGGTGAAATGTATGAAATGTAATATTTCTTTTTATTATCGTTATCTTTTTAACTTACACAGTACTATCTGGTAAATATGACCTTTAGGTCCTAACAGTGTGATGTACCATCAAATCCTGTATAAAAATAAAGATTTTTATTACTACTACTTAGTTTCTACTCCTCCCTAGATGACCTTATCATCAGGACCTATCCCTCCCCCCATCACCCCGGCCTCCTGTGGACTTACCATCACTCACTCATCTTCCCCAAGTCTTTCTCTGTGGTGGGTGTGGCCCTGAGGTCTCAAAATGGATCCTTGGATAGGAAGCATGCCACGAACTGGGTGCAGAGCCTGCAAAGGGTTGGTCCTAATGTGCTGGCCATCCATGTTTTTTCATCTTCATTTTTGTTGCTTTCCCTAGGAGGACAGCATGCAATGTTGCCGAAACACTACACACGTACACCCCCACTAGCGGGATGTCATCAACTGCTGCTCCTCCCACCCTTGATTGCCATCCCAGGTGCCCAACTCACACCCACTACCATGGGTCTGGACTGCACTGGGTGCAGCAGCCCACCCTCTCTGGAGAAGGAGAGCAGTCCCATGGATATTTAATCCCCCTCCCTCCAGCTGACACTTTGACTACTCGAGTTTGCTTCTAAACGCGGGTCATTGGCACTGCATGAGGTACTGTAGCCCTACAGCTGTGCCAATGGGCCATTACATAACCCGCTACTGTTTCAGAAGTTTCGGCACCAGCAAATCTGTGCCCTTCCTGCTGTATGGCATGGTGCCCAATACTACACATGATATTCCAGGTAGTCTAATCAGAGTCTTCAAAAAGGGTATTGTAGTATAATCCTTAACCACCTTTTATTCTTTCTAATGTATTTATTTATTTCTTGAAAATTGCCAGCTGGGAAAGGCACACTGAGCCAAGGCTTATTACCAGGTATGGTGCAGGGAAGGGGAACAAAGGGGCGATAAACTCATAATGATAGAGTGCAACATGTTCATACAAAAACAGTGTACAGGCTGTATGAATCTTAAGGCTCAGGCAAAAGAATCTGAGAAAGGCTAATAATAGGCTATGAGCAAGAACCATGAGGAAATATACAGTGATAAACATCATAACATGTAGTACAGGTGTGGGCCCTAGAGAGTGGGGGAAAGAATTAGTAGACTGTGGGTGAGAACAGAGAGGCAAATTGAGGGGGGGAGGGATTCTCAAACCAGGGCAGATTTGCTGGCAGTAGTCAGTAGAGGAGACAAGGCCACAGAGACCACGTCGGCTAAGGCCAGGACAGTAGAAAAAGGGGGCAGTGAGAGTTTTAAGATGATATTTGAGGGAGAGATGGGAAGGAGAGAGGTGATGTGGAGGAGGGAGATTATAGTGTATGGTGGAATGCTGTTCTGCATGGAAATCGATGCCTGGAACAGCGTTGTTGTGCTGCACTCGGTGCATCAGCATGTTGTTGTGCTGCACCGAGTATGTCACTAGTGCAGCACAACAACATCGAATGTGGGCATGCATGCACAATTGAGCAGATGCGGTGGTGAGGAAGTAAGCGGTGCGATGGAACTGCTGCCTAAGTAAGGCATTTTTTTTATTGGAGACCTGTTTTGGGGGTAAAGGAGTGCTGCCCATGGTTGCCCATGCACTACAAAAGATGGTGTATAAGCACCCATACACAAACAAGGCAGTTGAACAATCTTGAGGTTTCCGTGGTAACAGACCTCTCGAGCTTTGCTGTCGACGTCTCTGATTACTATGGGAATCTCTCAATTGTACAACTGCCTTGTTGTGTATGATTGCTCATACACAATCCTCTGTGTTCCAGATGGAAGATGAGAGGAGAAAGCAGACTGCCCAGCAGCAGAGTGGGAGTAAGGAATGGAGACAATCAGGTATCTCTACAGCTAAGAGTATGTGAGGCAGAATAAATCAGGGAGAACAAGCATTTGTCAATGCCGAATGTTGCCTCGTTGGCATTGGCATTGGTAGTGCCGGAGTTAGAGACGCATAATAGGAATGGAAGTGAAGTATTGAAGTGACGCCAGCCCCACTCCCACCCTTTAGAGACTGACCAGCATTAGGGTGTGCCTTTGGGTTGTCAGCTATAATGCTCATGCCATTGTACCTCACCCTAACCTGTAGACACTGACAAGTGTCGTGGTGTACTTTGGGGTCTGTGGACGTTATACGTACCCCATTCCATAAGGAAATATGCTGAGGTGGGTGCAGTATAGGAGAATGGGGTGAACTTTGTGGCCGAACAGTGCAAGGCATGCCATGATTCCTGTCACTGGCTGCAGGGTGAGGGTGGGATGGAATGGCATGAGCATTACAGCCGATGATCCCAAGTCACACCCCTGACACCTGTCAGTCTGTATAGGGTGGGGTACTACAGTTGGAAACTGTAACAGCGTAGGCCTGTGTTGGTATTTTCACTCCAAATTTTCAACATGGGCTTTTTGTGAGCCCACTTCATGAAAAGCGGCACTATCAGTTTGTTAGCTGAAACGTGGTTTTGCACAGCGGCTATGCCATTTGGCGACATAGGGACAAAAACACATTTTGGGCAGTATGTGGAAAACGACAACTGTATTGTTCATGAGGAGATGTAAAAAATTGCAACGTTAAAAATGTGGAATGAAAATATGAAAAATTGGTGAAGTTATGAGCGTGCATAGAAACTGTGAAACACACATCCGTAACCCAATTATTTTTGGGATTTTTTTAACCACATATTTAACATAGGCATTTTGGGACTGCCCCTCATGAACAGTGCCACTATGACTTTGTTAATTTGTCCGAAATTTTGATTTTGCCTAGTGACTACGCCATTGTGTGCCACAGGTGCAAAAACACATTTAGGGCAGAATGTGAAAATGGCAGCTGTACTGTTCGTAAGGAGGTGCAAAAAAATGCCAGTGTTGAAAATCTTGCAAATTTGCGAAGTTACAAGTGTGCGTGGAAACTGCGCAATGCACACTTGTAACACAGTCATTTCATGGAATTTCGTCACCAAATTTTCAACATATGTATTTTAGGACTTCTGCTCATGAACAGTCACCATCATTTCCTCAAACTGTCCTGAAAACTGATTTCGCACAGCGACCGTGCTATTCTGTGCCAGACGTGCAAAAACACATTTTGGCCAGGATATGTAACATGACAGCTGTACTGTTCATAAAGAGGTGTTTAAAAATGCTAATTTTGAAAATCTGGAGTGAAAATATTACTAATTCACGAAGTTACGACTGTGCATGGAAACTGCACAATGCACGCTCGTAAAACAGCCATTTTTTGGATTTTTTCCACCAAATTTGTAACATAGGCTTTTTGAGAGCCCACCTCATGAACAGTGGCACTGTCATTTCGTTAATCAGTCCAGAAAGGTGATTCTGCGCAATGACCGCGAAATCACCTTTCGGGACCGAATAATTCCATGACAGTGCCTGAATTCAAGGAGGGATCCCAATAACCCCATGTTGAAAATTTGGTGCCAAAATTCCCCAAAATGGCTGAGATATGCAGCAAAGTTGAAAAAAACCCTATTTATGCCATTATACAGCTTACCAACATTTCCTCAGTTCGTGGTTGGCTTTGAAGAGTGCAGACGTGTTCCCGGTCCACGGAAGATCGTTGCGCCAAAGTCTGGAGGTAAGTATGGGGTGAGGGGGGTGTGGGGAGGTAGGGTGTGCAGTGGGTGGGCGTGGGTTGTGGGAGGGGCAAGGAGACTGCGAGGGCCATTTCTTTTAGGTGAAAAAAAAAACATTGCGGGACGGTTTTTCCTTTTCAGGGAGATTTGGTTGGGCACCCACGTCGGCACATACCAAAAGGGGTGGGGGCATGAGCTGAGGTGGATTGGGCATCCCCCTTGGCACACAACTAAGGTGGAGGAGGAAGACACATGCCAATGGGGAGTGGGCTCCCCCATCGGCAAAATAAACGGCATGGGGATAAACGCTGACGAGGATTGGGCCCCCCATCGGCAACGAAAAACTATTGGGGGGCACATAATGCAGAGGGGGATTGGACACCCCCTCAGCATACATTTTAAATGGGAGGAGGGTTGTTGTGACAGGTGCGGTGGCAGTCACTGCCGCCATGTTGTCTGCAGGTCGGCAGGTGTGTTCTGGTCTTCGCTCTCATTGCAGTGGAGCTTTTCTTTGTTCTGGTGGCCACATTAGGGATGCAAGAGGTCAGTGACTGTTGCTGGCTGATTAGGGAATGAGGGACACACCTACTGATGCATGCCCTGCATTTGCCCAACAGTGACCGCACCTCCAAATCTGCTACTACTGCAAGATG
Organism: Neoceratodus forsteri; assembly: GCA_016271365.2. NCBI lineage: Eukaryota > Metazoa > Chordata > Ceratodontiformes > Ceratodontidae > Neoceratodus > Neoceratodus forsteri. Next base: position 1,059,524,550 of record CM057454.1, read on the forward strand.
TTGGCTGGCGAGCAAGCACGCGAGCCAACATAAAAAAGAGCAGGGATAGGGAGGAAGATAATCAAACCAATATTTAGAAAAGAAGGATTAGCAGTGCATTAGGTGTTGAGATGGAAGAGGAAGGACTGAGAGTGAAATACAGGAAGCAGTGATGAGTATGAGGAAGCACATTGACATCTAAGTGGCAGAAGGTGTTACATAGAGAGTCAAGTCGACCTACCCTCTGCCTGCCCACATACATCCATTCACATGTATGTGGATGACACAGTCCTGTATACCTCAGGCCCCTGTACCTCTGATGTTGCAACCAGAATGCAGCTAGACTTCAATGAAGTCCAACTCTGGTTTTGCTGAAATCAACTTTTCCTGAATGCCAAGAAAACAGTCTCCATGACCTTTGGCACAAGGCAGAGACTATCTTGGCTTCCCTCTGCACCCAATTTTCACACTTTGGATGGGACAAAGCTGGAGGTTTGCTCCTCCTTTAGATACCTCGGGGTATGGCTCAACCAACACCTCCATTTTTCTGTGCACATCGATGCGCTCCATAAGAAGCTGTACCCCAAGCTTGGGGCCCCATACCGGAACCACGGTTGCATCCCACTATCGGCTCGGAGGGAGATTGTACAGAAAATTATCCTCCCTATCTTTGACTATGGAGATGTAGTTTATTGTGCTGCTCCCAAGTCCACCCTAACCAGACTGGATGCCCTTTTCCACTCCTTCTGTCATTTCACCCATGACTGTCCCCCCAGCACACTCTGTTGCTCCCTCTACTAGAATCTACACCTCTCCTCCCTGCAGGATAGTAAGCTGTCTCACTTTGCCAGGCTCACAGCCAAGTTCTGGACCCAGTCCCTGCCTCCATACCTCTCTAGTGCCCTGTCCATACATCCTCCACCTTTACACTCCCTTAGGAATACTGACTCCTGTCCTTTGAGTATCCCACGTATGGCCACCTCTGCAGGACAAGCAGCTTTCTCACATCACATGCCCAAACTGCGGAATCTTCTCCCACTGGCCATTCAGCATGCCAGTTATGTCAACCAACTCAGCTCCCTCCTCAAAGCCCATTTCTGCTCCGCATGTACATTCACCTAGACTACATACTCTGTACCATGGCTAGGCAGAGACCCTAGACAGGAACGATAATTCACCACTCTCAGTGTGTAGCTAGCTCAAACTATATGCAACTAACTGGGCCATCTCACTCCACCTCGCAAATTCAATCTGCCCATGTGATGGCTATCTTATGGTTCACTTCCTGATTATCTCTGTGTAAAATATGCTGTACTTTACCTGTTGCTGTTGTGTTTACGTACTGTTGTTCTATTTTCAGTGTATGGCCAATTATCCTTCCAACAATGTATAAGCTGTCTGTATCTAATTTCGCCTGTCTTCCTGTACACAATATGTCCTGTACTCATGCATTGCTGTTTGTACTTATGTATTATTGTTGTATTTAAACTCTGCTTGACTCCCTTGCTCCCCACCCCCAAGATTGCATCTGGAATCGAGGGGTAGTCCACTCAGTACACTCACCTGGTAAAACTTTTAAATAAATTAATAAATAAAAAATAAATAAGTCTGGCATAGGAAGACGAAGGTGTGGTGCCGTAGATCACATCCTCCTAGTCAAGCACTGGGAGCACCATTTTGGTGACCAGTTTGCAGCAGAGTTGGGGTGGATGGCAATCCTTGTTGTAATAGAGGGCACCAAGTTTGGGGGCAGAGCTTACCGTGGAGGGCATTAATTTTTGAAGTAGGGGATGGCCTCAAGGAGTGTGCATCCAGGGTGGTAAAGTAGGGGAAAGACAGTCTGATCAATTATTCTCCTGTCAACTGGTCAAGTAACTGTTAAATGGCATCCTTACACCAGTCTGACTCCCCGTCTTCCTTCCATAATAAGATCACCAGGCCCTCTGTTCCCCCCCCCATTGGTTCATCCCGAGTCCCCCTCCCTTGGCCCCCCTACCTGCTGGCACTTACTTCCATTTGCATTTGATTGAACCTGTGTAGTATAATTATGTGCACTGTACTTATCTTGTCCTAAATCATTTCTAATGCTGTTAACTACCTACTCAAAACCTGCTAAGCGTGTCTTTTTCTGGATGTCAAATTGATATCACCTGTTATCCCATTGTATAAACTTGACTTCCTCACTGTTCTTGTATGCTCTAGCTTGTAACCCTCCCGGGTCGTTTGTAACTACAGAACCTCTTAGCCTCCCGGGTCGTGTCATTTTTCTGGTTGTCAAATTCTGATATCACCTGTTATCTCATTGTACGTAAACTCGACTTTCTCACTGTTCTTGTATGCTCTAGCTTGTAACCCTCCCGGGCTGCACCTGAAAATAGGCACTTGGCTGTCTAGTGTGACTTACCCTGTAAACAAAAGCAAATAAATAAATAATTTATGGCTAGCACCCATGGTCATGGACACTGTCTAGCTGGCATAGGCCCAAAGCTGATTTACTTGAAATCAGCACTGAACATTGTTAAAGTCACACTGGAGCAATGATTCCAAGGTGGAGACGGAGGCAACTGAGGCAAAGAGTACAGTGCCATCTACCTACATGTGACTATGCAAACTAAAACAGATGGTTGGGAGGTCATTTAGGAAAATGGAGAATAGGATGGGACACAGAATGGAGCCTTGTGGGACCTAGATTGCATAGGGAGGGGAGGCAACAAGGCATCACCCACCTGTACAAACTGGAGACATCTAGTGAGATAGGACACTGTCAACTTCCTTTGGCCTCAAAGTGTCCCTTGATTAAAAAACAACACATTATGATTATTCACATTCTGTAGAGACTGCTGATATAGCTGGTAGTTTGAGTCAGATTCCTTTTTTTGTTTAAAAAGTTAAAAGCAGACTGCCCAGCAAGCCGGTATTACCAAACAAAAACATCTTTGTTTACATTCCTTGATCAACTCAAGGAAGGGGAGAGATCCTTGCAATGACTAAGCAGGAAGGACTTGGGGTAATCAAATTGGATGACCTGAAGGTGGCCAGACAATGCCCCGAAGTGATCAGGAGAGCTAGTGGGATGCTGGGGTGTATAGGCTGGGGTATCACCAGCAGGAAGAGGGAAGTGGTTTTGCCCCATATAGAGCATTGGTAAGACCCCACCTGGAGTACTGTGTTCAGTTTTAGAGACCACATCTCAGGAAAGACATAGAGTAGATGCGGTTCAGAAGAGGGCTACCAAGATGGTGCAAGGTCTGCATCAAAAGCCCTATGAGGAGAGGCTAAAGGAACTAAACATGTACACCCTGGGGGAGAGGCAGGAGGGGTGGGGATATGATCAAGACCTTTATATACCTCATGGTAGGGCTGGCCAATGTCACTGAGGGTTGAGGCGCTGGATGCCACACCTCGTGCTATGCCGGTGACCCGGGTTCAGGAACAACCTCGGGTTGTTGGACTGCTGACATGGGGGGGTGGGAGGAGCAAGATTGAGCATGCCGTCAGGCTGCTTTCCTCTCCCAGGGGTGGTGAGGGTGGGTTGTCAACCCTCTTCTAGTCCCGTCCCCACCGGGTGGAGGTCCGTGGGGTAACGAGTTGGGCAGGTGGTGGTAGTACGATGGGTGGCAGGGGCTGGCTGAGCTCTGTGTGTGCGGCATGCCTCCACGCACACATACAGCCATGTGCCAGGGCTCTGGGGGGTGGGTGGGATGGAGAAAATCAAGAAACCCCAGAAAAAGCTATATATAAAAAAAAGACCTCACGGGAGTGAATAAGGTACAGGCATGAGGTATTTTTCAGAGAAAATAGTGCTCTAGAACAAGGAGTCATGTTTTTTCTCCTCCTTTCTCCACAATGAACCACCCTAATGCTCTCGAAGGACCTTACCTAAGGAACCCTAATGTTGTTACACCTACCTGCATGACAAATGTTTGAATGCAATAAACTACAACTTACCAATATGATATAAAATACCCTAATAACTACTGCTATGTGTAAACAGCCGAATACTGTATACCCATGATTTCCTGTGTTATGTAACTGCATTAAGTTCATTATGTCTGTACTATTATTCCTGGGTCGCCCCTGAAAAAGGGACCTTTGGGGCCCAGTGGGCCTACCCAGTGATCAAAATTCAATAAATAAATAAAATAAATGTAGCTGGAGGGGGGCAGGTTCAGGAGAAATGTGAGGAAATTCTTCACAGAAAGTGTTGTAGATGCCTAGAACAGTCTTCCAGTGGAGGTAGTATGGGCGAAGACAGTGGTGGTATTCAAAAAATCCTGGGATACAGTGGCAGATCCAGGAGTCCTATAGATGGGGGAGCTCAAGTAAGATAAAAAAACATAATAGGCCGGGAGTCTGGTGGGCCGCCTTGGCCCCCAGAAATGTTCTAACATTTTGGTGCATTTTGAAGGGTATTTCTAATGCAATTTCCACCCATTTCCTCCCTCCCTATGCTTTGTGAGTTGCACCCTAGCACCATCCCCAGAGTCCCCACAGTCCACATGACAGTATCTTGTCCAAAATACCCTCCCACTCCAAAAATAAAACAAAATAACAAAAGACTGCAGCTGGGCAGCAACTCACCGGAAACAGATAAAAATGAGACAAGTTGAAAGAGACTTGGTGATAAAGACAAACTGCAGACAAATTAAATGACAATCCAAGTAAACAAGTTCACAAATGTCACTCACTCGAGCACATTATGACATTACCATAAAGCCATCCCATCCTAATTTGTACTGCAGTACAGATTGACCTATCTCCCAACCTTACCTCAGTAAAAAAAGAAATATAATAATTATAAAAATATGGGAACAAAGTCACTTTGCTATCTAGTTTCTGAAAATATAATTTCAAGTTCATGCAAGCTCATGCACATAGGGAAGAGAAACCCTTACGCCACCTATAGGCTGGGAGGGAAGTTGCTGGCGGTCACAAGGGAAGAAAGAGACTTGGGCATCATCATCACCGATGACCTGAAATCATCCAAGCAGACCTCTAAAGCAGTAGGTAAAGGCTAGGGGGATGTTGGGGTTTATTAGCAGGGGTATCATAAGTCGGAAGAAGGAGGTAATAATCCCTCTTTACAAGACACTGGTTAGGCCCCATCTGGAGTACTGCATGCAGTACTGGAGGCCACATCTTCACAAGGACATTAACCAAATTGAGGCAGTCCAGAGAAGGGCAACCAAAATGGTGCAGGGACTGTATCAGAAAACATATGAAGACAGATTAACGGAGCTCAATATGAATACCCTGGAGCAAAGGAGGGAGAGAGGTGATATGATCGAAACATTCAAACACCTTAAGGGCATTAACAAGGTGAAAGAGTCTAACATGTTTCAATATAAGAAAAATAGCAGGACAAGGGGACACAGCATGAGATTAGAGGGAGGCCAATTAAGGGCTAATGTGAGGAAGTTCTTTTTCACAGAATGGGTGGTGGATGCATGGAACAGCCTACCTCAGGAAGTGACAGATATGAATACAGTGCAGGGCTTCAAGCAGGCATGGGATAGGCATAAGGGAGCAATACAGATGAGTATGAATAGATAGGCCATTGACAGAGCAAAGGCCGATGGCACATTCATAAGGTAGAAAAAGAAATGGAAATGGGAAGAGGCAAAACTCAGCACGCTGTAAGTTGGCGTTTAAACAGGCATAATTTTATTCACAGGTAGACAGAAATGGGCAGACAGGATGGGCCTTGCTGTCCCTATCTGCTGTCAACTTCTATGTTTCTATATGTTTCTATGTAAGTTCGCATGCTATTTTTTGCAAAACAGATTTTGTTCTATAGAGCAACTTATTCCAAAGAAAATACATTTTCAAATAAATAAAAAAAAAATTTATTGTTTTAAAATTTCCTTTATTGGGATAGCCCCATGGTATGAGGCATCTCATTTTTATGATAGGCCCAAGAAGTCAGTAAGCAGACAGCAGAACACATTTGTTTAAACAAATATAAAAATGCCTTTTTTTATTAGCAACAGCACTTGCTTGGGTAAATCATAACTTGCACCCCCTCGTCATTCAATACATATAACTACATAAACTAAATATTTCATTCTATCACTTTTTTCACTGGTTTTGTAACTGCCTGTGGCAATGTGCCAAACAAGGTCTTATGACTTCTGTTGCTAATATTGCTCTCCAAGCATGCAGAAACTCCTGTGCATGCCATAATATACAGCAGAGCACCTTCAAAACCCTATGTCTATTAATTCCCTCTGTGCTCATTCACACTCTACAATCACAACTGAAAAAATCAACAGATTAGACATACAGTACAGTACATGCTGAAGTTTTTACCTCAGTTCAGAGGTCTCATGTACCAGTTTCTGCATCTTGTGGTTCATGCTATTGCTGAGACCAGACCTGCCCCAGCATTAGTTTTGTACCATTCCTAGCATGCTACCAGAAGGCACTACCCTCCAACTCCCTCTCCTGCGAATCCACACCAAAATCAATTTGTCATATAGGACAAAACCAGCAGTGACTTTAAACTATTTTAATGTTTTTAATGTAAGCTCCCCATACCAGAAATTAATAACACTAGTACTACATTTATTACACACCCAGTTTGATGGAACACTAATGTCCTGTCCCATCTCAGCAGCCATCTCCCACCCACCATAGTCTGAGACTGTGAAAATCTTTTTCTTAAAGCAAGAAGTACCTGATTAAAAGAAGACTTGATTCATTTTCAGCAGGCTAAAGTCTATGTGCCCCTAGTTGAGTACTATCTCCAGTCACCTGGCCGCCAAACTCTTTCTCTCTAGACAGCACACACTGACCCCATGACTCCTAATGAGCAGAGCTCTTAGCTACAGCTTGCTTCAGCTACAGGAAGATGACTTGAACCTCACTCCAACTCCTTGTGCGGATTTACCAAGGCCACACAGACCCCACATTACTGGACTGCTGCCACCTGAAACCCCAGGCTCTGCTCTCACTTGTGGGTTCCTCTCTCTGTCTGCTCCTCAGTATTACACTCGCTCCTCTCTTACCCCAATGTTACTCTTCTGAGTGAATCAGTTACAGCTCACTCTTATTTTGGCAGCCCAGACATTTAAAGAAAGCGCCCCTTGCTACCCACATCCACTGCTGGACGCAACAGCAAATCAGGAGCAGTGAGCACCAGGCGACCTGGTTGAGATCTATATTGTTAAGGTCCACTCTGCTTTGCTGCAGCTGTACCCCTCTGTGCATGAACCCCCTCCATGCATGAACAAAGAAGCTGCATCAAGCCTGCAAAAGTATAGAATGAATGCTCAGGCTCACCAAGGCAAGACCAGCTGCTGCCACAGTGTTGGGACCTGACCACATGGTGCAGGATGAAAGTTAGTAAAAAATTCATGCTGGAGACCAGCTTTTCTGGGGGGGGGGGATCAACTATATCACGCGTGGGAGTGGTTGTTTACTGCACGACCAGGACACTGGAGGACAGATGAAACCCGTGTGGCTCAGGTGGCTTTCATGGAGGCATTGGTGCATACCAGTTAAGAATGCAGCACAGTATGTTACTAATAGAGGAGCTATAGCACCCTTAGCCCCCCCCCCTCTAAATCTGCCTATGGGATAGCACAAGGGAATCATAAGGGAAAGGAAAGGGCTGGAAGAGAAAGTGCTGTAGAGCTAGAAGGGTCTGCAATAAAAACAATCACAATGAAAATGGGCAGATTGGATGGGCCAAGTGGCCCTTATCTGCATTAGTATTTATGTTTCTATACATCTCCCACTGCATGTTGCCTGGACTTGGGAACATCACCAACACAGTCTAGCCACTCATGCAGTGGAGGAGAAGAGCCTATTGAATCATGAGTAGCTGCACTGATTGAGGGTGTTCTTAGAGGTCCAGAAGGATGCAATAAGTGTAGATAAAGGATTTGAAGCAAAACAGGCTGGGTATAATTATGTTGTTAACATGCATTTCAGGTCTACTAAGAAAAGAAGCATCTACAGTATAACAACCAGCAATATCAAAGAATTCAACAGAAGGTAAGCAATCCTAAAATGTGGGTTTAACTTAAAATAATATGATGCAAAAAAGGTTGACAGCATCCCTTTGATGCACCCCAGAATCCTATTTGTCTGTGTTAGTGCTGCTGCTCACTCCTAAAGGTGCTTCTGAGGTTCCTCTACTATTACTGCTATGTTCTTCTCCTGAATTGAAGCTGGGAGTTCCCTCTGACGATTGTCACATAATCATGAATGAGGTGGAGCAGTTTTATAAATCCAGTGGTCTTGCAGTATATATGTTGTATGTTGTATGGTGAGCTTCCAAATGGAAAAAGAAATGTTTATTGGTATAGACCGATTGTCAGACTGGAACCCAATGTTCTACTTTTTGTTTCTGGACATTTGTATTGTTTCCAATGCTCCTTGGTGAAAAGGACATTCCATATAAATTGGTTTTACTTACCACAGAGCACATCAAAGGTGTAAAGCTGCCGTAAACCTTCCCAGCCAGTAAATAGTAGGTAACTATCCAAACAAGCAAGCGGGTGAGCAGAGCCATGAATGCTTTTGAGCACTGTAGTCACTTCCTGTAATATAAAAATGCCAGAATGAACTGTACTGGAGTAACAGAACAGAGTGAAAATGACTATATTTAGTTAAAAACATTAGGTCTACCCGTTCTTTTTTATGTCATACTTTTTTTTCACCCTGACAGACCTTACTAACAGAGTCCCCTCACCTTTAAAGAGCCAGCAGTGTCAAAAATAGCTGGCAGAAAATGGTACTAATTTTAAAAAGTAGTCTGTTGTTACTTTTTACTGTTTTCCCATTTGCTCATTAGAAGGTATTCTATCTGATAGTTGTTGGGTGTGGTGTAAAGAGCAGTGATTTACCTGGAGATTGACATATTTACTCATGTCCCCCTTCATACTTTATTGACATTGTGACCTGACTGATTAGGACATAACCTCACTGATTAGGACATAATCAGTGACCGATCCCAAAGCAGGTGATTGACTGTCACTGTTCAGTTATGATGTCGCAGTTGAGGTATAAAGGGGAATAGAAGCAGGATATGTCTGCTTCCTGATAAAGTATTGTTGCATACATCAAAATAGGTATGTCAGGTGGAAACTATTCTAATTAGCAAAACAGAAAAGAAAAAAAAATAGTTCATGTACTTCAAGTAATAGTTCACTTTTAGGCGTTAATATTAATTTCAGGCAGTACACTACAGCACGGTTCACAGTAGACTTACTAGGCAGCCAGTTTGAAACCCTTCGTCTCTATGCAACTGCAAGGAGTTGCCAACCATTTGGTTTGTTTTCCCCCACAGTTGTAGAATGTGGTCTTCAACTGAAAGTGTATTCAGATGGCTTATTCATAGCTCAGCAGAAACCAGCAAACAACCAGAAAAGATGTCATGAATAAAGAGCTAGTAGTGACACAACATAGCTGCCAGAAAATGTACTTTTTGTTTCTCAAGTGTTTTTCTTCTGTGTACTCATCAGATGGTTTTCTACCAAAAGGTACTGAGTGTAATGTGAAAACCTGTGCTTTACCGAGAAGCAGACCCACTGTATCAAGTTCTATTCCTCAATGGCGTTTTGATGTTGGTCGCCACTTGGACTGTTAGCTTCTCTTCAGGTCTGCCATGCCCATCTCTCACTGTACCAGTGTATGCGATCTTACTGGACCCGGGAGAGCAAACTTAGATGGATGCAAGAAATAAAATAAACCGTGTTTATTCAGCAACAGGAACTTTGGCAGACTCCGAGGCTACTCTGACTGGGGATTTTCCAGAGCCTTGGGATGATAAGGAACTGCCAGGTACCACAACAGTTTGTATCAGCAATGAGTGTTCTGAGTGCTCTCAAAGGGGCAGCTGCTAACATTAAGCCCTACTCTTAGCTGTACTTCACATCATCCCTGGTGTCATGAAAGTGAGCACCACTCTAACAACTTTGGCAATAATATAACAGTACAAACATGAAGACAGTCGAGAAATATCAAGCATTACATGTCAAAAACGGACCTTATGAGTACTCCACTACTGGGGGGTGGGGGTAGAAAAGAGTCTCAACTACAATGACCTATCAGAGTAGTACCAGGGGAGGCAGAATAGCTTAAGTGACCTGAAGCTTGGTCAGATGAACAGGTGCCACGGTGCAGGGAATGAAGAAGGGAAAAGAGGGCAGGGGTTAGCAGCTGGAGATTACACAGAACTAAGATATGCAAATGTACAGGAAACTGTTGCAGACCATGAAAACTAAACATGGAACTTTCATTTTAAAGGAGACATTGCAGTAGAGGAAAAAAGTTAATGCAGTTCATGTAGTACCATTTAGCAAAAATCTATGCATGGAGACAGATATTAGGACATGTTTTGCATAGGAGCAATTTTGGCACAGTCAGTGAGCAATACCACAGGCAGTAGAACCATTAGTCACAAGAACACCAAGTCCAGTGCATAAAAGTTCAAGACTCGAGCTGACTTTTCCGGTCAGTAGGAATAGTACAATGAGTTGCCTGAACTAGTTCCTGACAAGACAAGCAATGGTCCGCAAAAGCAACCTAGGAATTCTGGGAACTGTCAAAATCACATCATTTGACTCTAACATACCTTTCAACTGCTCAACATTAAAAAGCATAGCACTGGCCTTCAAAAATCATAGCAAAGGGCCAGAATGTGTAGCACTTTCTTATTTTATACAATATTATGACTACAGATAGCGGTCCCCCTACAGTTAATGATAAGGAATGTGTCTATCAACTTAATTCAATAATGTGATAGTTTGTGTGCCCAGAAATACATCTAACATAATGAGGAACATCAGTAAACCTGTGAGAAGCAAGGGTACATTTGAGTGTGAAAATCACAGTGCTATGCGGAATTCATAGCAGTTGAGTGGTATGGACTCTAAGAGCCAGATTTTCAAAAGCTAACACAGGCTTGTGTCAAGCCCTGCATCAGCCCCATCCCTTGGCGCATCTGCGCCAACCTCCTTAGGTGCAACTGCACCCAGTTTTAATACATTGGGTACAGTTGTGACAGCTTCCCCACTTTATGGCAGCTTGTGCCAAAGATTTGGTGCAAGCCCCATAAAAAGGGTCCCCCCAAATGGCACAAGTTAGACCGGGGGGAGCTGGTCTAACTTTCGGCATTTGGGACACAGGGATGAAAATCCCGATTGCTGCCAACAGAATGCCACAAGCCCTCTGCGCCGTATGATCAGTGTCCCAGGGGATTGCAGCATTCGCAGATCTTATGAGAATCGGGCCCTGTAAGTCCAGGATCCACTGGCACATTTCCTTAAAAGAATTTTCTCAATCTGCTACACAAGGCTGTACCTGAGTGAGTCCTGAGAAGAGGGCTGAGAAGTCTCAGGAGGTTCCTTTGAGTGAAGGTCAGGTGCAACAGAACATGGCTAGTGAAAGTCCATAGTGTAAGGATCCACAGGGGTGCTGGAGGATAAGTAAAAGGTGCAGGGGCTGAGGATCGGAAGGGCACTTATTAAGGTAACAAGGCACTTTTTCTAAACCAGTTTTTGCTATACAGAAATATGATAAATGCACATATATGATGAAGATTGTAATGTTAAGAATGGAGTTATACCATATAGGAATATTTAATACAGACTATTAAGAGCTCAGCTGTCAACCCATTACCTCCAAACAGCTCCATATGAGGTCTGAACCATCCATTGCTTAACCTGATGCAATGGCTACCCAGGAGAAAATGAAAGATGGCATGGTAATATGTGTATTATCAGTCTCGAACATACAATCTTCATACAAATATGTTAGGTTCCACTGACTTCAGGTTAGAACTTTGCATTTAAGCCTAACCACCAGTTACAGCCCCTGGAAGGGAGGAGCTACACATGGTCTCACTACTTTATACATATTCTAGCACCATGACAGTACTGTATACATTTTGCTTTCCCTGTTTTATTGCATTCTATTTTTGCTTTGTATATTTTTTACATCAGATTTCTATGCTTGTTTACTCCTCCACATGTCCCCCACCACCACGTCACTTCTGAAAACGAGCCTTGTCTCAGCATTCTTATCCCAGTTACCAAATTTTAAATCAATACCCACAGCACAGGGAAAAGGTACAGTAGGGAGCTGACACAGCTAGGCGATCATGGGGTTGGGGGTGGGGAGTTGGCCAGAGGATAAAATCTTTATGGGGAGGAAAAAAAAAAAAAAAAAACATCAAAGAACAAAAGAAATCCTGGCCTGGCCATTGTTCAGGGTCCCAGGTTCAAGACAGCCTCAGGTCCCCATGTAAACAAAGTCAGGTGGCATCATCCATGAATTGGCACGCAGGCTCTGACCTCCCATTCATACACACATCCTCACATTTGGCAGTCTGTTTAACAGAGGCCCAGGACTGAGCTGCCACTGGAATCAAATCACTGTGCTTTGAACTGTCCCATTTTGTTCCCTTTTTAACCACAGGAGTGTAACTCTTTCATGTCTTGCAGGCAGGCGATGGGGTTCCTTAGCACTCGCCGGCATGTGGCTTGCTGTACCCAAGCATGTTCCTCATTTCTGCAGGTTTTTGGGTGGCTGCCTTGTGCCCTGGAGGTAATGATGATGTGCTCCAGTTTTAATGTAAACTGGTATAGTAGGCAGCTGGGGAGCATTCTCCACCTGAGACAAAGCAAAACTTGACAAACCCCTCTCACTATAGTGCTCCCTTCCCCACTCACAGGCTCACCAGAGGAGCAGTAAAGGAGCATTGCTCCTGTCCACACTGTACCTACCCAGCTACCCTGTACTCTATCTGCCTTGCACTCTACCTGCCCTACACTGTGTCTGTCTCACCTTGTTTTTGCCCCACACTGTTCCTGCCCCTGCACTATACCTGTGCCACACTGTACCTGCCCATGCTGTACCTGTCCCACACTGTAACTGCCCCACGCTATACTTTCCCTCCCTCCCTCATGCTGTACCTGCCATTGCACTGTATCTCCCCCACACTGTACCTGCCCATGCAATGTACCTGCCCCCACACTATACCTAGCCCCACACTGTTCTTGTCTACACTGTACTTGCCCCACTCTGTACCTGCCTCCACACCGTACCTGCACCCACACTATAAGTAACAGAGGGTTTTCAGTCTCCAGTGCTGTCATTCCCTCAAGTCACCTTGCACCAAGTGCACTAAACACACTGCAGTGTGGTAAATCCTGCACTGTACCCACACTGTTCATGGCCCTACAAACAAACAGGGGGCTTCAGTCTCCAGTGCTGTCATTCCCTCAAGTCACCTTGCACCAAGTGCACTAAACACACTGCAGTATGATGAATCCTGCACTGTACCCGCACTGTTCATGGCCCTACAAACAAACAGGGGGCTTCAGCCTCAAGTGCTGTCAGTCCCTTGCCTTTCATCAACATTAAATGCATCACACACTGGGCACACCTGCATGGCACCCCCGCTATCTGGGTAAACAGAGAGCTTCAGTCTCCAGTGTTGTTAGTGAATCAACTTTCATCAGAATAAAATACTTCACAGAGTGATTAAATCTGCACTGTACCTACCCTGTTCTTAGCCGTACAAACAAACAGGGAGCTTCAGTCTCTAGTACTGTCAGTGACCAGTCCCTCACTTTTCACAAGCATTAAATACATCACACAGGGGGCACACATTACTTACTGTATTTCTTTATGTATGTGTGTATTTATTTAATGATTGATTGATTTAAATTTTGATGACCGGGTAGGCCCACTGAGACATGCAAGTCCCTTTTTCAGGGGTGACCTGGAATTAGTTAACATACAGAACTGAAGAAAGCTTTTTACAATGATTGCAGTGCAAGACTAGATTACAGGTATAATACAATACATGGGGGGAAAATACAGAGTAAATGAAAGATATTCTACACGCAGTGAATATTAGTTTATCACAAATTTGAGTAGACCTGCATGACACCTGTCCTTCTGGGTAAACAGAAGGCTTCAGTCCCCAGAGCTGTTAGCCCCCACCTTTCCCCAGCATTAAATACATCACATTGTGGGGGAGCCTACAGTGTACTTGTCTGCACTCTCCCTGTAGATAAATAGAGCGTCAATCTCCAGTGCTGTTAGCCCCTTTCAACATCAACACATACACCGCTGTGTGATTAAGTCTTATGTTGGAGTCAGTATAGCGTAGTGGTTAAGGACACTGACCTACAAACCTGGAGACCTGGGTTTTAATCCACAGCCCCAACTTGCATACTGTGTGACCCTGAGCAAGTTACTTAACTTCCGTGTGCTCCCAGGTCACACCTGGAAAGAAACTTTGGCTTAGTGTGCCTTTGCTGGTTAAACAATTTTCCCTTTCCCTAAGTCTGCACTGTACCTGCCCTCTCTACACCTCTGCCTACAGGCAAACATACAGCTTCAGTCTCCAGTGCTGTCAGTGCCTCACCTTTCACCAGCACTAAATACAACACACTGTGGGGAAGCCTGCAATGTACCATCCTGCACCATCTCTGTCCCTGTAGCTAAACAGAGGGCTTTACTTCCAGTGCTGTCAGTCCATCACCTTTCTACAGCACTAAATACATCACACTGTGGGGAAGAAGCCTGCACTGTCTCTGTCCTAGCTAAACAGAAGGCTTTCATTTCCAGTGCTGTTAGTCCCTTGCATTCCACCCGAAATAAATACATCACAGAGTAAAGGCTTGTTCACATGACCAATTCTGCGGCGTTATTGGAGGTGCACAGCAGCAAGATCGTTGTCGCTATGTATGTCTGGAACGCTGCAGTTTGGCCGTTTCAGGTTCAATTTTATTGCGGCTGCAATCCCTTTTTTCCTGGGATCTTGAAGTGGTGCAGGCGTTTTGCAGTGTTTTACTTTGCCGTGTGAACCACCCGCACCACCCACAATGTTGTCACAGGCTTTTCCCGGCCTACACCTCTGGATATAATGCCAATATTTACACGAATTTCTCAACCGGATTTCAGCTAAACCTTTTTTCTGGCTCTGTATACAAAGCTGAACTCAGGGAAGTGGTTCTTTTAGTAAACCGAGGGCGAAACTTTGAAGAAAACATGATGGTGTTAGAGTTGAGCCATGACACTGGGCATGCGTATATGCATATGCATAAATGTACGCCCAGTGTCACGGCTCAACTCTAACACCATCATGTTTTCTTCAAAGTTTAGCCTCGTTTACTAAAAGAACCACTTTCCTAAATTCAGCTTTGTTTACAGAGTTAAAAAAAACAGTTTAGCAGAACTCGGGTGGAAGACCCATCCCTGATCTTTGCTGCAACCATAGGAGAGCCCGACCCACACCCATGCCCTCTTCCCAGCTGGAACACTCCTTAAATCACCAGAATTTCTGGGCGGCATCTGCAGCACTCCCTTGGCCATGCCATCTGAATGCTGACCCACAGTGTTTCAGCAAGCATGGCCACACCAGTCTACACAGCGCTGATGCCAAGTGAATGAGCCTTTTGTCTGCACCGTACCTGTTCCCACTACACCTCTGCCTACAGACAAACATTGGCTGCAATTAAAAAAAATGTTTTTATACAGAGCAGCCCCAGCAGTCAGAGGTAAGCTGGTTAGAGGGGCTTGGGAGGAATTTCAAGTAGAGCAACAGCCAGATGCAAATGCATAAAATAACCAAAAATAATGCTCCTCACTTTCATTAGTGCCCTGCACCCCTACAGGAAAATGCAGCATTATCCTTATTTTCAGCTGTGAACAAATAAGCCTTTGCCTCTCAAAAATGGGCGGCCTTACCTTAACATCCACCACATGTCCACCATGGAGTCCGGACTGAAACCTAAAGGCAAGCCAAGTGTGACAGCCCCTGGCTTACACAAACACACAAGGTGGAACAAGGTAAATCAGAAAGCAACTGCAGGGCAGAGTGTAGCAGATTCAAAGAAACACATTCTCAGGCAAGCAGGGCAGTTGTAATGGGGCTGGAATTTGGAGTCCTTATCTTAATGATCAGATGTTATTTATGTTAAAATCATTTGACACTTCTTGACTTCCCGAGAGTCAGAGACAGCAGCACCTCTATCGTTTTGAGTGTGCCTTGGAACTTAATTAACTTTGTCCTGCTAGATTGCACTTATGTTTCTCAGGCTTGCTGGGCACATGTAAGGGGTCTGGAATTTGAAGTCCTTGGCCTGACTTACAAAGCTTCCAGCATGGCTTAAGGGGTTTGTACCAAAAAGAATGGCGCAAGGTGCACCTTATGCTGAAAGATATGTCAGGAGCGATTCTCAAAGGCAGCCTGCATCAAATGCAGGCTGCCTGCCTCAAACAGGTCTTGTGCCACCCCTGCAACTAAATATGGGCTGCGATCTGGTACTAGAGGGCATGTGGCAGATGTCAGCTGCCACAACTCCCGAAATGCAATTGACAGAACTCCTCCAGAGGACAACTATCTAAGTACCCTTAGACCAGCCAGGGCTGGTCTAAAGATACTTAGAACAAAATCCTCTGGAGAAGTGTAGCCTGTTGGGGCACTGTGCCACGTTCACCCAGCACACACACCCTGCCCTGTTATGCCCGTTATACCGTTATGAAAAATATACACCCTGGCAGTGTAGTGGACCCTCCCTCCGCCCAGAATATGCCCATAAATATGTTTAATAATTAACTACTCCCTGGTGATCTAGCAGACCCTCCCCCACCCTGAATATGCCAGTAAATATGTGTAATAATGTATTTATCCCTGGTAGGCTAGCGTTCCCCCCCACCCTAATATGCCTGCTATCATGTTAAACAATTGTCGTGAACCCATCCTCCACCCTGATATGCCCGGTATTGTGAACATATAGTACATAATGTACCCTGGTAGTCTAGTGGTCCTGTGCCCCCCCACCCTGGCATGTAGTGTACTCCCTGCTCCCCCCAACCCATACCCTGAGCCGGCACTGGCACACCCCTTCCCACACCACCTCAACTGGTGCCAACCGAACTGTCACAGAGCGCTTGTATTATAATACTGTATAGGCCCATCAATGAGTGCATACAGTATTATAGATACAAGTGCTCAATGACTATTCGGTCGGCGCCGACCGAGGTGGTGTGTGGAGAAGATGTGCTGATATTTCGAACGGTACAGGCCAGGGGCGGAAAAACACCCCATGCCAGGAATGAAAGGGCTGCTCGGTACTGGACCGCCAGGGGTACATTATAATAAATATTGCTGTGCTGAGCATATAGGAGTGAAGAATGAGTTCACTACGGTGTTTAACGGCAACTGATGTTATTGAGGCGAGAGACTGCTAGCCCGAGATAAATACGATATTACACATGTTGAGCATCGTGGGGAGGGACAGCTAGACCACCAGGGATAAATACATTTTTACACATATTTACAGGCATATTTGGGGCAGGGGAGGGACTGCTAGACCACTGCTAGACCACTAGGGATGGGGACAAGGATGACTGCCGTGTCTGCAGGAGGTTGCGGCATAACCTTCCCATGTGTAAGGCATGCATTACAAGGGAGAGGTTGCCACAAGTGTGGGGACATAGGCACCGGGGCCCCTCCTGCACCAGAATCTTGTGCAGGGTCCCTGGTGCATGGGGCTTCAGCACAAGCTGCTATTTTCCACAGCTTGCACTGAACGCAGCCCTCTTTGAGAATCAGGCCCTATGCTACATTGTTATTTATGGTAAAAGCACTTGACATGTCTTTAAGTTGCAGAGACCCAGAGATGTAAAGCACATCTTTCTTGTTTTGTGTGTGCCTTGGGACTTAACTTTGTCATGCTAGCTTGCACTTGCAGTTTTTTTTCTTGCTTAAAGGCAAAGGGCAATCTCCTTTGGGCCATAAAAAGTGACAGGGCTACTATCACCCCGTGCCCTATGGTTCTGATGCCTATGAGGATCCAAAGAAACTGAATACAGGCTATCAGGAGGAAGTTCTGATTCAGAAAGGATGGGAGACTCAAGTGCAACTTTGGGACTGGGATCATCTGGGAGGGCGTTGCTCAGGTATCTGTGCTTTGGGCGATTGATGTGGACTTTGTAAAGTACAAGTTTCCTATGTGATGTGTGTCATAAACAGACATGAACTGGAGAAAGGTTGTCCACAATGTAGAATTTTTTGGCACAGATTACACAGAAATTTGACAGCAGAAAAGGACCACACCGGCCCATCTTTTCTTCCTTTTACATCCTTCCCCACTCCCCACCACCATTATACTAATTCTGGATCTTCACCCCACCTCCCAACACAATATGGTTGTCCCATGCCCTCTTGAACCCCTCCACCATTTCAGCTCCTACCACCTCCTCTGGCAGCCTGTTCCAGGCCTCCACCACCCTCTCTGTGAAGAACTGCCCTCTGACATTGCCTCTGTATTTCCCACCTTCTATTCTAAGGCTATGTTCTCTCATGTTTGCTCCCTCCTTCTTTCTGAACAAACTCCCCTCCTTTACCCTATTAATCCTCTTCAAGTACTTAAAAGTCTCAATCATGTTCCCCTTCTCCCTCCTGGTCTCTAATGGGTACAAAGTTAGCTTCTTGCACCTCTGCTCGTGTGGTTTATCCTGCATCCCCCGCACCATCCTGGTAGCTCTTTTCTGAACCCTCTCCAACATCTGAATATCTTTACATAGGTGCGGTCTCCAGAACTGCACCCCATACTCCAGGTGCGGCCTCACCATAGTTCTGTACAACGGCATTAGCACCTCCCTCCTCCTGCTAGCAAAGCCCCTTGCAATGCAGGCCAACATACCATTTGCCTTACCTGCTGCCTTGCTACACTGGTTTCCCACCTTAAGATTCCCTGATGTAATAATCTCCAGGTCCCTTTCCTGTTCTGTATCCTTAATTTCCTCCCCCCAAGGAAGCAAGTAACCTACTTGTTTTTCCACCCCAGGTGCATCACCGCACACTTTTTCACATTAAATTTTAGTTGCCAGGTTTCTGATCACTTCTTCAGCTTTACCAGGTCTCATCTCATGGCATCCACTCCCCCCTTGTGAGTGTACCCTGTTGCAGACCTTCGTATCATCCACGAATAGGCACACCCTACCCTCCAATCCCTCTGCTAGGTCACTAATATAGATGTTAAAGAATAGTGGTCCCAGTACTGACCCCTGCGGCACCCCACTGATCACTGCCCATTCCCTGGGATGTTCCCCATTTACCACCACTGCTTGATACCTCCCCATCAGCCAATTCTCTACCCACCTAGTAACTCTCTGGTCCACCCCAGACTCTCAAGCTTATTCACCAGCCTTTTGTGTGGGACGGTGTTGAAAGGCCTTACTGAAATCCAGATAGGCCACGTCCACCACCCCACCCTGGTCCACTAACTGCGTCACCCAATCAAAAAACTCTATCAGGTTAGTCTGACAGGACCTTCCACTCGTGAAGCCATGTTGCCTTACGTCTTGCAAACCATTGGCCTCCAGGTATTACACCATCCTTTCCTTTAGAAATGTTTCCATTACCTTCCCCACCACTGAGGTGAGACTAACAGGGCGGTAGTTTCTGACCTCTTCTTTGCTTCCCCCCCTTATGTAGTGCAGCCACCTCTGCCCTCCTCCAGTCCCCAGGCACCATACCTGTTTCCAAGGACAAGTTAAACAGTCTCACCAGAGGCGGTGCCAGCTCCTCCTTCAGCTACCTGAGTACCCTTGGGTGCAGGCCGTCGGGTTCCCATTGCCTTGTTCACCCTTAGTCTACCCAGTTCTTCCCTTACTCTATCTGCTGTGAACTTAGTGGAATCCATTTGCCTGCAGTTTTCTCTCTTCCCCTCCTGCACTGGCCCTTTGCCCTTGCTCTCCTCCATGATAACTGAACAGAAGTAGTTGTTTAATGTCTCTGCTTTTTCAAATTCCCCCTCCAGCCTTGTTCCGCCCTTCCCTCTCAGTCTCCCTATTCCCTGCTGTGCCTTTCTCCTCTCTCTCTCACATACCTAAAGAAGGTCTTATCTCCCCTCCTGGCCTGATTTGCTATCCTCTCCTCAGTGGCCTCTTTAACTCTTCTTATCCTTTGCCCTACCTCCCTCCTCATTTCCCTATAGACCTCCCTATCCTCATTTCTTTGTGTCATCCTGTACCTCCTGAATGCCCTGGCCTTCTCCCTGACCACCTCCACCACCTCTTTTGTAAACCATAGTGGTCTCCTCTTCCATCTGTTCTTCCTGACTCTCCTGATTCATAGGTCAGTGGCTTTCAGCACCCTCCCCTTAATAGCTGCCCATAAATCCTTCACCTCCTTCATACTCCCCAACCCTGACATTTCCTCCCCAATTACCCTCCTCATCTTGTTGAAGTCTGCCTTCCTGAAGTCCACTACCCTGGTTCTTGTCCTGTTCCTTTCCCTGCCCATTCTCACTCTGAACCTGACAGCCCTGTGATCACTTGTGCCTATTTCTTCCCCCACCTCCACCTCCTCCACACTGTCCCCGTTTGTGAGGACTACGTCCAACAGGTTATTAGCAGGTTGAAAGCACCTTGCAAATATTTTCCTCACCGCTAGCCTACTAATTCTGCAACTCCCCCTTTCCATCCAGACGCTCGCCATGTTTCTACCCCTGGCTCTCACTCTTTCCCTATTAACTCTTCCTTCTGCACCCACCCTTCCCTGTCTACTCCAACCTGCCTAAAGTCCCACCCCATCCATAGCAGTGTCCCAATTATCTATCCCTCCTCCGTCATTATCATAATAAACAAGTACACAACAGCCATCGTCACTTTCTGTGGTTTTAGCTCAATTTTTCCCCCAGTCAACAGTAATATATCCCTCCTCTTCTTTACCTCTCTAACCTGCCACCCCATACACGGCCTCTTTCCCCTATATGTGTAGTTGCTGGCTGCCTCACTCAAAAGATCTCTGCTTATAACCCCTGTATGCCTATGGTTGATTGTACATCTGCGGACTTCTTCAATAGTAAAATAATGCTGTTCTTTTTTTTTTTTTATTTCAACCTTGTACTGTACTGTATACACTGTATACACTTTCTCTTCCTTGTATATTATTGCTTTTTGTATACCTGCTTCTGTGCTGTACTTTGATGTATTCATGACCCGGTCCACCTTGCAAATGAGCCTTGCTCAATGGTACCTGCCTGGATAAATAAAGATTTTGATTGATTGATTGCTAACCCCTAGTGGGCTCCTTAACACTGTGTTGCAGGAATAGACCTTGTAGTGCCTCTAAGATGCCCCTGCTCTTAAATGATGCTGCTGTGGGGATCTCCCAGTTGATGTTAGGGAGGTTTAGGTCCCCTACTAGCAGAATTTCCCCTTTTTTCACCATCCTTGTTACAGATTGTACAAGCTAATTATCTCCCTTTTCCTCCTGCATAGGAGGTCTGTAAACCACCTCGACTCTCAAATGCTCTCCATTTCCCTTGTCTAGGGTGACCCACATTATTTCAGTTTCTGCCTCCACCTCTAGCCCCTCTGTAGCCCCAGTTTCTTCCTTGACATATAATGCTACTCCTCCCCCCTTTTCCCCATCCTGTCTTTCCTAAACAATCTATATCCGGGTATCACTGTCTCCCAGGCATGATGCTCATTCCACCAAGTCTCACACACCGCTACAATGTCAAGACCCTCGTCCACCATGGTGGCCTCCAGCTCCCCAAATTTATTTCCCCGGCTCCTGGCATTTGCAGCCAAACCCCTCCACCATGTAGCCCCATCCTCCCTATCCTTCTTTTTCAACCCCTCCCTGCTGCTGTCCATTTTCCTTACTTCTACCTCATCATTGTCCTGGGGGAGGCTGATAGCCTCTCAGTTTTGTAACCCATTTGGGCGGCCCTATCTTTAACCCCTCCAATTCAATATAAATCCAACTTCCTTGCTATAAAGTCCTCCATCTTAGTCTTTAGTACAGCTGTCCCCTCAGAGCTCAGGTGCAACCTATCAGAGGCATACAGCCCCTCTTCTTCCCATGTTGAACCCCAGTCTCCTATCCAGCTGAACCCCATCTGCTCACACCATCCTTTCAGCCAACTATTGAATGCCCCTATCTTTTCCTTCCTGGGTGTGCCAGCTCTTGGTACAGGCAACACCTCTGAGAAAGAAATGGAAGGAAAAACTCTGTTACTACAGAACCTAGCAAGCTCCTTGAACCTCGCCTGCACCTCCACCAGATTGTTTCCTTCCAGGTCATTTGTACCCAAGTGAAACACCAGGTGTGTCCTCTCGTCTTGCTGCTTGTCCCAAGATGGAATATGGTGCCTCACATCTAGTGCAGTCATTCCTGGCATTCACTGCATCCATCCATACTGTTTCTTGCTCCCTTTCTCCCCCATCTAAATCCCTTGATAATCGAGTCCCCTAAGGGTGCCATCTTTGTATGCACTTCTTTCCGAGTGTTTTCTTTGGTGCTCAAGTTCAAGTTTATGCCCTAGGTCTTGCCCTCCCTTTATCTCCCTGTTTCCAATGACCAACTTGTCCTTGTCTAGACTTTTGCCCTCCGCCAACACGGCTTCATCATCTCCTCCCCCTTGGACTGTCCCCCAGGCCCCTTCCCCCTATCCACCCTCTTCCCTTTCACAGCCCCTTCCCCCTTCCCTGTTCTCTATGCGCCCACATCTACTGCCTATATCAGTTTTGGAGCATGCACTAACCCCTTCTATCTCCTCACTGGCTCTCACCCCAGTTGCTCTCAATACATGCCCTGAACCTAAATTTTCTGTGCACTGTGTCCCTCTTGAGGGAATTTTCTTACTCGCCACCCCTTCTGTTTGCATATTTCCCTTTGTGCATGCCAGCCCCAGTGCATCATCCATTACATTCCATACACTTTCTCCCTGCCATAAGTACTGTATTTCATTGACGTCCTCCGAAGTCCCCTCTCTAGCTTTTCTGATCTCCCTACCATTGCCTCTACTACCATAGGCTCCTTGCAGCCACCTACCCTGTGTCCTGGCTCCTCTAATGCGTCACCCTAGTGCATCCCTAAGTTGTCCATCTCCTTTTCAACCAGTTTCCCTGCTCCCAAGGTATCTTTCTCCATGACTCCTAACCTCCTTCCCTCCTATGACGGCTCCTTGCAGTCGCTCTTCTCCCTAACATCCTCAACTAGCTTAGCGAGGAGTGCAGAACTTTTTTCCTGTTCTACTCCCATGCTTCTCTCTCCTATGTTGGCCATGCCCTTACTTAAATTCTGGCCCCTAGTTGCAGACATTTGCCTCCTTTTTACCGAACCTACTACGTTCCATACCCCTAGAGCCCTAGTTGCCTTATTCCCACCTGTTACGAGATCCTTCATCCCACTACTTGGTTTGGTGCTATCTGTCACAACCGCACTCCGCAGGTCAGACCCTCTGCTCCCACAGTGCCAACCTCAGAGCGCAATAGTGTGAGCAGGTAACAGACAGGGTAACCCTCCTGTCTGCTTTTTGGCCTGAATCACCTTTAGTCTCAAGTTCTGGGGGATTCAAACTATGAACCTTATGCTAGCATACCCAAAGGTACAGGCTCAGACAATATTCTCTTCGGGGGATGCAATATATCTTTCGCCTAAGGGCACCTAACTGGGTATACAAAATGAACCCTTAAAACTCTATAAGAGACCTTAGGTATATTCTTACCTTTTACCAAGCTTAGTAACACCATCAAACCCTTGAACAGTTGTCAGAATTAATATCTGTTCAGCAATAACATGTAAAAAAATGACTGAGGAGACCCAGGCAGTATCTGAAGAAAATGTTTACTAAAAATGGATAAAAACAGACACAAGTATCAGTTTAAACTCTGTGTTTACACACCCCTTCTGTGAGTCATCTAGCTCCTCCTTTTATAATATAAAATTACAAAAAATGATTTCCTACCAGGAGGTATGTTAATAATGTGACATCAGCAAAAACATGTTTCCCAAATTATGAATCTTTGATCAACCAGTTCCTTTGAGGTTTACAACCCTGAAGTCCATCACCCAGGTGTGAAATAGCCAACAGGAATCAGCCAAATGACGTCCTTTCCTGATGTACTAAAATATATATTTAGTTTCCAACTTTAAAAGCATGAGGTCATAAAAAGGCTATAAAATGCAATTTCTCAAGGAAGTTAATTACATTACAGAGATCTCCTGGTCAGTGTAATACATCCTGTGATTTCAACTGCTGACACATTGTAATTTAAAAGGGCCAAATCTCATAGACTGACATTTCATACACTGACCATTTATTTATAATACCAATATGGACTCTTGCATTTTGGTCAGAACTTCCTCCAACTGATTATCTCATTGGGCTTCACACAGGTAGTTACCGCTGCAACCCATATTCAGGGTCACTCCTTGGACATGGTTTTCCTCCTGGCGATGGAGGCTGCTGACTTGGTGGTGGAACCAGTTGGATGGTCAGATAATCACTCTATAAGGTTCAGTTTTGCAGCTCCCCCTGTGAGACCCACACCTTTGGAGATGGTCTGGTACTGCCCTTTGAGGAGTGTTACTCCAGAGGGTCGGATGGTGGTACTGAACCTATCGAGTAGGCCAATGGAATGCTCAGATCTGGGATACCTAGTAGTGCACTATAATAGCATGGTGCTGAGGGCCCTGGATTCTGTAGCGCCTGTCTGAGTTCATCCTCTCTATCTCTCTGCCCTCAGGCCCCTTGGTTTGATAGGACCTTGAGGGACTTGAGGAGAACTGGGCAAAAGTTGGAATGTTGTTGGTGGAAATCTGACCTGGAGGAGGACAGACTTAGGTTGATAGCCCATTATTCAGACTATCAATCAGAAATCTCCCATAAGAAGACAGAGTTCCTGTCAAGGGAGATTTCTGCAGCAAGGAATCAACCGGCCCAGCTCTTCCGGACTGTGGAAAGGCTGTGTAATCCAGCCTGTCTTCGGGGTCGGAGAGCTTTTTCACAAATTAAGTGTGAGGAGTTTGCTCAATTCTTTGCAGATAAGGTGTCCTCCAACAGGTCAGAGATCTGCTTGACTCATTCAAATGAGTATGGCGGTGGTCGATGCGAGGATGCAGACATCTGGTTTATCTGGACAGATTTCAACCAGCCAGTGATCGTGGACATCGTGAAGATTGCTCGAGAGCTGTGACCAGCTTACTGTAGTTTGGATCCTGGTCCAAACTACCTCTTGGTGGGGTGTATGGATGTTATTGGACTGATCCTTGTCAAGATAGTCTGGTGCTCACTGGACCAAGGGGTGTTTCTGGACCCCTTGAAGGAGGCCGTGGTGACACCCCTTTTAAAAAAACCTTCCTGTAACTCAGACTGTCTTGTGAACTACAGACCTGTCTCTAACCTGCCCTTTTTAGGCAAGGTTATCGAGAAGGTAGTCGCTTTACAGCTCGAAAACTTTCTTACCACGCATGAAATCTATGATCCTCTCCAGTCTGGTTTCAGGAAGAGGCATAGTACCGAGACAGCACTGGTTTGGGTACTTAATGATCTTCTGATAGCGAGGGATCAGAGGACTCATTCAATCTTGGTCCTCCTTGATCTCTCAGCAGTATTTGACACCATGGATCATGGGGTATTGCTGGAAAGCCTGTGGCTGTTCTGTGGACTGTCTAGGACAGTCCTCAGATGGTTTCATTCTTTCCTCACAGGTAGAACCCAGAGGGTGGTGTCAGGAGTTTTCTTCTTGGCCCCCTTTGCCCTGTGCTGTGGGGTGCTGCAGGGTTCCATGCTGTCCCCCATGTTGTTCACGGTGTATATGTTGCCATTAGGAGACATTATAAGGCAGTATGGGCTGCGTTTTCACTGCTATGCAGATGATACCCAGCTCTACATGTCCTTTGTACCCGAATAAAGTAGTGCAGAGACTGAGATTCAAGACTGGATGAGTGCTGACTGATTGAAACTAAATCCAGATAATTCTGAGGTGTTGGCAGAGGACTCAAGTCAGTGGGTAGAGAAGTTGACTCCTGGGCAACCATCTGGACTTGTGCTTGGGGGTAACCAGCTGAGACCTTCCGAACAGGTGCGAAATCTGGGCATTGTACTTGATAACAGACTGACACTAAAAGCGCAGGTGTCAACAGTTGTCAAGTCCTCATTTTATCATCTGAGGAACATTGCCCGGATAAAGCACCTTGTTCTACCCGAGGACCTTCCTGTGTTGGTCCACGCCTTCGTGTCCTCTCATCTTGATTACTGTAATGCCCTATACCTAGGGTCACCGGGGGTAGATCTCCATCACCTGCAGCTAATGCAGAATGCTGCGGCCAGGTTGTTGACAGGGCTGTCAAGAACTAGCCATATCACACCTGTGCTGTGCGAACTGCACTGGCTGCCAGTGCGATGGAAGATCACCTTCAAGGTTGCATTGCTGACCTATAAGACCCTACACAGACAGGACCAGATTAATTGCAAGATCTTCATTGGCCCTATGCCCCCTCCCGCCCACTTCACTCCACCAGTGAGGGATTGCTAGAGGTTCCCAGGGTCCGTCTTCAAACATCAGGTGCTAGGGCTTTTTCTTTTGTAGCCCCGACCCTGTGGAGCTCTACCTCATCGGATCAGAGAGTGCCTGTCCACCACGTCCCTTAAGTCATCATTAAAAACTTATTTATTTAACTTAGCTTTTGGGGACTAGACTTAGTTTTACTGCTGCTGCCTTTTTTATCTTTATATTTTTTTAGGTTGCATACTTGATTTTATATTACATTGTGTATGTTTGATTTGGTATTGTACTGTGTATGCACTTTGGCTTTAGAAAAGTGCATTACAAACAAAATTTGATTTGATTTGATCATACAGTAATCATAACCAGCTGGCCAAGCGTCACAATCCTCCCCACCTAGACTGAATTTGGGGTCTCTATCCCCTGCATGGGATGAGCTTCCTAAGTCAGTTCACACCTCATAAAGATGCAACAAGCCATCGGCTTTCTGATTGGTTGCTCCAGCCCTATGTAAGATCATCATGTCATACCTTTGCAAGGCAAGACTCCATCTTAATAGTCTACCATTAGTTTTCCCCATTTGTGTCATCCAAACCAGGGGGTTGTGGTCAGTTTGTATCTCAAAATGCTGCCCATATAAGTATGGCTCTAACTTCTTTAGGGCCCACACTATGGCAAGGCACTCTTTTCCACAATAGAGTAAGCCTGGGAAGTAACTTTTTACTCTGGTACACTATGGGGTGATCTTTCCATTGGTTGGATGTCTGACTCAGTACTGCCCCATTACCCACGTCTGAGGCATCAGTCTGGACTATAAAGGGTCTGCTATAGTCAGGACTTGTCAATATAGGAGCACTGCACAGTGCCTCCTTCAGTCTGGTAAAGGCTTTTTCACAGGCTGATTCCCAGGTAATTTTCTTAGGCATCTTTTTCTTTACCAGGTCAGATAGGGGAGCAGCCATGGTACTGTAATTGGGTAAAAATGTCCTATAGTACCCTGCTATCCCTAGAAAACTCCTGACCTGCTTCTGCATCTCTGGTCTGAGCCATGCCTTGATCACCTCTATTTTTACCTGGTGGGGACGGAGCTGTCCCCGGCCTACAACATGCCCGAGGTATGCCACTTCAGCCATGGCCACCTGGTACTTCTCAGCTTTGACAGTGAGCCCAGCCCTCTGTATCCTGCCCAGCACTTCACTAAGGTGGGACAGGTGTTCCTCCCAGCTGGCACTAAAGATGGCAATGTCGTCCAGGTACGCCACGGCGTACTCCTCAGCAC
This sequence comes from Neoceratodus forsteri, assembly GCA_016271365.2. Classification (NCBI taxonomy): domain Eukaryota; kingdom Metazoa; phylum Chordata; order Ceratodontiformes; family Ceratodontidae; genus Neoceratodus; species Neoceratodus forsteri. Next base: position 1,059,552,085 of record CM057454.1, read on the forward strand.
CATTTAACACCTGGTTCACCAATCTTTGGAAAGTGTCCGGGGCATTCTTCATTCTGAAAGGCATTACTTTAAATTCAAATAACCCTGTCAGAGTGATGAAGGCTGACCTCTCCCTAGCTCTGTCAGTTAACTCTACTTGCCAATACCCCTTTGTCAAGTCAGTAGTTGTAAGGTATGTCACCCCTCCCAAATTGTCCAGGAGTTCATCTGTCTGGGGCATTGGGTGGGTGTCTGGGTTTGTGACTGCATTCAGTCCATGATAGTCCACACAGAAATGAGTAGAGCTATCTGGCCTGGGCACAAGGACTATGGGTGAGGCCAAGGGGCTGTGAGATCTTTGGATTACCCCTAAATCCAGCATTTCCTACACCTCCCTCCTAATGTCCCTTTGGACAGCCTCTGACACCCGATATGCTGTCCACCATATGGGTGTCTGTATCCCTGTCTCTATATCGTGTGTCACTAAGGGTCAGGAGTTAGTCCAGGCCTGGTGCTAAACAGTGGGGAAAAGTCTGCTAAAACCTCCCTTACTTCTTGGATCTTGTCTGGGGTCAGCTGGGGTGACAATTTAACTGCCTCCACAGAGGACTCCAGCTTGCTTTCTTCCAGCAAGTCCAGAAGGGGGTCTCCTTCATCCATCCTCTCCCCAGGACTACACACTGCAAACACAATGTCCGCCCTATTAGCATATGGCTTCATCATGTTGACATGGTAAATTCTTTCTGTATGTCTTCTGTCAGGTAACTCTATGATATAGTTCACATCATTTACCTTTCTGACTACTTTGTAAGGTCCTGCCAACTCAACCTGCAGCTTGTCTTTCCGGACTGGGATAAGGACTATGACTTCCTGACCCACTGTGTAAGAGCGCGTTCTGGCTCTGTGATTGTACCACACTTTTTGTTTCTGTTGGGCAGCTGCCAGGTTGCTCTGGGCTGTCTCCATAAGCTCCTTCAGCCTTTCCCTAAACCTAAGGACATAATCCACTATGGGAGTTCCCTGGGTGGCATGCTTGCCTTCCCAGTCCTCCCAGCTCAAGTCTAGGGGCCCATGTACCCGGCGTCCATATAAGAGCTCGAAGGGGGAAAACCCTGTTGAGCCTTGGGGCATCTCCCTGTATGCAAACAACAGGTGGGGAAGGTATTTCTCCCAGTCCCTCCTATGCTGTTCAGCAAATGCTTGGAACATTGACTTCAGGGTACCATTAAATCTTTTCACAAGCACATTGGCTTGCAGATGATAAGGTGTCGTGCACCTCTGCACCACCCTACACTTCTCCTACAGACATTTCATCAGATCAGACATGAAGGAACCCCCTTGATCAGTGATAACCTCCTGCAGAAACCCAACATGGAAGAAAATCCCAAGTAAGGCATCTGCCACTTTGTCTGTCCTCAGTGAGGATAGGGTGACTGCCTCTGGACTCCAGGTGGTATAATCCACCACAGTCAGGATGAACCTCTTCCTGGAGGAGCTGGGTTTTTTTTAAAGGCCCCACAATATCCATTCCCACCCTTCAGAATGGCTTCTCCACTATGGGCAATGGAATTAGGGTGGATTGAGTTTTCTTACCCACCTTCCCTATTTCTTGGCACCAGTGACAAGACCAGCAATACTCCTTCACCTGCTGGGTGAAGGTGGGCCAATAGAAATTCTGGGCTAACCGCTGCATAACGTGTGTGATTCCCACATGACCAGACAAGGGAATATTGTGTGCAATTTTGAGCAGCTGCTCACAGAACCCCTGGGGAATGACAAGCTGCCTGCCTATCACCCCTCTGTCTGTCTTAGCATCCTGAGTATAAATCAGTCCATTTTCCAAATAAACCTTATGTTTCTTGTTATCTCCTTGTACTCCATCAGAGTCTGCCCAAGCCCTCAGCTTCTGTAGACTAGGATCATGTTTCTGAGCAGCTGTAAACTCCTTACACATCCCCAAGGCATGGGACAGGTCCCTGTCAGTATCTAAACTAGGGTCCCTAGCTGTAGCATCAGGGCACTCTGGATCACTGTCATCCCTAACCCTCTGACAATGGGTCACCTCTCCTTCTTCAGAGTAACCCTCCTAGCTGTGTGGTTAACTACTACTGGGGAAATTTCTACCCCCTTTTCATTAGTCTCCATATCAGGAGACACAGGCTGGGGAACCAGCCTCCCAGTGGGTTCCACAATGGCTTCTATGGGGTCCAGAGAACTACAATTTTCCCTTGCTGCTTGGCTATGGGTAACTGCACACACCATCCCCTGTTTGAGATTGTTGCCAAAGATGATGTCAGCTGCTAAAGTTTTGGCTACAGCCACCTGTTGCACAGTTCCCCATGTTTCACCCCAGTCTAGGAGAACACTAGTGAGTGGCCATGTGGTCTCCTCCCCAGTGAACCCTTGTACAGTTACAAATTTATTGGGTATAAGCTGACCAGGCTCTACCAGATCCCCTTTTATCAATGTCAGGGATGCCCCTGTGTCTTTTAACCCTTGTGTCTGTACACCATTCACAGTGACTGGGTGCATGTGTTCCTTCATGTTCACAGGCATGCTTCAAGGGACACACAAACAACCCACCTCTTTCCTAGCCCCATTTTGCATATTGCTCATTCTTTCGGGATACTGTCTGGCAATATGCCCTGTTTCTTTTCAAACCCAACATTTGTTTCTTTTCTCAGAGAAATCTTTTGTTTGAAACCTCAGGCTAACTGGTTTTGGTGGAGGCAATGAGGGTTTTATCTGCCCTGAAGGTGCACTTTTCCCTTTCTGCCCTGCCAAGCCCATTCTGTTCACTTTCAGAGCAGGTCTGCTCTTGGCATAGCAGTCCGAGAGTTCAGCAGCCTCTTGCACTGTTTTGGGATCTCGGTCTTCCAACCAGGTTTTCAGCTCTTCTGGGCATGCCCCAAAAAACTGCTCTAACAATATAGCATTTTCAATTTTACCTACAGAGTTTGCTTCAATTCCTTCCCACCAATGTTTTAAACACTGACGTTGTTTCATGCCTAGCTCCTCGTAGCTCATGTCAGGGCTTCTTCTGAACTTACAGAATTTAGCTCTTTATGCTTCTGCAGTTAACTCATATTTTTTTAACAGTGCAGCCTTAAGTTTTCTGTAATCATTACTCTTCTCATTGTCCATTTGGCTCAATGCATCCCTATCTTTCTCGGTACATAACAGGGATAGCTGGAAGCTCCAGGACACTCTAGGAATATTTGCCTGAATACAAACTTTTTCAAAGGTATTTAAAAAGGCATCCAGATCCTCCATTTCTTTAAATTCAGCTATCAATTTGGAATTTAATTTGTAACCCAGTCCTGTAGTTCCAGTTAAACCCAAGCCACTTACCTGCTCTGGTGCTGGTGGTTGGAGTCGTAGCTTCTTCGATTCATGTCTCCTCTGGTGCTCATGCTCTTCACAGTCCACCTCTCACTGTTCACATTCAGCTTCTCACTGTTCTCACTCCCTCTTCACCTCTGCAGCTCACTTCTCTCACTCAGCCTCTCTCTGTTTTTGCTCCCTCTTCTCATTTGTAGCTCATTTCTCTCGCTCCACTTCTCGACTTCCTGCTCAGCCTCTCTCTGGAACTCCAGCTTCATTCTGCACAACTCAATCTGCAGTCTGATTACTTCTGGCTCCAGAATACTGGTGACCTTCCACTGCTGCTGTGGCACTTCGCTAGCACTGGTCCTGCTGTCCTCCTCACTGGATTTGGACACTCCACTGGCTACTGGCCCCATCATGCTCAAGGTCTGGACCTTTACAGTCACAGTCTGTGACTTGACACTCTGGGCATCAGCAGCCATCAGAACATCCATGAGGTTCTGCTTAGTGACTCTTCCCTCATGCAGGACTCCCCTCACCTTGCACAACTGCTTCAGATAGTCTGCAGTGTGCTTACCATAGTTGGAAGCCATCTTCTTCCCTAACTACGTATTCTTTACCTTGCGCTTTGAAAAAAAATAAAACAAGCAGGAACTTTGACTGTAAGCAAAATGATAGCATTCTCTTTTAAAAATAAATCACTGCCTTATTTTGCAAGTGAGCTGTACGGTAAGCTGACACACTGAACAGTTAAAGCTTATGTTACCAAATTTATCACACTGCTGCCATCCAGATCTGTCACAAACACACTCTGCAGGTCAGGTCCTCTGCTCCCACAGTGCCGACCTCAGAGTGCAATAGTGTGAACAGGTAACAGACATGGTAACCCTCCTGTCTGCCTTTGGGTCCGAATCACATTTAGTCTCATGTTCTGGGGAGATTCAAACTGTGAACCTTATGCTAGCATACCCAAAGATACAGGCTCAGACAATATTCTCTTTGGGGGGATGTAATATATCTTTCTCCTAAGGGCACCTAACCAGGTATCCAAAATGAACCCGTAAAACTCTGTAAGAGACCTTAGGTATATTCTTACCTTTTAACAAGCTTAGTAACACCGTCAAGCCCTTGAACAGTTGTCAGAATTAATATACGTTCAGCAATAACATGCAAAAAAATGACTGAGGAGACCCAGGCAGTATTTTAAGAAAATGTTTACTAAAAATGGATAAAAAACAGCAAGATAAAATACAGAACAAATATCAAAGAGCAGCACAATCACATAAAAGAAAAAAAGGAAAACTACAGAACAAACTCCTACCACAATATATTTAGATCTTTTCTATCTAATGTATTATCTCTGTAAGTGCCTTTAAATTTAGATCAGAGAGCTGTGTCTCTCTAGAGTCCCAAAATGATATATCATACATTTCAGACACAAGTATCAGTTTAAACTATGTGTCTCCACACCCCTTCTGTGAATCATCTAGCTCCTCCTTTTAGAATATAAAATTACAAAAAATGATTTCCTACCAGAAGGTATGTTAATAATGTGACATCAGCAAAAACCCATTTCCCAAATTATGAGTCTTTGATCAACCAGTTACTTTGAGGTTTACAACCCTGCAGTCTGTCACCCAGGTGTCAGACAGCCTACAGGACTCAGCTAAACGATGTCCTTTCCTGATGTAATAAAATGTATATTTAGTTTCCAACTTCAAAAGCATGAGATCATAAAAAGGCCATAAAATATAATTTCTCAAGAAAGTTAATTACATTACAGAGATCTCCTGGTCAGTGCAATACATCCTGTGATTTCAGCTGCTGACACCTTGTAATTTAAAAGGGCCAAATCTCACAGACTGACATTTTATACACTGATCATTCATTTATAATACCAATATCATACAATAATCATAACCAGCTGGCCAAGTGTCAAACTATCATCTTCCAGTGCTCTATTGCATCCACTGGGCCTCCTGCTGTCCTCTTTCCTCCAAACCCCTGTCTTCTCAAACCATATGCCTGACCCCCTGGAGGACCCCCAATATTCCTCCCTCACTTTCCCCAGCTGGTACTGTCTCTACTCCTCCATCCATCCTCCTCATTGTTCCCCCCATACATTGACCCCCACAAGCACTCCACTTCCTTCCTCAGCCTTGTGAGCTGTTTACACACCATGCATCCTCCCATCCTACACACCCAGTTTAGAACCATGGCCATCCCACAAGTGCTACACCTCACCATTCTGCTAAAGAATCCACTCCTGTGACTGCCCTTCCAGCTGCACTGCCCCTCCATAGCTATGTCAGCTGTCAATAGGATTGAGATATGAACAATACCTAACCCTACAGACTAGTTTTTTTTTTTAACTGGCAGTACAGTACAGAATTTCTACAGTAAGGAATTGAGTCCCAGACCTACACCCCTGAATGGCAACCCTCAAAGACTTTTAACAAATATCTTCATTAAGTCCATCACCATCAGGTATTTAAAGTCACCTCGCACCTGGCAACCCTCAAAGACGTTTAGCTAATTTCTTCAGTAAGTGCCCCACCATCAGTTATTTAAAACCACCTCTTGAAGTCACCTCAGACCAGCTCCTTATGCTGCTTCCCTTGTGTACAGACCAGCAATTTCTGCAGTTATAGCTCCTTTAAGATAATTTCCATTGAGCAGTTTCCATATACCAGTCAGAGTAGCAGTTCCAGAACCCTTCTGTGGTGAATCTTGCTGCTTTTTCAGCTGTCCTTTATGTTTCTTTGCTACTTCCTGATGCTTCAGCTTTTGATTTACTCCATCCCCATTTGCCTTGCTCCTCCTCCCTCCAGCATTTAATAGAGGCTTGGGTAGGGGAGGGTGGCAGGCAGGAAAAAAAAACAGCTCCCGGATTACAGCTCCACAGTCTGGCTGGGCTTTTCAAAGTCAGACCAGTCAGCACCTTCCTTGCTGATTGGCTGGCCGACTCCACTGGCCACTTCTGCAGCCAATCTGGCACCTTCAGATCTCCAGCCACCCACCGACTATGGTGGACCCCCTCACTCTGTTGCCCAGCACCACTGGTCCTCTCTGCCCGACTGCCGCTGATGCAGTCGACCTCCTCTGCCTTGCCACTGACTGCAGCAAGAATACTCCTGTCCTGCCACTGACTGCAGCCCTGGAACAGCACAGGAAAAAGCAGCTCCCTGAGTCCCTGAATGCACCAGTCTAATGATGTAGCAATTTGTCAGTGGCATGTGGAACTATCACAGGTTGTTACAAGTAGACAGTGTCCCCAGAGGAAATAATGGCTCATGTGACTTGGCTGCTGACCTTTTCTGCATGGCAGAATTTAGCTGTCCCATTGTGGTTATTGCAATGCATTTGGCAAGTTCAAGCTGTTCCAAAATAGGTATAACATATGAGGATGCTGATTTTAGAATCTTTAGCAGTGAGAGATCCATGTCCAATGAAGTTCTGGGATGGCGTACATTAGCCAAGAAGAATGGGACATTCTCTATATTGTCAACACAAGGACTTGTTTTGTAAGCAAACTGAACAAAAGGAGCAAAGTGGTCCCATATGTTGAGAGTTTCTTCCAGGCACTGAGAGAGGGTGTTTGGAATTGTAGACATCATTCTTTCACTTTGTGCTTGCATTTTGGGTGATAGACTAGCTCATTGTATGAGTCTTTTTTAGTGTTGAGGATTTTACAAATCTGTCAAACAATGGTAGAAAGATAGTGCCTCTGTCTGAATGCAGGTACTGTATGAGGGGGTACTGTGATGGCAAATAACTGTGTTGAGGAAAACATTTGCTATGGTAATAGCTTTGATATCTCTTAGTGGAATTAACTTTAGGTATTTAGAACATAAGAATGTGTCGGCAGAAGGGGACCATGTGATCCATCTAGTCGGCCCAGATTGCCTATTATTATTTTGTAAGGTAGTCCACAAAAACAAAAATGTATTTGTTGCCAGAGTCAGAGCATGTCAGTAACAGTCCCAAAATGTTAGTGCTGACTCTTTGAAATTTCTCTGTTGCTAGAGGCATTGGAATAAGATATGTCTTTGTCAGTTTGGCAGGAGGCTTTCTTTGGGAGCAAGGCTGGCAGGACGGACACCTTGGACAACATCCTTGTTCAGGTGAAGCCAGACGAAGTGAAGCCTTGTCTTTTTGAGAGTTCTGTGGATTTCCACATGACCTCCAGAAAGTGGAGAGGCATGAGTGGAAACAACTCCTTTGATTAGAGAGGCAGGGACTATTAACTGCACAGGAGTTCTGTTTGTGTGATTGCCCTAGCCTTCCTTGGTCCTGATGTGAAAAAGTGCACTGTAATTGAGGAAGTACAGGTTTACAGCTGAGGATAGCAGGCCTCTGCTGGAAAGCAACTCCTTACAATGCTCAGAGTGCCGGCATTATGACACCGGGCAATCAGGTTGCCAAACGTGGGATTTGCTGCCTCCTCCCCAAGGTCTGCCCTTGGAGTAGAAATCTATAACTAGGGGTGTGTGGGGCACAAAGCCCCCCCACAAGTGATTGGCAACATTGCTGACTAGCACCTTAATTGTCCGGCACCAGAATGCTAGTGTGTTCCAAGGGTGGAACAAAAAGCAACACAAAGGGTGCTGCAGTTGTCCCAGAAATGGGACGGGTGGGAGATTCAGGAGAAAGGGTTAGAAAATGACTTGCAGTGCTGAAATAGACAAAGCTCCAGGGCCAGACTGGAAGCACCCAATGAAACACTGGGAATTGGCATCAGAATTAGCCTGGGAGGGCTATTCAATAGCTTGCTATAGTCAAGGGTGGTTCTCTGATATTGGAGGATAGTGGACATGGTGCCACTCCACAAGGGAGAGGAATGGGAGACACCCTGAAATTACAGACCTGTCAGTTTTGTCTCCACTGTAGATAAAGGCAAGGCACAGCAAATTGTATTTATAAAGCACCCTTTCCCATAGGCTCAGGGCACTGTACAATCAATAACATAAAAAAATCCTACAAGAAAATCATAAATAAAATCAGAATACATAAATAACATGTAGTTTCATAATTACAAAACTTAAACTGATAACTGATGGATACGCTAGTGAAAGAGGACATAGTGGACTACCTGGAGAGAACTGGACTTCAGGATAATAAGCAGCATGGGTTCATGGCAGGGAGGTCTTGTCAGACCAACGTGATACTATTCTTTGACTGGGTAACAAGGGCAGTAGATGAGGAACAAGCACTAGATTTACTCTTATTTCAGCCTCAGCAAGGCATTTGACTTAATGCCACACAGAAGATTATTGAAGAAATTAGAGGATCTGTGAGCAGCAAAGGAGCTAGTTAAATGGGTGGGAAATTGGTTGGGGGAGACAGCAGAGACTGGTAGTAAATGGGGTCAAATCAAGTAAAGGGAGGCCACAAGTGCAGTAGTGGAGAACTCAAGTCTTGGAACCAGTCATTTGCAATATGTTAATCAGTGATACGCTGTCGGAGAAGGAATACAGGGTAAGATGTGTCTCTTTGCAGATGACACTAAGCTGTGTGGCAGGACAGACAGTGAAGAGCGAGTCAGGGAGGTGCAGAAGGATGTGCAAAAGTTAAAGAGGTGGTCCAAGGTCTGGCTGTTAAAATTCAACCAAAAAGTGCAAGGTAATGTACATAGAGAACAAGAACCTCATTAAGGAATACTGAATGGGAGGGGTTAAGCTGACCTCTGCTTAAGAGGAGAAGGACCTGGGGGTCATCATAAGTGATTCCCTTAAACAAACTACCCAATGTAACAAGATCAACAGCAAGACAACCAGAATGTTGGGGTGTACTGGAAAAGGTTTCGATAGCAGGAGGAATGAGGCACTTCAACCTCTATGTACTGTAGATCAATGGTGAGATCCCATCTGGAGTACTGTAGTCAGTTCTGTAGTCCTCACCAGAGGAAAGACAGAGACAGGCTTTAGACAGTGTAGCATAGTGTATCCAAAATGATTCAGGGCTGACAGGGCAGATCCTATGAGGATCAACTTAGGGCACTGCGCAAGTATTCTCTGGAGGCCAGAAGGGAGAGGGGAGACATGACAGGAACCTTCAAGTTCCTGAAAGGAACAAGCAAGGTAAACTATGAGGAACTATTTAGCAGGAATAGCAGGTCAAAAACAAGGGGACATGAATATAAGCTGTGTGCATGGTGAGGGGAGATTTAGAAGGGGTGCAAGAAAATGTTACTTTACTGAAAGAGTGGTTGATCCATGAAACAGCCTACTACCAGAGGTGGTGTACACAAAAACAATGGGTTTAAGCACAGCTGGGACAGAGTAAAGAGCTTAATAGTTACTCGGGTGGGGTAGCAGTAAGGGGGGGAGGGGGGAAGAGGGTAAAAACCCCATCTTGACAATAGGTCATGGGATAGAGTAGGGTCAAACTGGGCAGACTGGATGGAGTAATGCTCTTTTTCTGACAACATTGTCTATGTTTCTCAGTACTGAGAAACAAGGAAAAGAACATCCTGGTGAAGTTGCTTTTATTGCAGAAGAATTTCAGATTATAATTAAGTGATTATGAATGAGAATTGAGGGTCTGCTCTTTACTGAGTTTTGACAGTAGCTAGGGAGATTGCAGATTCTGAGAAGGTGAGAAGTTCTTTATCAGACTGCAGTAACTGGGGACAAGTGCTGATTTCTGAAAAGACATTTGGAAGCAGCAAAAAAAAAAAACTTGAGGTGCTGTAGAAATGTCCACAAGAAGCCCGTCTGTGGTGCAGAAAGGAAGAGCTTCTAAGCGGGATTCCTTATCTGTTGAGAGTGATGCAGAGGGATACTGTTGTTGGTTGATGCCATCTGCACTGGAGTGAAGTTGACCTGGTCTGTATTAAAGTTGTAGTGTACCAATCCATCAGGCAGATTTTCTGACTTGTTCCTTTATTTCAAACAACTGCCTGAGGGCTGACTGATCAACAATAGCTATGAATGAGGAGCAGCAAAGATAGACACATTTCTTTACAGCAAATACCATGGCTAGAGATTTTTGTTCTGTTATGTCATAGTTATGTGCATCAGAGGAAAGAGAGTGCCCAGCATTGGAAACAACTCATTACATTCTGTCTTGAACCTGACATAGCACAGTACCCATCGCAAATGAACTAGCATCTGTGTAGAGTTTGAACCTAGGGCAGGCCAATACAGAAGAAAAGATCAGTTTGTCATTTAAGGTATTGTTTCATTTTCCTTTTCATTTTAGCGTGATATCAGGTAGGCAAACTAGAATTTATATTCCTTTTTCAGGTAAGACCTCAGATCAGCATGAATGCCTGCAAATTCCAGGGAACATCCTCATTGTCAAATACACACAGTCACAGAACGCAGTACTAATATTACTAATTAAAACATGTACAAACTTCAAGCTGTCTAAAATATGAAGACACAGCTGAAGAAAAAGAATTACAAGTAGACAGATTTCGTATGTGAGTTGGTTATACAGTCCAGATTAAAGAAGCACAATAAGCAAATGTCCATTGTCCAGCAACAGTACAAGCAAATGGTAATGATGGCAAAGGACCCACGAAGAACGTGATTCATAATTGGGATCATAGTTGGCCAACAGGTTAGTTAAACAACCAGAAACCCCAGTATTTTTATTTTGAAGACAAAACATAAAGAACTAGTCTGTAGTTGTTCCATACTGAGAGCCGATTAAAACTACTCAGTATATCACAATGGCAGATTCTGTTAGGAGCCAAAAGGGCAAACTTGTCAGTTTTCTGGAGCAATGTTTCTGTTCTGGCCAATACACTGGAGGGACCAGTGTCAATCACAATTGAAGCACAATTCAACAAAAATAACAAAGTTTGATGAGAAATAGCAGCCACGTTTCTTTCAATAACATATGTTGTATTCTAAACAGTGTACCAATTTTTGAGTGAATTTTAGGAGTCACTCTACACAGATGAAGACCATATTTCAATACTTGATGTAGGGTGACCTCAAGATAGTTAAATGAACAGACACTTTCTAAAAAGGAGCCATCCAAAGCAAAACTTTTTAAAATCCCCTCCGTATTTTTTAGCTTTAGGGACAGTCTCAAATAACATAAGTTTAGTCTTTGACTTATTTAGTACTAGATTATTTTGTATCAACCATTTCTGCACTACAACAAATTCAGAGGTAAGAGATGTAATAATCTCACCTCCTAAAGAACTATGATAATATAGCACAGCATCATCCGCCTAGAGAAGAAGCTCACAATAACATTTGTCATCTGCCACAGGATCAATAAAAAGAGAGAACAGTAATGGGCCCACTATGGAGCCTTGATGGACCCTAAACAGGACCAACCTTAGTGAAGAAATAGAAACCCCAAATTTAAATGTTTAGTACCTAACATGTAAATAATTATCAAACCATGTTTAAGCAGAATTACCCATACCCAAGTATTCCAGGGATTTTAATAGATGTGAATGGTCTACTAAATTGAATGCCTTGGTTAGGTCCACAAATGCAGCACCAGTATGAGAACCAGCCTCCATTGCCTTGTGGGCTGCATCCATGAACCTAACCAAGGCAGCTCCATGTTCCCTTCTGAACCCATGTTGATTCAAGGAACTCAAATTAAACTATGTTATGTAATTGTTTAATTGCCTGTAGACTATTTCTTCTTGGATCTTCGATAGTGTCAAAAGTATGGAAATTGGATGATAATCACCAAAATCTGACAAAGTACCTGCTTTATGTATTGGAATAACATATAACTTTTTCCATAAGTTTGGCATCTGTCCGAGAGAAAAGGATAAACTGAATACTAACTGGGTATGCAATTTCTGATGCAGCCAGTACTAGTAATTTAGGAGATAGGCTGTCACATGCACTTGATTTGTCAGGTTTTAATTTTTGTCAGAAGTCTGAGGACTTACAATTTGCTCATGCTCAAGTATCAAATACCTCTTTGCACTTAGAAATCCATGTCTATTCACATCCCTTTTTGGTGAGGGCATACATGGAGCTGCAATCTTATCACAGTTACTGATGAACTTTCTGTAATATCCTGAAAGACATGGAAAACTCTGAAGTCTTTGAGGCTCTTTTGTTCTGGATAGTCTTTGACTGCTGAAAGCTTGTCTGGCTCTGGAGAGATGTTTTAGAACTAACCATGTGTCCCAGATAATGAGTCTGAGGCTGTGTGAAACAGCACTTCTCTGGGCAGAACTTGGTTCGGCTCATCTCATCAAAGGTGTTCAAATACTTCTTTGAGATGTTGGAGGTGTTCTGGAAAAGGTCTGCTGAAGACAATAACATTGTCCAAGTCAACTAGACAAGATTTACAACACAGTCCATGTAATATTGCTTCCATAACATGCTGGAATGTGGCTGGTCTGTTCTGTAGCCCCATAGGCAGTCATTTGAATTGGAAAAGTCACAAGTGACAGTGCCAAACAGTGTATGGACAAGTAGCTGGGTCGACAGTTACTTGGCAGAACCCACTGGGCAGATCCAGAATGGTGAATAGCTGGGCCTTTCACACTAAGACTCTTTAGGGCATCCTCTGCTGTGGGTAAGGAGTGAGCACCCAGCACCGTATAGGCACTGAGCTTCCTGTAGTCCACCACAAAGAAATACCACTTGTCCTTCTTTGCCACCATAATACATGGTGCACCCCAAGGACTTGTAGATTCTTCAATGATGCTTTATTCCAGAATGTCCTTGATCATGTCCTCCAGCACTTATTTTTGTTTGTGTCCCACTTTGTAGGCTTGCTGATGGATGGATTTCTGATTGGGCTGCACCTCACTGGTGTGTTGCTGGATATCACAACATCTGAGCTAATTATCTGTACCAGTGAAGATATCTAGGTAGTTCTCCAGAACATCCAAAAGCTGCTGTTTCTTTTGAAGGTCTTGGAAGCTTGGAAAAAGACAACCACTTACTGAGGGATAAAGTTGGTGAAGCTGGTGTGATGGTGGTAGCACTGACAGGTGTAGAGATGGTGGAACCTGGCTGAGGTTCCTTCATGAGATGGAGCTGGTCTCCAGTAGACTGGCATAAAAATGTTCTAACATCGGCACCCTTGGATATGATGATGGGCTCATCTGCAAAGTTGCAGCATTTCTGGAATACTATGCCTTTCATTCATAACAGACAAGGTGTTTCCCATGAGAAGACCTGAAGAATACAGAGTGGGGATCCTGTGGTGATAACCAAGATAATTAGCAGCTCCGGGAATGACTGCACTTGCACTCCAGAATAAACATAACCAATCTCAAAACAAATCTTAGCTCACAGGCACACTACCAACACCCTCAAAACCATTTAGAAATATGCGTTTAAAATACTGTACTTTAATATTTACTCCGGCATACAGTTCTGGTAAAAACTTACAGGCAGTAGCACACAAGGAACTAGACGAGAATAGTTTCACAGTAATGTGCTTTTTCAAGGCTAACTAAACAATAAAAATGGAGGTTCTCATATACTATGCAAAACTATTCTTAATTACAAAGCACTTATTATTCAGTTTAGATACTGATTACAATTAAAGAAACCCCTCCTGTCCCCTTGCACGTATGTCTATAGTCTTTTAACATTTCAGCTCCTACACCTGAATACAATTTAATTTCACACACATTCAGATTTAAGAAATCACCCCCATTTAAAATAGTCAGTCAGACAATTAAAATCACAATCCATTTTACATTCAATTTAACATTAAGACAATGAAAAAGAGACAATGATTCCTTAAATTAAACATCAATACAGTTCAGTTCAAATCATAGCTAGGAGCACCAATTGTCTTCTCCCCTCATCAGAGGGTGAAAATGAGTTCAGTTAATTAGGAGCATATTTTCAATTTAGGTTTTCGATGCTCTGTGGAGACCGTGGGCTTGTTCCAACACAAAGAACTCTTTTTCAGCACAGCAATTAATATACATATGTTTAAATAAATAAAATACAAATGTAAGCACCCTTTGGGCACTTACAAGTTAAATTTTGGTTGCTAGAAGTTAACTAGGAAGAGAGAGAGAGAGAGAAATAGTGGTGCCACTGAGTCTGGGATGTGGTTCTGCCTGCTGACTCCAGGTGGGGCCCCTTCATGATGGGTATAATCAGCAGGGGATTTTGGTGCCAAGGGGAGACCTGGGGGGAGGACCAGGAGAGAGAGACCAGGTGGTTCAGCCTGCAAGTTTGGCCGGGGAGCTGTGGCATGGCTGGGGTGGTCAGCTTGCCTTCCCAGTCCTCCACCCTTGAGAAGCCATGATAAAGAGCATCATTTTGGGTGTGCTGAAAGGGGAGCAATGGAGCAAGGCATAGGGGCCTGTTGGTACATTTGGGAGCTGGAGCCTGGGGAGAACAAATGAAAATGGAGGCCTGCCCAGTGAACTTCGGCACCTCTGCCCCTGAATAGGATGAATTTCCAGCTCCTCAGTGGCGGCTGTGGCTTCCCATCTCAAGTCGCCAGCCATGCACCGGGATCTGCCTGCCAGCTCTCCCTTACAAGCTACTCTGCCCCTGAACAGGGCAAATCTCCTGCTCCTCGGAGGCAGCTTCCCATCTCAAGCCACCAGCCATGCAGCGGGACTCACCCACCTGTTCTCCCTTACAAGCTACTCTGCCCCTTAACAGGGCGAATCTTCCATTTCTCAGTGGCGGCGGCTTCCAATCTCAAGCTGCCGACTGTGCACCAGGACCTGCCGGCCAGCTCTCCCTTACAAGGTAGGCACTAGGACAACCACAGTACTTGTCGTCTACTCGGCACTGTTTGTACTGGACCGCGAGCTCCGGTGGATGGCCACTATTGGACTGATTGTTGCAGAGACCTCCCCTGATTGGATGGTGCATTTCCCCAGTGGCTGCTGCTGACTGGCACTTGGATTTGCTCTGCTTTTCAGACAGACTTGATTCCAGTGAGACTTGAACCAGGAGAAATTTCCATTAAAAATTATGCTTTTTGTTCTCTAAGATTGTTAAGGGTACTTTGATATGTTGCTCTGATTGTGCCTGAATTGTTTCAAAGTTGTATTTATAGTGCTGGGATATGATATTTAGGCCTTAATTGAATTAGTGTCTACTAGCACTTCTTGAGTTCTAAGTCCCACAAGTAGATTTATCTCAGTGTTTACAGCTGGAATTGCCCATGGTCAGCAACCCTGTACTTTCCCAACCTGTGCTTACCTCTCTCTATTTCTGGCTATCTCTCTCCCTTCCCCCTCCCCTAAACCTCAAACTCGGCTCTCTGTGCCATTTTTTTCCTCTGTTAAAATCCCCAGACTAATTTCCATAAGGCTTGATGCCAGCTTCCCCCTCTTCCTCTCCTCCTCATCCTCTTTCACTCACACTGTCTGCCTTTTGTTTCACTCTGGGGAGCCATCCCACCGATTTAGAGTAGATTGCACCCTCTGGCCAGTACTAATCAGGTGTTCTTTCTGATTATTTCCCTCTAGCTACTCTGCCCCTTAACAGGGTGAATCTCCCACTCCTCAGTGGTGGCGGCTTCCCATCTCAAGCTGATGACCATGCACTGGGACCTACCCACCAGCTCTCCCTTACAAGATAGGCACTAGGATGGCCACAGGACTTGCTGTCTCCTCGGCACTTTCAGTGCCTGTTTGTGTTGGACCACGAGCTCTGGTGGATGGCCGCTATTTGACTGATTGTTCCAGAGACCTCCCCTAATTGGATGATGTGTTTCCCCAGTGGCTGCTGCTGACTGGTGCTTGGATTTGCTCTGCTTTTCAGAGAGACTTGATTCCAGTGAGACTTGAACCAGGGGAAATTTCAACCCCCTCACCCATCCCATCCCCCATGGCTTATTAAATACACCTAAGCTCCTCCTTCCACCTGGCTACTATTCCGCTATCGGAAGCTCTGTCATCCCTCCTCCAGCCCAGCTACCCTGCGACTATTGGCTCTTGAAGTCTCTCTAATATCTCCCAATTCGCTACTGCCTTGTGACACTCCAAATCAGCTAATTTCACTGCAGTTTTAAACTGGTTCAGCAATTTAGACCAGCTTGACTGAAGTAGGCTACCAGATACTGATATTTAATCATGGTGGCAACAACTAGAATGGTGCTTCTAGCCCTCTTCATTCGCTATCTAGTACTGGAAGGGGGATTAAAACAATCTGGAGATAAAACAATCCCAGTCTCCAGACCTGGATGCACCTACAACTCTGATTTCAAGTTGAGAGGAATGCAAGTGGATACATGCCAAACTCTTGACTTTGTAACTACACCCTCAATTTAGAATCCTCCATTACCCAATAGAATCCCTATGGCTGCCCTCCTATGCAGGTGTTCCACCTTGCCAGTTCCTGACTCTGCACCTCACAGAGAAAAACTAATTAGGCATAGCTGGATGCACTGGTCCCACATCTTAAGAAAGTGCCTCTTAATACTCCTGCTTGATCGTAGGATATGTCCACCCTAACTTGGGACCACCCTATGCCAAACCTCGCATGAGAATGGGTCATCTTAAGACTGTCTCTTTAAACATCCACAGTCTACTCTGCAAGCTACCGCAGTTCCAGGCCTGGGTGGAACTACTACAGCCAGATGTTATAGCCCTTACCAAAACCTGGCTCTTACCAAAGGTCAGTGATGCCACCATCTTCCTCAACGGCTACACAGTTTTCAGGCAGGATAGACTGTCCAAGCTGGGTGGTGGTTGCCTAGTATACCTGAGAATTGACATAAATGCCCAACTACTGCCTTGTAGCTTCCACACTAAAGAGGCTCAATTACTAAGGCTGAAGTTCAGTCTGGACCTACAAAACAAAATGCTACTTCTGTCTACAGTGTACGTACCCCCTGGCACCCAGAAAACAGGTATTCAGCAAATGCTTAGCAACCTTGAGCAGGTAAAGCACAACTGGGAACATATTATTGTTGGGGATTTCAACACCAATTGGCAGTGCCAAAATGCCCATATAGTTTAAGATCAGGTATCTGGCCTCTGTCTAACCCATTGGTCACAAAGGCTACCAGATTTAACTACAAAACTAGCTCTAGCACTCTTATCGACTGGCTCTTTGCAAGCAGCCCTGAGCATATCTCTGAAGTTGACGTTCTTCCGGGACACCCTCAGTGACCACTCCCCAGTTATGTGCACATGGTCAAATAAGACCAATGCCAGTGCTCCCAGGGTCACACGTAACCGATCTTTTAGACCTGAGCAACTGGATTATTTCAGGCAATATCTGAAGCTATTGGATTGGTCACCTCTGGATAAGGCTAAGGATGGCAACCAAGCTCTCAACTTCTTCGTCACAATGGTCAATAAGGCTTGTGACATCTTTGCCCCCTACAAAACCACAAAAACTAGAGGGGTCACAAACCCATGGCTCTCAGGCACACTCTCCTCGAGCTCATGCATGAAAGAGATAATCACTGGCAGAAAGCCAAAGTATCCTGCAAACTGTCTGATCTTATAACTTACAAAACTGCCAGAAACAAATGTACAAATTCATCAGGCAGGCAAAGGCAGCATACTACAAAAACCTATTAAAAAGGAGCTGGGGATGGGGGAAGGAGTTCTGGGACTCAGTTAAAGCACTCACAGGGAAAACCCCCAAATCTGAACCTGGATTAATAGTCACAGCCACTGGTTCACATCAGGAATCAAGTGACATAGCCAATGAATTTAACTTGGCCATCACAGATCTAAGTTCGGTGCTTCCTAGCGACTATCTGACCCCTTCAACTACAGACTGTAGCCTCACCACCACCTCAACTCTTTCGGACAGTGGAAAACCCACCCTCCCATTCTATTTCAAGCTGCTCAACTGGAAAAAAAACACCAAGTACTGTATATTAAACATGTACTAGGGAAAACAAGGATGGGGAGCTACCTTATTGATATGAAGCTGGTTGCTCTCACAGCTACTGAATTGACAGAACCACTTACTAAAGTCTTTAATGCCTCATTAAGGTCAGGAATGTTCCCTGACATGTAGAAGAAGGCATACAACACCCCGGTCTTTAAATCTGGGGTTAACACAAACCTGTCCAACTACAAGCCCATCTCCATTATTTCTCCCCCATCTAAAGCCCTGGAGTGAATCATTTCAGACCAGCTAACAGCCTATCTGCTGAAATACAACCTTCTCTGAGCCCAGCAACACAGGTTCTGAAAAGAACACTCTACGATCACTGCCCTAGTTGACTATACCACCGAAATATACAATGTATTTGATAATGGCCTGGCAGTGGGGTCAATTTTTATTGACCTCACAAAAGCCTTTGATACAATTAACCATCAGCTTCTCCTGCAGAAACTACTCTTAATTGGCCTGTCCTTAGATATGGTAGCTTCGTTCAAGAGCTATCTCTCGGGCAGGACCCAATGTGTCAAAATTAAAGGCACTCTCTCTTAGCCAAAAGGGTGAATTTTGGAGTTCCCCAAGGATCTATTCTGGGGCCACTCCTCTTTAGCCTCTTCATAAACTTCCTACCCTCAGAGTGCCCATCGCACATGGTGCTATGTGCAGACGATTTGTTCGTCTCTGTAACTGGTAAAAATCTACCCTCAATCACACATGAACTTGAAGCAAACTTTCATTGACTTGAGAAATGGTTCTCAAAAAACAAATTACTGCTAAACTATAAAAAAAACAAGAGTATCTTGTTCTCAGTTCCACAGAACAGAAAGAAACTCAGAATACTCGAGGTACGAAGTAGTAAGGGGGGGCATACTGGAGCAAGTTGATAACTTTAAATATCTTGGCATTCACTTGTACTTGGCCCTCTCATTCTCAGCTCATATTGACCATGTTGTCAAAACAGCCAACGCTAAACTAGGTGCCCTCTATCGACACTGTCACTACATGCCCGCTGAGGCCCTAAAGATGGTTACAAGCCATACAGTCCTCTCTACTGTGGACTACGGCCTTACGATCTACAGCGCTGGATCAGACACAGCCCTAAAAAGGGTAAAAACCCTGATCAACAAAGCATGCAGGCTTGTCCTGGGAGCAGACCAATGGGCTCACACTTGTGATCTCTATACAGCAACTGGATGGCTTCCCCTTCATCTTTGAGTTCAATACCAGGCCTGCATCCTGGCAAAGAAATCCATGCTTGGGCAGGCACCTGAATCAACATCCCGCCTATTCAAAACAATTAAGCCAGCAGTCAATAACTGGAGTGGATCTAAGGGAGAGATGGTGGTTCCCTTTAAGTATACCTCAATTGCCCAGAGATCACTTTCCTATAGAGGGCCAAAACGGATGAACGATCTCCCCGCTGACATAATTGTATGTACCAAGATCAGCAACTTCAAAGCTGATCTAAAAGCACTCCTAGCTGCTACCAGCGGATGTCAGTGCCCTTTATTTAACTAACCCCTTTTTGCCAGTATTTAAGAGTATCCTGATTCGCCCTAATTCCAGTCACCGGGCTGACCTATGCACTTCCTCTCATCTCCCCTAAACGGTTCCTTTCTACGTAACTCCATACCCCTGAGCACCACCTGCCCCACATCCTCCTCCCTCTCCCCACCCATTCACTTCCTCTTTGACCTCCCTATCCTCTCCCAATGCTGTGCTACTTTCCCCTTTCACTGCCCACCTCCCACTGTTTTTTTCTCCCACCCCTATACACCATCTCCCCCTTGCATTCCATCCCCACATCGTCTCCCCCAACTCCTTCCCTTCTCCTCTTACCCTCCACTCCCATTTGACAAAGCCCTCTCAGGCTGCCACTCAGTCTTTCTCATCTACAACCTTACCTCTTATTTTGGCTTCCTGCCTCAACTAAGTACTTGCACACTGAATTCCTTCCTTCTGACAGGGCTGACTCCTTCCAGCTGCCTTTAAGTAGGGTTAATGGAGTAGTTTTCTATTTTTTTTTTACTTTAAACAAAATGCAACTTTAAATGTAACTATTGTCAGATTACTGCAATCTTCTCTTACTGTATGTTTACCAAGTAACCTTGCTTCCCTTGTTATCCTTTGTTCCCTAACATACCCTGCTGTATATTCTATTGTTTATGTTTCATTTTCTGTTACATTGTATTTGTTCGACTTGGAGCCTTTGTAAACAAGCCATTGACTGAAAGGTATTATTCCCAAACTGAAATAAAAAAAAGAGCACAGATAGGGCCTAAAAGCCCTAAAATAAAGATTTCCTATGGGTGAGTTCAGCTGTTGGATCAGAATGGTTTACTGTGGGTGGGCCCACTATGGCAGTAGGACCTGGGGCGTGCCTTGGAAGTGGCAGCCCTTGCAGTTGAGGGTGTAACGGTAGCAGAGTTACCCCTGATCCCCAGGTTGGAGGCCACCACAGAGTTGGGACCCATGGGGTGAGCTGCTTATGGAGGCGGGGAAAGTCCATTTGGGGACGTGATGTGTAGGACCCCAGTGGGGAGGCAGTCCATTGGGTGATCTGGTGTGGCACTCGCAGAGGTCCCACAGATGAGCCACTTCAGAGGTTGAAATCGCTGCATGAGTGGAGCATGCCGGGAGTGACTGGGATCAGGTCTGGGGACCCCAAAACCACTGGAATAAGGTCCAACCTCCGGCCAAGGCATCCGCGATTGAATGTCTGAAAGGGTTTTGGTGGTTCGGTTCTTGCTAAAGAACATCAGTGGACATTTATTGAGTTCTAAGAAAATGGATAAAGCTATTAGAGGCTTCTGATTGGCTGAGGGACTTCTCTAGGTGGGCATCTATCAGACAACAGATGCCCACCTATTAAAAGTACCAGCCCAGCCAGCCCCATCACCAGAATCTTAGTGCCCAGCCAACTCTCTAATTGGCTAAAACCCCTTATTTCCAATTCAAAACATCCACTATTTATTTCTCTCATTGCTTATCGGCCTAGTCCGTGGCCTCACCCCCCCATCCTAAAACCCAATACAATGACATTATGCATCATAAATGATTGTAAGAAAAATAAATGTAGAAACCTACAGTAAAAGTGATCACCTATAGGAACTGTTAAAAACGCAACAGGGTTCAGCATCAGTATTTAGCCGCATATTTGTCTCTCTCCATCCCGATAGCTGGTGGCTGTATTTCAAACTCCCAAGCTGACCCAGCACACCAGCAAATGATTCACAGCAGCAGCTGGTCCCCCAAAGTGTTACAGCCCCACACATACTACATCCTCCACCCTGCAAATATAGCATCTACCTCAACTGTGCGTAAAAACCATCGTCAAGAATAGACTTTGCCCATTTTCTAGGCCAATATAAAACACTGGCTTGCATAAACTCCATGGCTCCCACACTGGCTGCTCCAAAATGAAAAACAAATGAACAGTTTATTTAAAAAAAACACACGACAGGTTTTATTTTTAGTTTAAATTATATCTTCTTATGTAACTAGTTCCCTAGCCTTGCTGTCTGGATTTTCATCACAACTTCCTGACTGCTAACAGCATGACTTCTCCTAGGGTGGCTCCCAAATGTAACAAAGGTTCACAGCAAGTACAAGCAAAGTTACTGAAATCGTAGCCATGTCCTGCTCAATATCTGAGTGCACTCCCCCGCCCACTCGCTCGCTCCTTCCCGCTCATGCTGCTTCCGGATGCTTAACCTAAACTGAAGAACAGGAGTTGGCGAGGTTAAAACTAAACCAAATCTTATATTTAAAGAACTAAAACAAAAACCTATCAGTACCACATTCTGATCGGTTCGGTTACAGTGCCACATCTTGTGCTGAACTAACTGCTGACCGCACTCTCCCCACCTGATCACGATGCACTGAACAACATCAATAGAAAAACAGAAAAAACTACCACAATCCAGCTTCAGTTAAGAGGGGAGCACAAGCTCAGTGTACCCTTTTGCAATACAGAGCATCCAGTAGCACAAAAGTCAATAATCTAAAAAAACAAAATCATTCTAATCAAGGCAGAGGAACTATTTTATCACAAAAACCTATATTTTTTTATTAACAATTTTTTATTCAAGATTTTTTTTTTTTACAGTGCTATTTTCTAAGTACAATAATACCCTCCACGGTGGGTGGTATGGGCTTGACCCACCCTTCTAAGTGCTATAAGGCCCTCCGCCTGCGGCGTCGAGCCTCATTATGCCCCTGGGCAGGCGGCTAAAGTCTAATACTGCTCACCCTGTTGAGTATTATTGCTTGCAGAATGTTTAGAAAGAAAAAGGGTATGCTGCATAAGAATTAGCCTCTGGGCAGAGAAGATGTAAGATCAGGCTGGTTGAAATGAACTGAAGAGAGTGGCCCACAATGTTACCAGGCATTCTAGCCTTTACAGCTTAGGGAAACTGCATGAAATAATTAGTCTGTTAGCCCAATAGACTATTGCAGAGGATTTTCCAGCTGTGTCTGTCACTGTATATAATACCCCCCTGCTCCATGGAGTAGTTGTTACTGGTTTTCAAGTTCAATTAAATTATTTTTGCATGTTGATCTAGGAGTGGACATAAGAGAATGCTGGATGGGCAACTATGCAAAACCAGTGTGTTCTGCTACAGGGGGTTCTGATTCCCTCTGACCACGAGAGCGAAGCTCGAGAGATCTATGGGTATCAGAACCCTGAGGTGACAAAACACACTGGTTGTGCATAGAGTTGCTCATCCTGTATTTTTTATAGTGTATAGTACTGTGTGAAATATGTGTTTGTGAGTACTTTAGTTTTCAAGATGAAACTGACTCATGCAGTCTCTAAAGGTTCTAGACTGCTGTTCTACCACGGTAGGGTAGAATCACATACCATGACCTTTGAACTGTGGTTCAACAGCATTTTGAAAGGTATGGAATTCAATACGGAAGAACACTCCACTATACACTATAATGAACTTAAACACTGTGACTGTGCATGCTTACTAGGGGTGTACATGTCCCGAATAGTAGTTCTTGAATACTATGAATAGTAGGCATGCCAAATATTCGGATGGATGTCCCAAATAGTTCACTATTCGGACGCTATTCGGGACATACTATTTGGTAGGTGACATTTCAAAATCTCACAGAGCTTTGCTGGCCATTTAGAGGCTGTTTTTGGAGCTCACAGCCAAGAAAACCATGTAATCTCCTCACTCTGAGTGTGTAGATGAGAGGAGACAGTTGTTTCTGAGAGAGATAGCTCTGTTTAGTTTACCACTTGTGACTTTTATAACTGTTTAAAAAACGTCTTGTATGTGATCTAGTTTTGACATCTGATCAGCTTATAACTGCATCTGACTGCAGTTTTTGTTTTTCATCCTTGAAACTGGGCTCAGTTTTAAGGAAAAGGAGAGTCTGTGTGTGAGTGAATCTGTGTGTGCTGCTGCATGCTGACTCCCTCCCCCACTACTTACAGTTTCACAACTCAGCTGAAGCAGTGTGGTTTAATTTCTTGCTTAAGAACCAATTAGTTTTTATCAGGATTTTTTTTTTGTCAACAAAGTCCAGCTTGGCCTTTGCATGTAGCGAGTAACTATTTGGACTCAGTAATAGTGAGTGGCTCAAACTTTTGCTGACTGCCCCATCCCCTCTGCTGTGCTTGCTTAGCTTTTTATTCCAAATCCACACACAGCCCCTGTGGTATTTTCTATTGTGTTATCTGTATATCCATGGCACTCCCAGATCCATTACCTTAGGGTTATGTATGCCTGATAGGCTGCTGATGCACATGTGACCTAAGATCGGATTGCGATCTACCTCTAAGCCCCTTCTCCATCCTTACCGTCTTCAGTTTAATGTGTGTTTCTGATGCAGGCTGCAGCACTTTCCCAAGCTCCAGTGCAACAACGAACAGAGGGTATTTACAGTATTTCATTATTATGGCACAGACAGTATCACTGCATTGTTAAAATAACAGTAAAACAAGGAAATGTTTTAAAAAAAATAAAGTAAAAGGTAGAACAGACGTAGAATGAGCATGTTATGATTTGTACAGAATTAACCTGCGTCATACAGCGTCGCGCCTATACAGCCCTGTGCTACCAGATAGAAGGAATTATAGTGCAGTTTAGAATAGAAGCATGAGCCAGCAGCTAGCTCAAAAGGACTGCCAGCCTGTCTCCTCCTTTCTGAGAGAGGCTATCCGGCCACAGCCTCATATGCAGTCCCTGCTCAGCATCTGCATAAGAGGGAGGCACAACAACAACAACAATTTTAAGTAGAAGTCTCCCCCTAAGCACTCACACTTGGGATGCACCTATTGAATATTTGCCAGCCTGTCGTCTCCCTTTACGTAGCGGGGCGATAGAGCATTGTGCCTCACCACACACATTAATGACTCCCTTGGAACACAGAACCACTGATCAGTCCCCCCAGTCCATAGCACTGGCTCACGCTATCAGAATGCTTCCTACTGTTGTCTAAACTAACCTGTTATGCTGGGGAAGGTGGCTGCAGCTGCTTGGGCCACGAGGTATCCGGGGTGGGGGTCTCGCAAAATGGAGTATGGCCTATTATTGTTGTTTCTCTCCATCTTCTCAGCCATTAATCGTAAACAGACACCCGCACATGCACTCTCTATGCCTATTGCACATGCATGGAGGGCATACAGTAATCGCACATGCGTGATGCCACCCAGCACCATTTTACTTAGGGGCAAGCCAGGATGTGCATGCATGTATAGCTCATGCAGGCGCAACACCGCTCAATCTCGCTGTATCAGCAACGGCTGAAATAAAATCAAAGGGCAGATTATGTCTGGGCTATTACTGCCAAAAGAACGCTCATTTAAAAGGTTACGCCCAAGAATGGCTGAGCATCAGTAAATAAGGACCTCATTTTCTTCTGGGAGGCACCAGTGATCAAAACTGTCATTAAAGGGCCACCATTTTAGCCAGGAATCAGAGGCTGATATTTAAAGGTCCAGACTTGCTAAAATTACATACCAACTCAGAAGCAACTTATAATGCCCCGGACCCAGTACAGGGTCACCCCACAAGTTAGCAGGGGCACTTAGAATAAATTGTCAAGAGAAATATTAGCTGAGAAATTGCCAGCCCAGTATTCAAATCATGAGCATTATCACATAGTACAAGCATAGAGGTTATTAGCTACCTGAACACCCCTGCTAGCAGTGCCAGGAGCTAAATGTCTGACCCACATAAATGAACACAGAATATATGCAATGATTTACAGGAGATAATATAATAATCAACCTGGCTCCCCTGCAAGCGGTTCCAGAGTTGTATTAATCACCAACAAGAATGACCCTGCTAGTGCCACTAACTTGTAAAAAGGTACTCACAAAATCATCCAGGAAAGTTTCCTTGCATTGAAAAGTGCTTAAAATTCCCACACTGCATTCAGACATTCCTAGAATTCAGTGGCACTAAATAAAAGCACCCACAACCATTTTGTGCTATTTTCTACCCAAAAACACTCCCACAGAAAAAAGAAAGCTCTGCTGACCAAAATGGAGACACCCAAATGTTGTTTTATGGCCCCAGTTTATCAAACAGCTCCTAGCAGCATGGCCAGCCTCTGTGCTTCTTCCTAGTTTCCAAATCTCCTGCTACATGAGAGCTGCAAGCTGACTGGCTCTCAGCTCTTGCGAGATCTTGGCCACCATCTTTAAAGGAGGCTAAACAAATGAGATTTGACTAAATCCAACATATCTTGCAAGGGAGAATGGAGCTAGCAATTGCTACAGCTCTTCAAGTCTAAGTCCCTTAACGTTTAATGTTGACCATGGAGGAGAACAGAAGAAACATGTTTTAAAGAAGGAAAAAAAAAAAGATTCTTCCCCAGACTGTGTCCTATTACACAAGCAGCAATGCAGATGATTCCTCACACAGCTTACCGCACCCAAGGCAAGGACTACCTAAGGCATCCTGCCCATCCCCCCAAAGGCACATGCCTACATTATCCTAGAACTAACCAGGGCATACAGAAGGGGCCAAAAATAATACACAGCACTGTACTATATTGGGTCAACATGCAAGAAGGTTTGATTAAAATAAAACATTTGGGAAATAGTGAACTTTAGTAGAGCCATTTCTTTCACTGATATTAACAGTTTTTCTCTCATAAGGCAGAGTCACATATTCATTAAGGAGCTGCTACTGCGTACGGTGTGCGACAAAAGAAATGCATACTACTGTGAATGCATAATTTAGCCCTATTACTTTAATAAACAGGGCTTGAACAAGATAATTTATTACATTATAAAAATTTAAAGGATGCTAAATGTAAAGGATGCTAACAGAGCCATGTATGGTCTAAGATCTTTCTCAGATGACCCAACAGATTCCACAGCCACAGTTACCTGAAAACCCCTACCAGTGGTCCCAGGAGCTCAGTACATCAGGGGCTACTAAATAATTAAAAGCTTGCATTCCTTAATTGGGCATATACTCTGAGTTCCCCTACATGCTGTTTAGAACAAGCATACCACCTTACTAAGGTGCCTCATGACCTGGAGCCCCTGCTAGCAGCTCCAGAGTCTATCCATTATTAAATGAGCAAGTGGCCACCTTAGAGGATCCAGAGTACCCTGCCAGAGTCCCAGACTTCTAAAATACTAAGTAATGTGCCACAGTTCCCCACTACAAGCATAGTAGCACCTGAAGCCCTCACTCAAGACATAACTACACAACAGTCTCTGAAACCTTATGGCCCCGATTCTAGAAATGTTATGCTTGGTGTAACAGCACTTGCACCAAGTAGAATGGTGCAAGTAGCAACTTACACCAGCAGTTGTGACTTGTGTGATTCTACAAAGTGGCCTGCAACATGTCGCAGGCCGCTTGCGCCGAACAGCTGTTAAGCCGGCAGTTGCACCATAAACCCCCTGCAACATGGTGCTAGGGAGTTTACAGCAGCAGTTGAGCCCCATTCCAGAAGGGCAGCAACAAAGACCCCAATGTTGGGATTCTACAAGAACCCCCGGAGGAGAACCGGTATCATAAGTTACACCTGTATTTAGCAGGTGTAACTTACATACATCCTCCAAGGGTCCTGTAGAACCTGGTCCATGTGCCCCCCCATGCAAAGACTGCCCTGTTGTTGCCCCAATGGGCACTGCACAAACATTTCCAGAATCAGGGCCATGATCCCGCCCCATCCCCATACTGTACACACCCCCATACAGTAATAGCCCCACAGGGCTGCCCACACCCCCAGCCCCCCAAAGTGTTCATACAGAACCCCACAGGGCTTCCCACACCCCTAGCCCCCTGAATTCCCCATTTTCATATGTCCTGCAGGGTGGCACTGTCCTTCCCACCACCTGTGCCCCGACCCCGAGTTACAGCCGCAAATGGGGCTTTGTGGTTGAATGCGTATTTCAGATTACAATCGGCAATGTAATAACAGATGTAACAGTATAGTGAGCTTATTGTAAAACAGACATATAATAAGTGTATAATAAAAATATATATGAACCTGTGCCCTGACCCCGAGTCACCCGCCACAAATGCGGCATACACCCTGACATGCCCTGGTAGTCTAGTGGCCCCCCACCCAGCTGTGCCAGCCCACCCAGCACCCCCCACCTGTCCCCAGCTGGCAACTGGCACAGACCACCTCTCACCTCCACAGCCAGCTGCCGACTGAGTTCTGTAGGAGCGCTACTGGAAAGATACACTGAGAAATTAATATCTGAGTGCGCCTTCCAGTAGCACTACTACATAACCTCAGTCGGTGGCTGGCTGTGGAGGTGAGGTGGGCTGTGCCAGTCACCAGCTGGGGATGGTGGGGGTTCTGGGTGGCTGGCACAGCTGGGTAAATACTAGACCAGGGCATATCAGGGTGTATGCCGTGATTTGCATCAGGCGACTCGGGGTCGGGGCATGGGTGGGGGGGTTGATTGCACCACCCTGAGGGGCATATCTATAGAGGTTTTGGGGCCAGTTGGTGTGGCCAGCCCTGCAGGGCACTTACAGGAGTTTTCAGGGACAGAGGGTGTGGGCAGCCCTGTGAGGCAGCTATTGTGGCTTGCTGGGCAGGGGAGTGCACTTGTGACCTGCGGTTGCGGGTTGCGACATGCTCACCAGGTAAGCCCTCTGTTTGGCATACCTGGCCACATGTCACAAGTCACAGGACTTTGCTGCGGAGACCCTGCACCTTCTAGAATGGGGCGCAGGGTCAATGTCGCAGTTGCAGTTGGCACCAGTTGTGTTTGGCAGCAACTTACTCCAACCACCTAGAATCGGGCCCAATGTCTTTTAAACGCACCACCTTCTTCTAACAAAAGGTAGAGGAAATTCCTTTATCATCTACCTGACCGAAAAACCATAAACAAAGTAGGTCTCATGAAGAGGAGGAGCATTGCAAGACTAACCTAACTTGCCTGTCCAGATCAGCAGCTGTGAGAAATAATATCGCAAGACTTGCTGCTGAGATTTCGAAAAAGCTCTCCACTCACCCCTTATCTAGGCGGGATTAAGGGTGTAGGCAGTCACCAGACAGTGTAAATTGACTGAGAGTCACTGCCGCCATCTTGTGGAGAGCACATCTATGCTCACAAACATCCAATCAGCACAGAGGGCGTTTGTTAAAAACACCAACCCATCTGCAACAGCAAACCACAATGCGAATAACTAAATATAAAGGCAACGATTTGAAAATCAGTTAACAATGGGGAAAATACATTGGGGGCAGCACTATTACCACAGCTGTGGGCAAAGCAGCATAACACTGTCCCTAACACAGGCTAATGTACTACACAGAACCATCATGGTTACAGAAGTTGAATCAAATACAGGGGCAGGCGCAAGACTTGGTGGACTCAGTCGGCCCCTTCAGAAGGTCTATCCCCTATATCTTAGCACCCAAATCGAGGTCAAGGTGTACTGATTATACAGTACATGTTGCTGACAGAGCATCCCTTATTACACTGCTGTACCACTGCTTCTACACTGTGGGATGACATCAGCACAGTTCAGAATCATGCAGCTTGGCTCCTAATACACCCATCCTTATGACCAAAACATAACTAATGGTACCAGGGATATGACACAACACCAGGTCATTACAGAACTACAGCCTCTCTTGGGCACCAACAGCCCCCACATGGCATCCCCTTCTGGGATAACATTGTGATAGGCATACGAAGGCTAGCATATATGGCTCAACTAATAAGGCCGTAGTATGAGAACTATAAATAAACTACAACTCAAACAATTGCAGTCCCATGGCAAAGCAGTCATAGAAACATATAGAAACATAGAAGTTGACGGCAGATAAGGACCGCAAGGCCCATCCAGTCTGCCCATTTCTTTTTCTACCTTATAAATGTACCATCGGCCTTTGCTCTGTCAGTGACCTATCTATTCATAGTCATTTGTATTGCTCCCTTATGCCTATCCCATGCCTGTTTGAAGCCCTGCACTGTATTCATAGCCACCACTTCTTGTGGTAAGCCATTCCATGCATCTACCACCCTTTCTGTGAAAAAGAATTTCCTCACATTCCCCTTAATCGGCCTCCTCTAATCTCATGCTGTGTCCTCTTGTCCTGCTATTTTTCTTATATTTAAACATGTTAGACTCTTTCACCTTGTTTATGCCCTTAAGGTGTTTAAATGTCTCGATCATATCACCTCTCTCCCTCCTTTGCTCAAGGGTATACATATTGAGCTCCGTTAATCTGTCCTTATATGTCTTCTGATGCAGTCCCTGCACCATTTTGGTTGCCCTTCTCTGGACTGCCTCAATTTGGTTAATGTCCTTGTGAAGGTGTGGCCTCCAATACTGCACGCAGTACTCCAGATGGGGCCTAACCAATGTCTTGTACAGAGGGATTATTACCTCCCTCTTACGACTTAGATACCCTACTAATACACCCTAACACCCCTAGCCTTACCTACTGCTTTTAGAGGTCTGCTTGGATGATTTTAGGTCATCAGTGATGATGATGCCCAAGTCTCTTTCTTCCTTTGTGACTGCTAGCAACTCCTCCCAGCCTATAAGTGGCTTCAGGGTTTCTCTTCCCTATGTGCATGATTTTGCACTTCTTTGCATTAAATCCCAGTTGCCACTCTTCTGACCATTCTGCTAGTTTATCCAGATCTCTTCTCATTCTGCCCACCCCATCTGGATCATCTACTCTGTTGCAGATCTTGGTGTCATCTGCAAACAGACAAGCCTTACCCTCTAGTCCATCTGCGAGGTCACTAATGAAGATGTTGAATAGGACTGGCCCCAGGACTGATCCCTGGAGGTACCCCACTTGTGACTTGCATCTCTTCTGACTGTATACCATTTACCACCACTCTCTGTTTTCTGCCAGTCAACCAGTTTGCCACCCAGTTGACCAACTTCTGACCCACCCAGCCTACCTAGCTTATTTATCAATCTTCTATGTGGAACAGTGTCAAAGCTTTGCTGAAGTCAAGGTAGGCGACATCAACTGCTCCCCTTGGTCCACCACTCTGGTTACCCAGTCAAAGAAATCTATGAGATTAGTTTGACAGACCTTCCTTGTAAACCCATGCTGTCTTGGATCCTGTGCCCCTATGGATTCCAGGTGTTGCACTATCCTTTCCTTAAGGAGTGCCTCCATAATCTTGCCACTACTGAGGTAAGACTGACCGGTCTGTAGTTCCCGCCTCCTCCTGCTACCTCTCTTGTGGAGTGGGATCACATGAGCCTTTCTCCAGTCTTCTGGGACCTCTCCTGTGCTCAGAGGACTCACTAAACAATTCTGCTAATGGCTCTGCTAGTTCCTCCTTTAGCTCCTTAAGTACCCTGGGATGTATGCCATCAGGTCCCATTGCCTTATCCACCCTGAGCTTAGCAAGCTCTTGTAGGACCCTTTCTTTGTGAAGGGAGTAGTGCTCACCTCCCTCCCCTGTGTCCATGATGCTGAGCTGTGGGCCCTGCCCTACCTTCTCTTCAGTAAATACTGAGCAAAAGTATCTATTTAGGATAGATGCCTTTACAGGGTCCTCCTCCTCACATGCTCCCTTTTCTCCATTAAGCTTAGCAATACCCCTCTGGACTTTCTCCTTTCACTAATGTATCTATAGAAAGTCTTGTCACCTTTCTTTACTGTTCGTGCTAGTGTTTCCTCAGTTTGGGACTTTGCCTGCCTTACTGCCTTACCTGCTTCCCCTTAGGGCATTTTGGTATGCCTCCCATCTTCATCCCGCTGTGTTCCCTTATATTTTCTGAAGGCCAGCCTTTTGGCTCTGACCTTTCTGCTACTATATTTGAGAACCAAAGTGGTTTCCTTCTTCTTTGCACTTCCTTTTCTGTCTAACACAATGGGATGTTGCTTCAAGTATTGTATCCTTAATGCTTGCCCACTTTGCCTGTACCTCCTCACCTGTGTTTCTTTTTGCCAGGGCTAGCTTAACTCTGTTGGCCATCTTATCAAAGTCAGCTCCTCTGAAGTCCCATATTTTTGCCTTGGAATGGGATGATTTAGATGTAGTAGCCAAATTGAACCATACCATGTGATGGTCACTGGCCCCCAGGTGACCTTCTACCTGGAGATCTGTGATCAGGGAACCAAATCAGTCAGGGAACCAAATTTTGGGTGTGGGTCATTAGGAACTTAACTCCCCTAATCTGCTGCATAGAACTAACAACAATAGTAGGGGCCTTACTAGTCCATTACACAGAACTAGCAAGATTGGTAGACCCTCGAGAAGAAGATTACAAATATATATATATATATATATATATATATATATATACTGTACATATATATATATATATATACGTATATACAGCGTCATACTCATTAACTACGGGTCTATCCTATGCTGGTACGTAGGCACATACACAAACATGCATAAAGACCATTGTTTTCTGGAACCTTTAAGTACTCATTTTACCCAACTTATGACGCCAACGCAAGGCTACCACTAACACCAACAGCACGACCACCTAACATAGCAGCCGGCATATGTTCAGCCATATGACTGCAATAATAGGTCAGCACCCCTTTGCTACTCCAGCCACCATCATAGGGCTATTCTGTCCCTATCTCACACTGATGACTGTAGTCATTGGAAACACTCCTGTGGCTTCTCTTAGCAGGCGCACTGCAGTGCACCACGGCTGACTTCAACTATGACATTGCCGCCTAATGGTAGTAGCAAGGGTCAGTCTATGACTACCCAACAGGCCAGATATTCTGATACAGGGACCGGTAACACACCCTTCCCCGAACAGCCTACAACTCATAGCCTGGCTCCTGAAAGGGAGAGACTGCTGAATGCGGGGTGCTACACAGCAGTGATTGATACAATGCTACAGTCCCGCAGAGCTACCACATCATCTACCTATTCTAGACAATGGAAAATATTCACAACCGGTGTATGGACAGAAACTTATCACCTCTATTAGTCTCCATGTCAGGCGCACTACTGTATCTACAACAGGGACTAGACAAGGGACTAGCACCCTCATCACTAAGAGTTCAACTTCCATCCATTGGGGCGAAAGTGGGCACTGTCAAATGTGCATGCCCAGGTTCACATTAAAGACATGCGTTTCTTAAAATCAGCACCAAAATAAGGCCCTGCATAAGGAACAGGGTACCACCTTGGGACCTGACATTAGTACTCAATGCCCTTACCAGAACACCATTCAAACCCCTAACGAACATCAGTGATTACTGGATAGGGTTAAAAGCAGAATTCCTAGTGGCAATATGCTCAGCCCACTGCATCAGAGAACTGACGGCGTTATCATGTAGGAGCCATTCACAGCATTCACACCAGACAGAGTTTCACTACAGACCGTACTCTCATTCATTTCCAAGGTATAATCTGTATCTCACAAGCACCAGCCAATAGAACTGCTGACCTGTTATGAGGTACACACAAATAGCAGGGAGAGGACTCTCCACTCAGTGGACACCTAGTGTACACTCACAGTGTATCTAGAAAGAACCGCATAAGTACTGAAGACAGAGAGACTGTTCGTCATCCCATCAGGTCACAAGAAAGGAACCGCAGTGGCCAAGGCTAAAAAGAAGAATCACAGAATCATACAGATCAAGTAACAAAATTGCCCCGATGGGGGATAAAAGCCCACTCCACATTGGCCGTGGCTGCCTCTTGGGTGGAATGAAACTCTGCCATGGCACAGAAAATCTGTGCGGCAGCCATCTGATCTACTATTCATAACCTTACGAGACACAATAGACTAGACACTGAAATTCCGGAGGAAAGTTCATTCAGACATAAAATGTCAATAACCACCACCTTAACAAGCATATAGAACTCATGCCCCCCATAAGTAGGGTACTGCTTTTGAATCACCCTAAGGTAATGGATCTGGGAGTGCCATGGATATACAGACAACACAGTGGTAGTTTACTCACCTGGTAAAGGTGATTGTGTTACTGTACATCCCACCTGAGGAAGCACGATTACAGGTATCACAGGTGGATTCAGTGACAGAACAATGACAATATGACAATATCTATGTGGAATGCTTTAAGCGTATAAGTCAAATACAATATGTAATTAGTAAAGTAGTTATAAATTTCCAGAAAGACTGTCTCTAGAGCAATATTTACTACCTGTGCATACACCTAATAAGTTACTTTACATCTCTGGAAGTATCAAAACTGAAAACAGTAATGGTGGAGAAGGGGCTTGGAGATAGATCGAAATCCGATCTTAGGTCACATGTGCATCAGCAGCCTGTCAGGCATACATAACTCCAAGGTAATGGATCTGGGAGTGCCATGGATATACAGTAACACAATCACCTTTACCAGGTGAGTAAACTACCATTTCTTTTGTGAAGCAAATTGGTATTTTGCTGTAATCAGGTTCCGGGCTCAGTTCCCTGCATGAGTGAGGTGTGATTGTCATCTGACTCCCTCTTATCTGCATTGCAGCTTACCGCGGTACATACATCATCTGTGTGTGTGTTGTATTGTTGTTCTTGTAATCTGTGTCCTGCAAGTGCATGCACGGTTGTCTGCACACATTTTTTTTTGTGATTTATAAAGCAGCGAATTTTTTTCTCATTGGGTCAGGCTTGGCCCATTGAATTGTTGCTGACTGTGGTCTGGTTCTTGGCTCAGTTCCCTGTACAACTGAGTAAGGAGGGTGTTGCAGGTGATTCATCCCTCCACAGCTCACTGCACCTGAGTGGCCTCCTGTGCATGTGAGTTTTTCCTTTTTTGTGTGTCTTCGCCCCCTGTGTGTACACTGCTGTGAGTGTGTACACATAAATTTTCTGTGAACTGCTTTAGTATTTCTGTGTGTGTCAGGCAATACTCACTGGGTTCTGTGTCTTGTAAGTTGTTTGGTGCACCTTCAAAGCTTGAATTACTGTACTGTATGACTGCACAACTGATACCGTACAAATAAGAAGTTGTTTGCTAACTCCATCTCTGTCTAGTATCAGCCTGTCTTTATTAGCTGCTACATGAGCAGTGTTGGTATTGTTGTTTTCTGCAAGAAGCACCAACATAAACAAAAACACTAATCACAAATAATATACACAGTAAGTTACAGACCATGTCTCATCAATCTCGTAAACATGCATGGTCTTGCCCAAGCAAGTCATCTTCACCACCAGTGATAAGCGATGAGAAACAGGGTGAGAGAAGGTCTGTTCATATTCGCTGCCCTAAAACAGTTTTCTTCCCTGATAAGCTTTCAGGTTCTGGTGTTAGTAAGACTGGGGGTAGTACTAGTACTACTATAACTACAACTGCTGCCACTACTACTACTAGTACTGCATTTGCAGCACCATTATTTTACAAAAGCAGGAGGGCTTTACAGCTGACATCTCCAGTCATACAAGAACAAGAACCCACCTCCACTACCAGTGGTAGTGCTATTCACACAACTGCCACCATAGAGGCAACATTGCCCATCAGTGTGCTCTTCCCCACCACCACCAGTGCCGTGATTTCAGCAACCAGAGCAAATCCTTTGTGTGTTGTTGACACCACCACTGGCATAACAGTGCACACTGTTATTTGTGCTCCTTGCACAGCCACTGTCACCACAACCTTTGCCTCCATTAGTAGCCCTGAGTGTTCTGCTGTCACCATGACTACTGCTGCCAGTATTACAACTAGATGTAATATGAACCCAATTTTTTTGACTGTAACTCCTGATTGTAATTCTGGCACCAGGACTACTGTTGACAGTGCTACTACCTTGCCAACTGTGGCCATGACCATAGGTACTGTGACTAGTACTGACCATAAGACTGTTACAATGACCGCACCAATTGTGTTGCTAAAACGTACTGTTGCTTAGCCTCATAAGTTTCCTCTCACCTCATTTCCTTTTACTGATGTGGAGGATTCCAAAGAAGAGCATTCATCTGGTTCTGAATATTTA
Organism: Neoceratodus forsteri; assembly: GCA_016271365.2. Taxonomy (NCBI): domain Eukaryota; kingdom Metazoa; phylum Chordata; order Ceratodontiformes; family Ceratodontidae; genus Neoceratodus; species Neoceratodus forsteri. Next base: position 1,059,587,527 of record CM057454.1, read on the forward strand.
CCAGAGCCACAAGACTTGCTAAGTACATCATCTGACAGTGATACCCACCTAAGTGAATTTGACGATGAGGCTGAATATGCGGCATATCTGTGTGAGAAGCGTGAATGTGCAGCTGCCAAAAAATGCAGTGCTGCTTGTCATGGCAAGCAGGTTGGTCAGTGTTACTCTCCTCCTCCCTCCCTCCTCCTAAAAAAAAACAAACCGTCATCCCAGTCCTTTCGAAGAGTTGTGTCAAGTTCAGCTCCATCTGATACACAAAATAGTTCTACAGCTACATCTGTTGCAGAGAAAGAAAGGGGCAGAACAACTGCATCCACTGCACCCAGGTCTGATAAGGGGAAAGGGGCGAAACATGCCCATGGTCGCCCTATTGGGGCCTGTACTTCTACTGTCAGTGTGGGGGGGAAAGTGTGGAGTGGATGTACTTTAGTGTTGTAAAAGATAATCCAACAAAGGCAGTATGTTCTGTGTGTGACTGTACTATAAGTCATGGTAAAAACCTTTCATATCTTACAACAACATCAGTGATGAACCATTTCTAAATGAAACATCCCACTGCACTTCAACGATCCTCAGCTGTACCTCCCTCTCCACAACATGTGCCTGTCAGCTCCTCTTCTGATACTGATCCAGTAGATGCACAAAGTCTTGTTAGTGATTCTATTACTGAGACAGACAGTGTGCCCTCAACTCCTCCTACACCACTTATAGCGCATCCCCGTACAGGAGCATCACCCATTCTGCCTTCTTCTGCCCAATCATCTATTATTGTAACACCCTCCACCATGGGTTCAAAGTCAAAATCAATGCAATGTGGTACCATTTTGATTACACCCATCATGCAAGCCTTCCATGCCCGCACTAAATACCAGGCATCACACACAACAGCACAGCAGAACACCAATTTAATTGGTGCGATAATGGCATTGGATCTGCGGCCATTTTCCTTTGTGGAAAACACAGGTTTCCATAGGCTGCTGCAGCATTTGCACCCAGGTATAATATACCATCATGGACCACATTTTCACATACTGTAGCACCCAACATTTACCATGATTTGAGAAAAGAAGTTGCCAGACTACTAGCACAGGCTGTTGGTCGAGTTTTCTGCTACACAACTGACATATGGACCAGCATGAACTGAAATCATGTATATTTGTCACTGATAGCACACTGGTGTGTTGCAGATGTTATAGTCACTGGTGGCGATGGTGGTACTGATGCTGGTTCTGTCTCTTCCCCCTCTCCCTGCAGGCCTGCTTTGCTAAATGTCAGTGTTATGGAAAAGGATCACCGGGCTGAAAACATACTGTCATTCCTGCAAGAGATATCGAGCTCATGGATTGATGGCAACAATTTGCAGGTAGGGTTTGTGGTCACAGACAATGCCACAAATATGAAAAAAGCATGTAGAGATATGTGCCGGCCTGGTGGCACTGAGGGCTGAGGCGCTGGATGCCTTACCTCTCGGTACGCCGGCGACCCGGGTTTGGGAATGAACTTGGGTCATCGGAGGTTGGCAGCGGGGGGGGGCAGAGCTGGATTGAGCTGCCAACAGGCAGGCTCTCCTCTCCATGGAGGGGATGCAGCACCCCTCGACCGATGGTGACCCCTAGTGGAGGCTAGGAGTGGCACAGGCTTAGAGGGGGTGGGTGTTAGGCCATGGGGTGGGGGAAAGGAGTCGTAACCGGGGCCATAGGGTGCATGTGCACCTCCAGACGCATGCGCTCCTACTCCTGGGGCTCCTGGGTGGTAACTGGAGGCAGAAAATGCCGGCAGCAGCAGGATGATGACCGACTCCCCACAGGCTCTGCTTCCGGGCTGGGTACAAGGTAGGTGCCGGCTATTCCAGGGGACGGGGCTGGGGGAGTCGGTCAGAATGGGGCGGCCGACCGGAGGACCGGAAATAGAAATAAAAAAAAAAAGCACTTAGAGATGGCAATTTTGAGGGGATACACTGCTTTACTCGTACACTAAATTTGGTGATGACAACAGCTTTGGCAAATACAGCAGAGGCAGATCACACAGTCAAAGTAGCCATAAGCATATGCAGCCACTTCCGTCACTCTGTGAAAGCCACAAACCGTCTGCCTCAGCTGCAAGAGTATTTTCAAATGCAAAGCATCATCTCATCCAGGATGTGGTGGAACCTCACCGATCATCACTTGACCCAGCACATGTGAAACAACTTGTATTTGTAAAAATAAATCTTCTCACCTTGGGTACACATATGGCCACTAACAACTGCATTAAATAATCATCTTGTACTGGTTACAACATTTCTGTGTTGTAGCACTTACCCATACACAAGCCATTCTGTGTTAACCATCATTGTTCTGTTAGCAAATAAGCACAACATGTTAATATTCATATTCAAAGTCATAACACAAATCTGTGACCAGCACCCTTTTTCTTTATTACTTACACTGTCATAGTGTATTCTTTTGAATGAGCATGCCCTGTAGTTTCTAGTGTCTAAAACTGCCACCCACCTATTGACTGCTGTTCCTAATACAAAATCCTGAACTGGTGTTGCTACATCTCTCATCCCCTGTGTTGCTTGTGCCCATATTCCATTGATCCCTTTAACAACTTTTCAGGTGCCAGTTACCAGTGTGGCATCACCAGTCTCAAGTATTTCACGTGCATAAAATATGGCAGTTAACAGTGTGCCATCTCCAGTCTCAGTGTTTCCCATGCCTGAAATATGGCAGTTACAAGTGTGACATCACCAGTCTCAGTGTTTTCCATGCCTGAAATATGGCAGTTACAAGTGTGACATCACCAGTCTCAGTGTTTCCCATGCCTGAAATATGGCAGTTACAAGTATGGCATCACTTGTCTCAGTGTTTCCCATGCCTGAAATATGGCAGTTACAAGTATGGCATCACTTGTCTCAGTGTTTCCCATGCCTGAAATATGGCAGTTACCAGTATGGCATCACTTGTCTCAAGTATTTCACATGATTGAAATATTCCTGATTACCTGTATGGCATCAGCAGTCTCAAGTATTTGACATGATTGAAATGTTCTGATTACCTGTATGACATCAGCAGTCTCAAGTATTTTCCATGCCTGAAATATTCCAGTTACCAGTGTGGCATCAGCAATCTCAAGCATTTTCCATGCCTGAAATATTCCAGTTACCAGTGTGGCATCACCAGTCTCAAGCATTTTCCATGCCTGAAATATTCCAGTTACCAGTGTGGCATCACCAGTCTCAAGTATTTTCCATGCCTGAAATATTCCAGTTACCAGTGTGGCATCACCAGTCTCAAGTATTTTCATGCCTGAAATATTCCAGTTACCAGTGTGGCATCACCAGTCTCAAGTATTTTCATGCCTGAAATATTCCAGTTACCAGTGTGGCATCCCAGTCTCAAGTATTTTACATGCCTGAAATATTCCAGTTACCAGTGTGGCATCACCAGTCTCAAGTATTTTACATGCCTGAAATATTCCAGTTACCAGTGTGGCATCACCAGTCTCAAGTATTTTACATGCCTGAAATATTCCAGTTACCAGTGTGGCATCACCAGTCTCAAGTATTTTACATGCCTGAAATATTCCAGTTACCAGTGTGGCATCACCAGTCTCAAGTATTTTACATGCCTGAAATATTCCAGTTACCAGTGTGGCATCACCAGTCTCAAGTATTTTACATGCCTGAAATATTCCAGTTACCAGTGTGGCATCACCAGTCTCAAGTATTTTACATGCCTGAAATATTCCAGTTACCAGTGTGGCATCACCAGTCTCAAGTATTTTACATGCCTGAAATATTCCAGTTACCAGTGTGGCATCACCAGTCTCAAGTATTTCACATGCCTGAAATATTCCAGTTACCAGTGTGGCATCACCAGTCTCAAGTATTTTACATGCCTGAAATATTCCAGTTACCAGTGTGGCATCACCAGTCTCAAGTATTTTACATGCCTGAAATATTCCAGTTACCAGTGTGGCATCACCAGTCTCAAGTATTTCACATGCCTGAAATATTCCAGTTACCAGTGTGGCATCACCAGTCTCAAGTATTTTCCATGCCTGAAATATTCCAGTTACCAGTGTGGCATCACCAGTCTCAAGTATTTTCCATGCCTGAAATATTCCAGTTACCAGTGTGGCATCACCAGTCTCAAGTATTTCACATGCCTGAAATATTCCAGTTACCAGTGTGGCATCACCAGTCTCAAGTATTTTCCATGCCTGAAATATTCCAGTTACCAGTGTGGCATCACCAGTCTCAAGTATTTTCCATGCCTGAAATATTCCGGTTGCCTGACTATGACCAGCTTGTACCATTGTTTTGCTGCAATAAGTTGTTGATGCTGCTGACAATGATTGTGAAGAAATCTGCAATATATTATTGATGACCGATGACCACCAAAGCCAGTCTGATGCTTCTCATCTTCGATGAACACATTGTGTACTACCAGCAACAGCAAGTGAAATATGCAATCTTTTAATGCTTTTATTTCTGTTTGTTTTTTTTTGGGGGGTAAATTCTGATTAAAGTGTATCCCTAATCATGTTTTTCTCCTGTTTTTTTTGGTATACAGGTATTTTACCACCAGGGTGATGAACTCTTGGTAACACATCGGGTATGAACAGCAAAGGTAAGTAAAGTGTTTCATCTGTCAATTGTTTTCTTTCTGTTTTGTGTGTTGTGGGGGCTTATTAAAATAGAACAGGGAGACTGCCTGGATGTGTGTAGGCCATTTGGGAAAAGCACTGCATTTCATTATGTCTCCCTCACAGGTAGCATCCAATCAAAAGACCTTTATGGGGTAGCACATCATAGGCCGAATGGGCATCATGCTTGAATGCTGTCCTCACAGCTGTAGCTCTCAGTTCCGAAGGTAAGATGTGAATGTGTATGTTGGCCTGTTGAAGTTACAGTGTTATCCTATGGGCTTAATTATGTCTTATTGATTGCTTTTCTTAATGGCCACAGTTATTTAAGGCTCTGGCATATGGTATTCCTGTAGTGGCCACTGAGACCTTTCTGAACATATATAGATTGTTACTTAGCTCCACATATTGCCAGAATTATGGCCTGTTGAAGTTACAGTGTTATTCTATAGGCTTAATTATGTCTTATTGCTTGCTTTTCTTCGTGGCCACAATTATTTAAGGCTCTTACATATGGCATTCTGGTAGTGGCCGCTGTGGCCTTTCTGACCACATATAGATTGTTACTTAACTCCAAATATTGACAGAGTTATGGTGTCTTATACTTCCAGTGTTATCCTATGGGAAACTGCACGCCCATGGTGAACTCCTTTCCACTGCATCCTACTCCTGATGCACCAGCAGCAGAAGACAGCCTCTGGCACTGCTGTACAAGGCAAAGTGCTGTGACCTGTACATTCTCCTCCTGAAGTACCAGCAGCACAAGACAGCCTCAAACACCCATGTACAAGCCAGAGTGCCGTGACCTCTTCATCCTACTCCTGATGCACCAGCAGCAGAAGACAACCTCTGGCACCGCTGTACAAGGCAAAGTGCTGTGACCTCTACATTCTCCTCCTCCTCCTCCTTAAGCACCTACTGCACAAGATAGCCTCTGGCATAAATGGACAAGCCAAATTGCCATGACCACTGCATCCTCCTCCTAAAGCACCAGCAGCACAAGACAGCCTCTGGCACCAGTGTGTGCAAGCCAAAGATCCATGACCTCTGCATCCTCCTCCTCCTCCTCCTGAAGCACCAGCAGCACAAGACAGCCTCTGGCACCAGTGTGTACAAGCCAAAGATCCATGACCTCTGCATCCTCCTCCTGAAGCACTAGCGGCAGAAGACAGCCTCTGGCACCAGTGTACAAGCCACAGTGCCATAACCTCTTCATCCTTCTCCTGAAGCACCAGCGGCAGAAGACAGCCTCTGGCACCGGTGTACTAGCCAAAGTGCCATAACCTCTTCATCCTTCTCCTGCAGCACCAGTGGCAGATGTCAGCCTCTGGCACCAGTGTACAAGCCAAAAAGGCTAGACCTCTTCATCCTCCTCCTGAAGCATCAGCAGCAAAAGACAGCCTCTGGCACCAGTGTACAAGCCAAAGTGCCGTTACCTCTTTATCCTCCTTGTAAAGCACCAGTGGCAGAAGACAGCCTCTGGCACTAGTGTACGAGGCAAAGTGACATTACTTTACATCCTCCCCCTCCTGAAGCCATTTTATGGAGTTATATAGCAATTCTCCATTAAGGCAAATTGTATACCTGAATACCAAATAATGAATACCTGGAACCCAAATACCGAATATTCGTCCGAATAGTCGGGAAACGGTATTTGTACAGCCCTAATGCTTACCTGCTAATCAGTCTTCCCCTGCAGCCTCTGGAACACCCTAGCAGCAGATTTTGGTTCTCCTGTTACCATGATCTCCAGTCACAACAAATCAACGAACTCTGGTAAGCTAGTGTTTCTATACTAATTCTTTGGACTGTGGTGCTTGGATTGTGAAGTGCCCCTCTCCAAAATATTTTGCCACCTGGATACCCCTAGATATGGAGGGGGAGCTTACACAAACAATATTAAATACAGTCTAAAACACGCATTATAAGTACCTATATTCATTGATACAAAAATGGAGTCTGCTCAAAGCGATCATTCAATCCAAAAAGTGCTTTCATGACACCCAGTTTATAAATCCACATAGCCTCCTTTCTTGAAAGTTTATTATACAGATTAGCCCCCTCCTCTTCTTGTGCACTTTGGGCTTTATTCTCATATGAGTTAGATCTCCACAAGCCTTGGCTGTGCTGAATGCATGCTGCATGGGGCTTGCAGTGATCCCAGGGCTGAAATTGGGATTCTCAGAACCTGAGCCCTCCGTGCGCCACATGCAGCGAGTTAGCCCAGCTTTTGCTGGTCTAGCTTTGCTGGCCTTTTTATGGGGCTTGCACCAAATGTTTTGTGCAAGCCACCGTAAAAAGGGAGTAGTGTTGCAAAGGCACATGACCTGTGAGAATAAGGCGCACCATTCGCCACAGTGTTCAGTGCAGCTACGCCATTGTGCTCTGTACGCCCTGTGCCAAACTTTTGAGAATATAGCCTTTTATCTATACCCATAAACTGGAATATATAGCTAGGTCCACATTTCTGTACATGCCTAGCAAGTGCATTTTACTCTTCCCCTTTATCAATGTCCCTTAAATGGTCACTGTCCTTGTTTAAACTTTCTTAAAGTTTTTCCCACATGTATAACTCCACATTTGCAGACTGCTAAATAAATTACTTTCTTTGCATCACAATTACAAAAAAAGGACTTCAATGTCCTTTTTACGTTCTCTTGCATGCATGCACAAGGAACGTCTTGAGAGAATGGGACACTTTGGAGGTGTGCCCCTCCTCTGCAATCCCCTGCTCCATTGAGCAGGCATGGCAGTCCTGCACCAATCGGACACGGTGCTGTGTATGACAGTGGTGGTCTTCTTCAAAGAAAACCACCGCTGTCATACACACCAAGTCAAGCCTCACCCCCCAAATCTTTTGTTATGCTGGGAGCCCACCCCAGCATGGCTAACGCCCCACATCGTTTGCCGACGGGGTGCCCAATCCCCCGTCGGCTCCACGGCCCCCCCAGCCATCCTTCTGCCATGCTAGGAGCCCACCCCAGTGAGGCAAACGTCATGCTCATCTGCTGACGGGGGTGCCCAATACCCTGTCGGCTCCACAGCCCCCCCAGCCATCTTCTGCCACACTGGGAGCCCATCCCAGCATGGCAAATGTCCCGTGTCATCAACTTAAGGGAAAAAAAACCCTGTAAATGAAAAACGGTCCCACGCAGTATCCTCACCTCCCCACAACCGCACCCACTCACCCACTGTGCACCCTTGCTCCCCACACCCCCTCACCCCACTTACCTCCGAGCTCGCGATGATCTTTGGTGGACCGGAACATGTCTGCACTCTTCAAAGCTGACCCGAACTGAGGAAATGCCGGTAAGCTGTATAATGGGCTAGATAGGGGTTTCAACTTTATTGCATATCTCAGGCATTTTTGAATTTTTGCACCACATTTTCATTTAAGGGATTTTTGGGACCCCTTCTCATGAATGATGTCACTGTCATGGCGTTATTCTGGCCCAAAGGGTGATTTCGCGCAGTGACTGCGAAATCACCCTTCGGGCCTGAATAACACCATGACAGTGACATCATTCATGAGAAGGGTCCCAAAACCCCATGTTGAAAATTTGGTGCAAAATTCCAAAATGACTGTTTTACGAAAGGTATTGTACAGTTCCTACGTGAGGCTCGTAAGTTCGTGAATTTTCAATATTTTCATTCCAGATTTTCAACATTGCCATTTTACCACACCTCCTATGAGCAGTACAGCTGTCATTTTTCACATCCTGCCCAAACGCGGTGTTTCACCATGTAGCACACAATGGCGCAGTAGTCGTGCAAAATCAATGTATGGGACACATTAAGAAAATCACAGTGACACTGTTCATGAGCAGAGGTCTTAAAATGGTTATGTTGAAAATTTGGTGAAAAAATTCCTAAAATGACTGTTTATAGCGCATTGCGCAGTTCCCACGCACTGTAGGTTTGCAATTTTTCCATATTTCCACCAGATTTCAACATTGCCATTTTACCACACCTCCTCATGAGCAGTACAGCTGTCATTTTCACATCCTGCCCAAAACATGTTTCCGCCTATGAGCGCAATGGCGATGGCTGGTCGTGCGAACTCAATGTATGGGACATTAAGAAAATCACAGTGACACTGTTCATGGAGCAGAGGTCTTAAAATGGTTATGTTGAAAATTTGGTGAAAAATTCTAAAATGACTGTTTTATTGCAGTCATTGCGCAGTTCCTATGCATGCTCGTAAGTTCGCGAATTTTCAATATTTTGACTCCAGATTTTCAACATTCCCATTTTACCACACCTCCTTATGAGCAGCACAGCTGTCATTTTTCACATCCTGCCCAAAATGTGTTTCTGGCCATGTAGCGCACAATGGTGCAGTCGGTGTGCGAAATCAATGTATGGGACACATTAAGAAAATCGCAGTGACATTGTTCATTAGCAGAGGTCTTAAAATGGCTATGTTGAAAATTTGGTGAAAAAATTCCTAAAAATGACTGTTTTACGAGCGTGCGTTTCGCAGTTCCTATGCATGCTCGTAAGTTTGCAAATTTTCAATATTTGCACTCAATGACTTCCAATACGTAATAGCATATAGAAGCAAGCAGCATTCGGCATTGACAAATGCTTGTACTTCTTGTCACTGATTTTTTTAAGCCATGTCCAAGTGCCAACTACCACTACAAATACCTGCAAGTGAACGTTCGGCATTGACAAATGCTTGTTAGTATGTGGATTAAAGCAGCAGTGCAACGAAAAATGGATTAAAAATTTTACCTCACCTTTTTTTCTTCCTAATCGATGCCAGATGTCTTCCAGTTTATTTTGGTGGTAAAATTTAAGTTTTCATTATCATTTAAGAATTTTATGAAAGTTCTAAAATAAATCTTTCTCAAGAAAAAAGATGGCCACCTCTTTTTTTCATAGGAATAATAATGACCCCAGGAGGGTAAATGTACAGACAAAATTTCAAATGTACAGTACACAGCATAGGAAGCATCCAGAAAACCCAAATCATTAGTTCTGCCAGTATTTTTCATAACCATAGCAGAAAAGTAGCTTTTTGCAATAACTTTTTTCATTGCACTGCTGCTTTAATAAACTTTTTTTCTTTTAAAATTGAAGGACAAAACTTACATCTCCCAGAGATATGAGGTAATGGTGGCAACCAATTCTTGAACTCATTGCCCATTGTAGGTTGCAAACTATGCGTCACCCGGTCCTCAACTATAACTCCCCCGTAATAGACAAACCTAGCTTTCTCACTTAGAACTTCAGACAGCATGGGATCAGATTTCAATATATCCCAGAGTTTTGTAACTATTTCACCAGTTTCTGTGGAATAGACAGAATATGTCATTATAAAATTCAGTTGCCTGTTCCTATTATTTTCTGACACAGTGTGCCCCTCTGTTCTTTCAGTTGCGGCACCACTGTATTAGTCATATCCATCTGTTCAGTAGTTTCCATCTCATTAAAATATTAGCCCCTCTCCATTCCATACCCTCTGCTTTTTCTATACCCTTCTGAACGATGCCCTCTGGGTACCCCTTTCTTTAAACCTTTGTGTCAGTTCCCTATTCCATACTTCACAATCCTCCCATGTTGAACAAATCTGTTTAGCTCTTATAAACTGGCTACCTGGGATATTTGCCCTTATGTGATAGTGAACACAGTTAATATAATGTGCAGTAACAATGAGTTGCGGTCAACTTCTTTCCTATATAAATCAAATTTCAATCCATAACTGATTTGTAAATCCAAACAATTAATAGCAGCAATATCATGTTTAATTGTGTAATGGAAGTTTTCATTACTATTTCATTACTATTCTCCAAGAATCACACAAAAGAATACAGATTATCCACTGTTCCCTTCCAGATTGATAATATGTAATCAATGAATCACCTGTATAGGCCAACGTATCGTGTATAGTTATTTACACTGGGATCCCTAATGCAACGTTCCTCCCATTCCTCCCCAAATGTATTTGCATACCTGGGGGCTAGGGCTGCCCCCATTGCTGTCTCTGTGGTTTGTAAGCAAAATTAATCAGCATACAAAAAACAATTATGATTTATAACCATGTCAGTAAGTCTCACATAAATTCAGTTTTAGGTACATCCAGCTCTGTACATAACCTCAAGCTTCTTTCTAGGGCTGCCAACCCTTCTTCATGAGCTCTTCATGAGGTACAGTATATTTGTATAAAGTGAGACAACATCTAAAGTGCCAATAAGCCAATCAGAATCCACATACACATAATTTAGCAACTGTAGCACATGTCTTGTATCTTTAATATAAGATGAATAGCGTGCAGCTACCTCCTTAATATAAAAATCAACTTATGGGCTCAAGGGCTGTGACCATAGATAAAAAAGGAGGGACCTCATGTAAAGTACAGGAGGGGCAGACACAGAAAGGGGGGATTGTACTGAGGTTATAGCAGAGCAGGGAGGCTGTGATTGGAAGGCTATGGTGACAGCTCACACCACCATTGTCAGTGGGCTTGTCACCACTGCCTGTAACTCCAAGGGAGCACATACACACCCAGAAAGAGAAATGCAGAACCTGGGCACCTCGACCACAGAGGTCTTGATTAGCATTCTGCAACAAGATGGCAACCTCAGAAATCACTCAGGCACAAACAGCAAGTTGGCACTGTCCAAGAAGAGGGTTCAACCCCACAACAAAGTGGGTGCACATCCTTGGAAGGTGATGGTCGCAAATGCTAGAAGCTTTGCAACCAAACTACCTAAACTTGCAACCATCATGGTAGTAGAAAGATTGGACTGGGTCACTGTGACAGAAATGTGGTTCATGGAAAACCACGAATGGGATGCGGCTATACCCAGATACAATCTGTTCAGAAAGGATAGGCAGGGCAAAGAGGGTGAGGAGTAGCCATTTACATTCGAGAAGACATAAAAGCCACAGAGGTGTAGAGTCACCCTGGGGACACTGAGTCACTGTGTCTTACTATAGATACAGGAAATGGAAAAACCTTCATAATCGGTGTCATTTACAGACCTCCAAATCAAGGACAGAAAGGGGACAAAGACCTGATAGAAGAAATACACAAAATGATTCAGAGGGGAGAGGTAATACTGGTGGGGGACTTCAACCTTCCAGATATAAACTGGAGAACACTAACAGCGGCAACAAGAAGAAGCAGGGATTTCTTATTGGCACTACAGGGAGCAGGACTAAGTCAACTGATCAAAACACCAACAAGAGGAGATGCCATACTTGATCTGGTCCTCACAAACACTGAGTGGGTCAAGGAACTCGACATGGGATGCCATATGGATAACATTGACCATCGCATGGTTAGCTTCAAGGTGAATATAACTGTGGACACGTGCCACTCAAAAATAAAAGTACTAGATTTTAAAAAGGCGGACTTCAACCAAATGAGGACCAACATAAGAAATAACTTAATGATCTACAGGTGGACAGGGTCAATGTCATGTCGGGGAAACTTAAGAAAGCAATCCAGACAGTCACTGACCAGTGCGCCAGAAGGGTTACCAAAGCGAAAAGAAAACAAAACCCCTTATGGTTTTTAAAGGAAGTGGATAAAATAGTGAAAGAAAAACAGAAGGCGTTCAAGCTATACCAGGGTACAAACGAGGAAGAAGACTGGGTGTCATACAAGGAGAAAATGAAAGAAGCCAGCAAAAAAATAAGGCAGGCAAAAGCGTAAACAGAAGCAAGTATAGCAGAGAGCGCAAAGAGAGGAGACAAATCCTTCTTTAGATACATCAGGGAAAGAAGGAAGGCAAAAGGGGGTATAGTCAAGATTACAACTCAGGAAGGGAAAACTACAGAAGATGACCCAGAAAAAGCAGAAATCCTGAACAAGTACATCTGCTCAATATTTACTGAGAACCCAGGTGATGGCCCAGAAATGGCAAAATGCAACACCCCTGGACAGGGGATCGATACTAGTCCCTTCACAGAAACCAAAGTACTGGAGGCACTAAATAAACTGCAAATCGACAAGGCCATGGGACCAGATGAAATGCACCCCAGAATCTTTAAAAGAACTAAGATTACAGTTGGCTGCCCCACTGGCTAAACTATTCACCAAATCCCTAAAGAGTGCGGAGGTACCCGTAGACTGGAAAAGGGCAATTGTGGTCCGGCTCCACAAATTGGGCAGCAGGGAGGACTCTGGAAATTACAGGTTGGCAAGCCTCACATCCATAGTGGGGAAGTTAATGGAGACACTTCTCAAACAGAGGATCATGGCTTTCCTGGAGGCTAGCAGCCATCAGAATCCCAGGCAGCACGGTTCACAGTGGGTAGGTCATGCCAGGCAAACCTTATTGAGTTTTTTGACTGTGCTACAGAGGTTATAGATGAAGGCGGGGCAGTAGATGTGGTCTACTTAGACATTAGCAAGGCCTTCAACTTGGTTCCACACAGAAGGCTAGTAAAGAAGCTAGACCACACAGGAGTTGGATCAGAAGTAGTTAGATGGGTTAAAAACTGGTTACAGGGCAGAACCCAGAAAGTGCAAGTAAATGGAGCACTGTCTTCAGAAGGTAGGGTAATCAGCGGCATGCCCAAGGGTTCAGTACTGGGGCCCCTACTCTGTAACATTTTCATATTGGACATAGCTAACGAACTACAGGGAATGGTGTGTCTGTTTGCAGACAACACCAAAATATGCAACAGGGTCAACACCCAGCAGGGAGTGGACAAGATGGAAACTGACCTCAAGAAGCTGGAAGAATGGTCTGGAGCATGGCAATTGAGATTCAATGCCAAAAAGTGCAAAGTCATGTACATAGGAAAATGAAACCAAATAAGGCATATTACCTTGGAGTGGAAAGACTAACTGCCTCCACCCAAGAGTGTGATTTGGGAATCATTATTTCAGACAACTTGAAGGTAGGTAAACAGTGCGAGAAGGCAGCATTAAAGGCCAGCGATATGCTGGGGTGCATTGGGAGGGGAATCACAAGCAGGAAAAGGGACGTGATCCTGCCTCTGTACAGATCACTGTTTAGGCCTCACCTTGAGTACAGCATCCAGTTCTGGAGGCCCCACCTCAAAAAGGACATTGACTGAATGTAAATGGTGCAGAGAAGGGCAACAAAAATGATTCAGGGACTGCACGAGATGTCCTATGGGGATAGACTGAAAGCAACTGAACATGCATTCCCTGAAACAGAGAAGAGGGAGGGGTGACATGATTGAAACATTCAAGTACACAAAAGGCATAAACAAGGTGCAGATAGATGATCTCTTTCAATTTAAGCAGGGGAGCAGAACCAAGGGACACGACCCCAGGCTGCAAGGAGGGTAGGTCTCCACCAACACCAGGAAGTTTTTCTTCACAGAAAGAGTGGTGGATGCCTGGAACAGCCTTCCTGCAGAGGTGGTGAGGGCAAGCATAGTGGTAGGTTTCAAGAATGCTTAGGACAGATACAAGGGAGCCTTCAAACCCAAGGGCAGTTAGAAGGCTAGGCTAAAAGACAATGGGCAGACTAGAAGGACCTGGTGGTCTCCTTCTGCCTTCAACTTCTATGTTTCTATGTTAAAGAGAATTAATAGTACTAACAATCAACTTCCCTAGGGGTTCTGCAGGCTTCTATAAGTCTTTGGAAGTATATAAAAAGTGGCCTTCACCTGGGATTCAACCATTAAAAAATGCTAATTCGTCCCTTTAAATAACATTGGCTTTCACAAGCCAATTCAAGAAATGCATCTATTTCTTTCTTAAAAGACAATGGGGGGCAGTATAGCACAGTGGTTTAAGACTCTGAGCTGCAAATCTGGAGACCTGGATTTGAATCCCACAGCCCCCACTTGCATTCTGTGTGACCCTAAGCAAGTCACTTAACTTCCCTGTGCTCCCAGATCACACCTGTAAACAAGCTTTCAGCTTACAGTGCCACTCCTGGTTAAACAATTGAAAAAAACAACGTTGAATCTTCCAGCAGTTTTTTTGTAAAATGTTAACCCACTGAGCTGTCTCCTCACTTCTGTAACTATTCATTATAACAATTGAACCCCCTTACTTGCCTTCCTGAAAGTAATCTGTTTATTTTTACTCAGACTCTCTAATGCATGCATTCCTTCTGTCGTGCAATTCATTCATGTGCAATTCGTCTGAACCAATTACTGTATCAATGTACCTGTTGTACCCTTTTGTACTCTCCCGGGTCGTTCCTGAAAATAGGCATAAAACTTGTCTAGTGTACTTACCCGGTAAACAAAAACTAAATAAATAAATAAATTTATTTCAAAGGAGTATCAGCTATTCTATTAAATAGTGCTGTAAAGTCTTTTTCACATAAAGTTTTGCACACCAACACTGTGGGATTCATAGGGGGCTGAAAAGAAAATTTACCCCTCAACCCACTCCCTTGTATGCCTGTATTCATCTATCATCTTCAAAAAAGGCTATCAGGTCTGCTCTGTTCCTACTTAACCCGCATCCTCATTAGCCTGATGCTGTGCAAGCACTGCTGCACACTGTAATAGCAGTGCAGCCCCCCATCTTCCCTAGACAACCTTCTATTTTAATCAGACCAACTAATGACCTGGTAGGAGATGGAGCACAGATAGTGCAGGATAAGTTCAAGGAAACAGGTAGGGTCCTTAGAGGAGAACTGCACTGATCCTGTAAGTTATTTTTCCCAAAAGAAGCTTTTTTAAATACTGGTCAACTCACTCAGCCCCATAGCGCATACAGTATATGCATCATCAGGAAAATTCCTCTAGTCCCCATTGCGCATATGTGCATCAGGTATTCACTTCATCTCATCCCCAGAGCGCATATGTGTGTCATGCACTTCTTATGCACTTTTTGGATCCACCAGTTGGGGATAAGGTTATTGGAAAGTGCAGATCGGTAGGAAACATTCCTACTTACCAGAATACTGACTTTAAGATAGGGGTCACCACTGAGTTAAATAGAGTAAATTACTTTTTTTTTTTTTAGGTTTTAATTTGGGCTAAAAAGTGAAGAAAATGCTATTTTTTCTCCATTACTAGAAACGTGTGATCCTTGATTTGAAAACTCTTTTCACTGTGAAAAATTTGTATGCTGGTGTCTGGCAGCTAGAAGGTGTACTTTTTTGTTTTAGTTTTTGGGGATCAAAGTTTAAAAATGTGATTTTTCTCCATTTCAGGTACTGTAAAAAAAACTGTAAATGCTAGAAATGTATGTGGCCCATCATTTGAAAGGCCTCTTTAATGTGGACAATTATCATGCTGGTGTCTGGGGTCTAGGAGGTGTACTTTTTATGATGTAGGTTTTTATTTGGGAACAAAATGTAAAAAAATGCTCTTTTTCTATCATTTCAGGAACTGTAAAAAATATCTGCAAATGTCATTAACATGAGTGACCCATCATTTTGAAGCTCTTGTTATTGTGAATGTTTTCTGTGCAGGTGTCTAGGGGCTAGGAGGCACACTTTTTCAGTTATCGTGGTTTGTGCGTCATGTGGGCAGTTGTGCAGAGCATTTTTCCGAATTCAGTTGGTTTACTGGCGTTATGTGTTGGCACATGCCTTAGTTTATGGTCTGTTTTATTATGTAAAACAGCTCAGAAATACTCTAAACTGTGGCAGTGTAATGCACAGATGTTGGTGCGATGGAAAACCATCATGCAACAGACACTTGACACTTCTAATGTGTTATTTTTTTTTTTAAATAGAAAAAATTCAATTTTCATCATTACATGCTCTGTAAAAAAAAAAGTTAATGCTACTAACATGTGTGACCCCTCATTTTAAATATTTTTTTATTGTGAGCAGACTTCATGCTGTAAGTTTTGTGATAGGAGTTATACTTTTTTAGTTATTTATACTCCAAGTCGGAGTGTTACCATTTTAGTTCTGAACATTCTAACTGCTCAGGAAAACAGCCATTTTTTACACAGGAATACAGCACTCACTCAAGATTCCATTCTAGAGCTGAGTGAGTTAAAATGCTGTTATTGTTCTATCTATATAGGTCTTTATATTACCTCAGTGGGTGTTTCTGCTTTAAAATATGGTGGTAAGTACCATTTTAGAACTGTTTGAGGTAGTTTATGTTCCCCTCAGCGACAGAGTTCTATAACGGAATGAAGCTGCTAGCCCTGGTGTTAAGCGAGGTAGCTAAACCAATCACTAAAGTGTTCCATGCCTCACTAAGGTCAGGAGTTTTCCCTGACAAATGGAAGAAAGCCTTGGTTACTCCAGTCCTCAAGAATGGTGACACTACCAACCTATCTAACTACGGGCCAATCTCTATCCTTCCTCCACTGTCGAAAGCACTCGAACGTGTAGTAGCTGACCAGCTCACCGAATATCTAACCAAGTACAGCCTACTCAATCCCCAGCAACATGGGTTTGGGTGTGACCAGTCTACTGTCTCCGCACTGGTTGACTTCACCTCTTACACCTATGATGCCTTCGAGAATAGTCTGTCAGTGGGGTCTATCTTTATTGACCTAACAAAAGCCTTTGACACCATCAACCATCAACTCCTGCTACACAACCTTCTCTCCCTGGGACTGTCTAATGATGTGGTGACTTGGTTCAGCAGCTACCTCTTACACAGGACCCAAAGTGTAAAAATAAATGGGACCCTTTCACAGCCTAGGGAGATCTGGCTGGGTGTCCTCCAAGGGTCCATCTTAGGGCCGCTTCTCTTCAGTTTCTTTATTAACCCACTACTGTCAGCCTGTCTGTCAAGAATTGTACTCCATGCTGATGATGCAGTAATCTCTGTCTCGAGGAAAAAATGCTGCATCCATCTCCTTTGAACTTCAAACCAACTTCCAAGGGCCTGAAAAATGGTTCACAGACAACAAACCCTTGCTCAAACTTAAAAAAACTAAGAGCATGCTCTTTTCCGTACCCCAGACCAGGAAGAAATATGGGCCCCTGCAAGTTTGGAGCAAAGGAGTCACATTGGAGCAGGTGTACAACTTTAAATACTTAGAGGTATTCCTGGACAACACTATACTCTTTGGTGCACATGTCAACCACGTTGCTAAATCAGCCAAAGTTAAACTAGGAGTCCTCTACCGACACTGGCACTCCATGGCGACAGTAGCATTGAAACTGGTCACTAGCTGCTCTGTCCTATCCACCACAGATTACGACCTTGTTATCCAGGGTGCCAGCATCAACACTGTCCTCAAAAGGGTCAGAACTCTTCTTAATAAAGCCTGTCATCTGGTTCTAGGGGCAGCTCCCTTGACTCACACATGTATCCTGTACCAGGACAGTGGGTGGCTCCTGCTACAAAGCAGAATTGCCTTCCAGTTGTGCCTACTAGGGAAGAAGTCTTTGTTGGGACTCACCCCTGGCTCTATGTCCAGCCTCTTCTGGCAGCACAACCCCACTTGAGGACCCGGAATGCAGACAGAGGTGGTCTGGTTGTACCTTTCAAGAGAACTTCCGAAGTCCAGTGATCCCTCTCCTTCCATGGCCCAAAGTGGTTCAACAATCTCCGTAAGGTCCTGACTGAATGTAATACAATTGGCCAATTCAAGTCAAGACTACGTATATCCTTGACCAGGGAAAATGTTTGTAACTGCCTTTAAGTACCATTACCCTCTCCTGCTCCTACCTCTACTCCTCCCCCAGACCCACTATACTGTACCCCCCACATCCATACTACCCCTCATCCCTTCACTCACCTGCTGTTCCTGTTCCCACCTCAGTCTCTTCCCTCTATTTATACCTTCCCTCTCTCCTTGAACTTGTCCCCCCTCCCCCACCCTTTCCCCTTGTTCTACTACTCTCTCCATCCTCCTAGTCTCTTTCTAGCCCACTAACACACTCCTCCCATACCTCAGCTGACAAAGCCTGTCTCTGGCTGATCCTCTGCACCCAACCTAGTCCTCTGCGTGTTAGTATATGTGATCTCTGCTCTTCACCTCTTCTCTCTGTACTTTCCAACTCCATGTTCCCATAAGATGCACTCTCCCTGAAGCAATATTTCACCGCTCCTAAATGCACTTACATATACTCAACATCTGTGGCTCACTGTATGACTAGTTTCACTGACTGCCGTTTGCAACAGTTTGTACCAACAATAACTCATTTTGCTATTGCTTTGTATACGCTCCATACATTGTGTACCAATCTGTAACTATGTTTTGTCTGTCTGTCCTTGTACCTGTATTGACTTGGAACCTTTGCAAACAAGTCCCTGACTCCAAGATATTAATCCCAATCTAAAATAAATAAATAACAATAGATGCATTGTGCCAACAATGAAAGAATAGAACAGGGACATAAACTACATCATACAGCTCTAAACTGTTTCTTATCAGCATCATGTGGATCAGAAACACCCACTTGGATAATTGAAAAGACTGGATAGCTAAAGCAATAACAGAGTTTAAACTAATATTTAAAAAACAGCTTCTACTGGGAAAAATAACTTAAAGATTCAGTGCAGTTCTTCTTCAAGCAGGTAGCACGCACTACCTGTGTACAGCTGAAGGGAGGATAGGGCACTCCACCCCAGGAATATCAACAATTGGTTGAAGGCATGGTGCAGTGAAGAGGGGGGTTTTGGCTTCACTGAGGACTGGGTGCCAACATGGAAGGATATAGGCCTGTACAGAGGTGACAGCCTGTATCCTTCTGGGAAGGGAACAACAGTCCTCAGTGGAAGATTTAAATGTTACTTGGATGAGCATTTAAACTAGACAAGGGGGGAGGTTATATTACTAAGGGAGAGGTAAACTGCCCCTCCCACAGCTTGAAGCAACAAGGAGGGAGGGCCTGAAGGGAGAAAAAACAGGACAGGGGAGCAAGATACAGGCAGTGTAGGCAAGGTGGAGGAGAAAGGAGGTAAGAAACAAGGAATCAGAAAGAGAGGTGTAGAGGAGACAAAAAACAGACAGAGTACAGGAGAAGAGGGGAGTAAGGGGGGTTACAGGCAGCACAGCAGGCAGAAGGGAGGAGGAAGGGGGTGTAGGCAGGGGGAGAGAAAGGTTTGGAGAGTCAACTGTGCAAATGCAAGGAGTCTTGGAAATACAATTTTGGACCTGGAGGCCATCATGGTGATGCGGACCTGGATCTGGTGGCTATAATGGAGTCATGGTGCACTGAAAATCATGACTGAGACATGACCATACTAGGCTAATCTTAGTTCAGAAGAGATAGGGAGGGCAGGAGGGGTTGTTCTGTACAGTATATGGTGAAGGGTATCAGGTCTATGGAAGTGCAAGGGAACCTAGAGGTCAAGGAAGGGCTGAAGGTGCTGTTGGTCACCCTGGAGATAGGAACTGGAGACAATATTCATACTGGGGTGATATAAAGACCTCCAGCACAAGGGGCACAGTTGGATAAAGCATTAGAGGAAACCATCAGCAGGATGGCAAAAAAGGGGGAGGTGCTGCTAGTTGGGGACTTCCATTTGCCAGATGTGGATTGGAGCATTCTAACTGCAGCTTGGTTGGAAGCAGGGCCATTCTTGACTCCCTGCAGGGGACATTTCTCAGGCAGCTAGTCAGTGAACCCACTAGGAACAGGGCAATGCTGGGCCTGGTACCTACTAACAGAGACAGTATTGCAGACATCCCAGTGGACTGTGCCAGGGTAACCAGTGAACCATACAGTGTGGTTCAACATTAAGAAGGGTGCAAAGGCTTCCAGTGATGTCAACCTGGGGATGGCTGCCTGAATCTGGAACTCCATCCCCCCACCCCCATGATCTAACATATAGCCATCATGATGACTCAGAATGGACTCACCAGCAAAGAGCACATGTCTGTACATGGCAAAAGCCAAAACACTCTTGACACTAGCACAGAAACAGAAGGCATTGTTAACTGGCGAAAAGCAGTGTGGGTTGTCCCACCATGCAGCAGACTTTGAAGTGGTGACTGTCTCCGACAATGAGACCATGAGTGTGGAGGAGACAGAAGACTCAACGGACTTGATAGCAGCTATAAAACAAACAGCTGCTGCAGTCACTCAGATCAACAAAATTGTAAATTCAATAAAGAAAGACATCAAACAGAGTGAGAAGTATCAATCAAAGTGAAAGAAAACCTAAAACGCTGAAACAGAAAGAGAAATATAGTAATGTTAGTACTGTGAGGACACAGAAATAGCACTTTTAGGAACTAATGTTTTAAAAAGGGAGTTAAGTCAAATCTAGAGTTCAGACCAGGCCATTCTTTTTTTTTTTTTAACCAGGAGAGACACACTAAGCTGAAGCTTGTTTACAGGTGCGACCTGGGAGCACAAGGAAGTTAAATGACTTGCTCAGGGTCACACAGTATGCAAGTGGGGGCTGTGGGATTCAAACCCAGGTTTGCAGCTCAGAGCCTTAAACCACTGCACTATACTGCCTCCAAGTGCACCCAGTATGAATATCCAGAAGGCTTCCCCCTGTAGTGCTTTACGGTCCACATCCCCCCACCTAGGATTGAGGCGAATTTTCTCTATCCCCCTGAACTTGATTCTGTGATTTCCCCCAGTAGAGTGAACATGTAATGCTGTTGCATAGCTGAGATTTTTACCTTGTATAGCCTGGTAATGTTCATCAACTTACACACAATTTCCTAGTGGTCTTGCCCATGTAGTAGGTGCCACAGTTACACATGGCAAGATAAATGGCACTCATGGTATCACAGGTTGTCAGATCTAGTGCAGCCATCATTTTACCTGTCTTGGGTTCACAAACTATTTTCCTTGTGATGTAGTATCACAGTAAGTACATCTTCTGCATGCAAAGCATCCTTTGCTATGTATGGGAATCCACATATCTGATCCACCATCCCTTCCATCCGTAGGTTGTTTACTATGTATTAACTGATCATTGAGAGTTGTGACTCTACAAAAAGCCATATGAGGGGATTGTTGACATAGGGTTTTAAAGCTTTATCACCCCTGAGGACATGCCAGTGTTTATTAATAATTTTCTCCACATATTTTGAAGGGGCAGAACAAGCTGTGACAAAGTTAACCCTGTTCTGATCCCCAAGAGCATCATTGTTGCCATATAACAGTGCTTCCCTATTTTGGCTCCTTGTGATATATTCTGCTATTGTTATACTGTCACATGAATAACCTATCTCTTTAATCCTTCTCTGAGGTCTATTACTCCTTTATCAACATCAGTCTCATTACACTACAATTCCTTTTGAGGTATAAAAACTGTTCTTTTGGGATGTCAGAAATCGTGTGGCATGGGTGGCAACTAGATGACAAAAGTAGAGTATTTCTATCAACTGGCTTTCTGAAAATTTTGGATTTAGCTCTCCATTCCCCCCTCGAAATTTCTAAATCCAAAAAGTTGATGTAACCACCCAGTCCCCTGGGCTTACTCGAATCCCACCAGTGTTGGACTAGGAAGGTTCCTGGGCAGCCTGTGGGAAGTTGTTAAAAGCTTCTTACAGCGTGACATCATTGTTTACTCAGCTAGCCTGAGGAGAGAATGGATTATGTCATTTAGAACTCTCACAGCAACATAACCCTTTGTTAGCTGCAGGGGAGAGACAGTTTAGAATGTTGAGATGGGAGTTTTAGTTTGTCAGTTCAGTGTGAGAGCTTCAGTGATCTGTGTGGTGATGCCTGCCAACCTGTGCTGAGGCTAAGTTAAGGACCTCTGTTCATTTTCTCACCCTAGTGAGTGAAAATCCAGCAATGCCAAGTGAAGTGGTGGGGACAGTTGCCTGCATGACCCCAGTGGGTCAATCTACAGAGAAATGAGAGGGACTTCAGTTTCTGTGAATCCAGGGGGCAATCCCCTGAAGGCACTGAAGAGTGTCAGCTGCCCAGAGAGAGACAAGTGTTCTGTGTGAAGCTATGACAAGCTACCTGAAAGGGAAGAGGTGTTTCTTCAAACAACCATGTCTGTAGCAAAGGACAAATAAATCTGTGAGTACAGTCACATGGGACTGTTTTCTTAGGGAGTTGTTTGAGGTGTATGTGTCCAGAGGTAAGACTAGAATACACCTGCCAGGACCCCATTATCACCACAAACAAATGCTGAATGTGAGTTTTAAAGTTGGGAGTCCTTTAGCAATTCTGGGGAATTTGATGGCTTATTTTGTATAACCTCGAAGGAATGGCAGAGGCTGGTTGGGACAAGGGTTGGCAGAACCCCATCTGAAACTTCAGTCAGGGCTACGTGGTTCATAGAAGAGCACCAGGTTACCCTGGGCATGTTAACTAAGTTCATCGTGTCAGGAGAAAAAAAGGCTGAAATGTTCTTTTTAAGTGTGTGGAACCCCCCCACAAGCTATACACTTTTTGGGAAATAAAGGTCCAGAGGTTCCTGGTTCAGAGGGATGGACAGTTCAAATGTTCTGTGTGG
The DNA here is from genome assembly GCA_016271365.2 of Neoceratodus forsteri. Taxonomy (NCBI): domain Eukaryota; kingdom Metazoa; phylum Chordata; order Ceratodontiformes; family Ceratodontidae; genus Neoceratodus; species Neoceratodus forsteri. The sequence continues at coordinate 1,059,610,414 of CM057454.1, forward strand.
AAAAGAGTGTGCTAAAAGTCCAAGGCAATTGTTTTTCTGGAAAGGAAAGTTTCTTTACCTGCATGCACAGTGCCAAACCTGGTGGACCCCCAGTTCTGCATTTTTTTCATCTTGTGTGAATAAAGCCATACTGTAAAATCCCATCTTCAGTAGTGGACATTTGATTCTTGCTTCCCTGTGTGAACTTGTTATGGGCCCTCTCAGAAGATAGACATAGCATAGAAACATAGACTTTGATGGCAGATAAGGACCGCTTGGCCCATCTAGTCTGCCCGTTTCCCTACCTACAGGATAGGCCATAGATCCTAGTTAGCCAACAGCCTATTTCTTCCTACCCCCCACAAGAATTGCCTTATGTCTGTCCCATGCATTCTTGAATTCTCCCACAGTTTTAGACCCCACAACCTCCTCAGGAAGGCAGTTCCATGCATCCACTACCCTCTCTCTGAAATAATACTTCCTCACATTGCCCCAAACCGCCTCCTTCTATCTTTAAATTGCATCCCCTTGTTCTTGCAAGTCTCTTTTTCTGAAAGATGCTACCCTCTTGGACTTTGTTGATTCCACTGAGGTATTTAAAAGTTTCTATCATGTCCCCCCTCTCCCTTCTTTCCTCAAGGGTATACATATTAAGCTCCTTTAGTCTCTCCTCATACGGCTTCTCTTGCAGACCCTGCACCATTTTAGTTGCCCTCCTCTGGACTACCTCTATCCTGTCTATGTCCTTGCAGAGATGGGGTCTCCAGAACTGGACACAGTACTCCAGATGGGGTCTCACCAACTGTCTGTACAGAGGGATAACAACTTCCTGTTTTCTGCTGCTGATGCCTCTCCCTATACATTCCAGTATACCCCCAGCCCTCCCTACTGCCTTCTCACATTGCTTGCTAACCTTAAGGTCATCTGATATGATTACCCCAGGTCCCTTTCCTTTTTGTTGTTGTTACTACCTCCCCACCCATTGTGTATTCTTCCCCTGGGTTCTTGTTTCCCAGGTGCATTATTTTGCACTTCTTTGCATTGAATCCTAGCTGCCATACTTCTGACCATTCCTCCAACCTTGCCAAGTCCCTTTTCATCCTTTCCACGCCTCCTTGTGTATCAACCCTGTTGCAGATCTTTGTGTCATCTGCAAAAAGGCATACCTTTCCTTCCAGTCCCTCTAGCATAGCCCTAGCACCTCTCTCCTAGAACTTGGAGTAAATATAAATGTTCATTTTGCACTCTAACTCCCCTCTCCCTAGATGCTGAGCTGGGTATTTGCCTCAGTGCCAGGGGTGATACCTATTGTTTATGCCAACATGTGGCTTGATGCCTTGTCTGTATACACATTGGGGGTGTGTGTCCTGGTTTCAAGATGCTGCTCTTGGCTGGGGTAAGGGTTGCAAATGTGGGGGCTTATCTAAAGATCTTGGGAGAGAGGAAAAAGGTTGCCATGCCAGTGCAAATGCTGAGGGTATGTCTAGGGTCTTTCTGTTTGGTGGCAGTGCACCATAACAGAAATCGTTGTGAAGAAAAATAAAGTTGTGCACAGTAAAGTGCCATCCAAAGAGTTTGCTGCCTGTGTTTCTCAGGAGAATTTTCTGCCTGTGAGGAAAAACTGCGCTGTCTGTAATGCTTGTGGAAACTGTAATGCCAAGGACTGCTGTGAAGAGATGTGTGCCCTGTCAGTCAAAGTGCTTAAAACTGTCAAAAAGTAAACAGTTCAAGTGTAAAAGTAGTTGTGGACAAAGAAAATATTTCTGCCCAAATCTACTGCAAGTTTCAAGTGTTTGTGATGCAAACTGGGGGAGTCCCTAAAGGAAATGTACAAATAACTGTGCCCATTTGCCTAAAAAGCACTCTGCCCATTTAAATTTCAAACTGAGGAAAAAAAAGTTCAGTTTTGGTGTTTAAATTTCCTGCTCAACGATCGTCATGAAGGAGCGCGAGCAGGGGGAGAGAGAGACCATTTATATGGCATTGTGTGATTAGTCAAGCCAGTCAAGTTCTGCTCATTGCCTGAAGTCCCGGTGTTAGAGAAGCATTCGAGGAGGAGAGAGTGAGGACATGAGTGCAGTGCAGAGCAGGCAGCAGCAAAAAGATCATCATGAATGACAAAAAACCTTTGAACTTTGCTGTTTGGACTTTAAACAGTTTAAATCGGGCTTCTCTTGGCTAGCGACCACCAAGGTAGAAATCTCAAGTGTGCATGATGACGACCCATGGGGTGGACAGCCTAACCGATCCCCAGCAGTCCTCAAATCTGCAGGAAGGCCACAAAAAACATCCTCGGAGGGAACCAGCTACTGTTTAAGTACACCTATGGCAAAGTAAACAAACTGTGTGCAAGGCAAGAGATCTGCTGCTAAAGTCAGTAAAGGACTGAGCTACAGTATGTAAAGTAATTGAGGGCCGAAGGACTAAGTTGTGGTAGCTAATCACTGCTAGCAAGCAAACAAGCTGCATGTCTATCCAGGACTGTACTAAACAAAGTCAAGGAAAGTGTGCAGAGTTTAAAGACTGTGCTGATTTTTCCAAAATGTGAAATAGCAAGGTTGTGCATAGAGAGAACAAATGCTATGTTAAGAGAACCAATGCAAGATAAAGCAGTGTGTGTAAAATGCAGAGAAAAAGTTCAGTGGCCATGTTGGGGCATAGCCAAAAGAAAGTGAACAAACAACCAGATGCCATGTTGGGCAAGGGGTCTAATGGTACGAAACAATCAGCAAAAGTGCAGAAAGTATTTGAAACAAAGAGTAACTCAGGCAAAAAGTTTCAGCAAATGTGCGGAAAGTGTTCATTGTTTATTGAAAAATGTTTCACCAGGAAAGGCACACTGAGCAAAAAGATGCTTGTCTCCCGGTGTGACCTGGGGGGAGGGGTTACAGAGGAGGCAGGTATACATACAATAGTTGAGATTAGCAGCAGAGCAATACAGATAACATACAGTTGGGAGGGATTAGGAGAACAGTACAGAACATAATCATCAAGGACATGGTATACATATCATGGGTACATAGCAAAGCAAGAAATGTACAGAGCATTTGTTTGAAACAAATGTGCAAATTCAGGCAGCAGTTTCAGCAAAATGCAGAGAGAGAAAGCAAGGAGGCTTTTTCAGGTTAAACCAGTCAGAACTAGTGTACTAACTGCAGAGCACAAATGAGTAATTTGAACTTGTGTGTTGTTCTATTGCAGAAAAAAATGGTGTCTAGGAAAATAGGTTATTAACTCCATGCCCGTGTATGGGTAGCACAGCAAGAAAGAGAATGATCAGAGTGTGAACTGTTATACAAGTGTGAAGGGGCACCAGCAAATTTTGTATTATGCACTTTTCAAGTGAGTGTCTGTGTTGTATTAAGGAAGACTGGGATGGCTGTTCTGATGATCCCACATTGCAAATATTGCTGAAAGCAATATGGGCTGTGTGAGAACAGTGTCCCAGTGCAAGCAAAGGAAAAAGCAATATGTTGAGCTCCAACTTGGACTCTGTGTGGGGGCCCCATCAGTGTTTCACAGGGAGAAACTGCATGCTGGCAGAAAGATCCAGAAGAACTAGTCAAAGAGTTTCTAGAGGATGTGACCCTGAATGACTTGCAGAGGCAGGAAGAAATGGTCTTTTCTACCCCAGAAAAGGTGGAAAGAGACATGCCAGACACTGAGTCAATAGATCCATGGGCAGCAAGCCCAAGTCTGAGCTTAATGGGGGAAGATGGGATACAGGATGCCTTGCATTGGGAGGCACCTGCCTCGTAATGTAGCAAGGAGTGGACTGTGTCTGGAGCTGAAACTGCTATCAGCTCCTGGGCAGAGCTTGTAGAGCAAGCAGAATTGGAGCACGTTAGTAAGGCAACTAGTGGTGAGTCTGGGCTGCCAGTGGCCCTAACAGCTAGTGAGCTGCAAGAGATTGTACAGGGTTCAGAAGTTGTAGAAAGTACAGGGATGGACTGCTTTTTCCCTGTTGTGACCATCAAAAGCTGGCTTGACCAGGTCTGTCCTCCCCCAAGCTGGGCCACCGGGTTGAGTCTGCCTAAAAGCAGAAAAGCAGAAAGTCTGATCAAATACAGGGCTGAGGCTGAATATGGACAAAAATATCCATTTTTCCCAAGATGGATGGTGGGAAGCCTAGAGGACAATAAAGAGACATGGTTATGAGAAGAAGCCCAAGCTGCCATTAGACCCCAAGTGAAAAAGTATGTGTGGATCAAACTCTGTCACGACAGACTGAAATTTTGGAAGCTACTGTAGGTCACACCCTTTACCTAGATTCTGTCTGAGAAATTGATGAATCTGGAAAAGAGACTGTGCACACCAAAAAATGTGTTCGTCCAGATGGAACAATTGTCTATGGTCCTCATCCTGAGTGGTACTATCCCTGAGTGCCACTGCTGCAGCATGATGGTGCATGCCTCTTGCCAAGTGCCGAGCGGAAGAGACCAAAGTGGGTGCAGCATGATGGCACAAGTCTCCTGCCAAGCACCAAGCAGAGGAAAACAACTTGACTGCATCTATCTTGGTAGATCCAGCTCTAGCTCCATCCAGCAGCAACCAGGTCTAGATGTGGCATGGAAGTTCCAGATCCGAAGATTTGTCTTCAGCCAGATCCAGAGAGGTGATGTAGCTGTGCAGCAATACTTCAGGAGCTGGTAGGCCAAACTTTTTCTCTTTACATTTAATTATATTGACTGTGCCCATAAGTGGAGATGTCCCTTGAACTGTTGGCCCAAAAAAAGGCATCTGGAGCTGGACCACAGTTTAGCAAGCCTCGAGCCTGTGCCAAGAACAGTTTTCAGCAAGTTTCAACCCAAAGAGACCAAATGGTCAAAAAGTTCCTTGTGCAGCAGGAAACGGTAATATTCAATACACTGTAGAGGAGTGGGAGCAGACTCCAGTCTGTCAGGTGTCCAAACTCTAGAAGTGTAGGGATGGGGTAGCTTTGACCACATTTTCTTATAAAAAGCTTCAAAAAAGGCAGTAACTTCAATCCTGAGTATTCAGTCAGGTGCAAATTTAAACCTCCTAGAACTCTTGTTTCAAGAAAAATGCCAGAGCAGTCATGGAAGGCATCCCTAATGATACTTCCCAAGCCTAGTGAGCCTAATATTCAGCGTACAGGCAGAGAATAATGAAGTGAAGCTTTTGGCACTACAAAAAGATTATACAAGATGCAGACAAGTGTTATATAATTGAATCTGAGCAACTTTTTCTCTGAAGAAGACCTAAAAGGTAAAACATTACGACAAGTCATTTAAATAAAAGAATGAACACTCAAGATAGAAGTTACTAGAGCCGGCATGGTGGTGCTGAAGGTTGAGGCACTGGATGCCACACCTCACGCCATGCTGGTGATCTAGGTTCAGGAATGAGCCTGGGTTGTAGGGGGTTGGGAGAGAGAGAGAGCAAGGAGCAGGATTGAGCTGCCGCAAGGTGGCTCTCCTCTCCTGGAGAGGGATGAGGGGTTTCCCCAGCCCTTGGCTGCCTCCCAGTGGAGGCTGGATGGTAGTGTCAGGTTACAGGGAGCCCAGCAATTGCCAGGAGAAGGGTGGAAGGGGCTGGATCTGGCACCACTGAGTGTGTGTGTGTGCCTCCACACACATGCACTGTCATGTGCTGGGGTTCCAGGACAGCAGGGAGAAAAATGGGGGAAAAATAGTAAAATACAAATACAAAAGTCAGAAGTTACTGCCTTCTCTGGAAGCTTTTTATAAGAAAAAGTAGACAAGCCACCTCACCCCTACACTTCTAGACTTGAGCCATCTAATGGTCCAGGGAGTGGTACTTTGGGGATGTTTTCCATCCAGAAATTATATCATGTTACAAAAACTTTGCTTCCCTTTTCAAGTTGAACCTTTGCCAAGGACCAGATTGTTCCATGTGTAGACTCATTCCTGACCAGCCATAGAAAGTGAGGCCCCAGCAACTTAGGACTGGCAGTCTTCCCAAAGGGACTGTGCACTGTGGGACTCAGACTTGTCACCCAAGATTGGGCTATCTGAACTCTGTTGACCCAGTGGGGCTCTCCCCATTCAGTGTAAAAGGACTGAGTGTCTCAACTGTGACTTTGTGCTTCCTTTAGGGATGTGAAGGGACTGTAAAGAAAATGCATAATGTCCTGGACCACTGTGTATAATGCTGATGTGTAATTTGTCATTTGTGCATAACATATAGATATATTGCTATTAAGTAACATTCCTTTCGTACCTCACCCAAGGTGCCAGGCTCGACATGGATAGCAAGCATTTGGGCAGAGAAAAGTGTAATCCACATGACAGCATTTGGGGGTTTATGCCTTCATTTAGGACTATCCTAGTCCAAAACTGCCTAGTGTTTACTAAGGGTTAAATTTTTAATCTAAACAACTAAGAAAGAAAAATGTAGCTGAATGTTTCCTGTTTACTATTTTGTGAAGACCTCTGTGCTCTAGGAGCTTTTAAATATCCTGAGTACATTCTGTGCACCTGCATTTTCCCAGACTTTTTCTGGCTGCCTGCCCTTAGTGGTATAAATATGGGTATCCAGGCAGAGGAGGAGGAGTCAGAGGTTGGAGTCAGAATAAAGTGAAACACTACATACTTTACAGGGTCCTGAGTCTGGGGTGGCACTTGACCTGTCAGGGTAATGCCCACAAAGGCTAGATTCTGGCTGGGATCCATACACTGAACTAGGGAGGGCTTGTTGGCAGATCCCCCTCAAGGGGTGTGGCCTGATGGTAATCATCAGTAAATCCTGGGGTTCTGGAAGATAGACTGAAGATTTCCCCATGTACCAGGCTCCAAGAATGGGAGTGAGTGGGGACTGGTAGCTCGAGGATGGTGCTGTCGCTGAGACATTGAGACCCAAGGGTTGGGTAAGATGCAGTGAACTCCATGTCTACCTTGATCTTGTTTCCTCTGGGCACGTAGTACTGATAATTATGTTGTTACCACAGGGCATGTAGTATTATGAATTATCTGGGACCTGACTGGGAGGGTTATCTAACCTGTAACACCATCTTAATGCAATTATCCAGGCTGTGTGTGGGTGATGATATGCAATATGGCAGCCACCACACATTCAGTCACTTCACTACCAGTCTAGCATTGCTTGTAAAGCGCTTTGGATGTATGAAAAGCGCTATATAAATGCTGATTTTTCTTCTTCTTCTTCTTCTTCTTCTTAATCAGCTTAACAAAGTACTGTGCAAATGTCTGTGAAAAAATGTTCTGTTTAATGCAACTGATTTCAAGTTTAGTGCCGTGTCCTGGAGCTGTTGTGAGGTGAAAAGGACCAGAGATTGAAAAGAGAAACATATCCACACTGTTCCTGCTAATTGGGTTGAACTCTATCCCTGTGACACTGTCCGATTCTTCCCATGGACCCATCTATGCCCAGTTTGCTCCATCAGAGTTACTGCTACCTTGTACAGTAGTTTCAGTGTTTGAGTGTCCTGGGCACTGCCCACTGCCATGGCTTGGAGGGACAGGAAGCAAATCCTCAGGATCATGGGAGCAGCTGCACGGGAGAGGGAGCTTGACATCAATGTCCACCTAGGGACAAATGACCTAGTTGGGAATGGGATCAGAGCAATGCAGGAGGAGTTTGTGTAGTTGGGGAGGGGCCTTAGACAAGTAGCATGCATGGTAACTTTCTCAGAGAAGCTGTCTGTCTATAGCATGGGTGAGGCTAGGATACTCTTCACTCACAGGAGTCAAAGAATGGTTGAAAAGCTGTTGCAGAGCACAGGGTTTTGGCTTCATTGGAGACTGGAGGTCCACCTGGAGGGATACAGGTGTATACTGGCATGATGGTCTGCATGTGTCCGGGAGGGGAACCAGGATCCTAGGTGATAGGTTTAAATGCTTCATTGGCAAGCTTTTAAACTAGCCAAGGGCTAGGCACTGAAAAGGAGCAGGGAATGCCCAGCCTCCCCTCACAAAACAGGGTAGTTAGCGAGGTAAACGCCAAGGTAGAGAGGTCACTAGGGAGCAGGACAGGGGTAAATGGAGAAAAAGGCAAAGGCAGTGAGGGTAGGGATGGGGCTAAAAGGGGTAAGGCCATCATAAAATGGAGGGCAATGAGTACCAATGCCCATAGGCTGGGTAACAAGCTTACTGAACTAGTGGTCTTAATGAAAGAGGGGCACCTCAATATCGTGGCAGTCACAGAAACATGATACATAGAGAACCATGACTGAGATGTCAACATACCAGGGTACACAATCTATAAGAGGGGGCAGAGAGAGTAAAAGAGAAGGAGGAGTAGCTCTCTACGTAAGGGAAGGGATCAAAGCAATGGAACTAAAGGGTAAACAGGCAGGAGAAGAGGCACTGTGGGTTACCTTGGAGACAGAAAATGGCACCACAAACCACACGGGGGTTGTATACAGACCTCCATCTCAGGGGGAGGAATTTGACTAAGAAATTATAGAAGGCATCCTTAGAATGGTAGAAAAAGGCGAGATATTGTTGATGGGGGACCTGAATATATCAGATGTTAACTGGAGCACATTTGCTGCAGCCACATCCAACGGCAGGGTCATTCTCGATACCCCTACAAGGAGCATGCCTCAGACAGCTAGTGTTGGAACCCAATCAGGAGGGAGCAATCTTAGACCTAGTACTCTCAAATGTGGATGGAGAGAGGATCTCAGATTTAGAAGTGGGTAGCCACTCCAGTGTAAAGTCCCACATGACTGACACAAGTACTTGCCGTTGTCATGGCTCATAAGACTCCCTTACCTTTTTTCTCTCCTAGGCACCCTGTCAGGGTCCCCTCCCCTTTGACCATTCTATCGTTCTGCTTGGCAGTACTTCATCAGTATACTTGTCATCTGTTATTCATGTCTCGTATCCTTACTAATCTCTACCTTGCACAGTAACTTGTTGATAACCAAGACTGTAACCAGCATTCTAACCATCGTATACTTGATATCTGGTACCTAATTTTGTCTTGTTCTTTGTATCTGAACTTGTACTGTTATCCCGGGTCACCCCTGAAAAAGGGACCTTTGGGGCTCAGTGGGCCTACCCGGTTACCAAACTTTAATAAATAAATAAGTAGAAGTGGGTAGCCATCTGGGAACAAGTGACCACCAAACAGTGTGGTTCATGATAAACACAGCTGTAGAGTCAAGCCATACAAAAGTGAGGGTACTGGACTTTACGAGGGCTGACTTTGGCAAAATGGGAGAGTGCCTAAGGAATGCACTAGCAAATGGGCAGAAAGGAGGGCAATGGGGAAAAATCAAAACTGCCATCACAGAGGCAACAAGCCTTTGTGTGAAGCAAATAAAACAAAACAAAGTAAAAAACGAAGTGGGTAGTAAACATCGGCACACATGTACGCTCAGACACAAAACAATTGAAAATTGCAGAAAGTCTTTTATTTTAATGAATTCAGCAGTCCCACACAGTGAAGACACGTAGCCAGAAAGAAACTCAACGTTTCAAGCAGTCGTACCTGCGCTTTGTCAAGAGAATAAAGTGCCCTTCAATATTACTTCTTAAATTGTGCTCACTTAAGTGCATCTAATTAAACAAATGTATTCCTAAATTATTCCAGGCAGTTATCCAGAATCTAATATTGCACACACATACATAAAAGTGATAAATATTTATAAATGTAATATGTACAACAGACATCACTACTTACAACTACAATTTTATTGCAAAATCATATTAATGCAACCAGAACAGTCGCTATTTTCTATAATATGGAACTATTACAATTAGCATCACTCCATTAATCGTCTGGACCCATTACAAGTGATGTTGTAACTTGATTTTATCATTAAGCCCAGGGTAATACAAAGCCTGCAACTTAAAAATCCAGTAATTTTCTTTGCAGCCTAAAGCCTTATTTAAATCACCTCCACGAAGTCCTAGCTTCACTCTATCTATTCCTATGAAGGGCCACGTATGTAATGCCGAATTGGCCATTAAGTGAACATAATGGGCTGTGGCATAGTCCAAATTTCTATTAGCCACGGCACTAATATGCTCACCAGCTCACTCCTTCAATGTTCATTTTGCCCTCCCCACATAATATATTCCACACTTGCACATCGCTAAGTATATAATATGGCAAGTGTCACAATTAATGAATTCCTTAATTTTTATTAAGGTACCATCCGTTGGGTTTAGAAACGTCTTAACTGTATCTATGTATTTGCAGTATTTACATCGCTGGCATTTAAAACACCCCCATGGTAATGAAGGATGCCAATTAGAGCCAGAGACCACTGCTGATGTTTTTCTATCTGTATGAGGGGAGGACAAATGAGAATGGGTAGATGTGGTAAAAAGTCCTATATTAGAAGTTACTGCTGCATTTTGCACAGAAGATACATATAGCACAATACTTCTAAATTAGGGCTGGTAGCTATGAGTTAGCCTATCGCCCAAATTATGTGATCTCCTATTTACCATACGTGGAAACCTTGAAACATGTAGGCCAAGTTTCGTCTCATTTTGTAAAATCTGCCAATGTTGTCTAAATCCATTCTCTATCCTTTTAGACTCAATCGAGTAAGTAGTGACAACATTTAAGCAGTCAGCATTAGAAGTCATTGGGTTACCTCCTGTTAATAAACACTCCATAGGAAGTGTAGCAGCATATTCCTTAGCCTGCAGCACATCACTTTTGCTGTACCCCTGCTTGTCAAACCTATTTTCCATGTCGTTAGCCCAATGTTCGAATCCCGCCTCGGTGGAACAATTCCTACGAGCACGTATAAATTGTCCGCTAGGTATAGGTTTTATTATATGAATGGGGTGACACAAGCTGGCCAGTAAAACCATGTTTTTATTGGTTTTCTTTTGGTAAACAGTTATGCACAGGCCATTTTCTAAATCTTTCGAAACCAGCACATGCAAAAACTGTATGTGCGTTGAGCTCGCATTCACAGTAAACCGCAGATTCCTATTCGTGGATTCTAAATAGTCCATGAATAGCCTTAGCTCAGTCTCTGTCCCTTGCCAAATCAAAAAACAATCATCTATGTAACGTTTCTATATGGAGATGTGGTGAAAGAATCACAAATGTATCTTCTTCCCACAGCCCCATATACAAATTCACAAAACTGGGGACAAAAGATGCCCCCATAGCTGTACCACTTGTCTTTAAAAAAAAAATCTCCCTGAAACATAAACACATTGTATTTCAATACAAACTGTGCCAACTGCAAAATAAACAGCTGCTCGATCAAATCAAACCCCCCCTTATTCAGATAGTAATGGTCAACAATCCCTTATCATGCGGAATATTAATATAGAGGGCCTCCACATTGAATGTGATCAGTGGGTCCGAGAACTTGATGTGGGGGTCTTCAAAAATACTAAAAGCATGTTTTGTATCTTTGATATGTGACTGGAGAGCTGACACAAAGGGCTTAATGTGAAAATCCACATACTAACTCAAAAGTTCCATCACTGATCCTATGCCTGCTACAATCAGGAGTCCTAGGGGGTTTTGAAAATTTTTATGAACCTTTGGGAGGAGATAGACGGAAGGGCGAATAGGATGCATGACTGTTAAAAAATTCAGTGTATCACTATCAATAATACTCTGCTGACATGCAGTGTTCAAGTACTCATCAGCCTCTCTCTTAAATTTCAGCGTGGGATCCGCACTCAAGGGTTTATAGTACTGAGTACAAGACAGCTGATGTTCTACTTTGGCAATATAATCAACAGTATTTAATACCACTACACTGCCACCTTTGTCAGCTTGTTTGATGGTAATAGCCTGATTAGCGTCCAGTGATCTAACAGTCTGTGCTTCATCCTTAGTCATATTCACAACCCTAGGTTTGTTTTTTTCATCAGCTAATTTTTTAAGGTCCCTCTCACGTGCTTTAAAGAAAACTTGCACCACAGGGTTCGGGGGCAATGTAAGTTGATCTGGATCTGAACTGTTTATGCTGATATGACACAGACTGAGATGCAGAATCTGCATGCAAAGTGTAATTCTCCTCACACTCGCCGCTATCCAGATCCCCCATCAGCTGCTCACTGCTTCTCCCCGCTCTTGGGGTAAAATCAAAACTGCCATCACAGAGGCAGCAAGCCTTTGTGTGAAGCAAATAAACAAAACAAAACAAAGTTAAAAAACTACTATGGTTCTCAAAAGAGGTGGCAGGGAAGGTTATGGAGAAAAAGATAGCATTGATGAAATATAACGAATCACAGAAGGAGCAGGACAGAGAACTGTATCAGTTAAAGCAGAAGGAATTGGGGAAGGCAGTCAGAATAGCAAAGGCCCAAACTGAGGAAAAGATAGCCAATTCAGTTAAGAATGGGGGAGGGGGCAAAACCATTTATAGGTACATTAGGGAGTGAAGAAAGACCAAGGGAAGGATGATGAGGCTTAATAAAGGGAAGGGGAGGTGGGCAGAGGGTGACAGTGAAAAGGCAAAGATACTGAATGAATACCTTTGCTCAGTATTCACAAAAGAAGAGGAGGGGGAGGTACCTAAACCAAACAATAGAAGCACTCTGTATGGGGCGGGAGGATTGATACCAGTCCATTCACAGAAGAAAGGGTCCAGAAAGAACTCCTAAAACTCAAGGTGAACAAAGCAATGGGGCCTGATCAGATTCATCCCGGACTTCTAAAAGAACTAAGGGAGGAACTAATGACACCACTGACTACCCTTTTTAACAAGTCATGGGAGGATGGTGTGGTACCTGAGGACTGGAGGAGGGTGGATGTGTTTCCCCTTCATAAAAGTGGGAGCAAGGTAGAGGCAAGAAATATAGACCTGTTAGTTTGACCTCAGTAGTAGGGAAATGATTGACTCACTTCTGAAAGAAAGTATTGTTGAGTATCTAGAGGCCAGCAGGGCACAAGACCCAAGGCAACATGGATTCACAGTGGGAAGGTCATGTCAGACAAATCTAATAGATTTATTTGACTGGGTGACCAAAGTAGTAGACCAGGGAGGGGCTGTGGATATGGCCTACCTAGACTTCAGAAAGGCACTTGACATAGTCCCACACAAAAGATTAATAAACAAGCTAGCCAGCCTGGGAGTGGGTCCCAGGGTGGTAGCCTGGGTAAAAGATTAGCTGGATAACAGGATGCAGAGAGTAATAGTAAATGGAGTCCACTTTGAAGAAAGGGGGGTTACTAGCAGAGTACTGCAGGGTTCAATACTGGGACCGGCCCACTTCAATATCTTTATAGGTAACATTGCAGAGAGGCTAGAAGGAAAAGTATGCCTCTTTGCAGATGACACAAAGATCTGCAACAGGGTTGACACACGGTGGGGGGAGGGGGGGATAGAAAGGATGAGAATGGACTTGGTAAGGTTGGAGGAATGGCCAAAAGTATGGCAGCTTAGATTCAATGCAAAGAAGTGCAAAGTAATGCACACGGGAAACAAAAACCAAGGGGAAGGGTACACAATGGAGCGGGAGGTACTAACAACAACAAAAGAAGAAATGGACCTGGGGGTAGTCATATCAGATTACCTAAAGGTAGGCAAGCAATGTAAGAATGCAGTAAGGAGGGATGGGGGATACTTGGAGGCATAGGGAGAGGCATCACCAGTAGAAAACAGGAAGTTGTTATCCCTCTGTACAGACAGTTGGTGAGACTCCATCTGGAGTATTGCATGCAGCTCTGGAAACCCCATCTCCGCAAGGACATCAACAGATGGGAGGCAGTCCAGAGGAGGGCAACTAAAATGGTGCAGGGTCTGCACAAGAAGCCATAAGAAGAGAGGCTAAAGGAGCTTTATATGTATACTCTAGAGGAAAGGACAGAGAGGGGGTACATGATAGAAACTTTCAAGAACCTCAAGGGAAACAAAAAATCCAAGAGGGTAACAGCCTTCAAAAAAAGAGATGTGCAAGAACAAGGGGATCACAATTTGAGGATGGAGTGGGGACAGCTCTAGGGCAACATGAGGAAATATTTTTTCACAGAGAGGGTGGTGGATGCATAGAATGGCCTTCCTGAGAAGGCAGTGGGGTCAAAAACAGTGGGGGAATTCAAGAATGCATGGGACAGACAAAAAGCAATTCTAGTGGTGGGGAGGGTAGGAGGAAGTAGGCTGTTGGTTAGCTAGGATCTGCAGCTTATCCAATAGGTAGGGAAATGGGCAGACTGGGTGGGCCAAATGGTCCTTATCTACCAGCAAAGTCTATGTTACTTTCCATAAATATCCCCAGGTGGAAGCACCACACTATGTAAATAGATTATTTTGTTCACATTCCCCAAGAACTGTTCGGAAAAGAACTCAGGCTGCCCCCCTTGCTGTAAAGGGACCCATTTCTTTGAGGGCCCCAGTACAGCCACCAGCAAACTGCCTGACACCACAAACATCAGGTGAGTGGCACTGGTGCCCATGAGCCCCGTGGCTGTGGCACCACCCATCACATAAATGTAATGTAATGTATTGTATCATATACACACACACACACATAGATATAGATTGAATATGACAGATAAAGAGGTCCATCTAGTCTGCCTTATTGTTCCCACCTAGAATTACTCAATACTTTCAGAGCTTCCAGAGTCCCCACCCTCCCTTCTATAGTCCCTATATTCATGAAACAATGCCATTGTGGTGGTCTTGGCATTAGTTACTTGCACACAACATTTTAATAGTATTTATTTTATACGTCCCTATGACATGATACCAGTTAGATGTAAAATGTATTTAGTCTGTATGTATCTATCTGGTATCTAGTATCTAAATGTATCTAGTATTGAAGCTCAGTTTTTCTTTTAATGTCTGTGCATACTGTAAACCTTTTTTTAACCAGGAGGCTTTTCCCTTGTCTAGACTGAAAAAGTCCCAAGGCAGATGGTGCCCAGCCTCATAAGAGATCCTTAACATCTAATTAGGATGTAGTTAATACACAATGCCACGGTTCTGATTTTAAGTCAGCTCGCGGGTTTGAATGAAATAGCTTAATCTGTTCCTCCTCCAAGAGGAGGGGACTACCTAAAATGTTATAGACTGGCTAGATGTGGAGGCAAAATGGTTAAATTTGAGGACTAAACAAAAATAGTCACCATAAATACCAGGGGCCAGATTCCAGAATGCATGGCACAACTCATGGGTGTATGTGAGTTGCGCCATGCGGCGCTACACCGGGACTCTGCGCCATATTCCAAGACAGGCAGAGTCCCTGGCACCTATGTCCTGTGACTTGCAGCAGCTGCAGGCTAGTGCCACCGGAGTGACATAATGGAGCTGGGTGCCACAAGTCTCAGCCCACAGAGAACTGCCCCCCGGTGCCCGCTCAACCCAGAACACTGCCGCAAGCACCAGCTGACATTGGGGGGGCTGGCCAGGTGGCACTGGCATTTGGGGGACACTTGTTGAAATGGACCCTGGGGGTCCCCAACATTCAGAGGGGTGGGGGGCATGTTTGTGATGTGGGGGATATGGGGAGTTTGGCAGTGTTCATGCTGCAGTGCTGCAGAGTGGGCATCCATCTATTGGCACGAACGGATGACCCCTTAGACCATCTCCCTATTGGTCTAACTCCACTGAACCATTGCAGCTTTTAGAATAGTGTATGTGGGTTACAGCAGCTGCCCTCTTGGAAAAGGGAGCAGTTGCTGCCGTAACCCACCCTTGCACCATGCCCCTGCAGGTTGCGGGTGTAGTGGGTGGCGTAGCCTACCCTTGGTGCAACCCGCATACAGCATGGTACACCTTGTGACTTGGAATCATGACTTGCATAACGCATGGTGCAAGCTGTGATTTACACCATGGGGTTTGTTGTAAATCACCTTGCACCATGCATAATGCATCTTGGAATCAGGCTCCACATGTCTTCCCACCCCTGTTGCACTTTGGGAGCTCAAGGCAGCCTATAACTGGAGATGTTTCAGGAAGGAACATTCTCTCTTCCCTCAGAGGGTTAAGCTGTATCCATCGACAGTCAGTGGGACATCTGCCTGCAACCAAGAGTGTACCTTCCTCCATATAGCTGTGTGGAATCCTTTTGGGAAAGTGATGTCCTGTATAGGAAGTCTGATTTTAAAGGAAGACCTGTGAGGTAAGAATTTGGACTTTTCTAGTTTAGCTTTTTTCTTATCTTGCATTTTTCTATTATATAATAATCTTTTTTTTTTATTTCTTTACTGCGTTATGTATTTGCCTTTAGTTGTCTATATCTTGCACATTGTGCAAATAATCTTATACATTGTGCAAAAAATAAACATTTTATATTTAATATTTCCACGACTGTGCAGTGTTTTAAAAGGTGCAGGTAATTGTGTTTACCAGTTTGTTTACATTACGTCTCTGTGGGCACACACCAGATCTAAGTATTACTGCTTCTAGTATAGAAGAAGAGTGATGAAGTGCCTTGAGTGAGCTGGAGATTTCTAGGCTCAGAGGACTTGCACTGTGTGAGTGGCCTAAAGTGAGGCAAGAATGGAGCAGTATCATGTGAGTTTGTAAGAAGACTGGGGCCGCACTGATAAAGTGAGTTAGGTCACTAGTCAGCCAGAGGTTCTGTGATGGTAGTGCCCTACAAACAAAGGGTTTTTGTACCCTGTGGTTTCCAGTGACCACCACAAAAATAATATATTTTATCTCATGGGGCAATCCAACCATCTCATTAATGCAAACTTCAACAAAATAATAAATAACTGCTCAGCCACAAATGCTGTACGTATACCTTTGTCTTTCAGTTTACATTGTTCCTTTTCTCCCATCTCATAAAATGCCCCTTTTTTCTAGTTAAATGTTTTTACTAGCTATGCTATGAGCTACCTCTGTGGACATGCACCAAATCCAAGTATTACTGCTTCTAGTACAGAAACAGAGTGATGGAGTACCTTGAGTGAACTGGGGGTTTCTAGGTTCAGAGGACTTCTTTTTATGTTTACTTGCACGCATGTGCAAGAAACATAGTGCCATCATCGGAGATTTCGGAGGTGTGTCACCTCCTCCTCCAACTCAGGCAGTGTGCTGGCAGGCGCGGCCCCTGTAAGCCAGTGCATTTTGGAGCTGTCTGTGACAGGCTCCAAAATGCAGTGGCATACAGTTGAAAGGGGAGTTACGCTTTGAGTGAGCATGACAAGAAGCTGCTCACGCGCAGCTCCCCCCAGCCGTGGCGCGCCCCTGCACGCAGTGTGTATAGCTGACGGGTGCTCCAACTCTGCCGGGCTGAGCTGCATCTGTCCTCCTCCTCCCAGAAGTTGATGCCACGCTGGGAGCCCACCCCAGCATGGCAATCAGTCATGTTGCCGACGGGGGTGCCTCAATCCTGTCGGCTGAATGCGCCCTCTTAAAGTCTCTGTGCCAGCTGGGAGCTCATCCCAGCATAAAACGGTCCCACGACATGTCTTTTTTTTTTAACCTGTAAGAAAAACGTCCAGCGCAAAGGCTCTCCGCACCCCTCCCACAAGCCGCACCCACCCACTGCACACCCAGCCTTCCCACCACCCCACCCCATACTTACTCGACTCCGTGCGAATACCGTGGACCTGGAACACGCTCGATCAAAGCCGATCGCTGGTCCGGAGGAAATGCCGTAAGCTGTATAATGGGCTAGATAGGGGGTTTCAACTTTATTAGTATCTCAGTTATTTTGATTTTTAATTAATCTCAACATGGGTTTTGGGACTTCATGAATGATAAACTTGTCATGCGATACTCATCGGCCCAAAGGGTGATTTCGTGCAGTAACCGCGCAGTGACTGCAAAATCACCCTTCGGGCCTGAATACCACCATGACAGTGACATCATTCATGAGAAGGGCCCAAACCCCATGTTGAAAATTTGGTGCCAAAATTCCAAAAATGACTGTTTAACGAGCTATGCCATAGTTCCTACGCAGGCTCGTAAGTTGGCGAATTTCAATATTTTTACCCAGATTTTCAACATTGCCATTTCACCACACCTTCTTATGAGCAGTACAGCTGTCATTTTTCACATCTCACCCAAAATGTGTTTCCGCCCATGTAGCGCAGAATGGCACAGTCAGTGTGCAAAATCAATGTATGGGACAAATTAAGAAAATCACAGTGACACTGTTCATGAGCAGAGGTCTTGAAATGGCTATGTTGAAAAATTTGGTGAAAAAATCCTAAAAATGACTGTTTTCGAGTATGCGCTATGTATCCCACGCAGCTCATAGGTTTGCTAATTTTCCACTCAGATTTTCAACATTGCCATTTTTCCACACCTTCTTATGAGTAGTACAGCTGTCATTTTTCACATCTCACCCAAAACATGTTTCCTTCCATGTAGCGCATAAATGGCGAATCAAGCAAAGCGAACTCACAGTGTATGGGACACATTAAGAAAATCACAGTGTCACTGTTCATGAGCAGAGATCTTAAAATGGCAATGTTGAAAATTCGGTGACAGAATTCCTAAAAATGACTGTTTTACGAGTGTGCGTTGCACAGTTCCCACGCACGCTCGTAGGTTTGCGAATTTTCAATATTTCCACTCCAGATTTCCAACATTGCCATTTTTCCACAACTCCTTATGAGCAGTACAGCTGTCATTTTTCACATCCTGCCCAAAATGTGTTTCCGCCCATGTAGCGCACAATGGTGCTGTTGGTGTGCGAAAGCAATGTTTAGGACAGAGTAAGAAAATCACAGTTACACTGTTCATGAGCAGAGGTCTTAAAATGGCTATGTTGAAAATTTGGTGACAAAAGTCCATAAAATGACTGTGTTATGAGTGAGCATTGTGCAGTTTTCACGCATCCTCGTCGTAGTTCATGACTTTGTAATATTTTCAGTCCAGATTTTCGCTAGTGGCATTTTTCAACACTTCCTTATGAACAGTACAGCTGCCATTTTTCACAACATGGGAAGTGTGTTTTCACACTCAGTGCAGAGACGCGTATCGCTGTGGGGAAATCATTGTTCGCACAGATAAAGAAAATCACAGTGACACTGTTCATGATCGGAGTCACCAAAATGCCTGAGTTGACAATCTGCTATAAAAAATCCCCAACCTCATTATATAACGGGTGTGCATTGCACAGTTTCTATGTATGCTCGTGACTTCACCATTTTTTCAAATATTTTTACTACACATTTGCAACATAGCCATTTTTACACCTCCCCATGACAGACTACAGCTGTCATTTTTTACATCCTGTTCGGAATATTTTTGCACCTGTGGTGCTAAATGCCGTAGTCACTGTGCATAAGCAGCTTTTGGCTACCAAACTGATATTCCCCCTGTTCATGAGGTGGGGTCACAAAACAAACATGTTGAAAAATTGGAGTTAACATACCAATGAATGCCTGAGGTATTAGGCTTTTCAACTAAATCGCCAACCCTATAGAGAATGACAGGAATCAGGGTGTGACTTGGGATTCTTGCCTGTGATGCCTCATACCATTCCACACCCTGCAGTCACTGAGAGCATCGAGGTATGCCTTGGACTCTTTGGCTCAAACTCACCCATTCTCCTATATCGCACCATCTCACCATATTTCCTAATGAATGGGTGCGCATAAGGGCCAGTGACCCCAAGGAACACGTGCGGACACTTGTCAGTCTCTGCAGAGTGGTGTGGTGAATGGCGCGGCCATTTATGCCTGATGACCCAAATGCACACCCCAATGCCTGTCACTCTCTGCAGGGTGGTGGGGTTGGCTTCAGTTCAATACTTCACTGCCATTCCTATTACACAGCTCTGTAACTTCTACACTACCACTGCCAATGCCAGCAAGCAAACATTCGGCATTGACAAATGCTTGTTTTATTTCCTTTGTAGCTGGGTAAGGTTCAAAAAGCCCAAGGCCTGTTTTCAGGAGCAACCCTTGAGCACTGGGGAGGTTAAGTGACTTGTTCATGGTCACACGGCATGCAATTGGAGATTGTGGGAATAAAATGTTGGTCTGCCAGATATACGCAGTTCATTTACAGCTTGTTAATGATAACGAGTCTAGGCCAATGGTTCTTAGACTTTGTCACAGTGAGCCTCCTCAAATCCATGGAAAAGATTTTGAGCCTCCCCCAAAAACTGAAATAATCTTGGGCCTCCCCAAGGAAAAATAACATGCTGTACTTTGCGCAGTACACCATGAATAAATTGAAACCCCTTTGAGTACTTGGCTCACATTCAGTTCTTTGTCTTATACTGATGTGGAACATTTGAAAAAGAGCTCTTGTGCTCAAAGGTGTTATCTGAATAACAAATAAATAAAATAAATATTACTATTCAGTTTATTGTAACACTCCGGCAGCCTATTTGCTCCGCTTATTTTCATTCTTGAACCATTGTTACCCTTGTTGCAGTACCTTCATGGGTCAGACTACTTTCTCTGTTTCTTCTATATGAAATAACCTTCCTACATATTTTGCCTCTCCCCCTCTTTCCCTGCTCCTAAACAACGTCTCTGGGATTACTTTGCTCCTTCCTGCTACTGCTGTTAGCACTTCTATGCTCAACCCTTGTATTTGGGCTGTTCTGCCATCAGTCTATAAATTGATCAATTACCACCACTCATTATCAGTTTATTGCTCATATTTGTTTGCACTGTTGTTCACTGTGTATTTCTTGATTGTTTTGTAGTTACCTTTTGAAATGTATTCACTCCCTACCCTTCCCCAGGTACACCTGAAATGAGCTTTGGCTCATTCACCTTTCCTTGTCACCTATTAGTAAAAAAATACATAAAATTCACCTACTATTATCCTCTTTCAGTTTCCTTAATCTTTTCACACAAAATATATAAAACTCAACATTTAAATACTGTACTTTTTCAGACTTGTTTGAGCCTCCCCTGGAACAGGCTGGGGCCTCCCAAGGGAGGCTGGCCTCACCATTTGAGAACCCCTGCTCTAGGCTATATAGTGCCAGTTCCACTATGTGAGTAGTCTAAAGTGGGACAAAAAAGGAAACATTACCATTAGAGTTTATAAGCAGGCTGGGGCAGCACTGGTAAAGTGAGTTAAGCTACTTGTCAACCAGAGGGTTCTATGACAGTACTTCCCTACAGACAAACCATTTTTGTACCCTGCTGTATGAAGGGATCACCACAGTAATAAAATATTTATCTTATGGGGCAATCCCACCATCTTGTTAAAGCAAACATCTGCAAACATTACCAAAATAATAAATAAGTGCTGTTCCTCAAATGCTGCACATACACCTTTGTCTTTTACCATTTTAAATCATGAAGAGCTCCATTAGCATTTGCTCCTTCTGATATGCATCAATGTTCTCTGCTCTATGTGACCACCTACAATATACCATCACTTTACTTGTGACTAACATGACCTGGTACGCATCAAAAACTACTACTTGATATTTTCATAGGGCACTCAGGGCTAATTCCAGGCCGCATGGTTAAATTAAAATATATTGATTGACCAAGTTCAAGTCCATGCCAGATCCAGTTGCTAAATGAGCCCCTTAACCTCCAAGTGCAGCAGTACTCTTATCTGTCAAATAAAATAGAAGTTGGTCCAGACTTTAAACAAGGTTTTGTATTTCAATTGACCTACAGTATTCTAAAGAAATAAATTACTAAAAATCAAATATAATAGGCAGTAGTTAAATTCATAATCTTTAGCAAGAGTTGTTTATTCAACAGTTGAGAAAGCAGAACAAAAAAAGTTAGTTTAGTTTCAGTTTTATTGATGAGTTTCATAAAAATAGTCATTAGAAGTTAATACACTACAAATAAGAAAGAGTAAAAAATATTTTCTTCTAGAAAAACAATCCAATATCACAAAGACACACAGGTTCAAGTGCATTAAATCAAAGAACTGATTTGCTTTTACAAATTTCATAGCATACACGAAGAAAGTTTGGTACACATTCCATTGTTTATTGCTGATCAGTTGACAAAAGATAACTGTTAAGTCATCCCAAAAGTTTATTATTTTTAGATAAATACTTGTCCCTACTATTCTTATACCACCTACAGAATAGCACCACATGTTTCTGGTCTTCAACCTGATTCAAACCACAATTACTGTTAATGTTCCTAATTATATTAACTCTGTATTTCAATTCTGTAAGTTTTGGATAGAAAAAAGCTCCATACAATATATTGTGATTGTGGCTAGTGGTGGGCAAAGTGGCCCCAATTCACTCCGCAAAGTGATCCGTGGAGT
Organism: Neoceratodus forsteri; assembly: GCA_016271365.2. Lineage (NCBI taxonomy): Eukaryota > Metazoa > Chordata > Ceratodontiformes > Ceratodontidae > Neoceratodus > Neoceratodus forsteri. Next base: position 1,059,632,444 of record CM057454.1, read on the forward strand.
GAAGACAAATTTGCGGAGTGCTCCGCAACTCGAAGCCAGTACTTGTGTTGCAAATGGGTAATGTGAAGTCCATTGAAAACAATGACTTTACATTACTTTTGCCTTCCCAAACCACTATCTAATTATTTTAAGGCTAAGTACATTGAAAACAATGTACTTTACCTACTTCACCTCTTGTTTTAAGCTCCAAAGGCAAATTTTGCAGTGTTTCATGGGATTTCAGGTCACATGGGCTCTAGATTGTTCTGCACAGCCTCAGTTTGGGATAGTGTGTGTGTAGGAAGCTGTAGGAGACAATCTGCTCTGAGAGCTGTCTGCAATTCAAACCTTCAAAAAGCTGTTAAAAAAGCCTTTTTGAGTAATTTTTTTTGCTGAAACTTTAGTTCATCGATTATAGGAAACCCTCCTGTGCTCATATCATTGAGCATTTATTGTTTGTGTATGGATTTTGAATGTTAATGTACAACTTTCAGTCTGTGTACTGAGAGACAGTGGAAGTGTGCTTTGGGGGAGGGGTTTATCTGTGGTGTAGGTAGATTACCTTGGAGAAAAAGACAGTGCTTTCTGTTTTGGTGATATTTTTCTTGTTTAACTGTGTTAATGTACACACAGTACTATTTTCAATATTTCTTGCCATTTTTTTGTGATTGTTGTGGTGCAGCAGTGCACAATTTTAGTTTGTTTAAAATATGTGGTTATATTACTGAAGTTTTCAGTTTGCTATGCATTACTTAGTGTGTGTATGTGTCAGTATGTGTGACACGTGTCATCAAATCAGTCACCTTTTATTGTGCCACATAATAATTTTAGCAATGTGAAGCTGCTATCCACTGCAGCTGTGTGATTTTTGTACTTCTTTGTGGTAACTTTACTGGTACTTGTACTAGTATTAGTGACTGTTACTGCAGCAGTACAGTACACTGCCCCCACCCCGCACGGCCCGCCCCAACCGGTAAAGGTATTCTTTTCCAGATTTGAATTTCTGATGGTGAGCACTGGTTAGGTGTTGTGCCTTTGTGTCTGCATCTCGTCAGTGCGAGTGCAATCTTAATCTGTCTGTGTATTTGCATCTCTTTAGGGCCCAATCTCCATCTGTAACTTAAGTCACAGTTGTTTCTTTGGCTTCCCTTCAGAGTACTGGACAGGTGTGGTGCTTAATTCTGCATGAACATTGTACTCATTAATATGCATTTTTAAGTCAGGACCATCATCACGAGTCACTTGTGATACAAATCACATTCTTCATCATCACAGTCACAAATGCAGTAGCAAATCATGATTCATGATCATTCACGTTATGAATCACATAAATTTTTTTTCTAGTTACTTGGATGTATTGTAAGCCTGTTTTGTAGTATCTCTCCAGGCTTCACCACCCCACCATTGTACTCATTGATACGTGTTTTTAAGTCTGGGAGTTTTAAGCTACAGCTCATCAGGGAAGTACAGCCATAGGTGGTAAGCATTCACGTTTCTTCATCATCACGGTCACAAATGCAGTCACAAATCACGATTCATGATCATTCACGTTACGAATCAGAACATTAATTTTTTTTCTAGTTACCTGGAGGATGTATTGTAAGCCTGTTTTGTAGTATCTCTCCAGGCTTCACCACCCCACCATTGTACTCATTGATACGTGTTTTTAAGTCTGGGAGTTTTAAGCTACAGCTCATCAGGGCCCGGGGAAGTACAGCCATAGACATTCACGTTTCTTCATCATCATGGTCACAAATGCAGTTACAAATCACGATTTACGATCATGTCATGAATCACAACATAGATTTTTTTAATAGTTACTTGGATGTATTGTAAGTCTGCTGGTCATGATGCTGAACAGGGATGGGATCCACACCTGGGCCCGGGGGAACAGGCACATCCTGCTCCAGAGGACCTGGTGCTGGACTTGGTGGTGGTGGAGTGGTTCAACTGCCTCAGAGTCAGGACAGGAAGCGGTGCTGGTCCTGCTTCGGGGGGGGCACTCACAAGTTTTGAGCGGTCCAACAGGAATGGGCACCCATGCCCTCCACACATGCACATGGTACGATGCTTACCACTACCATACTCTCCCAGAGCTGCCCCCACCCCAGACATTCCCTCACCCTGGTCCATCTCTCCTGCTGAGCTCCCTCAGTCTGAGCAATCACTACTCACACTGTCACATAACACACACATGCAGTCACACACACACAGACAAACAACTAACTACTTATAAGGGCAAGAAAAATAAAATTTACAGAAAGAACAAATTAAGTAAAAAAAGAGAACAGAAAAGACAAAAAAATGTAGCTTTTAAAAAAAGCTTTTGGGTCTAAATCAAAGTTTAAATCTCCTCCTTGCTCTGATCTCAAAGTATCGGCAGTCACAAAACACACTACTCTAACAACAGCAGCAGGGGTTCCCCCAACAACACAGCCATTGCAGAAGGTAGTAAATCTATCTAGTCATAACCCCTCAAATATGGAAATGGAGGTCCTTAACAAAAGTTTATCTTTTCTACCTATCACCAGCATAAACCAGTTCAAGGCTTTCATAGATCTACAAAAGTTCTGTCAAAATTTGAGTTTAAAGTCATTCTTTAGCAGGAAGGAAATGACAGCATGTTCTACTGTGTCAAATGTTTCTGAGGACTGTGGTTTCTCTGTTAATAATAATTCTGTGGTAACTAATGATGCGCAGACTAAGAAATGCGGGGGCAGATTCACCCCCCCCACACTGTCATGATAGTCACTTTCCAGGAGGTTTGTGAGAAAGAATTAGAGTACCTGTTTTGAAATGCATCTGCTTTGAGATGCAATAATATGTCTAAAGAAGAAAAAACAGGTTTTGGAAGGTTTGAAACAAGACCTCAATATTGTGATCAAACCTGCAGACAAAGGGGGGTGTAGTGGTTATTCAAAACACTATGGATTACATATCAGAAATACGTAGACACCTAGACAATAATGATTGTTACAGTAAACATAGATCAGATCCAACCTCATTATTTAAACACAAGATTGATGAATATTTAGAGGAAGCACATCAGAAGCAGTGGATAGATACTGATACTAAAGATTTTCTGACAGTACATTTCCCTATAAGAGCCACCATGTATACCCTACCGAAGATCCACAAGTCTTTTGAGACCCCCCCCAATAGGCAGGCCCATTGTGAGTGGGGTAGGGTCTCTAACAGAACCACTATCTTAATACCTGGGTTCCTATATCAAAGATATCACCACTATATGCCTCACTTTGGGGGATATGGAAGTGTGCAGGGACTCCCTCCTCATCATTATGGATGTGGAGTCCCTGTACGCTGACATCATCCAGGAAGAGGCTCTTGACAATCTTGCCTTTTTTCTCAACAGCAGGGAAGAACAGACAGAACCACCTACCAAGTTTTTATTAAAATTGTCTGACTTCATTTTGAAATAAAACTGCTTTACGTTTCTTGGAGACTTCTTAGAGACCAAAGGTACAGCTATGGGGGCAACCTTTGCCTCCAGTGCAGCAAATCTATACATGGGCAATGGGAGAATGAGGTAGTTAGAGACCCAGAGATAAACCCCTTTTTCCACAAGATAGAGCTCTAGCGACACTTTATAGATGATATTCTTATTGTGTGGAAAGGCACCATTGCTGAGTTTGTTACATACTTACATGAGTCGAACCCAAATCTCCATTTTACGTACAAGGCTAACACACAGGTGGAATTTCTAGATCTATGTATAAAAAAGGATGAAGGTGGGGAAATCAGTACAGACATGTACAGGAAGGAATGTAAAAGAAACACCCTATTACACCACACCAGCTGCCACCCTAGACACACAATCCAGTATATACCTAAAGGACAATTTTTACATATAAGACACCCCCCCTCATCTTTGGACATCTGCCTGCCAGAGTGGCTACTGTATTCCCCCTCTCACGACAAGGGACCATTGGTCTTGCTTTTATGTCCTGTATCCTTGTCCTCCCTGCTAAGACCTACAGTAAACCCAAGTCTGCTTGTTTTAGTTTGAGTGTAATTGTTTTGTTCCATTATGCTATTTTCAAATGCTGAAAATGATCACTTCTACTTTAGCTATTACCCTGTATAGGATATCTTAACTGTTCAACTGTATTTTCTCTACACTTGTATGTTACTCTGATGTGGAGCCTTTGTAAATGAGTCTGACTCAAAGGTTTGTAATTCTGATACCATTAATAAACAAATAAATAGATTGCAGTGATATTGATGCTACGCTCAGGTTGGCTACCTTTTCGGTAAGCTGTAAAAGCCGTTTACGTCCAGTGTCAGTGCAGTATTTAAGTAGTGATGGTATATAAAAACATCACCACCAACGTTTTTGCCACTTAAATCACCCAGCTGTGGAATTACTGACTGAAGAAGCAGCCAGTTATATTTACTCTAGATATCTATACCAGAGCGCGGCACTGTCGGGGAATACATCAGTTTCCAGACGAACCATTTGTGAGTAACACCATATCCTGTGATGTCACAGATCCAGGGAGGAGTTCGATGAGTGCAACAGGCCTCTGTGAGTGGTGATAGTGGTGGCACACACCTGATTAGTTTTGCCAACTATGTTTTTCTTGCCCAAGAGGGAGACAATCCATTACTGGGAGGCAACGATGGAACTGCAAGCAATATTGGTGAGTTAAATCCTAATACCCAACTTCCGGTGACGTCACCACTCAGCATGGCAGCCTAAAAGCCAAGCTCTGAGGTGGTAGCGCTCTTATTGTGTAAATTTCTGTGCCATTTGCTGCCAAATATCGATTTGTGAACAGGGAGAGGATCGAGGAGGAGCTCCGATGTCGACGCGCAGATTGAGAGGCCAGAAAAAAAAAAACGCTGAGCAGGTTAAGGCAGCGAGAGGAATGGAGCCCAAGCACACCTATGTCCAGGGCCTCAGAGTCAGCAGCAGGCTCGGCGGGAGAGGAGGAGGAAGGGAATACCTCCCGCACTAGCTCGCTGGATGGGCGGGCCAAGGCCCACATCTTGAAAATGTTGCAGCGCATAGACAGTAATGTGAAAGACATTAAAAAAGATCTGAAACACCTGGAAAAAAGAACATCAGATTTGGAAACCAGCCTAGACGTCCTGAGGGAGGACCAAATTAAAATAACTCGGGCAATTGTATATCTGGCTAGGAGGGAGAGGGAACTTACGGCTAGAGCTGAAGATGCAGAGGCCAGAGGGGGAGGAGGAAGACTATCCATATTTTTGGCTTCCCAGAGGGAGCAGAGCAAGCAGATATAGTTGAATTCATCAAAACCTGGCTCAGACAGGAACTGGACATTCCGGAAATGGAGCCTTTGGAGGTGGAAAGAGCCCATCGTGCCTTGGCCCCCAAACCGAAGCAGGAAGCCCCACCACGATCAATCCTGGTAAAATTTGCCAGATTCCCAGTGAAAGAAATGATTCTCAGGAAAGCATGGGCCAAAAGGGACTTAAACCTGGACGGCAAAAGGGTTTATGTGGATCATGACTTCCCACCGGTCACAATGGCAAAACGAAAAAGGGTGCTGACAGTTATAAAGCAGTGGAAGGAACAGAACATCAAGGCCTATTTGAGGTACCCAGCAAAACTACTTGTCCACTGGCCCATGGGGGTTAAGCTGTATGACTCCCTAGCACAGGCTAGTAAGCAGCTACAGAAGGCTGGGATTTCTCCCTGATTTGGCGGCAGGAAGAACAGAGCAAGCGCTGTCTCAACTGAAGTGGTCGACGGGGAAGGAAAGGGCAGGAGGAACTGACCCATTCCGGAGTAAGGGCCCAGGAGAACAGCTCTGCCAAGACCTTCTTCATCTCAGCAGGGGACTGCTGGTGTCTAAAGCAGCGGATAAGGGGTGATGGAACTCTTTGATCTGCTTGGTACCATGTTCAATAATGTGACTGAACTTGCAAACCCTTTTTTTCCCAACGAAAATATTTTGGGACTGTCGGACTGTGGACTGGCTCTGGTGTGTCTAATTGGAACTGGAAAATAGATCATGGGACTGAAATGAACTTATAGCCAAAAACTCTTCCCATTTGTTTTTTCTCTTCTTGTTGGATAGTTCGGGATACTGGGAAAGGAGGCACAGGCAGCAAAAGACTGTGCAATTACTTAGTCCATCTAATGGCTGGCACCATGCTTGGATGGGGGGGAGCCCCCATATGTTAAGGGAGCGACCCCCACCACCTCCTAGACATATGGAGTGCACCACAACCGGATGTCAAATTAGCGAGGAGTTAAACAAGTGGGGACCATCTAGACCTGTGATTCCAGGCGGGTGATCCTCTGGGGGGGGTTTCTCCCCCTTTTTTTTTTTTGTTGTTCCCTCGCCGATAGCCCACTCTGGGAGACCACCTATCTGCCAAACTGGTGTAGGGTAGAAGGTGAGGAGCTGAATTTAGGTTCATGCTCCTGGGCAGAGGGAGTGTCCCTCCGTTTGAGACCCTGCGGGGTTTATATGTACATAGTTTTATTGTTAAACTGGGGACTGGGGGAGGGGGAGGGCTTTAAATGGATAACGGTGAGCGCATTCAGGGAAGGACGAGACTGTTGTAGTCAGTTATGCTTGAAAGGAAAAGATTACAGATGTAAGGGAAAAGAGAGGGAGGCTGATGTCCTAGTAAACCCAAAAGAGTGTAAAACTTGCAAGGATGGGCACGCTGAAAATAACCTCACTTAATGTTAAGGGTCTTGGCACTCCAGTTAAGAGATATAAGGTACTCCGGGATCTGGCGAGGACCAAATGTGACATTGGGCTTCTGCAAGAGACTAGACTCTCTGAAGAGGAACATAAGAAATTGTGGAGTGCGTGGGTGGGTGAAGTCTATGCCTCTTCACATAAGCAGGCGAAGAAGGCAGGAGTAGCCATATTGGTGAGAAAGGGTTTGGGGGCAACTCTCCAGAAGGTCTGCTCTGATGGAGAGGGTAGGTGGGTGATACTGTCACTAAAAGTGGCGGAAAGGCAGATGCATATCATCAATCTGTACGCCCCCACACCCTCTTCCTCCGAATTTTTTCGACGGCTTTTTGGGGTGGTGGCATTGTTACCGGAAGGGCAAGTGATTATGGGTGGGGACTGGAATTGTGTGGAGGACCCGGATGTGGATAGATCAACCAGGAGAGATAATAAGGATAGAGGTGTGGGTCCAAAAACCTTATCACATCTAAGGGCTGAGGTAGGCCTGATAGACACCTGGAGGCAAAAGTTTCCGACTAGCAGGGACTTTACCTTTTACTCACACTCCCAAAACTCATACACGCGTATAGACAGGTTTTATACTCAGAAGACATGGGAAAGCTCAATAATAGACCAACAGATATATCCAATAGTAATCTCGGATCATGCAAAGATTAGTTTTACGATTAAGTTAGGGCCGCTATATAAGCAGTCCCTGTGGAGGCTTAATGCTGGATTACTTGGAGATAAAAAGTTTGTTGCCAAGATTAAACAGGTAATAGAAAATTATGTAAAGGAGAATTGGGCAGTTGTACTGCCGGTTAAGTACGCATGGGATGGGCTGAAAGCGGTGGTCAGAGGGAAATTATGCCTATGGGCACCAGAAAAGATCAGGAGCCAGGAGCAGGAGAAGTTAGAATGTAAAATTAAGGAGTTGGAAAGTGTACACAAAAGGAAAGCAAAGCAGTATCTTAAACAACTGAGAGAAGCAGAAGGAGCAGCTGAATAAAATTTTAACGATAAAACTGAGAACGCCCTCAGATTCCTAGCTCAGAAATTTTATGTAGATGGCAATAGAGCGGGAAAACTGCTAGCCTACAGGCTGAGAAAACAAGAAGCAGATAGGTTTGTAAGAGGAGTCAAAAACCCAAAGAATCATGGGAGTATAATCACCGAACCCACCCAAATTGCAGAAAGCTTCAAAAATTATTATGAGCTTTTTATAAGTCGGAAGCGCAGTTGGGTCAAACGGAAGCAGTCAAGAGATTTCTCTCGAGCCTGAACCTGCCAAAGCTCTCAAAAGAACTGCAGGAGGAGGTGGATCGCACATTCACTCAAGTGGAGTTAGAGGTAGTAATTAAACAGTTAAAACATAATAAAGCCCCAGGCCCGGATGTTTTTGTGCGGAATATTACCAGGTGTTTAAAGAGGTGCTTTCCCCTCCACTGCTGCAAGTTTGCAACAATGCGCACATTGCCTCGGAGACCTCAGACACGTGGCAACAAGCCATAGTCACTCTCATTCCAAAGCCGGATAAAGACACCACCCAGTGTGGCAACTATCGCCCTATCTCCCTATTAAATGTGGATGTCAAAATCCTGGCAAGGCTGATAGCTAATAGGTTACAAGAAGTAATAACTCAGCTGGTGCATCCAGACCAGACGGGTTTTATACCAGGTAGGCATTTGCAAGACAACGTCAGAAGGTTGATTACAATCCTGAATAATTTTAAGGTAGAAAAGGAGAAGGCAACTGGGCTGGTAGTCACATTGGATGCGGAAAAGGCGTTTGATCGCCTAGAGTGGGGATATCTGCAGGCGGTGTTGCAGAAGTTTGGGTTGGGCCCAAAATTTCAGGCATGGATCAAAACATTATATGCCAGCCCATCGGCAAGGGTCAGAGTTAATGGTCTTTTTTCAAAACCATTTCAGATTAAAAGGGGCACTCGACAGGGATGCCCTCTCTCACCCCTGTTGTTTGCGCTTAGTATGGAACCTTTAGCTGAGGCTTTTTGGGCTCGAGAGAATATCTCTGGGATAGTGGTCGGAGGGGTAGACAACCGCATATCTCTCTACGCGGATGATACCTTACTGTATCTATCGGACCCTGATACCTCCTTACCAGCTGCTATGAGGCTTTTAGAGGAGTTTGGAGCGTTGTCAGGATTTAAAATTAATGAAACCAAATCAGAAATAATGGTGTTGGGGAACGAGGGAAATACTAGTGGAAAATTACATTCAAACCTAAGATGGGGGACAAGGGAATTCAGATACCTAGGGATTCAAATAACAAAAGACTTAGGAAAACCATTCCGAAGCAACTTCGGAAAATTACTGAGAGAGATAAGAAAGGACTATGGTAGGTGGGCGGCTCTCCCAATATCCCTGGTGGGCAGGGTAGAAACAGTGAGGATGAATTTGCTCCCGAGATTCCTCTTTCTATTTGACGCTCTTCCTCTGTTGCCCCCTAAAGAGTTCTGGTTGGAGGCACGGAGGATAATTAGCAGATTTGTATGGGCCGGGAAAAAACCTAGGCTGAGTTGAGGTTTATTAAAGTTGCCAAAGGGGAAAGGTGGACTGGGGATCCCAGACATGAAGAAATATTACAAGGCAACACAATTGCAATACTTGGGGCCAGTAGCCTCCAAGGACCATAGGCAAAGTTGGGTCGAAATGGAAGTAAGACAATTACGCCCCTATACATTTCAAGTAGTTGTATTTAATGAGGTTTCTTCAGAACTTAGGCCTGTACCAAGGACACCAGGGCTGAGAACCCTGGCCCACATATGGACCCAGGTGGTAAAGGAGTTGAGGTTGCAACCTGGCTAGTCAGACAGGGTGTTATAACAGAGAGTATAAATTTTTCACCGGGAGGAGAACCTCTTTTAGACGCTTGCCAGGCTAGGGTTTATGGAATTCCATCAGTTGCTGGCAGGTGACTGCATTAAAAGTTTTGCTCAGCTGCAACAGGAATTTAGTATCCCGTCTGCTGACTTCTATGGATACTTGCAGATTAGGCACTTTATGCAGGCCGTGAGAGGGGCAGTGGAAGTAAGCAAAGTTGGCCCCAGCACTTCTTGGATCTTATTCAGGAGTTGCTAAAGGGTCAAGCAACAAACTCATTTGATCTCTAAACTATATGCAGCTGGGTGGGGTGGGGAGATGGAACATAGAATTAAGATTCAGGCAAAGTGGGAGGGATCTGGAGGTGAAGAGGAGAAACCAAGGTGGGAACTGATATGGAAATGGCTAACAAAACATCAGCCTCCCCCTCTTGGAGGGAGTTTAGATGGAAAACTCTCACTAGATATTTCAGAATGCCCACAATAACAAAGCATTACAGTCAAAACAAATCAGATATGTGTTGGAGGAGGTGTGGAATGATCAGTTCGCATGAACATATATTCTGGAGTTGCCCAAAAATTGAGGGATTCTGGAACTGGGTGATCCAAGCCGTGGGACAAATCCTGGATACGAGGATTCCGGGCCACCCTAGATATTTTGTATTGAGGGAGCCACCCCGACAGTGGGGAGTCAGTCGCTGAATTATCTATTTTGATTCTTACTGCAGCTGCCTCACAGGGCCATTACAAAGAGGTGGTTGGATAAGACACCCCCACTCTGGAGCAGTGGTTGCAATTGCTGACCAGATTATAATAATGGAGAGGCTAACTGCAAACTTAGCCCGAAAGACAGACAGGTTCAAGGCCAGATGGCTCCCTTTTCAAGTACCAGGCATTAAGAGAGGGAAGGAGGTTTTAGAAGTGCTGGCCAGGAGGCTTTAGATTAGAGCTTCATGGACGGGCTGGCTTGGAACAGCCTTGACCCCTTAGTTGAAGTAGAGAAATACAGAAGAAGCTGAGGAAAGGTCTAGATTAGTGGTTCAAGGAATGCCACCACCAAGGAGGGAGGAGGGAAGGGGAGGAGGGAATTAATTAGTTGGCCTAAATAAGAAAACGAGTAAAATTGCTGGTAAGTCGACACTGGCTTAGGTATAAAAATGGAAATAAATTCTCAGACCTAAGTAGGGTCTCATTTTAATTTGGTAGGAGACCCAGGGTGGCGCACGTAATTGTCTCTGTAATTAGGCGCACCTGGTCCAATATGTTACTTTGATTTAATTGGGCTAGTGCCAATTAAGTAATCAATGTGAGTATTTAGGGGAGTGAAGGAAATTTTTGTTTTTTTTTTTTCTTCCCCTTCTATTAATGTTTAATTCTGTATGTACTTGTAGTACCTGTTTTGTTATCTTGTTCCCTTTTTTGTTAATCTTTTATATTTTTTCTTGTCATGTAAAATGTAGAAAACTTTAATAAAATACAATTTAAAAAAAAAATCCTAATACCCTATTTCACAAGTTTGAGAAACTGGTATTGAAAGGCAGAAGAATGTTTTGGCACAAAACTACCCTAGAGGCTTATCTTCAGGTACACCGAGTCCCAAGGGGACTCGGTATCACGCAAAAGCCAGCATATGGTACTGAGAATTCGGAATTTATGTCTCGATGGCACGATAATATGCATGAGGCTTCAGTTAAAAATATCGAGCTGATTTTAGAATTTGCCAAACCTATCAGGGATACCTTGTCTAAAGAAATTTATTTTATTTTATTTTAATTGTTCATCCAGGAGTAGCACACTAAGCTGAAAGCTTTTTTACAGGAGCGACCTGGGAGCACAGGGAGGTTAAGTAACTTGCTCAGGGTCACACAGTATGCAAGTGGAAGCTGTGGGATTTAATGATGTGGAGAATCAATTAAAAGAGTCCGTTGACACAATGGAATGGGAGAGACTTAACCAAATGTTACTTGAAAAGGTGACAAGATATGATGTGACTATTAAAAAACAGAAACAAAAAAGTTTACTTGTGATGAAAATGACTATTTGCATGGTAGAGTTTACAACTGGAATGACTTTAGTGACTCAGGTCCAAGGTCTATTTTAAAAAAGAACAGTACAACTCTGGGATCTACAAATACGGTTTTAGAAACTGGTCCCTCAGACACAGAAGACTCTGACGCTCATTTAGAAGGTCTTGTGGGGGAATCCCCACCTGGACAGCCCCCCCCCCAATATCAAGGGACACGACAGCCAGAGACAACAATGCACACGCTTTCAGAATGTACATTTCCAACAAAGAGGACGGGGGGGGGGCAGCGTGGAAGAAAAAACAGGACAAATTGTTGATTATGAGTAACTTGCATGTTTCATGTGGTAACAAACTTTCTACCTTTGCAGGATATGATTTACAAAAACAAGAAAACATTTGTGATCATGACATGTCTTTTGCATGCATTTCTGATCCTTTGAGTAGCACTGAAATAAGCTGTGGTAATTTTAATATCAAGCAAAGTATATCTGACAGCAATGTTTGTGGTAACATAACGAAGTCTGACTTTGGTTTGGTGGGTAACAGCAGGACAGAGATTTATAACCAAACCAGATTAAAACAGTCCTCTGAAAGCTCACCAAACCAATGCTTTTTAGATATGTTGGTGCCAGTAATTAATCTATCTAATTATTCTCTAACACAATATGAGCTTTCGGTCCTGAGTAAAGGCCTATCATTTTGCCCTGATAAAGGTGTTGATTTTTTTAACACATTTGTTGATTTGCACAAATTTGGCAGGAATTTAACTTTTAAATGCATTGCTAATGATAGGGAGGACAGCAATTATGTTAGCATGACTAGATTACAATCAAGGTCAGAGTATTGCCCACCGACAAACCCCATTGTTGCAATCTTTGTTAAAATGAATTGATTTAAAAACTTACAAACAAAACTAAGGCATCTGGTTTTAGTAATTGTAGCAAAGAAGAAATGGAAGCCCTTAAAGTTTACGGCCAATAAATCTCTACAATTAAACCAGCTGACAAAGGGGTGCTATTGTGGTGCTTAATACTCCAGATTATATAAGTGAAGTTAAAAGATTGATTAGTGATGAAACTTTCTATGTTAAATCTACACATCAGATTATAGACTCTTTTAAACAAAAAATAGACAAATGTCTGAATTTGGGTTTTCTTAAAGGGTATATTTCTGAAATTGAGTATAAAACATTAACTGTTACACATCCTATTATTCCTATTATTTATGAACTTCCTAAAATTCATAAAAACATGGAGCACCCTCCTGGAAGACCGATAGTCTCCAGAAATGGGTGGTTAACTGAACACATTTCAATGTATCTTGATGGATTTTTATAACCACTGGTACAAAATTTGAGGTCCGATTCAAGAGATTCTACACAAGTGGTTCAGATTGTTGAGGATTTATATTTAGAACAATCCTGGTTTTTCTCAGTGGTTGATGTTAACTCTCTATATACAGTAATACCGCATGACAATGGACTAGAAGCTCTAATCTATTTTTTTAAACACCAGAACTGAAGAAGATTTAATAAAAACTCCTACACATTTTCTATTACAGTTGGCAGAAATGGTTTTGACAATGAATGTATTTATATTTGATGGAATATTGCACCATCGGGTTTGAGGTACAGCTATGGGCACCACAATGGCACCAAGTTATGCCAACCTCTTTGTAGGCAAATGGGAAATTGATTATCTGTATGATCCCACCATGAATCCCTACCATGCCAAGGTGGATTTGTGGCAACGTTTTATAGACGATATAGTAATTGTTTGGAAAGGGACTGTAGAGGAATTTGGGTCATTCATACAATGGATGGAGTTGACTAGCAGTAGTCTTACTTATAAATATGACATTAATCAATCCACTGTTACCTTTTTGGATCTAAAAATCTATAAAGATAACAAAGGAGGAGCATGTATCACCTTGTTCCAGAAAGATACGGACAGGAACACCATCTTAAGATTTGATAGCTGTCACCCTTTTCATACTAGATTTAATATACCTAAAAGCCAACTGATAAGGACTTTGCATAATTGTTCCGAATATTCAGAGTTTGAAAAAAAATGTAGTGAACAAATACTATGCTTCAAAAATAGGGGGTACAGTAACAGCAGCATAGCAACGGCTATTAGAAAGGTGGATGAGATGGATAGAAAGGAAACTCTGGTATATAAACAAAATGTTAGATCAAAAGTTGACTGTCCTTTTACTACCAGTTTTTCTAGACAAGCACATGAGATAAAGCAAATTATAGTTAATAATTGGTCCATTTTGGAACTGGAGCCTAAATTAAGAGAACTAACTAAAAGTGGACCCAATGTAGTGTGCCGTAAGTGTAAAAGTGTGAAAGACTATGTTGTTTCTAATATGGTGGAATCCAACACAAAGGGCAAACAAACATTGTTAACATCTAGGCCTAAGGGGACTTATAGATGCGGCAATTGCATGTATTGTAAATATATTAACTGTTGTAAAATGTTTAGACATCCAGTGACAGGCAACAGTTTTGAATTGCAAGACTTCATTACATGTAACAGTACGGGGGTGATATATTTGCTTACAAGCGAATGTGGTGCTTATTATGTTGGATGAACTGTTTGCAAACTTAAAATCAGAATTGGTGAACATGTAAGGGCAGTAGAGAGACTTGATACCTCATATGCCATAGCTAAACACATTTTGAAATATGGACTGGGTAACCATAACTATAAGTTTGTAGGGTTGGAATTGGTCTCCTTAGGACCAAGGGTTGGAGACCTAAACAAAAAAATAGGGCAAAGAGAGAGTTTTTGGATTTACACCTTGGAAGCTTGTTCAGATAGGGGTCTCAATGAGAGCATTGAATTAGCAGCATTTCTAAAGAAATACAAATAATTTATATGTATTTCTGAAAGATTAAAAATAAGCCTGCTCACAAAAGAGCTCCAATAGGACCATTGACTCTATATATTTTTTCTTAAAAAGGATCATAAATAACTTTTAAGCTGTCTTAAAACAAAGAAAAAGTTACAAGTATAAGTATATGAGCTGATATAAACCCAAAATGTTGTTTACTTCCAAGAACACAGATACTTTATAATTGTATAATTATGAACACAAACTGTGAGTGTAATTTAGAATGATAAATAAGCACCACAGTCTATATGTGTAGTTCTCCCTCATGCTTTTAAACTACAGTTTATATGTGTAGTTTTCTCTTATGTATTTAAATTAAATAGTTAGGTTTGGTCACCTCATTCTATTAAATTTCTGTAATAAAACCAAAATTACATTGTTTATGGACACTTATTTTTAAGTGTTCATTCATTTTAATTGAGGTCACCAAGCATAGTAAATGTATATTTTTTGTGTGTTACTTAGTGTTAGTATGGGACAAGTGAATATATCATGTGTGCCTTTAAGGTTCTAGTAACCAATTCATTATTAATTGGAATCGTGTCCACACTGGTGTAGTTAGATCACATGACATAGTTGGCAGAATATTTAAGTGAAGCAATTTTATTGTGCTTTTTACTCTGAGGAAGCTTGGCAGCCAGCCAAGTGAAACGTCAGTTTTTTTGGTGTGCGTACTGGTCTGCAATAAAATTTTGGATTTCTATCAACTAGACACTGTTATTTAGCTGTGTGGGTGCTTATATTTAAGTTTTTTTGATGCTACGATAGGGCAGCAGAGGAATTAAAAAAAACAGACTTACTGAAAGAGGATATAATAGGGAATGGATTCAAGATGTATCCGTAGAAATCAGGAATAGGAAAGAAACACCACATTACAGCCCAGAATACATGCTGACAGACAAGAAAGAAAGAAACAGACTTAATTTCGTCACAACCTTTTCCATTCATTGATCCATTGTAGGTGACATTCTGAAGAAAAATTGGAATATCCTAAAATGTGACTCGGGATTAAAAGAATTCCATGAGACAATCCCTAGGATTACACATAGGAGGGTCACAAACCTTAGGGAGGTACTTGTACACAGTAGACAACAGATACCATCTCAAAAACATGGCTGATCCATAAATACACAGGCTGCTATAAATGTCAAAACTGCACTTATTGCTATGCAATTATTCAGAGGAGCTGACTTTGATATGGTGGCCAACAGAGTTAAGCTAGCCCTGGCAAAAAGAAATACAGGTGAGGGGGTACAGGCAAAGTGGGCAAGCATTAAGGATGCAATACTTGAAGCAACATCCCATTGTGTTAGAGAGAAAAGGAAGTGCAAAAGAAGAAGGAAACCACTTTGGTTCTCAAATACAGTAGCAGAAAAGGTCAGAGCCAAAAGGCTGGCCTTCAAGAAATATAAGGGAACGCAGCAGGATGAAGATAGGGAGGCATACAAAACTTCCCTAAGGGAAGCAGGGAAGGCAGTAAGGCAGGCAAAGGCCCAAACTGAGGAAACACTAGCACAAACAGTAAAAGAAGGTGGCAAGACTTTCTATAGATGCATTAATGAAAGGAGAAAGTCCAGAGGGGGTATTTCTAAGATCAAAGGGGTTAAGGGTGTGTGTGAGGAGGAGGACCCTGTAAAAGCATCTATCCTAAATAGATACTTCTGCTCAGGGTGGTGGACAAGTGGAACACCCTGCCAGAGGAAGTGGTGGGGGCTGAAACAATCACAGGATTTAAGAATGCATGGGATAGACATAAAGGAATTCTAGAGGTCAGGGGTAAGGGGAAATAGACTTCTAGGAAAACAAACTGAACTTACAAGCTCAAATGGGCAGACTAGGTGGGCCATCGGCCCTTATCTGCCGACACTGTCTATGTATCTATGTATGTATCTATGTATTTACTGAAGAGAAGGTAGGGCAGGGCCCACAGCTCAGCACCATGGACATGGGGGGAAGGGAGGCGTGCACTAGTCCCTTCACAAAAGAAAGGGTCCTACAAGAGCTCAATAAGCTCAGGGTGGACAAGGAAATGGGGCCTGATGTCATACATCCCAGGGTACTAAAGGAGCTAAGGGTGGAACAAGCAGAGCCATTAGCAGAACTGTTTAATGAGTCTCTGAGCACAGGAGAGGTCCCAAAAGTCTGGAGAAGGGCTCCTGTGATCCTGCTCCACAAGAGTGGTAGAGGTGAGGAGGCAGAGAACTACAGACCAGTCAGTCTTACCTCAGTAGTGGGCAAGATTATGGAGGCACTCCTTAAGGAAAGGATAGTGCAACACCTAGAATTCATAGGAGTACAGGTTCCAAGGCAGCATGGGTTTACAGAAGGAAGGTCGTGTCAAACTAATCTCATAGATTTCTTTGACTGGGTAACCAGAGTGGTGTACCAAGGGGGAGCAGTTGATGTCACCTACCTTGACTTCAGCAAAGTTTTCAATACTGTTTCACATAGGAGATTGATTAATAAGCTGGGTAGGCTCAGGGTGGGTCAGAAGTTGGTCAACTGGGTGGCAAACTGGTTGATGGGCCGAAAACAGAGAGTGGTGGTAAATGGTATACAGTTAGAAGAGATGGAAGTCACAAGTGGGGTGCCTCAGGGATCAGTCCTGGGGTCAGTCCTCTTCAATATCTTCATCAGTGGCATTGCAAATGGACTGAAGGGTAAAGTTTGTCTGTTTGCAGATGACACCAAGATCTGCAACAGAGTAGATGATCCAGATGGGGTGGGCAGAATGAGAAGAGATCTGGATTTACTGGCAAAATGGTCGGAAGAGTGGCAACTGGGGTTTAACGCAAAGAAGTTCAAGATCATGCACATAGGAAAAAGAAACCCTGAAGCCACCTATAGGCTGGGAGGGGAGTTGCTAGCAGTCACAAGGGAAGAAAGAGACTTGGGCATCATCATCACAGATGACCTGAAATCATCCAAGCAGACCACTAAAGCAATAGGTAAGGCTATGGTGATGTTGGGGTGTATTAGTAGGGGTGTCACAAATCAGAAGAGGGACGTAATAATCCCTCTTTACAAGACACTGGTTAGGCCCCATCTGGAATACTGTGTGCAGTACTGGAGGCCACACCTTCACAAGGACATTAACCAAATTGAGGCAGTCCAGAGAAGGGCAACCAAAATGGTGCAAAGACTGCATCAGAAAACATATGAGAACTGATTAACGGAGCTCAATATGTATACCCTTGAGCAAAGGAGGAAGAGAGGTGATAGGATCGAAACATTCAAACACCTTAA
This sequence comes from Neoceratodus forsteri, assembly GCA_016271365.2. Taxonomy (NCBI): domain Eukaryota; kingdom Metazoa; phylum Chordata; order Ceratodontiformes; family Ceratodontidae; genus Neoceratodus; species Neoceratodus forsteri. The sequence goes on from CM057454.1 coordinate 1,059,650,124, forward strand.
GGGTATTAACAAGGTGAAAGAGTCTAACAGATTTCAAAGTAAGAAAAATGCTGGACAAGAGGACACAGCATGAGATTAGAGGTAGGCTAATTAAGGGGTAATGTGAGAAAGTTCTTTTTCACAGAAAGGGTGGTGGATGCATGGAATGGTCTACCTCAGTAAGTGGTGGATATGAATACAGTGCAGGGCTTCAAACAGGCATGGGATAGGCATAAGGGAGCAATACAGATGAGTATGAATAGATAGGCCATTGACAGAGCAAAGGCTGATGGCACATGCATAAGGTAGAAAACAAAATGGGTAGACTGAATGGGCCTTGTGGTCCTTATCTGCCAACAACTTCTATGTTTCTATGTTTCTATTTAAGATAAGGAATTCAGTAGTCCCAGAGCAATGTATGGTAGCCCACCAACACTGAGAACATTTGTCATTAGGCAGCACATCACATGTAACATGAGTGGTGTCATATACCAGGCTAACTGTAAATGTGGCGTCTTTTATGTTAGCAAAACCAAAAGGCAGCTGAAACAAAGGGTAGGTGAGCACTACAGAGCCATCAACAATGGAGTGAACACGTATGCAGCTGCGCTACATATTACCAATGAAGTTGACAAAGCAGAACATTCTTTGTCATTTAAAGGAACTGAGAAAGTGATCCTAAAAGCAAGAGGAGTAGGATATTTTAATAACCTGTTACTTCAGAGAGACGGTTTTTGGACATTTACCTTGACAGCATATAAATATCCAGGCTTAAATGACAAAATTGATCTGTCACCTTACCTTAAATAATAAGGAACATAGTTTTCATTATTCTATATCATACCAATATAGGTCTTCAAAATATATCTTTTGTGCATAAAAGCTGTTTAAAAATATTGATATTTCCAAATGAGTGTGCACTGGGACGTAGTGCTCCAAAACCAAACAGATTACTATTAGCACAAAGGGTTTCGGGCACATACAACTCATAAGAGAAACGCGTAAAAATTAAAAAAACATTTATTGCACAAACCTCAAACTAAACAAGTATCCTGACATGTTTCAGACTGATCCCCCAGTCCTTTATCAAAGGTAATAAAAGACAGAAACCAGAGAACACAGTATTTATCTCATAGTGATTAACTTGACCAGATGAAATCCATCAGTACAATTACTATCACTTAATGCACAAATCAGAATTACTACTCATTGAGGCCCTTCTTGGACCTCACAAAAAGTTTTCTCATTAATTTACATTTTATAAATTCCACATTGTCTTACCAGCAGCAGTAAATACATAATGAACAGTATAGTATCACCCTTTAAATATAACAAAGTTTCATTATATCATAAAATGCACTAACATCATTAAAAACAAATAGAATTGGGAAAAGTTATGGGATCAAACCAAAGCAAATTACACTGATTTGATACAGACCTTAATTTAACTGTGATCTTTTAAATATGGATATAATTCTAAAGGGCCATTAAGCCCGGGACTTTTATTAGCTTTGTTAAAATCCAATGATTTTCTCTTTTTAATACTAGATTATTATAATCTCCACCTCTTGGATTTTTAGTCACCTTATCAATTGCCATAAAAGTAAAAATATGTCATTCAGGTTCTTTTGCCAAAACAACATGTGAGCCATAGCATAAGTAACATCTCCTCTCTGGATGGCTAGTAAATGTTCTCCAACCCTAATTTTAAAACTTCTAATCATTTTCCTTACGTAAAATGCATCGCAATTACATTTAGCTAAATATATAACTCCTGTTGTATCGCAATTTATAAACTGTCTGACTTCTGGAATGCATCTTAAAGTGTAATGTGTTTATGTTTGATGGGGAACTTTTTTTTACAGATAAGGGGAACAGCTATGGGAGCAACATGTGCACCATTGATTGCTAATTTATTTGCGGGAAAGTGGGAAGAGGACTTTATTTTTAATAATGATGTGAATGTTTTTCATAAACATATGATATGCTGGAAGCGTTTTATTGATGATATATTTATTTTATGGAAGGGGGATGGAGATAGCCTTAAACTATTTGTTGATTTTCTTCATGAAACTAAGCCTTTTTTGAAGTTTACAGTCACCTACTCGAAGGAACAGATTACATTCTTAGATTTAGTGATTGAACATAAGGAAAATATGGAATTTAAAACTGCCCTGTATTGCAAAGAAGTTGATGGTAATACTATACTTCGGGCTAATAGCTGTCATCCTATGCATATTAAAAAGAACATACCGATTGGTCAGTTTTTAAGAACTAAACAAAACTGTACAGATGTAGAAGATTGAGTTAACAAATAGATTGGTACGTGGGGTATGGAAAAAACAATATTAAGGTAGCCTATTGTAGAGCTAGGAATACTGATTGGGATGATCTTTTAAAAAATAATATCAAGGTACAGAATGATGAATATCGCTTTAATTTTGTCACGGAATTTTCAGTACAAGCGAAGGAACCTGAAAATATAATTAGTAGGCACTGGCATGTACTGGGAGCTGAACTAGGATTGCAAGAAGCGGCCAGGAAGCCAGTGAGGTTGTGCTTTAAAAAGGTTCCTACTGTAGGAGATTTATTAACAAGGAGCCATTATGAAAATAAACAAAAAGAAACATGGCTAGAAAATAAAAAAGGGAATTTTAAGTGTAAACGATGTATTTATTGTAATTATATGATACAGGGGAACTGTTTTTCCAGCCTAAATAGTAACAGAAGTTTTGAAGTCAGACAGTTTATGAATTGCGATACAACAGGAGTTATATATTTGGCTAAATGTAATTGTGATGCATTTTATGTAGGGAAAATGATTAGAAGTTTTAAAATTAGAGTTGGAGAACATTTATGAGCCATCCAGAGAGGAGATGTTCCTTATGCTACGGCAGCACATGTTGTTTTGGCAAAAGAACCTGAACAACATATTTTTAAGTTTATGGCAATTGATAAGGTGAATAAAAATCCAAGAGGTGGAGATTATAATAATCTAGTATTAAAAAGAGAAAATCCTTGGATTTTAACTTTGAAAGCTAATAAAAGTCCGGGGCCTAATGGCCCTTTAGAATTATATCCATATTTAAAAGATCGCAGATAAATTAAGGTCTGTATCAAATCAGTGTAATTTGCTTTGGTTTGACTCCCCCCCTTCTTTAACTTTTCCCAATTTTATTTGTTTTTAATGATGTTAGTGTATTTTATGATATAATGAAGCTTTGTTTTATTTAAAGAGTGATACTATACTGTTCATTATGTAATTACTGCTGCTGGTGCAATGATGTGGAATTTATAAAATGTAAATTAATGAGAAAAAGTTTTGTGAGGTCCAAGAAGGGCCTCAATGAGTAGTAATTTTGATTTGTGCATTAAGTGGTAGTAATTGTATTGATGGATTTCATCTGGTCAAGTTAATTACTATGAGATAAATACTGTGTTCTCTGGCTTCTGTCTTTTATTACCTTTGATAAAGGACTGGGGGATCAGTCCAAAACATGTCAGGATACTTGTTTAGTTTGATGTTTGTGCAATAAATGTCTTTTTAATTTTTACGCGTTTCTCTTATGAGTTGTATGTGCCCGAAACCCTTTGTGCTAATATTAAAAATATTGATGCATTGGTGCACTTTGTACTGAAATAATGGAACTAATTGTCATTATGTTCTCTGTTTTACAGGTGAACCAGCTTCTAGTAGGGAGAAAATGTTTGAGTGTGCCAAGATCAAGTGCATCTGTCTATGTGTAGCCACAAGACTGATTTCTAATATGCATATGATGAACTCTCAAGATTTTTAAATAGAATCATAATAAAGTGTTATATTTGTTATATGTTTATTTATACATTCTTGATGTTTCTGTTATTGTCTTTATATATTTATAGTTATTTATTTGTTGTTTTAAAAAAAAATACACCTTGCACTTTATTATGACACGTTTATGTACCTTTCCATAGGTGATGATGTCATAGGCTGTATTTAAGATGATCTCGCCATGTGTACCACATGTCTTTTGAAAAAGGAGTGTATCCGAAACTCAACAAGATGTGTGGTTGTTTTGTTCTGTTGCACCAGCACTTTAATAAAAGGCTTTTTGCACCATGGAGATGTTGCGAGTGTCTTTTCTTTCCACAATTGGTGGTGAGTGCAGGACATCTATATGACTTTGGATTGCTCTTCTGTCTGTGCACCACTTCTCAGTGTAGTGTCTACTTTGAATTTGTATTAGTGTTGTATCTACACAGGGAATATCCCTGCCAGGATGCTTATCAATACTAGTAAATAAATTACTTTGTATTAAGTGCATTCTCATTTTTTTGTATCCTGCATGTACTTTTCATGACTGTTATGTTGTAAATGTAAAACACTAAAACATTTTAATCATGACAAAAAATTTGTACTTGAGTTTAGGATTCTTAAAGGATGTAAATAACCAAGACCTTAACCAAGAAAAATATACTACCCGTACTATGTCCAAATGTTTGGTTCCCTAAGGCTGGTACTTCAAATATTGTATTACCATTTATGACTTTATTACCAACAGCCCAAGTTTCCTGAAGTGTAACTGAAGCAAATTGTGGAATATTGTTCTACCAGTCATTATCAGCAATTTTAGAAACTATTCTAGCAATATTCCAAGATACAAAAGAGAATGAATACTTAAAGAGCCACTGACACCGATCATGCAAGCAACTCATACATGTAGTTGTCTTCCCTTGGAGCTTTTTCAGCCAGAAAGTAATATTTTCTGTGCCATTAATTTTAAAATATTTAACTCATAAAGCCTGGCTCATACCTTGTGGGTACAAGCTGAGCAGCTACTGAGCGCTGTAGGCCCGCCCCAAGAAATAGTATAATTATGACACAAGGTCTGGGATGGGGCTATACAGTAGGTGGTCTATGGAATATGTATTGTTATCGTGGGATGGGGTTGCCTAAATGTGCTAAGAGTATCATTATTGGCATGTTTACATGTAGTGGGCTTATAGATATACATATTATGCATTAGCCCCATACACATAAACATGCCAGCAATGATACTCTTAGTACATTTAGGCAGCCCCATCACCCGATTGCATTACATTCTCCATAGACCACTTGCAGCCCCATCCCAGACCTTCTGTCATGATTATGCTATTTTTCAGGGTAGGGCTGCAGTGCTCGGTGGCCACTCGGCTGGTATCCGTAAGGTACGATCCAGGCTTTATGAGTCAAATATTTTAAAATTCACAGTGCAGAAAATATTACTTATTGGCTGAAAATGCTCCAAGGGCAGGCAGCTATGTGTGTGAGTTGCCTACCCAATCATGTCAGGTGTGTGTGTGTGTGTTGTATATATATATATATATATATATATATATTCATGGCAAAAAACTCTGTTTAATGCAACAGTTAGGGTTGTTCCACAGTGACAACAGTGAGGAAATTCAGTGATAGGGTTGAAAACCCTAACTGAACATTCCCCCAACCCCCTCCACCACACACACACACACATATACATGCAAGTAGGGGAAGGACCAAGGCAACACAACCAATCACACACAACCAGCAGGAGGTGTATATCTGTGTTACCATAGTAATTAGGTAAGAAATCTAGCTTCAGCTGGCAGTAGTGAAAACGGTGTACCTCACTTCATTTTTGAGATATGGGTGGTGAAAAGGTGTCATGGGCATCGCAATGTTAGTCTATGGTAAATTGCTCAATTTTGGAACAGTGTAAGTTTGGTGTGGTTGAATATTATAGCACGAAAGCAGGAAAAGGCAGATCTGTGGGACCAGGGCTTGCCACCCTGCAAATTTCAGCCCAAAGTAGCCAACCGTTTGGTTGCAGGATGATGGCAAAGTCATGAGGAGCATACTGTCGCAAAATACTTCTGGAAACATGAAAGTGTAGCAAACGGAAGAGACGACAGTGTTGCATTTGCAAAAGCATATAAAATAGTGTCGCCAAATACTGTCACAAACGGAAGACACAACAGTGTTGCATTTGCAAAAACATGGAAAATAGTGTCACAAAATACTGTCACAAAGACAGAAGTGTCGCAAATGCATATCACAACACTGTGACATTAGTGAAAGTGATTTTCGAAAGTATCTCAGGGAATGTGCAGAATCCTGTTTTGGATCTTGTGAACCCCCAAATACCATATGTGTTGTGTGTGTTATGTGTTGGTGGCAGCGTGTGACCCAAGATGTACAGTTGCTCATAGTGATATGTGTTTTGCAGTGCGTGGAATGTCCGGGATCAGAGTTAGCAGTGACAACCCCATGCGAGAGCCTGACAGGAGCATGCGTGTGTGGTTTTGTGGTTTACATAGTTGCATGTTAGTTTTGTCACCTGCTGCTGGTTGTGTGTGATTGGTTGTGTTGCCTTGGTCCTTCCCCTAATTGCATGTATGTGTGTGTGTGGTGGTGGGGTGGGGGGGGAATGCTCAGTTAGGGTTTTCAATCCTAACACCAAATTTCCTCGCTTTTGTGGCTGTGGAACAACCCTAACTGATGCATTAAATGGAGTTTTTTGCCATGAATTTCCCTTCTTTTTGATAATGTGCACTATAAATTGTGAATGTAATGTAGTAACAGTAATGCAAACACAAGCAGAAATGGTAACGCACATGGTGACGCAAATGGAAACGGTAACTGAAACATTAAGAGAAATGCAAGCAGAATAGTTAATGAAAATAGAAATGGTAACACAAATGCTAACAGCAACAGAAATGCAAATGTTAGTGAAAACAGTAACGGAAACGCTAACGCCAACGGAAACGCAAACAGTAACGAAAATGCAAATGGTAAGAGAAACGCAAACAAAAATGTAAACATTAAAGGCAATGGCGATGCAGAAGGAAACAGTAACACAATCAACAAAGGAAATGCTACTGAAAACACAAATGCTAAGGCCAACAGAAAGGAAAATGGTTACGAACATGCAAACAGTAACGGTAACGCAATTGGAAATGCAAACGGTTATGGTAATAACAACGATGACGCCAAAGGGAAGAGTAACCCAAATAGAAAGCATATGCAAATGGGAATGGTAATGCGCAGAGCCACAGTAACGTAATTGGAAATGCAAACGCTTACAGTAACACCAACGATGATGCTAAACGAAAGAGAAATGGAAACAGAGGTGCGTAAGCAAATGCCAATTGAAATGCACATGGTGACGCAAAAGGAAACACAAACAAAACCAGCAATGAAAATGCAAATGGTAACAGTAATGCAAATGCAAGTGCAAATGCAAACGCAAAGGATAACACATAGCGTGCCGTAAATGGAAAAGCTAACGCAAATTGTAAGGGAAACACAAGCAGAAACACTGACTTTAACAGTAACGCAAAAGCACACTCATTTTTCCCAAAAAAGGTGTATTCAGAAGCACGGTGAATACAAAGAATGTATGCATAATAATGGCCCTCGGAGCAGAAAATGAACACTTGGAATACTATATTGCTTATATCTCAGGAACCATATGAGGTAGAAAAAAAATTAAAATCTCATATTATTTATCACTTTCCTGGCTAGTTTTGCACTTAGCCCCCTGGCAGGGGGCTAAGTATTTTTCTGACGAGAAGTCCATATCTTGAAGTGTTTTCGAGATACGAGCCCCGAAAGGCATGGCAGACGCTGTAATGTTAGCCTATGGGAAAAATCATCAACTTTGGAGTGCCGTAACTTTGCAGCTGTGTAATATTCTGTCACCAAACCACACAAAGGCACATCTGTGGGATCTTGGCTTTCTTCCCTCCTTATTTCATCCCAAAAGACCAAACTGTGCTTTTACAGCAGGGTGGCAAAGATTTTCTATTGTTTTGGACATAGTGTCACAAAGTAGTGTTGTGATTTGTGACACTTTCGAAAAAAAATCACGAAAGTGTCGAATGTGTGACACTACTTTGCAAAACATATTTCTGGGGTGTTTAACCCCCCAAAAAAGACATGGCTAGCATCGTCTGGGCTTGACTAGGTGAACATAACAAGAATTGTGTTCCTAGAGGGTCCCACATTTAAATGTCAAGCATTTCTGTGACCACCAGCTGAAAACAAGATGGTGGATTTATGACACTACAGAGGTCATTTACGACACTAAAAGCTGCATTTGCAACACTGTCAAACTTTTTGTTAACTTTTCCCATTGACTATAATGGGAAACTTGTTTTATGAATAACTTTTGAACTGTTTAATATTTTTTCATGAAATCTTTGAAAGACACATCGGGGACCCTGGCTGCATGTTCCCTTAAGGTTTCAGATCAGTCACATAGACCGTGCGACCTGTAGACACGAGCAAAGAATGAATAAAACCCAGTAATTTGTGCGTTTTCCGGTGCTCTGTAGGTGCACAACTGTACATCCGACCATAACAAAACTTGGCACATCCAGAGATCTATGGTACCAAACTGTGCTTGCCCAATTTCAGGCAAATCTGACATACGGTGGCAAAGTTATTAAGCTGCCAAATTTTAGATTTGCAGCTGTGTAATATTTTGTCACCAAACCACAAAAAGGCACATCTGTGGGATCTTGGCTTTCTTCCCTCCATATTTAAGCCCAAAAGACCAAACTGGGTCAAGATCAGTTGGCATTCATCTGTATCCCCCTCCCCCGGATCGTGCCTGAAAATAGGCAGGATTTGTCTAGTGCACTTACCCAGTCAACAAAAACTAAATAAATAAATAAAAATAAAATAGATTTAACCTTAAATGGGTAACTCAACCCTAACTATAGTGGCACTGCTGTGCCACTATAATATATATTTATATATTTTTTTATTGCAAAAAAAAAAAACTGCATTAGTGCATCAGTTAGGGTTCATATTACAGTGACAAAAGTATGGAAATTTGCTGTTAGGGTTCACAACCTCAACACCCCACCTCACCCCACCAAATAACCCTACCACCCCTCCCAACGTTCATTCACCAACAGGGTGTTGAAGTGTGCTTTGGGGTTGTCACCCCTAATGCTCACCCCATTCCATTTGTAAGGAAGGTAAGATAGTACAGTATCGAAGAATGGGGTGAGCGTTAAGGCTGACAACCCCAAGGCACACCCAACACCTGATAGTGTGCGGACGGTGTAAGGTTGTGTGGTTGGGAGGGGTGAGGTGAGGTGTTAGGGTTGTGAATCCTAACACCAAATTTCCATACTTTTGTCACTGTAATATGAACCCTAACTAATGCATTAACTGAGTTTTTTTTTGCAATCAATTTCCTTAATTTTTGTGAAAGTATCATCATAGCTGTAGTTGTTAGTGGAAGGTCCTGTGCTCCCTTCTATCCATAAGTGTAGAGACATTGTAATTAACATTCATTTCTCTGTCCTATGCTCAGTGTTTTTCTTTATTTTATTGTGGGAGTGCAGGGTCCTTTTGACCTTGTGCACCTATCCCTCCATAGATGTGTGAGCAAATTATCACCATAGCCATCTGATTACTCCAGGACATATACATGGTACAGAAAATTTTCAAATCCCTGCCAAAACATAATTCGGTGCAACTGTGATGCCATTCTGTGCCACAGGTGTGAAAACACATTTTGGCCAGGATTTGAAAAAGTAGAGCTGTGACATACATGAGGTGGGGTAATAAGGCTATGTTGAAAATCTGGACCCAAAATAGGGAGGAAGTATAGTGCAGTGGTTTAAGGCTCTGAGCTGCAAATCTGGCGACATCCAGCAGCTCACACCTGGGTTTGAATCTCACAGCTTCCACTTACATACTGTGTGACCCTAAGCAAGTCACTTAACTTCCCTGTGCTCCCAGGTTGCACCTGTAAAAAACTTTCAGCTTAGTGTGCTATTCCTGGTTAAACAACTAAAAAAATATTGAACATTTCTGTAGTTATGAGCGGGCATAATGAAATTACAACTAATGGTCATAGCTTTGGCATTTTTTCATAGTCTGACCCCAAATTTGCAACATAGTCTTCTTTCACACCACCTCATCAACCCCATAGGTGAAAGTTTTTAAATCCGTGGCAAAACTTCATTCCACGCCACAGGTGCGAAAACATGTTTCAGGCAGAATGTGAAAAATGACAGCTGTACTGTTCATGAGGAGGTGTGATAAAATGGCAATGCTGAAAATTTAGAATGGAAATACTAAAAAATTATCTAAGTTACAAGCATGCATAGAAAAATTTTAACGACCATGTGTAACTCAGCCATTTTTGTGTATTTTTTCACAAAAGTTTCAACATGGGCTTTTTGGGACCCCACTTTATGAATACTGGTGCTGTCATTTCATTACTTGGTCCTGAAAGGTGATTTTACACAGTGACCCTGAAATCACCTTATAGGCCTGATTAATTAAATGACAGTGACAGTGTTCATGAGGTGGGGTCCCAAAAAAGCCCATGTTGAAAAAATACCAAAAAAAAAATGGCCAAGATATTACCATAAGTTCAAAACACCATTGAAAGCCATTATACACTTACCTTTATTCTCTTGTTTGTGGTTCAGCTTTGAAGACTGCAGATGTGTCCCGGTCCACAGAAGATGACAGCCATTGGCCTCCAGTGGTAAGTATAGGGCAAGATGGAGTGTGGGGGTATGGGTGCTCAGTAGGAGGGTCAGGATGTGGAAGGGGGACGAGGAGACAACGAGGGACCTTTTTCTTTTTTTCAGGATTAAAAAAATTACATCAGAGGACTGTTTTCTTTTTTACAGGTACATTTCAAGCAATATTTTGGGACACTGGGGATGGGCTCCTCAGTGTCTAACAGTACTGGGGGCAGACATAATCTGGGGACACTGGGAGTGGGCTCCTCAGTGTCCCACACTGGTGGGGGGGGGTTGTAGTGCTGACACTTAGATTGGGCACCCCTATGTCAGCAAACACTTTTTTTTTTTTTTTTTACAAATAAATATTTCAGGACTCTGGAAGCAGACTACCCAGTGTCCCACACTGGTGGGGGAGGCATCTCAGGACACTGACAGTGGGCTTCCCTGTATCCCACACTGACTAGGGGGGGCTTCTATCTGAGACACTGGGAGTGGTCTCCCCAGTGTCCCACACTGATGGCAGGGGGGCTTCTACTGCTGACATGGGGTTAGGCACCAGGATGTTGGTGCCTGACATGTTTTGGACAATGTCTGTCCTTTCTCAAAGGCTCTATATCTATCTGTCTGTCTGTGTGTGTGTGTGAGTGTGTGTGTGTGTGTGTGTGTCAGGGATATGCGATGGCACAACTGTAATTATCAGTGATATTTCCCCTAGTGCAGTTTGGCCTTATGATGTCATGAGTAGTGGAGCCATGAGTGACATCACAAGGTCAAACTGAAAGAACAGGAAATATCACTGATATTTACAGTTGTGCCCTGGCATATTTCATTTATGTAATGCCTGGTTATTTGTTTTTTGGGGTGTTGTGATTAGTTTTTTTTTTCTTTAAACATATCAAAGCTTTTTATTTCACATCAGTGTGTTGTTTCCATGGCACTCATACTAGGTAGGTAGGGATGCTAGCATGGTAGCTAGGGTCATTACATGCGTCTGTTGTCAATGTAGCATTTCATTTGCTACGATTTTGTGTGGGTGGGCTGAACAGTTTTCCAAACATGGCAGCAGTAGCTCCCGCTTAGTTGGGTTGCCATGCTGTACTTCTGTTTTATTTTATTTTTTTCACTCTTCAAAAGATTTAAAGCAGCAGTGCAACAATCTGGTGAAAATTTTGGCCTATACTTTTTTATGCTATTTTACATTGCCACTTAACTCCTGACTTGTATGATACTATTCTTTCCACTAATTGAGTCTGCTTTAGTACTTTTTTCCATGTCTGAAATAATAAAAGGAGCACTCCTTTTAATATGGTATGGACCAGATCTTCATCGGTATTTTCAGCTGGTTTTGTCCATCTGTTGTTTATATATATCACCTTCTGTTATGACTAAAATTAACAACTATGCAGCAGACAGTGTACTCTGACCTTACAGAACAATATTTGTTCAAAAACAGCTGCAAATACTGATGAAAACGTGGTCCGAGCCATATTAAAAGGTATGCTCCTTTTATTATTTCAGACATGAGAAAAAGTACTAAAGTAGACACAAATTTTGAAAAGAAGGGTATCATACAAGTCAGGAGGTAAGTAGCAATCTAAAATAGCATAACAGTGTAGGTCAAAATTTTAACCAGATTGTTGCACTGCTGCTTTAATTTGTAATGGTGTGGTATCTAGTTTATCCTGCTTTTTGTTATTGGTGGCCCCTTCAGCTAGGTGAGCAGGTCATTACTGAGTACCAGAGGCACTGTGAGCTGCTCTGAGGTAAGCACTGGAAGTCTGGGCTGAGAAAGGATGGAGGGAGGTATTGGACCGCACTCTTTGGGTTTGGAGAAGCGTGTGAGGGTTTTTCTGCTAAAATTTGTATTTTTTGAGGTTTTAAATATAAGACAAAAAAAGAAATGACCCTCTCAGTGTGAATGCCAGTTTCACACTGAAGAGGGTTCAGAGTTGGAGCCGGAACGCGGGTGTATTTGGAGCTTTATACTGACTATGAGCTCTAATTGACTGCAGTTTGTGCCCAAGGTGCGGTTAAGTGCCTGTGGTGGACCTACTGTGTGGATAAATGACTTACATTGAGGACAAACATGATATTCTCACTGTAGGTCTGACCACACTGAAAATATTGGTAATATCTGCCCTTTTGTACCCTAACAGGCATTACACACACATATATACTGTGTAGATATATATATACATACAAACAAATACACGCAGTATGTGTGTGTGCATATATTTATGCAATGGGGTGGACATAAATGAATACTGATAAATCCATTTATCTGAAGAACTGCGTGTATAAATTTCATTTATACACACAGTTACTTGTTTATCCACACAGTTCCTATGTCACTGTTGCCCCCCCCCCGCTGCCGGCGAGTCGGCACTACTTCCAGCCACTTTCACTTTCCCTCTCTCAGACACAAGCCCGATAGGACAGTCTCTCACTTTCACTTCCGATACCACAGCCTCTCTCCCACTTAACTCCTCACCAGACCCGTCCCCACCAAAAACAAAAGCACATAAATGTATTTTTCTTTTTCAGAACTAAAGGCAGGCAGCACCTGCTTTCCTACCTCTGGCTCTGCAACTCTGCATCCCCAGCCCCACTGCTGCAATGACCACTCCTCTCCTCTCCTCTCCTCTCCTCAGAGTACAAGAAACACAGGAGTGTGGAGGGCTGAGACAAAAAACAAATTGGCAGCATACTTCCACATAAACAACTGAGTCATTAAAACTATTACCTTCACTGTTATTTTGAAATACTTTTGGCAAGCATCTCTTGCCTCATTGTGGCTCCCTCTGCTGACACAGCTCCCGCTCCAGCTTGCTCTGTATTTATGTAACTCTCATCCGCTTGCTGCTGATCCCACTCCCAAGGCCCCCCCCCAAAAAAAATACCATCTGCAATACAATCATATTGCCAATACCTGCTCTGGTTCTGACTCATTGGAACCTCATCTTCTTAAGCTGGCTGCTCTACTCATTGTCTCTCCGACTGCCAGAATCTACACTTTGTCCCTTCTCCATAGAACCATACCAGACTTATGGAAATCTGCAGGAGTAACACCTGTCTTTGAAAAAGGTGACCCAAAGAACATGGCCAATTACAAACCTATAGCAATTCTCTCTGTCCTTAGCAAGATCCTAGAGAAAATAGTTGCATCACAGACCATTGACTACCTTACATGCTACAATCTCCTCTGAGACACCCAGCATGGTTTCAGAAAAGGTCATAGCACCACCATGGCTCTTCTTCAATTAACTACTGATATTCTGTCCAACATGGATTCTGGAAAACTCACAGGTGCCATCTTCATTGACCTCACTAAGGCTTTTGACCTTGTAGACCATCCCCTGCTTCTCTCCACCCTCCATAAATTCCATTTCTCTACCCCTGTTGTGGACTGGTTCTGTAGCTACCTGTCAAACAGGTCTCAAGCTGTCAAATTTAACTCCTCCCTGTCCAACACATCTACTATCAACCTTGGGGTCCCCTAGGGCTCTTATCCTTGGGCCCCTTCTGTTCTAAACTTTTATCAAAAATGAAGCTGAGGTCCTGTAATCCTGCTCAGCTATTCTCTACGCTGATGACCTGATCATCTATACTAGTTCTTCTAGTAGTGCCTGCATAAACACATCGCTTACCTCAGACTTCAATAAGGTCTTAGACTGGCTACTAGACCGTAAGCTTGTACTAAATGAAAAGAAAATGAAAGCCATGCTCCCAGGTTCCGTACCGAAGATTAAGGCCTGTTCTAGTTTGCTGGAGGTTCTTCACCCAGGAGGAATTCCACTTGAAAATGTTATTTCCTTCAAGTACCTTGGGATCCTGCTGGACCAGTCCCTGGATTTTAATCTTCTCATTCAGTTCTCGTGCAAAGCTATAAACTTGAAACTGGGAGTAGCTTACAAAACTACATGCTTACACCCTTGGCGAAATTAGCAATTGCCAGAGGTATTCCGCTCCTAATCCTTGCTTATGGTACCTCTTTTCTTACCTCTGCCCATAAAACCTCCCTACTAAAATGGGACTAACTTATAACAATATATGCCGATTTGCCTCTTTGTCGTCTCCACTCAAACATCACTGCCTTCTTTATAAGACTCTGAATTGGCTCTCACCCTCTGTCAGTAGACAACACTACCTTGGATCACTAATGGACTCGATCATCCGGGGAAAAAAAAACATTCCAGCTGGTGGCTTTGCTGGTCCCTCAACCATCCTCCAATGGCCTGCGATCAGCTGATAAATCTTTACTCTATGTTCCGAGATGTCGGACGACTAAAGGCACAATGACATTCCAATTATCTGCTCCCAGGCTATGGAATGCTCTTCCACTCAACCTCCGGCTGTCTCAGTCTCACTTTAGATTTAAAAGTATATAATGTCGTTATCTACCCTTAGCTGATGCTTGTACATGCTTTGACCCAACCTGAAGCTCCTGAGACTTACCAGTAATGTCACCCCTGCTCTAATCCAGCTCCAAGACTGTCTCCTCTTCTCCTCCTCATATTTTTCCTTCTCTTTGTAAATAACTTCTTGACTACTAGCTCTCTTCCTTCTCGAACCTTGTTGCTGACCATCCACTGTTGTTTTGCCAGTTACCACCCCTGATCTTCCTTCTGTCAATCTTTCTTGTTATGTTTGAACATTCCTCACATTTCTCGCTATATAACCTTACTCTCTTATAAACCTTTTCACTCCACAGGTCGGGTCCGTGGTTTTTGCACTTATTATATATCTTACTGCCATTATTTGCATAATGCTTACCATTATTTTTTGTTGTTTCTACCCATTGTATTTTTGCAGCACTGCTGTACTGTTCCTCTATCTGTATTATTCTACCCACGTTGCTGTTGTTCAACTGTTCTCTATTTGTTGTACTCTCCTGGGTCGTGCCTGAAAATAGTCATTTTATGGCTAGTGCACCTACCCAATTAACAAAAACTAAATTAAATTGGTTAGCCAAAAAAAAAAAAAAAAACAACAACTAAACACCCGCTGGACAAAATCTAGACAGGATTGCTCCCTCGCTAAATCAAGCCGCCATTTTTTTTTAACTTTTTTTTAGAAACTCACTCCTTGACCAATCAGCATAAATGCTGGATACATCACACTTGGCATCATGATTTAGCATCCATGGCAATAGCCATGGCAATGGTGCAAAGAAGAAGCAGAGCAGCTTTTAAAAAAAAAACAATAAACCCCTAAATGAAAAAAACAAAAAGAACACCTTTACACAAAAATAAAGTATCACACAGTGTCTTCCCCTACTACATAAATGAAATATGCAAGCGGCGACTGTGTGATAAAATCATTTATCTTGTGGAGTTGCTACTGAACCTCTTGTAACCATCACTCATGGCTCCACCACTCATGAGGTTACTTGAAGTCAGTGGCAGCTTCACAAGATAAATGCTTTATCACGCAGTCGCCCTACGCAAGAATATATATATATATATATATATATATTATAGGGGTGTGGTTACACCCCTGTAGTTATGGTTGAGTAGGCACTTAAATGTTAAACCTCAAATTTTGCACTTTAATAACATTGCAACCAATCAATGGATTTGCACAGAATTTGGAATGCGCTGTCCCATGGGGTAGGCCTCTTAATGTGTCAAGTTTTGTTCCAGTCAGATGTGTAGATTTTGAGATGAAGATAGTGTAAAATCCTTAAAATTCACAATTTGTTGCATTTGTTTCCTCATCACCTTGCGTCCAGACAGTGGGGAACTTTGGCTGGAATTTTTTATGGTAGAAACAGCTTGGGACACAGAATTGCCTTGCATTTGGTAAGGTAAAATTTATATTTTTATACAGGATATCACATGTCATTAGGGATGAAATCCCTGTTTACAAGATAAGTCCTGTTTGGTTACATAAAAGTAATAAATCGTGTATTACAAGTACTAAGATTTTTACAAGGTTTGTTAAATATGACAGTCACTATACACTATGCAAAATGAATAATAACAGACTATCAAATACAACAAACAACAAGTACAAAATGTGCAAAAATACAAACAGGCCTAATTACATTAAACTACAAAATTTTCAATGAGAACAAAAAAATTTGTTTGGTGAGAAAAATATTAATCTGTTCCAAAGTTATACAATTTTTAAGTTCCCATTATTTTCTATGGGAATATCTCTCTCTCCAGGATAGAGCAATGGGACGAAAAAGGAATTTAGTCTCACGAAGAGGGGCCAATCCTTTTCACCAGAAAAAATTATTTTTTTCATGAGCCACCATCTTGTTTCTCCTTTTTCTTGAAAAAAAAAGTCAAACCCCTCAAAAATTACATCCTGGAGAAACACAAAAACATGTATCATGCTCATGGTGACTCCATTTGCTGGATTCTGTACTTCTCTGCTGGGAAAGTGTTTCTGGAATCTATTTATTTTTTATTTTACATTCTTTTTTGTCAGTTGATAATATCATTTTTTCATGAATCCTTTTTCATTCAAATGAAAAAGGATCATGACTCATGAAAAAGGATTTTGGATTTAGGGTTTTTTTTCCTTTCCACCCTCCAATTGAATCCCCATAATTTTATTTACTTTTACCTGTTGTCTAGTGGCACCCGCTACCTGCTGATCACCGTTCCCTTGGCAATTTTTATATCCCTGGTGTCTAGTGCCCCCCACCCTCTGATTCCCATATATTAAAACAAAAACAAAAAAAAATATGGTGTCCAGTGGCACCCCCACCAGCTGATTGCTGTTCCCCATTTCCCTAGTGTCTAGTGGCACTCTGGACTTCACTGTCACTGACTGCAGTAGCTAGCAGCCTAACTATCCTGTGATGTCTGGACTGGAGTGGACTGTCTTCCCTGTTTGTACAGCCTGTGGAGGGGAAGATTTGAGCAGAGCAGAGAAAGGACAGTACTATCTACTGTCAGTACCAAGCTGCTGCAAGGACGGTCCAAGGCTGGTATTCCCCCACATGCTGCAGCTTGCCTCCTGCTCAAAATGTATATCGATGCTGCCTGGGGGGAGGGGTTGATGTTGTGATGTCAGTCTGATATTGTGTTTTTTTTTCTTTAATTATGTACAGTAGTCCCAGCCCGTCCCAATCCCAAGACTCCTGGGAAGTCCCAGAGGACCAATGGAGTCAGACACCCACCTGATCCTGAGCATTCACTGACTGGACTGCAGCAGCACCAGCAGCAACCTTCTAACCTGTGCAGGATTCAGCACAGTGGAGCCGAAGAAGGACAGCTAACTCCCAATTTAAAATTGATATGTTGCTAGCCTATGCCAACTCATTTACTGATCAAAGTAAATGTATATCGGTGCTGGTGCTGGAGTGGGTGGGGGCGGATCACAGATGTTATGTCAAGGGGTTCTCTTTTTTTTCTTTTTCCTTTTTCTCGTATAGTGATGTTATATTCTTGCATAAATATTATTGGAATATACCATGTAATTAGCAGATCATTGTGCTTCTTGTTATTAGCTTCCCTGCCCCTCAAGCTTTAATCTGCTGTGCTGCATAGGTAGATGTCCATGATGTCCCCATATTACAGCTATGCAGTAAGCAATAACTGTGATTTAAAGCATGTTAATTCATGCTGTATGCTTGCACTGTGTACTACATAGCATATTGGTGCAGTGTAGTCTAACACCTCATCAGCAACTGATGTTCTGCTCTGCAACACTTTATCACTATGCTAATTATTTTGGGTGAATGCCTACTTGATCACACTGCCTCATCTGTTAGTGACTTGAATGTACTGTGCATGCAGCTCATTTGACAGTAGTGTTAGAGAAACCCATGTCTGTGTTTTGCAAAGGTCATCTTAGTATAATATAATATTATTGAATCACTTTTATTCCACTTCTTGGGCAATTCATGGGTATTTAGTCTTTAAAGGCAGTTCTTCTATTGCTTGGATTTTTGCAGAACTGTAGAATAAAATCCGCTGGAGCAGTACTTAAGAAATCTGCAATCTAATATAATAATAAAAGATAGTTGCAGATATAGTTGTGTACTTCTGTACTGTATAAGACAGAAACTTTAAACAGGAAACATACTTTTTAAAGGCCAACTTCCACCCCAGGATTGCACCTTATTTACATTTACAGTGACTCCCAAATATGTAGTTGGAAACAGTCATTACTAAAAGATGGTTGTTTACTGGTTGTAGGACATATGCCTCAGCTTCTTAAAATGAGTGCTGAAAATGAGAAATGGCTGGGTGCAGATAACACATAGGTTGTGAAATCAAGTACTTGGCTGTACTTTTTTTTTTTTGGAACTGAAAACAGATACAACAATATAGTATGCTTAGTCCTTATACAGTGTCTTCTTTTTGGTGTCCCAAAATCTGGTAACCCTAGGCTCCCCCCAATCACCATCCCGACTGGCAATTTTAATATCCCTGGTGTCTAGTGGGCTCCCCACCTTCAGATTCCCATATATTAAAAAAACAAAAATTGGTGTCCAGTGGTATCCCCTATCTGCCAATTGCCATGCTTCATTTCCCTGGTGTCTAGTGGCACCCCCCACCCGCTGATCGCTGTTGGCAATTTTTTATATTCCCTGGTGTCTAGTGGCACCCCAACCCTCCCATTGTAGCCCAAGCCTGTAATAAAGAAAATGGTCTCTTGATGTTTTTTTTTTAAACCTGTAAAATATTGGCTGCTCGCCGATCAGCCCCCACACCTCCACCTCACGCTCAGCACTCACCACCCCATATCCCCGGTACACCTCCACACACCCACATTCACCTAACAGGTTGCATGTTTGAGACCCACTCTCCAGTTGAAGACACATCTTGCTGCTGGAACCAACTGCAATATGAGAAACTAAGGTAGATACGGTTCAATGTTTTTCAATAGAGGTTTCAACTTTTATGCATAACTTAGCCATTTCTTGAGATTTTGATCCCAAATTTTCAACAAGGCCTTTTGGGGACACCACCTCCTGAACAACATGACTGCCATTATGCAACTCCTACTCAAAAGGTGATTTTGCAGTCACTTGGCAAATTCACCTTTTGGGCTGGATTTGAATTTTTTTTCTGCCCTTGTTCACGAGATGAGGCCATTGATATATGGGGCTTAGAGTACATGGACATAATATAAATAGTAATGAATAACTTTTATTAAAGACTTCTGGGATTACCATCAGGAGCTCCTTCACCTATGGTTAGAGTGGAAGTAGGTCAAATGCTGGTTAGATGTAACACTGAGCAAATGTTAACCATATATTGTGTAAAGGTTTATAACATGACAGAGATGAGATTACCAAGGGCATGCATAGATGAATCTATAAGCTACATGGAAAAAAGGTTCTTTTTCCCCAAGTTTATATGTCATAGAAAAAATAATGAAACCTTATGGTTTACTGAATAGTATGGCCGAAAGTCTAATAAGACCACCAGAAATGGTAGAAAATTAAGTAAAAATAGAATAAAAGAAATCCACATGCAAAAAGAATTGGACTTGAGTAAAAATTATAAAATTAGTGCTTGGTTAGTTAAAAACAAAAGGCAATTTGGGATGGAACCCTATTTGATAAAAATAAAGAATCAAGCAAAAATGAGAATATTAACAAAATTTAAGATTTGAGCATCATGACAGTCAAAGACTCAGAGGGTTCTATGATAAAAATATTACACAAATTTTTAAGTGCCAACTTGGGGAAGACAACCTATTACATCTATTGATTGTATGTCCTCTTTATATTCAAGAAAGAAATCTGTATTTGGGCAGTGTAATATCTAGTGAATGCATTATTGAAATCCAAAAATACTGAGATATTAGAAAGTCTTGCATTGTTCTATAAAAAGATGGAACACAAGAAACTGCATATCATAAATAAGGAATAGGTTATTATAATGGTGACGCTTAAATTTGTTACTAAATTTGAAATGTATTGACGTGCAGTAGTTTGATTATAAACATCTGGATGAGTTTACTGGTAGAAACACCAATTTGGTTGTACTTATCAGTTTCCCTGTATATGTATTGCTAATAGTACCTCTATGGATTTTAACAATGTAGAATGTTATATGTATATTTATGTATGTTAAAATGCATTGTGCAATATTTTGTAATGACAATTTTGTCATCAGTCAATAAACTGAACTGAACTGGGAGGTGGGGTCATAAGAAGGCTATGTTGAAAATTAGTAACAACAAAGTTGCCTTGTCATGGAGACATAATATAAACAGGGAGCATACAAGATCAATATCTCAGTTGATATGGGACAGCAAAGCTTATTTTTACTAGGGTTCTTCTTTTAAGTCTCCATTAAAATACGGCTACATGGTGGTTTAGGGAGTAATTGCTGCTGTTCTATTCTATTCCTTTAATCAATAAATATTTTTTTTTATTGGAAGCTATTGTACTAGCTTTTTTATGTCAGTTTACTGTGATGCCCGACTTCTGGATGGGAGTTTCCTTCATTTAAGTATAGCGGTGCAATACTGCAATCAGGATACATTTCTATGTAAAATAAATTTAAATGTTATAACCCCGATTACAGAGCTTTTCTCAGTGGTTTATATCCACAAAGCACAATCTTATTTTCACAAGCTGCCAGGCTTTCCATATTTCACAATATAATATTAAAAAGGTCCATTAATTTGTATGAACCACACTCCGATCTTTTATTTGTAACCACAAGATTGCTCTGTCACGGAGATACTGTACAACATGCAGGGATGCATACAAAATCAATATCTCATTTGTATGTTTGCAAGGAAATATCACTTTTACTCTTTAATAATAAATAATAATAAACTTTATTTCTTAAGTGCAATTCAAAATATCAAAGCGCTTTACAAAATGACACAAATAAATACGTCCATAAATAGTTAAAATACAAGCAGTAACACTAAATTCCATCCTTATTAATTACTCATCGCAGAAGGCAAGACTGAATGGGTACATTTTCAGTGTGGCTTTAAAGCTCTCCACCATCAGGCACTCCCGAATCAGACAAGGTAGAGAATTCCGCAGGGTAGGGACTACATAAGCAAAAGCTCAAGCATCAGATTACTTCAACCAAACCCTGGGAACCTCCACCAATCCATCATTAGTGCAGCAGAGTGGTTGGGTGGGGCAGTAGAAGCACAGAAGCTCTTGCAGGTAGCATGGTCCCTGTTCATGTAGGGCTTTAAAGGTCATCAACCTGACCTTGAAGGTGATCCTCCTCCACACTGGCAGCCAGTGCAGCTTGTAAAGCACAGGTGTAATATGGCTAGATTGAGGAAGCCCAGTCAGTAACCTGGCTGCCAAATTCTGCACTAGCTGCAGCCGGCGGACATCGACCCCTGGCAGCCATAGGTAAAGGGAGTTGCAGTAATCAAATCGGGAGGTGAAAAAGGCATGACTTTAGGTGACTTCTATAATTTTTCCTAACAGTAAAAAGACAATGGCAGCCATCTCAAGTGTTTTTTTCCCCCACACAGCAAATAAATCATAAATAACCACTCATGATGTGTTTTTTTAGCTATTGCAATTGGTATTTCTCCGAACACGAACAGTAAATTATGATCTGTTAATGCTTGCAAACTTGATTTTGCCAGTTGGACTTGACATTATCCCAAAAATCATTATAATTCAAAAATGGTATAAATTTTTTTCACCAAACCATACAGAAGCACACCCTTGGCATAGACCCATTCATTCCTGAACATTTCATACCATCTGGATTGTAGATGAGAGCAAAAAAACTCTTATAGTGTATGGTGGAACATTGTTGTGGATGGAAATCCATCCCTTCAACAACGTTGTTGTGCTGCAGTAGCTACGTCATCATAGCTGTTGTGCTGCACTAGCTATGTAGCTACTGCAACACAGTGGCTTGGAACACATTCGTGCCTGCATGTTCCTGCAACCTCTGAACTTCAGGAAATGGCTGTGGCAGTGACAGCTGGCTGGGGAAGTGAGCAGTGGAGAAAAAATAAAAAAGGAAGGTCAAGACTGCAAGGTATGAGTTCCCATACACTATGTAAGGCAGTGTGTGAGTGCTCATACACAACAAAGATATGTGTAACTCTTGAGGTTTCCATGGTAATGGACCTCTTGAGCTGTGCTCTTGAGGTCTGTGGTTACCACAGAAACCTCTCAAGTGAAAAATATCCTTGTTGTGTATGAACACTCATACACTATCCTCTAAAAGAAAGACACTGAAGGTGGGGGCAATGTACAGGCCACCAACTCAGGGGGATGACCTGGATAGGAAGTTGGCAGAGCAGATTAGAAGAGTCTGTAGGAAGGGGGACACCATAGGGGTGGGGGACTTCAACCTCCCTGGGGTGGACTGGAACACCCCAACCACCATGTGTGCAAAGGAGCAGAGATTACTAGATGCATTTCAGGTCTGCTTCCTGGAGCAATTGGTCTGTGAGCCGACTAGGGAGGGTAAGACTCTGGACCTGGTATTAACAAATGGGGAGTCTGTAAGGGATCTGGGAGTGGAGGACCCTCTGGCTGGAAGCGAACATAATACGGTGTGATTCACACTCAACATGAGAAGGGTAACAGAAGGAACAGGTACCAGGGTGATCGATTTTAAAGGAGCTGGCTTTAAAAGGATGGGGGAAATTTTGGTTGAGCATCTGGTGGGAATTCAGACATGCATGAGTGCTAGCCCAAAATAGAATATTATTAAGAAAGGACTGGCAGAGGCTACTGAGACCTGCACCAGGACATGGAGCAAGAAGGGGAGAGCAAAGAAGCTGAGCTGGCTGACTCGGGAGATAATGGAAGGGGTGAGGGCCAAGAGAAAAGCATTCTGGAGGCTTGGGAAATTGGAAGGGCAAGGGGACAATGACGAGTACATGAAGAAGTCCAGGGAGGTTACCAGGCTAGTCAGAGTGGCTAAGGCTTCCAGAGAGCTGAGACTGGCACAGGGAATCAAGGATGGGGAAAAGGACTTCTTCAGATACATTGGCGAGAGAAGAAGAAACAAAGACCAGATTGTGAGGATTAAGAAAGATGGGGGGTGGGTGGACAAGGGGGAGGACCAGGCAGAGGCACTGAATGAGTACTTCTGCTCTGTGTTCACGAAGGCAAGAGGGGGACAGATATCCCATGGGAAGAAGACACCAGGAGAAAGGACTGTTGTGTGACTGAACTTCTCTGCTGGGACTAAAGTAGAAGAACTTTTGTATTTGACCTTTAATTAAGGGTAAAAAAACTAACATACAAAAAAAAAATTGTGTGTTTGGGTTAACTGAACTGAATGGGTATCTGAAGAGTTATCTAGGTGTAAGTCTCAGGTGACTGAAAGGACTTAACTGCTGTGAGGTTTAAATTACTTGTAGAAAGAGCTGGTAAGTAGGGGGAGTGGCTTAGCTAGAAGGAAGCTACATTTAAAGACTGCCTTAGAAAGTTTCTGCTAATAACTTGGCAGAAGACACCAGAAGAAAGGACTGCTGTGTGACTGAACTTCTTTGCTGGGACTATATTGCCCTCCTTCCCTCCCCTCCACCCAAAGCTAGTTCTATTTTTATAGGCACAGGATTTGACTGACAACAGGAACTTCCTGTTTAGGGCAGGAAGTGAGGATCAGCAGAACCACCAAGGACCCACCATCCTAGAAGGGCAAGAGTAGCTCTCTGGCCCCTCTAGCTGCTGGAGGTCTGCCTCTGAGCAAGTAAGTGGTCTACTGAGAAATATAGAATATTCTTGTCTCAGAACAGGAACAATCAGGAGCTTAAAGGGCACACAGGCAGAAAGTAAGGAGAGAAAAACAGAGGAAAGAGTAAGGATTGCAAACAGTTAAGAGGCCAGAAATAAGACATGATTGGAGTGGTGCAGTGCAGTGGCTGTGGAGCAGCAATCTTCAGGAGATGTTCTGGGTATGCGGTGTTGTCCCATCTGCAGGCACCTCTCTGGGCTGAGGGAGGAGGTTGCTCATCTCCAGGCTGAGTTGGCCAGGATTTGTGGGACCTCTCTTCCATCCAGGGACCACCAGTGCCACTGCCGTTGCCTCAGAGGTTGCCAAGAAAGAGGAGTGGCTGGACCACAGTGGCTCAGGGAGAGTAGGGTGGTGGAACAGAGGCACATCCCTCCCACTGTACCTCTCCACAATTCCTATGCCATTCTGGCAAAGTGTGGTTCCTCTATGGAGGCACCCACAGTGGAGACCAAGGAGGATGCTGGGAACCTCCACAAAGGAGACCCACAGGAGGGTGGCAGGGGACCCTGCAGGGGAAGGAAACAACTCCTGGTGGGGGACTCCATTGTTAGGAAGGTAGAACTGTGGGAGGAAGGGGAGAGGGAGGTGAGGTGCCTGCCTGGCGCCATGGCTTGGAGGGACAGGGAGCGAATCCTCAGGATTGCCGGAGCAGCTGCACAGGGGAGGGAGCTGGATGTCATTGTCCACCTAGGGACAAATGACCTGGCTAAGAAAGGGATTAGAGAAGTGCGGAAAAGTTTGTGGAATTGGGAGGGACCTTAGTCAAGTAGCACGACGGTAACCTTCTCGGAGGTGCTACCCATCTATGGCATAGGAGAGGCTAGGGTGTTCCGCACAGTGATCTAACCAGTGGTTGAAAACTGGTGTGGAGCCCAGGATTTGGCTTCATTGGGACTGGGGTCCACCTGGAGTGATGCAAGCCTATACTGGCATGATGGGCTGCATCTGTCCAGGAGGGGAACCAGGATCCTAGGTGATAGGTTTAAATGCTTCATTGGCAAGCTTTTAAACTAGCCAAGGGAGAGGCACTGGAAGGAGCAGGAAAATCCTAGCTCCCCAAATAATCAGGGTAGTAAGTAAACACCAACATAGAGGTGTCGATAGGGAGAAGGGCAGGGTAAATGGAGAAAGTGACAAAGGTAAGAAGGACAGGATGGGGCAAAAGGGAGTAAGGCCATCAGGAAATGGAGGGTAATGAGTACCAATGCTCAGAGTCTGGGCAACAAGCTCCCTGAGCTGATGGGCCTTAATGGAAGAAGGATGCCTGGATATTGTAGCAGTCACAGAAACATGGTACACAGAGAACCATGACTGGGATGTTAACATACCAGGGTACATAACCTAGGAGAGACAGGCAGGGAGAAGAGGGAGGAGTAGCTCTCTCGTAAAGGAAGGGATAAAAGCAATTGAACAAAAGAGTAAACAAGGAGGAGAGGAGGCACTGTGGGTCACCTTGGAGACTGGAAAGGGCACCACAATCCGCACAGGGGTTGTGTACAGACCCCCATGTCAGGGGGAAGAAACGGACAAGGATATGATAGAAGGCATTCTTAGAATGGCAGAGAAAGGGGAGATACTGTTTATGGGAGACCTGAATATGCCAGACGTTAACTGGAGCACATTTGCTGCAGCCACATCCAAGAGCAGGGCCATTCTTGATGCCCTACAGGTGGCAGACATTAGACAGCTTAGTTTCAGAACCCACTTGTGAGGAGCAATCTTAGACCTCATACTCTCAAATGGGGGCAGTGAGAGATCTCAGATCTAGAAGTGGGTTGCCATCTGGGGACAAGTGACCATCAAACAGTGTGGTTCACGTTAAACTCAGCTACAGAGTCAAGCCATACAAAAGTGAGGGTACTGGACTTTAGGAGGGCTGACTTTGGCAAGATGGGAGAGTGCCTCAGAAAAGCACTAGCAAACAGGCTAGAAGGAGGTGTGGAGCAACAATGGGGAATTATCAAAACAAAGGGAGGGATAGTGAGGCTGACTAGAATGAACGGTGGGTGGGCAGAGGGGGACAGTGAAAAAGCAGGAATACTGAATGAATATTTCTGCTCAGTATTCACAAAAGAGGAGGGGGAAGTGCCTAATCCAATTAACAGAAGCACTCTTGATGTGGGGTCGATCCCAGTCCTTTCACAGAAGAAAGGGTTCTGCAAGAACTCCTAAAACTGAAGGTGGACAAAGCAATGGGTCCTGATGGAATTCACCCCAGAATTCTAAAAGAATTAAGGGAGGAACTAGTGAAACCACTGGCTACTCTTTTTAATAAATCATGGAGGATGGTGGTATCCGAGGACTGGAGGAAGGCGGATGTGATTCCCCTTCACAAAAGTGGGTCCAAGACAGAGGCAGGAAACTACAGACCTGTCAGTCTGACCTCTTTGGTAAGGAAAGTGATGGAGCACTCTGAAGGAAAGAATAGTCAGTACCTAGAGGCCAGTGGAGCACAGGACCCAAGGCAGCATGGGTTCACAGCGGGAAGGTCATGTCAGATGAATCTAATAGATTTCTTTGACTGGGTGACCAAAGTAGTAGACCAGGGAGGGGCTGTGGACATGGCCTACCTAGACTTTAGCAAGGCATTTGACACAGTCCCACACAAAAGATTAATAGTCAAATTAACCAGCCTGGGAGTGGGACCCAGGATTGTAGTCTGGGTAAAACATTGGCTGGACAACAGGACACAGAAGGTAATTGTAAATGGAGTCCACTCTGAAGAAAGGGGGGTTACTAGTGGGGTACCGCAGGGTTCAGTATTGGGTGCAGTCCTTTTTAATGTCTTCATCAGTGACATTGTAGAGGGACTGGAAGGAAAAGTATGCCTTTTTGCAGATGACACAAAGATCTGCAACAGGGTTGATACAAGGAGGCATGGAAAGGATGAAAAGGACTTGGCAAGGTTGGAGGAATGGTCAGAAGTATGGCAGCTAGGATTCAATGCAAAAGAAGTGCAAAATAATGCACCTGGGAAACAAGAACCCAGGGGAAGAATACACAATGGGTGGGAGGTAGTAACAACAACAAAAAGGAAAGGGACCTGGGGTAATATCAGATGACCTTAAGGTTAGCAAGCATGTGAGAAGGCAGTAGGGGGCTGGGGGTATACTGGGATGTATAGGAGAGGCATCATCAGCAGAAAACAGGAAGTTGTTATCCCTCTGTACAGACAGTTGGTGAGACCCCATCTGGAGTACTGTGTCCAGTTCTGAGACCCCATCTCCGCAAGGACATAGACAGGATAGAGGCAGTCCAGAGGAGGGCAACTAAAATGGTGCAGGGTCTGCAAGAGAAGCCGTATGAGGAGAGACTAAAGGAGCTTAATATGTATACCCTTGAGGAAAGAGGGAGGGGGGACTTGATAGAAACTTTTAAGTACCTCAGTGGAATCAACAAAGTCCAAGAGGGTAGCATCTTTCAGAAAAAAGAGACTTGCAAGAACAAGGGACACAATTTAAAGATAGAAGGAGAGGCGGTTCAGGGGCAATGTGAGAAAGTATTATTTCACAGAGAGGTAGTGGATGCATGGAACAGCTTTTCCTGAGGAGGTTAATGGGGTCCTAAAACTGTGGGAGAATTCAAGAATGCATGGGACAGACATAAGGCAATTCTTGTGGGGGGTGGGAAGAAATAGGCTGTTGGTTAACTAGGATCTGCGGCCTATCCTGTAGGTAGGGAAATGGGCAGACTAGATGGGCCTAGCGGTCCTTATCTGCCATCAAAGTCTATGTTTCTATGTTTCTATGTTTCTATGGAAGGGTGGAGTGGGGGGGTGGGGGTGACTGATATCAGAATTACAGAGGACAGGGTGCTGGAGGGACTAAGGTGCTGTGGGTGGACAAGGCACCAGGGCTGGATGGAATTCACCCTAGTTTGCTTAGGGAGCTAGTGGAGATCCTGGCAGGACCACTGACAGACCTGTTTAGTACATCACTGGACACAGGATACATGCAACAGGACTGGAGGACGGCACATGTGGTGCCCATTCATAAAAGTGGTCCAAAGGATGATCCAGGCAACTACAGACTGGTGAGTCTCACTTTAATCTTTAGGAAACTCATGAAGTCAATCCTAAAAGAGAGGCTGGTGACCTTCCTGGAAGACAATGGGCTCCAAGACAGCAATCAGCATGGTTTTGTATCGGGAAGATCCTGCCAGACACAGCTCGTTGAGTGCTATGACTGGGTTACCAGGGAACTGGACAAGGGCTATGCAGTGGATGTCCTATATTTGGACTTCAGCAAGGCCTTGGTCTCAGTGCTGCATGGGAGGCTGGGGGGAAAACTGGAATACATTGGGGTGGGGAGAAAAATGGTCAACTGGATCACCAACTGGCTGAGGGGTCGGCAGCAAAGGGTGGTAATAGCAGAGGAACTGTCATCACCAAGGTACGTTATGAGTGGGGTGCCCCAGGGTTCAGTACTGGGACTAGTGCTGTACAGAATATTCATAGCCGATATCTATTTCTTCCTACTGCCAGGTAGGAGGCAAGATCTAAATCTGTGGAAAGTTTTGTGATGGCAGCTTATGCAGTTTCTGAGATTCACATATGTCATTTTGTTCTGTAGAGGTTCAATTTTGTTCCTATGCTTATTATGGGAGTTTTTTGGGTCTCTCCTACAGCCTACACAGGATGGAATTTTTTCCCCAAACTTTCAGGGTACAGGTATGATGTCCTACGGCAGTGCCTTTGCAAGGGTTCATGAAAAAATATTAAATGTTTCCAGAGTTATAAGGCTTTAAAGGTTTGTGTTTTCTGTTCTGAGCATGCTCAGTAGGGTTCTTGGATAACGTTCTGATACAATACCAAAAATTATATGTCACAAGACCATTTTTGGTTTCTCACCATTTGCTTATCACAGCACAAAATGTTTTTTTTTTTTTTTTTGTGCCCTGAGTACTGCCATCTGATTGAGTACTATGATTGGGTGACCAGGAAACTGGACAAGGGCCAGGCAGGGGATGTCCTATACTAAGACTTCAGCAAGACCTTTGATTCTGTGCCACATGGGGGGCTGGGGGAGTTGGAATATGTAGGGGTGGGTACTAAGATGGTCAAATGCATCATTAACTGGCTGAAGGTCAGGCAGCAAAGGTGGTGGTGGAGGGGAACCTCTCATCAAGAGCAGTAACATGTGGTTTGCCACAAGGATCAGTACTGGAACCAGTGCAGTTTAGTAAATTCATAGCAGATATCTCACACAGGACCCACAGCAAGATCAGTCTATTAGTAGACTGAACCAAGATGGGAGCTGTGGTGGGTGACATCGAGGGGTGGAGGGGACTGCAGGAAGACCTGACTAAACTACAGGAGCGGTCGGAAACATGGCAGTTGGGGTTCAATGCCAAGAACTGCAAGTTGCTGAACTTCAGAGCTAAGAACCAGAGGAGGAGCTATCAGCTGGGAAGGGTACAGTTGGGGAACACAGACGAGGAAAATTACCTAGGGGTGATTATAATGGGGAATATGAACAACTCAGCTCAGTGCAGGAAGGCAGCAGTGAAAACCAACAAGATGCTGGGTTGTACAGCGAGGGGAATCTCTTCTATAAGTAGTAAGGTGATCCTTCACCAGTACAGGTTACTGGTCAGGCCACACCTGGAATATTGCATGCAGTACTGGCACCTGTTCCTGAAGAAGGACATCAGATTGCTGGAGTGGGTGCATCGCAGAGCGACTAAGATGATCCAAAGTTTGGAGGGGAAATCGTACGAGGAAAGGTTGAACATGCTTAACATGTATTCCCTGAAGGAAAGAAGGGATAGGGGAGATATGATTGAGACCTTTAAGTACCTGAAGGGGATAAACAAGACTAATACAGCAGAGATATTCCCGATCAGAAGAGGGATATAAGAGGGCATCAACTGAGGTTGGAGGGGGAAAATTCAAAAGGGAAATCAGGAGACATTGTTTCACTGAATGGGTGGTAGATAAGTGGAACACTCTACCTGGGGAGGTGGTTTCCTGTAGGACAGTGGGCTGTTTCAAGAGGGAATGGGACAGAGTGAGGGGGTGGGATGACTGTGAGGAGGGGAGGAAAGGGTTGGACTTTCTTGAGTTCTTCAGCCACAGCTGGAACTCAAGCTGCGGGCTGCTCTGAGAGCAGTGAGTCACCATTTCCCTGGTGTCTAGAGGCACCCCCACCCTATCATTGCTGTCCCCTTCCGTATGTGATGTTTTTCTGCTGTCTAGTGATACCCCCTCTCTGATCACCATCCCCTTATGTGTGTTATGGTTTCCTGCTGTCTAGTGGCAGCCCACATTATACGATCACCATCCCCTTATGTTTATTAGGTTACCCTGGTATATAGTGGCACCCCCATCCTCAGATCATTGTTCCCTTATCTGTATTAAGCTTTCCTAGTGTCTAGTGGCACCCCCACCCTTTGATTGTCAACCCCTTATGCATATTAGGTGATACAGAACTTTTTACATCTGACTCCTCTTCCTGTAATCTTACCTCACTGTTGCAGTGCTGGTTCCAGTCTAACCAATTAACCCTCAATGCCAAAAAAATAAATAAATAAAAAGGTTTCTATGACTTTTGACACCTATCAGAAGCGTTCCAGAATCACCCTCTCCCTATATGTTACACCCTGGATGGTGCTATGGTTGAGGATGTATCCTCTTTTAAGTACCTTGGAGTCTGGCTTGACTGTCATCCTAATTTCTCAGTTCATACTGATACCATTCACCAAAAACTTCACCCCAAGCTTGATGTGCTGTACAGGAACAAAGAGAGTTTCCCCCTTCCTGTCTCCCATGAGATTGTTTTAAAGATGATTCTCCCTGTCTTTGGTTATGGTGACATAGTCTATAGTGATGCACCCAAATCCTCAATTGCCAGACTGGATCCCTCTTTCACTCTTTCTGTCATTTTGCTTTAGATTGTTCCTCTTGTACCCAACATTGTTCTCTCTACTCTGCCCTTTATCTTCCTTCTCTTGATGCCAGACTCCTTTCCCATTGTGCTTCCTTTATTTCTAAATTCTGGTTTGGTTTTCCTCCCTCCTACCTTTTATCCCTCTTATCCTCTCCCCTGATTCCTGCTACCCTCTCCACAGTAGCACTTCTCATTCCCTCTGTATTCCTTCTAGAAATACTACTGCTGGTCAATCTGCTTTCTCTTGTTGGTTTCTTAAACTCTGGTCCTCTCTTCCCCTGTCAATTTACTCTGCTCTTTCTGTTTTCTCCTTAAAGTCTCTTCTTCATTACTTTTTTCTCCCTCATATAACTGTTCATGACCCCGTCCTCTAAAATTACAGAATGTACTCACCACTCCAACAGTTTGCCTTGTTCCATTACACTGTTAGGTACTTAAAGTGTTGTACCCTTGGCACTAAGTTTCAGTTTGAACCTTATGTGCAAATCCTACAGATTGTGCTTCTGTTTATATTATTGTATATGATTTTCCACATCCTCTTCCCCCAGGACACATCTCAGTATGTCTTTCCTGGTGAAATGTTTGACATAAATAAATAATAAATAATAGTGGCACCCTCCACCTCCCAATCACCATCCTCTTTTTATATATATATATATATATATATATATATAAATAACGTTTTCCTGGTGTCGAGTGGCACCCTCATCCTCCAATTGTGTCCTCACATTAAAATGTCTGTTGTAATAAGGAAAACCACCTCTCAATGTTTTTTTAACCTGAAAAAAGAAAATTGTCCCTCACAGAGCTGACGCTGCCATCTCGACCTCCCACTCAGCACTCACCACCCAACACCCCCACTACGCTCCCTACGCACCCTGACTCACCTTGAACAGGTCCCAGGGTGAAGATCCACTCTACAACTGAAGAAGACACATCTTGCTGCTGGAAATGTTGACTGCAATTTGAGAAACTAAGGGAAGTGTGGTTCAATGTATTTCAATGGGGGTGTTGAACATTGCTGCATAACTTTGTAATTTTTGCATATTTTCACCCCAAATTTTCAACATGGCATTTTTGGGAGCCCACCTTATGACCAGTGGTGGTGGAATTATACCAATGAGGTCCAAAAGGTGATTTTGCAGTTTGGAGAAAACACCTTTTGGGCAGGATCTGAAAAGTTTCACTGTAATTGTTTATGAGATGGGGTCACAAGAAGTCTATGTTGCAAATCTGTTCTAAAAATATGTAAAAATGGCACTGTTATGAGCGTATATTTAAATTTGTCTATGCTCCCTCATAACTTCAGTAATTTTAAATATTTTGATCCTAGCTTTTCAACATAGCTATTTTTTTCACACCACCTCATGAATGTGACAGCTGTCATTTTTCAAATCCTAGCAAAAATGTTTTTTTGCACTTGTGGCATGGAATGATGTTTCAGTGGTGCGGAATCACATTTCAGTGGGGATTTGAAAATGTTCACCTACCGGATTCATGAGGTGGGTTAACAAAAAGGCTATGCTGAAATTTTGGTGTAAAAATACAGAAAATGCCCAGGTTATGACTGAACATTGCAATATTTCAATGTTTGCTCATAACTTTGCTAATTTTCAATATTTTGACTCCAAACTTTCAACATAGCTATTTTCCACAACACCTCATAAATGTGACAGGTGTTATTTTTTAAATCCTGGATGAGATGTCATTCTGCACTCCTGGTGTGAAATGATATTTCGGCCAATATACTATAAAAGCTACATGTCATGTTTATAAGGGCAGTTATAAAATGACTATCTTGAGCATTTTGGGTCAAAATAAAAAAAAATACGTAAATAAAGAGTGACTGCATTAAAAGTGATTGTGTAGAGTAAATTTGTAAAGTGTGAATGTGCCAGGCCCTGCACTTCTGTAGGCAGATGGATTCTTCTCATGTCTCAGGGACAAAAGGGCCCTGCACATCTACACCTATTCACACAGGTCCTGAAGGGACCTGCATGACTGAGAATACGATTCCACTATCTCAAAAATAAAGGAAACTCTTTGTAAAAAACTTTAATAATGTACCAGTTAGGGTAACATAATGCCACAAAAGTAGGAAAATGTGTTGTTAGGATTTCAATCTCCCAACCTCATACTCTAAGAAAAAGGAAAAATCATTATGGCTGTGGCTGTCCTGAGTCTTGGCGACTCAGGTATGGGTCTTCCATGGAGTTTTCAACCCTAATGCTCACCCCATTCCATGAGCAAATAAGGTCAAATGTGATCTGTTTTCTTTAGGCAGGGCCCACAGATTGTTGGCAATATGTGGGGAGCCACAGTTTTGCACATTAAAACACTATATCAGAATGGGTTGAGCGTTAGAGTTGAAAACCCCAAGGAAGACTCCACCCCTGATTCACCAAGACTCAGGACATCCAAAACGGTAATGATTTTTTTGCTTTTGCTGCTTGGGGGTGGTGGTGAGGGGGGGGAGTTAAACAGTTGGAAACCCTAACGCCACATTTCGCATTTTGTGTGATGTTAAGTTACCCTAACTGGTGCATTAATTAAGTTTGTTTTGTAAAGAATATATATATATATATATATATATATATATATACACACACACACACACACACATATACACACATTCAGTCACGCTATAGTTATGGTTCAATAGTGATGTCAATGTCAAATTCAAAATTTTGCACTTTAATAACTTCATGACCATTCAACTGATTCACGTGAAATTAAACATGTGCCACCAGGAATCAAGGATCTCATGATGTGGCAAGTTTTGTTCTAGTCGAATGTGTGGGTGTGGAGATACCGAGTGTCAAAAAATTTGAAAATTGCCATGTTTTGTCAAATTCTTTGTCATGCTGCTGCACAGAAATGACATGGAACTGTAGTCTGAAATTTTCAGGGTAAACAGGCCTTTTGTCACAGATGTACCTTTTGAACATTTGGTAAAAAAATACATAATCTGTTCAAAAATTATTATTAGTAGTAGTAAAAACCTTTATTTTTAAACAGGAAAGTTGTTGACAATTTTTACATCATTAGGACATAGTCCTGTTTGCAAGATGCTCCTGTTATATAAAAAAGCAATGTGTTGCAAATATAATTATAACATAAACAATGATGTAGACTAGACAACCCATTCATAGACAATACAAATTAATTAATACAAATTAAATTTTAAAGTTTCCCATTATTTTCAGTGGGAGCAGTTAGATGTCCTATGCGAAAAAGGATCCTTTGTCGTAAATGGGTAATCCTTTTTAATGTGGCCACCATTTTGTGTTACAATTAGCAAGGGAAACAAATGAAATAACAAAATAATATTTTTCTAAACCAACATATGTAGTTTGCATAGCGGGACCCCCTCAGATGGATTCTGCAGTAAACTGTTGGACTAATGCCTTTGAATGTTTTTTTTTCACATTATATGCGTGGAAGTTGAACACCAAAGTAACGTGTTTCACAATCCTAATGATCCCTGTATCAAAAAAGTAGAAGAAAATACTTTCTTCTACTTCTGTGCCCTGCCTACTCCTGCCTGCAGTCTCAGTACATATATAGTAGGTACATAGCATGATGCTGAGTGCGATCTCATTTATATTTTTACATGTTGATTAACTGTTTATTACAGATGCACTCTTAGGTGTTTTTTTTTACTAAGTATGTTTTAGTTTTTACATTATGCTGGGTTTTGCTTTTCATTTGTTTAGGTATCACCACCTCCCTCCCCCATAGCCCTTCAGACTTTTGTCTAGGTACCAAAATGGACCTCTTGAAAATACTTGAGTCACTGACCCTTCTCCATGTCTCTCTGTTTGTTGTTGGTTCATTTATTTATTATTTACATTGCTCTCAAACTGGTCTTAACTTGTATTGAAGGGTCCTATAAGAGTGCCCCATTGTCACGCATGCTTACTGTAGGTGAATTTCTTTGACACTTTTTATACTATGTATTTGCATCTCACTTTTCTACCAGCTGTTTCCCCCCCACCACCCCCACGGGGCTGCTCCTGGAAACGTCTACGCTCCGCATGTCCACTTGAAGACAATAAAAAGAAATACAGCACAGAGTGATGGGTTCTGAGGTTTGTTTGCATATTTCATGTAAATACATACATTAAAAAAAATAGTTATATGCACTGAAGTTGAACAGGGTGGTCTGTTTCAAAATCCTAATGATCCCTGTATCACAAAAGTAGAAGGAAAAGACTTTCTTCTACTTCTGTGCCCTGTCTACTCCTGCCTGCAGTCTCAGTGCATATAGGTACAGTCACTAAAATACTACCAGCAGCTTAATCTGATTCTGTATGTCAGTTTGCATCTGTATCTTCCCCCTCTAGGCTGTCGGTAAAACTAGGATCTGCAGCTTATCTGATAGGTAAAGAAAAGGGCAGACTGGGCGGGCCAAGAGGTCCTCATCTACTGTCAATGTCTATGTTTCTATGTTTCTCTACCCTGGGACGAGGCTGAAAATAAGCAGACTTACCTAGTCCTCCTTTCCTGGTCAACAAAAGCTAACTAACTAACATAGCATAATGCCGAGTGCGATTACATTTATATTTTTGCATGTTGACTAACCATTTATTACAGATGAACCCTTAGGTGTTTTTTTGCTAAGTATGTTTTAGTTTTTACATTATGCTGGGTTTTGCTTTTCGTTTGTTTAGGTATCCCCCCTCCCATAGCCCTTCAGACGTTTGTCTAGGTACCAAAATGGACCTCTTGAAAATACTTGAGTCACTGACTCTTCCCCATGTCGCTCTGTTTGTTGTTGATTCACTTATTATTTACATTGTGCTCAAATTGAAGGGTCCTATATCAGCAGACCCAGTGTCATGCATGCTGACTGTAAGTGAATTTCTTTAACACTAACACCTCATATTATATTTGTACCATGTCACCCTCTTGTCTATTTAAATGGGGCAGTTTAAGACTACTGATTGGTCTGATGAAGAGGTCTGCCCAAAATGGCACCACGCTTCCCGCTATGCACCTGGATTCACTCTGAGTAGCAATGATGCTGTGGTTTTATGAAGTAAATGTCATCACAGTTCAAAGTTTTTTTCTGTATCTTTCTGCACAAATGTCAGAACCACCCTGGCATTGCCTACTCCATGGAGACATTTCAACAACTCAGATCAGTGCATAAACAAATAGCTGTGAAAGAACTTGTTTCTTTTATTAAATCTGAGGTCAAGTGTGTTACATGCTCAAGCACTTGAGCTTGGCTATTCAGTAGTAAAGTTATAAAAAATGAGATATTCAGAATTAAAAAAAATGATAATTGGGCAACACAGCAATGGAATGGTCTATTTTAAAGTGCGACGCATAAAAGAAAAGGAGTTTATTCTGGTAAAGGGGTTTGGCAGGATCTCTGGAAGCAGCTGTTCACCCCCAACCTCCCTGTCTGTGAACTGAGAACAATATATATCTCTCTATTCTATCTACATACATACATACATACCTACCTTAAGAGCAACAGCATAAGAAGTACAAACAGTGAACAAAGTTTGGTTTAGAGTGAAATGCAGAAAAAAGTGAAGGAGGTTGCTTGTTGCTAAAGGGACTTGTTGGGATTTCTGGGAGCAGCCTCCCCCTGTCCTGTCACAGTAGCCATTTATATGGAAATAGAGTCTATTGAGTCCAGAGTCTTATTGTAGAATAGTAAATAAAATAAGTTGTTAAAAAAAAAGTTGCAGAATTGGAAATATTTTGAGAAGCAGTCCATTTTTCTTCAGTGGGTGTTGTTGCCTGAACATGACAATCATTAGATTGGTTCAGGAAAAAGAACTTTAAATGCTCCCTGTGGAGTGAAATTCTCAAAAAATGTTTTGCACATTCCCAGGTGGAGTTTTGTAATACTTGAGTATCTTTTTGCACTTAGCACTTGTCTTCTCAGTTTGCACTTCGTGTTATTTTGCACAGTCTTTATGAAGTATACGTTTGTTTGAATTCACAAATTGCGCCTCACTCTGTCTGCTCACTACAGTACCTTAGACTATTCTGAAAAGGAATACTACTAAATAATTTCTTAACCAGAGTCCCTGATGGCTGTCTGAAATGTATTTGCTTCATGTGACTTATGAAATAAGAACATAACTCTCTGTTGAAGTTACATTCAGATTACGGCATTTCGGCTCATTATTAGAACGGCCCTATTGTATAAGGAACACTCATACAAGTGGGCAGAAACTAAATTCTGAGACGTATACTGTAGCTATTGCATTGGTGGCTGTGTTTTATTGATTTTCGATGTTTATTAAGAAACAACATTTTAAATCAATGCTTTCTCTTAAAGGAACAGACATTTTGATACGCGGTTATAATAGACTATACTTATGAGTATGAGTTGGAACTTTTAAGTGGGATATGTGCAATGTCAAATATGTTTTTAAATAAAAAGGAAAAGTGCATTAAACCAAACATTTATTGTATCAAAGAGGGAAGCACATACTGTATGAATGTTTTTTTTCCTGAATGGACAGGGCCTTTTGATGATAAACCTATGTGATGCTTACTGCAAAACCACAAAATTGATACGCAGCTTACAAGGTGTTGGTACAATTACAGGTTTTGGAAGGTTGGTAGTTCCTGTATTTCTGCTCTGATGAACTGCCTGTAGTCAGACATTTTCAGTACAAACCAGTAGAGATTGCTCATGGGGCGCAGCAGCAGCACTCAGAGTCCATTCCTACGAAGATGGGCTGAACTATCGCGGTCTCTCCCTCAGTAAGTAGCTGGGATTCAGGAATGCATAGATGATGTCAAATGTAAGGCGGTACAGGCTGTATATGTATTTGGCACAATGCAAACAATACTGAGCCCCTCTGGATCATGATGTCTCCATATAACAAACAAACATTTCTCTTGTTGTTTATGGTTTTGGCTAGAGCCTGGACTGAAACAGGCATGGGGGAGAGTAGATAGAGAAGGGACTCAACTAAAGGGCCATCTTGGTCCTATGCCCAACCAACTTCATGAATAAGTATACCATGTGTTGTTTTTTTTTTGTGCCGATCTTCTACCCACTCAGAATACCCAGAATATTAAGTGGGAGGGTCCCTTGGTAAGCAGACATTTAACATTTACTAAGAAAATAGATTATTAGCTTTTCACAATGTCAGCCTAGGAAGTGGATGGGGGGGGGGTCTAAGAAATCTGCCTCTTATTTTTGAAATACAGTGTTGGCAACCCTACATGATACTGACACTGAGGGTGCCCAATCCTACAGTGTCACCACCTCATAGTTTTTTTTATATCTATATCTATATATAGCCTGTAAAAAAGAAGAGCATCCATTGATGTCTGTTGCTGGTGCCCCTGTATCTGTCCCCCCCCATCCAACCCTCCCACCCAGCACCCATCACCCCACACACCCCCAAACATAACACCAACACTTGAGGTGCCCAATCCCACAGTGTCACCATCTGAAATAAAGAAAACTGGCCCTTGCCATTTTTTTAAACCCTTTAAAAAAGAAAGCTGTCCATCGATGTCTGTTGTGTCATTAGTCCCCACCACCTGACCTTCCCACTCAGCACCCAGTACCTCATACACCCCTAGCCCTTACTTACCCATCAGGGGTCCAACTCTATAATGCTCTCTGGAGTGCAGACATGTCTTCACTCTTCAACACTGGACCATGAACTGAGGAAATCAGGTATGTGGTTCAATGTATTTTAATGGCATTTTGAACTCAGTGGCATAACTTGGCCATTTTTTAATATTTTTGCCCCAACTTTTCAACATACCTTTTTGGAACCCCACCTCTTGTGAACAATGGCAGTTAAATTGTCAAATCTGTCCTGAAAGTTACTGGGTTAATTAGGTAGGGTATTAAGAAGGCTATGCTGAAACTTTGGTGTAAAAATATGGTAAAATGCCCAGGTTATGACTGAATATTACACTATTTCAGTGTTCACTCCTAACTTTGCTAATTTTCAATATTTTGATTCCAAACTTTCAAAATAGCCATTTTTTTCAACACCACCTCTTAATGTGACATCATTTTTTTTAAATATCCTGCACAAGATGTATTTTTGTACATCTGGTGCAAAATGACGTTTTGGGCAATATACCATAAATGGTACATGTCATGTCTATAAGGCGAATCCTAAAACAAGTATCTTCAAATATTGGAGTCAAAATTTTAAAAGAAAAATTGTTTAACAAGCATCAAACACTCGATATTGACAAATGCTCATTAGTTATGCGGTGGCAGCAGAAGGACTATGTAACTAATAAAGAAATATCCCCAGACTAAATAATTTATTACCTGGGTAAATATGGCATATTGAGCAACTAGGAAAAAGTATATAACGCAATTAATAGCCTTAACAATCTGGTGAATGGCCTTCCTTTTGCTGCTCATTTTCTCAGCATTTTAGATCTCGAACTGAGGTTGCCAGTGTCTGCAAGATTGCTGGCTCAGTTGCCTCTATTACAGGAGATGCCACATATTGACTTCCCCAGTATATCAGCATCCTTGGAGTTTCCTTTGCTTGACACCCCATACTGTAGGTGGTAGCAGGAGCTACTGCTAATATTGGGCTGCAGTCAATCAGAATACAGGACAGCCTGCAAGAAGAAAATAAGCTCTTAGAAATTTCTTGCTATCTCCACAACCTCACAACTTTATTCTCAGCCTCCTGGCCTTCATCCATATGTCCAGTGCTACCAGTGGACTTGGCAGCTGCATGAACTACCACAGCTGGATCTCCCCAACATACCATCATCATGGAACATCAGGAGCCAAGACAGCCTAAAAGAGGCATGACAAATACCACTTACAGCTTACCCCACCAAGATTTGCCAGAGTAAGCAGCCTGGCAACAGTGGTGAGAGCTCAGCCAAGTCAGTCAAAGGAGGCAACAGGGTAGCTGAACATTATAGACCTTTTCGGCCTGTCACTAATGTAGTGAGTAATAGCTTATTTTTTGACAGGGGCATGACCATGCTCCTATAGTTAGGGTTCAACAGTCACGTCTATGTTAAGCTCAAAATTGTGCACTTTAATAACTTCACAACCTTTCAACTGATTTGCATGTAAATTTGTAGGCACCAGCAGGGATCACAGATCTCATGATGTGGCAAGTTTTGTTCTGGTCAGATGTGTGTGTGTGTGGAGATATAGAGTGTCACAAAATGCAAAAATTACCATGTTTTGTCAAATTCTTTGTCATGCCACTGCACAGAAACAGTGTGGAATTGTGGTCTGAAATTTTCAGGGTAAACAGGCATTGTGTCACAAATATGCCTTTTGAAGATTTGGCAAAAAAATATTAATCTGTTCCAAAGTTATTACATTTCTAAGTTTCCCATTATTTTCACTGGGAGCAGTTAGATGCCCCATGTGAAAAATAATCCTTTGTCGCAAATGGGTAATATTTTGCCACAAATTAATAATCCTTTGTCACAAATGGGAATCCTTTTTTGCGCATCTGCCATTTTTTGTTACAGTTAGCGAGGGAAACAAAATGAAGTAACTCAAAATAATTATGTATTTCTTTTAAACTTACACCCCCTCAGCTGGATTCTGTAGTTAACTGTTGGACAAATGCCTTTAAATGTTTTTTTTTCACATTATAAATCTTTTTTCGTGACTCATAATATGAAAAAAGATTCTTTTTCATATCACAAGTCATGAAAAAGGATTCTTTTTCATGATTTGAAAATCCTTTCCCTGGTAGTCTAGTGGGCCCTCCCCCTCCTCAGATATCCAATTGCCATTTTGTTATTTCTACAAATATTCCCTGCTAGACTTCCCTGGTAGTCAAGTGATCCTTCCCCCTCCCCGATCCCTGTCCCCTGAAATAGGAAAAAAAAAGATAACCTTGGTGGTCTAGTGGACCCACCCCACCCTCTGAGGTAGTGAACCACCATCCTGCTCCCCCCAACCTGATCCCTAGCTGGTGACCAGCACAGCCCTACTCTCACCACTGCAGCTGGCCACCAACTTAGCTCTGAATGAATATGTACTGTATACGGTGAGAGGAGGACTGTGCTGGTCACTTGTCTGGGGCTCGGGTTGGGGGGAGTGGGGTGGTGGTTCAGTACCTCAGAGGGTGGGTGGGTGAGGGTCCACTAGACCACCAGGGTTATGTTTTTTGCTAATTCAGGGGACAGGGATTGGAGACAGGGAGGGACCACTAGACTACCAGGGAAGTTTATAAAAAAAAAAAAGATACTGGGTGGCTGATGGGGGATCAGGTTGGGGGGATGGAACCATGAGACTACCAGGGATTGCTTTTCTGAATACCAGGAGGGTGATGGGGGATTGGGGAGGGGGGACCACTAGACTACCAGGGAATATTTCTTCTCAATAGCAGGAGGGCGATTAGTGATCAGGAAGGGAGGTGGGACCACTAGATTGCCAGGCAATATTTTTCTCAGTAACGGGATGGCTATTGGCTATCAGAGAGGGTGCTGGGACCACTAGACTACCAGGGAATATTTATAGAAATAACTGGATGGTGATCAGACATCGAGGTGGGGGGAGGGACCACTAGACTACTAGGGAAAGGATTTTCTGATAACAATAAAGGATCCTGTTTCATGACTTGTGATGCAAAAAAGAATCTTTTTTCATATTATGAGTCACAAAAAAGGATTTGGGATCACTAGACTACCAGGCAATATTTTTAGAAATAACAGGATGGCGATCAGACATCAGGGAAGGGGGGTGGGACCACTAAACTACCAGTGAATATTTCTACAATAAGGGGACCTATGCCTTTTATCCTGAAGCTGCTCCTCTATGATCAGCATGTGATGTCATCAATGACATCTCTTCATATTTTATCCAATGGCAGGACTGCATTCTGCCACAGAAATGAATAAATCATGCCAAAGAAGTCAGAAAATACTGCCACAGAAGCCTGGGAGCCCTGCCACAAAAACCAGGACAAATTATTGCAGAGAACTAGGGGCCCTGTTTAGGGTAACTTCTGAAATTATAGAATTATGGTCCAGCATGTCTGAGAAATTATGGGTACTTGGTCAATCTTCTGTTAGTATACTAAGTACTTTAAACCTTTTTGGTGAGCAAAGTTCTTTGCAATGTCACTTGTTTGCATATCAGTGTTTGGAGGCAACATAGATGAATTCTGCAATAAAGAGCCTTTATCACAAGATACATTGGAACCCCTACTGACTGGAACTGGAATCGTATTCTTTAACAGCACCCTGTCATCATCTAAATTATTGTCAGAATGAATAAGAATTTGTGATACCGGAGGATTAAGGATCCCTCTTGCTCGCGAGGATAATTATGGCACTTTCAGATGCAGTCCACATAGCACTGCTCTGCCCACCACAGCATCGGAGGTCGGCAGTACATGCCCACCATGAGTGATACATTGAAACTATTACATATAAACTAATAAATGGGGTGCCCCCAAATAAAAAAAACCTATTACAATAATGTTTAATGGCACAAATACTTCATTGGTGCACCTGTAGGCCGTGGGGGGCACATAAAGTTATTTCAGAGATTGAAAAAGACCCATTTTCATCCTTCTCTGATGACTTAGCAAACCTATGACATTGTTTGCAGTAAGATGTTTTGAGGTCTATCGGCTCACAGAAACAAGAACAGTTTACAGAGACTCAATTCATTACTGGCTATAGCTTCAGCCCGCACCATGGGATAAACATTTTACAGAGACTAATACAATGCTGAATCACTGAGTGTCTTGTTTTTTTAGAACTTTTTGAGCTTGTGCAATACTGCATTTCATACTTTTTCAAATGTGTGACTAGACTGTGTGCAATAAATAACTTTTTGCTAAGCTGACAATGTTGGGCATGTCTTTGTATGCCATTTCACTCTGTGGAGGCATGAAGTTGCTAGCCCCATAAGTACCGTATTGTATTGAAATATTTTTTCATGCAAGCGGTGTCCTTAATCCTCTGGTATCACCTACGAATTCCTAAATGATCCAGAGGACTGGGCTTTGACATTATTTCTCTCCCTATAATAAACAATTCACTTGACTGCCCCCACTATGTCTAGTTAGTGCTACAACT
The DNA here is from genome assembly GCA_016271365.2 of Neoceratodus forsteri. Classification (NCBI taxonomy): domain Eukaryota; kingdom Metazoa; phylum Chordata; order Ceratodontiformes; family Ceratodontidae; genus Neoceratodus; species Neoceratodus forsteri. Next base: position 1,059,693,187 of record CM057454.1, read on the forward strand.
CCTTTGCAGCCTAACCTCACATACAAAATTGATCTAACCAAAAAGCATACTTGTTTCATCAGAACCAGCTTAGTTTCCTTTTTTCGTTGATATGAACCATGTATAGATTTTATTGATTCCTTACAGAATGACCTTAGGGGAATTGGCTAGACTAAGGCTTTCACCTTGTTCCCAAAAGTAAAAAAAGGGACTTTTAATCTCTGTCATATTAATCACATTACACTGTAAGCTGTCACAAACCCACTCAGCAGGTCAGGCCCTCTGGTCCCACAGTGCCAACCTCTGAGTACAGTCTTGTGAACAGTTAACAGAACAGGGTAACCCTTCTGTCTGTTTTGTGGGTTCGAATCAACCTTTGGTCTCAGTTCTTGTGGGATTCAAACTGTGAACCTCTTGCTAGTGTACCCAATGTACAGGCTCAGATAATTCTGTTCTTCGGGGGACCAGATATCTTTCACCTATGGGCACCTAACCATGTGTACAAAATGAACCCTTAAAAACTCTGATAAAGACCCCAGATAACTCTTACCTGTTCCCAGTTTGGTATTACTATATAAGCTCATGCACAGTGTTGTCACACTTTTAACCATCCACGCATCACAGGCAAAAACAGAAGGACTTGTAAGACACAAATAGTCTACTAAAAAATTAGATGTTTACTTAAAAATAGATAAAAATGTAAAGTGTAAATACAGAACACAAAACATGCAAATCGCTTAAAAGAATAAGGTTTTAAAAAGTGCAGATTCCTACCACTAATACACTCAGACTTGTCTGTTCTAAGGTATTCTTATCTCACAGTGCTGTAAATGTTTCTTTTTCAGAGTCCAAACATTTGTGTCTAAGTGGAAAACAGAATACTGTTTAAAAACTAGTTTTGTCCACCTCTTTGCATGAGGTCACCTAGCTCCTCCCTGTCAGAATATAAAAAAATATATCTATACAAAACAGGATGTCTTATCAAAGTATTAAATTCTTTGACCTCAGCACAACTCATTTTCTCATATGACCCTTTGATGTAGAGTGTCTTCCTGTTCTTCACAGACATCAAAGAAACATTTATGACTTCGCACCAGTGTGACATAACCTGTATTCGTCCTCTAAACTTCATAAAAGTTTATGATTCTAACCTAGCAACTGGCAAGCCACTATTAAGTTAGACAAACAGGAGATCCTTAATATAGTCTCTTCTAGCCTGTAATTATCTCCTGCCTTTCATCTTTTTGCTGAAACAGCATGACTCATGAGAGACACTCAATACCACATTTCTATATTACAAAATTCATACAGCGATCAGAACCAGCTGTCCAAGTGTCACATAAACCATGGGTGTTATCAAGCTGGTTTACATGTAAAAGGAGGGGGGAGAACAGTGCTGAACAGATTTTTAATACCAAAGCTATTCAAAACAGGTATTTGAAACCAAACAGCTTTAGTGAAGACGTGTATCTTAATACTGGATATACAGGTTTTTCTGGTTCCTGCTCAAGTCTAAACACAGTGCAAAGATTTTCCACTGTGTCTTTAAAATTCCCTTTCCCAAAAGGTAACTCATCAAGTCTTTAAGTGTAACATCATTTGATAGTCTCTTTATCAATGCCTGATAACGTTGCTAACATTTCTTCCCCAGATACAATATTGTATATGGTTTTGTTTGCAGCAAGATGTTCCTGATTTACAGTATAGGCACTGAATGTAAGGTCAGATCACACTGAGTTTTCTTAGAATTGATCTGCTTTGCTTTTTTCACCTTCTGGTCTTTTTCTCCCTTTCGTCTTCTTTCTTCAGGTGGAACAGGAAGAATGAATTTAACCTTGCCCTTTTTTATAGCTGCATAGTGAAAACTATGCTGATGTACTGCCAGTGGAGGAGGAGGGAATATAGTGATCTGGATGGGCATAACCGGATATTGAACTCATCACGTAATGTTTGCTCCGGGCTGTGGAGTTGAAGCACATAATGAGTATACATGAATCAGTGAGCCTCCTCTCTGTTCTAAATAACCTGATAAAGATGACAGGTCATTTTTCAAATCCCCTTCGAAACATGTTTTCACAATCACTGGGTGAACTCACCTTTTGGACAGGATTTAAAACATTCCACCTGTCTTGAACATAACCTGGGGTCATGAAAAGTGCCCCCCATGTTCTGGGCTGGCTGAGGATGAGGCTGGCTCTCACCAATATTGCTACAGTTTGCATGCTCTGACCAGAGCATGCTACCTGTCTGAATATGGGGCTGTAGCAGTGCATAGTGACTATACGCTGCACTGTCACTGCCTCAGACTGAACATGCAGCGCAAACCCAATTGGCACTGTGCTAAATGTTTGAATATGGAGTCCAGGTTGAAATTTTAGGGTCAAAATGTCAAAAAACAACAAAGCTATGAAGAAACGTTGAATTTTTCCTATGTTTTCTCATAATGTTCTTATCTCTGCACATTTAAACAGAACAAACTCCACCCCTCCTGCTGCATACTCTCCCACCCTCTCCCTCCATTAGCATCCCCAAACTATCCTGGGTAATGCATTATAAAAATACTGCATGTAAAAGCAGGGCCCACACTGAAAATGAGATATTGTATGTCTACTGTGCTATCAAAGGTAAATACAGTGTAAAAATGTGTAAAGCCAAGACCACAGTGAAAATGAGATATTGCATCTCAGCTTGTACTGTGTAAATACATTGTAAACATGGATGAAAGCAGACCTTACTGAAAATGAAATATAGCATCTCTGCTGTACCCCATGAAAAACAAGGTATTTCATCTTATTTGACCGAGCCTGTGCAAATACAGAGTAAAAATGGCTAAAAACAAGACCTTACTGAAAACAAGACATTGCACTGCAGTTTACAAACATATGAAACTGCCAGTAGATATAGGCCAAATTGACTATCACGTCTGCTCGATTGCGCAGCACGGAGGTTAGACTCCTCCTGCAGTTTGACTATCTTGGGGATAGATACACTACAAAAATTGACAAAAGCAGGCCCCATTGAAAAAATGAGACATTGCATCTCAGCTGGTCTATCCTGATATATATACTGCAAAAATGTGTAAAAGCAGGACCACACTGAAGATTACATCTCAGCTTGACTATCCTGGGTAAATACACGTTAAAAATTGATCAAATCTGGACACCAATGAAAATGAGGATATAGCATCTTTGCAGTGCTGTCCTATGTAAATACAGTGTAAAATGGGTACAAATAGAACCCACTGAAAATCAGATATAGCATCTCCGCTGTACTGTCCTGGATAAATACAGTGCTAGAATGTGCAAAGGCAGGACCCCACTGAAAATTAGATATTTAAGCAATAATGCCCGACAGGGTGTGTGTTCTGCTGGTATAGCATCATGCCTTGGGTGGTTGGGCACGAGGCTGCAGGCCGAGTGTGTCCAATACCTGAGTCATGACATTATTCCAGCACAACACACACCCTGGAGAGCATTATTACTATTATACAATGGCTTGTTCTAATACAGAATAAAAAAAATAACTTTAAAGAATGTTTTTGTTAGTGTGGAAGAATTTTTTTTTTTGTTTCTTATGAGAAGATGCAAAGAAAGAGTAACTAATGGTCACCATGGTCCTCTACATTGGTTCACAGTGCTGAGACTAGACCCGTGATGTTGTGCTGGGATAACATCACGGGTTCAGTCCCAGACTGACCAATCAGAGACCAGGATTCTTTCTTGTCACTGTATAATTAAGCAATAATGCATGATAGGGTGTGGTATATTGTGGGATATCATCACGCCTCGGGTGGTTGGGCATGAGGCCGCAGGCCGAGTGCATCCAACGACTCCAGTAACAGTATCCACGATATACACCCTAGCGTCTGTGTGCAATATAATTATGAACAGGAATACAAGTTTTAGCAGTAAAAAAAAAAGTGTTTAAATCCTTCTGAAAAGGTATTTTCTGAGGTGGTGGAGGAGTACATTTTAATAAAGTAGTTCCTGGAGGGTTCTTTGGGCAGCTGTTGTAAATCGAGTTTGTGTAGAGGAGGTCTGGAGTTTATGTCTCCAGTAGGTGGTGCTGCTGTTTGTTGCTTCTCATGTGCATGCTGTAGTGATGTTTCTTGAGTATTGTAGATCATCCTCCACCTCCACGTCATTGCCCTGCGATAGTTTAAGTGTACATTGCTCGGTTGATTTTATATTTATGTTGTATTTAGCAAGTCGCCACTCGCTATCCCTCCTGAATCTCATGAGGTACAGTGAAAAGTACCTGGCCAAGCCATGCTTCATACAGCTAACACTGGACTGAAGGGGGGCAGCCGTTTTACTGTGAGTTAAACGGGGGAATATGATATGTCACTAGAGTGGGCGGGTTGATGATGCATCAGTTCTACTGCGTGTTAAATGGGAAAGTGGTATCTGGCACGAGGAGCGAGAGGAGCGGGCTGGTCAATGATGTAAGGTTAGTGGGGTGGTCAGCAGCTGTTGTTTTGTATGAGCGACGTTTTTTTTTCCTTCCAGTTAATTTTCCCTCGAGCGGAGGTTGTGTTGTTGTCTGGGGAGGGGGGGGGCGTGCACATGTTGTCGTTTTCATATTAGGCTGGGAGTTGCATTTAAAGTTAAGAGCTGCTGTTGCTGTTGGAGGAATTTCTTGAAAGTAAGAAGTGAGAAGGCTGGTTACTGGAGGTTTTCTGAAGCTATGATGATGTAGCCCGATATCATCATGGCTTCGAAACCCTCTCGGCCAATCAGCTTGCTCCATTTACGACCGCCGGTTCATAATGCCTGTCAGCTGTGCTGTCCTGGCTAGATATATAGCTAAAAGATATTGCTTCTCTGCAGTTGCATCTTGGATAAATACATTGTAAACATGTGTAAAAGCAGGACCTCACTGAAAACAAGATATTACAGCTAAGCTGGGATATCCTGTCTAAACACATGGTGAAAAGGGTAAAATCTGAACCCCACTGAAAATGAGATATTGCATCCCAGCCAGCATATCCTGGGTAAATATGCTGTAAAAACATATAAAAGCAAGACCCACCGAAGATGAGATGTACCATCTCCACTGTGCTGTCCTACATAGATACATAGATGCTGTCAGCAGATAAGGGCCTTGTGGCCCATCCAGTCTGCCCTATCCCTCTTTCTAATGCTTAAGGTACCCTAGATGCTACAAGCCCCCCCTTCACCCTAGCTTGAGAGTTCCCATGTGCCTATCCCAAGCAATCTTGAATCCTTGAACTGTGGCCCCCCCCACCACCACTTCCTCAGGGAGACTGTTCCATCTCTCCACCACCCTTTCAGTGAAGTAGAATTCCCTCATGTTCCCTCTAAGTTTTCCCACCTTTTAGTTTCATGCTGTGCCCCCTTGTTCTGATATTTCCCTTCATGTGAAAGATGATCCCCTCTGGTACCCTGTTGATCCCCTTTAGATATTTGAAGGTCTCTATCATGTTTGTTTTAGTTCAACATTTATTTTTATACAGGATACAGATTGGTTAGGGTGTGACCCCCATTTGCAACAATGTCCTGTGGCTTATAAAATACAAACATACATTAAATTACATAATACTGACTAACAAACAAGTAATTTCCTTTAACAAAACTTTACAAAATATATTACAATTATTTATAACATACACAATTAGATGTCAAGTACTTGTACAAAGCAGTCTTGAAGCTTGAAGAGCCTGTTAATAAGTGTATGTCCCCCCTCTCTCCGTTCCTCCAGGGAGTATGTATTTAGAGCTCTGAGTCTCTCCTCATACAACTTATGCTGCATCCCTGACACCAGTTTTGTCACCCTCCTCTGTACTGTTTCCATCATGTCTATGTCTTTTTGGAGATGGGGCATCCAGAACTGAAAACAGTCCTCCAGATGAGGCCTTACCAGGGAATTGTACAATGGTACCACCACTTCCCTCCTTCTACTTATTATACCCCTCCCTATGGACCCTAGCATTCTGTTAGCCTTTCAAACTGCTTTGTCATACTGTTTAGCCACTTTGAGGTTGTCTTCTATGACTAACCCAAGATCCCTTTCCTCTGTGGTGTCCTCCAGTGTTACCCTGTCTAGTTCATGCTCAGCCCTAGGATTCCCTCTCCCTAGGTGCATAATCTTGCACTTTTTTGCATTGAAACCCAACTGTCATTCATTGGACCAGTTTTCTAGCCTCTTTAGATCCCTCTTCATTTTTTCTATACCTTCCTGTGTATCTACCCTGTTACATAGCTTTGTATCATCCACAAACAGGCTAATCCTCCCTTCTAGACCCTCTGCAAGATCGCTTATGAAGACATTGAAGAGCACTGGTCCCAGCACTGATCCCTGGGGTACACCACTTGTTACTCATCCCTCCTGTGAGCTAACTCCATTTACTACCACTCTCTGTGTTCTGTTACTCAACCAGTTTCTAACCCATGTGAACACCTCAGTCCCCACCTCCAGATTTGCCAGCTTGTGGATTAGTCTCCTGTATGGGACTGTGTCGAAGGCCTTTCTGAAGTCCAGATAGGTCACATCTACTGCTCTGCCCTGGTCTATTTCCTTTGTCACCCACTTAAAGATATCAATCAAGTTGTTCTGACATGACCTCCCTGCATTGAATCTGTGTTGCCTTGTATCCTGCAGCCCCTTGTCTCTAGGTAGTCCACCAGCATTTCCTTAAGTAGGGTTTCCATCATTTTACCTACTATTGAGGTCAAACTGACCGGGCAGTAGTTTTCTGCCTCCTTCGTGCTACCACTTTTGTGCAGGGTACCACTTGTGCCCTCCTCCGCTCCTCCAGAACCATTCCTGTTTCTAGTGATCCACTGAACAGCTTAGCCAGAGGTTTAGCCAGTTCCTTCTGGAGCTCCTTTAGGATCCTCAGGTGTATCCCATCAGGCCCCATAACTTTATCCACCCTAAGCTGTTCTAGCGCTCTTTTTCCTCTGTCCTCTGAAAAAGGTCTAAAGTCCACCCCTTCTCCCTGTTTGTCCTTCTCCATTAATGGGGGACTATCGCCATTGTCTTCTTCCATGAATACAGAGCAGACGTATTTGTTGAGAATGGTCGCCTTGTCAATGTTTCTGTCCACTACCCTGACTCCCTCTTCCCTAAGTCTAACAATCCTTCCCCCTGTCTTCCTTCTGTCACTAATATACCTAAAGAATGCCTTCCCTCCTTCCTTCACTTATTTAACTAGCTTTTCCTCAGTTTCAGCCTTTGCTGCCCTTACTGCCTTGTTCACTTCCTTTCATTTTTCCAAGTATTCTTGCCAGTCCTCTTTGCTTTGTGTTGCCTTGTATCTCAGAAATGCCATCTTTTTTCCTCTTACTAGCTCTGCTACTCCCCTCGAGAAGCACAGTGGTTTCCTCTTTCTGTTGCTGCTTCCTGGATAGATACTGTGTAAAAATGTATAATAACAGGATCCCAATGAGATATTGCCTGTCAGCTGGTCCATCCTAGATAACCACATTGTAAAAACTGGTAAAAGCAGGACCTCACTGAAAATGAGATATTGCATCTCAGCTTGGCTGTCATGAGCAAATACAGTATATAGCAAACATTTGTAAAAGCAGGACACTGTTGAAAATGAGATACTGCATATCAGCTGTGCTATAATGGGTAAATACATTGTAAAAATGGCTAAAAGCAGGATCCCACTGAAAATGAGATATTGCAACTCTGCTGGGCTATCTTCAGTAAATACACTATAAAAATGGATAAAGAAGACCTTACTGAAAATAAGGTATTTCGTCTCATCTGAGCTATCCTGGGTAAATACAGTGTAAAAATGGCTAAAAGCAGAACCCAACTGAAAACAAGATATTACATCTCAGCTGGGCTATCCTGGATAAATACATGACTGAAAAAATGGGTAAAAGTATGACCCCACTGAAATAAGATAATGGCATCTCAGTTAATCTATCTTGAGAAAATAATTGACAAGAACTGAAAAAATGGGTAAATATAGGACTCGGCTGAAAATGATGTAACATCTACACTAGGCACCAGGTTATTTAGATAAATACATTGTAACAATTGTTAAAAAGGCAAGACTCCACTGACAATGATATATTGCATTTCAGATGGTCTACCCTGGGTAAATACATCACAAAAATGTTTAAAAGCAGGAAAGACCACACTGAAAACATGATACAGTATTACATCTCATTCGCTCTATCCTAGGGAGAAGAAAATGCAAAAATGTGTACTGGCAGAATCCCACTGAAAAGGATATATTTGCATCTTAGTATGTCTGTCCTGGAAAAAAATACACCGTAAAACTGGTAGAAGCAGGACTGAAAATGAAATTCAACATCTTAACTATGGTATCCTGGGTGGAGTCAAAATATTCAAAACCAGCACCCTCACTGAAATGAGATGCTTCATCTCGGTTCACCTATACTGGGTAAGGTAAATACATGGAAAAGATGGGTAAAAGCAGAACCCCACAGAAAACCAGATATTGCATCTCAGCTTGGCTCTCAAACATACCTTGTACAAACTGGTAAGCAAGCAAAACTTCACTGAAAACAAGCTATTGTATCTCAGCTGGTCTATCCTGGAATCAACTGCTCTAGCCTGATTAACTTTTAATAAACTAACTTTTATTTCAAGGCTCTTAAGCCTGCCTACATCATCAAGCTTATTTATTTATTTATTTATTGAAATGTTTCACCAGGAAAGGTACACTAAGCAACTTAATGCTCGTCTCACAGCACATCCTGGGAGAAGGGGGAGTGGAATGAACAACATATTTAAGTGATACAAAACAAAACGAAAACAGTACGGAGAGAGGAACATAATATATATGATGATCAATGTATACATAGTAATACAGTGTAATCATACAGGGAATTCATGATGACTCAATAACAGTAAGGAAGGGAAGCATGAGTAACAAGACACATGAAGTAAGTGCTAGGTAATTAAGTGCGATAGGTGGATGGAGGAGGAGGAGGAGGTGTGGAGAGGGGAGAGCAAGTAGGCAAGGAGGGGGTCAAGAGCATGAACAGTTTGTGGTCAGGTAGTTGAGTAGAGCTGAAGTGAGGGAGTTCAGTGAGGAGGAGTGGCGAATTTGTGGAGGGAGAGCATGCCACAGTTTTGGCAGATGGTGCGAGAAAGCTTTTTGGCCAGAGGTTGTAGATCTGTTGGGGAAAAAGAAGGTGCGTTGGTTGTCAGATCTCAGAGAGTAATGGGTGGGTGGAGGGGTACTAAGGGAGAAGTAAAGGTAGGAGGGGAGAGAACCAAGCCAGAATTTAGAGATGAACTTGGTATCATGTAGCATACGATGATTTTGGAGCATGAGGACATTTAGGGACCAGTACAGGTCACAGTGATGGGTGAGGTGGGGGGGCATCTAGAGTAAAGTGGTAGAAGGAGCTATAGAGAGAGTCCAGTTTGGATAGGGAGGCCTGTGGGGTAGCACTATAGACTATGTCACAGTAGTCAAATATAGGCAAGATCATCCTCAGTACTAGCTCACACCTGGCCGCGAGTGGGATACAGCAGCTATTTCTGTATAGGGCACCAAGTTTGGGCTTGAGTTTTTTTCTGAATGGCCTCAATGTGTACTGTAAATGTAGGTGTCTATCCAGCCAGCACCAAGATGCCTGAATGAGGAGGAGTCATCAAGTACAGTCCCATCTAGGGTGTGGAATATGGGTAGGGAACTTAGCCTAGCTAGTCTCTGCCTAGTTCCAAATGTCATAGAAATGGTTTTCTTGGCATTTAGAAAGAGTTGATGAGAATTAAACCAGTGTTGGACTCTAGAGAAGTCAGACTGGAGCCTGATAGTGACATCAGTGATCAATTTGCCAGATGTAAATAGAACAGTGTCATCAGCATACTTGTGGATGCTGGAAGTGGAGCAGGCCTGGGGGAGATCATTTAAAAAAATGGAAAACAGAATGGGTCCAAGCACCGAACCCAGGGGAACACCGGTAGTTATGGGCAAGAGGGAAGAGGTGACATCGGCAATTTTAACTGATTGAGACCTGCCAGACAGATAGACACTGAACCAACCTGTGGCAGAAGAGGAAAGACCAGTGGCCGAGAGGCAGTTCAGGAGGAGAGGGAGTGAGACCATGTCAAAGGCTTTCACCAGATCAACAAAGATCGCTGCGGTAATGTGACTTTTGTCAAAGCCAGAGTAGATGGTCTCAGTTAGTCTCAGCAGAGACGTGGTAGTAGAATGTAACTTCCAAAATCCAGATTGGAATGGGGTGAAGAACCCAGAGTCAGATAGGAAGGAGGAGAGTTGGTTGAGGACTATATGTTCTTGTAGTTTAGCTAGGGTAGGTAGAAGAGAGATAGGTTGATAGTAGCCAGGTGTGGAGGAGTCGCCCCCGCCTTAGGGAGCGGGAGCACGACTGCATGTTTTCATACTGACAGAACAAAAGCTGTGATGAAAGAGAGGTTTAATATGAGAGAGAGTGGGTAGGCAATAGCAGAAGCAGAGAAGGAGAGTAGTCTAGAATCCAGACCATCAGGAGAGGAGCCTTTAGAGGGAGTGATGGCAAGGAGCCTGGAGGATGGTATCAGGGGAGACAGGAGAAAAGGAGAACTGGGAGGGGACTGGAAGAGGTAGGGAGGGCAAGGAGGGTAGAGTGCAGCAAAGGGGGGGGAGGTTGAGAGGGCTGAGAGGAGGCATGCGGGGCAATGGAGAGGAGAGGGGTCGGGGGGAGAGGAGAGAACACCAGACCATTGGAGGAGCCTGGTAGGGAAACCAGCAGAGAAGAGGCACAGGTAGAAAAGTGGGAGTTAAAGCATTCAGCAATAGCCACAGGATCAGAAAAGACAGATTGGTTGAGCTTGTGGGTAGGGGTGGAGGGTTAGTGGCCAGAAAGAAGAGGGAGTGAACGACCTTCCAGAATTTGGCTGGATTGTTTGTATTAGATAGGAAGTTTGATTTGAAGTGTTCAGCTTTTGCTAGGCAGATTGCTTTAGTGCAGCCATTCCGAAGTTCACGGTAGTGTTAGAGATCATGATGACAGCAGCTAGCTTTAGCCTGACACCATGCAATGTCACAAGCCCATTGGCAAGCCAGGAGTTCAGGTGTGACCCAGGGGAGATGCCCACCACGGACCCTTGTTTTGCGGAGTGGGGCATGGGAATTCCAAATTTGGAGGAACTTGGTGTTGAAAGCGTCAAGGGCTATGTCAGCTGAGGCCGCTGAGGTGAGGGGAGACCAGTCAGTGGAAGTGAGGTCATAGAGAAGAGATTGGTGGCTGAGAGAAGCATAGGGTCTAGTGAGAATTATTTTAGGTGGGTGTTTAGTCCTATGGATCTTACGTACCATGAAGGTCTTGTGATGGTTGTGACATGGACAGCCAGTTCTGAGTGCTGTATCATTTTTTTTAATACAAAATGCATTACTGACTGTCTCTGCTGAGAAATCTGGTACTCTTGAAATGACCTCACTCCCCCAGGTGTCAGCATGAAAGATGAAAGCCATGAGAAAAGGCTGAAACTGCATGTGAGATCACACTCACACACACTCACACAGGTTTTTAGATACTGGGGGTGGGATATTCAGAAAAGTTGCACCATACGCAACCCACTGATGCACCCCAACACGATATTCAAAAGAGGAATGTGCATGGCACAAATCCTGATGCACCAGAGCGCATCAGTAATGTATGCAGCTCAAGTGGGGGGGCATGCCCATGCATACTCTGCACATCCTGATGTTCAGCGTGGGATGTGCTGAGCAGATGCAAGTGCATCCCGTACCTGCGCCACACACAGTTGAGCAAAATAAACATAGAGCAACAGCTGGCCACCCACAGGTGAGCTGCCATATTGCAGGGTGCAACACAGCAGCTGCCAGCTGTGGGTGGCCAACCGAGCTCCGGCAGCACCTTCGTGGTAGCACTGCCTCCCCTCCCCATGCCCGATCGTGGGCATACAGTATGTATTAAAACAAATGATCCAATATCCCTGGTGGTCCAGTGGACTGCTCCCAGCCAGATCGCAGGCTTTAGTGTTTAAATGAATTGTCCAATATTCCTGGTGGTCCAGTGGACCGCGTCCAGCCATATCATGGGCATAGGGTATAGATAATGCCATACCAATCCATCCCTGGTGGTCAATGGTGCCCTCCCACCCTCCCACCGGGCCCCACCACCCCACTCCCCAGTCAGTGGCAGGTGGCAGCTTCCCACCTGCAAGCCACCCGCAGCCCGCTGACTGACTGTGTACAGTAGGGCTGTCGTCCATTGGTCCACAGTGTGGGCCAATGGGCATGTAGCTGTACGTACTACACAGTCCAGAAATGTGAATGGATCCATTCACAGTTCTGGACTAGCGCACTGACTGCTGCCATGTCCTTGGCCCATGCTGTGGATCAATGGGCATACAGTCCTACTGTATGCAGTCAGTCACGGGTGGTGGGGTGGCTTGTGGTGGGAGCTGCCACCCACCACTGACTAGGGGAGCAGGGTGGTGGGGCTCCAGTGGGCGGGTGGGAGGGAGTACCGCTGGACCACCAGGGATGGATCTGTATGGCATAATCCATAACTTACACCCGTGATTGGGCTGGGAGCGGTCCACTGGACCACCAGGGATATTGGACAATTCATTTAAATACTAAAGCCAGTGATCAGGCTGGAAGCAGTCCACTGGGCCACCAGGGATGGACAATTCATTTAAATACTAAAGCCCGTGATGGGGCGACAGGGCACTTGCGCTTTGCAGGGTGTAAAGTCCCTGCCAGCTGTAATGCAGGGCGCAAGGCGCAAGTCACCAGGGATAGGCATACCTACATGCAAATGGGGCCATAATGACATGCAAATGGTCCCATTTGTGCCTTGCATGAATTATGGCCCCATTTGCATATGCACTTGTGAATATCGTGGTTGATGCACCTAGCGCAATGGCACTTGCACTACCGCATCCCCCTGCCCCTCTCTGGCCACTTGCACTTGTGCAGTGCCACTGCACCATGCACAATGCAGGTGGCCACAGCATGATATTCAATGGTGCTGAGCCATGGCCCTTGACTATCACCTTGTCAGTGCCCTGGCACATCCCAGTTGCACTGCACCCAGGCTTGTGCCACAGCCTGGCACAGTCTGGATATCCCAACCCAGGTGTTACATGGCAGGCATGAAGTTAATGGCAGAGTAGAACAGACCTTAATCAAGGATCTTCTGTTTGTCTGAGTTAATTATAGCAGTAGTTGCAAAAAGGGAAATCAATATCCCTTTTTATGACGTTGGAGGAAAATCCAAGATATTACATAAGGGTGCGAAGTCATAAATGTTTCTTTGATGTCTATGAGGGACAGTAGACCCTCTACATCAAAGGGTTATATGAGAAATTGAATTATGCTGAGGTCACAGGATCGTAATGCCTTATTAGGACATCCTGTTTCATAGATATATTTTTTTATATATCCTGACAGGGAGAAGCTAGGTGACCTCCTGCAAAGAGGCGGGGTAAAAGCCAGCTTTTAATTTAGTCTGTTTTATTTCACAGAGACACTTTTATCTAGACTCTGACCAAGAAAACATCCTTGGGCACTTTTAAGCAGGTATTTAGAAAAATAGACAACATCTAAATATTGTGGTAAGAATTTGCACTGTTTAAACCTTGTTCTTTTAAAAGATTTGTATGTCTTGTGATATAACAGTTCTGTAGTTTGTGTTTTACATATTTTTATCTATTTTAGTAAAACTCTTTTTAGAACTTGCTTGGTCTGTCTTTGATTTCTTTCCTGTTGTAAGTGGAGTGTATATGGTTACAGCAGACACTGTGCATAAGCTTGAATGGTAGTACCAAACTGGAAAGGTAAGAATAATCGGAAGTCTTTATTTAAGTTTTTAAGGGTTCATTTACTGTATACCTGGTTAAGTGCCCATAGGCAAAGATATCTGGCCCCCCGAAGACAGAAATATCTTGAGCCTGTGCATTAGGTACGCTAGCAAGAAGTTCACAGTTTGAATCTCTCCAAGAATTTGGGACCAAACATTGATTTGAACCCACAAAACAGACAAGAGGGTTACCTTGTTCTGTTAAACTGTTCACCAGACTGTGCTCAGAGGTTGGTATTTTGGGAGTAGAGGGCCTGACCTGCTGAGTGGGTGTGACAGATTGGTTGGTGGTAGTGGCATAATTGTGGTATCACAAGCTTTATTGCTCTGTGTCAGCTTGAGACCGTAAGCTCTCTTGCAAAGAAAGAAAAAGACAGAGTTTTATTTTAAAAAGGAAACAGAACTATATATCACTTGGCGTACAGTCATGTTCCTACCCATTTTATTTTGTTTTCCTAAAGTGCAAGTCAGAGTAGCCATAGTCAGGGAAGAAGATGGCTTCTGACTACAGCAGACACACTGTAGATTACTTGAAGCAGTAGTGCAGGGACAGAGGAGTCCTGTTTGAGGTGACAGCCAAAAAGCAGAACCTCATAGAGGCCCTCATGATAGCAGATATCCAGAGCAGCAAGTCACAGACCGCGACTGAAAGGGACCAGACCTTGAGTGTGGCAGGACTAGTGGCAAGTGCAGAGTCCAAATCTGGTGAGGAGGACAGCAGGGCCACTTTCAGTGAAGGGCCACAGCAGCAGGAGAAGGTCACCAGTATCCTGAAACCAGAGGTACTCAGGCTGCAAATTGAGTTGTGCAGGATGGAGCTGGAGTTCCAAGAGAAAAGAGAGCAAAAACACCAAGAGGCAGAGCAAGAGAAGTGAGAGGTGGACCTTGAGGCAGAGTGAGAATACAGAGAGGCAGAGAGGGAACAGTGAGAGGCAGAGTGACAACAGAGGGAGACAGACTGTGAGAAGCGTGAGCACCAGTGAGCTGTAGAGGAGAAGAGAGAATGAGAACTCCAAGACGCAGACCATGAGGAGCAGGAGCGCCAGAGGCAACATGAACTGAAGAAGATACGACTCTGACCAGTGGCACAAGAGCAGGTAAGTGGCTTGGGTTTAACTGGGACTGCAGGACTGGGTTACAAATTGAATTCCAAATTAATAGCCGAATTTAAGGAGGGGGAGGATATGGATGCCTTTTTAAACTCTTTGGAAAAAGTTTGTATTCAGGCTAAAATTCCTAGAGAGTCCTGGAGCTTCCAGCTATCCCCGTTACTTACCGGGAAAGCTTGGGATGCATTGGGTCAAATGGAGAATGAGGACAGTAATAATTACAGCAAATTAAAAGCTGCACTGTTAAAAAGGTTTGAATTAACTGCTGAATCATACAGAGCTAAATTCCATAAGCTCAGGAGAAGCCCTGATGTGAGCTACGAGGAGCTAGCCATGGAACAACGACAGTTTTTAAAACATTGGTGGGAAGGAATTGAGGCAAACTCTGCTGATAAAATTGAAAATGTGATTTTATTAGAACAGATTTATTGGGCTCGCCCAGCAGAGCTAAAAACCTGGCTAGAGGACCGAGATCCCAAAGCAGTGTAAGAGGCTGCTGAACTCTCGGACCACTATGCCGAGAGCAGACCCGCTCTGAGAGCAAATGGGATGGGTGTGGTTGTGCAGAAAGGCAAAAGTGTGCCTTCAGGGCAGCTAAAACCCTCACTGCCTCCACCGAAACCAGTTAGCCCTAGGATTCAGAGAAAAGATTTCTCTGAGAGAAGAAATGAATGTTGGTTGTGTAAAGAAACTGGGCATATTGCCAGACAGTGTCCCAAAAAGGTGAGCAATAATACACAACAGGGTGCTAGAAAGGAAGTAGATTGTTTATGTGTCCCTGGAAGCATGCCAGTGAACATGAGGGAACACATGCACCCAGTCATGGTGGATGGTGTACAGATGCAAGGGTTAAGGGACACAGGGGTATCCTTGATCTTGGTAAAGGGAGACCTGGTACAGCCTGGTCAGCTTATACCCAATAAATACGTCACTGTACAGGACTTCACTGGTTAGGCGAAAACATTGCCCCTCACTAGTGTTCTCTTAGACTGGGGTGAAACAGGGGGAACTGTGCAACAGGTGGCTGTAGCCAAAACATTAGCAGTGGATGTGATCCTGGGTAACAATTTCCAACAGGGAATGGTATGTGCAGTTACCTGTAGCCAAGCTGCAAGGGAAAATTGTGGTTCCCTGAACCCCACAGAAGCCATTGTGGAAACCGCTGAGAGACTGGTTCCCCAGCCTGTGTATCCTGTTATGGAGACTGATAAAAAGGGGTAGAAATTTCCCCAGTAGCAAGTGACCACACAGCTACAGAGGGTTACTCCAAAGAGGAAGGGGTGACCTCTTGTCAGAGGGTTGGGATTGACAGTGATTCTGAGTGCCCTGACGCTAGTGCTAGGGACCCTAGTTTAGTGAATGAAGGGGACCTGTCCCATGCCTTGGGAACGTGTGATGGGTTTGCAGCTGCTCAGAGAAGTGACCCTAGTTTAGAGAAGCTGAGGGCTTGGGCAGACTCTGACAGAACACAGGGGGGTGATGGCAGACATAAGGTTTACTGGGAAAATGGACTTATGTATACTCAGGCAGTACAGACAGAGGGAGGGATGCTAGGCAGGCAGCTTGTCATTCTCCAGGGGTATCGTGAGCAGTTGCTGAAAATTGCACATGATATTCCCTTGTCTGGTCATCTGAGAATCGCACGCACTATGCAGCGGTTAACCCAGAATATCTACTAGCCTAACTTCACCCAGCAGGTGAAGGAGTATTGCAGGTCTTGTCACCGGTGCCAGGAAATGGGGAAGGCGGGCAAGAAAACCCAAGCCACCCTGATTCCATTGCCCATAGTGAAGGAGCCATTCCAGAAGGTGGGAATGGATATTGTGGGGCCTTTAAATACCCCCAGCTCCTCAGGGAACAGAGTCATCCTGACTGTGGTGGATTATGCCACCCGGTACCCAGAGGCAGTCGCCCTATCCTCACTGAGTACAGACAAAGTGGCAGATGCCTTACTTGGGATTTTCTCCCATATTGGGTTTCCACAGGAGGGTATCACCAATCGGGGGGGGTTCCTTCATGTTGGATCTGATGAAATGTTTATGGGAGAAGTGTGGGGTGGTGTAGAGATGCATGACACCATATCACCCACAAGCCAATGGACTTGTGGAATGATTTAATGGTACCCTAAAGTCAATGCTCCAGGCATTTGCTGAACAGCATGGGAGGGACTGGGAGAAATACCTTCCCCATCTGTTGTTTGCATACAGGGAGGTGCCCCAAGAGTGAACAGGATTTTCCCCCTTCGAACTCTTATATGGACGCTGTGTACATGGGCCCCTAAACTTGATCCGGGAGGACTGGGAAGGCAAGCACGCTGCCCAGGGGACTCCCACTGTGGATTACATCCTTAGGTTTAGGGAAAGGCTGAAGGAGCTTATGGGGACAGCTCAGATCAACCTAGCAGCTGCCCAACAGAAACAAAAAAAGTTGCATGACTGCAGAGCCAGAGCTCGCTCGTACATGGTGGGTCAGGAAGTCATGGTCCTTATTCCGGTCCAGAAAGACAAGCTGCAAGCTGAGTGGGCAGGACCATACAAAGTGGTTAGGAAGGTAAATTATGTGAACTACATTGTGGAGTTACCTGACAGAAGACAGACAGAAAGGATGTACCATGTCAACATGATGAAGCCATTTGCAAATAGGGCTGACATGGTGTTTGCAGTGTGTAGTCATGGGGAGGGGACGGAAGGAGGAGACCCCCTTCTGGACTTACTGGAAGAAAGTAAGTGGGAGTTCTCTGTGGAGGCAGTAAAATTGCCTCCCCAGCTGGACCCGGCCCAGATCCAGAAAGCAAGGGAGGTTTTAGCAGACTTTCCCCATTGTTTAGCACCAAGCCTGGACCAACCCCCTTAGCGATGCACGATGTGGAGACAGGGACACAGACGCCCATACGGCGGACAGTATATCGGGTGTCAGAGGCTGTCCAAAAGGACATTAGGAGGGAAGTGGAGGAGATGCTGGATTTAGGGGCAATCTAGAGATCCCACAGCCCCTGGGCCTCACCTGTAGTCCTTGTGCCCAAGCCAGATGGCTCAACTCATTTCTGTGTGGACTCTTGTGGACTGAATTCAGTCACAAAGTCCGATGCCCACCCGATGCCCCAGGCGGATGAACTCCTGGACAAGGTGGGAGGGACGACCTACCTCACGACCATTGAATTGAGAAAGGGGCATTGGCAGGTAGAGTTGACAGACAAATCTAAGGAGAGGTCAACCTTCATCACTCCAATAGGCTTATTTGAGTTTAAAGTAATGCCTTTCGGAATGAAGAATGCCTGGCCACTTTTCAAAGGTTGGTGAACCAGGTGTTAAATGGTGCTGAGGAGTACGCCGTGGTGTAGCTGGATGACAATGCCATCTTTAGTACCAGCTGGGAGGAACACCTATCCCACCTTAGGGAAGTGCTGGACAGGATACAGAGGGCCGGGCTCACTGTCAAAGCTGAGAAATGCCAGGTGGCCATGGGAGAAGTGACATACCTCGGGCATGTGGTAGGCTGGGGACAGCTCCGTCCTAACCAAATAAAGATAGAGGTGATCCAGGCATGGCCCAGACCAGAAACTCAGAAGCAGGTCAGGAGTTTTCTAGGGACAGCAGGGTAATACAGAAAATTTGTACCCAATTACAGTGCCCTGGTTGCTCCCCTATCTGACCTGACAAAGAAAAGGATGTCAAAGAAAATTACCTGGGGCCCAGCCTGTGTGGAAGCCTTTACCAAACTAAAGGAGGCACTGTGCAGTGCTCCTGTTTTGACAAGTCCTGACTATAGCAAGACCTTTATAGTCCAGACCAACGCCTCAGACGTGGGTATTGGGGCAGTACTGAGTCAGACATCTAGCTAAGGGACAGATCACCCAGTAGTGTACCGGAGTAGGAAGTTACTTCTTAGGGAGCAAGCGTACTCCATGGTGGAAAAGGAGTGACTTACCATAGTGTGGGCCCTAAAGAAATTAGAGCCATACTTATATGGGCAGCATTTTGTGGTGCAGACTGACCACAACCCCCTGGTTTGGCTGAGGCAGATGGGGAAAAAACAATGGCAGACTGCTAAGATTGAGTCTTGCTGTACAAGGTTATGATCTGAGAATCATACATAAGGCTGGAGCCAAAAACCAGAACTCAGATGGGCTGTCTAGGGTCTATGAGGAGTGAACTGATTTGGGAAACTCATCCCATGTAGGGGATAGAACCTCCAAATTCAGTCTAGGTGGGGAGGAACTGTGATGTGGACAGCCAGTTCTGAGTGCTGTATCATTTTTTTTAATATAAAATGTATTACTGACTGTCTCTGCTGAGAAATCTGGTACTCTTGAAATGACATCACTCCCCCTCCCCAGGTCTCAGCATGACAGATGAAAGCCATGAGAAAAGGCTGAAACAGCATGTGAGATCACACACACACACTCACTGGTTTTTAGATACCAGGTGTTACATGGCAGGCCTGAAGTTAATGAAAGAGTAGAACAGATCTTGATCAAGGATCTTCTGTTTGTCTGAGTTAGTTATAGCTGTAGTTGCAAAAAGGGAAATCAATATCCCTTTTTATGATGTTGGAGGAAAACCCAAGTTATTACACAAGGATCGAAGTAATAAATGTTTCTTTGATGTCTATGAGGGACAGTAGACCTTCTACATCAAAGGGTTATATGAGAAACTGAATTATGCTGAGGTCACAGAATCTTAATGCCTTATTAGGACATCCTGTTTCATAGATATATTTTTTATATATCCTGACAGAGAGGATCTAGGTGACCTCCTGCAAAGAGGTGAGGTAAAAGCCAGCTTTTAATTTAGTCTGTTTTACTTCACAGAGACACTTTTATCTAGACTCTGACCAAGAAAACATCCTTGAGCACTTTTAAGCAGATATTTAGAAAGACAGACAAAATCTAAATATTGTGGTAGGAATTTGCACTGTTCTTTTAAAAGATTTGTATGTCTTGTGATGTAACAGTTCTGTATTTTGTGTTTTGCATATTTTTATCTATTTTAGTAAAACTCTTTTTTAGAACTTACTTGGCCTGTCTTTGATTTCTTTCCTGTTGTAAGTGGAGTGTATATGGTTACAGCAGACACTGTGCATAAGCTTGAATGGTGGTACCAAACTGGAAAGGTAAGAATAATCTGAAGTCTTTATTTAAGTTTTTAAGGGTTCATTTACTGTATACTTGGTTAGGTGCCCGTAGGCAAAGATATCTGGCCCACCGAAGACAGAAATATCTGAGCATGTGCATTGGGTAAGCTAGCAAGACGTTCACAATTTGAATCCCTCCAAGACTTAGGACCAAAGGTTGATTCAAACCCACAAAACAGACAAGAGGGTTACCTTGTTCTGTTAAACTGTTCACCAGACTGCACTCAGAGGTTGGCACTTTGGGAGTAGAGGGCCTGACCTGCTGAGTGGGTTTGTGACAATGGTCACTGATACAATCCGGTAGGAGACCACAGGATACTATTCTATGCGGGTGGGAAGTGAGGAAAAGGTTGAGCAGGGAATGGTTTAATGTTTTGTTGTTTAGGTGAGTGGGTTCGCGGATGAGTTGACTAAGATTTAAGGCTTCAATAGAGGTACGGGTAGGGGACAGTGATGAGGCCAGCCAGTTTAGGTTAAGATCGCCCAGGATATAAAGTTCACCCCTGATGGCCAGGGTAGTAAGCTTCATAAGGAGGGCAGTGATATTTGCATGAGGCTGCCCTGGACAGCAATAAACACCAGCAACGAGAATAGGAGCTTTGTAGGGAAAGGAGATTTTAATAAGAAGGGCCTCAGAGAAGCATGGCTAGAGGCGGTAAAGGTAAGAGTTAACTGGAGAGAAGAGGAGGTGTAACTAGACACTTCACCACCTCTCCCTTTCCGATCCTGTCTAGTGATAGTGAAGCCTGGGATAGAGACAGCATGGTAAGGGATGTTACTTGACAACCAGGTTTCAGAGATCACGATGATGTCGGGAGTATATAAATGCACCATGGATTGTGGTTGGGAGATTTGGGGAGCAAGACTTCTTAGGTTTAGGTGGATTATTTTAAGGCCATGAGGGAGTGTAAGCGGAGTGGTGCCAGGTTGGGTGCCGGTTGGCTGCATAGCGGTATGAGGCCCAGGATTAGGGTGGATATCACCAGAAGCTAGGAGTAGCAGCAACAGTAAAAGATGGTGGTGCTTGTTTGTTTTGTGTAGGCCATGGGAAAGTCTTTTGGAGGTTAGAGATGAGGGCGAGAGGAACATGGGAGAAGCTGCCATTTTATGGAGCGTAGGGAGCCGTTCAGGCACGCAGGAACAACCCGAAACCCAACAAAGGGGCAGATGGGATTGACTATAAAGTTCTTAAACAGTACATTGCCACTCTCATGGTTCCTATCACCAATCTTTTCAATCATGCCCTCTGTTCAGGCTTTTTCCCTGACACCTGGAAAACTGCCACCATTAAACCTTTATTCAAGTCTGGATCCAGAAATGACACTACAAACTACTACCCAACCTCCCTCCTTGCCCCTCTCTCAAAAATAATCAAGAAAGTAATTCACACACAACTCACCACCTACCTCAAATCCTTCAACTTACTTTCCAGTACCCAGCACGGTTTTTCGATACCCCTTTCTACTGTACCAGTCAAGCTCAGAACTCTGTCTCCTACGCTGGAACTAAACTGTACAACAAGCTACCCCTCAATATTCAGGCCTGTAAGACCATCCATTCTTTCAACTCCTCCTTCAAGGCCCACATCCTTGGTCTGGTCACAGCACTAAAACAGCCCTGGTAAGGTTCAAAAGCGACATCCTGAAGGCCAATGACAAAGGTCATTACGCCGGATCTACCTTTGTCGACCTGACCAAGGTGTTTGACTTTGTAGACTGTCACAGAGTGAAGTATTTTTATTTCTGGAACCTTTATTTTTCTCTCTCCTGCTTCTAGTCTGCTGCAGCAGCGCCCTCTCTAACTATTCTTTTTCTATGCCTTTGCTGTGTTTCCCCTTTCTCAGTCAGGCCACCTGGGAAAGCTCTCTACACTATCCCTACATTTCTGTTTCACTCCAGAAAGGAAAATGCCTTCGTACCCCCCCCCCCAAGTCCAAACCATAATAGTGAACTGCCTAAGCATCAGCTAGTGCTGTGCAGGATGAAAATGTACGTAACTGGCAGTAGCAATGCAAAAAGTCATCCTGTCCTTATTTAGAAAGATAATGGCTCTAGTTGTGAGGGAATAATGAGAGCTGTTTTGCCCATATAGCTGAATCGCATTTTGAATTACCCCTCGAATGTGCGTACATTCGCACCTCAAGCTGCCACACAGCAGTGCACACAGCCATGCGATGGCGTCTTTTCATTTGTTTTTACTATGGCTCAAACATTCTAGCATAGTTACCAACACCCAATCTCAGGACAGGTTATTCGGGTGCCGGCCGTTGGAAAGAAGGAGAACAGTCAGGCTGAAGGGCTAAATAACACTGAGGTACTGTATTTGTTTTTTATGTTTGAGTATCTGGTTCTGCTGCGTAAAGGTTTGCAATGCTGAAAACTAAATGCTGAATGCAGGCATAGCGCAGAGAAGTGCTGAGAAATGGAACGCTTCACATACAGTCACATATGCAAACCATTTAGGAAACTGTCTTAACTCCCTAAACGAGAAGTACTGCTTCTCTGTATTTTCCTATTTTTAGACAGCAATTAAGTTGCAGCTAGACAGAGTTCTGTGGTGCTGTGCAGACATACCAGGCATGTTTAAGGTATAACAGCAACAGCCCTGTCTATATTTATGCTGCTTTATGTCTCTTTTTGCATGTGTATAAACAATACAAGTCGGGTGTATCACTGTGTTGCTTTTTACTGAACTGAATAAACTAAACAAAGTGCAGTAGGATGGTAATAAAAGATAATGAATGCAACACAGACGTTACCTAACCTGGCTGCAGAACCTCTTCCTTGGCCTTTCCATTGTCTCTAGGAGCTGGCCGGCCCTGTTTCTCAGTACTATATACTGGTCAGTTCAAGGGGAGGAGTCTGCTACCAGGAACAGCATTACGATAAAAGAAATAAAGCATATTTATTGATATTAAATACTATACTACATAGTCTTATGCTGGATTAAATCTTATCCTGTGTTTAAAATGTGAAAATAATGGTTAAATGTTAAAATAGGGGTGTTTGAAACAAAAGGGCCAGAGTTTCAGGTAACCACCTGACCTCCACAGATATAAAGGGGTAGTTTTCATCAGATAGATAGGTGGTTGGATAGTGAGGTTGGTGGTACACTGACCTGCTGTCATGCTCTAGCTATTTCTAGAGAATGTAAATGGATGTTTGTTATTTTGTTGCTTCTGTTTATTCTTGTCATATTCAGTTCGCCTGTTTATTTTCTTAACCTAAATTTGCTGGCTTTAAAAAAAATTTGCCTAAGTAATTGCTTGGTCCAACCTGACATCTCTGACTCTGCGTCCATCCTTGACCATGACCCTCTGACATAGACCATTCCCTCCTCCTCAACACCCTTCAGAGCCTGCACCTCTCTGACGATGTTGTCAGATGGGCTGGAAGTTACCTCTCTGGGAGATCCCATCAAACCTCCATTGAAGGTCACCTCTCCTCACCCTGCCTGATTAAATATGGGATCCCTCAGGGCTCTATCCTGGGCCCCCTTCTTTTCTCTCTTTCCATTAATAATCTTCCCTCCATCTGCCAATCCACTCAACTTGTACTCTATGCTGATGATGTGTCCCTTTTCTGCAGCCACAAAAACCTGACCACTATGTTCCACAAGCTACAGTCTGACTTTAGAAAGCTAGACTCCTGGTTCTTTGGGAACGGCATGCTCCTTAACTCCAAGAAGACAAAATTCATGATTTTCTCTGGCCCCCGAAGAGCCCCTGTAACTGGCCTTTCCCTTCCCGACAACTCTGGTAATCTCATCGAAGAGGTGACTGAATTCAAATACCTTGGTCTCCACCTGGATCCCCACCTCTCCTACATCTACATATTAACAACCTGATAAAGAAGACTCACTCTAGGCTCGGTCTTCTTTACATGATCAGAAAGTTTCTGCTTCAGAACTTTCGGTGCAAGCACCAACATGGTTGCATCCTGAACCGAGAGCTCCACAGCACCACAGAACTAAATTCACCTGTAATCAGTAGGCATCTCATCCCATCCATCACTAAAAAGAATGGAGATGGATTAGCATGGCAGCTAGACATAGAACAAAAGAGAAATTGGGTGAACAAGCAGCAAAACAACAAAAAAGCTGCTAGGTTATACGCAACCCGTCTAGGCCTCAGCAACCACGGCCTTGCACCAAGCAGGCCCCGACCCAGAGGGCACTGCCGACTCAGACTGCCTGATCACATCAAAGCAATTATGTGCCATGTTACAAAAAATAAGTGCTACTTTAGAATGCCTAGAAGCAAGAACGATGAAAGACCACCAACAGCTGGAAAACCTGACCCAGAAAACAGAACAAATGGAAACAAGTCTCACAGACTGCTCCACCATGATGGATGTACATAACTCGGCCCTACTAGACCTCCACAGATGAGAACAGCTATTAGAGAGGAGGTTAGAAGACCTAGAAAATAGAAACAGGCAGAACAACATCCACATACACGGGCTACCAGAGGGAACTGAAACCCAACCGATACCAGCATTTCTGGAATCTTTCTTAGGAGAGATCCTCAATTGGCCATCTGACAAGCCCCTTAACATAATCAGGGCTCACCATTCTCTGGTGCCTCAGCTGAAGGATCCAAAAGCACACCCCCGATCAATGGTTCTCGCCTTCATGGACTTCCAAGTGAAGAAAGAAATACTTTGACTTGTATGGGGAAGGAAAGAAATACATTTTGGAGATATACGCTTGTTTTTTGAGCAGGACCATACCCCTAAACTGTTGGCAGAATGGCGAAAAGTCCTGGTAGTAATTCGGGCACTTCAGACGAAGGGGGTTAAAGCCTACATCGAGTACCCAGCTAAATTAAGAATCACTACGGAGATTGGTCAAAAAAGGTTTTCTGGCCTGTTAGCAGCAACAAAGTTCCTCCAGTCACTCGACATCTCCATTCCAAGGGACATTAATAACCAGCAGAGGGCGCAAGTAGCTGAAAGATCCTGGCAAACAATGGGAACCAAAAGACTGGGTCGGCAAGAAGACACGTACATCTCTTAGGTGTGGGACACAGTCCGACAGCATAAGGAGCCACAACTTCCCAAAGGTCAAGATCCTGAGCCGATTATGGAGGATTCTTTGTATGAAGAGGCAGGGGCACCCAATACTGGCAAACCAACCTGAAGACACTCAGGATGACGTGGATTGGCTGACTTTAGCTGCAAAGGCAGATGAGAAGCAAGACCTTTGATGTGGTCTGGCTCAGACTGATTGATTACAGGGAGTGATGGTGGGGGGATCATTTGCTTGCCCAGTCGATTCTGGGCTTTCAAAAATATATTTTTAAAAACCTACAGGTGAGGAGATTAGATAAGAACAGTCTAAAGCAATGAATGCTGCTTTTTGTGACGCGGGGGAAGGGCAGGGACCAAACAGTCCTGGGGGGAAGCTGCAGGTGCCAGAGTTTCTTGTGTTGGAGGGAGGGGCCTGGGGAAGTGGCCTGGCAGCCTCAACAAATTTTAATATATGGCTCTGGGGTAGACAGATCTCAGCCAACAGATGAGTAGAAAGGGAAAAGGGGTGAATACTCCACTATTAAACCAGATAAGGGGCATAACAACTGGAAGGTCTATCAGTGGAGTGGGCACTGGTGGAAGACCCCTACATAAGATAACAATAACAAATTTAGGTAAAGAAGTAGAAAGGAAGTGAAGGGTCTGGAGGTCAGGTTGGTACCCTGATTGGGGGATTGCCACTGACGAAGGACATCATCTCAATTGCCAATAGCACTAAGGCAGAAGTGGTTGGACTGACCCCGAGACTTTCAGCAATTTACCATTTTGGTAGCTGAGGCTTTAAGAGATCCTCCCTTGGCTCAGATGTTGAACAGCCCTCAGAGTAAGAGGAAATAGTAAGATATGGCTAGAATTAATTAAGACTGGCGTGGCCTGGCCTCCTGGGCCGCCCCTGGAGATCCTTTACCCGAGCTGAGAACGGGTGCTGCCTTGCTCGCCCCTGAGCTTGTACAATTGGCAGGGGTGAATTCCCCCATATTACACATAAATTGGGTCAGACTGGACCGCTCCCCCTGAGGTCATGAAAAGTTGAGTATGCAGTAGCAGTGTGGGGGAAAATATTTTGGCTAAGGGCGAAATGTATAATAAGTTTGAGACTCCAGCAATCACTGGTGCACGACTTGACACCTGTCCTTCCGGAGAGTGGGCTAAGTGGAGGCTCACTCCGGGTTGAGAGCCCAGTTGTAGTGGGTGAATAGACCACACCTCAAAGAGTCAACGAGCAGTAGAGTGTGGAGTAAGGGCCTATACACCTTGAAGAGTTTTGTTTTATAATAGAAAGAAAAATGTTTAGTAAGTTAAAACCAAAGTTGAATGTTTCATAGTTAGCAGTTAAAAAGTTACAGTATCTGTATGTTTGCAAAAATCTATGGCACATAACCCAGATTCCCCTAAAGAATATAACTAGTAAGTCCCACCAGAGTAAAAATGTCTGATCTTATAGTAGTATCCCTCAATGTGAGGGGAGTTAACAATCCAGCTAAGTGAGCCAAGATCTTACAAGACTTGCAAAGGAAGAAAGCAACTATAGCCTTCTCACAGGAGACTCATTTAACAGCACAGGAACACCTTAAACTGAGGAGGTCATGGGTGGGACAAGTGTTCTTATCACACTATGAGGCAGCCCCACACAGGAGGAGGGTTGCGATTTTGGTTCAAAGGGACACCCCATTACAGATCACACAGGTTAGAATGGATCCTGAGGGCAGGTATATCCAAATACAGGGTACATATAGGAGGCAGGACTGTATATTGATGAATTTGCATGCCCCAACTGAAGAGCCATCCCATATACCCTTCCTAGAGAAAATGATCAAGGACAGTATTACGGACGCACACAGTCTTGTTATAATAGGGGGAGATTTTAATGAGGTGATTCACATGGAGGAAGATCGTTCTGGGAGAGACCGAGGGGGTACCATAAGAACAGGCAGCCTTGTCAAAAGACTGAATCAGGAGCTGGGCTTGACAGAAAGTTGGAGATTTCTCCATCCAAAAGGCAGAGACTTTACATATTACTCCCCCCCCCGTCATAAGGGTATTCTAGAATTGATTACTTTCTTGTGTCCACAAACTGGATTCAGAAGGTGAAGACCTGTGAGATAGGCTTTACAGCCCTCTCAGATCATGCACTGGTTACCCTTGGTCTCTCCATGGAGACAATCCCAGAAGGAATTTTGCTGGAGATTAAATACCAGCTTTCTTACAAGCGAAGACTTCAAAGAAATGATAAAAAATACAATACACAGGTACAAACAGGAGAACCCCAGAGGAGACACGAGAGAAAGTATTAGATGGGACGCTATCAAGTGTCGCCTGAGAGGGGAAATTATTAAATATTCAGCCAGGGTCAAAAGAGAGAGAATACAGAAAACAGTGCAGTTAGAACATAAAATAGCCGAACTGGAATCATGCTAACATACTAATTGCAAGCAGATTAAGCCTTATGGTCTATCGAGTCTGCTCGAACCTCAGATCCCTAGTTGGGTGCTGAGGCCCTCCCCCCCCTTGTGTTCCAGAAACCCCTATCATCCATCCCCACCCCCCTGGGCCAGGCCATCATCTGATAATTCCACTTTCTGTGTCTGTCCCACCCTCTCTTGAAGCCCTCCACTGTGGATCTCTGAACCAGCTCGCCAGGCAGTGCAGTCCAAGGGTCCACTACCCTCTCAGTGAAAAACCTCCTCCTCTTTTCCCCCCTCACCCTTCCGCCTTCCAACTTCAAACCATGCCTTCTAATGATACCTCCCTGATTTAGTCTAAAGATCCCCTCCATGTTTACCCTATTTATTCCCTTGAGGTACTTGAAGACCTCAAGTCATGTCCCCACTGTCTCTCCTCTCCTCCAATGAAAACAGGCAGAGCTCCTCAAGTCTGTCCTCATACGTCAAATCACCTAATCCTCGTATCATCTTAGTTGCCCTCCTCTGTACCCTCTCCAGGAGCTGTATGTCCCTCTTCAAGTGTGGTCTCAGTACTGTGCACAATACTCAAGCTGTGGTCTAACCAGTCCATTGTACAGTGGCAGAATCACTTCCTTGCTCCTAGAGGTGATCCCCCTTACGATGCATCCCAACATCCTGTTTGCCTTGCTAGCCATTCTCCTGCACTGCTCAGAGTTATTCATACATGCATCCGCCATGACCACTAGGTCTTTTTCCCCTGTTGAGGCCTCCAGCGCCTCCCCTCCCAGGGTGTACCTGTGTTTAGGGTTTCCCCGCCCAAGATGTAACACCTTGCACTTGGTGATATTGAAATTTAATTTCCATGTGTGAACCCAGCTTTCCAGGGTGTCCAGATCCCCTTGCAGGGCCAACCTCCCCTCTTCCCCCTCAACTACTGCTCCCATCTTGGAGTCATTAGCGAAGAGACTCATTTCACACCCTATACCCTCCCTGATGTCCGATATGTATGCATTAAACAGTATTGGACCCAGTACCGAGCCCTGCGGTACCCCACTACTGACCTCTCTAGGGTTCGAGAGCTCCCCACTGACCACTACTCTCTGACTGCATCCAGCTAGCCAGTTTTCAATCCATCTGACCATCAAAGGGCCTACTCCCAACCCCATCAGTTTCTCCACCAGACCATTGTGGGGGACAGAGTCAAATGCCTTGCTGAAGTCCAAGAATAATACATCCACAGGCTTTCCCCTGTCAAGTTCTGATGTTATCCATTTGTAGAACTCCACAAGATTGGTTTGACATGATCTACCTGGCACAAACCCATGTTGCCGACTATCCAGACATCCCACCTCCTCCAAGTACACCCCCAATCATTCCTTTAGTATACTCGCCATTAATTTTCCCACCACTGAGGTCAAACTGATGGGTCTATAGTTACCTGGTACTTCTCTCGACCCCCCCTTTATGGATTGGTACCACATGTGCCTCTCGCCAATCCCTAGGTACCTTCCTGTCTCAAACAACCTGTTGAAGAGAGTTCCACCAGGGGTGAGCAGCCACTATGTCCGCCAATTCCCATAGTAC
Organism: Neoceratodus forsteri; assembly: GCA_016271365.2. Taxonomy (NCBI): domain Eukaryota; kingdom Metazoa; phylum Chordata; order Ceratodontiformes; family Ceratodontidae; genus Neoceratodus; species Neoceratodus forsteri. The sequence goes on from CM057454.1 coordinate 1,059,722,220, forward strand.
TCTCGGATGAATGCCATCCGACCCAGGAGATTTGTCTTTCTTTAGGGCCTTGAGGGCTAACCACACCCTTTCGGTGGAGATAGCATCATCCGTCCCCTCCACCTTACTGACCTTTTTATCCTTTTCCTGATGTGACACCCCTGGGGTACCTCTCCTTCCCTCTTGCTCCATTTCTGTTGCTCCCCTGATCCCACTCACTGCCACTTCTATCCCCATCATGCCTTGCTTTGTAGATATCCCATCCCCCTTCCTAGTGAACACAGAGGCGAAGTACTCGTTTAATACCTCTGCCTGGTAAATCACCTCTTCCACCCACCCTCCTTCTGATCTCAATCTGTTGAGATGGCCCTTAGTTTTTCTCCACTCCCCAATGTACTGGAAGAACCCTTTTTCCCCTCCATGTATCCCCCGTGCCAGCTGCTGCTCTTTACTGGACTTTGCCCCCCTCACCATCCAGGTGACTTTTCTAGATGCAAGATGGTACATTTCCTTATCCCTATCCCCTCTTGTTGTTTTATATTTTTTGTAGGCCGCCTTCTTTTCTCTGACTTCTACCTGAACCTCACTGGACCACCAGCATGGTTTATGTGACCTTGCTCCCTTACGTTTCACCTTAGCGCAGGTCCTGACTGCCTCACGAAGTCCCGGTTTTATGACCTCCCATCTCTTTTCCACATTTGTATTGATGTAATCCCCTTCAAGTGATCCTTGAGAATATTTCCCATGCCCACAAAGTCTGCCCCCCTGAAGTCCACTGCCAGTGTCCTAGATCTCATCCCCCCATGCTTATTTGAAACCAGACAGTATTGTGGTCGCTCCCAGTCAGGGGATCCTCTACAACCAGGTCCATTACCAGATCCCCATCTGACAGAACCATGTCCAGGACATGCCCCTCCCTTGTGGGCTCCATCACATGCTGTGTTAAGAACACATTCTGGAAGCCGTCCAGCAGCCTCTGCTCCTTGGCCACCTTAGAGGACATGGTTCCTCAGTTTGTACCTGGCATATTAAGGTCCCCCATCAACACCACTCCTTCCCCTTTTGGTCCACACTGGGCAATGATGTTGTCCAGCAAACCATCCTCCAGAACATCACCCATCACGGGGGGCCTACATACTACACCCAGCTTGACCTTACCTCCTGCTGGGGTTCATAAGGTGACCCATAAGGCCTCCACGTTTCCCTCTGCCTCTTCTACCCTAGCAATTTCTCTGTCATCTCTAATGAACATAGCCACTTTGCCCCCTCTGCCCTCCTTTCTATCCTTCCTAAGCATAGTGTACCCCCGCACATTTAGGTCCCAGTCATGGTTTTTGTTGGCCCACGTTTCTGTGACCACCGCCACATCCACCCCCAAACAGCATGGCCTGGAACTCTGGCAACTTGTTTCCCAAGCTCCTGGCATTTGCTAACACCACCCTCACCCCTTATCACTGATCCCCTTTGTCGAACCCCACCCAGGTTCCTTATACTGCCATCCTCCCTCTGCTCCTCCTGAAACCTCCACCCCCAGTCTGTTTCCCTCCTCCCCCCCTTGGGTTTGAAGGCTACTCCCCTCATCCGGAGGAGAGGGCTTCTGGTCAGCCCCTCCCTTATCCTTAACATGTCATCAGATTAGGCTAGAAGATAATATAAAGAAATAACTTGATCAGGCAAGGACAGAACTGAATAGATTGTTGGATATACAGGTAGAGGGCCAGTTAAGATTCGCTAGGCAAAAGTTCTATGAAAATGGGAATAAAGCAGGAAGAGTACTGGCGTGGCAGCTGTGTAAAGAAAGGGTAAGCAGAACAGTGGTAAAAATAAGGGAAGAAAGAGACAAATCAGCTTCGACATCACCAACAATCATAGTAAAGCAATTTGCTAAGTTTTATCAAGAACTATACAACACAACAGTCCCTTGAGATCACCAAGCCAAAATAAAACGTTTCTTGGACTCCCTGGTGATCCCCACACTTGATGAACCTGCCAAAATAATGTTAAATTCTTCCATTACCAAACAGGAAATAATAGCTAAGATTAAACATCTCAAAAATGGTAAAGCCCCTGTCTTAGATGGTTTCCCAGCAGAATATTTTAAGGAATTTCATCCTAAGGTAGTAGAGTATTTACAGGCAACTTACAATGAGATCCTCACAGATCAAGGACAGGTCCCTCCTTCTTGGAACTTAGCTCAGATCTCGGTAATCCCCAAACCAGATAAGGATGTGGAACTTTGTAGTTCATATCACCCAATTTCCCTACTTCCTGTGGACATGAAGATATTACCAGGCATACTAGCAGATAGACTTCAATCCTGTATAGCTAGGCTAGTGCACCATAACCAAACCCGTTTCATTGCAGGACGTTTTCTGCAAGACAATATAAGGAGATTGCTGAATATCATTTTCGCCCAACACCATTACACTAAATTCCAAATTGCCATTAGTATGGACGCAGAAAAAGCCTTTGACAGGGTGGACTGGACATTCATGTCCTCCATCCTGTCTAAATTTGGATTGAGTGAGAAATTCACTTCCGCCATTTCAGCACTTTACCAGAAACCAGAGGCCTGATTCAAAGTTAATGGGTACCTTTCGAACCGTATAACTTTGAAAAGGGGCATGAGGCAGGGATGTCCATTTTCTCCCCTGCTTTTTACTCTTACTCTGGAGCCCCTGGCTATCTGGATTCGCAGTAACCCGGAGATTAGGGGGATGATTGAAGTGGGAAAGACAGAGCAAAAGATTGCCCTGTACATAGACGACTCGCTGTTCTTTCTGAGAGACCCCCAGCATTCATTGCCTCATCTGTTAGATACCCTACGGGAATTTTTAACTATAGCAGGGTATAAGATAAACATATCAAAATCAGAGGCTATGGTGCTGAGTGGCATACCAACAAAAGAGTTTAAGGAAAGTTTCCCTTTCGCCTGGGCAAAAAAGAATACCTTTAGCTATCTTGGGGTACAAATATCTGCTGACACATCAAGACTCTTTCAGAATAATTATAATAGACTGCTTAACACCCTGCAAACCGACCTGACCCGTTGGAGGTTACTTCCCCTTACTCTGTATGGGAGAGTTCATACAATCAAGATGAATGTAATTCCAAGATTATTGTTTTTATTCCAAACCCTCCCCATCAGTATCCCCATATCCTTTTGGAATAAGCTAAATAAATCTATTTTGAAATGTATATGGGACAGAAAATGTCCCAGAATTTCATTAAAAATCTTACAGCACTCTAGGAAAGGGGCTTACCTCACCCGCATTACTATAATTTGGCTGCACAGGGTGCGCAGTTGCGTACGTGGGCCAAGCAGAGAGTTGATTCAGGCTGGTACCAGTTAGAGGCAGAATCATTAAAAGATGAGAAGCTATAGCCACTCCTGACAAGTAGGATTGGTTCACATGTCTGGTCCACTACCTCTAATCCATGGGCGAAGCGTTCTCTAAGAATAATAAATAAACTGAGAAAGGTGACGTGCACACCAAACACAATAGGCCCCCTCTCACTTATTCGACATGAAAAAATTTTGCACCAGCAAAGATAGATTTGGGTTACCAGTATTGGGAAGATAAAGGCCTTACCACCTTTGCACAGTTTTTAGAGATAGGAAGCTGTCACACCTTTTCCACTCTCCAGGAAAGATTCTCTCTGCAGAGAGAAGATTTGTTTCGATACCTACAAGTTAGGCACTTTATCAGTACCAACAATAATTTACAGAACATCTGTAGAGATAGGACAACTCTGGAAGATTATTGGTGGGATTCTATAAGGATCAGAGATAAGCTAAACTATATTTTGATATTGTATAAGGTATTGCTGCCACCCCTAAACCCACCTATCCAAGAAGAAATTAGAACAAGATGGGAGATGGAGAGTGGGAAACTGATATCCCAGAGAGTGTGGAACAATAGGTTCAAACGTGGATGGCAGGTAACATCCTCTTCAGTCTGGAGAGAATTCAATTGGAAAATCATAACACGCTTCTTTAGAGCCCTGGTGATCACCAAACACTACCTCCCCCAGGCCTCTCAGGCATGTTGGTGCCTGTGTGGCTCACTCAGAGCAACACACTATCATATTTTATGGGGTTGCCCCAAGCTGTCACCTTTTTGAACACAGATTCATAAGGTAATAGAACAAATGCTAACCTTCCCTCTACCCTTCACTTTTCTCGACATGGTATTAGGCCTACCAACATTTTCCAACAAAAAAATGAAGTTGGTTGAGCTGGGCCAGACACTTAGGGTGGTGGTTCTGAAATGTGTCTCAGCTATGTGACTCAGGCTGGAGCCCCCCACACTGGGGCAATGGGTTGGGAGGGTTGATGTGTTGGAGAGGATGGAAGGTATCACTTCAATCTTCAGACAGAAAAATCTAGAGAGATCTGGCGTCCTTGGTTGACATGGAGAGAATCCTGGAGAGAGGAGGAGGGATAGAGGGGAAGGGCATTGGAGTGGAACATGGACCCCAGAGGTAGGAAAGAGGAGAGGAGGCTATCGGATAGAATAGGGTGTACATACTCTTCTGTGCTGGAAGGGATATTAACAGAATACACAAATGGTGCTTACTATGGGGAGTAATATTGATGAAAAGGGGAAAAGAGAATGTGTCAAATATGAGAACAAGTTATAGACATACAGATACATATACTAGGTTTATTTTGTACTTTTTACTTTTATTAGTAGGTAATAAGATAGATAGGCATAGCCACAATTGTGGTAAGCCAGATTTATGGAATAACAGCCAACGTCTGTATATTATTATTTTCTTCTTTTTTCCTTGTTATGCTCTTTGTCTTTTTCATTTGTGAGTCTCCTGATACTTTTAGAGAATTGTAATTCAAAAGACGTGAACTACGACAACACTGCACAAGACTGTTTCCATCCTACCAAATTTTGAAATTTTCACAGTGGGACACCATCGCTGTTTTATTAATCCTATTAATCCACAACTATTTCTTTCCTGGTTAGGAGAAGATTAAGAGAGAATTTAAGATAACAAATAACATGTATTTTATGTTGGTCTGAGTTGGCTATATGTATAATAGATTAAGAAGTGGATGTATTATTGAAAAGTTGGTTATACATCCGAGTTTTCGGATGCAATTTGTATTTACCAATAAAAGCTAGCTGAGTTAAAAAAAAAGAAAGTCTCTGTTCCAGCCTCTAGACTGCAACTGGCCACCTCTCTACTCCTGCCCCTCATCAACTATGGGTCCATTATCTACTTCCCCCCAACATCTTCACTCCTTTACTCCAAACTAAGAGCTACCTGCAACAGTATTGCGCATTTCATCACCGGTTTTCCCTGGAGAACTCACCACTGCGCCCTCTATTTCTCCCTCAGCTGGCCCACCCTTGAAGGGAGGTTCCACCTCAAAATACTCTCCTTTCCTCACAAAATCTTTTTCAAATTGCTGCCACCTAGTGTTAACTCCCTTTTTGCACTCTCAGTCCATGGGCGGTTGACCAGAGGCTCCTCCACCGCGGTTTTCGATGCCCCTTTCTACCGCACCAATCAAGCTCAGAACTCTATCCACTACGCTGGAACTAAACTGTACAACAAGCTACCCCCCCCTCCAATATTCAGGCCTGTAAGACCATCCATTCTTTCAACTCCTCCTTCAAGGCCCATCTCCTTAACACATCCAGCTGCAGCTGCACCACTCGGTCTCATCGCTGAACCCATCCTGGCACCCGAGTACACTTTAGTTCTCAGTAAGTCTACCATCCCCGGTAGGCTGGCACTTTCCCCACATTTCTGCACTTATTCCCTTCCCCTTTTGCCTGGTCCTACCTTGCATTTATTGTGTTAATTCTCTGTCCATCCGGTTATCATCATATGAACTGCTATACCATTTTGCATTGTATCTTATCGCTACCCCTGTGAACTAATTTTTGTATCTGCTGTACTCTGTTGTTTTTTATCATGTTGTACTGTATATTGCTACCCTTGTGAATTTATGTTTTTGTATCTGCTGTTCTCTGTTATTCTTATTGTTACCTTTTTGTTGTACTCTTACACTGGCCGTCTGTGAAAATGGGCATTTATGCTCACATACCTTCCAGTATACAAATAAAAAATTGAATTAATCTCCCAGTGATTTCCCTGCCTCTAGTACTATCCCCTGTATCCCTGATCCTCCAATAACATTATTCCTGGTATGTCCAGGCACACCAACCACCTATCTGACCCACTGCCAAAGGGGGTTATGCACTATTGCAGTTTGGGTATGTGCGATTCACGCATATCCAACTACATAGCTCCACAGATGCAGACAGGTGCAAGGTGCGTTCAAGGCATGACTGCACACCTCCACAGGGTACCTGTCTGCAACTCTGCCTCTTGGTGCACAGCTGTGTGGGAGGCAGTTTGAAGAAACCAGGTGAGCATCCAACTGGGTGCCCATCCTGTGTCCTGAAGAGGATCTCCTGTTCCACATAAGCAGAGGATTCCAGGGAGGTGCAGGACCAGAACATTTACAAAGTATGAGTGAGTGTCTGAATGGATGCCCCAGCCCTCACTGCCTGCCCAGTAGACAGGGGCAGCACGGTGGGGGGATTCCCTGCCTTACTTCAGCCATTGGGTGTCATGGAAGGGTGAATAAAATTGCATCTTTGTAAATGGCATGGAGTGCGGGCATGCCCACAGACATGCCCCTAGACTGACTACATGCATAGCTGCATGATTGGCCAGGGGCATCAGGTGTGCAATGGACATGCTTTCCTTCTGTGAATGCCACATGGGGTCTGCTGGCCCCCTGGTTCACGGCATTGTGACATAGGGTTGCCACATGCCTCTGATACCTGGCATGTAGGCAATCAAACCATTAGTGTATAGACCCCCATGTTCCTAGTATCTGGTGGTACCCCAACACCCACTGCACCCTAAACCCCACCCCAGCCCCAGAATACCACTGGCACATATTCTTTACTGACCTTCACAACCAGACACCATTGGCTGCATGGATGTCTTGTATGGCTATACAAGCAACTATAATAATACACTATTTGCAAGAATTCTAATTAAAACAATACTCTTTGTGTGTGCACAGCTGTTGTAATGGCTACTCTTGTGTGTGTGTGTGTGTGTGTGTACACATGTGTGGCTATATCGGGGTGGGATGTGTTACATGTCCATAGCCAACAGCACCTGCTTCTACATTATCTTGACCTTTAAGGGTTTCTTTTTTGTCTATTATTGTGATGTAATCTGGATTTTTTTTTATTATTTATTTATAATTTTGCAAGAGAAAAAACTTACAATATCAAACATCATAGGAGGATAACACATGAAAGCAATACCAGTTGTTACCATAATACAGTAATAAAAGACACCTCCCCTAAAGCTACCACATAGGGGGAAGAACCTTATAACAGCAAAAACATTAGCACCCACAGCATGCAGCTAAGGAAGTGTAAAAGGGAACCAGAGAATAAAAATATTAGATAGCCATAAACAAATATGACCAGCTTAGTACTCTGGCCTACGTGGTTCCTCGACTAGGAATGCAGACGTTATGTTACAACAAGGAAACTCCCACCCTTCTGGGTATCTCATTAACATCAAAGATCACATACCCCTAAACATCAAAGCATTGAGCTGATATCTAGCATATTATCACTAATGTGACAAGAAAAGGACTATGCAGCAAGTCTGACAGTCCCAATTGTGTCCAAGTCCATGACCCAAGCCTGGCCCACAAGTGAAGTTCAAATACAATCCAGACAGATCCATATGCAGGGTGGGTTAATCACGGCAAATTAAGAACACATGTAGCATCACAAGATACTGCTTGGCTGAAATTAGACCCCTCCTTTTTTTAATTCACTATACTTTATTGAGTTTTAAGCAGCGAACAATACAAAAGTACAAAAGGAGTATGACAGGAGGCTGCAAATACATTTAATAAAACAAAGAAGCAAACAAACAACCTCTCTCCCCCCTCCCCCCATCCCCCTACCCCTAAGTCTGTGCCTCAGTCAAAGAGAAGAAGTGTTATAAGGAAACAGCTGGGGCAAGTAACTGGTTTGTGACTTCCAGAGGGAGAGCAGGGTCAGAAGGGGTTCCTAGGTGGCCTGGAAGGAGTGAAATCTGTGTTGCATACTTGCTATATGCTTCTCCAGCTGGATTGCAAGCAGGGCTTCATGGTACCACTCTAGCACTGAGGGAAGGGAGTCCTCCTTCCAGTGCCTTAACATTACTAACTTTGCTCTGGAAGCCACCAGGGCAAGGTGAGCTTTCCTTATCCTGGGTGTTCCGGGAGGGTACAGAGTTAAAAGGCAACATTCTGGAGTGAATAAAGGCTCTAGACACAGGGGAGGATCTAGCACCTGCTTTATGGAGTCCCAGAAGGATTGGGACTTAGGGCAACTCCAGAGAAGGTGGTTTAATGACCCAGGGGTGTCTCTACAACAGGAACATAAAGGGGATGTGTGCTTACCTATTTTGTGCAGTTTTATCGGGGTATAGTATAGACTGTGCATGATATTAAACTGTCTTGTCTGATAAGTTTATAGACAGTGCTTCAGGCTTTCTTCCAGAAAGCAAACTCTGCTGGGAGAGACAATTCTTGGACCCAGTAGTAGCAAATTCCAGAAGGAAGATGTGGATCCAGGGCTTGCAAATGTTTATAGACTCTGGAAACTGCATGTGGCTGATCCGCAGCTTTAAGTACAGATGGTAAATCCTCCGAAGGCGGGAAGGTCCAAGGCTTGGTCCCAGAAAAGACAGTATCGCATTTTTCACTTGCAGTAATTTAAATAGGTCCTTATCGTGAAGCTGGAGCCAGAGTTGGAGAGTGGGAAAGGAGATCATCTCTTCTCCTTGGAGGAAGTTAGCAAGAGTACAGTTCCTCAGGTGGGGCTAAAAGGAGAGTGGGATGGAGCTGTGACCGATCTGAAAGTGAAGGTTGTTTAATATGGGTTGAGCAGGTGGTCTGTGCCAACTCAGTGATAGATGGGTCTGTATTTGATGTAGGGCCCTAAATGACCAGCCAATTGGAGAGTTCTTCAGGGGCCAGGGAAGTTAAGTGGGAAGCAGGTATACCAGGGAAGGTAGGGAACTGTGTGATTTATTTGCAAGGGCCCTCTCAGTTTTTAGCCAGACGGGGGTATAAGTGTTGGGACCCTGTGAAGCTGCATTGTTTATCCAAAGGGCTAGCTTGCTGATGTGTTGGGCCCCATAATAAGTAAAGAAGGAGGGAAGGGCTTGACCAGCTTGCTACTTGGGGGCAGCAAGGTTGCCATATGCCCTTCATATCACCTTTTTCCTCCACAGGAATGCATTGAGCATTTTTTGGAGTCGAGTGAACCATAGCTTGGGAAAAAAGAAACCCAGCATGCCCAACAGGTAGAGTAGGTGAGGTAAGATATTCATTTTGAGAATGCTGATTCAGCCCCAAAGGCATAGAGGAATCATCCCCCATCTGTCCAAGTCAGATTTCAGTGTTTGCAACAATTTGGTGAAGTTTTCCTTAATCATAGTTGGGATGTCCCGAAGGATTTTAATACTCAGATATATTACAGTTTTGGGTTCCCAAGATAGATAAAATTCATCCTGACAAGCTGGAAGCCAAAAAAAAAAAAAATTATATATATTACATACTGCATATTATAAGTGAGAGGGACATGAGGGGAGTGGTGCAATGCACTGGCTGTGGGGCAGCAGTTTTCCGGGAGACATTATGAAAACTGCGTTGCTGTCCTATTTGCAGGCAACTGTCAGCTCTGATGGAGGAGATTGCCCACCTCCAGGCTGAACTGGCAAGGACTAAGGAGGCCTCCCCCACCCAAAGAGCACCACTGCCACAACCACTGCCTCAGAGGTTGCCAAGTATGAAGAGCAGTTGGACCACAGTGGGTTCTGGGAGGGTGTGGGTGGTGGAACAGAGGTGAAGACCCCTAGTTGTTCTTCTACACAAATCATACGCCAGTCTGGCAGAGCAAGGTTCCTCTATGATGGCACCCTCAGTGGAGACCAAGAAGAATGCTGAGGACATCCACAAGGGAGACCCACAAAAGGGTGGCAAGGGACACCACATGGGAAGGAAACAGCTTCTGATAGGGGACTCAATTGTTAGGGGGGTAGAACTGGGGAAGGAAGAGGAGAGGGAAGTAAGGTGCCTGCCTGGTGCCATGGCTTGGAGGGACAAGAAGCGAATCCTCACGATTGCAGAAGCAGCATCACAGGAGAGGGAACTAGATATCATTGTCCACCTTGGGACAAATGACCTAGCTAGGCATGGAATCAGTGCAGTGCAGGATGGATTTGTGGAGTTGGGGAGGGGCCTCAGACAGGTAGCAAGCATGGTTACCTTCTCAGAGGTGCTGCCAGTCCATGGCAGGGGTGAGGATAGGGTACTGCACACCATACAGTTTAATGAACGGTTGCAAAACTGGTGCACAGCACAGGGCTTTGGCTTTATTGGGGACTGGGGATACACCTGGAGAGATGAAGGTCTGTACTGGCATGATGGTCTGCATCTGTCCACGAAGGGAACCAAGCTCCTAAGTGACAGGTTTAAATGCTTCCTTGGCAAGCTTTTAAACTAGCCAAGGGAGGAGGTGCTGATAAGAGGCAGGAAATTTCAAGCCTCCCCCCACAAAACATGGCAGGTAGTAAGGTAAACACTGAGGTACAGAGCTCAACAGAGGGCAGAACAGGGGTAAATGGAAAAATAGACAAGGGCAATAAGAGCAGGGATGGGGGAAAAAAGGATAAAGCCAACATTAAATGGAGGACAATGAGTACCAATGCCTGTAGTCTGGGAAACAAGCTTTCTGAGCTAGTAGCCCTGATGAAAGATGAGAAATTGGATATTGTGGCAGTCACGGAAACATGGTACATGGAGAACCATGACTGGGATGTCAACATACCGGGATACACAGTCTACAGAAGGGACAGGGAGGGTAAAAGAGGAGTTGGAGTAGCTCTATACATAAGGGAAGGGATCAAAACTACAGAACTAAAAAGTAAAGGGGGAGGATAAGAGGCACTCTGGGTCATCTTGGAGACAGGGAATGGCATCGCAATCTGCACAGGGGTTGTATACAGACCCCCATCTCAAAGGGAGGAAACGGACAAGAAAATGATAGAGGACATTCTCAAAATGGCTGAAAAAGGGGGGATACTGTTGATGGGGGACCTGAATATGCCAGATGTTAACTGGATGACATGTACTGCAGCCACATCCAAGAACAGGGTCATTCTCGATGCTCTGCAGGGGGCAGGCCTTAGACAGCTAGTGTTGGAACCCACTCAGGAGGGAGCAATACTAGACCTGGTACTCTCAAATGGAGACAGGATCACAAATTTAGAAGTCAGTAGACATCTGGGAACAAGTGACCACTGCATAGTGTGCGTCACAATAAGCACCACCATGGAGACAAGCCATACAAAAACAAGGATACTGGACTTTAGAAGGGTCGACTTTGGCAAAATGGGTGAATACCTGAGGAATGCACTACCAAATGGCCAAAAAGGAGGGGTGGAAGAACAATGGAGAAAAATCAAAACTGCTATCATAAAGGCAACAAGCCTTTGTGTGGGACAAATAAAGAAAACAAAGCAGAGTAAAAAAACACTATGGTTCTCAAAAGAGGTGGCAGGGAAGGTTAAGGAGAAAAAGGCTGCATTCAGAAAGTATAAGGAATCACTGAAGGAGCACGACAGGGAACTGTATCAATTAAAGCAGAAGAAGTGGGGAAGGCAGTCAGAATAGCAAAGGCCCAAACCGAGGAAAAAATAGCCAACTCAGTTAAGAATGGGGATAAAACCTTTTATAGGTACATTAGGGAGCATAGAAAGGCTAAGGGAGGAATAGTGAAGACTAATAAAGGAGAGGGGAGGTGGGCAGAGGGATACAGTGAAAAGTCAGAGATACTGAATGAATACTTTTGCTCAGTATTCACAAAAAAAAGATGAGGAGGAGTTACCTAAACTAGACAATAGAAGCACTCTGGGTAGAGGGGTTGACACCAGTCCATTAACAGAAGAAAGAGTCCTGAAAGAACTCCTAAAACTCAAGGTGGACAAAGCAATGGGGCCTGGCGGGATTCACCCCAGAATCCTAAAAGAACTAAGGGAGGACCTAGTGACACCACTGACCACACTTTTTAACAAATTATGGGAGGATGGGGTGATACCTGAGGACTGGAGGAGGGCAGATGTGATTCCCCTTCACAAAAGTGGGAGCAAGGCAGAAGCAGGAAACTACAGACCTGTAAGTTTGACCTCAGTGGTAGGGAAAATGATGGAATCACTTCCGAAAGAAAGAATTGTTGAGTACCTAGAGGCCAGGGGGGCACAGGACCAAAAGCAACATTGATTTACAGCAGGAAGGTCATGTCAGATGAATCTAATTGTTTTCTTTGACTGGGTGACCAAAGTAATAGACCAGGGAGGGGCTGTGGATATGGCCTACCTACTCTTTAGCAAGGCATTTGACACAGTCCCGCACAAAAGACTAATAATCAAGTTAGCCAGCCTGGGAGTGTGTTACAGGGTGGTAGCCTGGGTAGCAAACTGGCTGCACAACAGGACAAAGAAGGTAATAGTGAATGGAACACATTCCGAAGAAAGGGGGGTTACTAGTGGAGTACCTCAGGGCTCAGTACTGGGTCCAGTCCTCTTTAACATCTTTATAGGTGACATTGCAGAGGGTCTGGAGGGAAAGGTATGCCTATTTGCAGTTGACACAAAGATCTGTAACAGAGTTGATACACAAGGGGGGGGTAGAAAGAATGAGAAGGGACTTGTCAAGGTTGGAGGAATGGTCAGACATATGGCAACTTAGATTCAATGCAAAGAAGTACAAAGTAATGCACCTGAGAAACAAAAATCCAGGATAAGAGTACACAATAGCAAGGGAGGTACTAACAACAACAAAAATGGAAAGGGACTTGGGGGTAGTCATATCAAATGACTTAAAGGTGGGTAAGCAATGTAAGAAGTCAGTAAGGAGAGCCAGGGGGATACTGGGATGCATAGCAAGGGGCATCACGAGTAGAAAAAGGGAAATGGTTATCCCTCTGTACAGACAGTTGGTAAGACCCCATCTGGAATACTGTGTGCAGTTTTGGAGACCCCTTCTACGCAAGGACATAGACAGGATGGAAGCAGTCCAGAGGAGGGCAACTAAAATGGTGCAAGGTCTGCATCAGAAACAATATGAAGAGAGACTGAGAGAGCTTAATATGTATACCCTTGATGAAAGGAGGTATGGGGAGACATGATAGAAACTTTCAAATACCTCAAGGGAATCAACAAAGTCCAGGAGGGTAGCATCTTTCAGAAAAAGAGATGTGTAAGAACAAGGGGGCATAATTTAAAGATAGAGGGGAGGGACGGCTCAGGGGTAATGTGAGGAAATTTTTTTTCATGGAGAGAGTGGTGGATGCATGGAACCGCCTTCCTGGGGAGGTTGTTGGGTCTAAAACAGTGGAGGAATTCAAACATGCATGGGACAGACATAAGGCAATTGTAGTGGGGGGGTTACAGGAAGTAGGCTGTTGGTTAACTAGGATCTGCAGCTTATCCAATAGGAAGGGAAATGGGCAGACTGGGTGGGCCAAGAGGTCCTTATCTGCTGTCAAAGTCTATGTTTCTATGGATACTGAGAGGAAATATCTTTGTCTTGGAGAGGTTTAGCTTATAGAAAGAGACTTTGAAAAATCCATCCAATTCTGCCAGCAGGGTGGAGATAGTGATGCCTGGGTCCTCTATATGTAGAAGAAGGCCATCAGCATATACTGAAAGCATGTGTCTTTCCCCTAGTAGTTGGATACCTTTCAGAATGGAAGAACTGACTAGCCTAAGCATCAGGGGTTCTAGTTAAAAATTAAAAAGGAGGAGAGAGAGAGCGGGCAGCCTTGATGGGTGCCTTGTTGAAGGGGTAAGGGCTTGGATAGGCAGCTGTTACACCATACCTGGACTGCAGGGGAGGAGTACAAGAGTTTGACCCATTTAATAAAGTCTGCAGATACACCAAAATGACAGAGGGAGGAGAACAGGAATTACCTGGAGACCTGATCAAATGCTTTCTCAGCATCAAGGTAGACTAGGGTCGCTGGTACCCAAGACTCCCCCGGCGCCAAGATCAAGTGTAGTAGCAGGGGTGTTGTTAGGGCTGGGCCTCTGGGGCTAAAGCCCTGAACATTTTGTCTGGTGCCCTGAACCTTTTCTGTGCTGTGTGCTGCCTACGACCCTTGTTTTTGTGCACTGCCCATTGCCTTTAATTTTGTGACCATTTCTCCCCCCCACTCCCCGAGCTGCTCACCAGGTGGTCCAGAGTCCTGCCGGCTACTGCTGGACTGGTCCCTCCTGTAGTAAAATAAATTCCCTGTCATGTTTAAAATTCATATGGGACACCTAAACTCAGTGTCCCAAGATCCGTAGCAGCCATGGATGGAGCTTCTGTGTGCATGCGGGAGGGACGCCTGACTTGCCAGAGACGTCATCCTAACAGCGTGGGAGAGAAACTGCCTTCTGCTGCTACAGTTTGAGCTGAATGCAAGTGCATCTGTCCATCAGCAACAAGGGATTGATTATCTAAGACTTAGGGTGGTGCGGTGGACTGTGGTCAGGGGTCCAGACTGGCAGGCGAAAATCATCACCCGGGGGGTGGGGAGGAATCAAATTCAGCCTCTGCTTTGCGTGATCAGGACAGGGACATGGGTTGTGTTATTCAGAGCTGGCAGGGATCACCCTCTTTGGACTCTGGACTCAGGAGTGGAGTCCTTTGCCTGTGCTAGCGCTGCCGAGATGAAGAGGGGATGGAGTCGGTGTCAGTTGGAGCAGAAGGAGTCAAGGACCGACTGATCATGATCAGGGTAAATGTACTTATTTCCAGAGATTTTTCTTCCATAGATTTGTGATATGCCCCATTTAACTGAAAAGGATTTGGTGGTGTTCATTTAAAAAAAATATTGTCTGTTCTGTAACAGTAACATATTTTACAACTCAGCTGTGGAAGGTGCGTTTGGAAGGCTACTTATTGTTAAAAATCTTTGTAAAGGAGTCTGTACCCAAACCCCAGTCCAGCAGGTACAGGCTGAAGGGCCTTTTAAGTTCTGTGCTGTCTTGTCTCATGGAGGTCTCGACTGTGTGAAAATGTGCCAGTGGAAGGGACTCACAAAATGCCCCAACATCAGTGGAAAACCGTGAAGAGCTGGAGCCTCAGATCTCAAGTCATGGGGATGGGAGGTAAGCAGGGGTGTTCGGTGAGAGCTGATGAAATAGGTGAAGAAGGAAGTAAAATTATAAATAAAAAAAAGAGATTCAACATATTTCACGTACTGTATAAAGGAAGTTTCCATTGATTTCATCAAAAACCTTGCTGAAGTCCATCAGGAAATGCTTGTGGGTTTATTGTCTCATCATCTGCCCTTAGGGCTGCTTTTTGCAACAGAAACCCCACCTACAAGTTGCCATTGGGTGAGCCCTGTCAGCCTAATCACACCATTTGCTGCAGAAATAATACGCCTCCTTCCATCCCTCAAGCAGGCAGTAACCTGATCATAGCATTCAGTAAAGTTAAAGAATACCGAACCGCTATTTAAAGTTTTGGGCCCAGGCAGGGGTGTCATTTAGGGGTTGCCAGTGATTCGCAGTTGCGATTGCTATTAACTTTTTGAGGCCTTTATATTCTGTTTGTGAACCCTGCTGTCAAGTGTGGTTGCCTGTGATGGCTCACAGTGTTCCTCTGTTATTCGCCCCTCAATTTGCTTTGCCTCATGTCCTGTCCTCCTGTTAGCATTTGTTGCTTCCCTGTCCCATTCCTCTGCCACCCCAGCTTCCAGTCCCCCTCCCAGTCCCAACCAACAGTTGTGATACCTATTTTTTTCATCTTGTGACATTGGGGCAACACTGCTATGGAGCCAAACTACAGTTTTACACTTGTGTGTGAACTTTTGAAGTGCTCAGCTCTTGCACTTCAAAGCGTAGTGTTGATGGTGTCAGAAAAAAAAAACATTTGTTCTTCCCTCCAGGCTCCTAGGGGTAACTTAGGGTCCCAAAGAGTGGGTCAGGACTCAGAGGCAAGTCAGCAGTCCATCTGTTTTTGGAAGTCAAGGGGCCGCTGGTGTCAGAGCGAGGGAAGGAGAGAGAGAGAGAGAGAGAGGGGGAGAGGGAGAGGGAGGGGAGAGGGAGGGTCAGAAGAGAGGAGAGAGAGAGAGAGAGAGAGAGAGATGGCAGGCTAAGGTGCAGATTCTGGGTCAGGTGAGGAATTTGTTTGTCTATGGGTGACGTGCGGTGTGGGAAACTGGCATTCTGTGGTTCAGGTAAGTAAGGCAGCCAGGTCCCTGGTCTTTGAGACCTTTGTTATCTGCTGGGACTGTCTGGAGGAAACTAAACTAAAGCAAGAAAGGGAAGGGTGTGGGCTATGGGGTCTTAGAGATAGAGACTCTCTAGCAGGCAGTAAAATCCAATAAAATCAAGTAGTGTTAGCGCAGTAGTGGAGTGGACACTGAAACCCAGTGTGTGTGCTTGTATGGACTGCATGTGGTGGCTGGCATACAATTTAAAGCAAGCAGTAGCTGCAGACCCAGCCCTCCTCCATGCCCTGTGTACTTCTTAAATATCAGTAGATTTAGCCTAGATCTACTGATATTTAAGATGTACGCTATTAACTCTATGACTTTTAATCCACAACATGAAGTTTTTACCTGACAACTGACAAGTCAACCAAAAAAATGACACAAAATAATGGAATAGGAGTGAGGGGGGAAAACAAGGCTAAAGTAGCAGAAAATGTGTTACTTTGCACAAGAGAGCACCAAAATTTCTGTAGCTTCTGGGGGCCTAGGTGGCCCCCAGACTCCCGGCCTTTTAATTGGGGCTCTAGCCCCAAATACTGTCTGATGCTAGCAATGCCTCTGTGTAGTAGCTTCCTCATATGGACCCCTGATGCCCGCCCCCGACATGAAACCCACCTGGTCTTGGCCAATGACTTCTCCCATGACTGGGGCCAGCTGATTAGCCAGAATTTTAGCCAGGATTTTCACATCCGAATTCAGTAGGGAAATAGGATGGTAGTTTCCTGGATGTAAAGGGGCTTTGCCGGGTTTAGAGAGAAGAGTTATCAGGGCTTCCACAAAGGTAGGGTCTCCCATGACATCCTCAAACCAAGAGTTAAAAACCTTCACCAAAAGGGGTGTTAGTTGAGGGAGGCAGAATTTATACAGGTTATTGGGAAGACTGTTTGGTCCAGGGGCCTTGTCCATGGGTAAGTGTTTGATGGCTTGTTCCACCTCACTGGATGAAATTGGAGCACCCAGGTGCCCAGTGGAGTGAAGGGATAGGGTTAGGAGGGCGGTGGAGTTCAGGTATGCGGTGATAGTTTGATCAGATAGACTGGATGCCTCATCCATGAAGTAAAGCCTTTGAAAATACCCCCCCAAGACTGAGGCTATCTCTCTGGGATCTGAAACTATGTCCTCTTCCAGGGATGGACGCAAGCCCAGTATAAATTTTGCAGCCTCAGCTTGCCTTAACCTGAGGGCAAAGAGCTTGCCTGCTCTTTCCCCTGACTCTAGATATTTTAATTTAGTGTGGTGCAGAGCAAATTTGGCTTTCTGTGCCATGACATCCACAAATTGAGATTGCAAATGATGCAATTTAGCCCATTCTGAGTCAGAGGAGGAGCACCTGCGGGAGTGTTCGAGTTGGCGAATTTCCCCTAGAAGAGTATCTAATTGTTTCCTGCTCTTATAGGATCAGTTTGCTGGAGACAAATTAATTTGCCTCGAAGGGCGCACTTAAGTGCAGCCCATACGGTATCCACTCTATCCACTGAACCCTTGGCCCCCAACAAAAAAGTGGAGATAACATTTTGGATGTGGGTCAGTGAGGAGGGGGACAGCAAAAGCTGAGTGTTGAAACACCAGAGGGAGTCCCGTCAAATCTTTGGGCCCAGTAGGCATGAGATGCTGACTGGGGAGTGGTCAGACAACACCCTGGGGTGAATGGTGGCAGCTAAGATACCCGGAAGTCAAAAGGAGCTAGTCAGGAAATAGTCTATTCGGGATAGAGTGTTGTAGGGTGGAGAGAAGTAAGTGTATTGCCGTTCCGTAGGGTTCAGAGTGCACCAGATACTGTATCTATTGTCCCAGTACCACTCATGAAGTCTCACAAGGCCCGTTGAGCTGGGGTTAACCCTGTTCTCCTGTTGTCTGAATGGTCTATGTCAGACTGGGGAGCTAGATTCCAGTCTCCTCCCAAAACAGTTAGAATAGGAGGGGCCAGGGTCAGAGGCTAGCAATGATAGTATATGGGTAAAAAATTGTGGTGAGTCCATGTTTGGACCATATACTGAGCCCAGAACAATTGGGTAGGATTCTAGAGTACCCTGGAGGATGATATAGTGCCCAGAGGGGTCCCACCATTCGCACAACATAGTGAAGGGAACTGATTTGGCAATCAAAAATTGCAGTTCTTCCTCGCCTTGAGGAAGTGCCGGAGCCAAAAACTTGCCGTATCCAACTTCTCCAGAAGAGGGGAGCTGTCCTCTCTACGAAAATGGGTCTCCTACAAGTAGACTATCCCTGCCCTGAGGTGTTGAAGGTAGAGTAAAATTACTAGTCTTTTATGCCTGTCTTGGGTCGCTTTGATATTCCAACTGATAAAGGTATAAGGACCTCCCATTTGGTCTAGAAAGTATAGGTTTAGAGGGGCACCTTAAAAGATCAGGTCTTACCAACCACTGATTACTCCATATTGTGTGTAGCAAGAACCCATGTACCATTAGGGTGCAGAACTTTCCCACCCTGACCACCCCAGAACTGAAATGCCAGTTGAGCACTGAGAGCATGTTAGTACCCCAAAACAACTGACACACCCCTAAACCCCCCGCCTATATCTACTAAACCTCAACAAATCCAGTAACATTAAAAACACAAAAACTTAAATGTGATTTTTTCACTTAGAGCTCTGCCTCCTTTAGTACCCCAAACTTTCCCGCTCCTCTCCTATAAATTTCTGCTATCTAGTCCGCATTTTGTTCCCCTCTGCTACCCCCACTACTCTCACCCCCATCACTGCCAACACCGGCTCTTATAGCATCCCTGTCCCCTACTCCTACCCTACTAGCACTTCTCAATCCCTCCTCCCTCCTTGACAATGGCCTTCTAGACTGCCCACTCTGCTGGGGCTACCCTCCGTACGGCTATTCCCCTTTGTATGCCATCACATCTAGTCTACCGATGCACTGCTCAGTCCTCAGTCTGAACCAAAATCTCTACATCAATCACTGGTTTAAGCTCTACTCCTACCTTACCTGTGTAGTTTCGTATAATGAATAATGATGTTCACCCTTGTATGTTCCCTACCATCATTGTAACTATTGTATAATATTTGTAATTATGTTCATCCTGTTTGTCTACCGACAATTTGACGTGGAACCTTTGTAAATGAGCTGTTCTTGCTCAAAGGTGTTTAATAAATAAATAAATAAACAATACCCCAGTTCTAATAATCGTACTACCTGCTACACTTCGGCAAGTGATTTTCTTTCAGCTACTATAAGAGAAAACACATGCCATACGCCCTCCCTCCTTCCCCCCATTCCTGCAAACAGCACGGGAACATTCAACTAAGTGAACATTTGACTAATATTAATAAACAGACATTAGAGCAGTTGCAATGACACGGGAACCACCTGGTGCGATTACCGAGCCCACTCAGAGCATATTATAGTCAGAGTTGGCTAATGTGGTTACAAAGCCCACAATTCAAATAAAAGTCCCCCAGATTTAACATTGGTCTGCGATGAAAATTAGCTTTCCCATTCCATAAGATCACTTTTGTTAATACCCTGGGTAATTACGTTGCAGAGGCCAAGTAGAAAATGTCGGACCCCCTGCACTGGACAAGGCTAGTAGTC
This sequence comes from Neoceratodus forsteri, assembly GCA_016271365.2. Classification (NCBI taxonomy): domain Eukaryota; kingdom Metazoa; phylum Chordata; order Ceratodontiformes; family Ceratodontidae; genus Neoceratodus; species Neoceratodus forsteri. The sequence goes on from CM057454.1 coordinate 1,059,742,090, forward strand.
AGGAAAACAAACATTACAGTAGCCTCAAAGGTCCGATCTTTGGGGTAGAGGTCTAAACTTCACAGAGAAAGAGTCCACTATTCCTGTGCCATGAGTGCTGCACTGCAGTGGGAGACTATTCCATGTCCTAGTTGAATTAAAGGCCCGAGATAACCCACAAAGTCCCGGTGGAGCCAATCCAGCTAACTGCCAGTGGGGACAGATATGTAGGCCTAGTCCAGGGCGGTGTTCAGAGAAGTGCAGCAGACGGGACTTCTGAGGTATGCCTAGTCAGAGCAGAGGGGGCCGTGACTGATAGCTCACAATACCAGTCCATGCAGATAATAAAGTGGAATATTTAACCAGGACTAAGGCCTCAGTCCAAGCCAGTGGGGAGAGGTAACAGGGCTCACTAGTCGAGAAGGAGATAGAGTCACTACTAAATACTCACTGCGCCCTTTGCAGACAAGCTTCCAGATAACATAAGTGTGGAATTAAGAGGATAGTCACTTGAAAAGCTCTGGCAAGAGAATCTTAAGTTCTGCCACCACCTGCACCAGTGTCTTGTATGAGATCCATTGGTCAGCCTGCTTGACTTGTAGAACAGTGGGGTATCGGACCCTGAAAGGCTTCCCCACCACGATCCACTATTAGACAGTAGGGTGTAGCTCCTGCTTTTTGGTGCACACTGATTGCAGGATGTCCTGAGAGAGCCGCAGTCTGTGTCCTTCCTGTTGCAGCTGCTGGATTTCTTGACCTTAGCCAAAATATGTTGTTTGTCCTGGAGGATAAACAATTTAAAGGTCATAGGTCGAGGGGGAGACCCGAATGTCGAGGGGGGGTGCAGTGAGTGAGGAGCCTGCTCAATGACATAGGTGTTGTTGTTTGGAGAGGGGCCTGCGATTTTCTTACAAAACTTTTGAATAAAAAGCACAGGATTATTGCCCTCTTCTCTTTCTGGAAGCCCAATAATTATTCAATTATTGTGCGGAATGTGCCCCTCCAAGTCCTCCAGCTTTTCTTCCAGGCGTCTTAACCTTTGCCGCATAGCAGTGGAGTCTTGATCCATTTTCCCTTTCCAGTTCTCTACAGATGTGATCCTGGCTTCAGAGTCACTGACTCTAATGGAGAGGGAGTCAATAGAGGAGCGGATATTCTGGAGATCTGCTGAGATGGCAGAGATGGTCTCCTGCATGGGTTACATTATTTCAAGAAAGTGCTCCTCCGAAAGTGCAGTACCGATGGTCTGAGGTTTGCTCGAGCTGGTGGGTTATGATTTAGGCCTTTTTGAGGTCTTGTCCTTCTCAGGCATTGGCGGGGGTGGGTGGCATGGCTGCACTTTTTTAATTTCGATTTCCATACTCCGCACACAGAAACTTGAACAGCAGAGTCCCCTTAGATGGAGTTAGGGAACCAAATTGTGGGCCCAGAGTTGAAGACTGAGAAAATTAGGTTTTTATTGCAGGAGCGGTAAGGAGCAACAGGAGTAAGCACCTCTCTCTTAAGCAGCCATCACATGACCCCAGACTCCCCTAATAAACAAAAACACTCCTCAGGTAAAAAACGGTCCCACTCAGCCAGAATTATGCCCCAACCCACCCCTACACACCTCATGTAGTCTCTGGGCCATAGTAAGCTCAGAGCACCACTTCATCCGAGGAGGCAACCTCCTTCTCCTCCTCCTCCTCCTCCTCCCGTTCCTACTCGATGGTCTGCAGCATCTTTTTGGCATCTTTGAGATCCTGGAATTGATATTGCCAACCCTGCCAGGTTAGGTGCAGATGAGTGGGAAACAATAACTGGTGCTGAATTTTATATTGTCTCAGCCGACTCCGAACACCATCGAAACCCTTTCTTTGTAGGTGAGTACTATACGAGAGGTCCAGAAAGATTTGTAAAGAGTTCTCCCCATACTGCAGAGACCATCTCCTTCTTGCAAGAGTAAGTACCTGATCCCGATCCCTTATGCTGGTACAGACCACCAGGAAAGTCCGTGGCATCCCTGCATCCAATGTAGCATGCCTCGGGGTAATATTATATGCTTTTTCCAGAGACAGTGGGGAGTCCTCCTCTGATAATCCCAGAACTGCCGGCAATAAGAGCTGTGCAAATCCCAGAGGGTCTTCCCCTTCTGCAGATTCCACGAGTCCCAGGATGCGCAGGTTCTGTTCCCTCGCCCGGTTCTCCACCATTTCGAGTTGCTGCTGAAACATCATGTTCTTAATCAGTTTAGTGGTGACTTCACAAGACTTTGAAATGGATTGTTCCGATTTCTAAATGGACATCTCACAGCCATCCATTCTGACACACGTGGCATGAGGGAATCCAACGTTTTATACATTTCCTGTACTGTCCTGACTAGTTGGTTCAGGGTCGCCTGTATAGTTCCAGAGAGGAGCCCCCCCCACCCGATGCTGAGTCACTTGAGGCTGTGGCTTCCAAAGGTGATGAAGGCCTCTTCTGATGCTGTTGCTGTGATTTGTAGGGGTGAAAAAGTCTGAAAAGGGGGTGGCCCCCTTGATTCTTCCCCATAGCTGCAGTCCCAGGGGCACAACAAATGACTACAGATGCCTTGTGCTCAGGAAGCTGATCAAAAAAATATATTTTAATCAATTTAAAACAAAGAGACCCAGGAGCCCAGAAAATCTGCTGCTTCCTGTAAGCTGCACAGCAGTGCCCCCTGGAATTTTAATATCACAATAATATAACAAATAAATTAAAATCCAGCCCAAACTTTAATTCTATACCTTTTTTCAGGTTAATGCATTAGCTGCTGTTTTGGCTCTGACCAGAACTTGTTTTCTATTTTGGCCTCTGTAGAGCATTTGTCTCTTTTTGTTGTAGCAAAAAGTGACTTCCACGCCCTGGCCTGGTTGTAGTCAGATTGTGTTTTATTCACCAGCAGTCATGTTTGTTAGATGCTTTTGTTATTTTCAGCAATGAAAGTACACTGCGTTTTGGCAGCCTATTTACAGACATGCTGTCTCCTGTTTCTCCATGTGGGATACCTAGGACAATTGGACTGCTGCACCATTTATGTTGTACCCAAACTAGCAGCAACCTGATTAACAGTAATTCCCAGCTTTCCTTAGCTTAATTAACTTATCTGAATGCCTTGACCTTAATGTTTTCTAAATGTGCTAGTGATTTTCTGCTTTTTCTGTAATAACCACTTTTTGGATAGTTTTCAGTTAGCTCTGACATTGACTTCACATCCAGATCTAATCCCAGAGAGGCTGAATTATTAATAGGAAATCTGTCCTCAAAAGTAGATGATTTTATTTGACAGATTTCAGCTAACATGCTACCCACCTCCCCTCTGATATTTTCCAAGGGATCCTTAATGCCAGCTGCTGTACAATGTAGGCCAGGGCGTAGCTACAAGGGTGCAGGGGGTGAAGTGGCACCTGGGCCCACGAGGTTTGAGGGGCCCAAATCATAATTTTGATGTTTATTTAAAACTGGGGAGGGGCCCTGTAACATCGCCTTGCACCCAGGCCCTCTGGGAATTTGCTACGCTACTGATGTAGGCATTGGCAAAGTGCTCGCTCCTGAATAGCTGTGTCTGTACTTTAATGAAAGAGTAATGCTGAGCCTTGGCTGTTGTGGATGGTTTTAGGTGATCTTGATAAAGAATGCACTAGCAAATGGGCAGGAAAGAGGGGGTGAAAGAACAATGGGGAAAAATCAGAACTGTCATCACAGAGGCAACAAGCCTTTGTGTGAAGGAAATAAACAAGACAAAACAAAGTAAAAAAACACTATGGTTCTCAAAAGAGGTGATGGGGAAGGTTAGAGAGAAAAAGATAGCATTCAGGAAGTTTAAGGAATCATAGAAGGTGCAGGACAGAGAACTGTATCAGTTAAAGCAGAAGGAAGTGGGAAAGGCAGTCAGAATAGTGAAGGCCCAAACCGAGGAAAAGATGGTCAACTCTGTTAAGAAGGGGGATAAAACCTTTTACAGGTACATCAAGTAGTGAAGGAAGACCTAGGGAGGGATAGTGAGGCTTAATAAAGGGGAGAGGAGGTGGACAGAGGATGACAGTGAAAAGGCAGAGATACTGAATGAATACTTTTGCTCAGTATTCACAAAAGAAGAGGAAGGGGTGGTACCTAAACCAAACAATAGAAGCACTCTGGACAGGGGGTCGATACCAGTCCATTTACAGAAGAAAGGGTCCTGAAAGAACTCCTGAAACTCAAGGTGGACAAAGCAATGGGGCCTGATGGGATTCACCCCAGAATTCTAAAAGAACTAAGGAGAGACCTAGTAACTTCACTGACTACTCTTTTTAACAACTCATGGGAGGATGGTGAGGTACCTGAAGACTGGAGAAGGGTGGATGTGATTCCTCTTCAAAAAGTGGAAGCAGGGCAGAGGCAGAAAATTACAGACCTGTTAGTTTGACCTCAGTGGTAGGAAAAATTATGGAATTGCTTCTGAAAGAAAAAAATGGTTGAATACCTAGAGGCCAGCGGGGCACAGGACCCAAGGCAGCATGGATTCACAGCAGGAAGGTCATGTCAGATGAATCTAATAGTTTTCTTTGACTGGGTGACCAAAATAGTAGACCAGGGAGGGTCTGTGGATATGGCCTACCTAGACTTTAGCAAGCCATTTGACACAGTACCACATAAAAGATTAATAAATGAGTTAGCCAGCCTGGGAGTGGGTCCCAGGTGGTAGCCTGGGTCACAAATTGGATGGACAACAGGACACAGAAGGTAATAGTAAATGGAGTACACTCTGAAGAAAGACTGGTTACTAGTGTAGTACAGCAAGGTTCGGTACTGGGACCGGTCCTCTTTAATGACTTTATAGGAGACATTACAGAGGGTCTGTAAGGGAAAGTATGCCTCTTTGCAGATGACACAAAGATCTGCAATAGGGTTGATACACAAGGTGGGGTGGAAAGGATGAGAAGGAACTTGGCAAGGTTGGAGGAATGGTCAAAAATATGGCAGCTTAGAGTCAATGCAAAATAATGCAAAGTAATGCACCTGGGAAACAAAAACCAAGGGGAAGAGTACACAATTTTGGGGGAGTACTAACAACAACAAAAATTACCTTAAGGTAGGCAAGCAATGTGAGAAGGCAGTAAGGGGGGCTGGGGGGTACTGGGATACATAGAGAGGGGCATCAACAGTAGAAAATAGGAAGTTGCTATCTCTCTCTGTACAGACAGTTGGTGACACCCCATCTGGAGTACTGCATCCAGTTCTGGAGACCCCATCTCCACAAGGACATAGACAGGATGGAGGCAGTCCAGAGGAGGGCAACTAAAATGGTGCAGGGTCTGCAACAGAAGCCATATGAAGAGAGATTTAAAGAGCTTAATATGTATACCTTTGAGGAAAGGAGGGAGAGGGGGGACATGATAGAAGCTTTCAAGTTCCTGAAGGGAATCAACAAAGTCCAAGATGAGAGCATCTTTAAAAAAAAGAGATGTGCAAGAACAAGGGGGCACAACCTGAAGACTGGAGGGGGGGGGGTAGACGGTTCAGGGGCATTGTGAGGAAATATTTTTTCATGGAGAAGGTGGTGGACGCATGGACCTGCCTTTCTGAGGAGGTCGTGGAGTCAAAAAAAGGGAAATTCAAGAATGCATGGGACAGACATAAGGCAATTATAGTGGGGGGTAGGAGGAAGTAGGCTGTTGGTTAGCTAGAATCTGCAGCTTATCCAATAGGTAGGGACATGGGCAGACTAGGTGGGCCAAGCGGTCCTTATCTGCTGTCAAAGTTTATGTTTCTCTGTATCTTGGGAACCCAGATCAATTTGATCATTATTACTATTTTGTTCCTCTAACAAGGCCATTCCCTCCCCTACATTTAAACTTGAGTTACTAGGGTCCTTTCCTTTTTGGGAAGGAGTATCTGATAGTGTCGATTCAATTGCCCAAAGTTCTCTGTCTACCTATAATTAAAGTCCACAGTTTGCTAATTGATTGACATATTGCTTAATATTACTTACTTCATTAATATTTTGAAAAACTCTCAAGTTTATGTGTGTTATTTGAGCTAACACCCCCTTTCACTCTTTCACCAAATTCGTCTTCATATGTTCCGTGGTTTCCTCTAACTGTATTATTTGTGAATCATTCGAGACACTTAAATCTATCTGGTCTATGTCTGAATCCCCTTGTGAGCTACTATTAATTGGCAACCTACAAAATATGTTGTCAGATGAGGCTGCCATAGGGCAATGTTAGTTAAGGATTTATTGCTAGTATTCAAAGACTCAATATTTTAATAGTATCTGAAACAAGCAATGGAACTCGATTAATGTCCTGAGGGTTTAATATTGGGACCATATGGGACCAGACTCAATAGACCATAGGGTCTACTCTGCTAGCTTCTTAGTATATACAACGAGACATTAGTTACAGTGTCTTCTAACTTTTTTATCATATCAACATCTTGACAGGAGAGTGGTAAAACAAAGTTTCTTATTATAGGCGGGGTAACAATTGACATAGATGTGCTGCTTAATTCTAAATGTTATTTTTGTACTAGCCATCTCTTGTTTTTTCTAGTTTAGCTGATGAACTCTCATTTGGTTACATCCAGATGGATCTATTGCAAGGCCACTTCTAGTGCTTAAAATATTAATATAATTGAAAGGGCATATTCAGAATTCAGTGAGCTTTCAGTATACAAATATAATTGTAAGACTTAATGTAGCTGAACTAACTAAATAAAAAATACGATTAAAATACAAAAAAGTACTAAACCAGACACAGAAAAATGTACTATTACCTTAAACATATAGTAGAAGTTAGCAGAGGCTGACTGCAGTCTATGCAATTTAATGAGACGTCAACAAAAAAGTGGGAAGAATGTCTGATACATTGATCTCCTTGTTAAATATAGATCTTTTATCCAGTACAGATACTTCTTTGGAGTCTGAGAAGGTTTAATGTCCTCCCTTAAGGCCTTCACAAGGTGATTTTCCACCAAATGTGTTGCACTTTGCTTTCATACTGGGAATGGCTGGGCTTGAAAATGATTTAATCTGAAATTTCATTTGTGAGAAAAAAGGATAATAGGCCCAGTGCAAGGAAGGAGATTCAGAGCATAAGCCAGCCCAGCAGAATAAATTTAGCACAAAAGGTACAAACAAATCGTGGTTATTATAAATAATTAATTATCAAAACTAGAAAACAAGTCTCTAAAAGGTGACGTTTAGCAGCTTAATGATAACTACAAATCATATAGACTGATACAGAACCATGACATTGCCTTAACACGGCCCATGAGATTTAATTATGGCATAAAAAGATATACAAATGTTTGTATCAGTTCTGAAGAGCTGCAGTAACTTATTTTTTCATTGTTAGACACATGCAGTAAACAGGTAACTGCCATAATTAAAATAAAATCCAGATATAGCATCAAGAGTTCTGAATTGTCCTTCTCCAAAATGGCTTTTAGCTTGTTTCTGCTTAACTATCCAAGTTAGCAGGTCACTATACAAAAGTAAGGGAGCAAGTTCTCAGCTATGTTAAACTGACAGCTCTATTCATTTTTGTCAAAGCTTAAAGGGGAACAGTCAGCAGTGAGAGCCTCATACGCAAGGGTGGGTCTAGCTCCAATTTGCACTTTGTGTGCAAAAACACATTATTTGATGTACTGTTTGCTGTAGTATGACAGATTATATCAGGCTAGTTCTGCTGAATTACAAACTGACATTTCATAGAAACATTGACTTTGACGGCATATACAGACGACTTGGCCCACCCAGTCTGACCATTTCCCTACCTATTGGATAAGCTGCAGATCTAGTTAACCAATAGCCTACTTCCTCCTACACCCCATTAGAATTGCCTTATGTCTGTCCCATGCATTCTTGAATTCCTTTACTGTTTTTGACCCCACAACCTCCTCAGGAAGGCGGTTCCATGTGTCCACCACTCTCTCTGTGAAAAACACTTCCTCACATTACCTCTGGCCAATCCCTCTCTATCTTCAAATTGTGCCCCTTGTTCTTGCACATCTCTTTTCTGAAAGATGCTCCTTCTTGGACTTTGTTGATTCCTTTGAGGTACTTGAACGTTTCTATCATGTTCCTCTCCCTCCTTTCCTCAAGGGTATACATATTAAGCTCCTTTAGTCTCTCCTTGTATGGCTTCTTTGCAGATCCTGCACCATTTTAGTCGCCTCCCTGGACTGCCTCCATCCTGTCTATGTCCTTGCAGAGATGGGATCTCCAGAACTGGACGCAGTACTCCAGATGGGGTCTCATCAACTGCCTGTACAGAGGGATAACAACTTCCCCTTTTCTACTGGTGATGCCTTTCTCTATGCATCCCAGTATCCCCCCCAGCCCTCCTTACTGCCTTATCACATTGCTGGCCCACCTTTAGGTCATCTGATATGATTACCCCCAGGTCCCTTTCCATTTTTGTTGTTGTTAGTACCCCCCCTTCCCCTATTGTGTACTCTTCCCCTGGGTTTTTGTTTCCCAGGTGAATTAGTTTGCACTTATTGGCATTGAAATCAGAAATCCCAGAATCTCCTGCAGCTGACATCAGAGGAGGGCTGCAGCAGTAGGAGATTCAATAGCCTGGAGTGGATGTTAGAATTTTTATAATCTCCAATCTTTTGTTTGCTGGTCCCGCTATCCTTCTGGGGCTAAGTACATTTACAGAGAACTTTATTTTTTTATTTATTTTTTATTTTTTTTATTTATTTAAGTCTAGGATTACAAGTATATTTGAGCCAAGGCTCTTTTACAAAGGTCCCATGTCAGATGGTGTAAAATACAATACAGGACAACTTAGTACAATGAGTTTCGGAAGAACATTGAGTTACAGGTACATAGAGGATTACATTGTTTTGTTTGTGCAAACATACATATTAAAAACATTGCTAGGCAAGGAAACAATAGGGAGGAGTAGCCAGAGGCTTTGGCAGAAGCACATTAGGGAAGTGCAGAGGACGTGGAGGGGGGGAGGAGGGAACAATAGGCGAGGGAAGGGGGAGATGGAAGAAGGCTGGGAGAAGAGAATATCAGTGCAGAGTAGAAGAGCAGTGGCAAATAGAGGATGGTTGAGGATAAAGGAGAGCTGTTAAGGGAAGCAGTTACAGGTGCTAGAGGCCAAAAGAAGTAGACAGAGCCTGGATTTGAAAGGGCCTAGCTTGGGTAGGGAGAAGATGTCACTGCTGAGATTATTCAACCAGAGCGGGGCCCTGTAGGCAAATGCTCTTTGCCCTTGTGAGGTACGGCAGTGAGGGATCTGAAGGAGTTGTGAGTCTGAGCCCCTAGTATGTCAAGTATTTTGGGCAGGAGGGAGGAGAGCTTGGACTCTGGGAGGAGAAAAGCCAAGAGTTGTTTTCTTAGCCGTTATGCATGTTTGGTATTTTATGGAGTTAGAAAGTTGTAACCAGCTAGTCTGGGCATAGAGATCACAGGTATGGGTGAGACGGTGGGATCCAGAAATGAGTCGACAGGCTTTGTTGAGGGTAGTGGATATTCGCTGGAGAGCAGAGACAGTGGCAGAGTCATAAACGATCAGACCATAGTCAATTAAGGAGACCACAGAGATCTGAACTGCAACCGTTATGGCTTCTGGGGTGAGCCATTGCCTGTGACTGTAGAGAACTCCAATATGAAAATTAGCAGCTTTAGCAACATTTTCGATGTGCAAACCAAAGGACAGGTGACTGTCAATTGTGACTCCAAGGTATTTAAAAGAGTGTACCTGTTCAAGGGGCAGTACCACTGCAGTTTAAGTTGGTCAGAGGGTGATGTCTGTATTTGTTGTGAGGGCTACAGAAAAGCATTGTCTTGTTTTTTTTGTAGTTGAGGGCAAGCTTGTGTTTAGTAAACCAGTACTTAGCCTCGTGAAAATAGCGGGACCGACAAACATCTGATCTGAGCTTATAAAATCTGTAACATGCACTGCAGGCTATTGAATCTCCCAGTGCTGCAATCCTCCTCTGATGTCAGTTACGAGGGGATTCTGCGATTTTGGGTTACAGGAAATGTCAGCTTGGAACTCAACAAAATCAGCCTGATACAATTTGCTATACTGCCGTAAACTAAGTGCATCTGTTTTTGGGCATGAGTATGGAATTCCATCCAAAAAGTTACACCACAAAAAGCTGGTCTAACTTTCAGGATGGGATTCTGTAGTTGTGTCCAAAAAAAGGACGCAAGTCCTGCAGTTGTGGCAGAAATTGCTATAAACTGAGGAAATTGTCACAAATGCATCTGGATGGATGTAAAAAGGGCACACACATCTTGACACATCTGTATGGGTGCAGCATGCATGCAAAATATGGGTGTAAGTGCCACATCCACCCTTTTGAAAGTCCCACCCTAAGTAAATATAAATGTTTCGCACACAAAGTGCAAATCGTGACCAATCCCCCCCACTTAGTTAATGTTTGTAATCTAAAAACTATTATTGCTTTTACCTCTCCATTACATGTCTGGTACCATTGTTATATCTAGCTAACAATTTTGTAATGTAGTGTAATGTCCACACACCTCATATGTTCTGTGTTACTGTTATGTATTTATTTGTTTCTGTTGTATATTGTAATATACTGCATTGTCTGTACATTTTATATTTAGTAGACTGATATCATGTGTCATCAAGGCACAGGTCAGGAAGCATAGGAAAACCAGAAGCAGTTTCACAATTTGCAAATAGCATTTTATTTTTCTCAATAACAGCAAAATAAAAAATATTCAGTATAACTATTTACAAAGGCAGTACAAACAGAGAAAACTAAGTCCTTCTTCTGAGGGTATCTCTTAATTCCAAATTTCAGTCTCTCAATCTCTCACTCTCCTTGTCTCCCAAGTAAAAGCATTGCTGCTCTTTTTATAAGTCTTTGTCTGGGAACTCGTTAGGAGAGCCTGCAGGGGGCAGGCCTTAGACAGCTAGTGTTGGAATCCACTTGGGAGGAAGCAATACTAGACCTGGTATTCTCAAATGGAGAGAGGATCACAAATTTAGAAGTCGGTAGACATCTGGGAACAAGCGACCACTGCACAGTGTGCTTCACAATAAGCACAACCATGGAGACAAGCCATACAAAAACAAGCATACTGGACTTTAGAAGGGCTGACTTTGGCAAAATGGGTGAATACCTGAGGAATACGCTGGCAAATGGGCAAAAAGGAGGGGTGGAAGAACAATGGAGAAAAATCAAAACTGCCATCATAGAGGCAACAAGCCTTTGTGTGAAACAGATAAAGAAAACAAAGCGGAGTAAAAAACCACTATGGTTCTCAAAAGAGGTGGCAGGGAAGGTTAAGGAGAAAAGGCTGCATTCAAAAAGTATAAGGCATCACAGAAGGAGCACGACAGGGAACTGTATCAATTAAAGCAGAAAGAAGTGGGGAAGGCAGTCAGAATAGCAAAAGCCCAAACTGAGGAAAAAATAGCCAAGTCAGTTAAGAAGGGGGATAAAACCTTTTATAGGTACATTAGGGAGCATAGAAAGGTTAAGGGAGGAATAGTGAAGATTAATAAGGGAGAGGGGAGGTGGGCAGAGGGAGACAGTGAAAAGGCAGAGATACTGAATGAATACTTTTGTTCAGTATTCACAAAAGAAGATGAGGAGGAGTTACCTAAACTAGACAATAAAAGCACTCTGGGTAGGAGGGTTGACACCAGTCCATTTACAGAAGAAAGAGTCCTGAAAGAACTCCTAAAACTCAAGGTGGACAAAGCAATGGGGCCTGATGGGATTCACCCCAGAATCCTAAAAGAACTAAGGCAGGACCTAGTGACACCACTGACCACACTTTTTTAACAAATCATGGCAGGATGGGGAGGTACCTGAGGACTGGAGGAGGGCAGATGTGATCCCCCTTCACAAAAGTGGGAGCAAGGCAGAAGCAGGAATCTACAGACCTGTAAGTTTGACCTCAGTGGTAGGGAAAATGATAGAATCACTTCTGAAAGAAAGAATTGTTGAGTACCTAGAGGCCAGTGGGGCACAGGACCCAAAGCAGCATGGATTTACAGCAGGAAGGTCATGTCAGATGAATCTAATAGATTTCTTTGACTGGGTGACCAAAGTAATAGACCAGGGAGGGGCTGTGGATATGGTCTGCCTAGACTTTAGCAAGGCATTTGACACAGTCCCACACAAAAAGATTAATAATCAAGTTAGCCAGCTTGGAATTGGGTCCCAGGGTGGTAGCCTGGGTTGCAAACTGGCTGCACAACAGGACACAGAAGGTAATAGTGAGTGGCACACATTCCGAAGAAAGGGGGGGCACTAGTGGAGTACCTCAGGGCTCAGTACTGGGTCCAGTCCTCTTTAACATCTTTATAGGTGACATTGCAGAGGGTCTGGAGGGAAAGGTATGCCTCTTTGTAGATGATACAAAGATCTGTAACAGAGTTGATACACAAGGGGTAGCAAGGATGAGAAGGACTTGTCAAGGTTGGAGGAATGGTCAGACATATGGCAACTTAGATTCAATGCAAAGAAGTGCAAAGTAATGCACCTGGGAAGCAAAACCCAGGAGAAGAGTACACAATAGCAGGGAGGTGCTAACAACAACAAAAATGGACGGGACTTGGGGTAGTCATATTGGATGATCTAAAGGTGGGTAAGCAATGTGAGAAGTCAGTGAGGAGAGCCAGGGGGATACTGGGATGCACAGGAAGGGGCATCACAAGTAGAAAAAGAGAAGTGGTTATCCCTCTGTACAGACAGTTGGTGAGACCCCACCTGGAGTACTGTGTGCAGTTTTGGAGACCTCATCTACGCAAGGACATAGACAGGATGGAAGCAGTCCAGGGGAGGGCAACTAAAATGGTGCAGGGCCTGCAGCAGAAACCATATGAAGAGAGACTGAGAGCTTAATATGTATACCCTTGATGAAAGGAGGGACGGGGGGACATGATAGAAATGTTCAAGTACCTCAAGGGAATCAAAGTCCAGGAGGGTAGCATCTTTCAGAAAAAGAGATGTATAAGAACAAGGGGACATAATTTAAAGATAGAGGGGGGACAGCTCAGGGGTAATGTGAGGAAATCTTTTTACAGAGAGAGTGGTGGATGCATGGAACTGCCTTCCTGTGGAGGTTGTTGGGGCTAAAACAGTGGGGGAATTCAAACATGCATGGGACAGACACAAAGCAATTGTAGTGGGGGGTGGCAGGAAGTAGGCTGTTGGTTAACTAGAATCTGCAGCTTATCCAGTAGGTAGGGAAATGGGCAGACTGGGTGGGCCAAAGTGGTCCTTATCTGCCGTCAAAGTCTATGTTTCTATGTTTCTATGTTGCTTCTCAAAGAATGTTCTTGTAAGTTTACAGAATGTTCTTGTCAGTTTTATTCCTTGCAGCTGCAGCAAAACAGTACATGGTGTTCCAGAACTGACCTCTTGTTCACAGCTCTGCAAAAGGCTTAAAAACTGCATCTCAGGCTAACCCATTGAGTTCCAAATAGCTGTGCAATCATTTCAACAGTATAACAGTATACAGTTTTAAACAAAGGATCTCAGTATCACATACAGTTTTACACAGAGATTCACATATATTTTTTATACCCACAAATATGCAAGGGGAAGAAAAGACAGAACAGCAAGGGAAGGCAGAGAGATAGCAAGAGGTGGAGAACTGCAAAACCGTCAGAGTGATCAGTTCCAAGGTCTCACAAGAAAATTTGGTTGTGCAACCAGACAGAGAAGAGACAGAAAAGGAGAGGATAGAACAGACCCTTGCATTTAAACTCTTTCTGCATACAAATGGGACAGGACCTTATTCAGCCCTATCACACTATGTCTTACTGTTTACCTTGTTAATTAATTTGTGGTTGCTCTTGAAAAAGGGACTTTCTTTCTCAGTGGGCCCACCCAGAAAACAAAATCTAATAAATAAATACATAAATAAAAAAATGAGCCTCTTATTGTTGACTGTACCCCTTTAAAAGAGGTATATAAAATATGCAAATATACTTCAGGTACCAGCCTTCCACTTAGATATAATAGGCTTAGCCACCAAAGGACAAAGATGATGCAGTCTGTGGAATCTGGCATTCTTGTTAACAACCACCCATTTCAGTAGATGAAGTCAGACCAGACCAGAAATGTTAGAAATGTAGCAGTGTGACTGGCGCTAAGTATAAAGCAACTCAGTGATTAAGTTTATTTATTTAATTTTGGTGTCCGGGTAGGCCTACTGGAACCATTGCAGTCTCATTTTAAGGGCGAGCCAGAATTAATTTCAAATAATGATACATAGACATTTTACAGAGTACGGTAAAGGTAATTGTTCATATTACGACATATAACAGTAGATGACATAGGTTAATCCAAGAAAGACATTTGTGGGTTACTGCAGTAGGGTATGCAATAAGAACAGGCTATCATTAGCTACCACAATTGTAACGAGAAGAAGTGGTGGGAGTCATTCATCATAGTGTATTATGTCCACAGCAATAAATAGGCCAAGTCCTTATTAGGCGCAGAATTCAATCTTACATGGCAGTTGCGCCAGACTAGATGTGCTTTCATCCACCACCCTACATACAAAGAGGACAGTTTATGAAGTTAGCGATAACAAGTGCAGTGGCTCAGCTCCATCAGGTGAGCTTTGAGTCCTCTCTTAAATCCCCCTAAAGAGTTGCATTCCTGGAGATTTCCTGGCAATGCATTCCAGAGGAGTGGTATGTAGGCAGCAAAGGACTGTAGCCCTTAGGAGGACCTCACTTTTGGAACTTGGAGGAGCTGACGGCTGGAGGATCTGAGATGCCTACTGCTTTGTTTAGCAGTTACTGCATCAGCCAGGCTTGGGGGGGTGCATTTTCAGGCCTGAGTTTGAAGTCTAGGCACAGAGATGGATATTTTAGTTTGCCTTCTAAAGAGGGCCAACTTAAGGTTTGGAGCACTTGATAGTGATGCTCCATGGGTGGGTACAAGTTAAAAAAATACTCCTCCCAATTATAAGGGTTTTTATAAAAGTTTTCTTTTTAAAAATTAGCCAGATTATAACTATTTTCTTTATTTGTGCCTTTGATATCTGACAAAAGTTTAGTGACTGATTTATGATAATATCTTGCTAGCCTGCACTCGGTGTTCCACACCAACAACAAAAACAAATGTCTGCTACTGTACATCAGAAATGTCTCTGGATCTTTAAAGGATTCTTGCTGCCACACATCCCAAGACTTTGATTCCTCCCAGGCTCCTTTTTCCTTTCAAGTTCAGTGGTTCAACTCAACCATCTCTCATCACTCAACCTCCAGTGTGCCCAGTCCTTTCCACTCCAGGCTCTTGTGACTGAGAGTTTCATTCCCACCTGCAGGAATCGTAAGGGACAGATGTACCACAGAAGCTACAAAACAGAGTGCTTTTTTTGCAAGGTAGCAATATCAGCTCTGAATAGCGAAAATAAATTCTCTCTCAATTTTAAAGGCATAGATAGTTTACCAATTGTAACAATAGTAAAAACATGTACTAATAAAATCAGTCCTGCTCTGCACTGCAGACCTCATGCAGCAAAGCTTGCAGCGGCCACGTTCAGATGCAAACTCTTTTCGTCAGGTGACAAAACAGAACAATGCTGCCATGATACTAGACCAACTGTTATCAACAATTTAGGAACCAGATTTCTTGTCCTGTGTTTTAGAGATATTTTACTTAATTAAAAGCCAGAGTGAAATCCAGATTTCAAAGCAAAATGCAAGTCAAGTCGTTTTGCAAATCTGTATGTGTCCCAGATTTGCCCATTGCTAACAAAAACTTCTTAATATTTTAAAGTCGATCCATATACGGTATGCTTGAATTCTACCACTCATGTTCCAAAAAGCTGGAATAATATTCCCATTGATGTCTGTAGTATATGAAATGTTTTGCTTCATCTTGGGTTGTACCAGTTAAGCATTTAGGTACTTCAACGTAGTCCAGTGCACCCCCCCACCCCCATTGTCAGTCCTTTCAAATGTATTTTTTACTATCTTTATGATTTTCAAAAGGGGTTACTCGGCTATTAGATTTCAGGTGAAACATAAATTTAGTTCAAGCACAAGATGACAAGCTGAAGAACGTGACTGAACTAGCTATCTCTGGATTTGTCTGAAGCATTAAGGTATGCGTGGGTGTTGGTTTACCAAATACAAATGCCTTTCATAACATTATTCTCTGTACAACAATATTTTTGTGGTGGTGGTGGGGGGGTCACCCCTTCTATGTTGTGCAGCTCCAGATGTGAGCTAAAAGGAAGTTACAATATCATATACTGTGGTTGAGCAAGCTATATTACGCTGCACTTCTTTTTAAGCAGGGAAGACTTCCCAAAATAGTTTCACATATTAAATTACCTCTCTAACACTGAGTTTGCTTTGCTGCAAACATGTCTGAGTAGCTGTAATATCAAATTATAGATATTGTTTTGAAGTTTTCCACATCCAAGTAGCTTCACTGAGGTGCAGCATCTACTTTGTAAGAGGGCCCCGGGGGAATGAACAGCAGCAGCAGTAGTAGTGGTGCCCAAGTTACAAAGTAGCATAATAAATTCAACAAAGTAAAAAGTAAACTGCACAGAGTACTAGGAGGTTGGTGTACGAAATGTAACTTCATGACTTATGGCAGGTACAGTGCATGTTAGGGCAACTATAGTATGACACAAATTACAAGAGATGACCCCAGGCTCGATTCTCAAAGGGCCCTTAGATTGATGCATGCTGTGGCAAAAAGGCAGCTTGTGTCAATGCCTGCTGTGCCAGGGACCCTGCACCCTATTCTCTATCAGGCAGAGTCCCAGCGGGAAAGTCCCTCAGCTTGTGACAACCCTGGCCGTGCACCAAACATGCGGTGCATCTGAAGGGTTTTCTGCAAGCTGTGGGAAGGCTGTGCACCATTCTAGAATGTCCCTGGTGGCTAGTGGCAAGCCCCCCAGCCCTGATCCCCTGTTATACAAGTAAATCTGCCCTCCTGATCTAGCCCCCCCAAGCACTGATCCTCTGTAAATGCATGTGGAAATTCCCTGGTGATCTAGCACCCCCTCCAAGCCCTGATCCACCATTAATGCAAGCAAATCTGCCCTGGTGATCTAATGACCCCCAAAGCCCTGATGCCCCATTAATGAATGTAGAAATATCCTGGTGATCTAGAGCCCCACCCCCAAGTCTCAATCCCCAGTTATGAAAAGTAAAACCTCCCTGGTGGTCTAGCAGACCCCCCCAAGCCCTGACCCCCCCGTTATGCAATATTAACACATCCCTTGTGCTCTAGTGGATTCCCACCCCCACTCCCCACCCCAGTGCTGTCTCCTATCTTTCAAAGGCTGGTGAGAAGGTGGCACTACCAGGAGTTAATCAATTTACAACTGAGTAATGAAGGTAGGTACTGTCACAAACGCACTCCGCAGTTCAGGCCCTCTGCTCCCACAGTGCCAACCTCAGAGCACAATAGTGTGAACAGGCAACAGACAGGGTAACCCTCCTGAATGCTTTGGGTCCAAATCTCCTTTAGCCTTGCATTCTGGGGGAATTCAAACTATGAACCTTATACTAACATACCCAATGTACAGGCTCAGATATGTACTCTCTTTGGGACTGCAGTACAATCTTTTGCCTGGGGCACCCAGTCAGGCTTCCAAAATGAACCCTTTTTAAAACTCTATATGAAACTCAGGTATTCTTACTTTTTTCCACCTTAGTAACACCATGCAAGCCCTTACAGCTGTCACACTTAATATCGGTTCTGCAATGACATGTGAAAAGGACCGAGGAGACACAGGCAGTATCTTAAAGAAAATGTGTTTTACTAAAAATATGATAAAAAAAAACAGGTAAAATAAAATACAGAACAAATAGCATTAGCTCACAATCACAAAAGAAAATGGGAAAATTACAGAACAAAACTCTTACCGCACTACTTAAGAGCTTTGCTATCTAAGTATTACCTTTTTAAGTGCATTTAAGTTAGGGAGAACTTTCTGTCTCAGAGCCCAAGATGATATGCCATTCCCCAGATACAATGTTACATTTCAACTTTATCTCCCCACCCCCTTTTGGTGAGTCAGCTAGCTCCTCCTTTTAGAATTAATTATAACATAATTTCTACCAGGAGGTATTTTTAAATAATGGTAACATCAGAAAAAAAAAAACATTTCCTAAATATGACATCCTTTAATCAAAATTTCTCTTTGAATTTAACAATCCTACGATTTGTCACTATTTCTTGGCTGCATGTTAAAATTAGAGAGGAACCTGCCAAATTACTCTTCATCCTGTTATGTCATAAACTGTATGTTTGGTTTCAACTTCAAAAGTCTGGGCAGGTCATAAAAAGGTAATAAAATGCCCTCTGGAAGGAAGACAGTTAATTAGGTTTTTCCCTGGTCAGTTTAATGACATCCTCACTGACACCTTGATGGTTAAAAGCCAAACTGCTAACTTGTGTGAGACAATTTCATACACAGACCAGTTATTTATTTTTACAGCTATCATACAATAATCATAAGCAAAGGGGCAGAGCATCACAGGTACTGTATATAGGGTCATAATCAGTCCTTCAGAAAACAGGGTCCCAAGCCATTTAGAGCCTGAAAAGTCAAAAGCAAGACTTGAAAATGCTCAGTTCCTACTAATCATGTAAGTTCAAGTAGAAGAGCTACAGTTGACTTTCTTAGACCAGTATTCTTTAGCCATGTTCTACATTAATTTTGAATGGTAAATAAACCTGCCTGAAAGATCACCAGAAATGGCATTTCTGCAGTTGATCCGATTGGTGATTGAGATCAGCAGCCAGAATAAATGGGTGTAATCTAATAATATGGTAAAGATGAAGAAAGGCACTCTGTACCACAGCAATGACCTTTTCAAACCTCAGACCAAGGACCAGAAATACAGCAAGATTGCATGAGATGTATTAACAGAAACTTTGCAAATATATCTAGGGATGTTATAATGCCGTTGTACAGATCCTTTGTCTGGCCCATCTTAAATACAATGTGTGGTTCTCGTCCCTCATCCAAGGAAAAATCTTGCCATGATAGAGAGGGTACAGAGGAGAGTGACCACATTGGCTGATGGCTTTGGGAACATGGGCAATGTATGAGGACAGACTAGCAGAACTGGGGCCACTTTCTGTGGCAAGGAGAAGACTCAGAGGAGACATGATTACAATATACAAGTATCTAAAGAGGGATAAAACTATCATGCATACCAAGTGCAACTCTACAAGATGCACACAGTTGAAATGACAAGGAAACACTCATTTTTTTTATTTTAGTTTTAGTTTTACAGTTGTTGGCCAGGAAGGACACACTAAGCTGAGGCTTCTTTCGAGGTGCACATGGAGGTTAAGTGACATGCTTATGGTCACACAGTATGTAAGTGGTGGCCATCGGATTAGAAACATAGAAATCTGATGGCAGAAAAGGACCCCATTGGCCCATCCAGTCTGCCCCATCTCCATAGGTAGCCCTGGAGCTACCACTTTATACCCAACCCCATGCCCCCCCTCAGATGGAGACTCCAGTCTCTTCCTTACTTCCAGGATTTATTCCCTTTGCTCTCTTGTTTAATCCCATGTAGTTCTCCCATGACCTCATAAACTCCCCTACCATTTTACCCCCACCACCTCTTCTGGTAGCCTGTTTCTGGGGCCCACCACCTTCTCTGTGAAGTAGTGCCCTCTCTTGTTACCTCTGAACTTTCCTCCCTCCAGCTTTAAACTGTGTCCCCTAGGTTTCAGATTTTCTTTCATCCTAAAGATGCTCCCTTCCCTCACCTTGTTTATCCACTTCAGATATTTAAAAGTTCCAGTCATATCCCTCCTCATTTCCAGGGGATACAGATCAAGCTCTTCCATTCTCTCTTCATAGGTCCTCCAATGCATGCCATGTACCATTTTGGTCACCTTCCTCTGGACTCTCTCCACCCTATCAATATCCTTTTGTAGATGAGGTCTCCAGAACTGTATCCCATACTGTAACTGGATTCAAACCCAGTTATGTAGGCTTGTAGGTCACTGTTCTTAATCGCTGTGTTATACTGCCTCAGTGTCACTGAAGAGAAGATTCAAGGGGAACATCAGAAATAACTGCTTGACAGAACAAGTGGAGAACACTTGCAGTAGCCTTCCAGAGCATGTGATATCAGTGACTGCTGTAATGCATACTGAAATGTAAAGGTCAGACTAGACAAGTACAGTAACTGAAGAAAATGGGTGACAAGGTATGCCCACTGAGGGGGAGGAACTTGATAAACTACTTGTTTTCTTTCCTACTTAATATGTATGTATGTAAATTAGTAACTGGGAAAGGCGCACTGAACCATGACCTGTTTCCAGGTGTGTTCTTGGGGGGGGGGCATAACAAAACTTACACGCATCAAGAAATAGTCTGTACACACTGGAACAGGTCAACATAGGATTCAGCAGGACAGCAACTATATTGTATAAAATGTAAATGAGAAATATGATAATGCAGTTTTAATAAAAAAGAAAATAATATTAACAGAGTAGCTGTGCAATAACACATGTCAAAATCCTTTGAAGTTTTCTGTTTTATCTTCCCCATACAGAAAAAATAATATATTTTCTATGTAAACATTTTTTTTGCAGTTAATCTTTTTATTGAAGTATATTCACAGTACAAAAAAACATGCAAAAGAAACACGAGGAGCCCGATTTACAAAGGAGAGCTCAAGCTGCACCAACCGCAGCTTGCAACCAGTGCTGGTGTGCCAGGAACCCTGTGCTCAATTCACTATAGGGTAGGGTAGGGTCCAGGTGGTAAAGTCCAACAGCTTGCAGCAACCTTGGCTCTTCACCAAATGGATAGCACATCAGGAAGGTGTGCCGCAAGTCACAGGGTGGCTGTGCAGCAATAGCAACAAGGACAGCAGTCCCTAGTGGCAAGCACCCCCCCAGGCCCAATCCCCATTAATCAAAAACATAACCAAGGTCTCTGGTGGTGTAGCGGACTCTCCCCCAGCCCCAATCCCCATTATTGAATAAAAAAAATCCCTGGTGCTCTAATGAACCCCCCTCGATCAGGCCCGATCCCAGTTATTGAACAAAAAAAAACATAGTGTTCTAGAGCTCCCTATCCCCAATCTCGACTATATATACATATCGTTATTTCCCTGGTGGTCTAGCAAACCCCCACCCCATCAGGCAGTGCTCCACCACCCCGCTCCCCCATCCTATCCTAGAACCAGTGCCCAGCACAGCCCTCCGCTTTCCACCATGGCTGGGTTCTAACTGAGCTAATAATTAGCGTACTGTATATAGTATACTTTTTGGTCCAATTGAACGTTTGGGCCACTTCGGATCATTTTGGCCTTTGACATCTATTACTAGATGCATAGAGGCTGTGAATTTGAGGAATAACACCATCCCTAGCATGGTACATTCTTTTAAAGATTTGCAACACTGGAAGCCCATCCCCCACTTTGCAACATACCTAGCCCTGGTCTCTGACCTGTAAGAAAGTTTTGTGACACTGGGAGCCTATTCACGGTGCCACACAGGATTACCCATCCCCATAAGTGATTCAGGTTCTGTTAGTTGGGCAACAAAACACCTTTTAGGAAAAAATATTATGTACCCTCCCCCACCCTCTACTCACTACTGAAACATTTTGTGATACTGGATTGCATGCCTGGTGTGACACAATATGAAACTCCCCACCGCCACTGATTCTGACACATAACAGAGAACATCCCCTTGCGTTAGTTGAGAAGTGAAAAAAAAGTACTTAATCACCCACTCCTTTCTCCCAGCTCCATGTGGACCTGGGAACCCATCTCTGGTACTGACCAAGACCCCACAAAAACCCATAGACCCCCCTTCCAGATGACAAGTTTGTCGATGCAGATTAAAATGCATCTGTTAATAAATATCTTTTTTAAAAGGATTCAATTGTTTGAAATAAAACTAAATTACTGAATTGGTTAGCGTTAAAGCACAAATATACAAAGATGGGAAATGTGACATTTGGGTAAAAATTTCCTTGAATCTTCAGGACTGTATGTATTGTTCAATGTTTGAGGGGGTATGATGGTAAAGGTGCCATGAGATTTTCTTGTCAGGAAAGTCTCCTGTCAGGGACGAGATTTTCCTGTCAGGAAATTCTCCTGTCAGGAATGACATTCTCCTCATAGTAATGATATTGTCCTGTCAGGAAATTGTCCTGTCAGGAACGACATTCTCCTCGTAGTAATATTGTCCTGTCAGGAACCTTCTGGCACGATTTTAACCTCTACAGCTAAAGAGCTCAGCTTCACTGCTGTGCCAGCATTGTGGTGTAGTGGAAAGGTCTACAGCCTCATAAACAAGAGGTTGTGGTTCTGAGTCTGCACAACATCCCCTCACTTTTCTATTCTCCGAATTTCACTTGAGTGGCGATCCATGGTGGCATGGTGTTAGAATAGTAAATCTATATGGGAAAAGGGACTTACAGTATATTGCAGAAACACCAAGTGCAACTAGTGGGTCACCACAGATGTCCTGACAGGAAAATCTTGGGGCACCTTTACCAGGCTTGTGCTTGAGAGATTGCTTGAAGCAGCGAATATACTAACTTTAGCAATCTATCTGAAAGCACTGTTGTACAGATACATTTCTGTGCCTTGAAGGACAATGCCAAATGTAGGGTAATGTCAATGCTGCTGGAGAAATCACTCACACACTGAGGAACACCACACCACACTACACAATCTGAAAGATTCAGCAGGCCTTCTCTTCAATACTACATCTTCCCACCTCTGAGGTTTTGTTCTTCAACTCTTGCTAATGCCATAATGTAGTTTGCAAAGAATAGACATTTCATAGGTTTCATAAGTTTCATGGGTTGTCCTGAGCTCTTTAAAGACAAAAAGTCCATTTAGCTCGCCTTAGAAAATGGGATTATAGAAAGCCTAATTTTGATTGGCTAAAAGTTCCAATCAGCCGGTCAGGTATGAGACAATAGAGACTGGGAAATATCTAGTCCCAGTCTCTGTTGCCTCATATAGTTCTAATAATATTGGGCCACTGGAACTTTCAAAACGGCAACTGCAGCCATGTTGTTTGTCTCACTTAGTGAGACTTAAGCAGTCAGCCGATCTCCTCCTGTCCTGTTTGCCTTGTTCCTGAACTCACCTCAGTCAGGAGCAAGTAAATGAATACTAGCATTTCATTTTTTATCTTCTGTGCCCCATCAGCAAATGAACTGCACAAATAAAACGTTATTGCACAAATACAATTCTTCCCGTTATTCAGATTCCGGACCATGTCAGCCTCAGCCATGTAATAGCAACACTGTGACCTGCGGCACTATTCTCTAGCTTTACTCTACTAGTTTTTTTATCACAATAGCCCAGCAATAATAATGCTTCAAAATTACAAATTACAAACCGGCTATGTTTTATTTTGTCAGTCACTTGTTACTCACTTGCACCTATGTAGGCGAGAATATGAGCATCGGGAATGTTTACTGTTGGCGCTAGTACTGTCGGTAGCAGTCATGGGATTTGGAACGAGGCAAGCGGTCGTGGGATTAAGTACAGATCCATCCCACTCCATCCAGACAGTACAGAGCTTCTCGGCTTGACTGCTTACTACCCGCTCTCCCTCAGACATACAGTCAGTGGTCCTGTAGTTCGCGGCTATCTTTGTTTTTAAAAAAAGGCGATCGGCAAAATGAATCTTTTTTTTAATTTTTTATTTGTGAGTGTCAGTGCTTCTTATCCCGCTTGCAGTCTGGCGCCGCTAAATGAGCCAGTGCCACTACTAAGATAACATTGTAACTTAAAATCAATACATAGAAATTTGCACCTCAGTACATGATGCCCCACGAGCTGCAGTGTTCTAATACGTTGTCCCTCTCAGTGAACCGTGATCTTCCCGTTACAGTGAGACTCGAGAGCTCCCGATGTTCCACTTCCTCATTGCCCTCAGGGCAATCGCGGTCTTCCTGTTATTACAACCTTAGCATGGCAGGCAAAATAAATAAAAAAACACATAAGGAAACCACAGGCAACAGAACACACTTTCCCTTTCAGCTAAACTGTATAAACTTCATCGCTTACCAGCTCTACTGATGGTACTGTGCTCTGTTATGGGGACACACACACACAAGGAGGAGTAACCATAACAACCAGGACAAGAATAGTGTTAGCGGAGGAACTATTTTATTAAAAAAACATATCTTAAACTAATATTCTACAATCATGTTTTTACTAAACTAATTTTATTCTGCAGGGCCCATTTTCTAAGCGCAATAATACCCTCCAGGGTGGGCGGTATTGTGCTATACCGGACCTTCCAGGGGCTATAAGGACCTCCGCCTGCGGCGTCGGGCCTCATTACGCCCCTGGGCGGTCCGGTATAGCATATACCTCCCACCTATTCAGATATTAACCATCTATTACTTTACTAAATGTTTCAATACAAATTAGTACCCTTTTATATTTTTACTCTTCAGATAATAATCAAGTGACTGCTTAAAGGCTAACATAGTTTGATTACCCACCACCCCAGCTGGTAATGCATTCCAAATTTTAACAGCTCTTAATGAAAACCAGTACCTTCTTGCCTCTGTATTAAACTTTTCCATATTAAGTTGTAAATGATGGGCACTTGTATTATGAGACTGGTGTCTCAAAGTTAATCCTAGTTGTTTCCAAAGCTTCTTATCAGATAGTGCTTGGTAAATAAGACACATATCCCCTCTCAACCTTTGTTGTCTGTTATTAGTTTACCAGTATCATCTTTTAATGGACCAACTGTACGTCCTTGTCTTTTTTTATTATTGATATAAGCATAAAAGCTTTTATAATTATCCTGTGTTTTTGTAGCTAAGTTAAGCTCATATTTCCTTTTTGCCATAGCAATAGCTGCTTTTACCCTTTTTAATTGGTATTTATAGACCTCCCAAGATTTAGGTTTACCACAATGTTTGGCCCTAGAATATGCCTTATTTTTTTTCTTGATTAGCTTTTTGATTGATGCTGTCATCCAAGGTGGAAGGGAACCCCTGGTTTTGTGATATTTCATACTAGTTGGGATGTACTTATAAATCAACCCATTTAATTTTGTAATAAATATATCCCACATTTCGAGTAGAGCATGATTACTTAATTCCAGACTCCAGTTCCAATTTTCTAGTTCAGTATTTAAAGTACAGTAATCCACCTTATTGAAATCATACAATACTGTACTTCCACTAATACTATGGTAACCCTTATTATATTCAAAACTGACCATTGAATGGTCACTATTTCCCAGAGGTACATCAACCCTACAATTTTGAATATTATCAGTATCATTCTACTAATTTTACTAAACTATATTTCAACAGGCAACCCCATTTAAGATGGATACAGTAGCTTCTCTACAATGATTACAGCATAGCACAGTGGTTTAAGGCTATGAGCTGCAAATCTGGAGACCTGGGTTTGAATCCCACAGCCTCCACTTGCATACTGTGTGACTCTGAGCAAGTCACTTAACTTCCCTGTGCTCCCAGGTCATACCTGTAAACAAGCTTTCAGCTTAGTGTGCTATTCCTGGTTAAACAATTAGGCATGTTATAAACACAAATCATTACACAAGTATTTCAAAACAGAAACATTATACAATAAAACACACATACGTGGATTGACATGCTAACCTGTATAATGAATTGCTGATTTCACTGAGCACAGAAGTTAGAAGTAAGATTTAAATCTTTATTTAAGGATTGTCATGGTAGGCAATGTACAAAAGTCAAAAGGGAGAGTATTATACAGACTGACCATCTGTACATTAAGGATGACTTGCCAGTGTGTATTTACTTTTAGAAAATAAAGATTACCTTTTGCGTGATATATATAGTGATATGTTTATGAATGGAACTTTGTGACTGAAACATAGAAACATAGAATTTTTGGCTAATAAGGACCTCTTGGCCAACCTAATCTGCCCCTTTTTTCCTTGCCCGTACTGTGACCATAGACCCTACCTGATCACCAGCTACCTCCTGTATTCTTAACAAGATTCATATTTGCCTATTTCATGCTTGCGTGAAGCCCACCACTGATTTTGCCCCACCACCTCCACTGGAAGACTAGTCCAGGCATCCACCACTCTTTCAGTAAAGAAGTACTTCCTCACATCCCACCTAAATTCACCCATTCCAGTTTCATTGCAATCCCTCTTTGTTCTTGTGCACCTTCTGTTCTGAACAGTACTCCCCTCCTGTACCTTATTCACACCCATGAGGTATTTATAGGTCTCTGTCATGTACCCCCTCCATTCTCTCTTCCAGGGTGTACATATTGCTATCCATCAATCTCTCCTCACAGGGTTTCTGATGCAGCCTCTGCACCATTTTAGTTGCCCTCCTCTGCACAGCCTCTACCATGTCTATGTCCTTTCTGAGATGGGGTCTCCAGTACTGGACGCAGTTTTCCAGGTGGGGTCTCACCAATGATCTATACAGTGGTAACACCACCTCTCTTCTTCTGTTGGTGATACACCTTCCTATGCACCCCAGCATCCTGCTGTCCCTACCTAAAGCCTTGTTGCACTGCCATGTTGCTTTGAGGTCATCTGATATGATTACTCCAAGATCCCTTTCCTATATTGTGACTGCCAGTACCTTTTTCTCCATTTTATACTCTGTCTCTGGGTTTCTGTGACCTAGGTGCATGATTTTGCATTTTCACATTAAAACTCAGCTGGCATATCCTTGTCTACTCCTTGAGTTTCTCAGGTCTCTACACACTCTCTCCTCCCCCCTATGGAGTGTCTACCCTATTGCAAATGTTGGTGTCATTTGCAAAGAAGCGTACCTTCCCTTGTAGATGTTCTGCAGTATCACTTATAAAGACATTAAAAATAACTGGTCCCAGTACTGAACCCTGCTGTACCCTACTGTACTCTCTCCTCACCCCTAAGTGAATGCCATTTACCACCACCCTTTGTTGCCTATCCATCAACCAAATACACATCCAGTATCCAGCCTTAGGACCCACCCCCAAACTTCCCAGTTTCTTTATGAGCCTCCTATGTGATATGGTGTTGAAGGCCTTACTGAAGTCTAAGTAGGCCACGTGCACAGCCCCATGCTAATCTCTTTCTCTGGCCACTCAGTTGAAGAAATTGATCATGTTTGTCTGACATGGCCCCTCCCCCATAGATCCATGCTGCTTTGGATCTTGTAACTTGCTAGATTTAAGATACTGCACAAGCCTTTCCTTTAACAGTGCCTTCTGTTTTTCCATATACATTTTATCTCTTGATCTCCCCTCCGGCAGCCACCTTCTAACTGATCACCCCAGCTCTGTCACCTCCAGGACATACCTTTACCAGTGTCTGCTGCCACAAGACTGTGGTGGTGCCTAGTCACTGGTTCGGGGACTGTTGAGGGTTGGTTATCATCCTGCTGCCTGGAGTGTTTTTTCCTCTGATTTTCTTCCTTTGCCCATGGATGTGCAATGGGTGCAATGTCCGAGCTTTGCTTCCACAGAGATGGCCCCGGCGTCCTGCACATGGGATCCCTTCCCTACCTGGTGGCATGCATGTGCTGGCACCCAGCCATCAGTTGTGAAGTCAGGCAAGCAGTACACCACACTAACTCCCCTTCTCAAGGCATGAGAGCTGTCTAGGGACTCAATAATTCCTCTTGCCGCCGGCCCCCGAGCAACCCGAGTTTGTTCTAGGACTTGGGTAGCTAGTGTGGTAGGAGGTAAGGCACCCAGCAACTCAGCCCTCCATGCCACTGGGACTGCTGTCAGTGCCTTCTTTAACTTGCCCATCACTGATGTCAGACTGACTGTCCTATAGTTGCCAGCCTCCTCCCTGCTACCGCTTTTATGAAGCGGGACTACATTTGCCCTCCTCTAATCCTCTGGAACCACTCCTGTTTCCAGTAAGTTGTTGAAAAGGACTGTCAGTGGTTCAGCTAGTGCCTCCCTGAGCTTCCACAGCACCCTTGGGTGTACCCCGTAGAGCCCCATTGATTCATCCACTTTCAGATTTGCAAGTCCTTTCAGGACTCTTTCCTCTTTGAATGGACTTATATTTACCTCCCTCCCCCAGTTTTCTTGCTGCTTTTATTTGGCATGTCTCCATCCCCTTCTACAGTAAAGACTGAACAGAAGTATCTGTTCAAGATATTGTCTGTTCCAGAAGTCTGCTTTTTCCCTGATCTTCCTTTAAACAGTGTCCCCTGCCCTTGTTGTCTTCACAATCCCTCCCCTTGTCTTCCTCTTTTCTCTTACATATCTAAAAAAGGTGTTGTCCCCCTTAATTACCCCTTTGGCTATTCTTTCCTCAATTTGCACCTTTGTGCCCTTCACTACTTTCCCTGCTTTCCTCTGCTATTCTGGTTCCACCCTTGGAACGTGCCAGTGTAAGAGTGTCAAGTCACTATGGTGCCAAATGGCAATGTCACCGACCACACTGTTTGCGAGGGGCTGTGCCCCTGCATTCCCCAACTATAAATTCCAACTCCAGGGGGGACCTTGGGAAGGGGGGTGACAAAGTTGTGTTTTGGCGTTATAGTGGCTCAGCACCCTGAAGCACTGCAGTGTGCGTTTCCTGGTACACCTCCATATCCTCTTCCCTCTGTATCTCTTTGTACCTCTTAAGTGTACCCTTTTAGCCTTAACCTTTGCAGCCACTTCCCTTGAGAACCATAGCAGTCTCTTTCTTCTCCTGGTCTTGCTCACTTCATTTGTGCAGAGGTTTATTGTCTTCTTGATGCCATCCCTTAACTGGACCCACTGTTCCACCACCAACAGCCAGGGCATACCCCAGCTAGGCCAGGGGATGGCCTGGGTGGGGTGGAGGAAGAAGAACATCTTTCTTAGCTTAGCCAGGAGCAGTATTATTTATACTTTACATTTAGGGCTGGATTCTCAAAGAGAGGAGAAAATTGCACACATGTGGAAAAAAAGGTCCGCAGACTGTGGAAATGCATGGGTGGGATATCTTCAGTTGAAAAAGCCGCACGTGCAGAATATCACAAAAAAAGGGGAGTTACGCAATGCTGCCTGTGTGGAGTTTGTGCAAGTGTGGATCTGCAGCTGTGGTAATAATAGAAAGGCTCAGCAGAAGGGGCAACTGATGAGCCGAATAAACTGGAGCAGGAGCCACTGTGACAGTTTTGCAAAACATGTAGCAGAACCAGGACACTCAGGGAGGCGGTAGCCAGTTCCACCACTGGGACTGCAACAGCACCACCTATATGAGCAGGAGAGTGTACCACAGCAGCAGCAGATCCTGCCTGACCATTCACAACAGCAGCAGATGCAACAATATACTATGGTGGGCAGCTACAACCAGGCAAGACTAGCACACATGTGGCAGTAACAGTACAGGCAGGTACAGCCACACCACCCACCAGTGTACCCCAGTCAAACTGTGATGGCTGCACCTTGCACTCCACATGTAATAGGTTCATGCACCCAGTGGCATTTTGTAGATGTGGGTTGTATCTCTGATGTTTTTTGTTTGCCTGCTTCTGTTGCCCTCGCTTCTGTCTGTTACTGTCTGCCTCTACTGACTGTGGAGCTCCTATATGGACTGCAGTAAGTCACGTGGGTGTGGTCTGTTGCATTTCAATAGTATTGTGTGCTATTAGAGGTCTGACATCTGACACTACTATAAGGTCCCTGGTTGGTGTTGCACGGTGCATCAACCCCCACTCTAATTGGTTCTCAAATGATAGTACACTGCCTTCAGCTCAGGATGTGAGTTTCGCCTCACTCTCTTTGGTGCAGCATGTGCACAACATTTTTTCGCAGCTAAGGTGCAGCAGTGGCTGAAAATAGCTATTAAGGGGATAACACATACTTTCCAATGGCTTTTTTTTCTCCACAAGTAATTCCACAGCTGTGTTTTTTCTACAATCTGCAGAATATTTTTCCCACAGCTGCGGATATTTTGAGAATATCTTGCAGCACAACTGGCCTTTTTGCTGCACCTGCACCATTTTTGGAGACATGCACATTTTTTTCACCTGCAAAGTCTTTCAAGAACCCAGTCCTTAATCTTTTGGAGCAGCTTGTATTAACTACATGATTTTCAAACACTTTTGTTGTATTTCATTATCTAAAAGAGGACTCGGGTTTCAAACACTATATTTTTTTTGAAGAAATATATGCCTTGCAAAAGTAACATTGCCTTCATCTTGAAGAGTTCCAATTTCTAATAGTATCTCTATAGACTTCAGGGATGCATTTCTGAAGAAATAGTGTCTGAAAACATTAACTTCAGTTCAAAACACTTTTGATTGTTTCTACCCATGCAGAAGCTAAATATTATCTAAGCATTATTCAGTTCCAATCCTTCCCCACTCCAGGGGCCTGATATTGAAAAAGGCAAAAAGCACAGCACAGAGATTAGCACTGCTCCTTGCGGTTGCCAGGATGTCCAAAATGCTATATTCAATGAAACAGTGCATCGGCACTATTCAACTAAATATAGGGCCATAGCAGCCCAGTGCTAAGCCACTTAGCACTAGGCAAACATAGCTCACCACAGGCTTGCATCCATGCTAAATGTCTGATATTCAAATGGACCCATGCAAATTAGCTTATTGGGCATGCAAGACACTATGGGGCCATTTGCATGGATAGCCCAGCAATTTAGTGCAGCACCCCCCCACCACTTGCCTGGTCCCAGAGAGCTATCCCTGGTGCTACCGTGCCCCTGCTGATCACCGTTCCAAAGTTAAAAGTGAAAGTTTCCCTGGTGCTAGTGGTTCCCCTTCCCCACTAATCACTATCCTGAAGTTATTAATGAATGATTCCCTGGTGACCAGTGGTCTCTTCCCCACCACACTGATCATCATACACTACCCTTGCTCCAAGACTATGGAACTCCCTTCCATCGAGCACTTGCTCCTCCACCTCTCATTCCTGTTTTAAGGCTTCCCTCTGGGGCTTCCTCAAATCTGCCCTTCCCTGCCTCTGCACTTAAGTTACTCCTGCCGCTTGCCCCACTGTTCCTTCTGCACTATGGTGTAGGGTATTCCTGACCTTCCCCTCCAGTGGAACATATAGGGGTTCATTGTATCAAATTATAAGGAGCCTTCCTTGCTCTTCTGGATCAAGCTGTGCTAGACCAGCTGAGTGTTCCTTTGGCCTCTCCTATCCTTCTTTTGTAATCTCCTTGATGTACGCCTCAACCCCTAGCCTCTTGATGCTGTGTTGGCTGCTATTCTCAGCTGACGGCTGGCCTCCTATGTATGATGTTATTATCTTCCTACCACAGGGCAGATAAGGTCCCCTGGTGTTGCTTCATTTACTATGTTTATGTCTGATGCCCTTACTTGTACCAGCTCTTATTGTTTCCCTGCTGCACCTGATTGTATCCCTGTAATCATGTATGTATCTCTGTGATAATCATGTATGTATTGCTGTAATCTCCCAGGTCGCACCTGAAAATAGGCACCTGGTTGTCTAGTGTGCTTACCTGGTAAACAAAACAAAAAATAAATAAATAAATACAGAAGTTATAAATGAAAGTTTCCCTGGTGCTAGCGTCCCCGGCCCCTGCCGATCACCATCCTAAACTTAATAATGAAAGGTTCCCTGGTGTCCAGTGGTCCCTTCCCCCACCTACACCCATGCCTGGTGTGGAAAGAAATATTCCCTGGTGTCCAGTGGTCCCTCCCCCACCTGATGCACTGCACATCACACAGACACCATTTCCAACCCCTGCCCCATCCCAATCCTCTGTATACAAAAAAAAGAGACAAATCATTCATGGTGTCTAGCACCCGCCCACCCCGATATCCTGTATAATGTTGCAAGGTTTTCTGGTGTCTAGTGGACACCCCCATCCTGGCAAGTATTGCCCCACCACCCTGCTCCCCCCATCTGGACCCTGAGCCAATGACTGGCGCAGCCCTCCACTCTCCACCATGGCCGGCTGCCAACTGAGCCATCAATGAGCATGTACGCACTCACTGACAGCTCAGTTGGTGGCTGGTTGTGGTGGAGAGCAGATGGCTGCACCGGTTCCTGGCTCGGGGTCTGGATGGATGAGGAGTAGGGTGGTTGGGCAATACATGCTGGGGTGGGGGTGTGGAGAGACTGCTAGACACCAGGGAATGTTTTGTCATTATACAGGGGATCAGGGATAGGGAGGGGGTCCACTATACACCAGGGAATGGTTTATCTTTATCTTTTTTTTATTTATGGGTGATTGGGATGGGGGTGGGGATACACTGGGCACCAGGGGAAACAGTATCTGTGTGTTGGGCAGGTGATCAGGTGGAGAGAGGGACCACTGGATACCAGGAAATCTTTCATTTTAACCTTCGGGACAGCAATTGGAGGGGGGGCCACTAGCACAAGGAAATCTTTCATTTATAACTTTGGGGTGGCAATCGGCAGGGGGAGGGACCACTGGCCACCAGGGAATCTTTCATAAATAACTATGGAACAGGACTGACCCAGTGGTGTGGAGGGCTGAGGCGCTGGCACCTTACCTTCTGCTACACCAGTAACCTGTGTTCAGCGATGACCATGGGTTGCTGGGAGTTGGTTGGGGGGGTGAGGATGGAGCAGCAGTATGATAGCTCTCCTCTCCTCTCCCAGATTGGGGAGGTGAGCCCTCCCGGCCTTCAACTGCCACCATGTGGAGCTGTGATGGTAGTGCAGATGATGGAGGTGGGGTGGCTAGGCATCAGGCTGGGTGGCGGGAGTGAGGCTGGTCATGCCAAGATGGCATGCACACCTCCATGCATATGCACGTCTTTGCACTGTGGCTCCTGGGGTGTAAGGGGAGAAAATTGGTGGGAAAAACACCTCCTTCAGTGACGAGTGATGACTGCACCTCTCAGGCTCCGTGTCAGTGGCCAGGCACCCACTTTAAGTCCTATGGCTGAGGACATTGGTGGTAAGATAAGTCCCAGAGGAGCTCGGTGATGGTGCGTGGGGGTGGTCTGAAGGGGGTCGCCGGGGGGTGGGGTAGGCAAAGAAACACAGGATGGAAAAAAAATAACTTTGGAACAGCAGTTGGTGTGGGACCACAAGCAGCAGAGAACGCTTTGTTTGCAACATTGGGATGGCAATTGGGGAGGCACCACTAGATGCCAGGAACTACTGTGTTAGGGGTTTGAGGGCTGCTGCACTTCATCCACCAACTGCTAGGGTTGCATGGAATTAAGTCAGGGTTTCAATTGATGGTATGTGCGCTGCGCAAGGGGACCAAGCAAAACACATACTTTAAATATTGGACTGCTCCAATATTCAGGTCACCACCCCTTTATTTACATTGTACTCCCTCCTGAATATTGCCTGGGTGCAAATGCTGTTTGCCCTCACTAACTAATTTTTTCAATATTGCACATCTGCACAAAACCCAGTTTGCGAGAGCAAACTCAAATTTGTACCTGTGCAATCTTTTGAATATCAGGCCCCAGATGTTTGTTTGAATCTGACAAATGGTCAGAGTTGTCAACTAGTTTTCCAATGACCAAGAAAAAGACACCAGTACATGCTGTCAGACTAAGGAGCATTAGATGAAAGATCAAATACTTATTATTTCAAAGGATACGTTCCATTGGAGGGTACCCTTTGATACTGTATCAGCGATTAGGCTGGCATCCTGTACCTTAACAAACAGGCAATAGCAGATCATCCCATTGGTAGTTTTCTTGTACCAATGCATGCAAACCAGCTGCCAAACTTTTATTGTCATATAAAACCCTTCTCAACAAACAGGTGCGATCGAAGGTCAGCTGACTTCATGCAACATTTTGTTCCCAAGATTAAGACACAGAAAAACAATGTCAAAATGGGTACACCACACAATAAATTTGTCTTGCGTAGAGAGTGGGGCTAGTTGGCAATATCAGATAAATTTCAAAGAAAAACCTAGCCACTCCATAAAAAAGTTCAGTTCTCTTAGTGGTGTATTTTCTTATCCAGACATGGGCCCTCAGGTCCTGGCCCAACTGTTTGCCATATTGGACTTCCACAGAGTATGAGGGCCCCTATATTTTCTAGTAATTCTTTCCTTTTCTTTCAAAATTCAGATATGAGACTTTAGGACTGTAATCGACTGTCCATGTCTCTTTTCAGTTTGTTTGTTTTTATTTATTTATTCATTTAAGTTTCGGATTACAACCTTTGAGCTGCAAGATGATTTGCAAAGGTTCCACGTTAAGAGAAATGAGACACATACAGGGAATACAATATAAGGTGGGTACATATAAAGATACATTAATGTCATACAGTGTAGTTGACAGTCATTTGTTCAATCAATACAGGGTAGAAGTCATGGGAAGGAATAGTTTTTATATAGAGCAATGGCAGATTAAGCTCATAGAGGCTGAAATGAGAGCCTATGGCAGAGATAAAGTGCTTTACAAGGAGAGGAGTAAAGAAAGGGTGTGGCAAGATTCAGAGCAGGGGTTCGGAAGGACCAAAGTGCCATTTGACAGAGGAAAAATAGGGGTCTAGACAGGGAATCATTGGACACAAGGTTCCTTTTGTCAGTGATAAGGATGTATGGAGGGGAGTGAGTTGCTGGGGAAGGTAGGGAGAAAGTGGACATAACTGAAGGGGAGAGGTCTATGGGGGAGAGAGGGGCAGAGTGGAGCCATTTAATTAGGTGCAAGCAATATAAGAGGAAGGGGGTGGAGGGGGGTATGGAGTTAAGCCATAGGCAGATTTAGAGGGGGGGCTAAGGGTGCTATAGTTCCCCCATCATGGAGCTCCTCTATTGTAACACACTGTGTTGCATTCTTAATCGGTATGCACTAATGCCTCCATGAAAGCCACCTGAGCCACACGGGTCTCATCTGTCCTCCAGTGGCCTGGTAGTGCAGTAAACAACCACCCCAACCCGCATTACATAGTTGATCTCCCCCCACCTGGAAAAGCTGGTCTCCAGCATGAATTTCTTACTAACTTTCATCCTGCACCATGTGGTCAGGCCCCAGCACTGTGGCAGCAGCTGGTCTTGCCTTGGTGAGCCTGAGCATTCATGCTCTACTTTTGCAGGCTCAGTGCAGCTCCTTTGTTCATGTGCGGGGGGGGGGAGGGTTCATGTATGGGGGAGTACAGCTGCAGCAAAGCGGAGTGGGCCTTAACAATACAGATCTCAGCCAGATCACCGGTGCTCACTGCTCCTGATTTGCTTTTGCATCCAGAAGTGGATATGGTTAGCAAGGGGCACCTTCTTTAATTGTTTGGGCTACTGAAACAAGAGTGAGCTGTAATTTATTCACTCAGAAGATTAATGTTGGAGCAAGAGAGGAGCGAGTGTACTACTGAGGAGCAGACAGAGAGAGAGAGAGAGCGCAGAGCCCACAAGTGAAGAGCAGAGCCCAGGGTTTCAGGTGGCAGCACTCCAGTAACGCGGGGTCACTGTGGCTTTGGTAAATCAGCACAAGGAGTTGGAGTGAGGTTCAGGTCATCTTCCAGTAGCTGAAGCAAGCTGTAGCGGAGAGCTCTGCTCATTAGGAGTCATGAGGTCAGTCTGTGCGGTCTAGAGAGAAAAAAGTTTGGTGGCCAGGTGACTGGAGAGACAGTACTCAACTAGGGCCACGTAGACTTCAGCCTGCTGAAAAGGTATCATGTCTTCATTTAATCAGGTACTTCTTGCTTTAAAAAGAAAGACTTTCACAGTCTCAAACTATGGTGGGTGGGAGATGGCTGCTGGGATGGGACAGAACATTAGTGTTCATCCAACTGGGTGTGTAATAAATGTAGTACTAGTGTTATTAATTTCTAGTGTGGGGAGCTTTAATTCATGACATTAAAATAGTTTAAGGTCACTGCTGGTTTTGTCCTATATGGCAAATTGATTTTGATGTGGATTCGCAGAAGAGAGAGTTGGAGGGTAGTGCCCTCTGGTAGCATGCTAGAATTGGAACAAAACTAATGCTGGGCCAGGGTCTGGTCTCAGCAACAGCATGAACCAGGAGAGGCAGAAACTGGTACAAGACTTCTGAACTGAGGTAAAAACTTCAGCATGTACTGTATGTCTAATCTGTGGGGTCTTTTCAGTTGTGGTTGTACAGTGTGAATGAGCATAGACGGAAGTACTAGACATAGGGTTCTTGAAGCTGTTCTTCTGTATATTATGGCATGTGCAGGAGTTTCTGCATGCTTGGAGAGCAAAATTAGCAACAGAAGTCATAAGACCTTGTTTGGCACATTGACACAGGCAGTTACAAAACTGAAGAAAAAAGTGATAGAATCAGATATTTAGTTTATGTAGTTATATGTGTTGAATGGGGAGGGGTGCAAGTTGTGATGTACCCAAGCAAGTGCTGTTGGTAATAAAAATAAATGCATTTTTATATTTGTTTAAAAACTGTGTTCTGCTGTCTGCTTACTGACTTCTTGGGCCTATCATAACAAGCATTTGTCAATGCCAAATGTTTGCTTGCTGGCATTGGCATTGGTAGTGTAGGAGTTAGCTGCATAATGGGAATGGCAGTGAAGTATTGAACTGAAGCCAACCCCACCACCACCCTGCAGAGACTGACAGGCACTGGGGTGTGTCTTTGGGTCATCAGGCATAACGGCCATGCCATTTCACCACACCCTACCCTGCAGACACTGACAAGTGTCATGGTGTGCCTTGGGGGTCTTTGGCCCTTGTGCTCACCTCATTCCATCAGGAAATATGGTGAGATGGGTCCTGTATAGGAGAATGGGGTGAACCTTGGAGCCTAAGAGTCCAAGGCACACCTTGATGCCTCTCACTGGCTGCAGAGTGTGGAATGGTATGAGCATTACAGGCAAGAATCCCAAGTCATACCCCGATGCCTGTCAATCTCTACAGGCTGGGGCATTATGGTTGGAAACCCTAATGCCTCAAGCATTTATTGGCATTTTCACTCCAAATTTTCAACATGGGTTTTTTGTGACCCCCACCTTATGAACAGTGGCAATATCAGTTTATTAGCCGAAAGCTGATTTCGCACAGCGACTACGCCATTTGGCACCACAGGTGCGAAAACACATTTCAAACAGGATGTGAAAAATGACAGCTGTACTGTTCACGGGAAGGTACAAAAAAATGGCAATGCTGAAATTCTGCAGTGAAAATATTAAAAAAAAACTGGTAAAGTCACGAGCGTGCGTAGAAAGTGCGCAATGCACACCCGTAATGCAATTAATTTGGGGATTTTTTACAGCAGATTGTCAACACAGGCATTTTGGAACCTCTGCTCCTGAACAGTGTCACTGTGATTTTCTTAATCTGTCCCAAACAGTGATTTCCCACAGCAACCACGCATTTCTGCGCTGGAAGTGTGAAAACACATTTCGGCCATGGCATGAAAAATGTCAGCTGTACTGTTCATAAGGAAGTGTGGAAAAATGCCAGTGGTGAAAATCTGTACTGAAAATATTAGAAATCCATGAAGTTACAAGGGTGCGTGGAAACTGCGCAATGGTCACTCGTAACACAGTCATTTTATGGACTTTTTTCACCAAATTTTTAACATAGCCATTTTAACACCTCTGCTCATGAATGGTGTCACTGTGATTTTCTTAATCTGTCCTGAACATTGATTTCGCACACCGACTGTGCCATTGTGCGCTACATGGGCAGAAACACATTTTAGATGAGATGTGAAAAATGACAGCTATACTGCTCATAAGGAGGTGTGGTACAATGGCAATGTTGAAAATCTGGAGTGAAAATATTGAAAATTCGTGAACTTACGAGCATGCATAGGAACAGTGCAACACATGCCATACAACAGTCATTTTTGGGAATTTTTTCACCAAATTTTCAACATAGGGTTTTTGGGGGCCTACCTCATGAACTGTGACATTGTCATTTCATAAATTGGTCCCAAAAGGTGGTTCCATGCAGTGACCGTGAAATCACCTTTCGGGGCTGATTAACGCCATGACAGTGACAGAATTCATGAGGTGGGGTCCCAAAAAACCCATGTTGAAAATTTGGTGAATAAATTCTCCAAAATGCCCGAGATATGCACTATATAAGTGACTGATTTAGAGCCAGTCCAAGTTAAAGCATTGGCAGCATTGTCTTAAGTGTAGACATTAAGGAGTTATTCTAACATATAAAGGTTAAACCCCCATATCTTGTATCAAATGTAGTACAGTCTCACTAATCTGTACGTCACCAATGTAAAATGGAAATATGATGTATGACTATACTCAGAAAGTTTGTGCACAATAAATTGTCATAAAACTTATAAATAAAAAGGAAAAAAAAAAGGAAAAGAAAAAAACCCTGTTTATTCCATTATACAGCTTACTGGCATTTCCTCAGTTTGCGGTCAGCTTTGAAGAGCGCAGATGTGTTCCCGGTCCACCGAAGATCATCGCACCAGACTCCAGAGGTAAATATGGGGTGGGGTGTGTGGGGAGGCAGGGTGCGCAGACAGTGGATGCTGGTGGGGGAATGGGTAAGGACAGTCAGCAAGGGAGGTTTTTCTTGCAGGTTTCTTTTTTTTTTTTTTTTGGAAAGACGACAGGACTTGTGCCATGCTGGGGTGGGTTCCCAGCGTGGCAGCTGGAAGGCTGTTTGGGGGGGCCGTGGAACCAATGAGGGATTGGGCACCCCCGTCGGCCTTAGGAACTGTTGCCATGCTGGGGTGGGCTCCCAGCGTGGCACCCGATAGTCTCTTGGGGGAGACAGTGGAGCTGATGGGGGATTGGGCACCCCTGTCAGCCACACAGACTGCTGCCATGCTGGGATGGGCTCCCAGCGTGGCACCTGGAACTCTGTTGGGGAGGGTGCAGCACAGCCGACGGGGGATTGGGCACCCCCGTTGGCTATACAGTGTGTGCATGGGGGGGGTGCATGAGCATGCAATATGCGTGCGTGTGCATGTGTGTGCGTGGGAGGTGCACATGAGTACGCGATATCTTATCGCTGCTCACTGAAGTGTAGCTCTCCCTTTCAACTGTACGGCACTGCATTTTCGGATCATGGCACTATGTTTCTTGCACATGCGTGCAAGCAAACATAAAAAGGAAAATAAAGTAGAGGGGCGTAGGTGGCCAGCCTACAGCAGAGGACAGAACAGAAAAGATGTTGCAACAGGCTTTCAGAAGGGAAGAAAAGAAGATAGGATAGTGTCCCTCTCAAACTTGCCTCCCATGGGGGGGCACAGCCTATCACATATACATTATAAGTATGTAATAACTGCGGGATGTTTTCTCTCATAGGAGAAGTGGGATATGATGCCATTACAACGGCAATGCAGCATACCTTCTCCTCCATCCCACCACTCACTCACTGGCTAAACTTGCTCAATTCCCTCACATAGCTCTCTCAAATTATTTCACTTTGCGTTTTTGCTGTCAGTAAAATAAAAAGCAGTCACGCACAAATATGGAGCCCTCACCTAACATTTTCCAGTAGTTTAAAAAAAAGTAATGTCTCTTTTCTTCTTGCTCACTACTGTTTCCATACAAGCAGCTGTGAACCTTGACCCCAACCTAATTTACATATCATCATGACAAGGACAACTTGGCCATCAGAAACATTATTTTGAACATACTATAAACTACGACATTTTAACAGTTTTTAAACATGCTTGCATAAAAGTAAAAGTGTAAAGCTGTTTCACAGTCTGAATTTACTGTTTCCTGGAGATGTAATAGCTGTCTGGCGGGGGGTTGAAGCCGCACCCATTCCGATACTGTCTAACTTAAAGCAAGCTATGTTTTGCCAATTTTATGTTTTAAAAACTTGCTCAACTAGACAAATACCCCTTTTGAAACATTATATCCCTGTGCACTTACTTTATTATCCTGCCACATGCTATAACAAAACAAAAAGCATTAAAAAACATTTTAAAGAATCTGGTTGGAGACAAAATGTTCCCAGCAATTACACATAACAATGCATGGGGTGAGTGCGCTACATGAGAAATTATGTACACACTCCTTGTGGGATGCTCTTAAACCCCTCCGGCCGCCTTGGGGTTTATAGCATCTCACCTGGTGCTATAATTTCTCATTATACACATCCCATACAAGAACAGGGGGATATGATAGAGGTTTTCAAGTATCTCAAGGGGGGTCAATAGGGTAAGCCTTGAGGGGGTCCTACAGCTAAGGGAACCAGGGGCCACCAGGGGCCACCCCTTGAAGCTGGATAGGGGGTGGTTGAGGGGGGAAACAAGGAGGCGCTACTTCACTGAAAGAGTGATGGAGCCCTGGAATCCCTTGCCCAGAGAGCTGGTGGCTCCTACTACTGGTGGAGGAGTTCAAGAAGGGCTGGGATAG
Source organism: Neoceratodus forsteri (assembly GCA_016271365.2). Taxonomy (NCBI): domain Eukaryota; kingdom Metazoa; phylum Chordata; order Ceratodontiformes; family Ceratodontidae; genus Neoceratodus; species Neoceratodus forsteri. The sequence goes on from CM057454.1 coordinate 1,059,782,208, forward strand.
GGTGCAGGGGAGGACACATCCAGGAGCCACAGGAAATAAGAGTCCTTGTGTGGGTGGGAGGGAGGGCTAAAACTCAATGCCAGGCATAAGCACTGACCATGGGGCAGACTCAATAGACCATAGGGCCTATTCTGCTGGTTTTATAGTATGTTAGTATATTGGCATTTGCATACCTCAAAAGGTGTTATTCCACTTTAAAAAAATATGTCTTCATTTGATTCCTGAAATATAAACAGTCATTTAGTTCTGAACTGTCTGGGTTTGCTCTGTTAACTGAACAGTCAGGTGATGCTCTCAACATTTGCATACCTCAAAAGGTGTTATTCCACTTTAAAAAAAATGTCCTAATTTGATTCCTGCAATGTAAACAGTCGTTTAGTTCTGAACTGCCTGGATTTGCTCTGTTAACTGAACAGTCAGGTGGTGCTCTCAAGCAGGCACTCCACTGAGATTACATCGCCTATTTTTTCCTTCTCTTAAAATCTTCTGTTTATTGATTTAGTTATTCATTGAGAATTACAGCTCCAGGACTGTCTCATTTAGGTGCAGTGCCTAGTTTTCAAGAAGATTCCTGGGGACAAGATACACTGCAGTAGGGAGCAGTAAATAAAGTACAGGGTTTCACAAAATTGCATACAAAACACCGTACCAAAGTCAATACTTAAATTGCTCTGCTGTAAATTTTCCAGTGTGTTTCCAGTGTGTGTGTTTAGATTAGATTATGTTTAGATTTATTGTTTGACCTTTGGTCATTACAGAACTAACAGAAGAAACTAGTCACCAACATTAAATATAACAAACCAGCACATACAATCTAGAATGAAATATTGCATTATACGTCAGTCGCAGCAGATTGACAGGCAGTTAATCCATACATAATAGACAAAAAAAACCCTGCAATTTGTAGTTTCAAATACCCTGGAAGCAGTCATAAGGTAAAACATCAGAGCCCAAGAAAGACCAAACAATAGTTTACATATAACCTTAGTACACTTTGTGATATAGGCTTCTGCCTAGAAACTAGGTCGATTTTTGGAATGTCTCTCAAGAAAGCTTGACCCAGTAAATACTCAAATTGGTCAATTTGGTCCAAATACTGTATGTATATTTAAACAAGATGAAATACAAATCAAATTATTTAAAAATACACCCATCTCAGACTCCTCAACCCACAGGAATGCTTTCACAGCTATATGACAGAAATAGGCAACTTTTTTTCAGATGGGTAAGCCCAGTTATATCAGGCTTTTCTGAAGTTATACGCTACATAAGGGCTCCACTCAGTGTAAGCTCCAGCTATAGGATGGTAGAGCTCGGCTCCAGAAATCTTCCAACACACATGGTGATAGAAATGGGACTATGCCCGTGTATTACCTACCTCGAAAACAGGTGAAGTTCCCTTTAAGACTAAAATGGCTAAGTGGATATATCATGTAATTACAAGGGATAATTTACATCAGTGCTCACCTGTCATCCAGGCACCAGAAAAGAAAGGCAGCTGGTCCTTTCCCAAGTTTGCGTTCTTATATCAATAACTTGTAATCGCCACCCAAGACTATCTTACTAGGCGTTCGGTGTCCAGTATCATGCGCGATAATGGAGCTTCTTCTTACTTTGAACAGCTTACCGTAAGACCAATACCACTTACTAATCTTTTCCAAGGCCTGTGACCAAGAATTAAAGCCAGATCCAAGCAGATTAATGTTACATATTAGATCACACAATCTGGTTCCTGATTTACAGAGCTAGATCAAACCTTAATACTGGATAATAGCTATTTCCATTTTTTTTAAAATGGACTGTTGACTTTCTACAAAGTTGCCCCTATACACAGCAATGTATTAAAAATTAGAATGATTGAATGCTTTGTGAATTTATACCTCTTCATCCCCTATGTGCCAATAAGGCGCTAATTATAAAGGAGCATTGTTATTATTTATTGGGAATATTTCTGTCTTAGGACACTAACAAACAAAGCAGGTAAACAATATTAGTATGACATCAGTCCTAAATAGACAGTACACTATGTACACAATGTAAAAGTAATGAAGAGTTGTAAAACATAAATATCACTTATTCCTGTGTTCTATGTTATTGCAACGAGGAATTTAAAAATCGAAAACTAAAAAGTATATTCATGAAAGTGCCCCCAAATGACACTGTTTTTTGGTTATTAGTCATACAGCACACAACACGTTTTGTAGGGCTGACAGGCCCACTGCAGATGCAAATGTTCCAAAAGGATTAAATTAGTTGCACAAAAACTGACCCCTTAAACACAGGGAACATAAAAGTTATTACACTGAGGAGAGTATGCCTCAAAGCAGTCCGCGTGCCCAGTACACTTCTCTCTAGTATCGCTACTAACTTAGACCACCAGTGTCCAACTAATGGTTAGGTCTCCCTTGAGCAGAGTTCGCGCTCATATTCATTTAGGAACACGCCGGGCCTTATTGCTGTTTAGGGACTGCACTGCATCTTACCACCGCTTAAAAGTCACACACACACACACCTGCGGAGAAAGACGAAAAAAAGACGACGCTCCAATAAGCATAGTAAATTTACATAGCTAGGTTAGCCTATCCCCAGTCCCAGGCAGTGACACATCTCTTGTAAAAACATACGAGCATCAGTCATGTGCCATGACTCATGCTTTGACAGTAGCTCTAGCCAGTGGCATCATTTAGATTTATTTGAAGCCACTAGCCAGGGGTTGCGGCGGAGACCCCTTTGATTTCTTTCTGACCCCTATGATGTCCATTGCAGCCCCTAAACACCCTTAATGCAAGAGTTCCCTGGCATTTATTTATATAAAATTTGGTGGACTGAAGAGCCTTGCAAACCTTATGGTTTTTCTGAAATGAGGCAACTGGCTCTGGCCCTGACAAGATGTTCTTTGGCTTCCCCAACAAAAAAAATGAATTAAAATGTTTTGAAGCAAGGTGACTCAATAGGGTCTGTGGGCAGAATAAGAACCCTCTTGAGAATTTGAGTGGGGTTTTCCATAGTCTAGCTCAGCACTCTTGGCAGCTAGACCACATTTTTTCCTGCATGTTCCCGGTTTTAATTCCAAGTTTGTTTACTCCTGGTACTTTATGGCATCGAAAAGCTGGATTGGTAGTAGACGTTTCAGATTTTTGGCCCTACGTGACTTTTCCTCTGTTTTTTCACCTTCCCCAGCACATGTTCATTAGAAGTTATGCTCGTTGAAGTGTCAATACACTGTATATAGTGGAGATTGTAACTATGTTCTGTTACAGTATTGCGTTGTTACCCAGTCTGTGTGCTAGTGCTCTGCTGCAGGCTGATACAGATGGTGTCAGTTCATATTAGGAACAATATGCGTGCGTGTGCGTGTGCGTGGGAGGCTGCGCATGAGCATGCGATATCTTATCGCTGCTCACTGAAGCGTAGCTCTCCCTTTCAACTGTATGGCACTGCATTTTCAGATCATGGCACTATGTTTCTTGTACATGCGTGCCAGCAAACATAAAAATGAGATGCCGCATACCATGGGGGTTATCCCAGTAAAGGAAATTTGAAAACAATAAAAAATATTTATTTAAAAATGTATTTTCTCTGTAATAAGTTGCTCTATAGAATAAAATCTGTTTTGCAAAAATAGCAAGCAAACTTGAAATTATATTTTAAGAAACTAGATAGCAAAGTGACTTTGTTCCCATATTTCTAGTTATTGTATTTATTTTTTCACTGAGGTAAGGTTGGGGGATAGGTTAATCTGTACTGCAGGACAAACTGGGATGGGTTGGCTTTATGGTATGTCATAATGTGCTTGAGTGAATGACATTTGTGAACTTGTTTACTTGGATTGTCATTTAATTTGTCTGCAATTTGTCTTTATCGTAAAGTCTCTTTCAACTTGTCTCATATTTATGTGTTACAGATGTGCTGCTGCCCAGCTGCAGTCTTTTGATATTTTATTTTATTTTTGGGGTGGGAGGGTATTTTGGACAACATACTGTCACGTGGACTGTGGGGACTCTGGGAACAGTGCTAGGGTACAACTCACAAAGCATGGGGAGGGAGGAAATGGGTAGAAATTGCATTAGAAATACCCTCCCAAAATGCATCAGAATGCACCAAAATGTTAAAACATTTCTGGGGGCCTAGGCAGCCCACTAGACCCCCAGCCTATTTTGTTACCTGACTTGAGCTCCCCCATCCATAGGACTCCTGGATCCACCCCTGTAAGCTGCACCAAAAGAAATGGGGATCAGGGAGGGAGAGAGGTTGTAGGGGGCAGAATAGAGGGCAGCAAAAGGGTGGGGATCAGTGGGGAGGAGAAGAGGATAGGGGTAGAATAGAGAGCTGGGAAGCAAACAATGTAGCCTGGGACTAGGGGGATGAAAACAGGTTGTAAGGGAGCCTTTGAGGGGGGAGGTAGTAGAGGATGGAGTGGGAGTGGTAGAGGGGAAGGTCAGTAGACAGGAAAGGGTCATTAGTAGTTTGTGATTTGTAATTTACATAAATCTGTACTGTACCGCTTTGTCATTCTGTATTTATATTTACAAACATATTCCTTAGCGCTATGCTTTATCTTCATTCTTACATGTTTATGGATGTATTCACAATGCATTTCTGTTCTACTACACAATACATTTATATGTATGGGGGTTATGTTCACCTGATAGAGAGCAGATGTGAGTATTGTTCCAGTAGCGAGCAATCCATGATGGCGGCCACACTGAGCTGGCCATCATTTTGCAGAGAGAGTGAGCAGCATTTTTAATTTATTTTTTAGACAGGGGATCCTATGGTGAATTATTTAGTAGCAGTAGTACTTTTATTTATTTTAAATTGTGCTGTATCATGCCATTGTTGTTGTGTCGTGGTATCATTTGGACTGTTTACTCATTTGTCTGTGTGCTTTCATCACCACCAGTTACCCCAGTGGTTTTGAACCCAGTTATTAAATTGATTGCAACTACATTCAAAGTAGTTGGTTTATACACATTTTTAGTTACATATCCATCTGCCTATTTTTTGAGGACTTTTGCTGTTCCCTGAACCAGTTGTTTGCCTACCTGAGGAGCCAGTGGAGCTGGTGAAACCAGCGGAGATCCCTGTTGTAGAGTTTGGTCATTTGGAGTCCAGAGTTTGATGCTGGGAGTCGGAAGATAGAAGCTGAAGGACTGGAGAGCTGTGATTGGTGACCAGTGGTGAGCTTCTGTGTGAGGATAGGGGTGCAGGTCTCCCTCAAGGTCTAGCCCTTGATCCAGTAATGCTTTGCTGTACAGCTACTGGAGGGCAGCTGTAGTAGCCTTGCTTTGTTCCATGGCATGGCAGCTGGTGGGTGGCTGTGGCGGTACTCTGGTCTGGGAAAGAGGGCCAGATTCTGGAGGTGTTTTCAGCTTAGAAATTTGTGAGCCTTGCGGGAGCCACTACAGGTTTCTGATTGAAGTTGATCTGCTGAGTCTAGTGGATGAGTTGTCTTAGCATCCATGGCCTAGGCTAGGGTCACCGGGGACTCGAACCTTTACCACTGGGCTCGGTGGTAGTGGCAGTGAACCCAAGCCTGAACGTACCGGAGGAACATCAGCCAGAAAATTGTACTCGCTTTGGACTTCCAAACTGGTAAAATACTCTTGTTTGAAATCTGCACACAGCTGTGGTTTAAGCAGATGGATCTATCGCCCTCTCTTTTCTCTTCAACTGGGAATGCCATCTACTTGGCCACTACCTGCTGTCCTCCTCCTCCTGGTATCCTATTGTGCCTTCTTCCCCTTACATTCTTCTGCTCTCCCTCCTTCTCCTAGCTGGAGATGTCAAGCGTAATCCTGGTCCGGCCAACTCCCATGTCACTTCCTCCTCCAGTACCTGTGCAAATTCTACTGGCCTGAAAATTGTACACATCAACATCTGTTGCCTTCCCTCCAAGCTCCCTGACCTGGAGGTGTGGATGTCACTACACAAGCCCCATGTGCTAGGACTTTCCAAAACTTGGTTAAAGCCTCACCTATCCGATTCCACGTATCAGCAACCTGGGTACTCCTCCCTTCGTCTCAACAGGCCGGGTAAAAAGCATGGTGGTGGTGGTGTAGCACTGTACTTCACAGAACCTCTCTCCACAACAACTGTTCTCTGCTCTGATCTAACCTCCCCCAGCGAATGGCTCATTTCAGAACTAACACTGGGCTCCACCAAGAAACTTTACATTGGCTGCTGCTACAACCCTTCTACCACAGGATCGGAGGGTCTAATCAGTTTTCTATCCGGCCTCAGCTCACTATCCCTCATAGAGACTCCATTCTCCTCAGCGACTTCAATTTAAACAGGCTGAGTGCCCACTAGTTGGACTACGCTTCTATTCTAAAACAGCATAACCTGGTCCAGACTATTATGCTCACCACTAGACAAAACCCATGCATTGCTACCCAAACCCTACTGGACTGGATCATCATGAATAGGGATGATTATGTAATGCAAGCCGGTACCATGGCTGATTCCATTAGCAACCACTCCCCTACGTTTCTCCTCTGGTCATTCAAACTCAACCCCCCCCCAAATACCTCTCCTTTTGGAATTTTTGCTGTCCCAACACCCTCATCCTCCTAAAGGAGACATGGTCTTTGGACTGGTCTGCTCTCTGTGCACTCACTGACGTTACCCCGGCAGTGACCCTCTTCACACAGACCCTGCTGACCTTGCTGGATCAGCATTTTCCTCTCACTATGAGACTGGTCAGAGGCAGTTGCTCGCGATGGATCACTAATGATCTCCATACCCTCATGAAAGACAGAGATCATGCTTGGTCAGCCAACAAAACAGCAACCTCCCCTGCCCTCTGGGATGCTTACAGGCACAGGTGTAACCTATGCAAACATTTGGGCAAATCCCTGAAACAGGCTTAGTTCCATAATCCTCAAAAGGTGAACCTCGGAGACCCTCATAAATTCTGGGAGTCTATCAGCTCCCTCCTAAACCCTCACTCCAGCAAGACAGCCCTACAACTGAACTCCTCCGCTGGCCTCATCACTGACCCTCTTGAGGTGGCCTGGACCTTCAATAAAAAATTCACTGACCTATCCATGTTTCTCAACAATCTCCTGGATGGCCAGCCTTGTAGCTTGTCTCATCATGCCAACTCTCCGTTAGCCCTTCCCAGCCCTATCCTTCCTCCCCCAATCCCCTCTTTCTACTTCAAGGCTATATTAGCTACCAAGACCTCTATGCTCCTCAAATGTCTCCCAAAACATGACTCCCCTGGGTCTGATGGTCTCTCCCCAGTCTTCCTCAGGCTCATCTCCCCTGCCATTGTCAAGCCTCTTACTTTTATTTTTAATCTTACCTTTCCACCTCCTCCATGCCTGACCCCTTGGAAGACTGCAAAAGTGATTCCCACTTTCAAAGCTGTCGATCCCTTTATCCACAGACAACTATCATCCTATCTCCATCCTACCCCATCTTAGTAAGCTACTTGAGAAAAGTATCCACCATCAGTTCACTGAACAAATAGACAAGTATAGTCTTTTGTGCAGCCAGCAACATGGCTTCTGCAAGAACCATAGTACTGCTACTGCCTTCGCACTGCTGACCAACCACATACTTGTGAACATGGATCAAGAAAATGCCACTGGTACTGCTTTTATTGACCACTCCAAGGCCTTTGACATGGTTATCCATGCTCTACTGATCTCCAAACTACGTCACCTTGGCTGCTCGGTGGAGGTATCCAAATGGTTCAGGAGCTACCTCACCGATCGCTCCCAATTTGTGTGTGTATAGGCTCTGCCTGCTCCCCTACTCTGTCTGTCTCAACCAGTGTCCCACAGGGCTCCATTCTGGGACCCCTTCTACTCTCTCTATTCATTAACTCTCCTACCTCTGACAGTCTCACCTGTAACTCTCTCCTCTTTGTGGATGACCTCATTCTTTAGTGATAAGTCCCTTGCCTGCATTTCCTCAGTTCTCACCCTCAACTATGCAGCAGCCCGCAATTGGTTTGCAGCCAACCTCCTCCTGGTAAATGTCAAGAAAACTAAATCCATGCTGTTTGGATCCAAGCCCTTCTTTGCCAAATCTAAAACCCTCTCCTCTCTCAACATAGTCTCTCCTTAAGGTCAGGTCCTTGAAAATGTTGATACCTTCAAATACCTAGGAGTCCTGCTTGATTCCTCCCTCTCCTTCTCAGAGCATGCCAACACAGTGGTTTCGTAGGATTCACCAAAAACTGGGTGCTGCCTACAGGTTCAAGCACTACCTCACCCTCAAGGCCCGACAAGCGATTGTCCAGGGAAATCTACTTCCTATACTCGACTACTGCTCCACCGTCTACTCTAGGATGTCCACAACCCTTATTGCCAAACTCTCTAATGCCTACAATAGTGCCTGTCGCTTTGCCCTAGTAGCTCTGTTCTCCACCCACCACTGTGTCCTTTACCAGACACTCTATTGGCTCCAATTACAGGGTCACTTTGACCTCTCCCTTTGCTGTATGGTTGATAATGCCATATATACTGGTCAGGAATTACCCCTTGCAGCCCTCTTTAAAGTCCAAACACTACACCATTGTCTTCGTGCTAACATGCTCCCCTTATATGTTCTCAGGGTATCCACCAATATGGGCAGCAGAGCCTTGTCAGTGGCAGCTCCCTCGCTGTGGAATAGGCTGCTTGCTGAGCTTTACTCTCTGGACTCCCACTGCCTGTTCAAATCCAGACTCAGAGATTGACTCCTGTCTGAATCCCGCTGCCACTGCTTTAATGGGTGGCCCCCCTGACCTCCCCAACACTGAGTCTATCTGTGTTACTTCCCCTCTCATGTTATATCCTCCATTTCCCTCCCTCTCCCTCTCCAACACCTACCCTTTCATTTCCCCCTACTCCCCTGCACCTAGTGGTACCCCTCCCTCCCTCCTCCCTGGACTATCATGCTGCACTTTATCCTGTTTAGTGCAATTACTGTTGTTTGAATGTGATTGCTATTTCTGTTTATTGGTATGAATACTGTTGTATTTTTGTTAGTTACATTGTTAAAATGTTCAACTGTTCTATGCAATTTGCTTATAGTCTACTCTGGTGCCATTGTTTGTGGCCCAGAGCGTGTCTGACAATGGTCTCTGGGATCAGTGCACCTACCCAGTTGTCAAAGTCATAAATAAATAAATAAAAAGAAAGATTCAAGAAGTAATTGTTTCAACTTGGTAAAGGTGGCAAAGGTGTTTTAATCTCAAGAAACTGTGATTTTTAATTCATGTGGAGTGAGAGTCATTAAAGAATTGAACACTAAGCTCTATTAGCCCAAGGAGGTGGGAGCTCCTAGGACTAACTGCCGAGGTGAGGTTTCTTTCTCATCAATGGCTGTAATTTCCTGAGTTTTGCCAAGTAAAGAACTGGATTTGGACACTTATTAGCCCAGGAGGAAGGAGCTCTGTGGGCTATTTCTTCATTTCCTGTTTTGTGACTATTTCTGGACTGGGTTACATCCACTTTTTTTCTGTTCTGCTTTAAATTTGGATTGTGTTACATTATCTTGATTAATGGTAACTGCACGTTAATTCTATTTAAACAAGGCAAACTTTTGTTACAGTCTGTAGTTGGTCTGGGGAGGGGGGATTGTGGTGGGGATTGATATTTGATTTTATTGTGCTGGTGACTTGTATGTGTGAGTGTGTATATGAATAGTTTTGTGAGGTACATGTGAGTGTATGGTTGTGCACTATGACTACTGTAATTAGTGGAGATGTGCTGGCTGAGGACATCAGTGGTCAGGCACTACTTCCCCACCAGGCTCAGGGATCTTCATCCTTTTGACTGTCCCCCTTTAACACCAGAAGTGTATAGACATTGTAGAGCACTGGGGTAGTCAGAAGGGAAGGGAAACGGTGATCAGCTGGGCCTGGTGGGGTTGTGGAGTGAGGTGGAAGGATTGGGGTGGTGGGGATGAGAAGATGCCCTGGGGCAAAATAGGTCCAGGAGAGGGTTCCCCCATGCCTGGTTCCCATACCCAAGGGCTCCACATTCAGTGGGCAAGACACTGGGTCTACCTTGCCGGCCTATCCTTCTCAGGCAGTGTTGTGTAATGCCAGATCTATAAATAACAAGACAGTGATTATTGCTGATCTTATTGGTGTGACACTTGAACAGCTGTTTCTGATCACTGTATCATTTTTTGTAATATAAAAATGTGTCATGGACTGTCTCTCATGAGAAATGCTGAAACAGCATGTGAGTATGACACACCCACACACACACACAGGTTTTAGATACAAGGTGTTACCTGGAAGGCCAGACACTAATTACATAGTAGAACAGGCCTTAATCAAGGATCTCCTATTAATCTAAGTTAATTATAGCTGTAGTTGCTAAGAGGGAAATCATAAACTTTTCTGGCATTTTGGGGAAGAGTGCAGGATTATGTGACACTGGTGTGAAGTCATAAATGCTTTGATGTCTGTGTGAGAGAGGATACTGCTTATAGATGAAAGGAAATGTACAGATTTGATTGGGGAAGTCACATGGGGAAAGGAGTTTCTGCTGATGTAACCTTAATTATGTTACCTTCTAATATGATAAAATATCCTGGGTGTATGATTTTTCATAACCAGAGGAGGAGCTAGGTGACCTCACGCAAAGAGGTGGGCACAGCCAGCTTTTAAACAAGTATTCTGTTTTTCTTCAGAGACTTTTATCTACGCTGTGACAAAGAAACATCTTTGAGCACTGTAAGCAAGTATATAGGTAGAGAGACACAAAATTTAAGTACTGTAGTAGGAATTGCACTGTTGAAACATTGTTCTTTTAAAAGATTTGTATGTTTTGTGATATATGGTTCTGTATTTTATGTTTTACATATTTTTTTTATCTATTTTAGTAAAACTCTATTTTTAGAGCCTACTTGGTCTGTCTTTGAATTTCTTCCTTTAACAAGTGAAATATATATGGTTAAAGCAGACACCGTGCATAAGCTTGAATGGTGATGCCAAACTGGAAAAAGGTAAGATTAATCTGAGGTCTTTATTAGAGTTCAAGGGTTCATTTTGTACACCTGGTTAGGTGCCCATAGGGAAAGATATCTGGCCCCACAAAGACAGAATTATTTGAGCCTGTGCAGTGGGTACGCTAGCAAGAGGTTCACAGTTTGAATCCCTCCAGATCTGAGACCACAGATTGACTCGAACCCACAAAACAGACAGGAGGGTTACCCTGTTTCTGTTAACTGTTCACAAGACTGCGCTCGAAGGTTGTCACTTTGGGAGTAGAGGGCTGACCTGCTGAGTGGGTTTGTGACAGTTGGTACAACGGATCTGGCTTGCATCATTGAGACCTGGCTGGATGGAAATGCTGGCCCATTATTAGAATCAGCTATTCCAGCTGGGCAGACAGTGACACACTGCCAAAAAAAGGATCATGGGGTGGGGGAGTTTCCGTTTGTTATAAATCGCACCTGAACCTTGTAGCCATCCCGGTGGGAGAGACCAGATCCTTTGAATGTATCATGGTTGCAGGATCTTTCTCATCTATCATCCACCCAGAGATGGGAAGGAATTTCTGCGGGAGGTCACAGATTTCATCATTGACCAGGTGCTGGAATTCTCAAGATGGATTATTTGGGGAGATTTCAGTGCCTGGATTGATGATGAACTCTCGCAGTTTGGACAAGACTTCTTCCAACTAATGAACTTGTTGGGCCTTACACAGGTGGTTACCTCTGCAACTCATATTCATTGTTATTCACTGTATCTGGTCTTTCTACTCGGAATGGAGATCTCTGATCTGGGGGTAGAGCCAGTCAGTTGGTCAGAGCATCATACTATAAGGTTGAGGTATGAGGCACCCCTCAATAGACCTGCTCCTATGGAGATGGTCCGGTACCGCCTTTTAAGGGGTTTGACCCCTGATGGTCTTATGGAGGTACTGGACCTATCAGGTTTGATGAGTATATGCAAGGAGCCTGGGGAACTAGTACTAGCTTATAACAAGGCAGTGACTGGGACCCTTGACTCCATAACTCCTGTTCGTGTTCATCCCTTCTCCCTTCACCAGAAGTCCCCATGGTTTGATGGGACTTTGAAGGAGATGAGACAAGGGGGTTGAAGGCTGGAGTGGTATTGGAGGAAATCTGACCTGGCAGATGACAAACTTAGACTGATAGCCCATTATAAAGACTATCAATCAGCGATCTCCTGCAAGAAGGCAGAATTCCTGTCCAAGGAGATCACTGCAGCAAGGAATCGACCAGCTCAGCTCTTCAGGATTGTTGACAGGTTGTGCAATCCAACTTGTCTTCAGTCTTGAGGAGCCTTTTCACAAACTAAGTGTGATGAGTTTGGTCAATTCTTTGCTGATAAGATTGCCACTATCAGGTTGTAGATCCATTCAGCACCCTCCAATGGGCCTTGCAATGATGAGAGGGAGTTTGCAAGCACCAGGCCTGTCTGGTCTGACTTCAGCCAGTTGGTGATTGTGGACATCGTACAGGTGATCAAGGGACTGCGTCTGACCTACTGTAGTTTGGACTCGGGCAGAACGCACCTCCTCATCAGGTGTGTTGACGTCATTGGCCTGGCCCTTGCTAGGATAGTCTGATGTTCACTAGAGACAGGGGTCTTTCCCAACCCCTTAAAGGAGGCGGTAGTAGTACCCCTCCTGAAGAAACCTTCTCTAGCTCCAGACTTCCTGGATTAGTACAGACCTGCCTCTAGCCTGCCTTTTGTAGGCAAGGTTATTGAGAAGGTGGTGGCCATATAACTGGAGGACCATTTAACAACATATGATGTCTATGATCCTCTCCAGTGCAATGGAAGAGGCATAGTACTGAGACTGCCCTTGTTTGGGTACTTAATGATCTCCTGATGGTGAGGGATCGAAGGAGTCATTACATCTTGGTTCTCTTTGATCTCTCTGCAGTATTTGACACTGTGGACCATGGGGTGTTGTTGGAGTGCCATGGATTTTCTGCAGATTATCTGGTACAGTCCTAAGTTGGTTTAAATCATTCCTCCCTGGCAGGATGCAGAGAGTGGTGCTGGGAATTTATTCCTCAGTGCCTCTTCCCCTGTCTTGTGGGTTCTGCAGGGCTCCATCTTATCCTCAATGTTGTTCTCAGTGTACATGCTGCCATTGGGGGACATTATAATGTGGTATGGGCTGAGTTTTCACTGTTATGCAGATGATACTCAGCTCTACATGTCCTTTATACCCATGCAGTGTGATGCAATCTTGGTCAATCTCAACTTCCTCTCTGAGATCCAGGGTTGGATGAGTGCCAACTGGCTGAGGTTGAATCCAGATAAGACCAAGGTGTTCGTAGTTGAGACAGGTTGCTTAGGCATGGGGTTGCAGCCTGGTCAATTATCTGGGCTTTGGCTCAGAGATACCCAGCTGCTGACCTTGAATCAGGTGCGAAATCTGGATGTTGTGTTTGACAGTGGCTTGACACTAAAATCTCAAGTGTCAGCCATTGTTAAGACCTTGTTTTACCATCTGAGGAACATTGCTCGGAACAAGCGCCTAATTCCACCTGGCGATTTACCAACTCTGGTTCACACCTTTGTAACCTTGCACCTGGATTACTGCAATGCCCTGTACCTAGGGTTACCAGGGGTTGATATTCACTGAATGCAGCTAGTGCAGAATGCGGCAGCCAAGTTGTTGTCTGGCTTACGAAGATCATGCCATATCACACCTGTGCTCTGCTATCTGCGCTGGCTGCTGGTACATTGGCAAATCACCTTCAAGGTTGGGTTGCTGGCCTATAAGGCCCTACATGGACAGGGACCTAGCTACTTGCAATATCTTCTATACCCCTACTGCCCCCCTCTGCCCACTCCGCTCCACCAATGAGGGCTTGCTAGAGGTTACCAGGGTCCGTTTAAAGACCTCTGGGCCACTTACCTTTGCTTTTGTGGCCCTGACCCTGTGGAATGCTCTACCTCATTGGATTAGAGAGTGCCAGACCACTGACAGCTTTAAGGTGGAATTGAAGACCTATTTCTTTGGTCAGGCATTCCCTGATGGAAACAAATTTGGACCCGCTGTATTGTATATTTATATCTATTATTGATTCGTTGTTTTATCTTGTGATTTTATGCTTGTATAACATTTTTTTGTAAACTATGCTGTAATCGCTCTGATATTTTGGAAGAGTGTGGAGAAATAAACATTTGATTGATTGATTCATTTACATGGACAGTGGTTCACCCAGTGGCAGGATTCTCCCTATGCACATAGGGAGAACTCTGCTGCCTGGTGAAATGCAGTTTGCTCCTTTGTGCCTCTCACTCCCTAACTGCTTTCCCTGCTTCCCTCTGCTTTTCCTGGTAGACCTCCCTATCCTTTGCAGTCGCTTCCCTTGAGAACCATAGCAGTCTCTTTTTTCTCCTGTTTTTGGTTACTTCATTTGTGCAGAGGTTTATTGTCTTTACACTGCCATCCCTAAACTGGACTCACTGTTCCTCCATCCCAAGCAGGGCATCCCTCCCTCCCTCCCTGCTAGTTCAGAGGCATTACCTGGGTGGGGTGGAGGAAGAAGAACTGCTTTCTTAGCTTAGCCTGGAGCAGTATGATGTATACCTTACACTTAATCTTTTGGATCATTTTTAAGTAACTAAATGATTTCTAAACATTTTTGTTTTATTTTGTCATCTGAAGTGGGGTGCAATTTTTAAACACTATATTTTTTGCAGAAATATATGCCTTGCAATAGGAACAACATCTGCATCTCGAAAAGTTCCAATTTCTATTTGTATCTCTGTAGAGTCCATGGATGCATTTCTGCAGCAATAGCGGCTGAAAACATGCACTTCGGTTTGAAACACTTTCGATAGTTTCTGCCCAAACAGAAGCTAAATATCATCTAGGCATTAATCAGGACCAATCCTTCTTCATCCCAGATTTTTTTGTTTTTATTTTATTGAAGTCTCAGAATTGCAATACCTTTGAGCCTGAGGCTCATTTACAAAGGTTCCATGTCATAACAGGAGGTAACAGAGGGACAAATACGAGTGTCAAATACATTGTACAAGGTAGAAAGATTACACAAATAGAGACCATTCAATACATGAGAACATAAATTATAGTAACCAGAGTATCTTAGGGTAAAAGTTACAGTCACTTTACACGTTACATAATAGCAGCCAGAATGTAAACTTGTCATAAGTACCACAGGCTTTGGCATGGGGGGGGGGGTGGAGTCATGATGCTCAACTAGGGAGGGACAGATTATAGTCAGCCAGAATTAGGCATTGTCCATTGGATGAAACAGGTGTACCCAGTCCCAGGGCAAGAGAGTGGAGATAGGGAGAGGCAACAGGCAGTGGTGCACATATCAGTGAAGGTGGGGGGGGTGGGAGGAGTAATGCTCAGAGACAGAGCAGAGGTGGGGAGAAGAGGCAGTGAAAGGTGGGGGAGTGAGGGTATGGTAGTGCAGAGGGAGGGGGAAAGGGTTGGGAAGACAGCTGGAGGAGGGATGTTGTGGGAGAAAGAGGATGAGTGTTTATTTAAGCCTGACAAATGGACAGGGCTGGTTACCAGGTTTCTGATGACCAAGAGAAAACCTCTTGTACCTGCTGCTAAATTGAGCAGTATTAGATGAATGATCAAATAATTATAATTTCAAAGGATTTGTTCCATTGGAGGGTACCCTTTAATACTGTATCAACAATTAAGTTGGCATCTTGTACCTTAGCAAACAAGCAATAGCAGATCGTCCGATTGGTAGTTTTCTTGTACCAATGCATGCAAACCAGCGGCCAAGCTTTTATTGTCATATAAAACCCTTCTCAACAAACAGGAGTGATCTAAGATCAACTGACTCATGCAACATGATGCTCCCAAGATTAAAACACAGAAAACAATGTCTAAATTGGTACTCCACACAATAAATTTGCCTTTGATATAGGGTGGCGCTGGGTGGCAGTATCAGCTACAGTTTAAATAAAATATTAGTCACTTCATAAAAAAGTTACATTTTTTTTAATAGTTTATTTTCTTGTTCAGACATGAGCCCTCAGGTCCTGGCCCAATGTTTTGCTCTACTGGGCTTCTTCAGATTGTGAGGGTTCCCTATATTTTCTAACAATTAGTTTCTTCTTTTCTTTCAAAATTCAGATATGAGACTTTAGCCTTGTAATCAACTGTCCATGTCTCTTGTCAGTCTGTGATTTGTAGTGTAAATAAATCTCTGCTGTATCACTTTGTCCTTCTGTTTTCATATTTATGCACATATTCCATAGCTGTATGCTTTATCACAGAGGTGTCCAACCCATAGCTCGCGAGCCACATGTTGCTTGCAAAGCAGTTTGATGTGGCTCATGAGAGTTCACTGAAGACACAGTCAGAATTAAGTAATTTGTCAATTACAGTATGTGTCAATTATGCATCATAGTCTCTGTCTCTGGTGGCATCTTTGATTTTTGTCCTGATGCCCAGGTTTTGAAAAGCAACACAGCTGAAGCGGGACGAAACAGTGGATTCATTAACAGTATGGTATGCCTGCAGACACAATGTGGATGCCATAGGGCTGAACAAAGCCACAGAGTCATCGCCTCCCCACCAGACAGCTCCCATCCCTTCTGCAAAAAAGACACTCAGGCTAACAGAGCCTGCTCGCCTTCCCCCATCCCATTTGCTGCAAACTTCTGTTCAAACCTTCACTGATTGCTGCTTTGAAATCCCCTCTGGCTACACATTTGAGGCATATAGGTAACTGGATGGCCACCTCTGCCACAAGACATTCAGACTTACAGAGTCAAATGCCCCCCCCCCCCATAGCTCCCTGATCCAGCAAATTACGGCAACAAACCACCATTATAAATAAACTCTGCCAACAATACCCTCAGGCTCACAGAGTTAAATCACCCCACCCCCAAAAAGCCCCCCGATTCAGTAAATTAGAGCAACAAACCACCATTGTAAATATGCTGCTTCATTTAACTATGTTTTTAAAATACAGTAAAATTAATGAATGCAATTATTGTCTATTGCATATGAGTATTATTATTTTAACTCATAAACATTGCTAAATATTGGTATGATATGGGTTGTGTGTTGTTGTGGCTCATGTCTTAGTCAGAAATTTAAATGTGGCTCATATCCAAGAAGAGTCTGGACACCCCTGCTTTATCATCATTCCTTCATGTTTATGGATGTATTTGTTTCACAAACAGTAGTTCACCAGGTAGCAGGATTCTTCCTCTGTGCATAGGGAGAACTCTGCTGTCAGGTTGAAGGCAGTTTGCGCCTTTGCACCCCTCACAGCCTTCCTTGTTTCCTTCTTCTGATACAGCTCCCTATCCTCTTCCCTCTGCATCTCTTTGTACCTCCTGAATGCAATCCTTTCAGCCTTAACCTTTGCAGCCGCTTCTCTTGAGAACCATAGCAGCCTCTTTTTTCTCCTGTTTTTGCTCACTTTATTTGCATGGAGATTTGTCACCTTTATGATGCCATTCTTTAAATGGACCCACTGTTCCTTCACCCCATCCAAGGCATCCCCCCTGCTAGGTCAGGTGGACAGCCTGAGTGTGCTGGAAGAACAAAAAGTTGTTTCTTAGCTTAGCCTGGAGCAATAGTATTTATACCTTACACTTAATCTTTTGGATCAGCTTGTATTAACTACATGATTTTCAAAAAAAATGTGTTGTATTTCATCAATTTTCAAACACTGTATTTTTTTCAGAAATATATGCCTTGCAAAAGGAACAACATCTTCATCTCAGACAGCTTCAGTTTCTAGTAGTATCTCTGTAGACTCCATGGATACATTTCTGAAGAAACAGTGTCTGAAAACATGCACTTCAGTTCAAAACACTTTCAATAATTTCTACTCACGCAGGAGCTAAATATTATCTGAGCATTAATCAGTTCCAGTTCTCCCCCACTCCAGGTGTTTGTTTGAATCTGACAAACGGTCAGAGCTGGCAACCAGGTTTCTAATGACCAAGAAAAAGACCCCAGCACATGCTGCTAAACTGAACAGCATTAGCTGAAACACCAAATCATTAATATTTCAAAGGATGTGTTCTTTTTGAGGGTACCCTGTGATACTGGAACAACAATTAGGCTGGCATCCTGTACTGTAACAAACAGGCAATAACAGATTATATCATTAGTATTTTTCTTGAACCAATGTACACAAACCAGCTGCCAAGCATTTATTGTCATAGAAAACTATTCTCGACAAACTGGTATGATCTAAGAGCAACTAACATCATGCAATATGGTGTTCCCAAGATTAAAACAGACAGGGAGAATGTTCAGCTGTTCACAACAAATAAGTTGTGAATATCTTGAAAGAAATAAAGTCTGTATTGTCTGTTCAAGGAATATCAAAGGCTGTTTTTCAAGTATAAAAAGACACACATGCTCCTGATAGAGATGACATGCCATGTTTTATACTTAAAAATGCTGCCAGTATTTATATTTGCCACAGAGAATGTGCGATTGTAGGAAACAGTCAGTTGAAGGGTTTCATGCATTCACTTAACAGCATGACAATGGCAGAACTGAAAGTTTAAAACACAGCATATCACCTTGATGTACTGCATGCTTCCATCCAGAATAACACTCAAAAATGACAGATTGCTTCTCAAGAGCTTTAACTTGATAAGCACCTTTTTCTGGACTGAAATAAAATCAATGGTTTAAAATGGAACTCAAAGCTATAGAATGGACATTCCTACTTCATGTCTGTAACTACTGATCTATGCGGAACCTACTTAGAGATAATGCTAAAAGTTACCTTAAGAGAGTCGAGTGTTCCAGTGCCAGACTGTTCACAGGCACGAATGCTGTTTCTACTGCATTTGAAAGACTTCTCTCACTACATGAGAAGTAGCATGCTCCTTGTTTTCAGTTCCATTTTTTTAGCCTTTTGTTAGTTTCATTTCTGCAGTACCCACCCATCGCTCAGTAGACGTTGTTACGCTGACATCTGCAGTTTATGCTTTATCACCAATCCTGACATTCAGCTGGAGGTTATGTAGCTTGGCAGTTAGAGCTCTGAACTATATACCCTGTGTCCCAGGTTTCAGCCCCACTAGTATCAGTAACTCACTCTCTGTGTGACCATAAGCAGATGCACAAATTTCCATGGGCTTAATCCTTCTCCCTAACTCTTTCATTCTCAGTATTAGAGCAGCCATGCCAATGAGGCATATTTTTGTTTGGGGAGGGCACATCATGCCTCCTGATAATGCAGTATAAGTCTTTATCCTGTACATACCTGGGTTGCAGTTAGTGAACTTGTACTAGTTTCAGATACAGTACATGTGCCTCTTAAATTTCACTGTTTGCTCAGTCCACACTTTAACCTCAGAGCTTTCCTTACACTCCCTCAGTTTCATATAATATCATTGTGCTCACCCACCAGATGCTGCCAAGTATTCCACTCCACTCTCATCCGTTTTTTTTCTCTTTTCCTTGCTTTGCTGCAACTGAAAGTTCAAGGAAAATGAGGAGCCATCCTTTGTCTGATTTTCCTAATCAACTTGTAACTATGTTTCTTTATTTAAAACAGAGATTGATA
Source organism: Neoceratodus forsteri (assembly GCA_016271365.2). Classification (NCBI taxonomy): domain Eukaryota; kingdom Metazoa; phylum Chordata; order Ceratodontiformes; family Ceratodontidae; genus Neoceratodus; species Neoceratodus forsteri. The sequence goes on from CM057454.1 coordinate 1,059,801,693, forward strand.
AGACAAAGAACCTCTGTGCGCAAACACTGAGGCAAGGGTTACCCAAAGGGCATTTGGCTGGGAAGCCAAGTTTCAAGAAAATACAAAATCACACATGCCCACACAATGCAAAGCATCATGGGCTGCATATGCAAATCACCACAGAATGTTATGCTGGTCCAACTTTAAGCAGAATTGCATGGTGCCGAAAGGCCTCTCACACAGTTTGCAAAGGGTGCTAACAGAAGACATAGACACGTGTTTTGTCCTACTAGGACTCATTAGTATGCCTCATCTGTTTGACACCCCAGTGGAATGGACCAGCTACCCTAAGGCAGTGTGCCTTGGATATGTTGTGGTGAACCCATTAAAATAAAAAACTATTTAAAAGACAAAGAACCTCTGTGCTCAAACACTGAGGCAAGGGTTACCCCAAAGGGCATTTGGCTGGGAAGCCAAGTTTCAAGAAAATACAAAATCACACATGCCCACACAATGCAAAGCATCATGGGCTGCATTTGCAAATCACCACAGAAGCCTCTCAGGTCTTTCACTCACTGGGCTGATCAAGGGGAAGTCACAACCCTCTTGTAAACCAAAACAAAAGATGAAGCTGGGGACACACCAAAATCATAAAATGGAACAGCTATGTTATTGAAAAAGAATACAAGTACATATATATATACTGTATATATATATATATATATATGTACATATAGTACTGTATATAAGTACATATACATATAGAAGTACAAACATGGCTATAAAATGGGCTAGCACCCCTACATATTGACTCAGCTAGTGAGTCTTCCTCAGGAAAACCTGCAACTGAATTATGAGTCAGATGGGAAGGGGTCTAAAAAGAGACTGATTCCTAAGGCTCTTGTGGTCAAATTATGAAGGGAACTTGGTAAGTCTAGAAGGAGGCTTTTCTTCTATGCCCCATGTGGTTGAGCTTTGAAAGGGTCTTGGTGGGGTCTGGAAGTAGGCTGCTGCATGCACCCCTTAAAGCTGAGTAATGAGCAGGACTTGGTGAGGATAGAAGGAGACTACTGTCTGCACCACCTGTGGTTAACTTCTGAGGATGACTTGGTGATTCTAAAAGAAGACTGATGTATTTGTCCCTCTTGTTCAAGTTATGAGAGGGATATGGTGGAGTGTAGAAGGAGACTGCTGCATGTGCTCCTCATGGCTAAGTTATCAAGGGGACTTGCTAGGTCTAGAATAAGAATGCCACCTGTGCTCAGTGTGGTGGGGTTTTAATGAGGGACTTGGCAGGTTGTATAAGGAGACTGTTGCCTGTGGCCCTTATGGCCAAGTTATGAGTGGGACTTGGTGGGGTTTAGAAGGAGTCTACCTCCAGCACCCCTCTTGTTCAAGTTATGAGGGAGACTTGGTGGATTTTAGAAGGAGACTACTACTTACTCCCCCTGTGGCTAAGTTATGAAGGTGACTCAGTGGGGTCTGGAAGCAGATTTCTGCCTTTACCCATCATGGTAAGGTTATGAGGGAAATGGTGCAGCCTAGAAGAAAACTGACTTCTGCTTCCTTGATGGTCAAATTATGAGTTAGACTTGGTTGGGTCTAGAATGAGACTTTCTCTTATGCCTCTCTCATTTAACTTATGAGTGGGACTTGGTGGACTTTAGAAGGGGACTACTGCCTTTGCTCTTCATGGTCAGTTTATAAGGGAGACCTGAAGACACGGGAAGTGCCTGGGGACTGGTGGATGCTACAGTGATACCAATGTTCAAAAAAGGGATGTGTGTAAGCTAGCTGAGTATAGATCAATCAACCTAACCACTTGTGTAAGATGATGGGAATCCTTTAGAAGGGAAAACAAATGAGAAAAAGCTAAAATAACTGGTGCACAGGGCTAAAGTACTGCATGACTTTACTTACTGCATGGCTTTACTAGAGGGGAATCATGCTTGGAAGCTGTATTGTCGTTTTATGAGCCAGTCTTCAAAACATAGACAGGGGCATACTAGTGGATATCGTTTTCTTGAATTTCAGCAATGCTTTTCATATGGTATCAGATGTAATATTGATTAACAAACTTGACTCCATTGGGACTGGTACCAAGTTAATGAACTGATAAGTATCAGGCTAAGAAACCAAATATAAACAACAGCTCCATTCCTCCTCTGTTGAGGAGAAAGTTTAGTTGATGAACCAGCCTGTTTAGTTTGATGATCAGGTAAACATAAACATACACATGCGTACATTATCAAAGTAGCAATGTAATTTCTGGACCTATACCGGATACTGTGTCTGAGGTTCTGATAAGGTGAAATTTGTTTTTGACATTCTGTACTGTATGCAAGCTGCTGAGCACAGTAACTATAAAGTGCATGCACTGTTCATTTAGTCATATAAAGTCATATAAATAAAGATTAGTTAAAAACAAACAATTAGATGTTTTTGGTGCAGTATTAGCCACTACTAAGCAATTTAAATTACAAATTGTAGTGAGGAAGAAATAATGAGACCCACTGGGAATTGAACCCAGGTCCCTTGAATAGGTATTCGGGGGCCTAGGTTCAATTCTCAGTGGATCAAATTATTTCTTTTTCACTACAATCTCTGAAAAAAAAGAACATAGAGTAAAAAAAGTGGTTCTGAATCAAAGGAAAGAGACATAACATGACACTGTCCTCTAAAGAAGTTCTAGTGATCCCAGCTGTCTCAATGCACAGATGGCTGGAGCCCTCCTAGAACTGGAAAACTGATTCATGGGCAATCTTATTTGGCCCTAGAAATTTGGGATTGACCAGACGACACCTATTTTTCTCTCTCTCTCTACTTTTTCTGGAGCACTTATAGAAGTAGAGGAGTCCACCAAATACCTTAGGGTTTACCTGGACCAGGAAGTTTCATTTAGAACCCATATTGACTATGCAGTGTTAGGTATGTTACTTTAAAAAAATAATCAGTTAGTTACCAGCTTCTTTCAAGTAAATGTAATCAGGTACAGTTACTTATTACTTTTATATAAAAAGTAATTAGTAACTTTAACTGTAATGCATATTGCTTTTCATATTACTTTATATTACCTTTATAACCTGGTCGTATTTACTCATTGAACATAGCTATGTGCTCATGAAACCCCAAGATACATAGATACGTAGAATTTGTTGGCAGATAAGGACCGCCTGGCCCATCTAGTCTGCCTGTTATTCAAATTATTTTTCTTATGCTGCAGACTGTGGTTGATCTATGGCTCTGCCACCCTTCTCAGTTTCTAGTATTCCCTTATGTATGTCCCACACATTTTTGAATTTCCACACCATCAAAATAAATGAACATCTAGTAGTAATGTTGTAAAGACATAGACAGGGAGGAGGCGGTTCAGAGAAGGGCAATAAAGATGGTGCAGGACTTGCACCAGGAGACATACGAGAAGGCCTCAATATGTATACACTGGAAGAGAGGCGGGAACGGGGAGATATGATAGAAATCTTCAAGTATCTTAAGGGCACAAACAAAGTACAAGTTGGTAGCATCTTTCAGTATAGAAGGTGTACAAGGACAAGGGGGCATGATATGAGATTGGAGGGAGACAGGATAAAGGGGAACGTGAGGAAGTTTTTCTTCACAGAAAGGGTGGTAGATGTATGAAATAGCCTACCCCAGGAAGTAGTGGGAGCTAGCACAGTGGGGATTCAAACATGCATGAGATAGGCACAAGGGAACCCTAGAGGTGGGCAGGAAAGGCTAAAACCAATGACCAAGTAGGGGCAGTGATCACTGATGAAGGCAGGGAATATGGGCAAACTGGGTGGGCCTAGCGGTCCTTATCTGCCGTCAAATACTATGTTACTATGTTATGTCTTTGCCCCAACTACCCCAGCGGGAAGGCTATTCCAATCATCCACCACCCATTCTGTAAAGAAGTACTTCCGTACATTACCCTGGATTCTACCTCCCTCCAACTTCATATCATGACCCCTAGTTCTTGTCCATCCTCTTTTCTGAAATATGCTACCCCTCCGCACCTCATTTATCCCTTTAAGGTATTTGAATGTATCTATCATGCCCCACCCCCTCATCTCATTTACCAGTGTCAGTGGCTCAGTAGGTAGCACACTTGCCTCTGAGGCCGGGAGATCAGAGGGCTGTGGGTTCAGTTCCCACATCTGGCACTTGGGTTAATATCCCAGTACTGACACTGTAGTGCAGCATGAGAGGGGTGCTGCACTTCTGAGGTGCCATCTTTTGGATGAGACGTTAAACCGAGGTCCCATCTACCTGGATTGGTGGTAGTTCAGGTGGATGTTAAAGATCCCATGGCACTTATCAAGAGAGCAGGGGAATTTCCCCGGTGTCCTGGCCAAATTTCTCTCATTCACTAAAAATACCACCAACAGCTTAATCTGGTTCAAGATCAGTTGGCATTCATCTGTATCCCCCTCCCCCAGGTCGTGCCTGAAAATAGGCAGGATTTGTCTAGTGCACTTACCTGGTCAACAAAAACTAGAGAGATCTCTAGTGAATACATATTAAGATCTTTCAGCCTGTCCTCATGTGACTTTTGGTGCATCCCCTGTACCATTTTCGTTGCATTTCTTTGGATTGCCTCAACTCTGTATGTCCTTCCTGAGATGCGGCCTGCAAAACTGGACACTGTTTTCCAGATGAGATCTCACCAATTATCTGTACAGTGGCATCACCACCTCCCTTTTTCTGCTGGTGATACCTCTCCCAATGTACTCCAACATCCTGAAGGCCCTTCTAACCACCTTTTCACACTGTCCAGCCACCTTTAGGTCCTCAGATATAATCACTACCAGATCCTTCTCCTGTTTGGTGGCCAACAGTCCCTCCCCCCCCCCGTTGAGTACTACTCCCTTGGATTCCCGTGCCCTAAGTGCATGATTTTGCACTTTTTTTGCATTGAATCTCAGCTGCCATACATTTGACCATTCCTCCAGTTTGCCCAAGTCCCTTCTCATTTTCTCCACCCCTCCGGTGTGTCGACCGTATTGCAGATCTTTGTGTCATCTGCAAAGAGGCACACCTTCCCCTCCAGTCCCTTTGCAATGTCGCTTATGAAGACATTAAAGAGGACTGGCCTAGTACCGATCCCTAAGGCACCACACTAGTCTCCTCCCTCTCTATTGACTGAACTCTGTTCACTATCATCCTTTGTGTCCTGCCGCTCAACCAATTTCTAACCCAGTTTACCACTCCAGATCCAACCCCCCAAACTGTTCAACTTGTTTATTAGCCTTTTATGTGGGATGGTATCGAAGGCCTTGCTAAAATCCAGGTAGGCCACATTTACCACCCCTCCCTGATCTATCTTCCTTATCACCCAGTCAAAGAAATCTATCAAGTATGTTTGGCATGACCTGCCTGCTGTGAAACCATGCTATCTCAGATCCAGATGTCTGTTGGATTCAGGCTACTGTATGTCACAATTGTTTCCTTGAGTAATGATTCCATCAACTTCCTTATCACTTTGGTTAGGCTGACTGACCTGTAGTTACCCTACCTGGAGAGTTTCAAGCACATGACAAACCTCTAGAGAGGGACGCCAAGTAAGGCTTTGATAAAAGAACTGTTTTCTGAAATGCGTCAGGCAGAACTAATGGTTGTCCAAGCTACAGTAAAGATGATTTAAGCACTTTATTTGGCGTCCCTCTCTAAAGGTTTAGTGTGTGCTTGAAACTCTCCAGGAATGGTACTAAAGTTGTTTCCTGAGCATCACTTTCCTAGTGCACACTCTTTTTTCTTTCTGGACTATAGTTACCAGCCTCCTCCCTGCTGCCACTCTTATGGAGCGGGACAACATTCGCCCTCTTTCAGTCCACTGGAACCACACTTGTTTCTAATGATTAATTGAACAAGGCTGTCAGTGGTGTTGCAAGCTGTTTTCTAAGTTCCTTAAGAATTCTGGATGTATTCCATCTGGCCCCATTGCTTTATCTATTTTCAGTTTCTCTATTTCTTGTAGGACTCCCTCTACTCCATCATTTATCTACTTTCAGTCTTTCCAGTTCCTTTAGGACTCCAAGAAGTGTATAAAAGAAATAAAACAGGTTCTAAAGACAATGGCCTAGATATTCAAAACTGTTGCGCCATACACAATAGGGTTGCACCAGCGCAAGTCCGAAAATGTGCCATTCTACGATATTCAGCAAGAGGCAGTTGCGCCCCCCCAAATCACTCTGAGCAACAGTGCAATGATAATGAATGTATGTGCAAGTGAAGGGGGAGGAACCATGCATAAATGGCGCAGTGCGATATTCAACAACATGCACCATGTGCAATAGGGGAGCAAGCGGAAGTTGCGCCATAGCGGAAATAAGCCACAATAAAAAAGGAACAAGGGAGAGGCACAAGAACGCTACAGGGAAGCCATAAGTTGCTGAACTATAGCCAGCCACACAGGCAACACACACACACATGCAGGGCAGGACAGTGAAAGGGCACCTGGAACCCACAGGCTCAGGGGAAGGTGTGGGGAGCCACAGTGCAGAAGGGGGAAGTGCCACACAGCAGTGAGGCCAGCATAGTCAGGTGTTCCTGGTGCAGGGAAAGTAGCAGCCAGGACAGCGGGGGGAACACTGAAACAGCTGCCAGGGGGGGTGAACACAAGCCAGGGACATGGCCAGTGCCACCATCCAGATGGAGACAGTAATGAGGGAGGGTGAGAAGGTGGGCAGCAGGGGGGCGCGACTGTGGAAGGGCCTGTTGGTGGTATGTCCCCAGCAGGCAGTACCGAGCCCGCACCAGCCTCGAGCTGTATAATGATACAGAGATCTGGGCCAGTACCGCCTGAATTGGGCAATTCTGAGGCGGCTCTGTGAGCTGTGCAGTGATATGATGCAGGCACCCACACGACGGAGCCTTGCTCTGTCAGTAGAGACTAAAGTGACAGCTTGCATGTGCTTGCTCACCACGGGTACCTTCCAGAGACCAACAGGGGACACCACAGGCATAACCCAGTTGGCCGCGTCACACCACCTCACCCAATTCCTCAGCACACTGCTGCCACATGCTGTGGAGTACATCCATTTCTGCAGCACACCGGTGGAGCGCACAGCAAACATACAGGAGTTCCACAGGGTAGCACGTATGTCTGGCATGCTAGGGGCAACAGACTGCACCCATGTGGCCATCCGCACACCACCTGGCCCTGAGGGGTCCGCATACATGAATAGCAAGGGCTATGCTAGCATCAACTGCCAGGTGGTGTGCGATGCCAGGGGGTGCATAATCAATGTCTGTGCCATGCACCCTGGGAGAGCACATGATGCCTTCATCTGGCACCAGTCAGCACTGTGCCACAGATTCAAGAGTGGGGACATCCCCACTGGTCACCTAGTGGGTGAGTATGCAAACCACATGGACAAACTTAGAGCTTGGGAGGGGCATGGTCAGAGGTGACATGGGTAGTGGCCTACAAGGCCCGGGGCAGGGCGATGCTGATCACCAAACTAACCTCCACCCTCTACATACAGGTGACAGTGGATACCCACTCTGTCCCTGGCTGCTCACACCATACCGGCAGTACGCGACCCCATCGCGGCAACACTACAATAAGGCACACGTCACCACATGTAATGTCATCGAGCGGGTGTTCGGGATGCTGAAGGCATGTGTCCATTGCCTGGACACCTCCGGTGGTGCCCTACAGTACAGCCCCTCAAAGGCCTGTGGGCTATTCCTGGCCTGTTGCATCCTGCACAACATGGCCAATGAATGTGGGATAGCCATACAGGTCAAAGAGGGGGACAGCGATGGGGATGATGAGGACGCTGGTGACAATGGTGATGGGCAGCCCGCCTTGGGCGATGGGACCCAACTGCTCCGGCTGGCACAGCTGCACCGGGACACCATCACGGAGGAGCACTTCAGCCAACCCAGGTAAGTCATGGGGCCATGTGCAACCACCAGTGGCTAAGGCACAACCCACAAACACGCATGGACACACACCAGGGGTGCATGCCATCAAGGGAAGTGGCTGGGCATGGAACCACACACACCACCAGGGATGGGTGAGGTCTAACATGGCACGCGGACAGATAGACACACACACACACACACACAAAACGCACTAGACATGCACAAAGGGTAGGAGGCACACCAACCTAGAATGCCACCCCTAGCTACACACATGTTCACAGACCACCATGCCCACTGCCTGTCATTGTGCATGTGTCAGATGCTGGGCACCATTGCACATTGGTGTACAGCACAATGCAGGCATCATCATGCACACGCAACTGTGGACAGCATCCGGGAGGGTGTGCAGATGGACTGTGTGTCTGCGTGCAGGGCCGGGAACCCACCTGTGCATTTCCCACTGAATGACACAATGCACACAGGGCAGCATCAGACAGTAGCCGCATTGGGAGACAGGTCAGTCACGTGCCACAGTGCCCCAGCTTCCACGGATGCAGGGGTGGCCCTGCTGAGACCTGCCAGCACTGACAGGCTGACCACTGGCCTCATGGGGTGGCAATGATGGTCCCCCAGGGGTTCCACTTCATGAACGTGACCGTGCTCGTGCAGGGGTCTGCAGCACACTGAACATGCCTGCGCCAGGTGTGCTCGGGATACCCACAGCTGAACCTGGTGTCAACAAGGAGGGTGTCATACGATGCCGGGAATGGGGGGTGGACATTGCACTGTGCTGTGTCTGTGCCGCATGGGCAAATAACTGTGTGCCCCCTGTGGCCATGGCAACTGTGATTGTATGTGTCAGCCTGTCAATGGCAGCGGTCACATCCTTCTGTATCCGGTTCATCCCTGCCAGGAGCACAGCGGTTTCTCTGCTGCAATGCTCCTCTGCCCGCTCCAAAGCCGCACTCAGTGCATCCACTGCCATCACAAGCCGCATCTGCTGATTGACTGATACTTGCAGTATGTGGGTGTGCTCATCCAAGAGGTCATCTGCCTGATCGGCATTATGTCCCTCAGGGTGTGCCCAGCCCTGATGCTCAGCACCCCTTGAGGGTGGGCGCTGCACACCAGGACCAGGCCTGGGTATGTCCACAGGTGGTGCACTGATGCCACCCCTGACACTGTACCCCCAAGCCCATTGGCCCACTGCTGATGCTGCCCCTCCAGCTACCACTCCTCAGGGCTCACTGGTGCCACTGCAGTGGCTGCAACAGTCCCACTGTCCTGTACACACACCAGTGCTGCCCCACCGGTGCTGACAGGCACAGGCTGGGACTGTGATGACATGCAGGCCTCCACGGCAGCACCACCCACAGCTATGGCCTCAATGTTTCCTGCTGTGTGGCCATCCTGTGGCACGCAAGTGTCACTGCCCATGACGTTAGCAACATCATCATCGGTAACGGACCCTGCACCAGCCCGAGTCACAGCATGCTGGCATCCGTGGATGCTGGCACACTGAGACATGGGCAGGGCCTCCTCTGCACCTGTTCCAACAACATCAGTCTGGACATCCAGGCGGGCCCACTGTCGCACTGAGCCACGTATTCCTGTGGAGGTGGATGGGCCCTCCTCCATCTCCATCTGACTGGCCTCAGTGGAGAGGCCCACCACCGCTGACCCATGCAGATGCTCAGGAGCTGTAAGGGAAAACAAAATTACTGCATGTGACCTACCCTGTCCCCCCCCAATAGACAGACCATGACCTACCATACAGTGACGGGCTACCACCCATCTGGAATCCACCACCCGGAACACCCTCAATGGTGCAATGCTGCATGCTGCCAGCAACCCTCTCCTCCTGTGGGGTCAGGTGTAGCACCTCTGGCTGTCCCACACCTGTCACAGATCATGCTGCCCTGATGGCAGCCACCTTCTCCTTAATCCTCCTCCTGTCTGTGCCCATCTTCTTCTTGCACTCCTGCATGGAGCGCTGGTGGCTGCCATGCAGGTTCACAGCACGTGCCACTTCCTCCTATGCAGCAGCAGGACGGGTCTGCGGTGTTCCCTGGCATCTGCTGAGAAGAGGCTCCTGGTCCATGTAGGCCTTGAACAGGGCATCCATCTCAGCCTTTGTGAAATCTGGCCTCCTCCTCCTCCTCCCACAACTCTGTTCCTCTTCCTCCACAACTTGCTTGGTCATGATTCAGCCTGTGAGAATGACAGGTGTTACTTGTGACTGTGCAGTCCCATGGATGTCCCAAAATCCACAGTCCACACTCTCAAACAGCATGCAACTCACCAATAGACTGCAGTAACCAACTATGGCCGGTGCAGCCCAATGTCACACTTTTATAGCGCAACCCATGCAAATGAGGTGAGGCGCAACTTTAAGTGGATGCAAATTGCAGTGACTGCACCATTGAATGGCTGATTAGCTGATTTGCATATGATGGCTGAATAGTGTGCTTTTGCGCTTTGCTCAATTGTGTTGAACATGCTGAGTCAAGGGCACAGTTCTGTGACATGTGCAGTACACACCTAACTGCACATGCCTGGGTTGATGACGCAGGCGCCTGCTGCGCTGCTGATGTGCTGTGCGCAGGAGGCAATGCAGGGCACAGCCACCATTGTACCAGTGGTGCTACAGTGCTGTTCACCTATATGGCACTGTGGCACTGGGGCGTTGTAGGCGCACTGGGGCAACAGTGCGTTAGGCTACTACTGGATGTGGCACACAGGCACCCAATCGCGCTACACGCATTGGGTTCCAATCGCGCTGTGGTTGTCCGTGCGCTAGAGACCCTTGACCCTGTGCCTGACCTTTGCCCCCTAGGCACCATGCGTCAGGCATGGGTGCACCACTATCGCGCTGTTCAGTGACAGTGCGATAGGGAATGGCAGCGCTGTACCGCGCAGCATCTGCATGTGGCAGAACCGTGCTGCAGAGTGCCATTTTGACCCTACTAAGCAAGAGAGATGGCACAGAGGAGAGCTGCCCTGTGGAGCCAGACAGAAATGGCAAACTTGGTTGCCATTGTGGAGCCACTTGTTGGCCCACTGTTTGGTGAGGCACCCCTGGATAGGTCCAGGAGTCAGGTGTGGCAGGAGGTAGCCGACACCCTGGAGGAGGCCACAGGAATGTGGCAGATGGCAGAGCAGTGCTGCCACAGATATGGGGACCTGAGGCGGAGGGACCTGGACCTGCTTGCCCACCTGCAGGCACATGCCAGGAGGGGCACTGTGCCACAGCCAGGTAGGTGTAATGTCCATACACTTTTATCTTCCATATGGGTATCACGGTTGCATGTGCCCGGAACATGGGGGGGAGACTGTCTGGTGTTGGCTGTGGTGGTGTTATCAGGGTGTGGGGTAGTTGGGTCTGGCTGTGTGGGATTACACACACATTGGGGCAGGGGGACTTTGCTACAGGATTGTACTGATGTTCCTCTCTCCATGTTTGCACCTTAGGCCCAGACAAATGACGGCTGGCGAGGGAGAGGAGGCACCAGCAGGAAGACCATCACTCCAGGAGGGGCGAAGGTCCACAGTGGCAGAGGGACCAGTCTGATGATGGTGAGTGTCTTACATCCAAGATTACTATTGCATGCTGTGTAACAGGGCGGGCAGCGGGGCATGGCCACCATCCACTGACACCACTGCCATGCACGCAACTTGTTACAGTCAGCACTGTCCAGTGGCAATGCATGTCTGGGAGTGCATCAATGGTGGTCCATGTGTGCACCGGGTACATGGCTGTGCCACTGCCTTCGCACCACATAGCCATGTCACTGTACAGCCACGGTGGTACTGTGCAGGATTTGGCCGGTGGGTGTGTGTGCAGCAGTCTGCATGGCTGTGTGCACCTGGGTGGGCAGGTCTTGTGGACACGATCACTGTGGGTGGTCACACACCATCACAGAGGCATGTCCCATGGCCGTATGCCATGCACAGTGGGTGGGCTGTATGGGGCTGTGCATTCACACCTACTGACTCTGCTCCCTTGTCCAAAGTGGACGGCAGCTGCAGACAATCAGGGAGGCACTGTGGGAGATACTACATGTTGCCAGGGCATCGCTGGAAATCCTGCAAAGGATCGACAGATTGGGTGTCAGGCGGCATCATGGCAGGAGGAGCAGCTGGAGCGGGAAGCGGGGCTCCCACTGAGCTTAACAATGCCCCTGATTTCCCCTACCCCCCTGGACCCACCCTCACACCCCTCCTTCCCTCTACCATTTGTTCACCCCTGCCCCTTACCCAACCCCACCTTGTTTGTGGCCCTCCCCCAAACGTTTGTAAATATTAGTACATAGTTTTGTTTGATGTTTTTAAATACATTTCTTTTGATATGCCTACTGTGGTGGTCTCTGATTTGCAGCGGGCTATAGGTGCTCAGCTGCAGTAGTGTGCATGGCATCAGGGGTGGTGCAGTCATGGGCATGTGTGTGTGGCCATGGGGAAGTGACTATGGTGTGGAAGTAGCTATCAGTCACTGTCTGTGGTGTGTGTGTTGTTCCCTGTGCACTAGATGACTGTGTGCAGTGGTCCATGTTGCATGCTCTGTGTCCATGGTGCACCTGTCAGCCCGTCCATGGTCTGTGCAGCTGACATCCTTGCGTGTCTGTGACTTGCACGGTCCACTGGCATGTCAGTGGTGGCTGTCCATACAGGACAGCCACTGTACCCATCACAATGCTGGGTTGCCTCCTGTCAGTGATGTGGTGCATGTCTGCCTCAGGTGACACTGTGGCCTCCGCTGTTGTTGTCTCACCTTCATGCTGTGACTTGTGTGTGTTGCAGGGGATGTGCACCACTGTCTGTCACTTGTGCTCCGGGCAAATGCTGGTGGTGTACAGCTCCACAGTGCCTGCGCAGAGTGGCTGACACTCCTGTACCATGGAGGAGTGCTGGCCGTGTGTACACGGTTTCCATGGCCACACACTGGGGGCTTGTTTGCCCTGCTACTGCGTCCCTGTGTTGGCGTGCCCTTGGGTATGGGTGGGTGTTTGTCCATGCACTGTGTTGCATCCGGTGTGGTGCATGCTTCCATGCACCACTGTGGGTGTCTGCACTGGCTGTTGTGGCCAGTGCTGGGTCAGGGTGTGTCCTTGGGAGGGTGTGCAGGGTGCTGTACCACTTGTGGTGGGGTCCGGGGCATGCCCTTTCACATGTGGGGTACCTCATGTGCCAATGCACGGTTGGTCTCTCGGCTGTACTTCGGGGGGGCTGTGCATGGTGGCACTGTGTATGCAGTCGTTGCATTACTGGGTGCTGCCACCTGCTGATGGGTGCTCATGGTGGGGCTGCCTTGCATGGTTCTGTGGTGCACAGGGTTGCATTGTCACAGTGGGAGTGGTGGCATGCATGGGGTATCCTGCACTGGTGGACGCTGCTCCTGGGTAGGGTGTCTGGGGGTCACGGTGCAGGGTGTGCTCTGCTTTGGTGGGATGCTGTGGCATGGGGTGGTCGGCCCTCCTTGTGTGCCGGTCACAGCTTGCCAGGGGGTGTGATGGGGCACCATGGCCCAGCTGTGGGTTGGTTGCTGGTCACCATGGGCCAGTGGTTATTCCAGCCTTCCCCCAGTTGTGCAGTGCATGGGGTGTGGGGGGACGATGTCTGTTCTGCTATGTGTTCCTCTGCCCATCTGTGGCATGGGTGGTGGTCCCCTGCATCCCTGGTTGTGCTGTTGCATTGCTGCCCTGCTGCTGGGGGGCACCCCTGGTTGTGCTATGGCGCATCTGGACTGCTCAGCTGAACATCCCTTGTTGTGCTATGGTTCATCAGATATGCTCAGCTTCACCTCCCCTAGTTGCGCTATGGCGCAGGTGGTGCGATATTCAGTCATCGGCTGTAGGCACATCTTGGCCAGCGCAGTTTTTGAATATTGCGCTTCCTGCACATGGGCGCAATGGACTTGTGTTTGCTGCTGCTGTTGCGCACTTTTTGGGTGCAGTTTGAATATCTGGGCCCATGAATATAATTTATAATGCAGTACCCATCTGACCTTGTCAGCCACAGCAATCCCTTTACATTTCCATAAATATGAACTCTTTAAAATAACAGACTCAAACATAGACCCTGCACCTACTGCTGCCCTATGCAATCTTTTCCTCCCACAGCTGAATCCTGACTTTGACAGCCACTGCTGTCCATGACCTTTTTCATTTCCAAAACACCCACCCTCACCTTCCAATACACACACACACACACACACACACACACACACACACACATATACACACACACATATATACCCTGCATCTCCTGCCAGTGCCCTTGGCAATCTTTCCAACATAGCTCTATATATCCTGACAATGCCAGCCACAACTACCCCTTCACATCCCACCCTTATACCACCCCCACACACACCCTGCTACATCTTCTGCACTTGGTTATCTATCCCATATCCAGCCTGTGGTCTCCTCCTGACTATGCAAAAGTCACAACTACCCTTTACATTTCTATAATAAAATCCCCCCTCAGATAGCTCCCCCTACACTCACACACAAAGATCCATAGATCTACTGCCCTTCCTTGCCTTGGTGATCTTTTCGCATTTCCCCTCAGCAGCCTATATTCTAACTTTGCCATTGCCAGCCACAGATACAGTCCATGTCACATACAATAAATTCCACCAGCACACACCTGCTTACCCCAACACACAATTTAAACACTCTTTCCCGCAGCTGAACCTTGACTTGCCACTGCCACTGAGACGCAGTTGTAATTACTGTTTAAATAAGTCTGCCATGACTATTATGCCACTGCCAGTATGCCACAACTGAAGTCAGACAGTGTCACTTACAATCAAATTATCACACAACATAAGACACTTGTTGCACTCCTGTACATCCATTCGATGAGGAGTTTTTTGAGATGAGTTGGGTAAAAGTGATAGACCTGGCAGGTGGGTAGGTGGTAGGATGGATGATCATGCGAACTGCTGTGGCATGTAGTGTTGGTGGAAATAGGCCCTGAGCTCTGTCAGAGATGGACTACAAGCCTTTTTCCCCTACAACAGTGAGGCTGGCTCTGATTCCCTCGGGGTTCACAATGGCTACTATAGAGGGCCATGACTGACGACATGCAGGAGTGTAGCTAGCTATCTATAAATTGTACATCAACTGGCCAATCTGTTGCCCCCTCAAACAAGTTTCATCAGTTCCTATAGTGATTCTTAGCTGTACCATGTAACGGTGCATAAGTAGTATCATTTATGTATCAAATGTTGCAGAATTATATATTTAATAATAAATCAACAAATAAAATGGTGTTTTTTTACTTCTATTTGCACAGCACATTACAGATATAAAACAAAATGGTAATATTAAATGCTTGCTAAAAATAGAAAATAGAGTTAGAATCAATGTTTCAACCATAGGCCTTCTTCAGGAATTATCTAAAAGAGAAGAAAGCAGGTAAGGGAAATAAGAGAAATATATGTGAGGAAAGAAAATAGGGGGAGGCTGTAGGAGAAAAAGTGATAATAGGTAAGGTAAGAAGAGAATCTGGAAAATTAAAAGATGATGGTAGGTATGAAAAGGCATGATAGAAGTGAATGAGCTGAGGAGTCCTTAAGTGGGGGTAATTAACAGGACCTAGTAAGAAGGCTGAAAGGTGAAAGATCAAGGAAATACTCAGACTGGAGAGGCCAGTGATCTGAAACAATTGGTGCAAGGACACCCAGCGCAACAACACCTCACCAGAGTCATTCAGCCTAACAATATTTTCGTTAATGAGACAAGTGGCGAACAACACCAACACCCGCAGGCAGTGGGATTGTAAACATGCAGAAAGCAGTGGTGCGATAAAGGAGGCTACTTTGTAGTCATAGCCTCCATATTAAAGCTAAGCTCTCATAGGACAAACCAGTATTAGGTCAAAATTCCTAGGCTAAATAGCACAAGGCTGCATGTCTTTGCTCCAGTTGTGCCACGGGTTTACATCATCCCGTAGCAGTGGCAGCTCATGATACCTAGATACTGTGACTACACAAAACCTGAATAGCAGCAAGGCTACAAAAAACAACATCTCACAACTATGAAATGTTACTTAAACTTTTTATTATGAAAAAAGGCAAACAATTGTAGGCAACTTGCATTCAATGTGCAAGCTGAAGATCCTGAGTGCTCACTCAGTGCTTGTCAGAAGGCAGTTTTTTTTCTTAGCCTGATGTAATAACTGGAGCGTGCAGTCAGCTGAGCAACCTTTGTTTACACTGAAAACTGAATATCAAAAGACACCTGCACAATATCTGGATTCCTGTGATGTCATAAACCTCTTCAGAATTTCATAGTTTCATAGTAATGTTACATCAGAAAAGTACCATCCTGGTCCACTCAGTCTGCCCGTTTCCTCCCTCCACCTATCTGTTTCCCTTTATCAGAGTCTTTTTGCTTCCCATCCACCAACCCCTTATACCTGTCCCAGGCTCTCTTAAATCATTCCACAGTTTAGACCCACCACCTCCTGAGGTAAACTGATCCATGGCTCCACCATCCGCTCTCTGAAGAAATACTTCCTTATGTTGCTTTTGAATCTACTTCCTTCTAATCTCAGACTATGACCCCTTGTTTTTACTTCATTTCCTTTTAAATATACTGCCATCTCTTACTCTGTTTATCCCCTTGATGTATTTAAATGCCTCAGTCATATCCCCTGTCTCCCTTCTAATCTCCAGAGGGTACAAATTTAACTCCTTCAATCCAGATTCATATGTTTTATGATTCATTCCTTGAACCATTTTAGTTGCCCACCTCTGAACCCTCTCCAATCCATCAATATCCTTCTTTAAATGAGGTCTCCAAAACTGGACACCATACTCCAAATGCGGTTTTACCATTGTCATATACAATGGCATTAATACCTCCCTTTTTGCTACTTGTGATTCTCTTACCAATACATGCCAGCATCATATTTGCTTTACCTGCAGCCTTACGACATTGGTCTCCTACCTTCAGATTGTCTGAGATTATTACTCCAAGGTCTCTTTCATGCCCTTTTATTTTTAACTGTTCCACACCTAGAGTATACTTTGCTTTTATATTATTCCATCCCAAATGCATAACCTTACACTTCTTCACATTGAACTTCAGTTGGCAAGTTTCACTCCACCGTTCCAAAGTATTCAAATCCTCTCTCATAGCCTCCACCTCTCCCACAGTATCAACCCTATTACATAATTTTGCATCATCATCAAAAAGGCACACCATCCCTCCAATTCCCACCGTTATGTCTCCTATATATATATATATTAGAAAGGACTGGCCCCAATACTGACCCCTGTGGGTCACCGATTGTCATCCTCCTTTTTCTAGAATATACCCCATTTACTACCACTCTTTGCCTTCTATTCTTTAGCCAGTTTTCCACCCATCTAGTGCCTTTCTGGTCAATTCCCAAACTCTCTGTCTTGTTTACCAACCTATGATGAGGAACAGAGTCAAAGACCTTACTAAAATCCAAGTCGGCCATATCTACTGCCCCTGCCTGATCAGTTATCTTTGTTACCTCATCAAAAACCTCAATCAGGTTTGTCTGACAAGATCTCCAACTAGTGCATCCAGGTTGTTTATCATCTACCAGTTTATTTTCTACCAAGTAATTTACCACTCTTTCCTTTATCAACACCTCCATCACCTTACCCACCACCCATGTGAGGCTAACCGGTCTATAATTCCCTGCTTCTTCTCTATAACCTCCCTTGTGTATTGGCACCACATCAGTCATTTTCCAGTCACTTGGCATGAGATTATGTGATAACGACGAAAGTCTAAAGGTGAATGCCGTTGTCGCGAAGACAGAGTGCTGACAATTTATTTTGCCACTCTGTCACCCTGGCACACAGAAAAACAGCACCAGGGACTTATTTTTTTTATGTTTTATGTGAGGGGCTTAAGGATTCTCAACTCCAGGATGGTGCATGTTGGGGGTGAAAAATATAAAAAAAAAAATTTGAGCTGGGCGCAATAAAAACGCACCAGTGCCCGGACTTGAACCCAGTACCCTGCCCACCAATACCATAACCACCCACCCACCACACCACAGAGTCAGCTCAGCAACCCACCATGGCACCACCCCTTACATACCCTCTTGCCCCTCACTGTGTATGCTTGCTCCCCTCCCGCGTGCGTATGTATAGTGACATCCTGTCGTTATATTTGCTGACCCCCCAATCCGGCTGCCCTACCCTACCGTAGCCCTGCAGACATACGCTGGGGATTGGGTCGCCATTATTGCAGGTGCCCAATTGCTGATGCTAATATCTCGTGCTACCCTGGGCACCACTACTGTATCCAGTGATAGGTTAAATAACACAACTAATGGTTTTGCAAGTTCCTCCTTTAATTCCTTTAGAACCCTAGGATGCAACCAATCTGGTCCCATTGCCTTGTCTACTTTTAATTTACCCAGTTCTTCCTTTACTCTGTTCTCTCTAAATGGACTTTGATCAAACTCATATAAGCTACATGCCTTCTTAATTAACTCTGGTCCCTTACCTTCTCCCTCAACTGTGAATACAGAGCTAAATAAATAAATAAATAAATAAATAAACAGAGAGAGGAAAGAGTAAGTATACAAAACAATAGTTAAGGGGCCACAAATCAGACATGATGGGAGTGGTGCAGTGCAGTGGCTGTGGAGCAGCAGTCTTCTGGGAGACATTCTGGAGGATACAGTGTTGTCCCCTCTGGGTTGAGGGAGGAGGTTGCTCATCTCCAGGCTGAGTTGGCCAGGATTTGGGGGACCTCCTCTCCCACCCATCCAGGGACCACCAGGACCACCACCACTTCCTCAGAGGTTGCTAAGAAAGAGGAATGAATGGACCACAGTGGACTCAGGGAGGGTGAGGGTGGTGGAACAGAGGAGCATCTCTCCAGTTGTACTGCTCCACAATTCATATGCAATTCTGGCAGAGCATGGTTCCTCTATGGAGGCACCCACAGTGGAGACTAAGGAGGATGCTGGGAACCTCCACAAAGGAGACCCACAGGAGGGAGGCATGGGACCCCACAGGGGGAGGAAACAACTCCCGATGGGGGACTCCATTATTAGGAGGTAGAACTGGGGGAGGAGGAGAGGAGGTAAGGTGCCTGCCTTGTGCCATGGCTTGGAGGGACAGGGAGCGAATCCTCAGGATCATGGGAGCAGCTGCACAAGAGAGGGAGCTGGATGTCACTGTCCACCTAGGGACAAATGACCTGGCAGGGAAAGGGATCATAACAATGGAGGAGGAGGAGTTTGTGGAGTTGGGGAGGGGCCTTAGACAAGTAGCACACACTGTAACCTTCTCAGAGGTGCTGCTTGTCTATGGCATGGGTGAGGCTAGGGTGCGCCGCTCTATGGGATTCAATCAATGGTTGAAAAACTGGTGCAGAGCTCAGAGTTTTGGCTTCATTGGGGACTGGGGTCCACCTGGAGGGATGCAGGCCTATACTGGCATGATGGTCTGCATCTGCCCAGGAGGGGAACCAGGATCCTAGGTGATAGGTATAAATGCTTCATTGGCAAGAATTTAAACTAGCCAAGGGGGGAGGCACTGAAAAAGAGCAGGGAAATCCTAGCCCCCCCAAAAAATCAGGGCAGTTAGTGAGGTAAACACCAAGATAGAGATGTTGATAGGGAGAAAGGCAGGGGTAAATGAAGAAAGACAAAGACAGTAAGGCAGAGATGGTGCAAAAAGGGGTAAGGCTATCAAAACATGGAGGGTAATGAGTACCAATACCTGTAATCTAGGTAACAAGCTCTCCAAACTGGTGGCCTTGATGGAAGAGGGATGCCTGGATATCATGGCAGTCACATAAACATGGTACACAGAGAACCATGACTGGGATGTCAACATACCAGGGTACACAATCTACAGGAGAGACAGGGAAGGTAGAAGAGGAGGAGGAGGAGGAGTAGCTCTCTATGTAAGTGAAGAGATCAAAGCAACAGAACAAAAGAGTAAACAGGGAGGAGAGGAGGCACTGTGGGTCACCCTGGAGACTAGAAATGGTACCACAATCCGCACAGGGGTTGTATACAGACCCCCCGTCTCAGGGGGAGGAAATGGACAAGGAAATGATAGAAGGCATCCTTAGGATGGCAGAGAAAGGGAGATCTTGTTGATGGGGGACCTGAATATGCCAGATGTTAACTGGAGCACCTTGGCTGCAGCCACATCCAAGAGCAGGGCAATTTTTGATGCCCTACAGGGGGCATGCCTCAGACAACTAGTGTTGGAACCCACTCAGGAGGGAGCAATCTTAGACCTGGTACTCCCAAATGGGGATGGAGAGAGGATCTCAGATCTAGAAGTGAGTAGACATCTGGGAACAAGTGCCCACCAAACAGTGTGGTTCATGATAAACTTAGCTGCAGAGTCAAGCCGTACAAAAGTAAGGGCACTGGACTTCAGAAGGGCTGACTTTGTCAAAATGGGAGAGTGCCTCAGAAAAGCACCAGCAAACAGGCAAGAAGGAGGGGTGGGGCAACAATGGGGAAACATCAAAACTGCCATCACAGAGGCAAAAAGCCTTTGTGTGAAGCAAATAAATCAAAACGAAAGAAAAAACCACTATGGTTCTCAAAAGAGGTGGTGGGGAAGGTTAGGGAGAAAAATATAGCATTTAGGAAGTATAATGAAACACAGGAGGAGCAGGACAGAGAACTGTACCAGTTAAAGCAAAAGGAAGCAGGGAAGGCAGTCAGAATAGCAAAGGCTCAACCTGAGGAAAAGATAGCTAACTTGGTTAAGAAGGGGGATAAAACCTTTTACAGAGGTACATTAGGGAGTGAAGAAAGACAAAGGGAGGGAGGGATAGTGAGGATGAATAAAGGGGACAGTCGGTAGGCAGAGAGGGACAGTGAAAAAGCAGGGATACTGAATGAATACTTCTGCTCAGTATTCACAAAAGAAGAGGAGGAGGGGGAGGCACCTAATCCAATCAATAGAAGCACTCTGGATAGTGGAGGTGATCCCAGTCCTTTCACAGAAGAAAGGGTTCTGAAAGAACTCCTAAAACTGAAGGTGGACAAAGCAATGGGGCCTGAAGGGATTCACCCCAGAATTCTAAAATAATTAAGGGGAGAACTAGTGACACCACTGACTACAATTTTTAATAAATTATGGGAAGATAGTGTGGTACCTGATGACTGGAGGAGGGCAGATGTGATTCCCCTTCACAAAAGTGGGAGCAAGACAGAGGCGGGAAACTATAGACCTGTCAGTTTGACCTCAGTGGTAGGGAAAATGATAGAATCACTTCTGAAGGAAAGAATTGCTGAGTACCTAGAGGCCGGTGGGGCACAGGACACAAGGTAGCATGGATTCACAGCAGAAAGGTCATGTCAGATGAATCTAAGTGATTTATTTGAATGGGTGACCAAAGTAGTAGACCAGGGAGGGGGTGTGGACATGCCCTACCTAGACTTTAGCAAGGCATTTGACACAGTCCCACACAAGAGATTAATAAACAAACTAGCTAGCCTTGGAGTGGGTCCCAGGGTGGTAGCATGGGTAAAACATTGGCTGGACAACAGGACATAGAAGGTAATAGCAAATGGAGTCCACTCTGAAGAAAGTGGGGTTACTAGTGGGGTATCACAAGGTTCAGTAGGGTCCATTTTTTTTTAATGTCTTTATAAGTGACATTGCAGAGGGACTGGAAGGAAAAGTATTCCTTTTTGCAGATGACGCAAAGATCTGCAACAGGGTTGATACACAAGGTGGGCGGAAAAGATGAGAAGGGACTTGGCAAGGTTGGAGGAATGGTCAGAAGTATGGCAGCTTAGATTCAATACAAAGAAGTACAAAGTAATGCACCTGGGAAACAAAAACCCAGGGGAAGAGTACACAGTGTAGGGGGTAGTAACAACAACACAGATGGAAAGGGACCGGGGGTAGTCATATCAGATGACCTAAATGTCAGCAAACAACGTGAGAAGGCAGTAGGGATGGCTGGGGGGATACTTTGATATATAGGGAGAGGCATCAGCAGTAGAAAACAAGAAGTTGTTATCCCTCTGTAAAGACAGTTGGTGAGACCCCATCTGGTGTACTGCATCCAGTTCTGGAGACCCCATCTCCACAAGGACATAGACAGGATAGAGACAGTCCAGAGGAAGGCAACTAAAATGGTGCAGGGTCTGCAACAGAAGCCATATGAGGAGAGACTAAAGGAGCTTAACATTTATACCCTCGAGGAAAGGAGGGTGGGGGGACATGCTAGAAACTTTTAAGTACTTCAAGGGAATCAACAAAGTCCAAGAGGGTAGCATCTTTCAGAAAAATAAATGTGCAAGAACAAGGGGACACAATTTGAAGATAGAGGGGGGATGACTCAGGGGCAACATGAGGAAGTATTTTGTTCACAGAGATGGTGGTGGACACATGGAATGGCCTTCCCGAGGAGGTTGTGGGATCAAGAACAGTGGGGGAATTCAGGAATGCATGGGACAGACATAAGGCATTTCTTGTGGGGGGTAGGAAGAAATAGGCTGTTGGTTAACTAGGATCTGCAGCTTATCCAGTAGGTAGGGAAATGGACAGACTAGGTGGGCCAAGTGGTCCTTATCTGCCATCAAAGTTTATGTTTATGTTTATGTGAAACACCCATTTAGTACCTCTGCCTTATCAAAATCTTCCTCTACCTTTATACCCCTTCTCCTTTCAATTTGACAATCCCGTCGTGTTTTTCTTCTTCCCCCACATACCTAAAAAAAGTCTTATCCCCTTTTTTAGCTATTTGTTCCTCTGTTACTGCTTTTGCCTTTCTTATTACTTTTCCTGCCTTTCTCAACTTTTCTTTATATATAATTTTATCTCCCACATATTGAGATTTCTTATACCTTCTAAATGCTACCTTTCTATCCCTTATTGCTCCAACCACATCCCTATTAAACCATAGTGGCCTTTTCCTTTATTAATTTTTCTCTATCTTTCTTGCACATAATTCCATAGATTTTAGTAAAGCTCCCTTAATACTTTTCCACAGTTCCTCATCCTCGAATGTATTATCTTTATTCTTTAATTCCTCCTTAAAGATCTTTCTCAGCCTATCAAAATCAACCCGTCTGAAGTCCCATACTTTCGTATTGGTCT
The DNA here is from genome assembly GCA_016271365.2 of Neoceratodus forsteri. Lineage (NCBI taxonomy): Eukaryota > Metazoa > Chordata > Ceratodontiformes > Ceratodontidae > Neoceratodus > Neoceratodus forsteri. The sequence continues at coordinate 1,059,824,611 of CM057454.1, forward strand.
TATTTGTTATCTTCTCTATTTGAATCTTAAAACTTACTACATTATGATCACTTGTTCCCAAGCAATCGTCCACTACCACATCCTCCACACTAACCCCGTTTGTGAGTACTAAATCAAGTATATTCTCCCCCTTGTAGGCTCTTTCGCCATCTGTTGTAAGAATTAACATTGTAGTGCCTCTAGAAACTTCCTGCTCCATGCAGTCATTGCCTTAGGAGTTTCCCAATCTACAACTGACGTATTTAGATCTCCCAATAGCACAAACTCCTCCTTTAATGTTATTTTTCAATCACCTGCATCATTTACATGTCTACTTCCACTATCTGATTTGGCTGTCTATATACCACCCCTATTCTTACTAACTCCCCTGGCCTTTTTTCTAATGCAATACACATAAATTCTACCTCCCCTGCATTAACGTGCTGTTCATTAGCTTTTATGCTTTCCCTTACATATAAAACAACTCCCCCACCCTTCTTACCCACTCTGTCCTTCCTGAATAATCTATAACCCGGTACATTCACCTCCCATGAATGATTTTCAGTCCACCAGGTCTCTTATATTGCCACAGTATCAAGGCAATCATCTACCATCATAGGTTCCAGATCTACCATCTTATTTGCAAGACTCCTTGCATTCCCATACATCCCTCTCCATCTTAAGTCCTTTTCACCCCTACTAGTCTGTAATTTCCTACCCTCATTCACATTAGGGGGAACACTATCTGGACCATTCCATTTCACTCCCCCCCACTAACTAGTTTAAATGTAACTCTTCCCATATATATTTCTCTAACTTGTCACCTAAAACATTGTGCCCTTCCTGCTCAAGTGTAATCCATCATTAGCATACAGTTCTGCAATATCCCAAACCTGGCCCCACCCCCCACAATACCAAAACCTTGTTGACGATACCACCACCATAACCAAATATTGAAGTCCACAATTTTCTCTTTCCTTTCCATGCTAGCCCTTTGCAATGGCAGAACTTCTGAAAAAATGAGATTTTTCTTATGCATCCTCCAGACTCTTGCTAATTCTTGAAATCTGGCTTGCATTTCCAGAAGACTACTGTTTAATATATCATTTGTACCCAGATGTAACATTATGTGAGTGATCTCACTATACTTCCTGGTTAGGGACTAAACTACTCTTGAGGCTTTAAGAGCTGTAATACCTGGCATACACTGAAAATGAATATTTCTGTTTCCATCCCCCAACTTTCCCCATTGAATTCCCCTCATAATGGAATCCCCCAGAACAAGAATCCCTCTTACTTCAGTTTCATTATTACCTAACAAAACACCGGAAGTCTTTACACTTGCAGCTTCTGCCTCTCTGGATTCAACAACAGTTCCCCCATCCTTCATATTATTTACTAATTCTCCTGTCTCAGTAATACAGTTCTTTTTTCCTCATGTTGCAATTCTACTTCTCTTATGCATCTCCCATTTATGCTTTTTCTTTTTGTCATATTCCCCTCTCCATCCTTACTTGACTTAATATCAGAGGTGTCCTTCATTTTCCCAACTACAATCATTAATTTATCGTTAATCACTACCTTGAGCTTCGTTCTTGAGGTTTATGAAGTCACATGAACCCCATGATGGGTTACAACAACCATAACAGATAGAGGCCCATCTGTTATTCTATTCATATTACAGTAACTAGTTACTTTTAGGGAAAAGTGATATAATTACAGTTACTTATTACCTTATTTTAAAAGTAATCCATTACTATTACTAGTTACCTAGAAAAGTGATCAGATTACTGTTACTAGTTACAAGAAATTAATTACTCCCCAACACTCTGATTATGTCACCAAGATCCTTCACCAAACAATTGGTCTGCTCTACCGCCTTGGCAGTTTCCTAACTAGGGACTCATGGCTAGTCATTGCTACCAGTACTCTACTTCCCCTTCTGCAGTATGATGGCCCTATCTTACAATACCTGAGGAGCTCTGAGTTCAACAAACTTGGAGTACTGTACAATAAAATTGTTTGTTTTTCCTCTGGAGCCCCAGCCAGGGAGCACCATTGTGATGTATTACACTTAACGAACTGGCCTTTCTTGGAGGGACAGTTAGAGTACCCTTTCCTCTGCCTGGCCTTTAAGCTTGTCAAGGGCCCCTCTCATCCCCCTCTTCTATGTGACATCTAAACAATTAAATCCTTCATGAGGGTCCTGCATTCCTCCAGCAATACCCTATTAGAGGTATCCAGAGTTAGAACATGTGTGGAAAAGAGGTTCTTTGCAGCCTCAGCACCTTACCACTAGAACTCTTTACCTTCTATCCTACAGGACTGTTTTTCACTTGGTGAATTTTAGAAAATGCTTAAAGTTGTCCTGCTGGAGCACAGCCATTACTCCTGTAATTAGTGACTCTTACTTGGGTTGTTATAACTGCCTCTGCTTGCCTAACCTGGTTCGTATTGATACCTAGTGATCTATTTGCCCTGCCTTAGGTAGTTAAAGATTAATACTTTGTCATGTGCTGGTACTCTGTGTTTTGCCATATGTTTCTCTTCTCTGATCATGTGCATTGACTATGTAACACAGAAACATAGAAAGTGATGGCAGAAGGGAACCATATGGCCCAACTAGTCTGCCTTTAAGCCTACCCGCCCCCCTAATGGCTAATCATTGTTGAGGTGCCCTTGTACTTGTCCCATGCATTTTTGAAGGTTCCCACTGTTTTTTTGTTTCCACCGCTCCCTGTTAAAGGCTGTTCCATGCATCAACCACCCTCTCAGTAAAGAAGAATTTGCATGTGTTGCCCTTGAATTTGCCCCCTTCCAGATTCAGGTCATGCCCTATGGTTTTTGTTTGGCTCTTGATCCTAAACAGGTCTTGAATCTGGACATTGTTTATTCCTTTTAGAAACCTGAAGTTCTTGATCATGTCTCCCCTTTCCCTACACTGCTTGAGAGAATACATGTTGAAGTTATGCAGACATTTGTCATATGTTTTGTTGTGTAGTCCTGGTACCATTTTTGTAGCTCTCCATTGCACTATTTCCACTCTGTTGATATCCTTTTTTAGATGTGGTCTCCAGAACTGTACGCTGTATTCCAGGTGCAGCCTTACCAGTGATCTATAGCATGGCAGGATGACCTCTCTTTTTCTGCTGGCAATCCCCCTTCCTATGTTATCCAACATACCATTCACCTGTAGTGCTCCTTTTTCTCATTGCCTGGACTCTTCAGGTCATCTGTTATAATTATCCCCAGATCTCTTTTCTGCTTGGTGGATTCCAGTTTTCCTCCTCCTAAGTAGTATACCTCTCCTGGGTTACCTCTTCCAAGGTGCATGATCTTGCATTTCTTTGCATTAAAATTTAGTTGCCATGTCTTTGACCATCGTTCCAGAGTCCTTATGACAGCCTTCATCATTTCCACTCCACCTGGAATGTCTACCCTATTGCATAACTTTGTGTCATCTATGAACAGACTCACTTTCCATTCCTGGCCATCAGATATGTCGCTAATAAAATTTTTAAAGAGGATTGGACCTAGTACCAACTCCTGTGGCACGCCACTAGTTACTTCTCTTTTTCTGATAGAGAGCCATTTACTAGTACCCTCTGAGTCCTTCCAATAAGCCAACTCTGTATCCAGTTTACCACTTCTTGCCCTACTCCCATGCTGTCTAACTTGTTTATTAGTCTTCTATGTGGGACCAAGTCAAAGGCCTTGCTGAAGTCCAAGTGTACTATATCTACAGCGCCGCCCTGATTCACTATTTTAGTTACCCAGTTGAAAAGTTGATTAGATTAGTTTGGCAAGATCTACCTGTGGTAAAGCCGTGCTGTTGTGGGTCTAATTTGCTGCTTTCCTCAAGAAAGGATATAATCCTCTCCTTGAGAAAGGTTTCCATTATTTTGCTTACAACTGAGGTGAAGCTTACTGGATGGTAATTGCTTGCACTCTCCTTGCTCCCGTTTTTGTGGAGAGGGATAATCATGGCCTTTTTCCAATGCTCTGGGACCTCCCCACGTTCAAACGACAGGTTAAAACGGTGAGCCAGGGGAGCTGCATGCTCTTCTCTTAGTTCTCTCAGCAACTTAGGGTGCACCTTGTCAGGCCCCATGGCTTTATTTACCTTGAGTTTCTCCAGTTCCTTCAGGACTGTGTCCTTTGTAAAAGGCCCTGAATATACTCCACCTCCATCTGAGCTGTCCCTTGTGAGGGAGGGTCCACATCCTTCCTCCTCTTTTGTAAAATTGAAGCAGAAATATCTGTTGAAGATTTCTGCTTTCTATCTTCCTCTGTGCCCCTCATCCTCCTTAATGAGTCTGACAGTACCTCCTCTTGTTTTCCTCTTCTCACTGATATAACTAGAAAAGGTTTTGTTACCCTTTTTGATCTCCCTAGCTATCTTCTCCTCCATTTATGCCTCAGCTGCTCTGATTTCCTTGGTTGTTTCCATTAGATTCTCCTTATAGTTATCCCTGTCCTTGTTGGATCCAGTTTCCTTGTATTTTCTGAAAGCAGTCCATTTCTCCCTGACCTTGGTGGCTATTTCTTTAGAAAAGCAGAGGGGTTCTCTTTTCTTCTTTGCTTTGCTCACCCGCTTTATGCAATGATTTGCGGTTTGTAATAACACCATTTTGAGGTGTGTTCAGTACTCCTCAACATCCCTTCCTCATACCGTATTTGCAAGGTTGTTTTTAAGACCTTTCATTTTAGTGAAATCTGTTTGTCTAAAGTCCATGACTTTGGTTTCTGAGTGCTTAGTTTCCATTTTTGTCTTAACCTGGAACCACACCATGCAGTAGTCACTGGACCCAAGGTGACTCCCAGCTTTTACCTCTGAGATTTTATCTCTGTTTGTGAGTAACAGATCAAGGACAGCTTCCCCCTTGTCAGGTCCTTAACAAGCTGTTTTAGGTCTGCAATGCTGAGAGCCTCCAGAAAGTCTTTGCTTCTGGATGAACTTGCTGTATGGGTACCCCAGTTTATGTCAGATAAATTGAAGTCACCCACCACTATCACTTCCCCTTTATCACTAATTTTGTGTATGGATTCTAAGATTTCTTTGCCCCCTTCCACCGTTATTACTGGGAGTCTGTAGAACACCCCTACCTTTGTTCCATTACCAATGTTTAGAGTAACCCAAAGTGACTTGGCTTCCCTGTTGTCATTTTGGGTCATAGTAGATTTTAATCCCTCCCTCACGTACATAGCCACCCCCACCTTTTTTTCCAGTTCTGTCTCTCCTGAAAAGATAGTATCCTGGAATAGCTGTTTCCCTGTCATGGTTATCATTGAACCAGGTCTCGGTGATGGCAACCCAGTCTAGATCTGCTTCTGCGATAATAGCAGTGAGGTCATCTATTTTATTAGCTAGACTCCGTGTGTTCATGAACACAGCTTTCCAAACTTGGATTCCCCCTTTTTCGTTACCATGTCCTATGTCTGATTGCATTATTGTATTGTCAGCTGATCTTTTTCCTAATATTTTTTTGTTGTTGTTGTTGTTTTGTATGTTTGCCCCTGTTTAGGTTTGGTTTTATATGTTTACCCCTGATTAGGTTGGGTTTTAGGGGAAAGGTAGCAGGTCCCTTTATTTCTGTAATCCTCTCCTCCAGTGCCTAGTTTAAATGATCAACGGCAACATTCAACTTCTGCCCTAGTGCTCTCACACCTTCCCTAGTCAGGCACAGACAATCGTGTTTGAAGAGACCCCTGTCCTAGAAGTCCTGCCAGTTTCCAATAAGGGGTGCCCCCATTCTTGGCACCAGACCTGGAGCCAAGTGTTTAATTCCTCTATTTGATCCTTGTGGATCATTTCAATACTGCTTCCTCTTCCCCACACTGGGAGGATCTCAGAGAAAGCAGTGACTGGAGAGTGAGAGGTTAGTGTTTCTCCCAAGTGAGATAGGTGCTTTTTGGTCTCGTCGACTGTCTGATCCGCCAAGTTGTTAGTGCCTATATGGATGAAAATGCTTGTACATTTACCCTACCTTTTTATTAACTTGAATATGCAGTTGGTATCCCTTTTTGCAGAGGCCCTGGATAGGTACTTGACTACCACTGTTGTCTGAGGCCCCTGATTTAGGTTGACATCCACTCCTCAAATGATGGAATCACCAACGATTAGAATTTTATTTGTTTTCCCTTTTTTAGATTCCTTTGGTGTGTCACCTTTGTCTGATCCTGTTTAAGATTCCTTTGGTGTGCCACCCTTGGCTATTCCTGTTGTGAGCCCTACCTGCTGGTGTTTTGAAATAGTATTACATCCATTATCCCTCACATTGGTGAGAGGAGTTAATCTATTTGTTGTTTGGATTGGTGTCTCCTGATATGGAGACTGCTGCTGGTACCTGTGTGACTTTCCTCTGCACCGCCTCACTACCTGCCATTTTCCTGGACCAGGGTTGTTTGGAAGGCTTGGGAAGCGCCTCTGGTGGAGATGGTGCGGTGTATAGGGGTGTGAGGATTTGTGGTCTCCAAGCCTGTTGTGAAGATGCACAACATGTTCCCAGGCCTCCCCGAGTTGGACTTTTAGTTCTCCTATTGTCCAGCATGTGGGACAGTGCCCTAGTGCCTGTATGCGTGCCCTCTGAAAGGACACACCACACCACTGGCAGTTAATGATGTCCCATAGTCTACAAGGAGTTTAATGAGGATGAAAGGATAAGAGAATAACATTTTATTGTTTTTTTTTTATGTTTACCCCGGATGAAAGAGGGTGGAGATGTCCTGAGAAGTCCCGTGTGAGGAGAGTCTGATGATTGTGGACAAAAGAGAACTGTTTTTGGTTTTTTTGTTCCTTTTCTTATGATGTCAGTTGTATAATAAGTTCTTCCCCTTCCTTCTCTTAGGCAGGAAATAGGTGCCATTGGTGAGGGAGTATAAATGTTGTTGAGCTGGGGATGGGAGGGACTGGGGGAGGGTGGGCAGGACCTTCTCCTGCTGGGAAAAAACAAGAAAAAGTATTAAAAAGAAACAATCAGGCAAGTTTCGTGGCCAGCCCTTCACCCTCTTACCTCAGCCTGCCACAAGATGCTGTGTCAGCAAGGTAAGGTTCAACTGGTGTATTTCTTTCAGGCTGGTGCCACTGAGAGCGTTTGCATGAAATTAAGTGTTTGCAGCCCCTTTCCTAAAATACCATTGTATCCCCTTTTTTTTAGCCTCTTTTTAGTGCAGGCTGCGGTACGTCCTGAGAGTCTCTGGTTGAGCAGGCATCCCTGTTGCGATGATAGTACCCTGTAGGTCAGCCGCGCTTCCGTGAGGTGTCCTGTAGTAGTTTCAGGTGGCTGAATGCCACAGGGTAGGAGCGGCTGGGACTCTGATGAAGACTACCATACAAGGAGCCCAGAGGTTGTCCTCTATAGCCCTGGTAGTCTGCTGCACCACAATATCCGACTGCACCATAACATCTGAATATTATCTGATCATGTGTCTTGACTATGTACTGTCTCATTGTTATATCGTATAACTTACATGTCATGAATTCCAGGGTGCCCCTGTGAAAGGGAATCCTATGTCTCTGTGGGCATACCTGGCTGACAAAATTAATAAATATAGCAATCATCCAATCTTTATTTTACCAGGCAAAACATAATTGAGAGGAAAATCTCACTTACAAGATGGACCTGGGCAGTTCACATGAGTCAACATTTAAATAACAGATAATAAAATAATTTTATAGAACATCATGAGATACATGGCAAGAGAGAGGGTTCCAAATAAAGGTATGGTAGAACAACAGTACATGAATCTCTCAACATATATAGGGCCAGATATTCAGACTGCGCCGGGCAGTGGTGCAAGCCTTGGCGCAGCACAACTGGGCTGTGCCGGGGCCAGGACCAGGTGATATTCAATGGTGATGCGCCATGGTGCAGCACCTTTGAATATGGCATGGTCGGCGCACATACTGCGCATGATGCAGTGGCACTGCACCAGCGCAAGCCACAGAGAGGGAGCACGGGGATGCACCAGCTTAGGTGCAGCTGCGCTAGGTGCATCACCCACAATATTCAGCTGGGGGCATGCAAATGAGGCTGGAATACATGCAAGGTGCAAATGGGGCCATTTTCATGTCATTATGGCCCCATTTGCATGCGTTGCACAGGATGTCCCGGTGAACGGCGCCTGGCACCCTTTCTAGCACCTGTCAAAGTTGGAGGATGGGTCCCTGGTGGGCTATTGTAACCCCCTCCCCTCCCGTATGCCTGATCACGGGCTGTTGTAACATTGAAATATGACCTGCTGTTCTAGAGGTTCCCTCCCTGTTTGCCTGATCGTGGGCTGTAGTAAAAATACATTTTACCCTGGTGGTCCAGTGGATCCCTACCCGTATGTCCGATCGTGGGCTGTAGTAAACCTAAATATTACCCTGGTGGTCTAGTGGTCCCCGTCCCTGTATACCCAATCATGGGCTGTTGTAATAAGAAAGTTCAACCTGGTGGTCTAGTGGTACCCCTCTCCCACCCACCACAGGGTCCCCAGCCACCCAGCACCCCCTTCATCCGGCAGGCAGCAGCACCCCACCTGCATATCATCCAGCCACCCACCACTGAATGACAGCGTACAGTATGATCTGTGTGCCTATTGGTCCACAGTGTGGACCAATGGGCAGGCGAGACCATACTGTACTACCTGAACCAGATATGTGAATGAACATGGTCATTCACTATCTGGTCTCAGTGTACAGTATGGTCTGCAAGCCCATTGGTCCACACTGTGGACCAATAGGCACAGATCATACTGCTACGCTGTCATTTGGCAGTATGGTGGCAAGGCAAGATGCTGCCGCCGCCAATAGTGGTGTTGGTACTACGGCTGTGATCCTCTGTGGGTGGGTGGAGGGCGACCACTTGACCACCAGGTTACACTTCATTTACAACAGCCCATGACTGGGCATATGGGGAGAGGACCACTGGACCACCAAGTAATGTTTAATGTTACAGATGTCCATGATCAGGTGAAAGGGGTGGGAACCACTAGACCACCAGGTTATTATGTATTCTTACTACAGCCCATGATCGGGTGTATGGGGGGGTCCACTAGACTACCAGGGAGGGTACGGGTGCTTGTGGATGGTGTTCCTGCTGGTCGGGTGGCCACCCACGGCTGGCAGCTGTTGTGTTGTGCCTTACAATACAGCCACCTGCCTGTGGGTGGCCAGCATTTGAGCCTTTTACATTCGGCTCAACTTTGAGCACCAATGTGTAGGGGTTGTGCCAGCATATGCGCTGCCCATCCCGGGCTGAATATCGGGATGTGCCACATATGCATGGGCACGCCTCCTGCATCTGTGCCACATATATTACCAATGGGCCCTGGCACATCAGGAATTGCACTGCACAACCTGACCCTTTGAATATCGCGCCGGGTGCATTGGGGGGTTGCGCATGGTGCAATCCTGTTGCGCCATGCACAACCCCTTTGAATAGCTAGGCCCTAATATTCACAGTATATACAGAATATATACAAAAGGTACAATGGGTGAGAGGCTAATAGCTAGGTAGTTAGGTAGAAACAGTTCAGCTGCAGGATGGAAAGAGGTCAAGGAAACAAAACAGTAGGACAACGGGTTGTCATGAGAAGCATTTATAAGACTCATTGAAGGTACGTGTGACTAGAGTTTTAATGGTGGCCAATTTGACAGGGATTGCTATTTTTAATTTTTTTTTTTGAAGGTTATTCTACAGGACAGGAAGAGCATGGCTTATGGATACCCTACCATAGTGCATTCTAACTCTAGGAATGACAAGGGAGATGTATGAAAGACTCCTGAGCAGGTAGCTACCCACAGCACTAACAGGCAGACAGTCAGAAATGTACTGGGGCAGCTTGCTAATAATTCCTCTGTAAATCCAGGTGGCAGCATTTTTTTGACATCTGAGTTTAAGTGATAACCAGCCTAGTTCAGAGTACAGTGAACAGTGATGAGTAGAGTAGGGAGCTCCAGTGATAAATCTTGGTGCTCTGTGGTAAAACGTATCAAGCTTAGCTAGAGCAGTTCCAGAACCTTGACCATAATGGAAGTCAGTGTAGTCTAGTAGAGGAAGGAATGTGGACTGAACCAATCTAGTTTTGGATTCCTGAGTAAGCAGATGCTTGATGCAGAAAAACAGACCAAAGCCTTTGTTTAAATTTTTTTACTAATTCGTCAATATGGTCAAGGAAGGAGAGTTTATGGTCAATCCAGAACCCCTAATATTTGAATTTGGCCACAGACTCCAGAGACTCCCCCAAAAGGGAAGTAATTTGAGGTACTGGGCAGTGATTGGAGGCTTGAACTAAAAGTGAAAGAAGCATGACCTTAGTTTTTTTGTCATTTAACAACAGCTCTAGATACAAGAGGTTTTGTTGCAGAAGGTTAAATTCCAATTGCAAGTCCTTGCATGCCAGTTCCAGGATGGGCCTATCTATATAAAGGACAGTGTCATCAGCAAAAAAGTGAATGTCTGCTGATTTAATGCTGTTGTTTATTTATAATGCAAATAATAGAGGACCTAAAATAGACTCCTGAGGCACACCTCTCAGGAGAGGTTTCAGTGGGGAAAGTTCCCCGTCTGCTTTGACCTGATGATGACCCATTAAATAACTAGTGAACCAACTCAATGCAGGGGAATCTAGTCCAATGTTTTAAAGAGTAAGCAGTAGCAAGTCATGGTCCATTGTATCAAAAGCCTTGCTAAGGCCAAGGAATAAGGCACACACATAACGTTTAGCATCCAAGGCCTTTAATCATTGGATACCTTAGCAAGTGCAGATACTGTACTGTGGCATGGTCTGAACCCTGATTGTACTGGATTAAGCAGATTGGAAGTCTCCAAATGCTTTCTAAGTCGGCAATTAACTATTTTTTGAGCATTTTGGAAAGAATGGGAAGAACAGATATAGGCCTATAGTTGTTTAGATCAATCGGATCACCAGATTTGAACAGTGGAATGACATGGGTGGTTTTCCAAACAGACAGGAGAACACCCTGTGCAAGAGATAGATTGAAAAAGTGTGTGATGGCTGCAGACAAGACATGAGACCCTTGCTTTAGGAAGTATGGATCAATATGGTCGGCACTCATGCATTTCTTGATGTCTAGATCCAGCAGAAGATCTTCCACTTCCTTTATGGAGACAGGACAGAAGAAGAGACATCATAAGGAGGGGAGGCTGAGGTATAGCAAGACAGATCCTGAGCACAGAGCTGTGCTAGGAGGTTGTTGGCAGGGGAGGAATCAAATGCTAGACTGGCAGTGGCAAAGCGGTTATTAAGAAGGTCTAAGATAGTATGCTTATTAGTGGTGAAGGAGCCACCAGTGGAAATTTTTGCAGGAAGGGAGCTAGCCAGTTTATGTCCTTTAATATCTTCCAAAATTTTGCAGAACAGTTGGAGGTGGAAGTATGTTCAGTTTAAAAGTATCTAGCTTTTTCGGCCCTAATTAGCATTGCACATTGATTCTTTACTACTTTAAATGCTGCTCAGTCAGATGGAATTATAGTTTTCCGTGCTTTTTTCCAGAGGGCATCCCTATGGAGCAGGGCAGCTTTCTGGATGATTGTAAACCATGGCCATGATTTTTTCTTTGTATGAATTTTGGTTAAGGGTGCTAGTCAATTTATGGTTCCAAGGACGGTATCCTGAAACTGCTCAGAAGCCTCACTTACATTGGGGGCCAGGTAAAAGTCCTGCCAATGGAAGTACTGAAGATCCACAAGAAAGGCATGTTGGTTGAAGTTACGATGACTTCTTTTATAAGTGTATCTAGTGGTGGAAGCTGTTTTAGGGCTAGCCCTCACACAAGCTATGGAGCAGTGGTCACTTAAGTCATTGAAGAAAACACCACAGTGAGCGATGAAGTGAGGTTTGTTTACTAGAATTTAGTCAAGTAAAGTGCTAGGGTATATAAATACATACATACCTGCATATAGTAACTAACTAACTAAATAACAAGTGGAGCCCAAGTAACTGGTGCTGGGTCACAGAGAATAATGACTGGGATATAATGGTCCCAGGCTACACCATGTATAGGCGAGATAGGGGGCAAGGTAAAGGGGGATGGGTAGCCCTCTATGTCAGAGAAGGCATTGAGGCAGTGGAGGATGGATCCATAAGGTGAGAAAATGGGGAAATAGAATCACTGTAGGTTCAGCTCACAGCAGTATCAGCTATGAAATTGCATGCGGAGGGTCTATAGACCACCAGGGCAGGGGGACAAGAACAATAGGGAACTAAGGGCAGAAGCAGAGAGAGGAGTTGCAAAGAGGGAGGTGGTGGTGGTAGCAATGGGAGAACTCAACCTGTCAGAAACTGATTGGGACCTTCCAGCAAGTCAGAACCTGCTAGATGCATTGTAGGACTACATGCAGGTGCAGCTAGTCAAGGAACCCCCCCCAATGGCAGACTGCCATTCTGGATGTGGTGCTTACTAACTTGGAAAGGGTAGCCAGAGTGGGGGTTGGCGAACCACTGGGGCCCAGTGACTATAACACCATATGGCTCAAGCTGGCCCCTGGTATCAGTAAGCCCATGACATGTTAATTGGGGTGGACAGCATCAACGGAGTAGGAGGGAAATAAAAGGGGCCATTCTCGAGGCAACAAAGTCATGCTTGAGGAAGGTTACCATGTGAAACAGGTGGAAGAGACCAATATGGTTCTCTGAAAAGGTCAGGGAGGCAGTAAGTGTCAAAAAAGGCCTTTGTTAGGTACAAGGAGAAGCAGGGGGAACAAGAATGGGGACAGTATCAAGTAGGAACTGGAGAGGCCAAGAGGGCGGTCAGGGACACAAAAGCAGACACAAAGCTGTGTATTATGGAGAGAGTCAAGGGTGGGGAAAACAGATTTCTAAGTATTGAGGGGGATAAAGATGGGAGGGGGAATTGTTATGCAAACAGAGGGAGGCAGGTTAATGGAGGAGAAACAGCAGAAAGCAGCCATTTTGAATGTCTGCTTCTGTTCAGTATTCAGTAGGGAAGACAGTAGGCCTTTGCCAGAGAGTGGCAGAAAGAGGGCTGAAAGGGGGATCCCAGAAATGAGGTAGCAGGTATTTACAAGTGAAAGGGTCAGAAAAGGGCTAGCAGCCCTGAAGATAGATATGACCCCAGGGCCAGATGGGATGCATCAACGGGTGCGTAGGGAACTGGCATTGGGATTAGTTGTGCCCCTGGTAGGTATATTCAAGAGCTCCATTATGAAATGGATTCTGAAAGACTGGAGGGTAGCAGAAGTAGTTCCATTCTACAAGGGTGGGGACAAAGGCCAACCAGTTAACTACAGATCTGTTAGTCTTATCTACATTGTAGGTAAACTGATGGAGATACTAGTCGAATAGGACGTAGTGGACTACCTGGAGAAAAATGGGCTCCAGGAAATAAACAGCATGGGTTGATGGCAGAGAGGTCTTGTCAGGTCAACCTGATGGTATTCTTTGACTGGGTAGTTAGGACAATGGATAAGGGTCATGCAGTGAATTTACTCTAATTTGTCACCAACAAGGCATTTGACTCAGTGACTCACAGAAGGTTGCTGAAGAAACTAGAGGATCTGAGTGCAGTGAAAGACATAGATGGGTGGAAAGTTGGTTGGAAAGGAGACATCAGAGGGTAGTGGTAAACGGAGTCAGATCTGAGGAGAGGGAGGTCATCAGTGGGGTGCCACAGGGAACAATACTGAGTCCAATCCTATCCAATATGTTCATCAGTGACAAAGGAGAAAGAATTCAGGGCAAGATGTGTCTCTTTGCAGATGCCACTTAACTCTGTGGTAGGGTAGATAGTCATGAGGGGGTTAGGGAGAAGCAGAGAGACCTGCAAAGGTTGGAGCAGTGGTTCAAGGTTTGGCAGCTGAAATTCAACACCAAAAAGTGCAAGGTGATGTACGTAAGGAACAAGAACCCCAGAACAGAGTATTGGATGGGAGGAGTTAAGGAGGGTGCTACCCCTGAGGAAAGGGACCAAGAAGACATCATAAGTGACTCCCTTAAGCAATCTATTAAGTGTAACAAGGCCTACAGGAAGGTAAACAGGATACTGGGGCATATTAGGACAACAAGAGAAAAGAGCTATTAATGCCTCTCTATAGATCAGTGGTGAGGCCCCACCTGGAGTACTGTGCCCAGTTCTGGAGTCTGCATCAAACAAAAGACAATGACAGGCTGGATACAATGTAGCATAGGGTAACCAAAATGATCAGGGCCAGCAGGGCAGGTCTTACAAGAATCGATTTAGGACACTGAACTTGCATTCACTCAAGGTCAGATGAGAGAGGGGTGATCTGATACAGATCTTCAAGTTCCTGAAAGGAAAGAACAAGATGAACCGCAAGAAACTATTCAACAGGAGTAACAAATCTAGGACATGAGTGGAAGCTGGTGGGGGTGGGGGGGGTTCAGGAGGGACATGAGAAAGTTCTATTTTACAGAGAGAAAGTGTGGTTGAGCCATGGAACAGTCTGCCAATGGAGGTGGTGGGGACCAAAGCCATTAATGGTTTCAAGTGCAACTGGGACAGTGTTAAGGGCTTAGTGGTTACTCAGGGGGGTAGTAACTAAGACATGGAGCAAGCGGGTGGATAGTGTAGACAAAAAACACATATTGACAAAAGGTCTAGGGGTATATTAGGGTGATATGGGCAGACTGGATGGACCTTTGGTCTTTTTTTGCCATCGATGTTTCTATAGGTCCACTGTTGTTTAGTATCTATTATATATTATTCTTCACAAAAAACTACGTTAATGCAACAGTTGGGGTTCAGAGTAAACTGACAAAAGTAGGAAAATGTGATGTTAGAGTTTCCAACTCTAACACCACTACATCACCCCTGAAGCGAATGAGGGAGGAGTCTTCCTTGGGGTTGTCAACCCTAATGCTCAGCCCACTGCAGTAACAGAAAAGCTGAGATGTAATGGAGTCAGGTGTATATGTTTCATGAGTGCATAGAACGGGGTGAAAGCTGTGGTTGACAACCTCAAGGAAGACTCCACCCCTCATTTGCTTCAAGGGTAGGGCAGGGGTGTTAGGGTTGGAAACCCTAACATCACATTCCCTACTTTTGTCAGTTTAATCTGAACCCTAACTGTTGAATCAACTCAGCTTTTTGCAAAGAATTTCCTTATTTTTTGAGATGAGGCCCCCTCCCAATGACCACAGTTCCATCCTAAATTCATCTTGCGTTCTGATGTCCTAAAGTTGTTACAAACAATTAATATAACAGGATCCACGGACTATGATAAGCTTGAGCCTATGCTGTTAAGGTTAGCTGTCCCGGTCATAGCATCCCCTATCACTTGGCTATTCAACAGATCCCTTCTTGAAGGGAAGGTACAGCCCTTATGGAAAGTGGCCTTGATCACTCCAATGCATAAAGGGGGGCCCTGAGAGATGATAGAGAACTATAGACTGATATCTATGCTTCCTACACTAAACAAGATCCTGGAAACACTCATCTACAACCAAATACAAGATTATTTGGAGAGATACAAAATACTGATGCCTGAACAGAATGACTTCAGGAAACAGCATGGAACTGATACTGCCCTTGTCAGCCTGACCTCTAATATCTTAAACACCGTAGATAAAGGACTTCTAGTAGGTGAGGTATTTATAGACCACACAAAAGCATTTGATCTGGTTTGACAACAACTACTAGCTAAAAAACTGCCATTCTTTGGGCTAGATAATCACTCCCTAATGTGGTTCACCAACTATTTGGAGGATAGATTGCAAATTGTGAAGTGGACTTTCTGACAAGTGGCTCATCTTAGATGGGGTCCCACAAAGATCAATCCTTGGACCACTACTATTTTTGCTGTTCATAAACGATCTTCCAATGCACACAGGAGGAGCTAAAGTTACTCTATATGCAGATGATGCAGTATTGTACAGAACTGCCTCAAATGCAACCTAACTAAATGAGCAACTAAGTAAAGACCTCCTATTGCTGAAAAATTGGCTTCTTGATAACAAACTTGTTCTAAATGGGAAAAAAAAAACTAAGACTGTGTTTTTTGGGCCACGAAGCCTTGGCACTGGCAGCACTGAAAAGCTTGAACTCTGCCTCTATGACAGAACAAGAATGGCGGTGGTCAACTCTTAAGTACCTGGGGGTCTACCTTGACCAAGATGGTACATACAAGAACCATCTCAGCCATTTAACTAAAACTATAACTCAGAAGTTGGGTCTCCCATATTGCTTAAACCCCTTCCTTACCTCTGAATCTTGCTGTAGAAATGCCCAAAGTACCCTCCTTCTCATTCTACCACATGGGGCTCCAGTACCGCACTCCATTAAGGGTACTGATCTTCAAATGCTGAGAACTCTCTATCACAGGATAGGGAGGTTTGCCAACTACTTGCCCACCACTGCACAGTGCTGAATTCCCTAAACTGGCCATCCCTTGAGGGCAGACTGGCTCACCCTTCACTATACCTAGCCTACAAACTAAGACAGGACACCTCCCCTCCTAGCCCAAAAAAATCGGCCACAACCTAAGCAGTGCAAAAGAACCTTAAGATCCTCAGAACTCCACTTATTCCAAGTACCTTGAGTCTGTAACTCTTTGGAGCTCGATCATTCTCCTTCTCCATACCTTCCCTATGGAATGGGCTCCCATGTTACATCCAATCATCTTCCTCCCTAAGGGGTTTCAAAAAAGAGCTTAAATCTGCTCATCTGCTGAAACCAACTTACTGCTCCTGCTATACCTGATAATGGTTTATCTTACCACACTATGTACCTAACATATTGTAATCTGTAGTCTTGCCATACTATGTACCTGATATATCGCAATCTGTTGTCTCGCTATCATAATGATCTATTGTGAAAAATGTTGACTAATATTGCTGTACTTCTTGTAGTATATGTCCATTACTGTTCATAACTGTATAATGTGAATGTCACTGCCTCATGTCTCTCTGTAATTAACCCTGGGTTGCTCCTGAAAAAGGGACCATCCAGTCTCAGTGGGCCTACCTGGTTACCAAAATAAAATAAATAAATAGTGTAACTGTATCCTGATTTGCATGTGGGAGTGCAGGACCCTCTGGCCCTATGCTCCCAGCTCTCTACAGATTTGTGCATGCATGCATACATATATCTATATATATATATATATATATATATATATATATATATATATATATATATGTGTGTGTGTGTGTATTATAGGGGCACAGTTGTGCCCCTATAGTTAGTGTTGAGCAGCCTGTTTAATGTTAAACCTCAAATTTTGCACTTTAATAACTTTTCAACCAATCAGTGGGTTTGCACAAAATTTGGTATGCACTCTTCTATGGGTAGATCCCTTGATGTGGCAAATTTTCTTCCAGCTGGATGTGCAGATTCTGAGATCCAGATAGTGTAGAAAAGTAAAAAGTCAGCACTTTTTGATGTTTTTTCCTCATCGTCTTGCTCCCAGAAGGTGTGGAAGTTTGATGTGATTTTTTTATGGTAGAAAGAACTTGGGTAACAGAACTGCCAGTGTTTGTTGCAAAAATATTAACCTGTTGCAGTTATTTAGTTTTTCAGTACCCATTATTTCCCATGGGAAGTTCATTTTTCAGGACAGAGTTAAAAGGCTTGACAAAGGATTTGATCTTGTGAAAAAGGAATCATTATTGCAAAATCCATTCCTTTTGTGAGGAAAAAATCCTTTTCTGAGAGCTGCCATCTTGTTTTTTTTCCCACCAACTAAAAATGGTGGAAAATACATAAAAATATTATCATTTTACAAAACAAACATGAGAGCCTAGCTAAACAGGCACTGTTTAGCTAGATTCTGGTGTTTGTTTTTTGCAGTTAGCCCCAAAAATACTTTTTCTGGGCACCTGAAATTCTGGGTGCCCAGCTTGACAAGAGGAGCACTTCCCCCACGTTCTCGGTATGAGAATAGCAGGAATTTCTTGACTTCTGCAGTGGCAGCTGAAGTCATGCTGCCGGCTGAGGTGCTAGCTGTGAGACACCCTTTCCCCTGGTGTCTAGTGACACTCCACCCACTGATCACTGTCCACATTTAAAAAAAAAACTTATTCCCTGGTGTCTAGTGGTGGTGTCATGTCAAATCTGCACATACAAATTAAGCCTTGTAAAAAAAATATTCACTCAAAACATTGCATTTAATTAGTGCTAATTGTAAAAAAACAGTGCTTCTGTGAAACAGCACTCAGAGGGTAACTGACAGAAGAGCATGATTTGACAAATGGAACAGAGGAACAAATTAAACTTCTGAAGCCTGCTTGCTATTGCACAAAACAGCACTCAGTACTGAGAATGACAAGCATGCATATAATTTTCAACATTAATTTTGTGCCTTCATTGCTTTTAGCACTGTGTGTGCTTGTCATTTTCATAGAACATGTGTGACTGCTTGAAACACATACTTTTGTATGCAGGGAGTGTGGGAGATGGCTTGACACACAGATTTTGTTTAGGTGTAATGCGGTACTCGAGGAGTGCAGGAGATGGCTTGATGGCTTGATACACATACCAGCACTCTGGTTATATGATTTATACTGATTAGCTTCCTATACCAAATGCACGAAACAGTGCTCAGTAGTTATGCAGGAGACTGCTTGACTGCTTGACACACTATGGACACACATACCAATGTTTATTTATTGAAATCTTGGAACTACACCTTTGAGCTAGAAGCTCATTTACAGAGGTTCCACGTCAAATGAACAAAAAACACATAACATACAATACAAAATTGGAACACTGGGAACAGTAGAAGTGCAGCGCTACAGGGCACCAGTGTTTGAACAGAGAATACAAAGATAACATACAGTTAGATTACAATGTAACAACAAATGAGGTATTTAAGCAGAAATAAATGTTTCTTTGTCAAGTTCAAGAGTTAAGCAGTCTAAGTACTTCTTTGTTAGGTTCCATGAGAGAGGGAGTTGGGGAAGGGGTGGAGGAGAGTAAGTGCAGAGCGGGGTCAAGGACAGGAATCAGGGGCTAGCAATCACAAATGCTAAGACAGGTGAGATGTTGGTGAAGTTGTCTCTTAAATGGGCCAAGCGTACATAGATACATAAACACTGTCAGCAGATAAGGGCCTATGGCCCTCCCAGTCTGCCCATTTGAGCTTGTAAGTTCACTTTGTTTTTGTAGAAGTCTGTTGCCTCTTACCCCGAACTCCAGAATTCCCTTATGTCTATCCCATGCATTCTTTTTTTTTTATAATTTAAAGTTTATTAATACATTTTCCACCATAAAAGGCAGCATACAGAGAAACTGACAGAGACTCATTGATACATAGTGAAAGGATGCTGCCCACCCCCCCCAACCTCCCCTTACTGCAGTAACCCATCTCAATACCCATGGATGCCGGGCATCTAACCAAAAACTATGCAGGAATAATAACCCTAATATAGGTTTAGTTTGGAACCTGAGAGATTAATGAGTGAAGAGGATCCCAAATTCTAGTATAAGCTGCCAAACTATTGTGAAGACTGGCTATTGCTTTTTCCGTATGCAGGTTAGATAATATTTCTCTTACCCATTCCTGGAGAGAAGGGGAGGACCTGTCTTTCCAGTGATGAAGAATTATTTTCTTAGGCGATAGGGCAACCATGGAAATATGAAATTTGCGTACCCTAACTCTAATAGAAGACAGGTCCCCTAACACACATGTCTCAGGAGTAAAATATTCTTGGAGGCCCACAGGGGGTCTAAGGAAGTTTGGATTGAAACCCATAAAGGGGAAATTTTTGGACAAGACCAAAGCATGTGAAGAAGTGTGCCCTCCTCCTGTGAACATTTATTGCACTTGTTTGAGTCTAGGTAACCCCACCTGTGAAGTTTGGCTGGGGAATAGTATAAGTTGTGCAATACGTGGTATTGCATGAGGCGCAGTATATCTTGAGAAATGAATTTGTGACATGACTTCCAGAGAGAGTGCCAATCCAACTGAAGGTGAGGGAAAAAGTTACTCCAAAATCTTGATGGCCCAAATGGACCCCCGAACTTTTCATGAAACAAAACCTGATATAGTTTAGAAATTGCACCAGGAGAGCCAGAAAGTGGGGATACCTCGGGTATCAAAGAAAAGATATTCTGGGAAGGAGGAGTGCTACCCAGGGTAATTACAAGTAAGTGTTTCAATTGCAGAACTTTAAAATAGGAAGAAGGTGGGATGAGAAATTTCCTAGCCATCTCTTCCACTGATAAACAATGCCCCCCACCATCAGTAAAGACCAGGAGCTTCCCCTCTCCCAGTTGAGGCAACCAAAGACGGGAAATTTGACTCTTGTTGATAGTAAATGATGGAGAGTTCCAGATAGACTGGACCAGGTCCAGATGGGGGGAATACTGTAAAAAGGAACATATCTGTGAGTAGACCTTTAAGGAGGTCCTTATCGTGGTACACTCTACAGCCACACTTACTTGGGATAACCTGAGGAAAAATAACGCGAGAGGGTCCAGATTTTTGTCCTTATATCCCATGCATTCTTAAATCTGATGATTGTTTCAGCCCCTACCACTTCCTCTGGCAGGGTGTTAAACTTGTGCACCACCCTTTCTGTGAAGAAATTCTTCCTCATGTTTCCTCTGAATCGCTCTCCCTCTAACTTCATCCCATGCCCTCTAGTCCTGGAACATCTTTTTTGCTGGAAAATAGTGTATTCCTGCACCCTGTTACTCCCTGTAAGGTACTTGTACTGTATGTCTCTATCATATACCCTCTCTACCTCCTCTCCTCCAGGGAGTACATATTCAAGTCCTTCAGCCTGTCCTCATAGGACTTGTGATGCAATCCCTATACCATCTTTGTTGCCCTCCTCTGAACTTTCTCTACCCTGTCTATGTCCTTATGTAGGTAAGGTCTCCAGAACTGTACACTGTACTCCAGGTGGGGCCTCACTAGTGTCTTGTATAGTGGAATTATGACCTCCCTTTTCCTGCTGGTGATGCTCCTATCTATGCATCCCAGCATCTTATTTGCTTTACCTGCTGCCTTGTCACACTGTTTCCCTACCTTGAGGTCATCAGAGATGATAACCTCAAGGTCCCTTTTTTGCTTGGTGCATGCTATATCCTCACCCCCCAACTGATATATTGTGCCGGGTTTTTGTGTCCCATATGCATCATCTTGCACTTCTTTGCATAGAATTTCAACTGCCAAACCCTTGACCATTCTTCAAGCTTCTGCAGGTCCTTCCTCCTTCTGTCTACACCCTCTGGTGTGTCCACTCTGTTACAGAGCTTTGTGTCATCAGAGAACAGGGAAATGTTGCCTTCTAGGTCCTGCACAATGTCACTGATGAAGACATTGAATAGAACTGGTCCCAGCACTGATCCCTGTGGTACCCCACTGGTCACTCTGACATCTGTGAAGTAACAGCCATTTACCACCACCCTCTGTGCCCTGCTGCCCAGCCAGTTACTTACCCACCACACTACTGCCTGCCCACTCCCATATTCCCCAGTTTGTAATAGCATTCTATGATGCACAGTGACAAAGGCCTTGCTGAAGTCCAGATAGGTCACATCCACATCCCTGATCCACCTCCTTTGTCACCCAGTCGAACAATTCAGTGAGGTTGGTCTGACATGACCTCCCCCCGGTGAAATCATGCTGCCTTGGGTCCTGTAGTCCATTGGCAACCAGATGTTCCACCAATCTCTCCTTCAGTAGTGCTTCCATGATCTTCCCCACTACCATGGTCAGGTTGACTGGTCTGTAGTTCCCTGCTTCCTCTTTGTTCCTGCTTTTGTATAAGGGGACTAAATCTGCTGTCCTCCAGTCTTTTGGTATCTCCCCTGTTTCCAGTGATTGACTAAACAGGATTGCCAGAGGTTCAGCCACCACCTCTCTTAGTTGTTTAGGACCCTGGGGTGCACCCCATCTGGCCCCATTGCTTTATCAACTCATTCCTTCCAGTTCCTTTAGGACCCTTTCCTGTGTAAAGGGACTTGTGTCCATTTCTGCACCATTCCCACCCCTTATACTCCCTTTGGGCCCATTACCCTCCTTTACCTCAGCAAAGACTGAGCAGATATATCTGTTCAGTATGCCAGCTTTACTGTTGTCATCCCCCACATGGCTCCATCTCCCCCTTCAGTCTCACTATCCCTCCCTCCCTTTGCCCTTCTTTTTTCACTTATGTACCTGTAAAAAGTATTGTCCCCTCTACTCAGTGATTTTGTGATGCACTCTTCTGTCTGACCTTTGGCTTCCCTTACTGACCTCCCTGCCTCCATTTGCTTCTCCTGGCACTTCTTCTTTTCCCCTTCTGCCTGCATCTTTTTGCATTGCCTGAATGAGATCTTTTTGGCTTTCACTTTCTTTGCTACCTCCTTGGAAAACCATAATGGCCTCCTCTTCCTTTTCCCCTTGCTAACCTGCTTAATGCATAATTCTGTTGCTCTTGTATGCCCCGTTTTAAATACTGCCCACTGTTCCTCAACCCCCCATTCCCGCTCCATTCCCATTAGTGCCTCTTTCAAGCATCTCCCCATTTTCCCAAAGTCTGCCCTCCTAAAATCCAGGATACATGTTTTTGTGCAGTTTGCTTCTGCTCCTTCTGTGATTTCAAACCACAGTGACTGTTCCCTAGGTGCTCCTCCACTGTTATCCCTATCACACTGCCCCCATTTGTGAGCACGAGATCCAGTATTGCCTTCTGCTGAGTTGGTTCCATGACCAGTTGCTTGAGGAAGGCACCTTGAAGGGAGTCCTCGATAAATCTGCTCTTGATTGATGCTGCTGTTGGGAGACTGCAGTCCACATCTGGAATATTGAGATCTCCAACCAGCACCACCTCACCCTTGTCTGCCATCCTTTGGATGGCTAGCATCAGCTCCCTATCTGTTTCTTCCTCCTGTGCTGGTGGTCTGTAGACCACCCCTGTGCAGATGGCTGACCCCATTTTCCTATCCAGCTTAACTCACAGTATCTCTCCCCCATTTTGTTCCTAATGGATCTCTGTGGCCTTTATGCCATCTTTCACATAAAGTGCCACTCCTCCTCCTTCCCTTCCTGCCTGCCCTGTCTCTTCTACATAGATACATAGATACATAGACAGTGTCGGCAGATAAGGGCCTATGGCCCACCCAGTCTGCCCATTTGAGCTTGTAAGTTCAGTTTGTTTTCCTAGAAGCCTGTTTCCCCTTACCCCTGACCTCTAGAATTCCTTTATGTCTATCCCATGCATTCTTAAATCCCGTGATTGTTTCAGCCCACCACTTCCTCTGGCAGGGTGTTCACTTGTCCACCACCCGTTCTGTGAAGAAATTCTTTCTCATGTTTCCTCTGAATCGTCCTCCCTCCAACTTCATCCCATGCCCTCTAGTCCTGGAACATCTTTTTCGCTTAAAAATAGTGTTTTCATGCACTCTGTTTCTCCCTGTAAGATACTTGTATGTCTCTATCATATCCCCTCTCTCCCTCCTCTCCTCCAGGGGAGTACATGTTCAGTTCCTTCAACCTGTCTTCATAGGACTTGTGATGCAATCCATGCACCATCTTTGTTGCCCTCCTCTGAACCTTCTCTACCCTGTCTATGTCCTTACGTAGGTATGGTCTCCAGAACTGTACACTGTACTCAGGTGGGGCCTCACTAGTGTCTTGTATAGTGGAATTATGACCTCCCTTTTCCTGCTGGTGATGCCCCTGCCTATACATCCCAGCATCCTATTTGCTTTACCTGCTGTGCTGCCTGTCACACTGTTTCCTCACCTTGAGGTCATCAGAGATGACAACCCCAAGATCCTTTCCTGCTTGGTGCATGCTATATCCTCACCCCCAACTGATATATTGTGCCAGGGTTTTTGTGCCTCATATGCATTATCTTGCACTTCTTTGCATTGAATTTCAACTGCCAAACCCTTGACCATTCTTCAAGTTTCTGCAGGTCCCTTCTCATTCTGTCTACACCCTCTGGTGTGTCTACTCTGTTACAGAGCTTTGTGTCATCAGCGAACAGTGAAATTCTGCCTTCTAGATCCTGTGCAATGTCACTGATGAAGATGTTGACTAGGACCGGTCCCAGCACTGATCCCTGTGGTACCCCACTGGTCACTCTTCCCTCTGTGGAGTGACAGCCATTTACCACCACCCTCTGTGTCCTGCCACCCAGCCAGTTATCTAACCACCACACTACTGTCCTGCCCACACCCATATTCCCCAGTTTGTCTGAATATGTTGTAGCCAGGTATGGTCACCTCCCAGTCATGGTTATCATTATACCAGGTCTCTGTGATGACCACAATGTCCAGGTCTGACTGTACCATGGTAGCTTCCAGATCCTGCATCATGTTGCTAAGGCTCCTGGTATTGGCACACATGGCTTTTCATGATATGAACTCCCTGGACTGTTCAGCTGTTCTACTCCAGCCCCCTCCCTGGTTGTTCTTTATCCCTGGCTCTCCCTGCTGTCTGCCTATCTGTTGAATTTTTCCCCCTTTCTGCCTATCCACCCTTTGGGTGCTTACTTCCATCTTTTGCACACTGCTTTGTAGAGATAGCCACTCTTCTCATTCAATGGTTCCACTGCTAGCTGCCGGGGGTGGGCAACTGGGTACCCTCCTTGCTGGATTGCCACCCCCCTTGGCTAGTTTAAATGCTTGTCAATGTAACATTTAAACTTATCATTGAGTGCTTGGATTCCACTCCAGGATGGATGCAGAACATCAGGCTTGAACAAGCCCCTATCCCTCCAGGTGGGTCCCTAGTCACCAATGAATCCAAACCCTTCCTCACAGCACTAGTTCTTCAACCATGTGTTAAAGTTCCTGGTGCATGTGCCCCATCCTCTCCCATGCCTCTCACATGTAGTACTTCTGAGAAGGTGACAGAAGTAGCTACTTGCTTGAGACCCCTCCCCAATTTCCTAAACTCTTCCTGAACTTCCTTAGGCTCACCATTTGCCAGGTCATTAGTACCTAGGTGGATAATGACATTCAGCTCACACTCCCATCTTGCCTTCCAGGTGATCTCCAGTATCTTCTTCCCATCTCTCCATGCTGTGACACCTGGTAGGCACCTCACCTCCCTGTCCTCCCCCTCCTGTGTTCCCAGCTGGATCCGTCTTATGGTAGAGTCCCCCACCAGGATTTGCTTCCTCCTCCTCTGGGTTCCACTGCTCTCCCTACTGAGGTCCCCTCCTTTTTGACCTCCAAATCCTTCCCTTCCACTTCTCTGGGTACCTCTGTTTGCTTGTCCCCATTTGCCAGTGTGGCATATAAGTTCTGGAGTGGAATAGGATTTGGAATGTGCCTTTACCTGGCCACCCTAACCATCCTTGAGCCCACCATCATCCAGGTTCTCCTCATTCTTGGTATCCTTTGAGGCAGCGGCATTGGACTGGGTGGTCTCTGGATAGGGGTAAAGATACTCCTGACCCAGTTTTCTTCCACTCTGAGTCTGGCTACCTCATCCTGAAGTCAAGAGAGATGCCTGCAGATAGGGCAGCACCTCAGCATCCAGAAGGTCTGCCTGAATACAGCTGCCCCACATCCACTGCATTGCACAACTCCCCACATTGCACTGCACTTAACTGCTATTCCAGTACTTGTCTGTTACTGAAGCTCTCCTTGAAGTTCCCTCTTTATTAATTTACTGTCCTGAAAATCCTGCCACCGATCCTCAGATACCTTTTTTTAGAGAAGAAAAACAAAACAAAACAAAAATTAGTCAAAACACTTGTTGTGCTGAGGGTAAGCTTCTCCCCCTTATGCCCCTCCTACTCCACAACCCCGCTATTCCATGTGCTTGGCTCCTGTCAATCAGACTTAACAGGGCATATAATTAGAGTGGGGGGGAGGGAGGAGGGAGAGGGGTAGGGGAGTTAGGATGGGCAGCAAGAAAAGACAGCAAAGGAAAACAGCACCACTACAAGAGCACAAAACTAGGTTTCACATTTTCAACAGCCCAAAAACAATTCTAAGTAAAGATAGAAAAGAAATAATAGTACTACTAACAGCCCACAAATTTAGGTTTAAAACAAAAACAGCAAAAAAGGACAGCAAAGGAATACTGCACCACTACAAGCACACTAAACTAGGTTTCACATTTTCAACAGTCTCAAAACAATTCTAAGTAAAGACAGCAAAGAAATAACAATAGCACTAAAAGCCAACAAATCTATGTTTAAAAGAAAAACAGCAAGAAAGGACAGTAAAGGAAAACGGCATCACTACAAGCACACCAAACTAGGTTTCACTTTTTCAACAGCTTTAAAACAATTCTAAGTAAAGACAACAAAGAAATAACAGTAGCACTAAAAGCCAACAAATCTAGGTATAAAATAAAGACAGCAAAGGAAAACAGCTCCACTACAAGCACACTATACTAGGTTTCAGATTTTCAACAGCCCCAAAACAATTCTAAGTAAAGATAGCAAAGAAATAACAATAGCACTAAAAGCCAACAAATCTATGTTTAAAATAAAAACAGCAAGAAAGGATAGTAAAGGAAAACTGCACCACTACAAGCACACCAAACTAGGTTTCACTTTTTCAACAGCTTCAAAACAATTCTAAGTAAAGACAACAAAGTAATAACAGTAGCACTAAAAGCCAACAAATCTAGGTTTAAAGGAAAAACAGCAAGAAAGGATAGTAAAGGAAAACTGCACCACTACAAGCACACCAAACTAGGTTTCACTTTTTCAACAGCTTCAAAACAATTCTAAGTAAAGACAACAAAGTAATAACAGTAGCACTAAAAGCCAACAAATCTAGGTTTAAAACAAAGACAGCAAAGGAAAACAGCTCCACTACAAGCACACTATACTAGGTTTCAGATTTTCAACAGCCCCAAAACAATTCTAAGTAAAGATAGCAAAGAAATAATAGTACCACTAACAGCCCACAAATCTAGGTTTAAAAGAAAAACAGCAAGAAAGGACAGTAAAGGAAAACTGCATCACTACAAGCACACTAAACTAGGTTTCACATTTTCAACAGTCTCAAAACAATTCTAAGTAAAGACAGCAAAGAAATAACAATAGCACTAAAAGCCAACAAATCTATGTTTAAAAGAAAAACAGCAAGAAAGGACAGTAAAGGAAAACTGCATCACTACAAGCACACCAAACTAGGTTTCACTTTTTCAACAGCTTCAAAACAATTCTAAGTAAAGACAACAAAGAAATAACAGTAGCACTAAAAGCCAACAAATCTAGGTTTAAAACAAAGACAGCAAAGGAAAACAGCTCCACTACAAGCATACTATACTAGGTTTCAGATTTTCAACAGTCCCCAAACAATTCTAAGTAAAGACAGCAAAGAAATAACAATACCACTAAAAGACCACAATTTTAGGTTTAAAACAACAAGTAAAGACAGCAAAGGAAAACAACACTACTAGAAGCACAACAAACTAGGTTTCAGATTTTCAGCAGTCCAAAAACAATTCTAAGTAAAGACAGCAAAGAAATAATAGTACCACTAAAAGCCTACAAATCTAGGTTTAAATCAAAAACAGCAAGTAAAGACAGCAAAGGAAAACAGCACCAGTGCAAGCACACCAAACTAGGTTTCAAATTTTTAATAGCCAAAAAACTATTCTAAGTAAAGGAAGCAAAGAAATAACAGTACCACTAACAGCCCACAAATCTATATTTTAAACAAAAACAGCAATGAGCAGTGAATGCACTGCACTGAAATTAATCTGGATCCTTCCCCTTATGACCTCTTTTGAGAAATCAAAAATCAGCCTGCTACCTCAAATCTGACTTAGCTCCACCTCCAGTTATTATGTAGCTGAGGTCAGAGGTCAGACAATTAACACCCCTCCCCAAAACTTCAGGGCAAGAAAGAAAAGACAAGACAAAATTAGCAGCAAGTAAAGGCAGCAAAGGAAAACAGCACCACTACAAGTACACCAAACTAGGTTTCAAATTTTCAACAGCCCCAAAACAACTCTAAGTAAAGACAGCAAAGAAATAACAGTGCCACTAAAAGCCTACAAATCTAGGTTTAAAACAAAAACAGCAAGTAAAGACAGCAAAGAAATAACAGTAGCACTAAAAGCCAACAAATCTAGATTTAAAACAAAAACAGCAAGAAAAGACAGAAAAGGAAAACAGGTCCTCTACAAGCACACCAAACTAGGTTTAACATTTTCAATAGCCCCAAAACAATTCTAAGTAAAGACAGCAAAGAAATAACAGTGCCACTAAAAGCCTACAAATCTAGGTTTAAAACAAAATCAGCAAGTAAATACATCAAAGAAATAACAGTACCACTAAAAGCCCACAAATCTAGATTTAAATCAAAAACAGCAAGTAAAGACAGCAAAGGAAAACAGCACCAGAGCAAGCATATCAAACTAGGTTTCACATTTTCAATAGCCAAAAAACAATTCTAAGTAAAGGCAGTAAAGAAATAACAGTACCACTAACAGCCCACAAATCTAGATTTAAAACAAAAACAGCAATGAGCAGTGACTGCACTGCACCGAAATTAATCTGGATCCTTCCCCTTATGACCTCTTTTGAGAAATCAAAAATCAACCTGCTACCTCAAATCTGACTTAGCCCCACCTCCAGTTATTATGTAGCTGAGGTCAGAGGTCAGACAATTAGCACCCCTCCCCCAAACTACAGGGCAAGACAGAAAAGACAAGACAAAATTAGCAGCAAGTAAAGGCAGCAAAGGAAAACAGCACCACTACAAGTACACCTAACTAGGTTTCAAATTTTCAACAGCCCAAAAACAATTCTAAGTAAAGACAGCAAATAAATAACAGAGCCACTAAAAGCCCACAAATCTAGGTTTAAAACAAAAGCAGCAAGTAAAGACAGCAAAGAAATAACAGTAGCACTAAAAGCCAACAAATCTAGGTTTAAAACAAAAACAGCAAGAAAAGACAGCAAAGGAAAACAGGTCCACTACAAGCACACCAAACTAAATTTAACATTTTCAATAGCCCAAAAACAATTATAAGTAAAGACAACAAAGAAATAACAGTACCACTAATGGCCCAAAAATCTAGGTTTAAAACAAAAACAGCAAGAAAAGACAGTAAAGGAAAACTATACCACTACAAGCACACCAAACTAGGTTTCAGATTTTCAACAGCCCCAAAACAATTCTAAGTAAAGACAGCAAATAAATAACAGTACCACTAAAAGCCCACAAATCTAGGTTTAAAACAAAAACAACAAGTAAAGACAGCAAAGGAAAACAACACCTCTACAAGCACACCAAACTAGGTTTCAAATTTTCAGCAGCCCAAAATCAATTCTAAGTAAAGACAGCAAAGAAATAATAGTACCACTAAAAACTAAAAGACTACAAATCTAGGTTTAAATCAAAAAACAGCAAGTAAAGACAGCAAAGGAAAACAGCACCACTATAAGCACACTAAACTAGGTTTCAAATTTTTAGCAGCCCAAAAACAATTCTAAGTAAAGACAGAAAAGAAATAATAGTACCACTAAAAGCCCACAAATATAGGTTTAAAACAAAAACAGCAAGTACAGACAGCAAAGGAAAACAGCACCACTACAAGCACACCAAACTAGGTTTCAAATTTTCAATAGCCAAAAAACAATTGTAAGTAAAGGCAGCAAAGAAATAGCAGTACCACTAACAGCACACAAATCTAGATTTAAAACAAAAACAGCAATGAGGAGTTACTGCACTGCACCGAAATGAATCTGGATCCTTCCCCTTCTGACCTCTTCTGAGAAATCAAAAATCAACCTGCTACCTCAAATCTGACTTAGCCCCACGTCCAGTTATTACATAGCTGAAGTCACAGGTCAGACAATTAGCACCCCTCCCCCAAACTACAGGGCAAGAAAGAAAAGACAATACAACATTTGCAGCAAGTAAAGGCAGCAAAGGAAAACAGCACCACTACAAGTACACCAAACTAGGTTTCACATTTTCAACAGCCCTAAAACATTTTTAAGTAAAGACAGCAAAGAAATAACAGTACCACTACAAGCACACCAAACGAGATTTCAAATTTTCAACAGCCCAAAAACAATTCTAAGTAAAGACAGCAAAGAAATAACAGTACCACTAACAGCCCACAAATCTAGGTTTAAAACAAAAACAGCAAAAAAAGACAGCAAAGGAGAACAGCACCACTATAAGCACACCAAACTAGGTTTCACATTTTCAATAGCCCAAAAACAATTGTAATTAAAGACTGCAAAGAAATAACAGTACCACTAAAAGCCCAAATCTACATTTAAAACAAAAACAGCAAGTAAAGACAGCAAAGGAAAACAGCACCACTAAAAGCACACCAAACTAGGTTTCAAGTTTTCAAAGCTTGGGTTCATTGATTATATTCGGGGGGAGTTCGTTAAGCCACAGAGGGACCTGAAAAGCAAAAGATCTTTGCGCTTGTGAGGTATGGAAAAATGGGACATAGAATGATTGTCTGGCGGTGCTTCTTGTATGATGAGGGTGATGGAGAGGGGATTCTGGATGGCATGCAGAGCAAGGCCAAGGTGTTTTTTTCCCCCTAGAAGACACACTTGATACCATATTCTATGTGTTATTACGTTCCCTGGAGCCACTTATTGCTGAAAATGAGTGGTTTCATGTGCCTTCAGCTGAGTGAGAACAGCAAAGCAAAGCTGAGCTGTTCTGACTCAAGCTGAAGGCAAATGATGATGGGGAACATATTAATATATTATTGATCGAGAGTGATCAATAATATATTTATCTAAAAAAAAACTTCCTAGAACCATTTCCAGGGCATCTGCATGTGAGATGCTCTTCACAGAATAAGAGTGCCTCATGCGCAGGGGAAAGGAGCCCTCCAATTGGTCAGGAGTACTCCTTTGATCTATAATACCTTGTAGAGTAAGCCAGTTAGTCTGTGCATAAAGGACACGTGTGTTGGTCTATTGGAGCCAAGAAGAAGCCTGTAGGATTTATTAATGGCAGTACTAATACTTTTGAGGGTGGTATCAGGGGCTGCCCCATAGACTACCAACGCATAGTCAATGATGGACAGAATGGAGCTTTTTATGGTGAATGGCAATGCTTCTTGGGTCAGGCAGTGATGATGCCTATATAGTAGACCAATTCTAGAATTGACATCCATAACAATTTGATCTGTTGGCTGAGAAAAGGATAGACCACTGTCCAGAGTGATGCCTAGATATTTGAAGGTTTGTACTTGCTGAATGGGGGTGCATAGGCTATTCAGGATTGTCATTTTGAAGCTCTTATGCTTATTATGAGGATTTGAAAACAGCATAACTTCAGTTTTTTTGTAGTTCATTAGAAGCTTGTGTTTAGAAAACCAAGTTTCTGCCACAGTGAAGTCAGTTTGAAGGTTTGACTGAAGTTGGAGCGGGTCTGGGCTTTTGAAGAAGATGACAGAATCATCATCATAAAGAAAAATTTGCTCTTTGCAGACTGAGGGTAGTTTGTTTATAAAAAGGCTAAATAAAAGAGGGCCAAGAATTGACCCCTGAGGGACACCCGTGAGAACCGGACGACTGTTGGAGAGTACGCCATCTATTTTTATGTTTACTTGCACACATGTGCAAGAAACATAGTGCCACCATATGAGTTTTCGTTGGTATGCATCCCCCACTTCCAATGCCCTGCTCCCTTTTGCAGGCGTGACTGTACCGCACCAATGAATGTCTGAGCTGTCTATGACAGCCATTCAGATGCAGTGGTGTACAGTTGAAAGGAAAACACTGCAGCTCATGTAGGCAATTTGCATACTGCCGTCCATCGGCAGTATGCAAATTGCCTACATGTCAGCTCTCACTGCATCCAAACTGTCATAGACATTTCTCCCCCCCACACACACCTCACGTAGCACACTGGGAGCTCACCCCAGCATGCTCATGCAGTCCTGAGTCCCCCCACACACTGTATGGCTGACGGGGGTGCTCAATCCCCCATCGGCTCCTCTGCCCCCCAACAGATATCCAGGTGCCACGCTGGGAGCCCACCCCAGCATGGCAAAAGTCCATATGGCAACAGGGGTGCCCAATCCCCCATTGGCTACACTGTATCCCCCACGTGCACACAAAAAACCTTGACTTCCAGTTGCCACACGGGGAGCCCACCCCAGCATGGCAAATGTCCATATGGCAACGGGGGTGCCCAGTCCCCCATCAGCTACACTGTACCCCCCCCACAAAAAACCCTGACTTTCAGTTGCCACGCTGGGAGTCCACCCCAGCATGGCAAATGTCCGGATGGCCCACAGGGGTGCCCAATTCCCCTTCAGCTGCACTGCCCCCCAAAACAACCTTCCAGCTGCCACGCTGGGAGCCTACCCTAGCTGCAGCAAGGTCATTTTTGGAATTTTGCACCATATGTTCAATATAGAGTCTTGGGACCCCTCCTCATGAATTCTGGCACTGTCATGGCATTAATTGGCCCTGAAAGGTGATTTTGCAGTCACTGCATGGAATTACGGTGGTGGACAAGTGAAACACCCTGCCAGAGGAAGTGGTGGGGGCTGAAACAATCACGGGATTTAAGAATGCATGGGATAGACATAAAGGAATTCTAGAGGTCAGGGGTAAGGGGAAATAGACTTCTAGGAAAACAAACTGAACTTACAAGCTCAAATGGGCAGACTAGGTGGGCCATAGGCCCTTATCTGCCGACACTGTCTATGTATCTATGTAATTACCTTTCGGGGCTGATTAACAAAACGACAGTGCCAGTGTTCATGAGGTGGGCTCTCAAAAAGCCTATGTTGCAAATTTGGTGGAAAAAAAAAATCCAAAAAATTGCTGTTTTACAAGCGTGCATTGTACAGTTGCTACCCACTCTCGTAACTTTGCAAATTTGTGATATTTTCATGCCAGATTTTCAACATTTGCATTTTTGCACACCTCCTTGTGAATAATACAGCTGTAATTGTTCACATCCTGGCTGAAATGTGTTTTCATGCAAATAGTGCACAATGGCATGGTCAGTGTGCAAAATAAATGTTCAGTACAGATTAAGAAAATCACAGTGACACTGTTCATGAACAGAGGTCTTAAAATAGCTATGTTGAAAATATGGTGACAAAAGTCCATAAACTGACTGTGTTACTAGTGTGCATTGCTCAGTTTCCATGCACCGTCGTAAGTTCACAAATTTGTAATATTTTCAGTCCAGATTTTCTACACTGGCATTTTTTCACACCTCCTTATGAACATTACAGCTGTCATTTTTCACATCCTGGCCAAAATGTGTTTTCGCACTTCCGACGCAGAAATGTATGGTCGCTGTGGGAAATCAGTGTCCGGGCCACAGTAAGAAAATCACAGTGACACTGTTCATGAGCAGAGGTCCCAAAATGCCTGAGTAAACAATCCCCAAGCTAATTACATTTTGGGTGTGCGTTGTGCAGTTTCTATGCATGCTCAGGACTTCGCCAGTTTTTTGTATTTTCACTCCAGATTTTCAACATTGCCATTTTTTTACACCTCCTCATGAACAGTACAGTTGTAATTTTTCACATCCTGTTCAAAATGTGTTTTTGCACCTGTGTTGCCAAACGGCGTAGTCACTGTGCAAAATCTGCTTTTGGCTAACAAACTGATATTGCCACTGTTCATGAGGTGGGAGTCACAAAAAACCCATGTTGAACAATTGGAGTGAAAATACCAATGAACGCCTGCACTGTTAAAGTTTCCAGCCATAATGTCCCACCCTGTAGAGACTGACAGGCATCAGGGGTGTGACTTGGGATTGTTGTCTGTAATGCTCATACTATTCCACCCCCACTGACACCCTGCAGCCAGTGACAGGCATCGAGGTGTGCCATGGACTCTTCGGCCCCAAAGTTCACCCCATTCTCCTATACTGCACCCATCTCATTGTATTTCCTTATGGAATGGGGGTGAGCAAACCCAAAGACCTCAAAGGTACACTGTGACACTTGTCCCGGTGTCTGCAGGAGTAGGTGTGTGGTGAAATGGCATGGCCGTTATGCCTGTCGACCCAAAGGCACACCCCAATGCCTGTCAGTCTCTGCAGGGTGGTGGTGAAGTTGGCTTCAGTTCAATACTTCACTGCCATTCCTATTATGCATCTCTCTAACTCCTACACTACCAATGCCAATGCCAGCAAGCAAACATTCAGCATTGACAAATGCTTGTTACACATTGGGACCTATTGTAAAGGTTGCTCTGAAACCATCCAACAACTTCTGTAGAGAGTCTGAAGGAGCTGAGTTTGGAGAGAAGTGTTTTAAGATTGACAGTGTCAAAAGCCTTAGGTTGATATAAATCACCCCAGCTATCTGACTACTGTCAAGAGCCCCATGCAGGAAACTAGAGGACTCCAAGAGGGCAGTGGAGGTGATGTGCCCCCTTTGGAACCTGTGCTGTTGTGGGCACTGTATTCTATACTTTTCCTGGTACTCAACCAGTTGGTCAGAAACTATTCTTTCTAACACCTTAGAGAGGGGAGACAGTATTGCTATTGGGTCTCAGTTCAAGTGAAGTGCTCTGGCCCCACTTTTAAAGACAGGGGTGATCACTGCAGCTTTCCAAATTGAGGAGAATTGACCCAACTGGAGAGATAGGTTCATGAGATGTGTTAGCGGCAGAAGCACATCATCCAGGGTCAGAGCAAGTATCTTAAGGTCCAGCTTGTCACTGCTATGTCTGGATTTGCCTAGAACCTGGATGAGATATTTTCTGGCTTCGGGGATAGTGACTGCTTTAAGGCAGAAGGGTGGAGGGTGGGAAGGGGGCTTGTTAGGTAGAATCACAGGTCCACGCACATTGACATCAGATGCAACAGGAAGGTCAGGCGGCAGGATGCTGCTGAGGCAATAAGCTGATGTTAAGCAGTTTTGCAAAAAGTTAAGATTCCAGCACCCTGGTTTTTATTCCCAATTAATGCATTCAATGCCTTGAAATGCAATGTATTCTTTAATCTGTATCCTGATCTTTAAAAAAGCAGCTTCTGACTGAAAGGCACTGCAATGAAACTGTTTGTTATGCACTGTTGCTGCTAGTTACAAATAGCTTCAGCTCATAAAGCAGCAGCTGGGTAACAGAAATGGAAATATTTCTTGAAATGGTAGTTTACTCACCTGGTAAAGGTGATTGTGGGGGAATGGCTCTCTGAGGCACTCCACTTACCTGACATCATGGGTTGTGTACACCTGATAGGTTGTCTGATGCACATGTGACTAGTTTTGTGGACGTCCCCTTCTGAGTGTCCCTGGTCACTTCTAGTCAGTTAGATGTTTTCCAAAGCTGTGTCTGAAATACAAGAAAGAGTAATTTTTGGCCCCCCCAAGTGTATTGGAAACCCCAGTTAAGTACTGCTCTATAGACAATGGATGGTTAATGGTAAAAAGACTGTGTTTTAATGTAAGCAGGAATAGTACATGCTGTAAACTGTTTGACTGTTGTAGAATATCAAGTTGTTTGAAATAGAAATTGTCACGTAATGCTGTAGGGTGAGGCGTGGAGTGCCTCAGAGAGCCATTTCCCCACAATCACCTTTACCAGGTGAGTAAACTACCATTGTGGGGGATGGTCTCTGAGGCACTCCACTTACCTGACATCATGGGTTACTAAAAAGCAGTGAATGAAGACTAGGGTGGGTTAGATGTGACAACAGGAGAATGTTTTGTATTTGCCGCTAAGAGTACAGCGGTAGCAAAGTTCGTCTTGTGTTGTTGTGACACATCAAGTCTGTAGTGTCTGATGAAAGTGTGTATTGAGGACCATGGGCTGGCGGCGCAAGATCTCCTCTGCAGTGGCCATGTTTCTTTCTGCCCATGAGGTGGCGATGGCCCTCGTGGAGTGAGGCTTGATTGTCTGAGGTATTTGTAGTCTGTTAGCCTTGTAAGCCTCTATTATTGCTCTTTTGAGGTAGCTAGCAATGGCAGCTTTGGATGCTGCCATGCCTTGTCTGCGGCCTTGAGTGATGATGAAAAGTCTGTCCGATTTGCGAATGGGATTAGTTCTTGATATGTATGTGGATAGCAATCGGGTCATGCCTAGCAGGCGAAGTTGCGGGTCTGCTTGTATGTCTTCTGGTGGCAGCTCTGCTGGAATCTCAATAGTCTGGTTAAGATGGTATTGTGACACGATTTTGGGTCTGAATAGACGAAATTGGTCTCATAGAGATTCTGTCGGGTAAGAATTGGAGGAAGGGTTCCTTGTGGGATAGAGCTTGTAATTCCCCAAACGTGCTGAGGTGATGGCAGTTAGGAATACTGTCTTGAGTTGGAGCCAGTGAATGGGATGGACTCAATTGGTTCAAATGGAGGGTTTGTCATGGCTGTAAGCACCGACGGGAGTCCCATGGTGCAACCGTTGGTTTTGTGTGGAGGGCAGATATTTGCTGCTTTCAAAGGCGGATGACATCTGGGTGGGAGCCGGGTGGTGCCAGAATTTGTCCCGGGCAGCGCCAATGGCAGCGACCTGTACCCTGAGGGAGGAGGGGAGAGGCTAGCTGTAGACCCTCCTGTAGGAAGAGCAGTATGTGCGTAATGGTGCATTCAGTGGGTTCGATCTTATGATGACGGCACCATGTGTGAAAAACACTCCAATGTCGTAAGTAGGTGGAGAGTGTGGAAGGTTGGCGAGAGGAGGCCATGGTCTGAATGACTGAGGGGTGGTAACCTGCCTTCAGCAGTCTCACCCTTTCAGGAGCCATGCCGTTAGTTTCAATTGATGCAGGTTCGGGTGAGTAATGGGACCTTGTGTGAGGAGGTCTGGAATTAGAGGTAGTTGCCAAGGATCTGTCAGTGCCATGGAGATGAGAGTCGCGAACCATGATCTTCGTGGCCAGTGTGGGGTCAGAAGAATGACACGGGCTCTCGATATTCGTATTTTACGTAGTACTTGAGGGATGAGGGGAATGGGTGGAAAGATGTATGCCACTTGGAAGTACCAGTTTGCCTTTGCTGATAGGGAGTCGACTCCTATCGCTTTGTGATCTTTGAAGCGTGACCAATATTTTGGGCATTGGTGATTCTTGTGAGATGCCATGAGGTCTATGTCGATTGGGCCCCATCTGTCGTGTAGTTGTTGGAATATTTTCGGGTGTAGTTTCCACTCGCCCGGGTGTATCATCTGGCGACTGAGCCAGTCCGCCGTGACATTGAGTTTGCCAGCCAGGTGGATGCGGCTATCGATGTGAGGTTCATTTGAGACCAGTTGAGCATTTTTGAGCATATGGACATCATAGTCTTGCTCTTTGTGCCGCCTTGTTTGTTTATGTAGGAGACTGTGGTCTGGTTGTCTGACCTGATTTGAACATGTTTGTGTTGGACGATATTTGAGAAGTGCAGAGCCTTGAATACTGCCTTCAGTTCTAGGGCATTGATTGAGAGCTTTGAGTCTTTTTCGGACCACTGTCCCTGGGCATTGTGCGGTCCGAGTACTGCTCCCCATCCGAAGAGGCTTGCATCTGTTTCTATGATAATGTCGTGTGAAATGTCCATTGGGATGCCTTGGGATAGTTTGTGTCTGTCTGTCCACCATTTTAGGCTTGATTTTACTCGTGGTGGCAGCTGGGCATGTTTGGAAAGGTTGACTTCGTCTGGCTGTCCTTGTTTTAATAGAAATAGCATGAGTGGTCTCGCATTCCATCGTGCCCATGGGACGGTGTCTATGGTGGATGACATGAGACCTAGCATGTGGGAGATGTGCCATAGTGTGGTTTTCTTTGCGGATCGCAGTTTGTGAGCTGAGGATATAATCGTTTGTATTCTTGGGTGGGAAGGAAAGACTTTCCCGTTGTTGGTGTCTATCAACGTTCCTAGGTGCTCCAGAGTGTGTGTGGGGGTTAGTTGGCTTTTCTTGATGTTGATAATCCATCCGTGAGATTCCAGGCATTGTATCACCTGTTGTGTTTCCCTTAGTGATTGCCTGAAGGTGCGGGCTCTTATGAAGCCAGTCGTCTAGATAAGGAATGACGTGTATCCCTTTTTGTCGGAGGTGTGCCGCGAGTACAACTGAAACTTTTGTGAACACTCGTGGTGCGGAAGCTAGGCCGAAGGGGAGCACCTTGTACTGATAGTGTTGACCTAGAGTGCAGAATCATAGATATTTGTAGTGCTTGGGGCGCATTGGAATGTGGAGGTATGCGTCTTTTAAATCTATGGATGTGAGGAAGTCTCCCTGACGTAAGGCTCGTAGAGTGGATTTTGTAGTTTCCATCTTGAATGGTATGTAACGCACCGATTTGTTGACATGTTTTAGATCGAGTACTGGTCTGAAGCCTCCTGTCTTTTTTGCAACTAAGAAGAAGCGGGAGTATATTCCGGTACCTTCCTCGTGTTGTGGTACCGGGGCTATGGCATTGTTGCGTAGCAATTCTGCAATAGCTGTAAAAATCTGTGGTGTTGTGTATGATTGTTTGGTAATGTTGGATTGAATCATTATGTGGCCTCTTGGAACAGTGGCGAACTGTATTGCATAGCCTTGGCTTATGATTTCTAGAACCCATTTGTCTGTGGTGGTCTGAGTCCATTGCCGTAGGAATAGAGATAGTCTCGCTCCCACTGGTATGGTTTGACGAAGTCGGGGTACACAGTCATGTTCTTCTGTTGTTGCGGCAGAAATAATTGGATCTGCCCCTTTGTGAGTTGCCTCTGCCTCTGTAACGGCTGAGGTGGTAGGGAGTGGAGTAGTTTTGTCGGAAAGAGGCTCCTCGAAAAATGTAGGTGGCTCTTCGCCTGTCACGAAAGGCAGAATGTCTGCCTCTGGGGCGAGAGGGGAGGTAGGTAGATCGTGGCTGTTCCCTGGCCATTAGTCTGCCATCCTCCTTGCCCTTGAGGTATTTTTCTAGTGACTGGCCAAAAATCATGTGTCCTGTAAAAGGTAGCTTATGAAGTGTAGCCTTGGACTCCTTGTCTGCGTCCCAAAGTTTCATCCATAGAGACCTACGTGATCTATTGGAAATGGCCGCAGATCTCGCATTTATTTTTAGTGAATCGACTGCCATGTCCGCTAGGTACTTGGTTGACAGAATGGCATGGTCTAATAGGGTGGCTTGGTCAGATTTAGCAGGAATTGTTTTTAGTAACTCCTGGAGCCATGTGAGTTGGGCACGAGTAGCGTAAATAGCGGTGACTGCTGCTCTGCTACCCAGGCCAGACAGCTCTGCCGTTTTCTTAAGATTTTCTTCGATCTTTCTGTCAATGGGGTCCGTAAGGCCAGACGCGTTTTCAGTTGGAAGCACCGTTTTCTTGTTGAGAGCGGCTATTTGAGGGTCCACTGCCGGGGGAGTGCACCATAGTGCTAGCTTCTCTGCCTGTAGTGGATACATTTTGTCCCAGGACTTTCTTTCTGGGATTCTGGCTGGTTCTGAGGCAGACCATTCTTTTTGTACAATCTCGTCTATTGCCTCACAAACTGGGAATGTATCTGCTAGTTTCACTGCAGGTTGCAGCGATGGAAGCAGTTTAGATGTAGGGGCTGGTGTAACTGTATCGAATCTGACGGTTTCCATAATGTTGCGGACCAAGCTCGGAATTTGGTCTGGGAAACACCATTTTGCAGTAAGTGTTTGAGGGTCTTGCTCGGAGGAGGAGTCCTCGTTATCGGAGGAGTCACTGGAGTCTAACTGTGGTTCTGTGAGGGAGTGTTCTGTGTCCTGGGAATGTGTGCGTGGACTGTAGTTGTGGAATTTGGCTCTGTGAAAGTTCTGTAGTTTATGTGAGCATGGCTGCAAGTACTTTGTTGTGCCTGCATGAGTTTGTTATTTTGCAAGAGTACTGTAGTGGAGTCCATCTGTTGAGTGTTATTGTGGCTAGTGGATGGATGCGATCCATCATCCTCGGAGTCTTGTGTCTCAGTATGAGTGTTGGTGTCCTTGATGCAAGATGTGCATAGCCTGCCTGAGTGTAGGGGTGACAGTGGCACATGACATTGTTTGCAGCTCTTTGTTCTGAGCATGGTCACCTGAGAAGGACAGAAAGAAAATATCATAGTGTGCTGTCCCAGGTGTTAATTAAAATAATTTTTTTTTTTTTATGCATAAATGTATTGGTAGTTCTTATGTGTTGCCCTACTTGGTGTTACTGTGCCAGGGTGTAGCAATGGAGAAGCGCTGTGCCTGCAGGGAGTCACTGTAGGAAATAAGCGCTGTGCCTTTAAGGAGCAGTGGCAGAGCTGCTGGGCATTGAATCTGTGAGGGTAGGAGCTAATTTTAAGTCATGATGTACCACAGATAGTGTTGGGACTAGTTTGCAGTTTTGTATAAGCAGAGGTGTTTAGGCAACAGAGTTATGTATGCTTGGCAAAACAACTGTCTTAAGAACTGTTCCACAGTCATGTTTGGCATGTGTAGCTTGAATTAGGGCAAGTAGGAACTGTGGAAACGTCACGAGGCTAAATTGAAGTCCTGCGAGAGTTTGGCAAGGTTTGTTTACTATGTTGAGTTATCGCGAGATCTCGCGAGAGCGAGCGTGATTATGACGTCGCGGGGCTTCTGGCTGGTCCCGCGAAATTTCTGAGCCAATCAGGAGCGAGATAGGGCAGAGGAGAAGCAGGAAGCGATGGTTCCTGATAGAGGATGGCGTGGGGTGTGGAGGGGTCATAAAAAAAAACATCCTGAAAACGCCATGATGGGTTGAAATGCTTCAGAGAGCAAGCAGATGCAGGTAACATAGCAAAGGTTACTGGAAACCTATTGAGCAGTGACTACATAGGGTGTCTTGAGCTGCAGAAGCAGGAGCTGAAGAGCACTGTATAACACTGTATGGGAGGCAGTTGGAATTGTGTTAAATGAGTCTGATACTGCTGTAAAGGAGAGTCAGAGCTCAACAGTGAAGTAGCAGCAGTTAGTGTCTGAGACCGCTATGTAGGGGAACACAGAGCACTAAATAAGCATAATTAAGAGGTATTAGACTGTGTCTGTGGCCGCTGAGCAGGGGAACACAGAGCACCAAGTAGAGTTAATAGTCATTGTAATGTGTCTGAGACCGCTAAGTAGGGGAACACAGAGCACTACCAAAAATGACTAGCCACTGAGATGAGCTGGGCAGCTAGGAGAGGAATTAGATGCAGTCATAATAATAATGCGATATAAGAGTAACATGCATAGT
This sequence comes from Neoceratodus forsteri, assembly GCA_016271365.2. Lineage (NCBI taxonomy): Eukaryota > Metazoa > Chordata > Ceratodontiformes > Ceratodontidae > Neoceratodus > Neoceratodus forsteri. The sequence continues at coordinate 1,059,865,536 of CM057454.1, forward strand.
AATTTGTACTGTCTTATCCTGACTGAGTTTAAAACTGTTTGAAAAAAAATAAATAAACAACCCCGTTGAGTATCAAAGCGCTAAAGTCTATTCTGTCTACAGACTAGAAAGCAGTACATAAGAGTAAAAGGCTGATTGCCTACCTTGTAGTAGTTTGGTTTGGTTTGTGAAGCTTTGGAGCTCTGGAAAGTTCGACAACCTATTTTAGATGCACAATGTTAACTGACTAGAAGTGACCAGGGACACTCAGAAGGGGACGTCCACAAAACTAGTCACATGTGCATCAGACAACCTATCAGGTGTACACAACCCATGATGTCAGGTAAGTGGAGTGCCTCAGAGACCATCCCCCACAATGCCTGTATGCCACTCCTATCTAAGGAATGCAGAAAAGGGAGTGCTGGGTTGTGCCAGACAAGCTACTGATGAGGGAGGCAGCTTGACACAGTATTGACAGCATGTTCCCTTATATGCACAGGTAAAAGCAGAGTTTTGAGTAGCAAAAAATAAGGAGGGTCCATTTTCTGTCTCACTAAAACAGCATGTTTATTGCAATGCCTCTGACTAAAACAGTGCTGCTTTTTAAATTGACACTGAAGGTGCAGGCTCCCCGTGAATTGCAGTGTCAAGTGTATATAGAACAGATAGCTGTAAATACTGTTTAGGTTTTAGGTTAGGTTACATTGTTAGAGGAGCTAAGGGTCTACACTTATAAGACGCTGCTTTACATTTAAGCTGCTTATTCAATTCAAAGGCTTTTTTCAGACTTGTTGACAAGTCTGTATTTATCCACAATGTTTTTCATTTTACGGAATTGATATGGGGCCTCTAGTGGCACCCCCAACTTCCAAGCGCTGTCTCCTAACTTTAATTATAGTCCATGGTGTCTAGTGGCATCCCCACTCTCTGATCGTCGTCCCCCTTATTATTTTATTATTAGCCACACCCCCACCCCAGCAGTGTGGAACACTGAGGAGCCCACCTCAGTGTCCTGAAATATTTATTTTGTGTAAGCCTGTATAAAAGGAAAAAGTCCCCCATTATCTTTTTTTATTAAAACCTGAAAAATAGAAAATGGTTCCTCATGGGCCCAGTCATTTCCCTCCACCATCCTGACCCTCCCACTGAGCACCCACCTCCCAACACCTCCCTTATCCTATACTTACCAGCTGATGTCGAATTCTATCATCTTCTGTGGACCGAGACATGTCTGCACTCTTCAAACCCAAACCGCAAACAGTGGAATAAAGGTAAGTGCCATATAATGTATTTCACTGGTGTTTTGAACTTATGTTCATAACTTTGGCATTTTTAGGTATTTTTACACTAAATTTTCAACATGGCATTTGTGGAACCCCACCCCATAAACACTGGCACTTTCATTTTATTAAGCAGGCCTGGAGGTGATTTCTGTATCACTGCACAAAATCACCTTTTGGGACTGAATAACGACATTTCACTTTTCTATGCACATATATAACTTTGGTAAATTTAATTTTTTTTTCATTATTATATTTTCTTCTCCATCAGAACTGGCAGGTGGCTCCAGCCCCTCCCTCGGAGGGGACTCATCGCTCCAGTGGGCTTTCCCCCCACCCACCCAAGCAGTCATCCCTCATGGGCTGCCCCTCTGTGACAGGGCCGATGACAAGGGGTGCAGGCCTCCTCCCACCCCTGAAAGCCAACATCTAGATTGCTGAGGGGAGGCATGGGTGCTGCCCACCATCACAGAGCCTGCCAGCTCTGACCTTTTTCCATTTTCTCCCCAGACCACATGCACATACAACCGGTGGGGTAACTGTCTCCACCTCCGCAGAGGCAGTCTTATGCCCCATGAATGGGTACACCTCATTCTAGCATTGCACCTCTGCTGACACCCAGCTTCCACTGGGTGTCAGTCTACAGCATGGTGCTGAGTCCCCCCACCCCCAAGAAAGGAGAGCTGTCTGTGGTAGAGATGCAGCAAAGTTTCACTACACCCTCACAGTTAATGCGAAGTGCATAACTTTGAATCCACTTATAATCACTTAAAGTTTCCATTAAAAGGTTGAAATTTGCCTGTAATATACTTTGCATTAACATCGGGTTATATTTAGAGAAGGTGTCATTTGTGAGAAACAGCCCACAGATCACAAGTCTGACTGTCTGCAGGTCACATGATGCAGGGAGGACATGAATCAGGCTTAACTTTGACCTTCTGTTTGTTAGATGAGGAGCTGTGTTGAGCTGACTGTCCAGCATGTCTGTGTGTATGTATGTGTGGATTAGTAGTTATGAGTGAAGTTTAGTACTTTTGATCCCTTTTTTTTGCCATCATCCTGACTTTATTTTAAACCTCTTTCATCCTCGTGCCCTTTTGCTTTTTGTATCTGATTATGTTACTCTGATTTTCTTTTTTGTTCACTTCTTAATACTTCTATTAATTTTTGTTTCCAAATGCAGAGAGGTGGGGGTTTCTGCCGGAAGTCATGGCCCAAGGATGTGTGGTGGTGTGAGGCAAACTATTTGCCTCAGCCATGGGAACTTGTTCCCGTCCAGTGCTCCCCTCCCTGAAAATGTTGTTTCCACTGGCAGTGGAAGTGAAGTTCTAGCCACTGCTGCTTTGGATGTTAGTGATGTCAGCCAAGCAGCACCGCTGGCTAGTACTGATCGCCCCACAGCAGGCCAAGGAGCAACAACAGCAGCAGCAGGAGCAACAGCAGCAGCAGGAACAACAACAATAGCAGCAGCAGGAATAGCAGCAGCAGGAACAACAACAACAGCAGCAGCAGCAACAACAGCAGCAGCAGCAGCAGGAACAACAACAACAGAAGTAGCAGCAGCAACAATAACAGCAGCAGCAGGAACAATAGCAGCAGCAACAACAACAGCAACAACAGCAGCAGCAGGAACAACAACAGCAGCAGCAGGAACAACAACAGCAGCAGCAGAAGGAACAACAACAGCAGCAGCAGCAGCAGCAGGAACAACAACAACAGCAGCAGCAGCAGCAGAAACAACAACAACAACAGCAGCAGCAGCAACAACAGCAGCAGCAGCAGCAGGAACAACAACAGCAACAGCAGGAACAGCAGCAGCAGGAACAACAACAGCAGCAGCAGCAGCGGCAGCAGGAACAACAACAACAGCAGCAGCAGCAGCTTGTTCCCCCACCCAACTGTAGAGCAGCCAACTACATCTGGGCCCCCCCCCCCCACTGCCTGTGCTTGGTCCTCCACGTAGCTCGGCAGTGTGGCATTTTTTCACCACACTGCCAAGTGATCCAACTATGGTGAGATGCAAGATCTGTGGCATGATGGTGTATCATGGTTGCAAGGGTACCCATTTGGGAGCAGGTGGCCAGAGAATACACCTGACTGTGCACCACCATGCATAGTGGGAGGCCAAGGTGGCTGAATGAGCAGTAACTGCTCCTGCAGTGGAGGGTGCAGCACAAGAGGTGGCAGAACAGCATCATCCTGCACAGCATCCAAAGCACAGCAGAAGGGAGAGTGTTGAACAAGTGGTGGCTCCTGCAGCTGCACGCAAGTGAGACCCTTCTGAAATTACAGCCACACAGGGTGATCTTGTCGTTCTGTGGAGTGAGGTTGACTACCTAGGTCAAGACAATGTGCCAGCGGTTGGACCAAACAGAAGGTCACCAATTGCAAATCTTTGCTATGCTCCAAATTATAATTGGTCAGAACCAGACCTAATAGTCTTTTTGTTTTCTTTCTTAACATGTATTGTGTGTTCCGTCTTTATTTTTCCTCACTTTCTTTCCCCCACAAAAAATATTAAAAACACACCCAAAAAAATTATAAAGGGAAAAACAAATATAAAAAAAAATCTTGTCCTGTGCTTTCCTTCTTTTCCTACGTAATAATCTTTTTACATACAGAAAAAGTACTTAATTTGTTTCACATTAATATTTTCTTCCTGTTGAATTGTGTTAAAACAGCAGTGCAATAATATGTTAATTTTTACCTATTCGGTTTTATTCAGTTTTCAATTGTTCATTATCTATTGACTTGTATGATACCGTTCCTTCCACAACTAATTTGATTCTGCATTATAAAATGGGCATTAATGAAAGGTCAAATGTGACGACTTACCACTGGGCAGAAAGTATCACCTGATCATTCATTAATGCCCCGGTAGACCAACAGTTGGCATGCTGATTGTAAAAAGCTTTTGATTTTTTGCTTTTTATAGTTAGCTAGCCTGTTTTATAAGTGTGATAACCCACTCCAGCCCATGGGTGTATCAAAGCATTAATGCACTTACCAACTGGTTGAAGTCACACAGGCAAACCCTCGTGCCTCACAACGTACCCGGGGCACGCATTAATGCCTTGACACACCCATGGTCTGTCATGGGTTAAAGCATACTTTCTATTTTTAGATATGAAATAATAAAAGTAGTGCTCCTTTTAGTATTGTTCAGAGCTGGTTTTCCTCAATATACCCAGCTGTTTTCTAACACATACTGCTCCACAAGGTCATGGTGTTGGACCACTGCCTTCTGGATTGCATGCTAGTTCATTTTAGTCACAACAGAAATTATTTTAAATAGTAGATGAACAAAAACAGGTGGGAATACTGATGAAAACCGTCTGCAAGCCAGATTAAAGGAGTGCTCTCTTTATTATTTCAGATGTGAAAGAAAGGGATACAGCAGTCGTAAGTTGTGTAAAGAAGGGTATCAGATAGACAAGTTAGTAGATAAGTACCAATCAAAAATAGAATACAAAAGTATAGATAAAAATTGTCATCTGATTATTGCATTACTGCTGTACTTGTCATGCTATATTACTTTTTTGTTACTGTTGACTGATAAGTTTTCATAGCACACCCACAACTACAATTAAAATAACCTAACATCACATACTATTACAACCCCCCCCAAATTTCTATCTTATGTGAATGTGGCATGCTTATACTGCTGTCTTGCTACATCATTCAGCGTGCAATATTAGTGTCCCAATGAAGAATAATCACATGAGAAACAGTTCAGAAAAGCCACAAGTATTTCTTGACACACTGCACCTAGAGCCAGAACTCTGCATAAGTGTCCCAAGTGAGAAAATGGCTTGCTGGTGCCTGCTGCTGCTGTTGTCCTGCTGTTTTCTGCCGCTGCTGCTGATGTAATGTGTTGCTAAATGATGATAGCCACAGATGGCCATGGGTTGATCTATGATATGATGTTATGAGAAAGTCTTCTGCTGCGCTGACTGAAACATGCTGCACTATGTGTGTGTTTTCATACCAACAATTGTAAGTTATTGTACGTGTCACTGTCATGTTTTTTCAGAGACACTGCCATTTAATTTGTATTGAATCTTTGCTGTAATCAGTCTGTTGTATTGTTCCTTTGCAGGGAATCATCATCATACATACTCAGGGCTGGTTTTAGGACTTTGGGGGCCTCCAGCAAACTCGATGACTGGGGCCCCACAGACGGGGCCCCTCGCACACACGAGCCCCCCCCAGCAGGGCCCCTCGCGCATGCGCACCTCCAGACAGGCACCCCCAACACACAGAGACTAGTAACCTAAAGGCAAGCAATATTAATTTAGAAATACATTTATATTTGTACTATACTTGCAAAAAGTGTTCCTTCAGCTGTCACTAATTTTTCTAGCTCTGCAGCTCTCTTTCTATGCAGTCTCTCTCGACTCCTACTAATAAAATGCAGGGTATACTTCTATATATGTTACTCTAACTGACAATAATTTGGACTGAAATAAATGTTCAGAATAGAGACTCTGATAACAGATATACAAGATGACACAGTTGCTCAGTTATTGACTGTGATCATGTGTATGTTGCTGTCAGTCGGAGAGTGAGACTAAAGGCTATTCAAACCATTTATTTTTCAGTTCAAATTATGGTCCATTCCAGTCCAGACCATCTCATCTCCTAGCCAATCTCTTATATAAGTAGACCACTGACAGTATATTTACATGTACATACCTAAAAAAAGGAAGCATGGCAAGGCACTGGTCTGTCTCTGGGTGGGTGTGTAATCCTCCTCCTCCTCCTTTGGGTCTCTCTCAACACCGTGCACCAGTGGTTTTCTATGGCTGGTTTGAGGATTTGCAGGTGGCTGGCAGGCTGCTTGCTGCAGTGCTGCTGAGCTTTAAAAAATGTACAGCCTTGTTCTCAGCAAGCAGCACTAGCAGTAGCAGGCTAGCAGCAGGTCAGCAACAGCATGGCAGCAGTCAGATCAGGAACCAGGGAGGTCTGGCTGGCTCTCTCTCCTCCTCAGTCTCTCTCTCTCCCTCCAGCGTCTTTCAATAGTAATTTTCCTCCGGCGCTCTGGAACTGGTCCCTCGGCTGAATGGTTCCAAGAGCGCTGGAGGAATCACTTTTATGCTGCCGCTACTGACCTGAGGGGGGAACAACAATTGTTAGGTCCAGTGGGAGGAGGTTCGATTTTAGCCAAGGACTGTATGGAGCCCTGTGATTGGCTCACGTCATGTCAGCATGTGCAGCACAATAGAGGGAACGTGGAGAAACAAATGGCGAGCATGGCATAGGCTACAGACAGGAGGCCAACATGGAAATTTTGTTTTGGTGTTTGGGGTCCGGGGAAATCGTCGACAGCGACGGCAGGTGGCGGGCAAGTAGGACGGTGCTGGGGCCCCACATCTTCGATCCACGACCACATTAAGGTATGATTTTGTATGAGTGTCGATCCTTAAGTTGGCGTTCATGGCGTGGCCATGAGGTAGCAGGACAGCGTGGTCTGGGGAAATTGGGCAGGCGGGCTGTTTTGCTACTGTTACAAATTTGCTGGCTTGCTGCAGCTATAAAATGGAAACAGGGGAATCTGAATGCTGTGCAGGGGTACGTTTGGCTCTTTGGCTGTTTATTCCCCAAGTACAATATCTCCGGACTTGTCTCGCAACTCGCTATGTGTTAGTGCTATTTGGGGGCCTCCTGCAGTCATGGGATACATTTGGGGGCCTCCAGCGGCCACGGGGTTGGCGGGTGCCTAACACCGGCCCTGTACATACTGAATGTTTCCACTTCACTGGTGTGTTGGCCATGGTCACATTCACATGTCATACATATATGCTGCCATGTAATGTGGTACTGTAAAATAATTTTTTTTGGGGGGGGGAATACTGCTAGGAGTGAGTGAATTATAAGCATTTCTCATTACTGTTCTTTTCTTTTACATTCTCAGGTTAGAGCACACAGATTCACGACCTTAGTGATAAAACCATGTTGCGCCACACATGTGTTCCACATGTGTCTGATTGTTGACTTCTTCTATACAAACAATGTCAAGCCATGAATTAATTAATTTTTTTTTTTGGGGGGGGGTTGCATGCATCATTAGAAAACAATTTTCATTAATATTTTTGTCTTCTTTCCAGGTCTTCAGTGTAGCCAAACTGTTGTTCATGTTCAGACTGGAACATACCACCCGTCCAAAGTACCTCAATGCTACCTGCAAACAGATGAAGAAGAACTTATTCTGAGTTCATTCCAGTACCCCATTCAGTATCAGTATCCATTGGAGCTGTTCCTGTCTTTTGTTGTAGCCATCATCTGGCCTGTATGTCACTGCTGTTAAATACTTTACACCTGCAGAAAACAAGGGAAACCAAAAAAGAGGAAAGTAGCCTTCACAGTCCTCAATGCCGGAGTTGTACCCACTTGGAAATTCATTTTCCATGACTGCATCAGCAACCTCAATGGTACACTGTTTGACGCTTCCACCAGGATGGTCTGCTTTGCCCACATTATTCAGCACCACCATCATCATCGTGTCTGCTGGGTACAAACATAGATGTGATTGTCCTACCTGATATGTGACCTTCACACGGTGTGATTCATGATCATGAAGATGACCATGAAGAATGTTATTCATCTCATGACTCGTGACATGAGTCATGAACTTGGCACTGGCAATGCTTCTCAGAGCACCGGAAACTGGATGGAGTTGAGCTTACACAAACATTTGCCACTGAAAATTTGAAATACCTATGGCTGCATGTCCCTGAACTGTACAATGTTCACACTGAGATTATATCTATTGGATAAAATAGATCCAGCTTGCTGTGAGAACAAAGATTCAAGTCCATCTGCTAGTAGGGCATCCAGCAGAACATGAACACTAACAGAAGCATCGTACTGGACCAAGGATCTTGAGTGACATGACATGATGACTGGGTGTCCTCCTGATTCATGACAAAACTGAAGATAAAAAAAACAGGGTTGGACCCAAAAATATTGAAGTGGTGTGACTCATGATGACCATGAAGAACGTGATTCACCATGATGTGAGTCATGAACTTGGCAGTGGCAGCGCTTCTCAGAGCACCACCACTGGTTCTCTGACCACTACTGGAACATTCAAAGTCATCCTCCTCATGCCTGTAGTAAACCTCCAGTGTTCATTCACAACTTTTACCTACATGACAACTTGCTATTACTTGATGACTGGCTGGCAGATTTTATTTCAGACACACACACAGAATTTATTTCACACACCACCTGTGCTAAGAGTGATGCTGCAGGCACTGATGCTACCCACACAGATTCAAGGACCTTGCCTGGCCTAACCTTCTCTGACACAGTACTTTTTCCTTTCAAGGATTTTTTTTTTTTGTTTATTCCATGTGATGTGATGGAATGCCCTGCCCACAGAGCCAAAGCTTATACCACCCTAACTTTATGTGGCTTATACACCACAGTCAGAAACACCTTTGCCTGACCGAGTCTTTGTGGGCATTTTTTTAGGATTACACAGAGTCACCAAGAAAAGAAAATGTTTATTGCAAAAGGTGATTTTTCTAATTTTGTGGGTTGCTAACAAATTCAAGAGAATTCACAAGACAGTACAATGCCAAAAATACTGCAATTGGTATGTTTCTTTATTATGCATTTTTCTTTTGGTTAAATGCTATAATATGCAGTGAGAGACAGTATTCACGGTACTATGGGGAAACACAAGATAGTGGTACAGTGACAACAATTTCAACAGACTGAATGCAGACAATTAACAGCAATGTTATATTTATTCAGTTTTTGGTGGATGGGAAGCCAAAAAAACAACAACAGTGACTTCCAGATGGAAATTGAGTACTAAAGAGATGTAATTGCACAGGCACAAGACCTTAACCAGTCTTCAGAAATCCAAAAATGGAACAACAAAACCTTATTTTGCTGAGAGGTGGGATTTACAGCAGTAGCTAGATAGAGGCAGGAAAAAACACTGCAGATGAGCTAAGAAATTAAGGCCCTGTCCACACTGCCTTCTCGGTAACGTTACAGAGCGGCTAAACCATTACGGGGTTTTGTTAAAAAGGTTCGCGTCCGCATCTTTAATGTTACCGCTACCATTTTTGGATCCCATCTCAAGACCTGTTAGGAGGTAGTCTTGAGATCAGAATGAGAACCATTACACAGTTGGTAATGGTTTGCTTACCAGTGCGGATGCTCGTCTGCTAGGTGAAATGGTCCTCCTTGCTACCAGAATACCGCAGAATGTGAAATACCGTTCTTAAAACCGGCAGCAAACATGGATAATTTTCATCAATACAGACACAACAGCACCAGTCTGTAACATTTTCAAAAACGTTACCATTGCAGTACAGATGCATCGTCATGGTAAAGGCAGTAACATTTTTGAGAACGTTACAGCACAACATGTTGTAGTGTGGACAGGGCCTTAGAGTACTGTTATTACTGTGGTACAAAAAATGCATCTGACGGCGTGCACACAGACTAAAGGTAATGCGCAGATACTTTAACAGTTCAGTAAACTACAACAGACTTTTAAACAGACGGACAAAATTGCACAGCAACACAGCAAACAACAAAAACTGATAAAAACTTACTAGAAGTATTACTGTGTGTGCCTGAACACCCAAATACTAAAACACTAGCCAACAACAGTTGGAAAGACTGCCTTTCTCACTGTGAATCTCCCTTCTACAACTCAGATCCGCCTCTTCCTCGAAGTACACTTCTACAGTGTCTATCAGTACAGAGACTGAATGTACTAAATTAACATTTAATATTCACATAAAATCAATAAATGCTTGATAATATAAACACACAACAGTTTACTACAATCAATGTACTAAATTCTGACACAACATTTTGTCACAAAAATCAAATCAAATCAAATCGATCTTTATTTGTAAAAGGCGCCTTTCCAAAACCAAGGCGCCTGTACATTGCATGATAAAATAATAAATAATTAAAACAATATTAAAATAGACTTGACAACAGCATTCAAAAATCATTATATGCTAGGCTGAAAAGATAAGTTTTTAAAAATGCCTTTTTAAAGGTTTTTTGATGGTTTGATTCTCAGAGCTCTGAGAGCAAACTGTCTCCAGCTTTCCACTACACACACTACCCTGAACTGAGGCTGTGGAAGACAATATAGAGCCCATGTGGCCTTACATTCCATAAATCACTGCAAAATTCACCATAAGGATCAAAAAATAAAGGCAAAGTAGCTCAAAGTCCATAGAAAACAATAGGAATTTAGCATTACTTTGAGATGCAACTTTATTCGCTTTGCTTTGTAGAATATTACATGAAATTCAGGTACTACACGAAATACTATGCATAGTGAATTTTATGCACTTCACCCACTTCTAGTCAGCATACGCTCAATCCTTCCTCATCCCGGCCAACCCCTGAGCAACCCGAGTCTGTTCCCGAACTTGCGTGAGGTAAGGTGTCTAGCGCTTCTGCCCTCTGCGCTACTGGGCCAGTGTAAATGTTAATATTTTGACCCTAAATTTTCAACATAGCCATTTTTTACACCACCTTATGACCAGTATAGCTGTCATTTTTCACATCCTGTCCAAAGCGTGTTTTTGAACCTGTGGTGTGGAATGACATTTTGGCATGGATTTGAAAATTGTTTTACCCTATGGGGTTTATGAGGTAAGGTCATAAGAAGACTATGTTGAAAATTTGGGTCGAAATATGAAAAAATGCCAAAGTTATGACCATTCATTGCAATTTCACTACACCCCTCTCGTAGATTTGGTTTGCTGGCCAAGGCACCTAGCTTTACCTGAGCTCTTTCCTTCTAAGATTGCTTGAAAGGACAGAGCAGAGAACCTTACCAGAGCAAGGAAAAAGGATTAAGACTTCTTTTGGCTAAGCAGATTTACTGTATGTTGTTATTTTTATTTTGTACTCACAGGGATTGCTACTGTTTGTTGCTAACATTTCATTGCTTTATTTTTCTCTGATTCAGATTATTGTTGCTGGTATACCTTCTGCATTATTGCAAGGTGTGCCTACAGGTGTTTGCTAACAGATTACTGCTGTAATCGTCTGATTCCAATTGTTTTTTGCAAGGTATATCTTCTGTTACTGCTTTATTTTTCTCTGTAGCAGTGTTTCTTACAGGGTATATCTTCTGTGAAGTTATTACAGGTGGTGCTTTATAGGTTTTACAGTTTTATCTAACATTAGGATAAGCTTTCAGAGTTACTGCATTTGTTGTTGACTGATTGTTTCTGCTCTTACCTACTTGTTCTTTCATCCGTGGTTGTTCTTTTTTCGGCAGGGGTAGGGCCCAGCCACCCACCCCCATCCCTAACCACCCCACACTACACTCCTTTTATAGGGTACCACAGTTGTGACATTTTCTGTGGCAAAATAGGAAGGGGCAGATCAGTGGGGCATCCACAAGGTGAGATCATTTACAGGGGCACTAGTAATTTAACTTGTTATTACAAGTTATACGAAAACAAAACACAAAATCAAACCATTACTTGTATTTTTTTTTCCTTATAATTACTCTGACCAGGTTATAAACTCAGCAACTTATCTGGAATGGATATCATTAACTGCAGGTACTGTGGAACACTTTTCAGAAGGACAGTCTTACAGGATTTAGGACACTGTCCTACATGCTGGGCCATTGGAGATCTCAGAGCTCAGCTCCGGACAGCATGGGCAGAGATTGCACACCTCAAATTTCATATTCAAGAGGAAATACATTATAAGAACCACCTGCCATTTCCCCAACATCCAACAGAAGAACCTCGACCGCAGAGGGTAGTTGGTCCAGGAGGTTGGCAGGTGGTTAGAAGGGGCAAATCGGGTGCCTCATCACTTTATGCTCTCCAACATATTACCTCCAAAAACCATATAGACACTACAAACAGATATCTGCCTCTATCTCTGAAATCAAACAAAGGGGCAGAGGACACTGCAGAGCAGGACACTGCAGCACAGGAGCCAGCACAACAAAACTCGCCCAAAACAGGAACCAAAACAAAAAAAGCAAAAAGGAAATCCGAAACACTTCTGATCATAGGAGACTTCATGATTCCAAATGACCAAACTCTGGCCAGTGGAAAATCTGGCCAGTGGAAAATCATGTACTCAAATGCTCACAGTCTGGGAAACAAGACCCCAGACCTGCAGGCAATAATGACGGAGGCTAAACTGGACATAGTAGCCATTACTAAGACATGGTTCACCAGTAACCACACTTGGGAGACTTCAGTATGGCTATGTACTGTTCAGAAGAGACTAAGGAGAAAAGGAGTGGGGTGGAGTGGCTCTGTATGTCAATGAAAATATCAAAGCTACAGAAATTCAGAATACACATAAGGAGCCAGAAGAGCTGTGGGTCACCCTGGAAACAGGAAATGGGACAACCATAAGAACTGGCAATGTCTACAGGCCTCCAGACCGGGGGGGGACATAGACACAGTATTGTTAGAAGATATACAAAACATGACAGCTAAAGGGAAGGCTCTGATAATGGGAGACTTCAACATGCTGGATACAGATTGGTCAATACCAGCAGGAACATCTATCAGAACTGAACACATGGTGGATTCCCTGCAGGGGGAGGGCCTCAAACAACTGGTACAACAACCCACAAGAGACAGGGCTATCCTAGATCTAGTACTGACAAACAGGTAAGGGATTACAGATCTCCAGGTAGAAGGTCACCTGGGGCCAGTGACCATCACATGGTATGGTTCAATTTGGCCACTACATCTAAATCATCCCATTCCAAGGCAAAAATATGGGACTTCAGAGGAGCTGACTTTGATAAGATGGCCAACAGAGTTAAGCTAGCCCTAGCAAAAAGAAACACAGGGGAGGGGGTACAGGCAAAGTGGGCAAGCAGTAAAGATGCAATACTTGAAGCAACATCCTATTGTGTTAGACAGAAAAGAAAGTGCAAAAGAAGAAGGAAACCACTTTGGTTCTCAAATACAGTAGCAGTAAAGGTCAGAGCCAAAAGGCTGGCCTTCAGGAAATATAAGGGAACACAGCGGGATGAAGATAGGGAGGCATTCTAAACTTCCTTAAGGGAAGCAGGGAAGGCAGTAAGGCAGGCAAAGTCCCAAACTGAGGAAACACTAGCACGAACAGTAAAAGAAGGTGACAAGACTTTCTATAGATACATTAGTGAAAGGAGAAAGTCCAGAGGGGGGTATTGCTAAGCTCAAAGGAGAAAAGGGGGCATGTGAGGAGGAGGATCCTGTAAAAGCATCTATCCTAAATAGATACTTTTGCTCAGTATTTACTAAAGAGAAGGTAGGGCAGAGCCAACAACTCAGCATCATGGACACAGGGGGGGAGTGAGGTAAGCACTACTCCCTTCACAAAAGAAAGGGTCCTACAACAGCACGCTAAGCTCAGTGTGGACAAGGCAATGGGACCAGATGGCATACATCCCAGGGTACTTAAGAAGCTAAGGGTGGAACTAGCAGAGCCATTAGCAGAATTGTTTAGTGAGTCTCTGAGCATAGGAGAGGTCCCAGAAGACTGGAGAAGGGCTCATGTGATCCCGCTCCACAAGAGTGGTAGCAGGGAGGAGGCTGGGAGCTACAGACCAGTCAGTCTTACCTTAGTAGTGGGCAAGATCATGGAGGCACTCCTTAAGGAAAGGATAGTGCAAGATCTGGAATCCATAGGGGCACAGGATCCAAGACAGCATGGGTTTACAAAAGGAAGGTACTGTCAAACTAATCTCATAGATTTCTTTGACTGGGTAACCAGAGTGGTGGACCAAGGGGGAGCAGTTGATGTCACTTACCTTGACTTCAGCAAAGCTTTCAACACTGTTCCACATAGAAGATTGATAAATAAGCTGGGTAGGCTCAGGGTGGGTCAGAAGTTGGTCAACTGGGTGGCAAACTGGTTGACGGGCAGAAAACAGAGAGTGGTGGTAAATGGTATACAGTCAGAAGAGATGTAAGTCACAAGTGCGTAACTCAGGGATCAGTCCTGGGGCCAGTCCTCTTCAATATCTTCATTAGTGACATTGCAGATGGACTAGAGGGTAAGGCTTGTCTGTTTGCAGATGACACCAAGATCTGCAACAGAGTAGATGATCCAGATGGGGTGGGCAGAATGAGAAGAGATCTGGATATACTAGCAAAATGGTCAGAAGAGTGGCAACTGGGATTTAATGCAAAGAAGTGCAAGATCATGCACATAGGGAAGAGAAACCCTGAAGCCACCTATAGGCTGGAAGGGGAGTTGCTGGCAGTCACAAAGGAAGAAAGAGACTTGGGCATCATCATCACCGATGACCTGAAATCATCCAAGCAGACCTCTAAAGCAGTAGGTAAGGCTAGGGGGATGTTAGGGTGTATTAGTAGGGTATCACAAGTCATAAGAGGGAGGTAATAATCCCTCTTTACAAGACACTGGTTAGGCTCTCATCTGAGTACTGCGCAGTACTGGAGGCCACACCTTCACAAGGACATTAACCAAATTGAGGCAGTCCAGAGAAGGGCAACCAAAATGGTGCAGGGATTGCATCAGAAGACATATGAGGACAGATTAACGGAGCTCAATATGTATACCCTTGAGCAAAGGAGGGAGAGAGGTGACATGATCGAAACATTCAAACACCTTAAGGGCATTAACAAGGTGAAAGAGTCTAACATGTTTAAATATAAGAAAAATAGCAGGACAAGAGGACACAGCATGAAACTAGAGGGAGGCCGATTAAGGGGAATGTGAGGAAATTATTTTCACAGAAAGGGTGGTGGATGCATGGGAACGCCCACTCAGGAAGTGGTGGCTATGAATACAGTGCAGGGCTTCAAACAGGCATGGGATAGGCATAAGGGAGCGCTACAGATGAGTATGAATAGATAGGCCACTGACAGAACAAAGGCCGATGGCACATTTATAAGGTAGAAAAAGAAATGGGCAGACTGGATGGGCCTTGCGGTCCTTATCTGCCATCAACTGCTATGTTTCTATGTTCCTATGTAACTTTAGAAATTTTAAATATTTTGACCCACTATTTTCAACATAGCCTTATTATTACCCCACCTCATGTATGTCACATCTGTTATTTTTCAAATCCTGCCCAAAATGTGTTTTTGCACCTGTAGCATGGAATGGCATTGCAGTTGTGCCGAATTACATTTTGGAAGGGATTCAAAAGGTTTCTGTACCAGATACATGAGGAGGGGGAATAAGGTGACTATGCTGACAATTTGGTCACTGTTGTCCTATAAATGGAAGCACAGGGCCCATATGGCCATGCCCTCCCACAGCTACATACATGTATGCATCTACGGAGGGATAGGAGTGCAGTGCCTGGAGGGCCATATGCTCCGACAAACAAATAAGGACGTGATTACACTATCTCTAAAAGTAAGGAAACAAATTGCCCAAAAATCTTGTTAAGGCTCTAGTTAGGGTTAAAGCCATAAAAGTAGGTTAATGTGGTGTTAAGTTTTCCAACTCTAACTCCCCACACTGCACACAGTAACAGGCATCAGGGTGTGTCCCTTGGGGTCATCAGCCCTAATGTTCACCCCATTCTTCTATACTGTACCCATCTCAGCTTATTTACTTATGGAATGGGGTAAGCGTTAGGGCTGATGACCCTAAGGCACAGCCCCGTCTGTTGGTATGTGCAGGCTGGGCGTGGAGTGTTAGGGCTGAAAACCCTAATGCAACATTTCCCTACTTTTGTGGCTTTAACTCTAACTAGAGCATTAACAACATTATTTGCAACGTATATATGTAATAGATAATCCACTCTAGGTTGTGCTCTGGCGTACACATGCCTTTGTGTGTGCTGGTATGCACGAGGCCACAGGCCGAGTGAGTTCAGTCACCCAAGTCGTGTGTATATCAAAGGCAACTGCACACACTAAAGTGGGTTAGCTATCTTATAAAATGGGCAAAATTGTTTTGGAGTGGGGTGAAAGTGCAGGTGTACAGTCGTGCTCCGATACATGCATGGTCATATGGTATGTTTCATCCAATCAGGTGACAGCATTTTCCCTACCCATTTTATAAATATATATGTGTGTATATACTATATATATATATATATATTATATATATATCTGTATATCTATATATATATATATATATATATATATATATATATATATATATATTCATTCCCTTACAGTGGGAACCACAGTGCAAAGGCCTTTCTCCAGTTCCCAGGAACTGATAAGGAACTGGAGAAACTAACATAAAATACAAATAAAACACTAAATAGCACCCCAACTAAAGGAGAGTATTGAAAACCAATGTAACTGCTGGAATAAAATAATAAACTGTGCAAATAGCTCTAAAGATGCGAAGGCAACTTTGGGGCATCTTCTTCCTTGGGTGGAAAAATAAATCTGATGTTAGTGGGCAGGTGTGAGCAGGACCACACAGCAGAGCATGAATTCCTTTCAAAGGCTCCATAACTAGAAGAAAATTCTAGTCTCCAAACTAGAAGAAAATTCTAGTCTCCAGGGTAGTTCATTTCAGGAGAATGATTGCAGTTGTTAAGCACAGTGAGGGATTCCTGGGGCTTGAAGTGTATGTCAGCACTGCACTTTTGAAGTGCACACATGCTACCTTGATTGTGGTTTTATGCAGGGGGAACTAAGATGTCGATGTTATGTCTTAATTCTACTTTTCTTTGCTTGAACAGAAAAGGAGTGAGGAGAACAAAATAAAGTGATGGGGCTATGTGTGAAGAGACAGAATAAGTGAAAACGGTGTTTTAAATTGTTGTGACTGGTGGGGAAATGTGAAGCTCTGCTAAACTTAAGGTTAGCAAGCAATGTGAGACGGCAGTAGGGAGGGCTGGGGGTATACTGGGATGTATAGGGAGAGGCATCATCAGCAGAAAACAGGAAGTTGTTATCCCTCTGTACAGACAGTTGTGGAGATCCCATCTGGAGTACTGTGTCCAGTTCTGGAGACCCCGTCTCCGCAAGGGCATAGACAGGATAGAGGCAGTCCAGAGGAGGGCAACTAAAATGGTGCAGGGTCTGCAAGAGAAGCCGTCTGAGGAGAGACTAAAGGAACTTAATATGTATACCCTTGAGGAAAGAAGGGAGAGGGGGACATGATAGAAACTTTAAGTACCTCAGTGGAATCAACAAAGTCCAAGAGGGTAGCATCTTTCAGAAAAAGAGACTTGCAAGAACAAGGGGACACAATTTAAAGATAGAAGGAGGGCGGTTCGGGGCAATATGAGGAGGTATTATTTCACAGAGAGGGTAGTGGATGCATGGAACAGCCTTCCTGAGGAGGTTGTGGGGTCTAAAACTGTAGGAGAATTCAAGAATGCATGGGACAGACATCAGGCAATTCTTGTGGGGGGTAGGAAGAAATAGGCTGTTGGTTAACTAGGATCTGCGGCCTATCCTGTAGGTAGGTAAATGGGCAGACTAGATGGGCCTAACGGTCCTTATCTGCCATCAAAGTCTATGTTTCTATGTTAAGCTGTGCATGCTTCAGGTTGGCCTGAGCAGGGAGGGATTTGTTTTGTGGTGTGCAGTCATCTCCATGCCTGCCCAAGACATAATGATATTATTGTCAGATAACCCCACTATCTCTAGAGCTCAGCAGTCAATTCAAATTCTAGAAATATTCTTGTCTTTGTATCATTTTTGTACACACACACACACACACACACACACACACACACACACACACACACACACGGTTTGAGATGCTATATAAACACCAGGATTAAAGTAATTATACACCCCACCCCATACATTGTTTTCCATTTTAGAATATACATACAGGATTGAATTGCTCCTGAACACATCACCAGGCTATTCTACTTGCCTGGGTGACTACATTGTGGTTCTGCCTTCCTGGTAGCAAATGTTATCTTCCTGACCTAAATTTATGAAGAAATACATTACATATAACAAATGCAACCCAATCATGATGCATGGGTTATGGTAATTTTCCTTGTTCTTTTCCATGACATCGTAATTTGTGTGATCTTCACTCTTGTGAATTATGGACATTGGGCAATGAACTCTGAAGACTTCCACCCATTTATCATGATCAGGTAGTGGTTATCACATAATTATTTCCCCTTAAAAAGGGACACACAGAGAGTTATCAATGAAATAAAAGCCAGTGGAAGCAGTAAGACATGAAAGGGTGTTGGCAGTACTGTGGCAACTGCATGCCTAGGGGCGTACTAAGGCATGAGCACATAGGGCAAGTGACTTCAGCCCCTGAAAGAGTGGTTGCCACAGTATTAGCAATACCCTGGAGTGTCTTATGCACTTATACAATGTGTTATGAGGAATATTATTAAAATAAAAGCAACTTAAAACAATACTCATTGCTAGTACTGGCACCATGCATGGGTTCTGTCCAATCAGGATGCAGGGATTTCTTTACTCATTTTATAATGTAATCTAAAACAAAATAAAACACTAAAAAAGAAAATAAAAATACAAAGGATGTGGCATATGTCAAATACAAAATTTGTTGCAGTGGAATAACACATGTGTCCCCACATGAGTGGTAGGACCCTCATAACTAACTTCTGGCGTCAGTATGGTGAATTATGTATTCCCTATAGCCTATACTCTACTGCCAAACAGAAGCTATTGCAAGACAGTTTCTAAGATGTACAAAACAATAGCTATGCTTGTTTCTGAATACATATATTTTGCCTTGCTAGTGACTGTACACCTCAACAAAAACCAATACTGTATCTGTTTAGTATTCATCCTTGATGGTGATGGTCACTGAGTGAATATTAAGACTTAAACTATGATTAATAGCAGTCTTGCCTTTTCATTACAGTAACCCAACAAAGGTTAAACATATCATTTTCAGTGGTGTGTTTTTTTGTACCCTATCATATAGCTGGGAAAAAAAGTAAAGTACGGGAGGTCAAGTGACTTTCTCAATGTTACCCAGTAAGCCAGTGACTGTGGTGGAATCTGAGCCTGTGACCTCCTGGTGCACACTGCTGAGCTCTAACCAATTAAAATATGTTCCTTCTAGCATCAGGTAGGAATAGCTATAGTATAATCACCCAACACCTGGCTTCAACCTAACGGTATAGAACACATCCGAATCTTAATGACCCACATGCATTGACATTACAGATTCTGTAATTTATTGAAGATGCTTCAGTATAGCAGCCAGTAAGTTAGGATTCATTACACTGCAAAATCATCCAGTTGTAGTACTAAACTGCATGAGCCTCATCAACTATACATGGTGTGTGTGAATGTTTCACTGTGCCCAAAGGCTTCATAAAAGCCATGCAGCACTCAGTGCACTTCACCGTCAAAGTGAAAATACTAGCATGCATAGTGAGGAGACCAAGGCTGAGCAGAATCCTGCAGCAGATGTCCCCAAAGTACCAGTTCTGCACAAAATAGGTGCACACAATGAAAGGGATAGGAGAGATGTACAGCAGATCTACCATGTTCAGATTAATGATGAAGACATACATTGAGGCAGTGTATCAAATGGAGTGACACATCACGACCAGTGTGTACACATTACCTGTCACTCTGTCCATGTACATGAAAGACAGAACAATTCCGAAGGTAGAGTTGATGATAAGTTCATTCATGGAGTTCACAGCCTCCTCTCCCATGTTACAGGAGAACTTCTTGGAGATGCTGTGATTCATGGTGTCTGGGACTGACTGTAGGATGGAGGGGACAGTGGATAGTCACTCTAGAGCCCACGGTACTTACAAAGTAGAGATGGAGCTGTGGCTGCTGGAGAAAGAAACTGGCAAGAAGGATGCCCTTGGCTCTTCATGGCACCATGCCCAGCGCTTCCTTCATTTACTAAAATTCACAAGCCCCCAAATCCTGCTCAGTGCACAAGTCCCACCACGCACCTGCCTCCTTTCACAGGATCCCATCTCTCTGTGATCTCCAGGAGCTCTTGGTAGGAAATCATGGTAATCTCTCCCACTTAATAGTTTCCCTTATGACTTTATTGCATACAGGACAAATGCCTTAGAATGATACTGACCAAGCTGGCCCGGTGGTGCTGAGGGTTGAGGCGCTGGACACCACACCTTGTGCCATGCTGATAACCAAGGTTCAGGAATGACTTCAGGTCACCGGTGAGCTGGCTGGGGGGAAGGCTGGAGCAGGATTTTCCCTCCAGGGGTGGATGCCTGCTCCTCCATCGTCCTGCTCCCATTGGGTGGAGGTCCAATGGGTGCTCAGGTGGCAGGAGCGGTGACGCAACTCTGGGGTGGGGTGAAAGGGGTCATCGGATCCTGGCATGCATGTGCACCTCCACCCACATGTGCTCATGTGTATGCTGTGACCCCAGGAAGGGGAGAAAATGTTAACATAAGAAAATTGTATATGAAAAAAAAAAAGAAAGATACTGACCATCCATCTGAATGCCACCATTATTTCTGCAATAGACACTGGGTTTAGTAAATTCTAACTTAAGCGCATCTCCTCAGATATAATCTTCAGGACTGTTCTTTGTATTCCTAGGGAGGTACTGGGGTATGATAGTCAGCATCAACGAATTTGCTACTGAGTGTAGTTACTTCTTTAAAATGTTTTATCACTGCGCTTCTTACAAAGAAGTGAAAATGACATTGGCTTCACTGAGAAAGAAATGCAAACACACTATGAACAGGGAAATGAGGGAAATTCATCTTTCCAAACTCCTCTTTGTGAAGGGTGGAGATACTGTAATACTTTAGAAGCGGGATATTCAGACTGCGCCAGGCTGTGGCACAAGCCTGTGCGCAGCGCAACATGGCTGCACAGGGGCATTGACAGGGTGATATTCTATGGAGCTGCACCATGGCACAGCATCACTGAATATCGCACCTTGGCCACCCGCAGTGTGCATGGCACAGTGGCACTGCACCAGTGCAAGTGGCCACAGTGGAGCAGGGGGATGCGCTAGTGCAAGTTCTGTTGCGCTATGCGCAACAACTGCGATATTCAAAAGTGCACATGCAAATGGGGCCATAATGTATGCAAGATGCAAATGGGGCCATTTGCATGCAGGTGCTCTGATCCCCACGACTTGTGCCTGATGCCCTGCCAGGCTGCAGCCATCGGGGACCGACACCCCCTGCACAAGCAGCAAAGTGCCCCACTGTCTGATTGCGGGCATACATTGCATTATAAAAGTCCCATATCCCTGGTGGTCCAGTGGACTGCCCCCAGCCTGATCACAGGCATATGTAATAACAAAAAGAGATCCAAAATCCCTGGTGGTCGAGTGGACCATGTCCAGCCCGACCGAGGGCATATGTTTCACAATGGAACACACCAAGCCATTCCTGGTGGTCCAGTGGTACCACCCTCTCCACCTGCCCACTGAGCCCCAGCACCCCCCCCATCAGCGGTGGGTGGCAGCTCCCCACTCACCAGCACCCCGACGCCCGCTGACTGACTGCGTATGGTAGAGCTGTACACCCATTGGTCCAAAGCATGGGTCAATGGGTGTACAGGCCGTACAGACACACAGTCCAGATCTGTGAATGATTCATTCACAATCTGACTGTGACGGTACGGTACCATGCCCATTGGCCCACACTGTGGACCAATGGGCATACAGCCCTACCGCATACAGTCAGTCGGTGGACGGAGGGTGGCTGGTGGGTGGGGAGCTGCCACCTGCCACTGACGGGGGAGCGGGTGCTGGGGCTCAGTGGGTGGGTGGGGAGGGGTACACTGACCACCAGGGATGGCTTGGTGTGTTCTATTGTGAAACGTATGCCCATGATCAGGCTGGAAGTGGTCCACTGGACCACCAGGGAGTTTGGACCTCTTTTTGTTATTACATATGCCCGAAATCAGGCTGCAAGTGATCCACTGGACCACCAGGGATATAGGATGACTATCTTTCACAAATGCCTGCGATCAGGCTGCGAGCGGTCCACTGGATCACCAGGGATATTGGACCTTTTATTCTATTACATATGCCTGCGATCGGGCTGCAAGCGGTCCACTGGACCACCAGGGATATGGGACCTTTTCTTCTATTACAGATGCCTGTGATCGGGCTGCGAGCAGTCCACTGGACCACCAGGGATATGGGACTATTAATTATAACAAATGCCTGCAATTGGGTATGGGGCACCACCACAAAGGTGCCACCAGAGCTCGGGTGGCCACCCACAGGTGGCAGCTGCCATGTTGCACCCTGCAATATGGCAGCTCACCTGTGGGTGGCCAGCTATTGCTCCTTTCCTTTTTTGCTCACCTGTGTGCAGCGCAGGTAGGGGTTGCACATGCATGGGCTCAGCACATCCCGGGCTGAATATCAGGATGTGCAGAGTATGCATGGGCATGCCCCCTCACCTGTACCACATACATTACTGATGTGCTCCGGTGCATCAGGATTTGTGCCAGGCTCAATCCCCCTTTGAATATCGCGCCGGGTGCCTCAGTGCATTGTGCATGGCACAACTGTGTTGCGCCATGTGCAACCCTTCTGAATATCTCACCCTAGAAGTTTAAGGACTCCAAAGCTACATGGCCCTACATTTTATGCTACCAAAATAAAAAAAAGGACTACACTTTGGCTTATGTTTTCATGCCCATACCCCATACACCCCACACAGTTCATTTAATTTAATTCCATGTCACTCTCCATAGTGATGCCTGATTTTGCCTACAATATAATCTGAACTGGGAAGAAATGCGTGGCTCCATGCACTATTTATTTATTCAAGTCTTGGATTACAACCTTTGAGCTGGGAGCTCATTTACGAAGGTTCCACGTCAGGCATACAATAAGCATTCATGAGGTACAATCAAGCTGCATTGAGAGGTAACATAGCAAATAACGAAGGTGGTATAGTCTTGAAGCAGAAGATTCAGGCATCTGCTAGGTATATACTGGTATAATAAAATGGGTAAGAACAGGTTACTGAGGTAGTAAAAAACATAAAACAAGGGTGGTGGCAAGACTTAGGTTGTAAATGGAAGTACAGAAAGCTCGGGATGGTTGATTGAGACATAGGAGACAGAGGGTTTCATGATGCAAGTAGTTGGCAAAAGGTTGGGAGTTGGGAGTGGGCAAGGCTGAATCCCATTGTCGAATGTGAGGGGTGGGGGGTGGTAGTAGGTGGAGACAGAGCTAGGCTAGAGTAGATGGGTGGGATGAGGCTAGAGCAGGGGGGGATAAGAGAATGGAGGAGAGGGGGTAGAGGGGACAAGGAGAGAGCAGGAAGGAGAGATGGAGAGAATGGAGAAGAATAAAGATAGAAACAAAGAGGGAAGTGGTAGTAGAATGGACTGTGACAAGTGCAGGGAGGGTACATAGGTGGAGATATGAAGTGCAAGGAAGGGTCAAGGCAGGATCTTGACATAACACAGGCATTATGTGGGACAGGTACACCTCATTTGGCAAACAAGGTGGGCAGGGAACATTGACTTGAAAGAACTGATTCTAGTTCCTGCAAGCAGTTATCCAAAAATTGTGCCATGAAAGTGGTTGTGCCTACCTTGTGATACAGTCCAAAATCATTTTTCCATTTCTAGGAATCCTTTCATTTTGTATTTGATAAGAAAAAAAAGCAAATGAAAAAGGATTGGAAATGAGTCATGAAAAAGGATAGACAAAAAAAAAACACATTTTGGGGTAATTTTCACAGCACTGAAGTGCAGAATCCACGTAATGGGGTCCTGATGAGCAAGAAAACGGTGTTGCTGTCTCTGGAGGATGTTATTTTTTTTTGGGGGGGTTACTTTTTTTTGTATGAAGAAAACAGAAAAAGATGGCAATATACAAAAAATGTTTTTTTCTCATGAGAAAGGATTCACTCATATGAAAAAGGATCCTTTTTCATATGGCCCAATTTTTTTTTCATTCCATGCAGCTATCCTGAAAGTGTCTACTAAGCGTGCTTTGAACCAAAATGTTAAAATTTAATAAATTTGGAACGGATTAATATTTTTTCACCAAACCAGCAAAAGGCACATCTATGGGCCAAACCCTTTCTACCCTGAAAATATCAGACCAAATTTCCAAACCATCTGGGCGCTAGAGGTGGACAAAAAAACCCAGAAAATAAATAACTTTTTTCCCACTATCCTGATCTCAGAATCTGCACATTCAATTGGAACAAAAGTTGGCTTGTTAAGAGATTTGCCCCATAAGACAGTGATTGTAAAATTTCATGCAAATCCTTTAAAGGGTTGTGAAGTGATTAAAATACAACATTTGGAGTTAAACATTAAGGCCCAGATATTCAAAAGGGTTGCGCCATGCGCAAGTCCAAAATGCGCCATTCTGCGATATTCAGCAGGAGGCAGTTACGCCACTGGCACCAGGTTGCGCTAGAGAGCAATGCAAATGAATGCATGCTCAACAGGAGGGGGAGGATCCATGCATAACCTGCGCAACCCGATATTCAGTCGGGTTGCGCAGAGTTGTGCATGCGCAACCCCCAACCTGCGCCCGCATGCTTGAGCCAAAAAAGGCTTAAGTCAAGGGCCACCCACAGGTGAGCTGCTGCATTGCAGGGCGCAACACAGCAGCTGCCACCCTGGCTGGCCCCTCAACTCACTCCTGTGCCCCCCACCAGCCCGATCACGGGCAGTACAGGAATGTCCCCCACACCTCCCACAGCCCGATCGCTGCAGAATCCTGCATAAACCCCCATGATCATTCACAAATCTGGACTGTCATATGGTATGGGCTGCACGCCCATTGGCTGTAGCTCTGCACCAATGGGCGTGCAGCCCTACCGACAGTCAGTCGGCGGGCGGGCGGGTGGCAGGCGGGTGGATGCTGTCGCCCGCCGCGGCGGGGAGCGGGTGGAGGGGCTTCGGGGTGGGTGGGGGATACTCAGACACCAGGGAGATGTTTGGGGTTCTGCGAGACATTCTGCCCGCAATCGGGCTTTACGGTCCACTGGACCACCAGGGAGTTATTCGGGTTGGGGAGGGTTACATTCTGCCCGCGATCGGGCACTGGGGAGGGTTTTGCAGGTTCTGCCGCGATCGGGCACTGGGGGTTTATGCAGGTTCTGCCCGCGACCGGGCACTGGGGCGATATGTACGGATTCTGCCCGTGATCGGGCTATGGGTGATGTGTGGGGGGGGTCATGTAACTGTGATGCCCGCGATCGGGCTGCATTAGCGTCTGTCCCTCGATGGCTGCTGCCTGGCAGGGTAGCCAGGAGCAAGTCCTCGGGGATCGGTGCACCTACATAGCCAGGTATGCAAATGGGGCCATAAAGAGATGCAAATGGCCCCCTGCGCCTTGCATAAATTATGGCCCCATTTGCATGTCACCTTTTGAATATCGGAATTTAGCAAGCGCAATGGTACTTGCGCCACTGCAAGTTGAATGCTCAACTCTGGCAACTTGCGGAAGCGTTAGTTCCATCAGCGCCATGCTAAGTGCTGTGGCCTGGGGCGATATTCAAAGGAGTTGGGCAACAGCGCAACTCCTTTGAATATCACCCCGGCCACACCCCTGCGCAACTATTTTGAGCAGCGAAGGGGCTTGCGCCTCAGACTGGCGCAGTTTGAATATCTGGGCCTAAATGCCCAACTCAACCCTAACTGTAGTGGTGCGACAGTGCCACTATAATAGTGGCGCAGTAATACCAGTACAATTAAGAGCTGAGCAACAGGTTCTGTGTTAAACTCCCAAGTTTGTACCCTAATAGCTTTGGCGTAGTTCATTGCAATTGCCTGAACTTTGGCATGTGTTGTCTAGGAGGCAAAGTCTAAATATGCGGAAAGTTTCATGACCACAGCTTGTATGCTTTCTGAGAGCCACATACTGTATGTCATTTTGCTCTAGATGTCTAATTTTTTTCCTATACTGAACATGGTCTTTTGGTTTTGCTCCCAAGTACAGCCTACTGTACATGGAATGGAATTTTTTCCCAAAATGTTCAGGGTAGAATTATGCTGTGCCAAGGTAGTGGCTTTGAAAGGTTTCATGAAAAAGTATGAAACAGTTTCAGAGTTATAAGGATTTCATTGTATTTGTTGTTCTGTTCATGCTCATTAGGTATCTTTTTAGAACGTTGTGATATGACACAAAACATTCCATGTCACAGACCACTTTTGTTTTTTCACTGCTTGCTTCACAGCACAAAATAAATTTGTGTCATGACAGTTGCTAGTTTTCCCCCCACCAACACAAACTAAAAAA
Source organism: Neoceratodus forsteri (assembly GCA_016271365.2). Classification (NCBI taxonomy): domain Eukaryota; kingdom Metazoa; phylum Chordata; order Ceratodontiformes; family Ceratodontidae; genus Neoceratodus; species Neoceratodus forsteri. Next base: position 1,059,891,902 of record CM057454.1, read on the forward strand.
ACAGGAAAAATACGTAAAAAGTATTCAGTTAAAAAAAACATACACCTGAACTTTACTAAACAGAAGCTATTTAAAATGGCTGGAATAACTTTTTCTGGGCACCCCAAAATTCAGGGTGCCCAGCTTAGCAAGAGGAGCTGTTCTCTGTATGAGAATAGTGGGACTTTCTTGACTGATTAAGCTGCAGCTGGAGTCATGCTGCTGGCTTCACATCAGGCAGTAAGCCAGCGATCCCCTATTCTCTCTGCCTCTCCATCTGTCTGTCTATCTGCAGACTGGGGTGCCACCACTGGTACCACTTCTTTCCCCTCCCTCCCCTCCAGGTTGCCTGGTCCCTATTTTATATATATATATTTTTTTTACCCTAACACTGCATTCCGCTCAATCAGCCAAAGGGGGCAAGGCAACAGAAGCAACCATAGACATCTATCATCAGGTAAGACAAACAACATTCAACTCTTTCCACATGACACAAGAGACTTCCATCATCACAGATAAAGTAGTCTCTCTACTGGTATACTTGCCAGTAGAGGGCACTGTAGTGTTTCACAGGCATTTTACTGTTTTTTTTCTTATTGCCCAAAAGTCCTGTCTTTGTTGTAGTGCTGTCCCTGACAAGTGAGAAGTACTTTGTAATCAGAGGGGAACAGTCAGTGGTGGTCAATAAATAGCTACATAATAAATAAGTACTAGCAGAAGCTTAAAGGGACTGATGAGAGGATTTCTTAAGAGTTTAGCACACCAAATGTTTACCAGCAGTCAAACTGTAAGTGGTAAAAAGACCTCAACAGTTATTGTTTACTGCTAGGGAGGGAAATTGTTGTGTGAAGGAGTTTTAAATTTATCGACACAAGTATATTCTTTAAAGAGAAATATTTTCCTGTGAGTGTTGAAGGCTGAATCCACCAATTAGTTTTATAATCTGAGGCCACCTGTTTCCTTGTTTCATGCTACCTACTAGTGTACAGTCACTTACAGGCAGTAAGAGGACTCCTGTTTGAATTTTGATTACTGGATTAAACCGATATTTTTCTGGCAAGGGTACTTAAAGTCTGAACATATCCTTATTTACTTCTTCACTAAAAAAGTGGGTTTAATGCTGAACCCGATAGGGCAGCCAACTCTTCAAAGTCACAACACTAAAGTCCAGAAAGGGCACGAAAAACCAGCATAGAACTTAAATGCTCTTAAATGAATATGATTTTAATTCATGCTCCCAAGTTCTCACACATAGCAGATTTACAAATGGCACTACAACAAATACTTATTCTGCTTGGCTATCTGTAGCTTGAGCTGAACAGAATAAGCATTTGCTGTACCGTTGTTTGTAAATCTGTTATGTATGAGAACTTTGGAGCACAGATTAAAACCACATTCATTTAAGAGCATTTCAGTTCTCTGTTGGTTTTATGTGTACTGTATACCTTATTTAGCTTTGTATTCTCAGCCCAGTTTCTATTTTGGTCCTGAGATGCTAACTTCTTAGTATCATCTTGCTTGTAAGTGTTCTAGTCATGTACTGTAGGTGATTGCAAAAACAGATATTAATTGCATTTGGAAATACTTTTAATTTTGAATTGTGAATATGTTGCTTTATATTTAATATATTAGCAATAAAATACCAATTAAATAAAACAAAAATCACTTTACAGAGACACATAAGATTTTTCCCATCACAAAAAAGGATTGGCCTCAAACGAAAAACAATTCCTTTTTTGTTTCATACAGCTGGGAAGCAAGTCATGAAAAAGGATTTTAAATGTAACAAAAACACATTTAGGGGTCATTTTTCAAACACTTAAGTGCAGAATGCACTTGATGGAGTCCCAAAGAGAAAGACAGATGTGTTGGTCTCTCTCCAGGATGTCAGTTTTTGGGGTTTTGAAAAATTTTTTGGGAGAAAAAAATGGAGACAAGATGGCAGCAAATGAAATAGGATTTTTCCCATATGAAAAATGATTCTTTTTCCTTTTCATACAGAAAAGTTGAAGTGTTTATTGAGCATGCTCAGAACCCAAAATTTACTAATTAAATAACTTTGGAATAGATTATTATTTTTTCACCAAACCACCAAAAGGCACATATATGGGCCAGACCCTTTCTGCCCTGAAAATTTCAGACCAAAATTCCAAACTGCCTGGGCTGTAACCTTTTTCAAAGAAAACAGGGAAAAAAAACTGAAAAAAAGCACTTTCTGCACTTCACGTATCTCAGAATCCACACATCCAGCTGGAAGGCAACTATTTCTTCACTGGGAAAAATGCTTTAACCTTACAGGAATACTAAATCATTTTTGTCTTGTTGAATCTAGTACCAATTTTTACTGATCTGCTTCCTTATTGCTGTACCTCCATGTTTACCCATACCGACTGTCTGTTACCTGAACATATATGTACTCTTACTTGTCTTGTCTGCTGCAGGCCCACCTGCACTGTTGTACATTTTTATTTACTGTTTATTTGCCTGTATATAAATGCACTGCCACTCGACTTGTACGATGCAGATCCACCTTTTAAATGAGCTTGCTCAATGGTGATCGTCTGGATAAATAAAGAATTTGATTGATTGATTGATTGATTGAATGCATCTTGGCACATCCATAGATCTATTGCATTAGACAGCCCCTTCCAAATTTTGTGCAAATCTGCTGAACAGTTGCAATGTTATTAAAATGCAAAAATTGGGGTTTAATATTAAACTGCCTACTCAACCCTAACACAACTATAATATACACACACACACACAGTACATACACGTATATACTTATACACATACATATATAGATATATATAGATACACACACACACCATACACACACACATAACACACACACACATATACATACACACACACACACACACACATACATATATATGTGTGTGTGTATGTATAGTGTGTGGTATGTGTGTGTGTATATACACACACACACACACACACACACACACATATATATCGGCAAAACAGTAGAAATTCTGAAAACTGTTTTTATATTTAAAACATTCCTTAACTCCCTTGGAGGCAGTAGAAGGAGAAAACCTCCTTTTATTAGGTAAACACCAACAGGCCAAGGAACATGATTATGTACTTATTTGGGCCCAAAGTGGGCAGAAAAGTGTTTTGCTTATTTACATGGGCTGGTTTTTGTACTGAAATAGTGCTGCAAACTGCGACAGTTTTTACGAAAACAGTACCTCAATTTATGACAGTTTTTTCTTGACAGTGTCATTAGTTGTGTAAAAACTGCTGCAATTTGTGGTAATTTCACAAAAATAGTGTTGCACATTGTGACACTACCAATGGCCAAATTAAATAAACATATTTAAAAGCATTATTTTTAAAATCTAACACCAGGATCGTGTTCCTCATGCCCTTTATTTATTTATTTAGAGTCTAGGATCATAAGTACCTGTGAGCCAAGGCTCTTTACAAAAGTTCCACATCAATTGAGGTACAATACCAACATTGCATAGAGTTGAGTAACAATGCAGAAATGGTGAGCAGACATTTTTTAGCAGTGAAATACATCACATTTAGGCAAAGTGGGTACCAGAGGGGGCAGGGTAGACAGAGGTAGCTGAGGCTTCGAATGGACACAAAAAGAGCAGTGCAGGTGTGGACATTTGTTAGGCCTCAAAAAAGTGCTTGGGGGATGGGGGCAAAAACGGGAGGGTAGGTTGTAGATGAGGGGGAGAGAGAGGGGGTAGGAGTAGATGTGCTGGGGGAGATCAGATTATGAGGGACAGTTGCAGGAGCTAGATCTATGTGGATGCCATAGGATAGGTTGCTGTCTATGATGATTCCCAGATATTTAAAGGAGTGAACCTGTTCAAGGACAGCACCAAGGCAGTTTGTAATATTAAGGGGGTGAAGCCTATGTGTGTTGTGGGAGCCACAGAAAAGCGTCAATTGGTTTTCTTATAGTTGAGAACCAGCTTTTGACTACTAAACCATGTTTCAATGGAGGTGAAGCCCTTCTGAAGCTTGTTTTGGAGTAAATAGGCGTCCTGTTGGGTGATGTGAATGACAGCATTGTCAGTATAGAGTAGGATTTGTTCCAGACAGGATTGTGGAAGATTGTTCAAAAACAAGCTGAAGAGGAATGGCCCGAGAATGGATCCTTGGGGGACTCCTGAGCATATGGGTCTAGCATCTGAGAGGACATCAGCAATTTTCACTCTTTTGGAATGGTTTTCCAGGTAGCTCTTAAACCAAGTTGTAGACTCAGGGGAGAGCCCAGCTTTTAGCAGTTTTGTGAGGAGTATTTGATGATGGATGGTGTCAAAAGCCTTGGTCACGTCTATGAATACTGAACTAGTGAGGTAATTATTGTCCAGGGAGTTGTGAATTGCTCCTGTGAATTCAAGGAGGGCAGATGTGGTGCTGTGGCCTTTTCTGAAGCTGTGTTCTTGTTTACAAAGGATGTCGTACTTGTCCAGATATTCCGTTAGCTGGTCAGATACCAGACTTTCAATGGTCTTAGAGAGGGGGGTACTATGGATATAGGCCTATAGTTTTCATGAAGGGCCTTTTCCCCAATCTTGTGGACTGGAGTCACAGTGGCGGATTTCCATCTGTCGGGGAACTGGCCTAGGGTGAGGGAAGAGGTTGAAAATCCAAGTTAGAGGACATAGCACTTCATCAAGAGTAAGAGACAGCAGTTTGAGGTCGAGTGAGTTGCCACTTATTCTAGATCCAGCAATTGCTTTACTGATGTATCTATGGACTTCATGTGTCCTGACTGCTCTGACATAAAAAGGGGGGTGATTTGATAAAGGGGCAGGGGGGTTGAGGAAGGTACAGGAATGAGGTCTTCATCGAAGAAGTCTGGAGGAAGAACACTACTGAGGTCAGTGAATGCATTATTGAACGTGTTAGCTATAGTGGAAGGGTCAAGAGTTATAGTCCCATCCACGGCCAACATTGAAGGTGATGTTTTGGGCAGTTTCCCTGTAACTTCCCTGAGATTATTCCAGAAGGACTTCCCCTTTCCCCAGGTGTTTGTGAGGGCATCTTTGTAATAGTTACTTTTCTTCAGGTGTATTTCTTTGATACAGTCATTTCGAGCACGTTTGTGGTTTTGTATATCTTCTTTCCTACCAGTGGCCCGAGCCTGAAACCAGAGGTGGTCCCTAGCTTTCAGCAATGTTAGGAGATCAGCAGTGAGCCATGGTTTGCTAAGGCCTTTTACTTTACTCTTTTTGAAGGGGGCGTAGATGTCACAGGCAGCACTGAAGGAGCTGATGAAGAAGTTAAGCGCAGCGTTGACATCCAATGCATGGAAGATAGGTGACCAGTCTTCTTGTCTAAGGTATGAATTGAGGTGCTTCAATTGACCACAAAGAAGGATTCTGCTGTTTATTAGTTTGGGTGGTGGCAGGCTGAATTTGATAGACCATTCACAGGCGACTGGGGAGTGGTCACTGAATGTATCTGGGAGAACGGAGTCTTTTGAGATGTGGGATGGGTGGTTGGTCAGTATCTAGTTTAGGAGGGTGCTTGTCCCAGTCTTATAGTTGAGTCTAGTGGGGGAGATGACCAGCTGGGCAAGGTTGGCAGCTGAGATGGCATTCTTGTCGCCACCTGTATCTGATCCAAGCCAATTTATGTTAAAATGGCCCATTAGGATTATCTCGGTGCCTGGTGGTTGTGAATGGACAAGGTTAAGGATGGAGTGGAGACCTTTACCTTGATCCTTGGGAGGGATGTAGACAGCAGCAATAATCAGTGCCTTGCTGTGAGCCCTGAGTAGAATTCTGTTGGGTAGTATCTGGGTGGTAGAGACCGAGGCAGGGGGTTGAACACGGTGCCCCAGGAGACAGTCTTTGAGGTAAACAGCACATTCACCTCCTTTTTTAGTGGTCCTGTCAATTCTGAATGCATTATATCCTTGTTGGGTAATTGCACTGTCGGGTATTTTTGGAGTGAGCCAGGTTTCGACAATCACAAGAGCATCAGGGTTGTGTTGGTGTGCAAATAATTGCAGGGCATCAAGTCTGGGTAGAAGGCTACAGATGTTAAGCATTGCAAAGGTGAGTCCCCCAGAGTGACTCTGCCGGAGGTCGGAGCTTGGGATTGTGGGGCCAGGGTTAGGGTGAATATTGGCAGACAGAAGTAGTAGTAGATGCAAGAGTTTCAGGGTGCACCAGCGTAGCTGTTTGAGGGAGATTATAGTCGACTGTTTCTTATTTGAGAGGAAGCTACTCTGTAAACTATGATCCCAGTAAGTGTTGACATAGGCCAGAAGTGAGAATGGGAACAGGCGAACATGAATCTTGATTCCAAGAGTGGTACAAGCCTGTTCTGGAGGAGGTTAGATATGGAGGGCATAGCTCAGAGGATATGGTCCCCGCATGCCGGTAGATGTTGTCCAGTTGGAAGCACAGTGGGAGATTGGGATGGCAGGCTCCAGGCAGGAATGCCATGGAAAACAGGGAGGAGACAATAACCAGACAGAGAGGCAGAGAGGGGAAGGCCATAGTGGATAGAGAGATGAGGGTAGTAGAGTGCGAGAAAGGTCTGAGGGAGGGGATAGCCAGTCAGAAGATGGAAGTGATACGGGGGATATCACGATGGTTGCGGTAGGAGATATGAGGAGGGTGTCAGGCACAGAAAGAAGGCAGGGGCAGTGAGGGGACAGAGTTGATTAGTAGAGGGGATGGAGGAGCAGGGAGGAGGGATAGTGGGCGGTAAATAGGGGAGGTACAGGAGAGAGAGCATCCAATAGGAAATAAAAGGGCGGGTCTCTAGGCAGAAGTGAGTGGAGCTAATGCCTATTTAAGTAAGGTTGGAGGTGGGAGAGGGGGGCAGGTGAAAATTTTCTTCTGAAACCCACTGAAGTCTATGGGCGCACAGCCCAGAAGAACAGTTTGAATCAGTCAAGACTGCAGGGCCAATCAGTGGCTGCGCGGAGCACAACAGTCCAATAAGAGATGGAAGCAACAGGCGGCAGCCAGTGGGAGCCTTTCAGCACTTGCCGGTTCGGCCTGGGAGCTCACCAGCAAGAGGAGGGTTCCTTGGTGGCAAGCAGTGGTGGTGTGGGCAGCTGGCCCAGGTAGCCCCGGCCGCTCAGATGTTTGCCCAATCAGGGGCTGAGAGATCTTAGGGAAGGAACAGAGCAACAGATTGTGAGTCACAGTAATAAAAAAGGGTGACGCTGGAGAGAAAATCAGGGGCATGTTCAGTGTAGAGACAGAGGGGATTTAGGCGGAGGGGGGCAGCCACAGACAAGAGAATTAAGCTTGAACTGGTGCCAGAGGGAGGACAAAGGGGTGATTTAGTAGAAAATGAAATTCACAGGGGGAGAAGAAGAGAGATGCTGGGTTTTGCAGCGGGGGGTGGAGAGAAAGAGTGAATGCAGAGGGGCAGGAATCACTTCACAGCTCTAAATTACAACAGTTTCCTAACTGCACTTTAGAGTTCAATGCTAAAACATTTAGGCAGGTCTATAAAATTAATTTTGACTTTGACAAAAAAATAGCAAGCAGTCTAGCAATTTAGCCCAGATTTTTGGCCAAGACACAGAGTTTTTAGAAGTCGAGTTCTAAAAACATCAAGGCAGGTCTAAACATTAATTGAGATTTTAACAAAAAAAATAAGCAAGCAGTCTAGCCCTGATTAGGTAAACACAACAGTTGGTATTTACAAAGGGGCAGCATTTTTTGAATTACAGCGTTTTCCCCCCATCGCTAACTGAAAGCAATATGGTGGCAGCACGACACTACTGATACCATTTGAGGCAGCAAAAAGAGCTTTCGTGGCAGTTAAACCTACTTTCACATGGCACATATATTTTTTCCCATAGGCTATAATGGGAAATTTAAAACTTTAATAACTTTTGAACGGATTAATATTTTTTCACTAATACTTCAAAACTCACATCAGTGACTCAACCCAATACTCTTTAAGAATTTCAGACCAGAACCCAAAACCGATTTGGACATATGGATGAGCTAAGAATTGGCAACTACATTAATGGTCATTTTCACATTTTCTGACACTACACATCTCCACAACCGCACATCCAACTGGAAAGAAACTTGATAGATCCAGAGATCTATGTCAGACAGTGCACAAAATTTGGGCACATCGGTCATATGATTGCAAAGTTATTAAAGTGCAAACTTTTGCATTTAACATAGAAGTGGCCATTCAACCCTAGCTATGCTGGCACTACCATGCCACCATAATACATAAATGCTAGGTAAGTGTGGTGTGTGGAGAAACAGACCACTGAGAGGGGATAATTAGCTCCATAACCCATGAGCCCAAATGTCTTCATCAATGACATTGCTGAAGTGCTGGTGGGGAAGGCTTGACTATTTGCGGATGATACCAAGATCTAAAGCAGAGTAGACACACCAGAGGGAGTTGCAAGAATGAGAAAGGATCTGAGAAGGCTGGAGGAGTGGTCAGAGGAGTGGCAATTAAAGTTTAATGCAAAGAAGTTCAAGATCATTTACTTGGGGTGAAGAAACCCTCTGGAGAGCTACAGGATGGGGGAAGGGAGAATTGCTGACAGTCACCAGAGAAGAGAGGGATTTAGGAATAATCATCTCAGATGACCTAAAGGTGGCCAAACAGTGTAACCAGGCTGTGAGGAGGGCCAGTGGGATGTTGGGGTGCATAGGAAGGGGTATCATTAATAGAAGATGGGAGGTGGTGATGCCATTGTACAAAATGCTGGTGAGGTCTCACCTGGAATATGGTGTTCAGTTCTGGAGGCCGCGTCTTTGCAAAGACATAGACAAAGTGGAGGTGGACCAGAGAAGTGCAACCAAGATGATGAAGGGCTTGCACCAGAAAGCATATGAGGACAGATTAAAAGACCTCGATGTATACACTTGAGGAAAGGAGGGAACGGGGGGATATGTCAGAGACTTTCAAGTATCTTAAAGGCTTGAACAAAGTGCAGGTGGGTGACATCTTTCAGTACAAGAGTTGTACAAGGATGAGGGGACACAATATGAGAGGGTCAGGATAAGGGGAAATGTGAGGAAGTTTTTCCTAGATGGAGAGGATGGTGGATGTTTGGAATAGTCTACCCCAGGAAGTGGTGGGTGCTAACACAGTGGGAGGATTCAAACATGCATGGGACAGACATAAGTGCACCCTAGATGGGATGAAGAGAGGTGATAGCCAATGACCAAGTAGGATCAGTGGCCATTGATGCAGGAGGGGAATATGGGCAGACTAGGTGGGTCTAGTAGTCTTTATTTGCCATCAACTACTATGTTACTATGAGTGGGATTATGAGCTAATTAGCCCCTCCCTCCTGGTGCCATGAGGGAGCTCAGCTAAAGAGCAGCCACCAACTTGCCCTACCAGGCCACACCCCCAAAAAGTGATATCTTACATACCCAACTCCACAAGGTATCATGCTATCTTGTCAGTTAGGAATGTCACAGATTGTATCTTACTGTCTTAAGTACACCACAATGGAATACTTAACCAATTAGAAAGCAGTTTTCAGAATGCTGAAGACATCACAATAGCCACGTGCAGCAATGAAACCTGCAGTTGAAGCTGATGAAAAACAGTTACATTTGTATACAAGCTGTAGATTTAAAAGTTATAATACTTAACCAGTGTTGTATAAACTGATTTGCAAAGGACTGACTCAAAATATACAGTTTATCTTTTGTGAGGGGATAGGACTTGGCTGCATAACTAACTCGTGGCTTTGCCACTAATGAGTTATGGTCCTGACCCTTCACACTTCAAGAAAAATCACATATTGTGTGTTAGTGTATTGCATATTCTCTCAGTATACAGTGCCACACTAGTGATGAATAAATTGGGTGAACAAATCAAGTTCTTTTGGAGCAGAAATTTATTTTTACTTAGAGCATATGTTATTTCCTCTTAGAACATGTTATTTCTACTAAGAATATGTTATTTGCTCTTAAAATGTAAATTTATACAACACAAACATAAATCCCGGTTTCCTATAGGAGAAAATGCTCCCCCGTTATTATAAGCCACTCCAGGATGTGCATTAGAGGATTTGAATGCACTTCCCAGGGGTGTAAGGACACTTGGACTTCATCCTTGTTCCTTACTATGCCTTGGGGTATGCAGTAAATAAAAACTAATGCCTGTGCAGGTGTGTTATAAGGATTTTTTAAACACTCAAGGTGTGTGATAATTCACATACCTTGAGAGCGAAGCTCGAGAGATTTATGAGATTATCACACATGAAGGGTGTGTAGAAAAAAAAATCCTCATGACATAAACTAGGCACAGGAGTTCTTTTTTATAATAACTGGTGCAAGATCTTTTGAGACAGAGAAGAGCAGCAGAATACTGGGTTAGAGAATCACATTTATTTCTCAGAGGATTCAACAGTATGGCTCAACAGTATGAACAGTATTACTACTAGAGACTAGTAACTTAATTAAGAATAAAATAACAGTCCAGTTTATTAGTGTTACCAGTTATGGCTTGGTTCAGATATAGTTGATCTGGGTGCAGTTCTGAGCTCTCTTGTTGCTGTTTGTCTGAAATAACTATGTCATTGAACTTATAACTGTGAAACAGAAGAAGCTGTGTGAAAAACAGAGGTGTCTCTCTGTGGCAGAAAGGTTAGTGTTTTTGTAAGAGACAGCTGTGAAAGTGGCTATAGCGAAAGCCGTGTCATGAAACTGTCTTTCCTGCTTCGACAGTGAGTCAATGAGACAATAGAGAGTGAGCCTGAAAATGCTGTAATACCTCAGGGTGACATCACATGAGGTTATTACAGTGTTTAAAAAGTTTCTGAAACAAGCTGATACTGGGGTCACCAGTTATTATAATCCTGGAATGCACTCTTGTGGTTTATTGCTTCCATAACCGATATCTTGAAGGTCAGTTTCATCCCAGAGGAGGACTAAACCTATCAGACAGCAGCTTTCGTAATGCTGATGACTTCACAATTGTCCAGTGCAGCACTGCAGCCAGCAGTTTAAACCAAAGAGAAACAGTTCAATCATTACACAAACAGTGGGTTAAAAGCTATAGCTAGTAAACATATGCATAAATGAAATACACAATGATCTTACTCAAAATACACACTTTATCATTGTTTGTGATGGGTAGGACATTCATATCTCACTTGTGGCTCTGCCTCTTGTGACTTATGGTCCAGCACCATCACACTTGAGAATAGAACGCATATTCGAGTCAGGCCACTGCATAACCCGTATATAGAACAATGAGAACAATGGGTCAGCTAAGGAGTTTACAATGAAAACTAGGACAGACTAAGAGTATGTTTCTTTTTAGATGGAACAAATCCTAGCATCTTCTGACCATTTCCAAAAATAATCTTGTATATTTTATAATGCTTGAAATAATATTTTGAAAGCGGTAACATTTGAACTGTTAATAGAAGAAATGTAATTTTTTTTAAAGGAAGCTTAGCGTCCAATCAACATTTACAGATCCTAACGTTACAGTTCTCCTTACTCCCAAATCCCCTGCCCCGTGGTGTGCCCTGGGATTGATTTTCTCACCCATGTTGTTTGCGGTGTTTATGCTGCCCTTGGGAGGGATCATTAGATGGTATAATCAGGGCTTTCATTGCTATGCCGATGATACTCAGTTGTACCTTTCTTTTGCACCTGGGGCGCTGGATGTGGTCAAGGTGCTAAATTTGTGCTTAGCCGAGATGCAAGACCAGATGTCAGCAAGCTGGCTAAGACTTAACCCTGACAAAATGGAGGTACTGGTGACTAAGCCTGGTTGACAGTGGGGTGTGGAGGCTTCCGAGGATATGGTGGGCTTAGGGCTCAGTTCCTCTACTTTGGTGGCCTCTGTTAAGGTAACAAATCTGTGGGTCATTCTGGATGACAGGCTAACATTGGAGGCTCAGGTGTTGGCTGTAGTCCAGAGAGGCTTTTACCATCTCAGAAACATTGCCTAGATCAAAGCCTTAATATCCCTTAAGACTTGCCCTTGCTGGTACAGTACATGCCTTTGTCACATCTAGACTCAGCATTTTAAATGGATTCATGGTCTCATGATTCAGCTGAATCACAATTAGCCTGACCACTGACAACAAGGTAACCTCCTCATCAGTCAGGTATCTACACTGTAACTTTTAATATACCACTATGAGCTGAGGTCCCACTGCCTTTTTTAATTCTTGTGTGGAAACCTCTCTTTGGCTTCATCTCTTATATAGCATGCTCTGGCCTATAAGGGGCTCACAGGTAACCACTGGGAAGGTCACTAATGAGAAGACGACCACACCTCTCCTTTTTGCAATGCAATGTTAAAGGCTTAGCAAGCTCAACCCTGGCTAATACTGAGATTTTATCACATTTCTTATACATTTTTCTTACATTTTTGCAGGGGTGCTCCTCGTGTGTGGCCAAAAATCAGAATCAAATAGTTATTGTACCAGTGCTCACCCCACCAACAAAGTTGCTTGAAAGCATGCAATTCATTTACATGAATTCAATTTTCTTTCTTTATCTTCATTCCAGCATTTTATCATTTTAAAGGGGTTCTTGATCTCATTATTCATCCAAATCATGATTAGTCCTCCACTGTCAACAAGGTGGCCCCCTCATGTGTTAGAAGTCTACACTTTAAATTTTTACATGTTAGTATCAGCTGAGGTCCCACTGCTTTCTCTCTTTCTTCTGTGAAAACCACTCTCTGGTGTTTTTATATGGTATGCTGTGGCTCATAAGGAGCTCATAGGGACCACTGGGAAGCTCACTAACTAGGAGAAGGCCATACTTCTCCTGTTTTAAGTGCAATGTTAAAGGCTTAGCAAGCTCCACTATGGCTAATGCAGAGATTTTATCCTATTTTTTTGTACATTTTTCTTAAACTTTTGAAGGGGTGCTGCTGGTGTGTGGTCAAAATCAGAATCAAATGGTTATAGTACCAGTACCCTACCCCAAAGCTGCTTGAATGCCTGCAATTCATTTAATTCAGTTTCCTTACTTTGTCTTCATTCCATCATAACATTTTAAAGGGGTTCTTGGTCTCGTGACTTAGGTGTTTAGGCAGATAAGGGTGGACGCACACCAGGGGGTGCTTCTAGTCCAGCCCCCCCCCCCACACTAACAGTGATCATTCAAGTAGATTTTTTGAAACTGTATAGTGTTGGTGAATCCACACTGGACTGTGGAAAAACCATTCCAGTATCTTATCACACCACTCGTGTAAAAGAATCCTCTTTTCTTTGTCCTGTATTGTTCTCCCAGTAACTGTTTATCATGATTTCTGTTATTGTATTCAGATTTTCTAAGGACAAGGCCAAAATAACATAAGGTCTTTGTTCCTAAAAAGGTTGTAAAGAAGAATTAGATTACCTTATAGTCATCTCCTCTTTAAACTGTGCAAGCCAAGCTTTTTTAAATTTGCATTATAAGTCAGATCTTCGCAATCACTAATACTTTTGGTGAAACACATCTGAACTCTTTCAGCTGACTAATGTTAGCCCTAAAATACAGTGACCAAACCTGAGAACAATAATCCAGATAGGGGTGTGCCAGTGACCTATATGAAGGTAACACAATAGGGCTGTTTCTGCTAACAAAGTTTCTCTTTACTCACCCCACAATTTTCTGCACTTTTGCAGATACTGTCAAGAAGTATGACCTAAATGACAAGTTTGTGCCAATTGTTACAGCCAAATCTTTTTCTTCTACAACAGCCCTCAGATTCAAGCCCCCAAGCTTATATGATGACATTGTTTTGTTACTACTCGTGTGAATAATCACACATTTGTTAATGTTAAACATCATGTCCCAGTCTACCACCCATTTAGCAATTGCATTTATATCTGTCTGTATCCTATTTATTTTGGCTGGATTACTAGCTATGCCTCCAATCTTAGTATTGTTTGCAAACTTGTTCACAGTACTGTGCAATCCATGATGCAGATCACCAATACAAATATTAAACAATAGTGGTACTAACAGTGAGCCTTAAGAAACCACACTCATTATTTGTGCAAACTCAGACAAACAACCATCCATCCTTACCCTCTGACATCTCCCCCCCCAACCAATTACTTATCCAGTGGACCACATTTTAATTAAAAGTTCAGATTCATTAATTTAGGTATAGGTTTGTGATGCGATACCCTGTTAAATGCTTTACTTAGATCCAGATATATCATGTCACAAAGTACATTGTGATCCAAAAGATGACTGATTAGTTACACAAGACTGTCCCTTTGTGAAACCGTGTTGTGTCTTGTCATACAGGCCATTACCAATAATACAGTTTTCCAAATAGGTTGTTAATAATTTTTCCATTGTTGTGCCTAGAATGGAGGCCAGTTAATGTCCTGCCTTAAGCTCTTTTTGAATGAAGGAGTAGCAATCCCTTCCTTCCAATCTTTAGGTACTACACCAGTAGATAATGAAGATGAGAAAATTTCACTAACTGGCTCAAAAAATAATATTTGCCAAATTTCTAAGATGTGCAGGATGAATGTTATCAGCACCTGTCAATTTGTATGGGTCAACCATAAGCAATTCTTTCTTAACCTTTTCAGGTGAAAATAATTCATAGGATTCATAGGATAATACAAGCTGGGAGGTCCAAAGACCCATTATTGCTCACCACTTATTTAGTGGTGATACTCATATTTTCTATTTCCCACGTATTGGTCTAAAGATGTCTTAAAAGACTCTATAGTTTTATTCATAACTATAAATTCTGGAATGGTATTACATGCTGTAACTTCTCTTTGTCTAAACCATTTTTCCTCTTGTTTGTTCTACTTATTTCACCTTTTATTTTTAGTCCATGTGTGTGCATACACTTAGTGGAGACTTGCAAGGTTAATCCAATGGTTTCCCACATTTAATTATCTCTGGATGTATGAAATACTAAGCATATATCAAACTCAGCCTTCAATAATTCACTGAGTACATGTTCAAATCCCTTATTCTATCACTGTAACTCTTCTGATGTACAGTCTTGATTCTTTTGGTTACCTTTCTCTGTACCTGCTCAATCAATATTTCACCCTTCTTGTTTTGTGGTACACAAAGTGGTGAACAGTACTTGAGATGTGGATTCACAAGAGATGTGTATAGGGGTACAATCACTGTTGGGTTTCTACTCTTAATGTTTCTAAAAATGCAACCTAATAATGTATTTCTTGATTTGACTTTGGTTCTGGTATGAGAGTTAAAGGATAAGTAGTTTGTAATAGTCACTCCAAGGTGTCATGTTCATTAGTTGTTTCCCTTAAAAGGGTACCATTTAATTCATACTTGAACTTCTGATTTCTTGGGCCTAAGTGCAACACTTTACATTTGTCCAAATTAAGGTTTAGTTTGTTCTTTTTTGCCCATTGCTCAAGTTGACTCAGATCTTTCTGCAGCTTACTGATTGCCTCCAGATTATTGACAATATTGTAGCTCCCACTTTACTATCATCTGCATATTTTCCAAGCCATGCCCCTTTTGAAACCATCATGGATGAGACTACTATATTAAAAAGTGTTTGCCCCAGGACAGAGCCCTGGGGCACTCCACTAGTCACCTCTCCCCAATCTGAACAAAAACCTCTTATACTAACCCTTTGGCGTCCACTGATCAGCCACGATTCTACCCAAGCAATTATATTATAGGGGAGATGCAGAAGAGTTAACTGTTTTAGGAGAACCTTGTGGGAAATAGAATCAAAAGCTTTGGCATAATCTAAAAATATAATATCAACAGGCATTCCTTTGTCCGTTGCTGCACTTACAGGCTCAAAGTTAAATAAATTGGTGAGACATGATCATCATGCGCTGAAACCATGTTGAGATATGTCCGTATATCCATGTTTTTTCATGTGTTTGATCATGTATTCTTGAATGAAACTCAAGCATTTTACTCAAAACAGACGTAAGGCTGATGGGCCTATAATTCTCAACCTTTTTTTATCGTCTTTTTTATGTATTAGTGTGATAGTGGCTTCCCTCCATTCCTTAAGTGTGTCTCCTTCAGTCAGGGATGCATTAAATAGCATAGTAATAGGCCCCACTAGTTCTTTACTTAGTTTCTTGATGGATTTGGGATTTATTCCATCTGGTCCTGCCAATTTATTAATTTTTTTAATTTTATCCAGAACCTCCATTTCTTCCAACTGTATTATTATTCCTTCTTTTCTATTATGAACTATTGGAATGTTGTGCTTGACTTTTGGTTGAAATATACTGAGGAAATAACTGTTTAGTTAATTTGCTATATTTTGTTCATCATTTATAACCCCTGCTTGTGTTTGTAGTGGCCCTATACCTTTTTGGTTACCCTTACGTGAACCTACATAACTAAAAAAAATATTTTTGTTGTCCTTCACTGCTGTAGCCATCTGTTCTTCTGCATTTTGTTTCACTTTCCTAATTAATCTGTTTGTTTTGTTTGCCTCTTTTTTGTAACTTGCCCAGTTTACCAATGTCTGTTTCTTTTTTGTATTTTGAGAATTTTTTCTTTCTACGTTTGATACCATTTTTGATTGTTTTTCCTCACCACACTAGTATTCTACCTTTCCTATTGTATTTATTGTCTCTGGCACCCATGTTTTAATACAGTTATCTATTTTGGATTTGAGTTTTGTCCATATTGTGTTCATATCAGAATTGTTTGTCTTTTTTCCTGTTCCATGTGGCTAAAAACTGTTTGATTGCTTTGTAATCAGCTTTATAATAATTTTTCAATTTAGTTAACCCCCTGATTCTATCAAATACTTTTTTGACCTGGATTATTATTACATTATGGTTGCTATCACTGATTGGGTCAGTTACAGTAGTGTTGATTTCCTCGGAATCAAGATCACTTAACACAAGGTCTAGTATATTATTGCCCCTTGTTTTAGATGTTATGAATTGTTTGAGACCCTTTTGTGCTATTATTTCTATACATTTATTTTCTTAATTTGTACTCTCTTCTAGATTATCCAAGTTAATAGTTGGGGAATTAAAATCCCTGAGTAGAATATAATCGTCTGCCACTGTCATATTATCTACTGCTGATATAAACACATCATTTTCATTATTATTCATATTTAGTGGTCTGTATCCCAGGTCTAAGGTTATAGCATTCCCAACTGTACCAGTCCTTACCCACAATAGTTCTATGTCTGATGTATCAGGTATCTGGGATGTTATTTCATGTGCTGGTAAATCTTCTGTTGTGTATATAGTGATCCCCCCACCTTTCTTACTCTGTCTATTCTTTGGAATACTGTACATTGTAACCTGGTATGTTAGTGCCCCAGTCACCATCGTGCAACCACTTTTCTGTGAGTGCACACACCTGTATTTGCTGGGAATATAACATTTCTTTTAGTTCTTCAATCTTATTTTTTAAACTTCTCACATTTGTTAATAGTATATTCAGCTTCCTATTATGTTCTTTCTTGCTGTAGTTACCTAATTGTTTGCTGTTTTTATTACTCTCTCTCTCCCTCTGAGTGCTTTAGATTTCTTATTGTTAATGTTGATTCCAGCAGCTGAATCCCTATTCCCCAGAGCATCTAGTTTAAAGCTTCCTTAATTGCATTAGAGAATAGGTTTCCCACAATGTCTCCCCCATCCTACTAAGGTGCAGTCTATCATAACTATACAAATGGCTTTGATTTTCAAAGAGCTCCCAGCTTTTAATACATCTAATACCCCTCATTAGACTCCATTGTCTGAGACAATTATTATTTTTTTTTTAATTTTGGTGTTGATTTTATGATTCATCCTTGGGATAGGTAATATTTCCAATATGATTGACTCACTATTGTTCGCACTAATCCTTACAATACATAAAATAATACAGAGGACAAAGTTGGATCTATGATAAAGTTGGCGTTAAGCTCTGAACTACTTACACCATTAAGTGTTCCTGAATTGTTTAATAATGCAATAAAGTGTGTGCTGAATTCGGATGCAATGTCTTTAGGCTTATCAATTATAATGCCATTCACTCCTAGTGGCGCTATTGATGTTTTTATACCCTTAAAGGAGTTTACATAATCAAAGAATATCTTTGGATTTAGTGTACTAGTTGCCAAGGAAGTTTCATATTTGCGTTTTGGTTTTTTCTGATAGTTAATCTGAAAGATTTCCAATATTTCCTCTATTCTTCATGGTTTGTTTCACATGGGCCAGATATGTATATTCTATAAGAAGTTGTTTTGTTTTTTAATTTTCCTTTTAATATCTGATGTCTAATTTTCCTTTTAATGCCTGATGTTAAACATTTTGGTTTTATCTTACTACTCTTTGGTTTTACCCTCTTTGGTACCCATTTCTCCTATAAATCAATTAATTTGTTCTTTAGTAAAGTCCATTTTGCCTCAACTGATGTATTGAAGAATGCCCTTGTCCAGTCCCAGTGTCTTACTTCTTCTGACATTGCATCAAAATTGGTCCTCCTATAATCTTGGCCGAATCACAATTAGCCTGACCACCACTGACAAGAACCTCAACCTATATTGCTATGTTAAAATTTGAAGCGTAGTTACCTGACTGATGAAAGGGCTACAGTACTTTGTTACTGGAGTCTACAGTTTCCTGCTGTTGGGGTTTTCCAGCTGAGGTCATTGTTAGGCCCACTCTTGCTGCAAAAATTGTACTGTTGTGATGGTAAATAGTAGATACAATTTACATGAAATACCAATAGGAGTAGTAGGTACTCATCTTCTAACATACTGTGAGCCTATACTGTATAAATGTTTTGCTTTTTTACTGGGAGATGACACCACATTTGTTCCCCTTCTCTGGCACTAACAGAGTATCATGATACCTTATCGTGACCATGAGGAACATAGGCTGCAGTCTCCTTTGAGACCCCACCAAATCCCCATCACAGCTTGACCATTAAGGGTGCAATCAGTATCCTTTCAGAACAAATATACAAACATACAAAATCATTTAAAACAGTGGAAGGTTTGTTGCCCACTGAGACAGTCTCCCACATTTCAATGATAATACCTTTTTTCCCTCCAATTGTTTAACCAGGAGTGGCACACTAAGCTGAAAGCTTGTTTACAGGTGTGACCTGGGAGCACAGGGAAGTTAAGTGACTTGCTCAGGGTCTCACAGTATGCAAGTGGGGACTGTGGGATTCAAATCCAGGTCTCCAGATTTGCAGCTCAGAGTCTTACCCACTGCACTATACTGCCTCCCAGTTTACTACCTATTTATGTTTACATCCCATAAGTGTGCATCCAATCCTTTCTTAAATGTTCCCTGTCTCTTTGAGTTGACTGCACTACTAAGACACAAGTTCCAAATACCCACCACTCTCTGTAAGAAATAATGATTCCTCATATCACTTCTTAACATTTTCCTTTGCAGTTGCTTATTATGGCCCTAAGTTATGCTGTCATATACTTTTATATTTAATCCCCCATTCTTTGAAAATTCGGGTTGTTTAGGAAACCATACAGACCAATTAGGTCTCCCCATATTCTCTGTTGTTCTTAACTAAACATGTTCAATATATGAAGTCCCTCATCATATTCCATAATGTCTCCACTTATTCTTGCTGCTCTTCTCTGGATTCTCTCCAGTCAGTCCACATCCCCACTATGATACAGAATCCAGAACTGGCAGCAATATTTCAAATGGGGTCTCGTGTATGCCTACATTATATAATGGATCTATAACTTCTCTGGATCGGTTAACAAAGTTTTGCTTTATACAGTACACCCTAATACTTGTGCTGCCTTTGCTTGCAGCCAATTCACACTGGCAGCCCTGTTTGAAGACTTCTGACATTATAACCCTTAAGTCTCTCTGTCTATCATTCTTTAATTCAGTCCCATTTATATAGTAACTTGCCCTTTTGTTTTTCTTCTTTTCTTTGTCAGTGTCAGTGGCTCAGTAGGTAGCACACTTGCCTCTGAGGCTGGGAGATCAGAGGGCTGTGGGTTCAGTTCCCACATCTGGCACTTGGGTTAATATCCCAATACTGACACTGTAGTGCAGCATGAGGGGAGTACTGCACTTCTGAGGTGCCGTCTTTTGGATGAGACATTAAACTGAGGTTCCATCTGCCTGGATTGGTGGTAGCTCAGGTGGATGCTAAAGATCCCATGGCACTTATCAAAAAAGAGTAGGGGAATTTCCCCGGTGCCCTGGCCAAATTTCTCCCATTCAGTAAAAATACCACCAACAGATAATCTGGTTCAATTTCAGTTGCTTACCATCTGTATCCCCTCTGGTCACCCCTGAAAAAAAGGACTTCTAGGCCCAGTGATCTTACCAGGTCAACAAAATTCAATAAATAAATAAATAAAAAATGCAGCACTGCACACTTCCCCTCATTTAACTTTATGTCCCATCTATTTTCCTTCTCAGCTAGCTTTTACAAGCCCCTCTGTATATTTCTTGTTTCTTCCTAACTATGTGCTTTTCTTCCCAGTTTTGAATCTATAAATATTGCAACCAATTTTTCTGTTCCATCACTAAACTCCTTGATTTTTTTCTTTTTGAGATAGTGGAATTGTATCCTCATTCACCCAGTTCCCTTCAGGACCTGCATGAACAGGTCCATCTGGTTCCAGAAACGCAGGGCCCTCTAGGCCCTATGCTCCCATGTGGCTACAGATGCAGAAACACATGGCCTTCTGAACCCTGCACCAAGTGAGGAGTCTGTCTGGCTGTGGAAGCACAGGGCTCTCTGGGCCTTGCACTTCTATGCAGCTATAGATGCAGACACACAGAGCCCTCTGCTAAATGTGGAGTTCATCAGGCTGTGAAAGCACTGGGTCCTCTGGGCTTTGCATGTCTATGTGGCTACAGATGTAGATGGGCAGGGACTTCCAGGTCCCATGCCTAGTGAGGAGTTCATGTAGCTGCAGAAGTGCAAGACCCAAAGGACTCTTCACTTCTGTGTGGCTACAGGTGCAGATGCACAGGATCCTTTGTGCCTTGTGCCAAATGTGGAGTCAATCAGGCTGTGGAAGCACATGGCCCTCCAGGCCCTGCACCTCTGTATGACTACAGATGCAGATGTGCAGGGCCCTCTGGGACCTGTGACAAGTGAGAAATCCATGTAACTGTGAAAGTGCAGGGCCCTCTGTGGGGCTACAGATACAGATGCGTAGGACCTTTCTTCATAACTTTATTATTTTAATATTTTGACCCCACATTTTCAACACAGCATTTTTATGACCCCCCACCTCATGAACCAGTCAGACGAAATATTTAAAATCCTGCCCAAAAAGTGATTTCACAAAATGACCACAAAATCCCATTCCAGGCCAGATTTAAAAAATATCACCTTCCTGGTTCATGAAGTGTGGTCAAAAAAAGACCATGTTGAAAATTTTGGGTAAAATCTTTTAAAAAGGCCTTGTTGTAAATAGAAGTTGTTTTTCTATACAAAAACAAAGCTCTTCTTTTATGAGCAGAGTTTCTTCTTTTGTATGATCTCACAAAAGACGATCATGAAAGAAGAAATCTCATGAAAGAAGATAAAAAAAGATTCTCACCTTTTGATACGAAAGAAGATCATGAAACAAAAAATCTCACGAAAGAAGATCACAAAACAAGAACTTTCTTGTTTTGTGTAACTCAATTCATGTTTCATCAACAAAGATTCTTCTTTAGTATGATCTCAAGAAAGAAAAATTCTTCTTTCATATGAAAAAGTCTTCTTTTGTGATATATTTGAAAAATCTTCCTTCATGACAAATTCTTCTTTCATATTGCAAGAAGATCATGAAAGAAGAATCTTGCCTCATGGAAGGAGAAAATCTTCTTTTGTGAGCTTGTTTTGCTAAGAAGATCATGAAATAAGAAATGTCTTCTTTTGTGAGAGTCCAATTCTTCTTTTGTGAACTGAGAGTCTTCTTTCATGAGACTGACGAAATAAGAATTTTGGCTCAAAGAATCAGGAGTCCTCGCTGAGCCCTCGCTAAGTCCTCCTCGTAGGATTTTAGGGATGTCTCAAAACCTTATTTTGGGGTCATTTTCCAAAAGGCAAACTCCAGAATCTACCTAAATGGGTCATGTTTGGCTAGATTCATGTGACTGTTTTTCTCCAGGGCATCATTTTAAGGGTTTTCAGGGTTTTTTTTATGAAAAATAAGATGGCAGTCATATGAAAGAAGAATGTTTTTCTCACAATAGAAAAAATGTGTCTCACAAAAGAGGATTCTTCTTTCATGAGCCAGACATTCTTCTTTCACAGTGGACATATAAATGAAAGAAAATACAAAATCATCAGAACTTAATTTTCAAATCCTTATAACTCAGAAACTGATTAATATTGTCTCACCAAACCACACAAAAAAAATCTTCTTTCTAGGGCAAGCCCTGTCTACCTTGAAAATTTCAGAACAAAATTCCAAACCATCTGGGCTGTAGACAAGAGCAAAAAAAAAAAAAAAAAGCCAGAACCCCCGATTTTTCCACTTTTTGCACTATCCAGATCTCTGAATCTGGACATCTAACCATCACAAAACTTATCAGATCAAGAGACCTTGCTCCCCAGAATGGGCATGTAAGCTTTCATGCAATTCTGCTGATTTGGGGGTGAAGTTATTGAGGTACAAAGTTAGAGGTTTAACATTAAACACCCTACACAAACCTAATTATAGGGGTGCTACCGCACACCTACTATATATATTTATTGCAAAAAAATTCATTAATGCACTAGTTTGGGTTAAACCAACAAAAGTAATGAAATATGGTATTAGTGTTCCCAACTCTAATGCCCCACCCCACCCTGCTGGCAGCAACTTGAAACACCATTACTACTTGACCTCTCCTGCATCTTTACAGATCAGGCATCGGGTGTGCCTTGGAGTTGTCAACCCTAACACCCACCCCATTCCATCAATAAATAAGCTGAGATGTGTACACTATGTGAGAATGGGGTGAGTGTTAGGGTTGACAACCCCAAGGCACATCCCACCCCTGATTTGTGAAGACACAGACAAGATCAAATAGTAATGTTTTTCCTGCTACTGCCTGAAGGGTGGGGGTGGGGCATTAGGGTTGGGAACCCTAATGCCACATTTCCCTACTTTTGTTGGTTTAACCCTTTTTTAGGGAAGCAGTATAGCACAGTGGTTTAAGGCTCTGAGCTGCAAATCTGGTGACATCCAGCAGACCAGACCTGGGTTTGAATCCTACAGCTTCCACTTGCATACTGTGTGACCCTGAGCAAGTCACTTAACATCCTTGTGCTCCCAGGTCACTCCTGTAAAAAAGCTTTCAGCTTAGTGTGCTACTCCTGGTTAAACAACTAAATAAAAATAAATAAATAAAATAACCCTAACTAGTGCATGAATGAAGTTTGTTGCAATGAATTTCCTTGCTTTTTGAGACAGTGTATCATATCCTCATTTGCCTGTGGAAGCACAGAGCCCTGCTACTGTCCCCTCATAGATGTATATGCCCTGTGCTTTCATTTCTGCCAAAACAGCTATTTCTTTCCTTTGTTGTATGGCTTATTAAAGTTCTAATGTTATTCTACGGGAATTTTCATTTTTGTATTTTTCATGCTTTTTTATATATTGCCCCAAAGGTTGGGGGTATTTTTGTAATACTCATTATGACCTTTGTTTTGATATATAAATTGTCCCTTTGGTCCAAATATTGATGAAGTTACTGTATGACATGCTGAAGTTTCAATGTTATCCTATGTTACATTTTATTTTAAATTTTTTTATATTGCTCATAAATGTTTAGGTGGGAGAATATCTGTTATTCTTGCAGTATCTGTTAAGACCTTTGTTTTGATATATAGACTGTTCCTTAAGTCCAAATATTGAGGGAATTATGGTTTATTAAAGTGCCAAAGTTATGCTATAAAAAATCTTCATTGTATGGGGCATTCTTTTTTGTATGAATGAAAAAAAAACTTACAAAAAAGGATGCCTGCATATGAAAAAAAGAATGGGAAAAAATGAAGTCCAAATTCTTTTTTGTATGAGGGCATTCTTTTTTCATATGAATGAAAAAGGCATATGAAAAAGGATGCCTTCATACAAAAAAGAATAGGGAAAAAATCAGGTTAATTTCAGTGCATTAACTACTCATTGCTGCTTTTATTGCTTCTTCTTGATTTCACTTGGTGTCAGGTTGATTTTTTCTTACTGCTTATAAAATGCTAGTAGGGAATTGTTTTGGGGCTGTTGAAACTTTGAAACCTATTGTATTTTGTTGTGCCTTAAGTGGGGCTATTATTTCTTTGAATTGGAGGTACGTTTCTTCTGATTTCAAACCTATTTTTTGTGTGCTTTTTGTGGGGCTGTTCTTTGAATTTAAAACCTATTTCTTCTAATTTCAAGGCTATTTGTGTGTGCTTTTGGTGATGCTGTTTCTTTGAATTGGTAACCCATTGCTTCTGGATTCAAACCTATTTTGTTGTGTTTTTAGTGGGGCTGTTATTTCTTTGCTGTCTTTACCTGCTGCAAATTTTAGTGCATATTGAGGGAAGGGTGCTAATTGTCTGGCCTGGGGCCTCAGCTACCTGATAACTGGAGGCAGAGCTGAGTCAGGTTTGTGGTAGCAGGTTGCTTTTGGCTTCTCAGAAGGGGCTAGAGGGGAAGGAATCAGATTAATTTCAGTGCAGAAACTGCTCATTGCTGTTTTTATTGCTTCTTGTTGATTTCACTTTGCAGCAGGTTTATTTTTTCTAACTGCTTATAAGGAGCTAGCAGGGAATTGTTCCAGGGCTGTTGAAACTTTGAAACCTATTTTGGTGTGCTTTAAGTGGGGCTGCTATTTGTTGTTGGTTTCACTTGGTAGCAGGTTGATTTTTTTCTAACTACTTATAGGGGGCTAGCAGGGAATAGTTTTGGGGCTGTTGAAACTTTGAAACCTATTTTATTGTACTTTTAGTGGGGCTATTATTTCTTTTCTGTCTTTACTTGCTGCAAATTTTAGTGCATATTGGGGGAAGGATGCTAACTGTTTGGTCTGGTGCCTCAGCAACCTGATTGTTTCTGGAGGGCACAGGTTTGATCCACCCACCCTGCCCTTCACCTCACCCATCTCAGTGCATTCTTTCCTTTATACCATGGGTTCTGACATCACTTCCCCAGAAGGGCAAAGGACATACACCTGTCATAACCTTAACAGCCCAGCCACTGCATAGGGGGTAAATGCATGCACACACTTGCATACACTAACAAAAAGGAAAACAAAATTTAAACAGCAGGAGAGAGACATGTGGGAAGTGGTACAATGCACTGGCTGTGGGGTGGCAGTCTTCTGGGAGATGATCTAGAGGCTGCGATGCTGCTCTATTTGCAGGCACCTCTCTGGTCTGAGGAAGGAGGTTGCCCATATCTAGGCTGTCCTGGTGAGGATTTGGGAACCCCCTCCTCCACCCAGGCACCATCAGGGCCACTAGTGCTGCCTCAGAGGTTGCCAAGAAAGAGAAGTGGTTGGACCACGGTCGGCTCAAGGAGGGTGACGGTGGTGGAACAGAGGTGCATCCCCCCAGTTGTACCTCTGCACAATTCATATGCCATTCTTGTGGAGTGTGGTTCCTCTATGGAGGCACCCACAGTGGAGACCAAGGAAGATGTGGGGAACCTCCACAAATGAGATTCACAGGAGGGTGGCACAGGACCCCACAGGGGAAGGAAGCAACTCCTGGTGGGGAACCTGGTCATTAGGGGGTAGAACTGGGGTAGGGAAGGTAGAGGGAGCTAAGGTGCCTGACTGGCACCATGGCTTGAAGGGACAGGAATCAAATCCTCAGGATCATGGGTGCAGCTGCATGGGACAGGGAGCTGGACATCATTGTCCACCTAGGAACAAATTACCTGTCTGGGAATAGTATCAGAGCAGTGCAGGAGGAGTTCATGGAGTTAGGGAGGGGCCTTGCAAAAGTAGCATGCATGGTAACCTTCTCGGAGGTGCTGCCTGTCTATGGCATAGGAGAGGCTAGTATACTCTGCATGATGGGATTCAATGAATGGTAGAAAAACTGGTGTGGAGCTTAGGGTTTTGGCTTCATTGGGGACTGGGGGATCCACCTGGAGGGATACAGGCCTATACTGGCACGATGGTCTGCATCTGTCTGGGAGGAGAACCAGGATTGTAGGTGATAGGTGTAAATGCTTCATTGGCAAGAATTTAAACTAGCCAAGGGGGAGGCACTGAAAAGAGGCAGGGAAATCCCCCCCACACAAAATAGGGTAGTTAGCGAGGTAAACCCCAAGGTAGAGAAGTCGATAGGGAGCAGGACAGGGGTAAATGGAGGAAAAGGCAGTAAGGACAGGGATGGGGCTAAAAGGGGTAAGGCCATGAAAAAAATGGAGGGCGACGAGTACCAATGCCCATAGTCTGGGTAACAAGTTCCCTAAACTAGTGGCCTTGATGGAAGAGGGACACCTGGATATTGTGGCAGTCATGAAAACATGGTAGACAGAGAACCATGACTGGGATGTCAACATACCAGGGTACACAATCTACAGGAGGGACAGGGAGGGTACAAGAGGAGGAGTAGCTCTCTACATAAGGGAAGGAATCAAAGAAACATAACTAAAGGGTAAACAGGGAGCAGAGGAGGCACTGTGGGTCACCCTGGAGACAGGAAATGGCACCACAATTTCCACGGGGGTTGTATACAGACCCCCCTTCTCAGGAGGTGGAAATGGAAAAGGAAATGATAGAAGGTATCCTTAGAATGACAGAAAAAGGGAAGATACTACTGATGGAGGACCTAAATATGCCAGATGTTAACTGGTGCACCTTTGCTACAGCCACATTCAAGAGCAGGGTCATTCTTGATGTCTTACAGGGGGCATGGAGGGTGGCACAGGGGGTGGAAAGGATAAGAAGGGACTTGACAAGGTTGGAGGAATGGTCAAAAGTATGGCAGCTTAGATTCAAAGCAAAGAAGTGCAAAGTAATGCACTTGGGAAACAAAAACCCAGGGGAAGAGTACACAGTGGGGAGGGTTGGGGGGTATAAAAAACAACAAAAATGGAAAGGAACCTGAGGTAGTCATATAAGATGACCTAAAGGTAGGCAAGCAATGTGAGAAGGCAGTAAGGAGGGCTGGGGAGACACTGGGATGCATAGGGAGAGGCATTACCAGTAGAAAACAAGAACTTGCTTTTCCTCAGTACAGACAGTTGGTGAGACCCCATCTGGAGTACAGCTCACAGTTCTGGAGACACCATCTCTGCAAGGGCATAGGATGGAGGCAGTCCAGAGGAGGGCAACTAAAACTTTGCAGAGTCTGCACCAGAAGCCATATGAAGAGAGACTAAAAGAGATGTAGACCCTTGAGGAATGGAGGAAGGGGGGACACATGATAGAAACTTTCAAGTATCTCAAAGGAATAAACAAAGTCCAAAAGGGTAGCATCTTTCAGAAAAAGAGATCTGCAAGAACAAGGGGGCACAATTTGAAGATAGAGGGGGGATGGCTCTAGGGCAACATGAGGAAGTATTTTTTCATGGAGGGGTGGTGGACGCATGGACCGGCCTTCATGGGGAGGTCATGGGGTCACAAACAGTGGGGGAATTCAAGAATGCATGTTGACAGACATATAGCAATTCTAGTGGGGATATGAAGAAGTAGGCTGTTGGTTAGCTAGGATCTGCAGCTTATCCAATAGGTAGGAAATGGGCAGACTGGGTGGGCTAAGTTATTTATTTATTTGTACATCAGTTTACAACCTTTGAGCCAGAGGCTCATTTCCAAAGGTACCTCATCACCATTGAGGACAAATACATAACAGACTTTTGGTTACAGCAAAATGGGTTACATAGTTAACAAGCACATATGATTATAACAGATAAACAGATAAGCCAGTTTGGTTACAATGGCACATTCTTGCATGATGGAAAGAGCAAGTAGTAGGATAATAGCAGTTCCAACAGCAGTGGGTGAGGATTTAAAAAAGGTGTGGTGTAGGTGTCGCCCAGCGGGCATTGTCAGGGCACAGAGAGCTATGCCTCAGTTATAGACAGGTGCAGCTCTGCATATAAAACAGTTGGCTTCGAAGTGCGGTTTTGAATTTGGAAATCGTGGGGGGCATCCGAGATGTGGGCAGGGAGCGAGTTATACCAGGCTGGAGCTCTATAGCAGAAGGACCTCTGTCCATGGGAGGTCCTAGATCTTGGGACCAGAAAAGTGGCCTTGCAGGAGGTCCATGTACATACCAAGGGTTGGGCTTGGTGGAGGGAGGCTGTCAGCTTGGGTGGGGATAGCCCGAGAAGAATTTTTTTTGTTATTAGACATGTTTGGTATCGTAGGCATTCATCTAGATTCAGCAGTATTGCCATGTCATACAGTAGAGCTGGCACAAATGCATGAGCCTGGGGGCACCAGTGATTAGCCTGCATGCCTTATTTAGGATGAGGCGAATTTTATTGAGGGCGGTCGTGTCAGCAGCACCGTATACTGGTATGCCATAGTCAACAAGGGATAATATAGAGGATGTAACTGCTAGACAGAGGGTGGGGGGGACAGTTTTTATAGCAGTATAAGATACCTAGCCGCACATTAGTGGCTGAGGCAAGAGCATCAATGTGGGTGTGGTAGGTGAGGGCTGAGTCAAAGGAGACCCCAAGGTACTTGTATGAGTGGACTTGCTCTAGTGGTTATTTGGAGCAGGGGAGGATATGGAGTGGGAAGTTGCTGGCTTTGTTTTGGGGGTGGGCAAAGAGCATTGTTTTGGTTTTTTTGAGATTAATGACCAGTCTGTGCTCTTTAAACCAGGTTTCAGCATTATTACAGGATTGCTGTAGGGAGTCCTGGAGGGAGATTGGGTTACGGTGGGTGGCAAAGATGACGGCGTCATCTGCATACAGCAGAATTGTCCCAGTGCATGCACTGGGCAGGATGTTAAGGTAGAGTGAGAAGAGTAGGGGTCCCAGGATGGAGCCCTGAGGAACCCCTAAGTGGATGGGACAAGTTTTCAAAAGTGTACCATTAATTCTAACACATTGGGAGTGGGCAGATAGGTAGCTGGTGCACCAGGCGAGAGGTCCGGTAGAGAAGCCAGTGTGGCAGACAGCATCCAGCAGGAGGGGGTGAGAGACAGTGTCGAATGCCTTTGAGAGGTCGATGAACACTGCCCCGGCTAGGGAGCCAGAGTCCAGTGAGGAGTGCAGGAAATTTGAAAATTCAACTAGTGCAGTGCCGGTATTGTGTCCTGCACGGAAACTGTGCTGTTCAGGGCAGAGGATGTTGTGTTTGGTTAGGTATTCAGTGATTTGCGTGGCAACCAGCTTTTCTAGGGCTTTGGAGAGGGGTGGGAATATGGAGATAGGGCGGTAGTTTCTGGCAGAGGACCTGTCACCACCTTTGTGAATGGGAGTAACAATGGCGGTTTTCCATGCAGTTGGAAATTGCCCCAGGCAGAGGGGTTTGTTGAGAAGGCTGGTGAGTGGGGTAAGGACCTGATCCAGTACCAGCCAGAGAATGCTGGGGTCCAGGGTGTCATCGCCAGGATTGTTGCTTTTTAATGCTCTGACCAGGTGGGGTCTGGCTTCCTGGGCAGTTACCCTACGTAGGTAGAAGCTAGGGCATTGGAGGACTGGGGCAGGTAGGGAGGGTGGTGGGTCAAAGAAATTACTGGGGAGGACAGAGCTAAGGTCTGTAAAGAATGTGATAAGGTAGTTTGCAATGTTTTCTGGGTCTGTTATGGTAGTGCCTTCAATGGTGATCTGGGATGGGGGAGGGCAGCATGTGCTCCCATTTAATTGTTTGACATTATCCCAGAAATTTCAGGCACACCCCCAGGAGGAGGTGAGAGTGGCCTGGTAGTGGTTGACCTTGGCTTTTCGGATGGCCCAAGTGCACTTATTCTGCACAGCATTGTAGGCCTGTCTGTCAGCCATCCAGCCTGGTTCTGTGGCAAGGTGCCATAGGTTATCCCTAAGCCTGAGCAATTGTAAAAGGGCAGGAGTAATCCAGGGCATGTTATGTTTTTTTGGTTTGGGCAGCCATGAAGGGTGTGAAGAGGTTGCAGGCTTTATTAAAGGTTTGGGAAAAGAAGGCTAGGGCAGTATCTATGTCAGGGGTGTGGCGAATGGGGGACCAGTTTATCTGGGCAAGAAAATGCTTGA
Source organism: Neoceratodus forsteri (assembly GCA_016271365.2). Taxonomy (NCBI): domain Eukaryota; kingdom Metazoa; phylum Chordata; order Ceratodontiformes; family Ceratodontidae; genus Neoceratodus; species Neoceratodus forsteri. The sequence continues at coordinate 1,059,921,884 of CM057454.1, forward strand.
GGTTTTTCATCCCACCTGGTCTGAAATGCCAGCAGAGTGTGGGCTGGGCTATGAGTCGGGGCGGGGGGGTCGCCCAGTGGAATAGGATAGGGGACTGGTCACTGAATGAGTCAGGGAGGACTTGGATGTCCAGGATTTTTTTGGCATCTAGGAGGGTGCTGGTACCTCTCTTAGGGTTTACTCTTGTGGCTTGGAAAATAAGTTGTGACAGATCAATGGCCGCGAAGAAGTACCGGGTGGTGGAGGAGGTGGCACTGAGCCAGTTCACATTAAGTTCCCCCACAAGGACTTGTTCTGCCTTGTGGGGGAGGGTGGCGAGATAATCAGTTAAGGATAAAAGTGACGGGTTTTGGTTCTTAGGGGGAATGTAGACAGAGGTGAGATAAAGGGAGCCCCTGGAGGGGTCTGGAGTAAGTTTAAGGGTAAGGACCTGTACCCCACTTGCAGGGAGTGCTTGACCAGTGAGTGTATCCCTGGTATAGATTGCACAGCCACCCCCACGTTTGCCTACACGATCCTCCTGGTACAGGGTGTAGCCAGGGAGGGAGACAAAGGAGTCAGGGGTGGATTTTGAGAGCCAGGTTTCCACCACTGCTATGATATCTGGTTTGTGCAGCATGACCCAGCATTGGAGAGTATCATATTTTTTGCAATATGCTGCATATATTCATGGAGGCAATGCTCAGACCGGGGGACCCACCTGGTGGGCTGGTCTGGGTGGGGCCTGGGTTAGAATGTATGTTGCCTGTTAAGAGTAGAAGGAGGACCACGGCTCTGGCCAGTGGGCAGTGATGTGTAGGCTTCCAATGGGTATGTGGGGATGGGGAGGGGGCCTTCAGGGAACAGGGAATGGGTAGGGTTTGCCAGGTTGGGAGTGCGAGAACAATTAGCCACCAGAGGGAGCCTGGGTAGGCAGTGGGGAGGTACCCAGGGGATGGGTGCTGTGGGCCAGTGCACATCATCAGTGTAGGGTGAGATCAAACTATGTCAGGGAGAATTGTTGGCGCTGGTACCAGTGAGCCAGGGGAGATGACTGGCTGGTGGGATGAGGGTACTAGAAAGTAAATGAGGGGGAGGCATTTTAGGAGGAGGTGGACTAACATGGCTCTTGTGGTAGCAGTAGGGTAGAACGGTAGAAGAATTTAGGTTGTCTTTCAGAGAGCGTGGATACTACTTTGGATTAGTGGTAGTGACACGGACTCTGGTGGACAGGGTACAAGGTTTGAGTCTCTGCCAGGCAGCTGGAAAAGTGCCTGGGTGACAGCAGAGATCCACGTCCTAGGGGTCTGATCCAGGCTGGGTTCAGGCTGAAAACAGGGTGAGAAATAGCGACTCCTAGTGGTCACTGGGTGTAGGTTAGGTGGTGCAGTTAGGGGTCAGGATGTTGGGCTAGCTGTGGGGCTGGGTGCTGGGAGAGGTATGGGCAGAGGTAGATGTGAGTTGCGGAGGAGAGAAGAGGCACGGGGGTTAGAGAGGTTCCAGGAAGTCGTGGGGGAGGAAGACAGGTAGTGGGTCCCTCTAGTGGCAGGCAGGTATAACCTGCAAATGGAAAAGTGGGGACTTAGTTAAATGAGCCACAGGATGTGATGTCACTAGATGTCGCCTATAAAGGAAATGCCAGGGTGGGTGGGGCAGTCAAAACGCACAGCACGTCGATGGGCTATCCCCCCTCACAAGGGTGCTACTTGATAGAGGTGGTTTATTACCTCCTAGTGCCTGTGTGGTTTGTTCACTCCAGGAGGGAGTGCTTCTGTTTGGAGAATCCTGCTGTCAGGGTTGGGGAGTGGGTAGGCAGGCCTATATGGGGTAGAGAACAAAGGAAGAAATTACTATGCAGTGGGAGACCCTGAGTGTTTCACTGCGCATGCACGGGAAAAAGATCCCAGTTTTAACTGGCACTGAGAGGGAGAAACATGGCTAGCTCTGAAACAAGGCAGGTAAGCTGGCAAAAACTAAGAGAAATTACTTTAAACAGCACATGCTAGGCTTTTCAGCAGACCACCTTACAATATCCAGTAGTCGCTAGTGAGCGTGTACCCCCCCAAGAACCAACAGTTGTACATTTAGCAGAGTTCAGAAGTTGTTGCAATGTCGAGCATTCAGCCAAAGCAGCGTCTTTAGATAAAAAACAGTGCAGAAAGTCACAGATACCGAGCAATACTTTAAAATATCCCTCCTCACAAGGGTCCTTATCTGTTGTCTAAGTCTATGGTTCTATAAAAAAACTAAGTTCGAATTATTTTTTTGTATGAAGGCATTCTTTTTTCGTATGATGAAAAAAGCATATAAAAAAGATTCAGTCATACGAAAAAAGAATGTGAAAAAACTAAGCCCAAATTGTTTTTCAGTATAAGGTCCTTCTTTTTCATATGAATGAACAAAGCATACAGAAAAAGAAAATTGGCTGACAAAAAAGGATCATTAAATGTTAAAAAAACTAATTTTGGTGTCATTTATCCACAAACTAAGTACAGAATCCACCTAAGGGTATCCCAATGAACAAGATACACATGTTGGTGTGTGTACAGAATGTCATTTTTGTGGGTTTTGAAATTTTATTTTTTTGAAAAAATGGAATTAAGATGAAAAAGAATTACCTACAGATGAAAAAATATCCTTTTTTTTCCATAGACCAAATTATTTTTTCATTCCAAGCAGCTATTGAAAAGACTGTACTGAGCACACTCAGACATTTTTAAATGTAATAACTTTGGAATGGATTAATATTTTTTCACCAAACCAGTGAAAGGCACATTTGCTGGGCAATCCTTTTCTACCCTGAAAATTTCAGACCAAAATTCCAAACTGTCTGGATGCTAGATGATGACAAAAACCACAGCAAAAGCAGCATTATTTTTAGCATTTTCACTATCTGCATCTCGGCATCTGCACATCTGACCAGAACAAAACTTGGCATGTCAAGAGGCCTACCCCAAGACTGTGCATACAGAATTTTGTGCAACTCCATTGAACGGTTGTGAAGATAATGAAGTGCAAAATTTAAGATTTAGTATTGCTATCTCAGCTCAATCCTAACTATGGTGGCAATACCATGCCACTGTAATTTTTTGTAAAAAACTTTGCCACTGCACCAGTTAGGTAATGTTGCAAAAGTAGGGAATTGAAGTATTATGGTTTCTAACCTTAACTCCCCACCCTGATCCCCCAAGCAACAAAAGGAAAAAATTAGGGTTTTAGGTCTCCGAAGTCTTGGCAAATCAGGGGTGGGATCTTCCTTGGGGTTGTCAACCCTAATGCTCATTCCTCTTCCCAACCCATAGCCTCCTGTCTGAAGCAAAAGGTACAGCTCCAAGCGAGTGAGTCATAATGATAGAGAAAGGTAGAGAACTATGTCTTACCACATGTTGACAACACAATCTTTTGTTGCTCTCTTCACACAGGGCCCACTTTCTGATGTTGTTTGTTCAGGGAATGGGGTGGGCATTAGGGCTGACAACCTCAAGAAAGACCCCATCACTGATTCGCCAAGACTCTGGAGATCCAAACCCCTAATGTTTTTTTTTCTTTTGCTGCTTGTGGGGTGGGGGTGGGGAGTAAGGATTGGAAGCCCTAATACTTTATATCCCTACTTTTGCAGTGTTAACTGAACCATAACTGGTGCATTAATGAAGTTTTTGCAGAGAATTTCCTTTCTTTTTGAGATACTGGAGTCAAGTCCTCATTCATGCAGATCCCTTTGGGGCCTGTGTGAACAGATGAAGACATGCAGAGCCCTTTGGTCCCTGCACCAAGCAGAGATGGGCAAGCCAGGAATTTTTCACCTAGAGTCAAGCCAGAGCCGAGCCAGGGGTCTGGCTTGACTCTACGACCTAAAATATGAGCCAAGCCCTATTTACTGTAGGTTGTTCTGTGCATAGGAGTTGAATGTTTCCGATGCTACACTAACTGCTCAGGCTGACAAAAATGCTTACTTTGACCATAACTGACTTGGCTTGACTTTGGCTCTCAATTGTTTATAGAGGTCAAGCTAAGCTGAGCCAGGCGTTAAGCACAAGCCAGGCTACATCCTGCTCTGGGCAGCCCATCTCTAGCACCAAGAGAGAAGACTCTGTCCACCTACAGAAGTACAAGGCCCTTGTGGGCCCTGCATGTCCATGCAGTGATGGATGTCAGGAATTCATGGGGCTGTCTGGGGGAGCTGTGGAAGCACAGGTCCTCTGGTCCCTGCACTTCCATGTGGCCACATATACAGATGCACAGGGTAAAGAGTCAGCCTGTCAGACAATGCACAGGGCCCTCTGCCTCCCATGGAGGCAGAGGTGTAGCGTCCTATGCCAGGATAAGAGTTGTCTTCACTATATGGTACCCGGACCTGTGCGGGCACTCCTGCACCTTTCATTCCCTGGCAGGGGAGGGTTGTCACATAACAGTGCCATCCCAGCACCCTCATCCCATGTAGCTGGGTCACTGAGCTTACCTTCAAACTCAGGTCACTGACACGGGATCAGAAAGCTTACCCACTGGGGTGAAGACTGGCACTACATACAAAGTTGCTTAATAACTGTATATGTATTTTTTATTTTGACTCCAGATTTTCAGGATAGTTTTATGATTTCCTTTGTAAACATGACATCGCTATTAAAATAAATTACATAATTTCCCACCAGAAGTACAAAAACACACCTCACCCAGCTCAGGATTCAAAAACTGACACCTGTCAGGAGGTGGTTTGGAAAACTGGCCATATTGAAAGTTTGGAGTTAAAATATTGAAATTTAGCAAACTTATGAGTGAACATTGAAATATTGCAATATTCACTCATAACCTGGGCATTTTACAATATTTGTACACAAAATTGTCAGCCCAGACTTCCATTTACCCTACCTCATGAACCCAGTAGGTAAAAATTTTCAAATCCTTGCCGAAACATTATTCTGCACAACAGGTGCAAAAACATATTTTGGCCAGGACTGGAAAAACAACAGCTATCAGTTTCATGAGGTGGCGTGAAAAACTGTCTATGTTGAAAATTTGTGGTCAAAATATTGACAATTGCCAGAGTTATAGGCGAGCATAGAAACATTTCTACGCACACTCACAATGTTGTTATTTTTACATATTTTGACCCCACATTTCCAACATAGCCTTCTTATATCTCCGCCTCATGAACAATTGTGATGAGAAGTTTCAGATGCCACCTGAAAGGTGATTTTGCAAAGCAAGTGCAAAATCACCTTTCATGTCAGATTTGCATAATTCTACTACCATTGGTCATAAGGTGTGGTCCCAAAAAGGCCATGTTCAAAATTTTGTGTAAAAATATACAGAAATTGCAACATTATGAATAAAAGTTTAAACCCTATTGAAATACAGTAAACTACACTTACTGTATTTTCCCAGATTGCAGTCGGTGGTCCCAGCAGCAAGATGTGTCTTTGATTGCAGAGTGCATCTGTGCCATTGGACATGTTCAGGTGAGTGAGGATGTTTGGGGGGATGTGGAGTGGTGGGTGCTGAGTGGGAGGTCAGGGTGGGCGGGATATGTGTGTTAAGGTCAGATTGGTGAGGGACCGTTTTGTTTGTTACAGGTTAAAAAAATCAATGCGGGATGGTTTTCTTTATTACAGAGAAGACACTGAAATTCCAATACTGGGGATTAAGCACCCCAGTATTGGGCTAGTGCTCAGGGAATGGGGGGGCAACATGGAGGTGAGTGGGTTGCAGAGAAGCGGTAACGGGGTGGGCACACTGGTCTGCTTATATTATTTTAAAAAAACATAAACACTGAGAAGGGTGGTTTGGTGATCTGGAGGAGTGGGGGGAGAAAGAAGCGGTACTGGGGGTGGGCACCCTGTTATGCTTCACAAATAAAAAATAGATTAGATAGATAGATAGATAGATAGATAGATAGATACAGATGGATAGATACAGATGGATAGTCTTCAGCTCACTGCTGCCATTGAAGCCACAACAGCATTACATCTGTGGCTGCAGATATCAAGAAAGTCCCACTGTTCTCATACAGAGAACATAAGTGAATGGCTCCTCTCACTAAGTTGGGCACCCTTTATTTTGGGGTGTCCAGAAAAGGCATTTCTGGGCATTAAAAAAAACACCAGAATCTAGCAAAATGGATCCCGCTTACCTAGGTTCCAGTGTTTGTTTTTTGAAATTACATAATTGTTATGTATTTTCAATGTTTTTTAGTTTGAGGGGAAAAAAACAAGATGGCGGCTGTCATGGCATGAAAAAATATTTTGATGCTGTTAGAAGCAAGTGGTGAGGAACTAAAAATGCTCTTGCGACATGGAATTTTTTGTCTTGTATCAGAACGTTATCCCAAAACCATACTGAGCATATTCAGAACAGTGGGTTGATTTTCTTTTAGCTTAACCTTGTACTGTGCATGGCAGGCAACTTACCTGTATTTGGTTTTTATATGAATTCGGCAGAAATACTGAGCAATAGTACAACAGGGTGGTGTAACTCTAATAATAAAATGGTGACTGGAGTGTATACAAAGTGCGCACTTGCCAAAATGTTGCAGAGGGGTTGCATCCTGGCTTCCCATGGTCTGCTGTTGGGTGACATTGCATTAGTGGGCTGCTTGAACACTATAGTAAATGTAGTGTGAGAGTTTTGTTCAAGTTAAAATGTGGTTACCATGCATGGTTAAGACCTGTTTTGAGGGATCTAGGCATATGACATTTTGCTATTATAAGTACTGTTATCTAATATTAGCACTGCTGCCTATGCCTAGTTGTCTTAGAATCTGTGGTGGGAGTTTAGCACCTAAAATATAGCCTGGTTAGGATTTCATAGATATCACAGACTATAAAGCCCCTAGGGGCTATAGTACCTAAACTGTTTTTTATGACTATTCCGTTTAATTTAGTCTGTTCCTTGATGGCATTTGACCTATTAATTGATTGTTATCCTTACCTAATTCAATCACGCCTCCTAGTGAAGTTACATAGGTGTGCATATTACTTAAATACTTGGTGACGCTTGTCTTGTTTCTTTGCTATCGATTGCATAATGATGTACCAACAATGTTTGTATAGTTTTGTTTTTAAAGCTCGATAAAAAAAAGTAAAAAAAAAACAACTTTAAATCCTTATAACTCTAGAACCCTTTAATATTTTTTCATAAAACCTTATAAAGGCACTGCCTTAGCACAGCATGCTTCTACCCACAATGTTTCAGAAAAGCAGTCCCATTCTGTGTAGGCTGTAGGTGACAGCAAAGCCAAAACCTCATGTTAAGTATAGGAAAAAAAATTAGACATCTACAGGAAAATGACATATGCAGATCTTAGAAACAGCATAAGCTGCCATCCCAAAACTTCCCCCATATTTAGACCTTGCTAACTAGATAATGTATGCAAAATTTCAGCTGATTTCATCTAACGATGCCAAAGCTATTAAGGTGCAAAGTTAGGGGCTTAACATAGAACCTGTCGCTCAACCCTAACTATACTGGTGCTACCATGCCAGTATAATTTTCTTGTTTCCTTTTTATTATAAAACTACTGCAGGTGTTGTCAATAAATGCAGCATGTTGCACCAATAATCCTATCTGTTCTTCTTACCCTTAGGGTCTCTTTATTGCGTGCATGGTGCATAGGGTGCCCACTGTCACAGCAGCTCTGGGTGTGTGTGTGTGTGTGTGTGCGTGTATGTGTGTGGAGTGAAGGGTTAGGAATTACAAGGTAGAAAGCAGGCTGGCCTGGCTTACATGGCAACATAATAACCTGAGGATAGATGGGTCTGTAAGCATGTCATGTATGCTCCACCCATAATGTATAAGAAATAATATATATGCTGTTAAAACTAATTCAAAGGGATTTCCCACCTAGTCCCTCTTCTACTCAAAGTACCCTGTAATTCCTTTGGTAAGCAGACATTTTTCCAGGCTTACCATGAAGACCTGTACTGTCTTCCTATGCCCTGTCTCTCCGGGTGGTCTGTTCCCTAGGTTCACAACCCCCTGGGAGAAGAAGTGTCTCCTGTGTTTACCACCTCTGTGTTTCAGTATGTGGCCCCATGTCCTGCTGGAACACTCCAGATCAGACATATTCATCTGTTCAAGTATGTCAGTTCCCTTGAGTATGCAGAAGACAGAGGATTTAGGCTTATCTGGTTAACTACCTGGTGGGTGTCAGGATACTTGCAACTGGAGAGCTGGATTATTGTCGTAGCTCAGAACACTACTGATAGACTGCAGGGTGAGTAGCTGGCTGCTTATGAATGGCATGCTACTAGTACCTGGCTAAATGGCTGGCAGTTGTGGTTATGTCGCTAGCCATCTGGCTGTTCAGCCATTGTGGCTAGGTGGCAGAGCTTTTCAGTCAGCTACTAGCTACTGTTGATAGTCATGTGCTGCTAGAAACTGACAAACTGGTTGCTTGCTGGCAGGGGGTTGGGCAGCCCCTAGCACAGTCTGTTCACTTCAGGTTTGGGTGAGGTTTACTGAAACGGAGCATTTAGCTTCTTAATATGCAGAGTTAATGCTAGCCAACAACTAACACTAAATCCTTTATGGCTGAATTTGAAAAATGAGATTTATGTCAGCTGTTTCTGAGTCGTATTCTTTTCAGTTGAAGCTGTGAAGAGGACACCATTAAGAAACTGGATAGTATGCTATTCACAGCGTCTACAGAAAATAATACTATTCTTAAAATGCAGACATAGCAGGTATTTTTTGTAATCAACTGTCAAAAATTCATTGCAGCTTAAGGAATGACTGACATAATTTGCCGATGAGTCTAATACTGTATATGAATGTCCCACAAAAAAAACACAGTGTCTGAAGGCGTGGATCTTTGTACCTTACAATGACTGCTTTATTCACAGAGCTGCCCTGTAATAAGTTACAGTAGTGTTACAATACCAGCATTTTACAGGTCAGCAGTCATAGGAAATATCCAACCACTAGGAAGGGCCAGTGTGCACTGAAACTTGTGTAGGTCAGATGGAGCAAGACCGGTGGTCACGGGTTGCAGAGCCAGGTTTGGAAGCCAAGGGGGAAAGAGTCAGTCAATTTGGGGCTCTGAGATAATAATAATCAATTTTTTATACATGTTAAACAGATACATCATTGTGCCAGGGACTCATTTACAGGGGTTTCCAATGGCTTATTACCATGTATCTCCTGGGAGCACTGGGTGGTTAAGTGACTTCCTCAGGGTCACACAGTTTGCAGCTGGAGGTTGTGGAAATCAAACCCAGGTCTACGGGATGCACTAACCTGCATGGCTGAATGGTAGAAAGTGAGTGCCAATTCGAAAATGTGATGTGGTCAGCTGCATAATCTATTCTTTTCATTCACATTTTTTGTTTCTTTGTTCAGTTTATTCATTTACATAGAAAAGTAGACAATGTCATCAGAAAATTGGTCCATCCACGCTGCCTAGTTTTTCCCTGCCCTACCGTGTGATCTATTGTCTAGACAGTGGGCTCCATTCATGAAACTTGATGCAGGGCTAGCATCAAGACCTGTGTCAGACCAGTTGTTGGTGCAGCTGCGCCAAATGCATTGCTGCAACCTGTGCCCAATTCAAGAAAATCGGGTGCATTTCTGACACTTCTCCCACTTTACGCCAGCTTGTGCCAAATATTTGGCACAAACCCCATAAAAAGGGTCCCAAGATTACTGCAAGTTAGATTAGCAAGAAGCTATCTATCATTTGTTCTCTGCATCTGGGGATGCCAACACAGAAACAGTGTTGGGCCAGGATATTCAAAGGGGTTGCGCCTGGTGCAATCAAGTTGCACTGGCACAACCCCAGTAATGCGCCTGGTACAATATTGAAAGGTGGGGCTAGTGCAGCATAAGTCCTGATGTGCCAGGGCGCAAAGTTAAAGTACGCCATGCAAATGCAGGGTGTGTGCCCATACATATGCGTCACATCCTGATATTCAGCCCGGGATGTGTGGTGCATATGCTGGCACATCCCTGCTTTGCACCACAAAGGGGGCTCAATGTTGAGCTAAACAAAAAAGGAACAAAGCCAGGCCCCCCCATAAGTGGGCTGCTGTACTGCAGGGCACAGCACAACACCCACCAGCTGTGGGTGGCCACCCGCTCAGCAGAGACACCGTCTGTGAGCACCCACACCCTCCCCGGTGGTCTAGTGTGTCCCCCTTCCCTCCCGTTATTCCCCAAGGGTGACCATACAGGTTAAAACCTGGCAGTCCAGTGGTAACCCCCTTCCCACCCTTAAACCCGATCGTGGGTAGTAGTAGTAGATATATATTCCCTGCAAATGTTAAATATAGAATCCCTGGTGGTATAGTGGTATCCCTCTCCCTCTGTATGACTGATTGCGGGCAAATGGTACAATAATAATATTCCTGGTGGTCTAGTGGTACCCCCCCCACCAACACAGGCACCCCTGCCCACCCAGCTCCCCCCGTCATTGGCGGGCAGCAGCAACCCACCCGCATACTGCCCCACCACTCACCAAATGACAGCGTACAGTAGCAGCTGTATGCCTATTGGTCCACACTGTGGACCAATGGGCTTGCAGTGCATACTATACTAGTCGTTCTGTTGTGAATGACTAGTACGTATACTGCAAGACCGACCGATCACGTGTGAACTAACCAAGACACTGCTCTACGGCTATTGACCGATGGTGGCCAGGTAATGCGGGCGAAGTACTGCTGCCCGCCAATAATGAGGATCTGAGTGGGCAGGGGGCTGTGAGTGAGGCCTGAACCACCGAGATATTGTGCCGACATCGTGATCGACTGCGAGAGAGAAGTTTCTCCAGGGATTGCTACTCTTCACATTGCTAATGTCGGTTTACAGGAGGTGGGGATACCACTAGACTACAAGGGAATATATTTCTATTACTACTACTACCCGCGAACAGGTTTTCGGGAAGGAGGGGAACTGATTCCTGTTGTGTTGACGATGGCTACGCAGGGCGACAGACACATTTCGCCGGGATGCCCTACACATCGAATGCAAATGGGTCCATAATGACATGCAAATGGTCCCATTTGCACCATGCATATATTATGGCCTCATCTACATGCCTATGTCTGAATATCGTGGGTGATGCGCTCAATGCAACCACACTTGGGCAGGAGCTTTCCTAGTCCCCCATCTGGGGGATGCACCGGCGCATTCTTCTTGCACTATACGCATTCGCTGACATATTCAATGGTGATGCACCATGGCACATCTCCTTTGAATATCAGCCTGACCTGGTCACAGCGCAGCTTGGTTGTGCTGTGCCCCCACTTGCGCCATTGCCTGGTGCAGTCTGAATATCTGGGCCTTGGTGTCCTTGTACACAGAGAAAGCTTTTGATAATGTTTCCCAGGCCTATTTGCTCTCGTTCACAGATGTGGTATACCTGACAAGTTTGTAAACTGGATTATAATTTTATATATCGCCATCAGCAAGAGGTTTTTCCATTGACCAGGGGCACTTGGCTGGGGTGCCACTTGTCCCCTTTGCTGTTTAATTTATATAGTGAGCCTCTAGCAAGGAAGTTTATTTATTCCTCTTTGGTCAAATGGGTAAAGGTGGGCCGTGGAGAATACAAGCTCTTGATGTTTGCAGATGACGTACTACTCCACATTTCTGACTTGTGAACATCACTTCCAGCTTCTCTGTGCCTACTCTTTGAATTTGGCCAGATATCAGGGTATAAATTAAACTTAGGCAAAGCCACAATATTTGCCCTAACTGCACAATGTTCGATGGACAAAATTACAAGCTTAGGGCTCAACTGAGAATCCCAGGCCTTACCTTACCTGGGCATGAAACATAGAAACATAGAAACATAGACTTTGATGGCAGATAAGGACCGCTAGGTCCATCTAGTCTGCCCATTTCCCTACCTACAGGATAGGCCGCAGATCCTAGTTAACCAACAGCCTATTTCTTCCTACCCCCCACAAGAATTGCCTTATGTCTGTCCCATGCATTCTTGAATTCTCCCACAGTTTTAGACCCCACAACCTCCTCAGGAAGGCTGTTCCATTCACCCACTACCCTCTCTGCAAAATAATACTTCCTCACATTGCCCCTGAACCGCCCTCCTTCTATCTTTAAATTGTGTCCCCTTGTTCTTGCAAGTCTCTTTTTCTGAAAGATGCTACCCTCTTGGACTTTGTTGATTCCACTGGGTACTTAAAAGTTTCTATCATGTCCCCCTCTCCTTCTTTCCTCAAGGGTATAGATATTAAGCTCCTTTAGTCTCTCCTCATACGGCTTCTCTTGCAGACCCTGCACCATTTTGGTTGCCCTCCTCTGGACTGCCTCTATCCTGTCTATATCCTTGCAGAGATGAGGTCTCCAGAACTGGACACAGTACTCCAGATGGGGTCTCACCAACTGTCTGTACAGAGGGATAACAACTTCCGGCTTTCTGCTGATGATGCCTCTCCCTATACATCCCAGTATACCCCCAGCCCTCCCTACTGCCTTCTCACATTGCTTGCTAACCTTAAGGTCATCTGATATGATTACCCCCAGGTCCCTTTCCTTTTTTGTTGTTGTTACTACCTCCCCACCCATTGTGTATTCTTCCCTGGGTTCTTGTTTCCCAGGTGCATTATTGCACTTCTTTGCATTGAATCCTAGCTGCCATACTTCTGACCATTCCTTCAACCTTGCCAAGTCCTTTTCATCCTTTCCACGCCTCCTTGTGTATCAACCCTGTTGCAGATCTTTGTGTCATCTGCAAAAGGCATACTTTTCCTTCCAGTCCCTCTGCAATGTCACTGATGAAGACATTAAAGGACTGGACCCAATACTGAACCTGGGCTTTCACTAGTAACCCCTTTCTTCAGAGTGGACTCCATTTACAATTACCTTCTGTGTCCTGTTGTCCAGCCAATGTTTCACCCAGGGTACCACCCTGGGTCCCACTCAGGCTGGTTAATTTGACTATTAATCTTTTGTGTGGGACTGTGTCAAATGCCTTGCTAAAGTCTAGGTAGGCCATGTCCACAGCTCCTCCTGGTCTACTACTTTGGTCACCCAGTCAAAGAAATCTATTAGATTCATCTGACATGACCTTCCCACTGTGAACCCATGCTGCCTTGGGTCCTGTGCTCCACTGGCCTCTAGGTACTCAACTATTCTTTCCTTCAAGTGACTCCATCACTTTCCCTACCACAGAGGTCAGACTGACAGGTCCTGTAGTTTCCTGCTCTGTCTTGGTCCCACTTTGTGAAGAGGAATCACATCCGCCTTCCTCCAGTCCTCAGGTACCACACCATCCTCCATGATTTATTAAAAGAGTAGCCAGTGGTTTCACGGTTCCTCCTTAATTCTTTTAGAATTCTGGGGTGAATTCCATCAGGACCCATTGCTTTGTCCACCTTCAGTTTTAGGAGTTCTTGCAGAACCCTTTCTTCTGTGAAAGGACTGGGATCGACCCCCCTATCAAGAGTGCTTCTGTTAATTGGATTAGGCACTTCCCCCTCCTCTTTTGTGAATACTGAGCAGAAATATTCATTCAGTATTCCTGCTTTTTCACTGTCCCCCTCTGCCCACCCACTGTTCATTCTATTCAGCCTCACTATCCCTCCCTTTGTCTTTCTACGCTCGCTGATGTACCTATAAAAGGTTTTATCCCCCTTCTTAACTGAGTTGGCTATCTTTTCCTCAGTTTGGACCTTTGCTATTCTGACTTCCCTCCTGCTTCCTTCTGCCTTAACTGGTACAGCTCTCTGTCCTGCTCCTTCTGTGTTTCTTATACTTCCGGAATGCTATCTTTTTCTTCCTGACTTTCACAGCCACCTCTTTTGAGAACCATAGTGGCTTTTTCTTTCATTTTGATTTGTTTATTTGCTTCACACAAAGGCTTGTTGCCTCTGTGATGGCAGTTTTGATAATTCCCCATTGTTGCTCCACACCTCCTTCTAGCCTGTTTGCTAGTGCTTTTCTGAGGCACTCTCCCATCTTGCCAACGTCAGCCCTCCTAAAGTCCAGTACCCTCACTTTTGTATGGCTTGACTCTGTAGCTGAGTTCAACGTGAACCACACTGTTTGATGGTCACTTGTCCCCAGATGGCAACCCACTTCTAGATCTGAGATCCTCTCACTGCCCCCATTTGAGAGTATGAGGTTTAAGATTGCTCCCTCACGAGTGGGTTCCGAAACTAGCTGTCTAATGCCTGCCACCTGTAGGGCATCAAGAATGGCCCTGCTCTTGGATGTGGCTGCAGCAAATGTGCTCCAGTTAACATCTGGCATATTCAGGTCTCCCATCAACAGTATCTCCCCTTTCTCTGCCATTCTAAGAATGCCTTCTATAATATCCTTGTCCATTCCTTCCCCCTGACACGGGGGTCTGTACACAACCCCTGTGCGGATTGTGGTGCCCTTTCCAGTCTCCAAGGTGACCCACAGTGCCTCCTCTCCTCCCTGTTTACTCTTTTGTTCAGTTGCTTTTATCCCTTCCTTTACATAGAGAGCTACTCCTCCCCCTCTTCTCACTTGCCTGTCTCTCCTGTAGGTTATGTCCTGTAGGTATGTTAACATCCCAGTCATGGTTCTCTGTGTACCATGTTTCTGTGACTGCTATGATATCCAGGCACCCCTCTTCCATTAAGGCCATCAGCTCAGGGAGCTTGTTGCCCAGACTACGGGCATTGGTACTCATTACCCTCCATTTCCTGATGGCCTTACTCCCTTTTGCCCCATCCCTGTCCTTCTTGCCTTTGTCACTTTCTCCATTTACCCCTGCCCTTCTCCCTATTGACACCTCTATGTTGGTGTTTGCCTCACTTACTACTGTGATTATTTGGGGGCTAGGATTTTCCTGCTCCTTTCCAGTGCCTCCCCCCTTGGCTAGTTTAAAAGCTTGCCAATGAAGCATTTAAACCTATCACCTAGGATCCTGGTTCCCCTCCCAGACAGATGCAGCCCATCATGCCAGTATAGGCTTGCATCACTCCAGGTGGACCCCCAGTCCCCAATGAAGCCAAATCCCTGAGCTTCACACCAGTTTTTCAACCACTGATTGAATACCATGGTGCGGAACACCCTAGCCTCTCCTATGCCATAGATGGGTAGCACCTCCGAGAAGGTTACCGTGCGTGCTACTTGACTAAGGCCCCTCCCCAATTCCACAAACTCTTCCTGCACTTCTCTAATCTCTTTCTTAGCCAGGTCATTTGTCCCTAGGTGGACAATGACATCCAGCTCCCTCCCCTGTGCAGCTGCTCTGGCAATCCTGAGGATTCGCTCCCTGTCCTTCCAAGCCATGGCGCCAGGCAGGCACCTTACCTCCCTCTCCCCTTCCTCCCCAGTTCTACCTTCCTAACAATGGAGTCCCCACCAGGAGTTGTTTCCTTCCCTGCAGGGTCCCCTGCCACCCTCCTGTGGGTCTTCTTTGTGGAGGTTCCCAGCATCCTCCTTGGTCTCCACTGTAGGTGCCTCCATAGAGGAACCACACTTTGCCAGAATGGCATAGGAATTGTGGAGGTACAATTGAGGATGCGCCTGTTCCACCACCCTCACCCTCCCTGAGCCCACTGTGTCCAACCGCTCCTCTTTCTTGGCAACCTCTGAGGCAACAGCAGTGGCACTGGTGGTCTGTGGATGGAAGAGGAGGTCCCACAAATCCTGGCCAACTCAGCCTGGAGATGAGCAACCTCCTCCCTCAGCCCAGAGAGGTGCCTGCAGATGGGACAACACTGCATCCTCCAGAACAACTCCCGGAAGACTGCTGCTCCACAGCCACTGCACTGCACCACTCCAATCATGTCTTCTTTCTGGCCCCTTAACTGTTTGCAATCCTTACTCTTTCCTCTGTTTTTTTCCTCTCTTTCCTTACTTTCTGCCTGTGTGCCCTTTAAGCTCCTGATTGTCCTGTTCTGAGACAAGAATATCCTATATTTCTCAGTAGACCACTTACTTGCTCAGTGGCAGACCTCCAGCAGCTAGAGGGGGCCAGAGAGCTATTCTTGCCCTTCTAGGATGGTGGGTCCTTGGTGGTTATGTGATCACTCACTTCCTGCCCCTAAACAGGAAGTTCCTGTTGTCAGTCAAATCCTGTGCCTATAAAAATAGAATTAGCTTTGGGTGGAGGGAAGGGAAGGAGGGCAATATAGTCCCAGCAGAGAAGTTCAGTCACACAGCAGTCCTTTCTCCTGGTGTCTTCCGCCCAGCTATTAGCAGAAACTTTCTAAGGCAGTCTTTAAATGTAGCTTCCTTCTAGCTAAGCCACTCCCCCTACTTAGCAGATCTTTCTACAAGTAATTTAAACCTCACAGCAGTTAAGTCCTTTCAGTCACTTGGCATTTACACCAAGATAACTCTTCAGATACCCATTCAGTTCAGTTAACCCAAACACACACTTTTTTTTTGTATGCTAGTTTTTTAACCCTAAATTAAAGGTCCAAGTACAAAAGTTCTTCTACTTTAGTCCCAGCAGAGAAGTTCAGTCACACAGCAGTCCTTTCTCCTGGTGTCTTCTGCCAAGCTATTAGCAGAATCTTTCTAAGGCAGTCTTTAAATGTAGCTTCCTTCTAGCTAAGCCACTCCCCCTACTTGCCAGATCTTTCTACAAGTAATTTAAACCTCACAGCAGTTAGGTTCTTTCAGTCACCTGAGTTTTACACCAAGATAACTCTTCAGATACCCATTCAGTTCAATTAACCCAAACACGCACTTTTTTTTTGTATGTTAGTTTTTTTACCCTAAATTAAAGGTCCAAGTACAAAAGTTCTTCTACTTTAGTCCCAGCAGAGAAGTTCAGTCACACAGCAATCCTTTCTCCTGGTGTCTTCTGCCAAGCTATTTCAAGCTATGAAGTTGCCATCAGAGATCCACGAACTAAAATAATTTAATTTGGATCCCATTATACAGCAAATGGAATTGGACCTGCAGAGGTGGCAATAACTTCCAATGTCACTATGGGGTCACATTAATATAGTCAAAATGGCCATTATACAATGGCAAGAGAGAATGCTGCTTCCTGATTGGTCAGACTGAGACTGGAGCCAGGATGTTATCCTAGTATAACATTCTGGCTCTAGTCACAGCATACTGTTGACTGCATTAAACATTACAACATGATCCCTCCACAGCCGTTCCTACCAGCAGCTTCAGCGGTCCCACTCTGCTTGAATACAGTGGTTTCTGCCAAGCTGAATATATGCGCTTCCCCCACGAGAATTGATACTGTCCGGCAAAGTCACAAACTCCACCCG
This sequence comes from Neoceratodus forsteri, assembly GCA_016271365.2. Classification (NCBI taxonomy): domain Eukaryota; kingdom Metazoa; phylum Chordata; order Ceratodontiformes; family Ceratodontidae; genus Neoceratodus; species Neoceratodus forsteri. Next base: position 1,059,939,031 of record CM057454.1, read on the forward strand.
TACCCACTTTGGTTAAAAAGAAAACACAAGCAGGAGTGAACTGAAAGCTGTGTTTGGCTTCATAACAGTTCCCTGAATAGCAATTCAATGTCAAATCTGATTACGAGCATAACCCTTACCACCCGTTAATTAAACCTTCTTACCGTTTTGCCATTTTCTACTTTTTTTTCTACTTTGAGTCCTTTCTCCTGGCAATGATAAAAGCTGAACCAGGAAAAGTTGCTGGCAGTATAGCCTAGAGGTTAGAGTAATGAGCTGTGAATGAACTTGGTACATCCAGCAGACAGACCTGAGTTTGGTTCCCACAACTTCCACCTGAGCAAGTCACTTAACCTCCCTAGTGCTCCCGGTTGCCCCTGAAAACAGGCACCTGTGCCTTGTGGGCCTTATCTGGTTACCAAAGAATAAAGGATTAAAAAAAAAAGTAGTAGTAAAAATTGTAGGGAACTGAATATGTACTCCCTGGAGCAGAGAAGAGCAAGAGAGGGGACATGATTGAAATATTCAAGTACATAAACGGCATTAACAAGGTACAGGCACAGGAACTTTTTCACTTCAAGAAGGGCTCCAGGACCAGGGGACATAACCTCAGGCTGCAAGGAGGGAGGTTCTCTACCAACACCAGGAAGACTTTCTTCATAGAAAGATTGGTGGACGCCTGGAACAGCCTGCCCCAAGAGGTTGTGGGGGTCAACACTGTGGGGGAATTCAAGAATGCATGGGATAGACACACAGGAGCCCTGACTACAAAGGACAACTAGAGTGTCAAAATAGGTCTAAAACAAATGGGAAGACTAGAAGGACCTAGTGGTCTACTTCTGCCATCAACTTCTGTGTTTCTATAAGACACCTTCCACAGCAAGATGGGTTTCAGGTCACTGAATTCAAACATGAATGGGAAATTACCTCTGCCGTTGCAGCTGGACACATTCTGGCATGACCAGAAAGCAGCCTCTGACTTCCATGCAGCGGCAGGTGGCTGCATTCTGACATGCAGCGAGAGACAACCTCTGCCATTGCCAAAACATGAAAACAGGAGACACAGAGAGGGAAATAAGTGTGTGTGTGTGGGGGGGGGGGTAGAAACAACAAATGGTATGCGGGAGTGTAGAGCCACAACATAACATAATAGCAGCTTCAATACAAGCTACATCTACTACTACTAACTCTAAATCAGCACTATTTTCTTACAAAGTAAACCTACGCATTAAATAAACACAAAAAATATACTTTAAAATGTATTTTGTTATATTGTTTTATTTTTTCCACACTCATGAGCCATTGTAAAATAGGACTAATGCCCTCCAGGGTGGGTGTTATGCTGGGATAACATCCCTTCTCTGGTGTTGTATGCCCTCGGCCTGTGGCCTTGGGCCAAACCACCTGAGGTATGATGTTATCTCAGCATAACACCCACCCTGTCTGGCATTATTCCTTTATTTCACCCCGACTAATTTACCACTTGAATATAGTAAATGTAGTACTTCCCATCTCCTGGTTTGTTAAGATTCAATTGATATGGTCCAAATTTATTTGGTTAGGGAAAACCTCTCGTAGAACTCTACATAAATTATGTAGACCTAGAGAATTAGGAGGTATACAACTACCACATGTGATGAATTATTACTTTGCCATATATGGTTCCAAATAATTGCAGTGGAGTCAGCCTATAGAAGATCAAGTACATATTCCTGAGGGTAGAGAATACCTTAGCAGAGCAGCATGGCTATCTCTGTGTTCTTTATTGTACATCCCACATGCTAAACTTCCAGCAAGCCTAAAACCCACACCAATAGGATGGTCAGTGAAGATGCATGAGCAACTTTGTTAAGCTCTACGTTTGGTATGTAAGACTAATCTTAGTCAACCTGTCTTCAATAACTTGAACATTCTAATTGACAAAAAGGTGCTTACACAGAAACTGTGGAAAAGAGTTTAGACTTCTTCCATGAAAGATCTAGTTAAAAATTAGGTATTTATTTTCTTTGAAGTTATCATATACAATTTCAGTTTCCTGTTCATACATTTTCACAATATATACAGTTATGTCATTGTGTGCTGCAATTCTTGGGCTCCACACCATGGCATAGGGAGGCAGGTGCGGTATTTAATAAATTCTCCTATCTGGCAGTTCAGTTGAAACCTGTTTCTTGGTTATGTAAGGGATTGGGTAAATTGACATGGGCTAAAGTTACATCATCAGCTCTTTATTAGAAGCAAGCCCTTAACCTTCATTATTTTCCAGAATTTTGGGCAAGTATATGGAAAAACGGTTATTTATATTTGAAGCAGGACAGAATGCATTTACTTCAGTTCAATATCCTGCATAATCTCTATTTTACACCCTCCAGATTACATAGAATGGGAAGGATTTCAGATCCTACCTGCCCAAGATGCTTGCAGGGAGAAGGGACATTAATTCACATGATTTGGACGTGTCCAAGGGTTGCAGCACATTGGCTTACTATTCAATCTCTAGCTTCCTCACTTTTTGGTTCCACCAGATACTTTACTGCAGAGATCTGTATTTTAGGTCAATATTTTCAGAGCAGTATTACGTGGCTTGTATTGCAGGCGTGACCAAACTATTGTTAATGAGGCATTGGAAGGACTTTATGTTGTTATTTAAAATGGAGTGGATTCAAGAAGCTTTACTTGTCCTAAATACAGAAAGGGCTATTACTACTGCTAATCAGACCCTTCAGAAATGTCAGGCTCATTGGGAACCGTTTCTTTCTTTGGTTATTGGAAGATGAAATATTTAATGCTTGTCCTTTCCTTCCCCTTGAAGATGTGTGGGTGTTAATAGTTGAAATATTTGATTTCCACACCTGTTTTAATGATGGCTCTAGGGTTGGTTATCTCAAGATGTAAGTATTTGATACATTAGATGCCTGCATGAGAGGGAGGTCACTTAGGGGTAGGGATGGGGGGAGGTCGTGGGAGGGGGATTGACTGAAGTTTGAGGGTTTCAGTTAGTACAGCTTTTCCACTTCAAGGATTAATTTACTAGTCGGTTTATATTTAATGTTTTGAACATTGTTTGCATATATTGGTATTGTATAGTTTTATTGTTCTTTTTGTATTACCTTGTTGTGTATTCTGCTTTTTACTACAGAAGTTCAATAAAGTTTACTGAGTTGCAAAAAACAGATTAGCAAAAAGCTGGTCTAACTTGTGGCAATAGGCACATGGGATTGAGGAGCCTGACTATTGGCTGGGAAATGCCGCACGCCCAGTGTGCCATATGTTTGGTGCTCCCAGGGCTCGTGGCATTCTTGACACATTTGTGAATTGGACCCAGGGTATTTGCCTTCACCTCCCTCTTCACTCCCTGCCTTACTGCTACTTCCCAGAGTAACTACTAAGCCCTTTTACTCTGTCCCAGCTGTGCTTGAACCAGTTAATGGTTTTTGCATCCACCTTAGCAGTGTCAGTGGCTCAGTAGGTAGCACACTCACCTCTGAGGCCGGGAGATCAGAGGGCTGTGGGTTCAGTTCCCACATCTGGCACTTGGGTTAATATCCCAGTACTGACACTGTAGTGCAGCATGAGAGGGGTGCTGCACTTCTGAGATGCCGTCTTTCGGATGAGACGTTAAACCGAGGTCCCATCTGCCTGGATTGGTGGTAGTTCAGGTGCATGTTAAAGATCCCATGGCACTTATCGAAAAGAGCAGGAAATTTCCCCGGTGTCCTGGCCAAATTTCCCTCATTCACTAAAAATATCACCAACAGCTTAATCTGGTTCATGGTCAGTTGGCATTCATCTGTATCCCCCTCCCCTGGGTCGTGCCTGAAAATAGGCAGGATTTGTCTAGCGCACTTACCCGGTCAACAAAAACTAAATAAATAAAAATAAATAAAAATCTCTCCCGGTTGGCTACTCCATAGCTCAACCACTCTCTCCATAAAGTAAACCTTTCTGACATCCCTCTTAAATCTCCATCCCACCGGCTTCCTTTCATGTCCCTTTGTTTTTGCATCCACTATAACTGCTGAATAATTCCTTGCCATTTACACTATTAAATACTAACTACTGTGTTCCTACATGGATCCGAATCTCTGATCCTTTGTTTTCTAAGCAAACACGCATCAACTGCACTGCCAAGCTTTTGTTTGTGGCATGACTGTAGTGCTCTGACTAGGAAAGACACACAAAGCTGTGACAGCTTGTTTCTGGATATGTCTTGAAGTATGCGGGGAGTACTTGGTCTTATTTTTGATTGGAGAAATGTTGGCTAGGACGCTGAGGAAACTCCCCACCTCTTCCTCTCTGTGGGGAGTTGAGTGTGGCAATACACCAGCTTCCTGTGGTGATGATGAAGGAGGAGGAGGATAGGGCTGTCCATGCCCATGAATGTTCATTGTTGTGAGCAGATTTGCCTCAGGGCTTCCTAGATCTCATCGAGAAGCAGTGCAAAATTCTGTGGCTCCTGAAGATGAAAGAAACATGACTTCAACAGTGTATGGAGGGAAAGAAAAACACCTTGTGTCTCCCTAGAGGAAGACAAAATGCAGCTGTTAAAAGAGGTCTCTTTTTTTCTCTCTCTCTCAATCGCAGTCTATCTCTGACCTCAGGTCCAACTTGTTTCCCAAGAATCAGCATCCAAAGATAAAATGCCTTGATCTCCTACACTTTCACAGGACTGGACCCTGCCATCTCAATGTGTAATGCTCCTGATACAGAAAGGATAATGGTACATGCAAAGAACTCTATAGAACTAAAGAACACCTGCTTCTTGAGAGACTGACCAAAAGGTCAATGGCATGCATCTCACTAAGCTAGCAGTGAATCTAAATCCTTTCAGTGTAAAAAAATAAAAACAATAAAAAAAACAGCCCAGTCCATATTCAGATATGAGCTGGGCTATGACAGTGGCACATTGTTGGAGGTCATTTCAGTTCCCCCTGCAGATAGAGCCACCAAATACCTTAGCAGGCTACCATGATGGCATGTCTTCCTCAGATCAACACCCAGCCTCCAGAACCAAGTAGCAATAACATGGTCTTTTCCTTTTCACCTACCACATAAAAGAAGCTGAAGACCTTCTTCTACAACTAGATACTAAAAAAGTGCTGGGGCCGACTCCTTCGACTCATATTTCTTGAAAATAGCATATCACATTCTTGATACACCTATAACGCACCTATTCAACCTGTCCTTAGCACAAGGCTCCATCCCCAAGGTATGGAAAACTGCTCACGTCATTCCCCTGTTTAAATCAGGGGACTCCTGTGACCTAAATAACTATAAACCAATCTCCCTTCTACCCATACTTTCCAAACTTCTGGAAAAAATTGTGGATACGCAGCTGAGATCTTTCTTAGACAATGCTAGATTACTCAACCCAATGTAGTCTGGCTTTAGAGCAAAGCATAGTACAATCACGGTGCTGTCAAAAGTTACTAATGACTGGCAACGGGACCTAGACAACAAAAAATTTGTTTGTGCTGTGTTTCTGGACCTCAGCAAGGCATTTGACACCCTTGACCACTGCCTGCTCCTCTCCACCTTAAAAACTATAGACATTGGCTCAACCTCACTGGGATGGTTCCAAGACTACCTCTCTGATAGACAGCAACAAATTAAGGCTGTTGGAGAGCTTTCTCCACTTAAACCGATAGAAAGAGGTAGCCCTCAGGGCTCCATACTGGGCCCATTACTGTTTGCCATCTGTATCAACAGCTTGGATGTAGGCATCAAGGATGCCAGTATCCACTTGTTTGCTGACGACACGGTGTTCTACTTAAGCCGGGAATCTCCTGAAGCTGCCTGCACTGAGTTACAAACTGACTTTAATACTCTGCAGCACCAGCTCCTTAGCAAAAAGTTACTACTAAATGCAAAAAATACCAAGGTCATTCTTTTCTCTCCATCAGGCCCAGGGGCTTACTCTGCTGTCGCTAGTCCATTACCATAAATCTGTACTTTATTAGGAGAAAATCTTGAATTTATGCCTAAATTCAAATACCTGGGTATTTGGCTAGATAACAAACTCTCTTTTGTGGAACATACAGAAGAACTGCTGAAAAAAACTGAGGCAGAGACTTGGTCTTTTTTTCAGAATTAAACACCTCTTGACCACAGATGCAAAAAGACAGCTTGTCGAAACTACGTTCCTTTCATTAATTGACTACGCCAACTTCATTTATGGCCATTTTCCTGCCTCATATCTTGCAAAACCGGATGTATTGTATCATAGAGCACTGAGATTTATAACTGGCCTCCCATCCTCCACACATTACTGCTCTTTATACGCAGCCGTAGGGTGGCCCTCCCTTCAATACATGTGATGTAGAAATGCAGCTCTATGGACGCTCCGAGCCCTTACCAACAAACTCCCACAATATGTTGTTGACTGTCTCCCCCTTAGTCCGATTAGGAACTATGCCTTAAGAAATCACTCGCAGGTTTCTTTGAAAGTCCCAAGAGTCAACACTCACTTTGAAAGGGCCGCCATAAGCTATGACCTGCCTACTCTCTGGAATAGGATACAAAAATCATTGAGACTTAGCTCCCCTGTCAGTCCTGCCTTCTTTAAGACCCTCTATGATAAAATGTTTACTGAAATCTGTATTTGCTTCTATCGCTCCTAGCAGCTTGACTATTGTTTCTCTCTCCATCAACACTAGTCCCAGCTGCTTCTCCAAATCAGCCTTTGCCACTATTACTCCCCCCTCCTCTGCCCCACTTGCCCTTAGCACCCTCTGCATCCCTCTTATTCATCACTCTCCTTCTGCCATATTAACCTAAGCCTTAGACACTGCTATGTGCACCTCCATAGATTAGGAATTTCCATCCAGGCCTGTAACATGTTCCTGCTGGACAGGAATATAAATAATCTTTCTTTTCCTTCTATGGTTTGTATATGACATCCATACACATCCTGCTCCTGTGGGAATTGTGTGTATATATATATATATATATAATGTTCCGGTTGTGCTACGTACATCTTTCTTGTACATGTGCCTTGGAATGTAAATATTCTGCTCCTATCATTATTGTAAACATTTTGTTCCTTTTGTATTATGTATATTTATATGTAACTGTACAATTGTCCCTGCCAACAGCAGGTCCACCTTGTAGATGAGCTTGCTCAATGGTGATCACCTGGATAAATAAATATTTGATTGATTGATTGATGTCCATTAGATCAATTACAAGGTGATTACTGGATACTTACAGTCATCTCCCCTATCTGGACCTAGGTAAACTTTCCAGATGATTTGTAACAGAATTTACAGCACTGGCTAAAACATTTGTACAAATAACTTTAACACGTAGATGCAAATAACTTATAGTCAGTAAAATTAAAAAAAGACTCAAATAGAGCACATATGTGTGGAGGTATCTATCACAATTACAATATTGTCTGGAAACCTGAATCAAAGCTGTCTCCATGCTATGCTTCAGCCGAATACCTGATTAAAATTTATAGAATTATTTAAGTTTGACAAGGTGTTTCTACAGCTGTTAATCTGCTTCCTTCTCTACAAACCTGATAAAGAACTAAACATAGAAAAATAGAATTTGACAGCAGATAAGGACTGCTTGACTGACCTAGCCTACCCATTTTCCCTACCTACTATGACACCGCAGACCCTATTTGATCTCCAGCTTTCTCCCCTCTTACCTTACCACTAAGGTTCTCTTATGCCTATCACATGCCTTCTTGAAGCCCACTACAGTTTTTGCTCCATCACCTCCACTGGGAGGCTATTTCAGGGATCCACCATTCTTTCTGTGAAGAAGTACTTCCTTATATCTCCCTTGAGCCTAATTCCCCTTCAATCTCATAGCATGTTCCCTTGTTTCTTGAGCATCTTTTTCTCTGAAAAAGGCATCCCTCTTGAACCTTGTTTATACCCCTGAGGTATTTGTCAGTCTCTATCATATCTCTCCTCGCCCTTCTTTCCTCCAGGGTGTACATATTGAGGTCCTTCAGTCTCTCCTCACAGAGCTTTTGATGCAGACCCTGCACCATTTTAGTTGCCTCCTCTGGACCACCTCTACTCTGTCTATTTCCTTCCAAAGATGTGGGAACCAATTCACAAGATTTTGCATTTGCCGCAAGTCCTTGGTGTGCTGCACAGATGGCGCAGGGGCCTTGCGTCAGACATTTGGTGCCAATCGCGATTCAGAATCGGGTGTCAGATGCAGCATGTTAGATAAGCTCCGCCTGCTACTGTGTGTCAAAGGGGGATGCACTTTATGGGGCTTGTGCTTGAAACTTAGTTGCCACACTCTTGACCAGTCCTCAAGCTTTTTTAGATCACTATTCATTTTTTCACTCCTCAGAGTGTCTACCCTATTGCAGTTCTTAGTGTCATCTGCAAAAAGTCATACCTTCTCTTCTAGCCCCTCTGCAGTGTTGCTAATAAAGACATTAAAGAGGACTGGTCCTAGTACTGATTCTTGTGGCACCCTGCTGGTCACCCTTCCTTCCTTCTTTGGAGTGAACTTTGTTTACCACCACCCTCTGTCGCCTGTCCTGCAACCAATTTCTTACCCAGTTTACTGTATTCGGACCCACTCCCAGGCTTCTCAGCTTATTCACAAGTCTCCAATATAGAACAGTGTTGAAGGCCTCACTGAAATCTAGGCAGGTCGTGTCCACTGCACCACCCTGATCTAATTCCCTGGTCACCCAGTCAAAGAACTCTATCAGATTCATTTGACACAACCTCCCTGCTGTGAATCCATGCTGCCTCAGATCTTGTAAGCCACTGGATTCAATATTTTCCACAATCCTTTCCTTTAGTTGTGATTCCATTGATTTACCAATTACTGAAGTCAGGCTGACTGGTCTGTAATTGCCAGCCTCCTCCCTTCTCCCATTTTTGTAAAGTGGGACTGCATCTGCTCTCCTCCAATCGTCTGGGACCACTCCTGTCTCCAGAGAGTGGTTGAACAGGACTGTCAGAGGTGCAGCCAGCACTTCACTGAACTCCCTCAGTGTCCTTGGGTGTATCCTATCAGGCCCCACTGCCTTTTCCACTTTCAGATTTGCAAGTGCCTTCAGGACTCTCTTCCTCGAATGGACTAGTGTCCACCTCCCTTCCTTCGATGCCCCTGACCTTTATCTTTGTCCTCTCTCCTTCCCTCTCCTCCAAAAGTATTTGTTCAGGATGTCTGCTTTTTCCTTGCCACCTTCCGCACACTGTCCTCCTTCCCTCCTTAGTCTTACAATCCCTCCGCTGGTCTTTCTCCTTTCACTTACATGCCTAAAAAATGCCTTGTCCCCTTTCTTTACTGCCTGAGCTATTTTCTCATCAGTTTGTGCTTTTACGCTCCTGACTGCTTTCCCTGCCTCCCTCTGCTTCTCAAGATACACCTCCCTATCCTCCTCCCTCTATGTCTCCGTAAGTCCTGAATGCTATCTTTTTTGCCCTTAATTTCCCAGCCACCTCTTTTGAAGAACCATAGCTGTCTCTTTTTCCTATTGCTTTTGCTTACTCGCATGACACAGAGGTTTGTTGCCCTCACTATACCCACTTTTAGTTATGCCCACTGTTCCTCTACTCCTCCAAAGTCCTCTCCCCTTGCCAGGTATCCCTGAGGCATTTCTCCATCTTCATAAAATCAGCCTTCATGAAGTCTAGGACCCTTGTCTTTGTGTGGTTCATTTCTGCCACCATTCTAATATTGAATCACACCATATGGTGATCACTGGTCCCCAGGTGGCCAGCCACTGCAACGTCTTCAACACTGTCCCTCATTCCCATCTCTCTTCATTTCTACCATTTTGTTTTTCTTGTTGTCAGGTGACCTTGGGGATTTGTCTTCTTTCAGGTTCTCTCTACTGACTACTTCAGCTTGTGTGTGTGTGGTGGGGGGGAACGATGACAGTTTCACTTTTATTATTTTTATAACGAAACCTTTTTCTTGAATTATAAATGTATCTATGAAGACATACAGTAAGACATAGAAAGATTTGTGACTAATAAACAAATTAGCTTTAAGTTTGAAATAGAACAGTTTATATTAATTACATATTACTGATTAGTATGATATAATACTCCACGTCATGATTATAAGGGTATACAAACCCAGAATGCCTTGTGTTAAATACTCCCTAAGGAAGCTTGAATAAGTGAAGTGCAGGAGTTATTGGTTGTTGTCACTAAGATTTGTGGACTGAAGCAATAAATAAGGTTTTTTGACCTTGAAAGACACAAGAAGTCTGAAATTGCCTTTTTTCCTGAGGGACGGCTCTTTGAATTTATTTTCAGAGGGGTATGCATGGCTATTTCATTTACCTCTGACAGTTTATGTCTTCCTGCTTCCTACCGCCACCCCTCTCAGCTAATTTAAATGCTTGCCAATGTAGCATTTAAACCACTGACTGAGGATCTGGGTTCCCCTCCCAGATGTATACAGACCATCTTCCCTGTAATGACCTTTATCCCTCCAGGTGAAACCCCACTCCCCAATGTAGTCAAATCCCTCCCCTCTGTATCACTCCTTCAACCATTGGTTGAAGCTCCTGGTAGGGAGTACCCTATCTTCCCCTTGTTGTAGATAGGCAGTATCTCAGAAAAGGTCACTGAACGAGCTACCTGCCTAAGACTCCTCCTTGACTGTATTAAATCCTCTCACACTATCCTAACCTCATCCCTAGCCAGGTCATTTGTCCCTAGGTGGACAATGACATCCAACTTGCCTCCCGTTCTGCTGCCCTAGCGATCCTCAGGATCCTCTTTCCATCCCTTTGAGCTATGGTGCCAAGGAGACACCTAACCTCTCTATTCCCTTCCCTTCCCCCCCTCAAAATATATCCCCTTACAGTGGAGTCCCCCACCAGGAGTTGCTTCCTCCTCCTCCTCGTCCTCTGGAGTCCTCTGCCACCTTCCCTGGGGACTCCACCACAGAGGTCCCCCACATCCCCCAGTCACTGCTACAGGTGGCTCCATGGGACAGTCCTGCTCCGCCAGAGTGGCGTATGAATTATGTAGTGGTACCGCAGTGGGGATGTGCCTCTGACCCAACATGCTTACCCATCCTGTGCTCACCATAGTCCAGCTGCTCCTCACCCTTGGCACCCTTTGAGGCAGTGGTGGCGGACTTGGTGGTCCCTGAGTAGGGGAGGAGGTCCCCCCAAATCCTGGCCAGCTCAGCCTGGAGTCTAACAACCTCCTCCCTCAGCCCAGAGAGGTGCACACCAATGGGGCAGCACTGCAGTCTCCAGAAAATTCCCCTGAAAACTGTCGCCCACAGTCACTGCACTGCACCACTCCCAGAATATCTATTTACTATCATGTCTGTTTTTGCTCACTTACTTACTTAAAACCCCCTTTTTAACCCTACCCTAGACAGGGTGTTTCACCATATCCCAACTTCCTGTATTACCCTTACTTAAACCACCTTTTTTACCCCTACCCTAGATAGGGTGATTCTCCTATTCCCAAATGTTTGTGTGCCCCTAACTTTTCTCCCTCCTATGAGCTACAACACTAGTTTAATAGGACACTTGCAACAGTTGTTAGGCTGAACAACCTAGTCCCCCTCTTCTTCCTGCTGATGCTTGTCAAGTCTAGGTCCTTGTTTCCCCTCTTTCTAGGTTTCCCTGTCTCCTTGCTGCAGAGTGGAGTATCCGACTGCCAGCTGCCTCGTTGGACTGACTCTAGTGGGCAGACTCTGACATCCTTAGTATGTTGGTTATTTGCTGGGGGAAGGGACAGCACAGCATATGGGGATGCTTGGTGGACTAGCTCATAAGTACAGTTATTTAAAAAACTCTTCAGTAGCCCTCTGCCTACTTCTGCTTGTCCAGGTGGCACCCAGGATTGGCTGGAGCAGTGCTAGGAGGTGTGGCTTGCCTTTGGATTGGCTCCTTTATTAAATTTGCTTTTGAAGCTTCTGACTCCTCTCTTCCTTCTTGTCCTCGGCTCCTGAGGACGACGTTTAATGACTGAGTCAGAAAGAGGGTGCAAGAACCCATTCCTTCCTCAGATTACAGCTCGTTCAGTAACTGATTAAGCCACCAGGCTATTTAAAGCCCTTTGTTCTTCCTGGTCATCCAGCATTGGCTGGAACAGTGCTAGGAGGAATGGCTTGCCTCTGGATTGGCTCCTTTGTTAAATCCTCTTTTGGAGCTTCTAAGTCCTCTCCTCTTGCTTGTCCCTGGCGCCTGAGGATGGCGTTTAGTTACTAATGTGGGTGGAGTGTGTGAGAGCCCATTCCCAGTGTGGATTACAAGGCAGGAAGGTAAAAGAAGGAAGGTTAGAGAAAGAGAGTGATAAATTCGTAATGATAGCAGGGTCCAAACTGGATTGCGTTAGTAAGGGCCTTACACGACTGCAATTAAGAAGACGCTGTCAATCTCCTTGGGGCCTAAAATATTATTTAGATTAAAAAAAAAACATGTTATGATTGCTCACATTTTGTGCAGATTGCTGATGTAGCTGGTAGTTTGATTCGGATTCATTTTAAAAGAAGAAAACAGACTGCCCAGCATATTGGTGTTACCGCACAAAAATGTGTTTACATTCTTTGATCAGCTTCCAATGCATCTTTCCAGGACTTGGGAATGCCCCTTTCCTTTCATCTCACCAATACCATCTATACTGGCTACCTCTAACGGCCCACTTCTGATATGTTCAGTTATGCTCCTGACTAAGAGTTGAAAGTGCCTGGTACTCACACTGCTGTTACTTATCTTGTTGATCGTTTACTTGCTTTGTACTGTAGATTTTACACTTTTCGGTATATGACTGTACCAATCGCAGTTAATTTTATTCTTGTATTATCCCTCAACCCCTTTCCCCAGGTCACATTTAGAAACGAGCCATATGGCTCAGTACCTCTTTCCTGGTAAATCTCTTTTAAATAAAAAATAAATAGCATACCGGTCACCATGATGCTATGGGAGGAGGAGGGAGGGAGGGAGGAGGATACTATTGCATCATGGGTAGCTGCAGTGTTTGGGGTGTTGCTAATGTTTAGGATGCATGCAGTAAAAATAGATCAAGGATTTGAAGCAAAGTAAGGTTTGGTGTAATTGCACCATTCCCATGTATTTCATTTCTACTAAGAAAGGAAGCAGATCAAACAACCAACAACTTCAATGAGTTTCAGAGATGTTAGGCAGTCATAAAATGTGGATTTCAACTAGAAATAAACACGATGCAAAAAAAAAGGTTGACAGTGCCCCTTTAAGTGACTGCATGACCCTCTACTTCTCCAGAATGACCCTGACTACCCTCATGTTTTAATCTGTAATTTTACCTCTTCTCTTCTGCCCCATGCCTGTCTCTCTCAGGAACCCCAAGGCATATCACAGCCCTTCACATCTCTCACTCACACTCACCTGCCTCCGTGCTGCTGCTGCTGGTGGATAGCCCTCCAGGTGGGTTGGTGTGGGGGATGTATTCCAGCAGTGGTTTGCATCAGATGATGGGTGTTGGAGGTTCAGAGCCTGGATTTACCAGGCTCCATCATCACAGGTAGCAGCAAGTCATTTTCCTCCAGGTTGTCAACTTCTTCCCCTAGGATGACAGCTCAGTGATGCCAAGAGCAGGCATGTGCACTTGTGTGTGAAGCTACGCAGCACTGGCCCACATGCCACCTCTCCAAATGGGCACACTACCTGCAACATCACCTGTGGTCACCCAGGTGGTGCTATGATGTTGTCATAACAAAGTCTCCCTCACTGGAGAAGGAGAGTGCCCTCTGGGATGCTCAATCATTCTCCTTCCAGCTGGCCCTCGATGACAAGGTCCGCTTCCAAATCCCTATCACTGGCATCAGGAGCAGTAGTGTTACTGCTGCACTAGTGCACTGATACCTGACTACTGCTATAAAAAGGAGTGCCAAACTGCTCCAAAAAGCACCAACAGCAGATTCACAATAGGAGGACTTAGAGTGGTGCATGTGGTTGGATGTGTTCTCACACAGCCCAGTGAAGCAAAAATGGTAACCGACAGCAGACACAGCCAGTGTTTGATGGGTGCAATCTATGGGCCCTCTGGATTTGTTTTTGTATGTTTTGCCTTATGAATGACAACTGAACTCTTGTTGGAGTAGCTATGGTACTTCTCAAACTACACCTTCCTAGAATATCCAAAGAACCAGAGTAAACGCACTCGGTTGGGGGTGCTATTAACACAACAGTCATATTACTTCAAAAATAGTCAAGCACTCACCAAAACATATAATGTAAGATGCTGCTCTCTGAGAATTATTTTAAATGCCCAAAATATTTATTTAGAGTGCCACACACAATACCTTGATGCGTTTCGGATCTCAATCCTTTATCAAAAGGCTAACAATGTTACAAAAAGTTGCCTTATATACACATACACGAAATGACATCATAACAATGCATCCATATGTGTTTAATACAAAATATTTAAAAAGATATTTATTTTAATACATAAAAAACAAAATACAATTTAATATCACTTAATAAATTAAGTAAAATATTGCACAAATGTTAAATAGAGCAATCCAAAGCTTCATTTCATTTCACTTCTTAGAAATCTTGTTCTGATCACCCAACATATATGTCACTGAGGAGAAAAGCACATTTGTTCTCTGTAAAATAAAAAAAACATATAAATAACAGTATAATAATATATTTAAAACATCATTAACTGTTTACTTCAAATATGGCATAACATCAAACATCCCATTACCATTGGTGGTACTCTCTTACTGCTATGGCTAGAAGCAAGTCTCAGCCAACCAGGTCACAGTGATTTCCTTGTCCATTTCATATAGTATAAATAATATAGTTGTATGCAATGACAGTATAAAGTATAGAATAGAAAGACAAGAGTATATACAATTGCAAAAGGAGTGGTACAATAATGTGCATTGCAGTGCAGGAGAGTAAAACACTACATACAGTAACAAAAGGGTTAATACAATAATGTGCATCTCAGTGCAGGATAGGAGCAGAGAAACTCTAATTGTCAGACTACCCCTTCCTAGTTGGTGTCTTTCCCTGGCACATTGTTCACTGGGGGCCTCAACATCCAAAGGGATAAAACAACCAACCCAGCAATCCACAACTTCCTCTCTCGTTCTGTGAGCAGCAGTTTTGACCAAGTGTAGCGTGAAAGAGTACCAAAACACATAGCAGAGTGCATGTCCTTGAACCAGTCATCCTCAGAGACTGTACCCTCCTCTCCAGTCTTCAATGACTTTGTGAATCTTTGTCAGTGTGATCACTTTACGCTTAAGAAGTAAATGTCAGTTTCAGTATGGGCTTTCAAAAGCAGAAGTTATTCAAGTGTTACAATTTATGAAAATATATTTTTAACTGAAGTTAACATTCCCAGGATTCACAATATATTTGGTAACTATTCTCCACAAATTCTGTATGAAGAGCTTTTATAAGGATTTGTCGACTTCAGAGTCACACAGTGTAGTGAGAAAGAAATAATGTGATCTGAGAATTTAACCACTGTGTTACAAGCTCACATGGTTGGACTAGGGGTTCCTGCATGCCCTTTCTTTCTCTAGTATTGCACATCCTGCCCTTAGGAATAATCAAGATGTTAATTAGATGTTTTTTGGTATAGTATTAGGCACTGCTAAGCAACTTAAATCCCACATTTTAGTAATAAAGAAATAATGTGACCTACTGGGAACTGAACCCAAGCCCCCAGATTAATCATCCCCATGCTCTGTTCACTGAACTACAAGCGCACATGGCTGGCACTAGGGTTCCCGGGCACACCTCCTTTTTCTGGCATTGCATATCCTGCAACTAGGAATAATCAAGATGACAATTATGTGTTTTTTTTTTTCTAAATTCTCTTTCTTGCACCTCGCCTCAGGGAACTCTCTCCGGCATCCTCTGCTACAAGTCTCTACCTCCCACCTGAGACACTTCTCCTTACAGTATCTCCTCTGCCTCACCCGACACATCCCCCGGATCTGAGCCCCCCCCAGAAGGGGCCGCCCTATCCATCCACGATGCTCTATCTATAGTATAGAGTGCTGGGCTAAGTGGGAGGGGTCAGAAGAGAAGAGAGGAGAGGACAGTGACCTGTAATGGGAGTGTGGTCCAGGGCTGAGGTGCCTTTGTCCATCCCCGAGGGAAGGGATTTTTCATTTAGTACCTTCCCCCCAAACGTGGGACATGCAGTGCCATCCAGACCACTACGTGAGTGCTCCCACACACGTACGGAAGACGGATGCCTAATGTTCCCTTCCCAGCATGGTCTCGGTGACTGCAGTGCACCTGGTCTCCACCGGGTGCCACTGTCTGCACGAGGCAGCTCCCCCCCCTCCAGGAGAGGAGAGCAGTCCTGCAGATGCTCCATCCTCTCCTCCCCGGCCAACCCCTGGCGTCCCGAGCTAGTTTCTGAACTCAGGTCGCTGATGTGGCACGAGGTGTGGTGTCCAGCACCTCAACCCTCAGTGCCACCGCACCGGCATCAATTACATGTTTTTTTGATACAGTATTAATCACTGCTAAGCAATTTATATTAAAAATGTTACTAGTGAGAAAGAAATAATGTGACCAACTGGGAATTTAACCCAGGACCCCAGAAAACCATCATAGTGCTCTAACCACTGAGCTACAGGCTCACATGGTTGGACTTGGGGCTTCCGGACACACTTCCTGTCTCCAGTATTGCATATCCTGCAACCAGGAATAAATAAGATGACAATTTGATGGTTTTTGGTGCAGTATTATAAACTGGCTAAAAAGATTCAAGGAAGCTGACTGGCCAAGAAGTATTTGAAGCCATGACTGTATCTCACTACATACTCATGACTTCAAAAAACCTCTGGACACCAGCCTCCAGTCCTCACTCCTGAGCAATTCGTCTGACCACAATGCAACCGCTAAACTGGCAATGGCAACAGTCAGCCTCATTTTTTGACCCCCCCCCCCACCAGAACAACCCAACAGCTCTTTGCGGGAAATCTTAAATGTACGTTGCCATACACACAGCTGTCTCACTGACTAGAAGGGTAAAAAAACTACCTCACACACAGCAACTGCTGCCGGCATCCACGTTATCCACATATTGACCTGCCCACTGCTCTCACACAGTACTGCCTCCCAATTGCTGAAATATCCTTTTCTTTTTAAACTGTCTCATCTGTCAATCTCAATCTCACACACAAATGGTAACCCTAGCCAATGCTCACAGTAAAGGAAACTAACAAAAACAATTCTGTCAACCACCACAACTGCCACTGATGGGACACGCAACACAAGAATGCCACAAGTTAAAAAACGTCACTATAAAACATTAATTGTAACAGCCCTTCTCAGCTCCAGGACACCTTAGAATTAATCCTCAAGTTATTTAGTACACCTTTATTGCACAGCAGCAGTTCAATAAAACCAAAAAATGGCAAACATGACTGATAGCTGCGGGGGCTACTCTGTTGCCAATGGAAAACCGAAGTGTCCACCTGCATTTAGATCAGATTTTCATAAAAAAAAAAAAAATAACAAAACAAAAAAAAACACACATCTTCACCCGGTCCAAGTAGGGAGAACACATCACACACAGGAGTAGTGCTGGCAGAGAGAGGGCATAGGGTCATTCCATTGCAAGTCAAAATAGCGTGGCTAAAAATAACATGATCAAACAGTGCTCAAGAAAAACAGAGTTGGACAAAACACTGACCTTTTTGAAACAGTGTGCCCATTCAAAGCAATGGGTTTTTGTTTTTTTGTGGGGGGCTTTGCCCCACGTACCCCGCATAGGGGCCTTTGCCCCTACACCCCCAGGAACCTAAATAACTAACTCCAGGGGGAACCTTGGGGATGGGGAGAAACTCAGCAGGGGGGAACTCTGTTTTAAAAAAAGTTGTAGTAGGGAGACCTTAGGGGGAGGATTCGAACCACGGTCCCAGGTCTCTCAACTGCGCTGTGTCCTGGTGCCCTAGCCACTCCTCCACAGGAGTGGCTCAACCAGGCACCCAGCACACAGCAACTTGTCCTCTCTCTCATTCAGCATACAGCAACAGGGTAACAGTATTCCCCTACCACTGCTCTACCCCTGTCGCTGTAATCCCAGGTGCAGTCTATACAGCGTGATTAATACCGCGCTGTCTTTCATGCACGTTTTTGACACGGTACCCAGAGGGAGAGAGAGAGAGTGAGAGACAGTTAATAGCTGCATTCCTCCAAAGACTCCACTTATGATAGCACCACCTGCTGTCCACAGCCCTCCAGGAACTATTTTCTTGAAACATACTCCTCCAACATCCCAAAAAAGATTTTCAAAAGGTTCTAAAATGATTTATTTTTAATTTTTTACTGATAAAACTTTTCAGCCAGTTCATAATAGCAATAATGCACTCCAGGGTGCGGTATATCATGGGATATAATCACTTCTCAGGTGCTGGATGCACTTAGCCTGCGGCCTCAAGCCCAACCACCTGAGGCAAGATGATATCCCATGATATATCACAATTTGTCATGCATTATTGCCTAAGGATCCACTGCTAAGCAATTTGAATCTCCCATTGTAGTGAGAAAAAAATAATGTGACCAGTGTCAGCCGATCATCAAAAGAAGACTCGCAGATTTTTCACCTTTGCAGAAGCAAAGAGTCTGAATGACCTGAGCCAACACTCTTCACAAGGAGCAGTCATGCTAGATGAATCCAATTGATTTCTTCAGTTGAGTGACCAGGGAAATGGATCAGTGGAGGGCAGTGGGTGTGGCCTATTTGGACTTCACAAGGCCTTTGACACTGTGCCACATAGTAGGCTGATTAAGAAACTGAGCAGCTTAGGGGTGGGATCTAAAGTGGTAAATTGGGTACGAAACTAGTTAACCCTTAGGTTGCCAACAGAATTAGAATGTATAGGAATTCTGGACTGATAGGTCTGCAAGGGTTAATGGATAGGAGACAGAAAGTGGTGGTTAATAACACTCACTCTTATGAGGGGAGAGTGAACAGTGGGGTGATGTATGGCTCAGTACTGGGACCTGTCCCAGCTGGGGCACTTATTTTTTTCTCACTTCTAAAACTATATTTCAAACACATATGAACACCACACTGCTTAATAAAATGTAATTCTGGATAGTATTCTGAGCACAGCTGGGTTCACATTTTACCTAGGGCACTTATTTCTTTCTCACTTCTAAAACTGTGTTTCAAACATATATGCACACTGCACTCCTTGATTACAAATATTATTTACAAAAAAGTCGTTAATGCACCAGATAGGGTTCAAGTTAATGCCACAAAAGTAGGGACATGTGATGTTAGGGTTTCCAATCCTAACTCCCCACCCCCCAAGCAGCAAAATAAAAAAAAAATTAGGGTTTTGGGTCTCTGGAGTCTTGACGAATTACAGTAGTGGTGGGGTCTTCTGTGGGGTTGTCAGCTGTAACGTTCACCTCTTCCCTCCAGCCCGTAGCCTTCTGTCCGAAACACAAGGTACAGCTCCAAGCCTGTGCTTCATACCGATACATTCTTGAAAGACAGAGAAGTATGTGTTGCCACATGTTGTCAATGCAATGTGTTGCAACTTTCCTCATGCAGTGTGCCCTGTGTGAAGAATGGAGATTACATCTGACCTTGTTTGCTCAGAGAATGGGGTGGGCATTAGGGCTGACAACTCCAAGCAGGAAATAAAAAGACTGGCACCAGTATATGCTGCAAAAATTCTAATATTTTATTCATAAAAAAAAAATGTATAAAACATGAAGTGGCCAGACACAGAGTGTACTCACAAACAGACTGAGCAGCAGAACAGGAGAGGAATCCCCTAACCAGTTTCACCCTGAGATTCCATAAAAGGGGGGTGGGCTGCTAGCTGCTATCACTTAAATATGCAGATCAATTAAGTAATTTAAATAGTAACTTGTCAATATAAGCATTAATTTAAAAACACTAATGACGTGACATAAGCTAAACAGACAAATTAAAAACAGCCAATGTAACAAGTGGGAAAATTAAAGAAGTAGCAGAAACAGCTATTGAAGGTTCAAATTACAGTAGGTCTTCAAGTAATTAATGGAATGTCTCTGTACTTTCAGTCAGCCCACAAGCCCAGCGGTCTCCTAGATACTGCTAATAAACAGGGAGAGAACAAATAAACATTAGTAAACAAACTTTATAAAGGAACAAGTAAATATCATTGGAAGCAAATTGTTCTGTCTTTTAATCAGTGGCACATAGTCAATCCTCTCATTAAGGCCAGGGGGTAAAGGGCTCCCAATTGTATGGTCCACAGTGCTTCCCTATTCAAGATTAAACCATTTAAGTTACCAACTTTTTTACCTAGCCTCATCCTTTCAATGCCACAGAACTTAAACAGATACCTAGGGGCATCATTTTGTGAATGAATGTGATTGGCCAACGCACTCATTAACTCCATTTTTTCTATACTTTTTAAGTGTTCACCAATGCGTATTTTAAAATTAAGGGTGGTCTTTACCGCATAAAATGCACCACAGGTGCATGTGGCCAAATACACAACATAACATGTCACAATTATTAAAAGAACGAATATCAAAACTCTCTGTGGCATTGGCACTTGTGAAGCTGTTTGTTTTAAGCATAATGGGACAGAATTTACAACACCCACAGATAAAATTACCATTTGGTAAAGGTGGAAACCAAGAGGGGACTGCGGACGCTACCTCATGTTAATGCTACAGGCTATGTACCAATTTGTCACTAAGATTACTGCCCCTTTTATGCACTATCCTAGGTGGATCGCGTGTATAGTTTCGTAAAATGGGGTCTGATCTGAAAACTGCCCAATTTTTATTAATAATGTTTCTTACAGCACCACTTTGTCTGCAAAAAAAAGTAACTAAGTTAAAATTGTGACCAGCATCACCGTTCTGTCTATGATTTGGCAATAACAGAGTACTCCTGTCACACCCAGCAGCCATTTCTTGTGCCCTTTTTACCACATCTACATTGCACCCCCTAGCAATAAATCTATCTGACAATTTCCTGCTATATGCTTCATAATCACTAGCATTGCTACAGTTTCAACGAATTCTGAGAAACTGGGACTTTGGGATGTTTTTTATATTGTGTTGGGGATGACAGCTGGTGGAAGGTAACGAAGTATTGTGGTCTGCACTCTTCCCAAATAATTCAGTGCTGAAGGTACCATCTGGTTGTTTATTTTCAGAACCAAAAGAGAAATACGGTCTTGACTTGCTTGTACTGGAAAATGCAAATCTGGATTGTTTTGTTCCAAACATGACACAAAATGGTTAAATTCCTCCCTGTCACCCCTCCACACCATTAATATATTGTCTATATACTGTATCTTTTCCAGGGGGCAATCCTATCGTCAAAAGGGTTGATCTCGGAATCATAGACATTTATTTTCCTCTAGTTTCTGGGTACAAATTAGCATAATTGGGTGCAAAAGTAGCACCCATTGTTGTACCGTTCACTTGTAGCCAGTGTTTGTCCTGGAAAAGAAAAGAATTACAAGTTAGTACATATAAAGCCCATTCACCATGGAAATCTTTAAACTCAGTGCTATAGGTGGTATTAGTGTCCAAACTCTGGCAGAGTGGCTCAGTCCTCCATCATGGGGGATATTCATGTAAAGGCACTCAACATCCATAGACACCAGCCACCAATCATTCTCAACCTGCATATCTTCGAGAACATGGAGTATATGCCCAGTGTCTCGAACTGATGAGTGTAGTGCCGTCACCAGATTCTTTATGTGGCCACCCACAAATTTGGATAAAGGTTATGTTAAAGAACCTGTTCTGCAACTATTGGATGCCCAGGAGGGCATTGCAAATTCTTGTGGACCTGAGGTAACAGATAAATCATGGCACACACTGTGTGTTCCACAGTACAATACTGGAAAGACATACTTAAGTACTATCCCATTACTTTTACTAGTCAGTAAAAGCTGTCAATTTCACTTTAAAACCTAGTGGTGGGATCAGATGGTAGTTTTTTTTATAAAATGATTCATTAGCTAGTTGACTATATCAATCAACCACTTTATTGATGACCACAAAAAGCCTTAAAATATTTAAATAGACAAAGACAATATAAACAGTAACATATACCTATAACAAGATACAACATATTAAAAGTTCAAGACATTTTAATATATACTGTACTTCTTCAATATAATAGCTAGTGTCCATAACCACCACTGACCCTTTTTCACTGGTTTTATTGTCAGTCTTATTATTTTCAAGCTTTTGTAATGCTGACAGCTCATCCTTTGAAACAGTGTGGTAAAAGTGGATATCTTTGTTATTGATTAATGTCCTCAAGTCTTCCTCACATAACCATTCAAAGACTGCCACTGTTTGGTTGTAAGGATGGCTGAATGTAGATACTGGTTTAAAAGCTGAGAAATGGTCATTACCAGAGTCCAGACCTGCCAGAGAGCTGTTAAAAATATCCCTTGCTGGTACACCCTCAGAGTCACATGACAGTATGAAAATGTCAGTAATTTGTTCCTGAGATAGACTAATTTCATTATCCCTTTGCCTACCCATGTTGACTTTATGGAAAAAGGAACATGAGTTCAAAGTCCAGGTGAACCTATACAAATCCAAGAATATGTCAAGTGTCTGTATTTCCTGCGTTGGGATAAACGTCAGACCTTTATTCAATAGTTTTATTTCTTCATCCCTTAGTGGTTTGGAGGAGATATTAATTACATTCACTTCCTGCCCTTCCTTCTCTGTTGTCTCTTCTCCACAGTGCCAATTTGATTGGTGGCTTGAATGATGTCCTCTGCCCCTCCCAGTACGTTTGTTCCTTCTCGGACTGTTATTATTCAGGGGCTCCTGCGGGGTAATTGCTGTGGCACTATCTGTCCATTTTCTGAAAAAAGACCCTCTGGATCGGAATCACTTGTGGAGTAGTAGTTAAACGAAGGTGTGTGATTTTGTTTTAGGATATTCTTGCTCCTGCTGTGTCCACCGTCATTCTTTTTAAACCAAGTGAAAACTTGATCTTTCTCATAATCTACTTTATCATGGTTAAACTTGCATAATTTAGTTGCCTGAAGCTTTTTTTTTCTTGTTTATCAACAGCCACTTTTAACAACCTTTCATATTCACTAAATTCAGGATTGTCTTTATATTGGTTCACTGCTTTCTGGTTTACTTTTAATATTTCCTGTAACTCAGACTGTTGCTAGTCATAATCCCTGATAATACACTTAATTAGTTTGACTTGAAGCATTGTGAGTGGTAGTTGTCCAATCATCAAAAACACCTCACGGTCTTGTCCATACCCAGGCAGTTTAGTTCTCTATACTTCCATGTAGCTGCAGATGCACAGGGGGAAACAGTCCACCTGTCAGCCAATGCACAGGGCCCACTGCCACCCATAAGTGCAGATGTGCAGGGCCTTATGTCAAGAGAATTGTCTTCACTATATGTACAATCAAATTCCATGGTGAGAAACCAATTTAAGTTGTAAAACCAAAAATTATGATGCGCAATCAAATTTCAAGTTGATCAAATTACATGTCAAAATTTCCATGGATCCAGTCAGTAACATTGGGACCAACAACATCATGGCCAAAAATAAAGCAGGTATTACATCGCAGCAACTATGTAGCCTTGAAATATCATCCCTTCCCCATATCTTGCAGGCAGTATGAGGAATGAAACCCTGGTAACCTGTGGTTCCCCCAGCCCACCTGCTGCATCTCAGTCCCAGCCACAGAAGACCCATGAGTGATCCCCTGTGTATCCCCCCACCATCCCCGATCTTCCTACCTGCACCATTGCCAAAGTATGCGGTATAATGTGACATACTGTGGTGTCTAGCAGCCCGCCCAGGTAGTCCACTGCCTACTCGCTCCCACCCAAACCCCTAATGGGTGATCAGCACAGCCCTCCACTCTCTGCCACAGCTGGCCACCCAACAGAGATGCAATGCATGAGTGTGCACTCTGAGGGTATGCACTCATGCACTGCATCTTATTTGGGTGGCCAGCTGTGGCAGAGAGTGGATAGGTGTGCTGATCACCCATTAGGAGTTGGGGTGGGAACAGGTAGGTGGTGGACTACCTGAGGGGGGCTGCTAGACACCAGGGATATGTTGCAGTGTACCGCATACTTTGGCAGTGGTGCAGGTGGTCAGATCGGCAATCAGGGATGGTGGGGAGTTGCACAGGGGATCATTCATGGGTCTTCTGTGGCTGGGACTGAGATACAGCAGGTGGGCTAGGGGAACCACAGGCCACCAGAGTTTCATTCCTCATACTGCCTGTGAGATTTGGGGAAGAATGATGTTGCAAACCTACATTGTTGGCTGCAGTGTAATCCCCACTTTATTTTGGCCACAATGTTATTGGTTGTGATGTTACTGACTGGATCCAATTCCATTTTCTGCCGTGAAATGAAAAAATCATGGTGTGCAATTTCATGCTGCAAAACCAATTTTCTGCTGTAAAATGAAAAATTCTGATGTGCAATCAGATTTCATGCTGAGAAACCATTTTCTACTGCAAAATGAAAAACTGTGGTGTGCAATCAAATTTCATGCTGAGAAACCAATTTCCTTCTGTGAGACTAAAAATTATGCTGTGGAATCAAACTGTGTTTCCAACAGACTTTTCTTAATCACAGTTAGAAAACAGTTTTGCAGTTTTGCAGTTAAATTTAGTTTCGCACCACCTTAAAGGTGTGACACAAAAAGTCAAGTCACGATTCAAATAATGGGGACAAAAAGACATTAATATGGTCAGAAGAAATACATTAAAGATATTTATTATCATAATTGACTGAAACAAGCATCAGAATCTGAACCAGTATGTTCTAATGAGGTAAACTCATGTTTTTTTTTATTATGGCTGCTGTAGTAAAAGTTTGAATTAGTAGTTTGTTACTGATGTGAGAAACAAGATGGCAGCTGTCATAAAAAAATATTTTTGGTGCTGTGAGCACAATATCTCACAAAATCAAAAATGGCTCTGCAACGCCAAATGTTTGGTGTCGTATCAGAACAGCATCCCAAAAACCCTACTGAGCATGCTCAGAACAGAAAAACACAAAACTTTAAATCCTTGTAAATCTGGAACCGTTTAATATTTTTCACGAAACCTTAAGTCTAACCTGAACATTTTGGGAAAAAAATTCCATTCCATGTAGGTTGTTGGTGAGAGCAAAAAAAATCCCATATTAAGTATAGGAAAAAAAAAACATTGATATCTACAGGAAAATGATATATAGTATGCAGATCTCAGAAACTACACAAGCTGCCATCACAAAATTTTCCAAATATCTAAATCTTGCCTACTAGACAACACTTGCAAAATTTGAGCTAATTTTGTCAAACGCTGCCCAAAGCTATTAGGGTGCAAAGTTAGGGGGTTAACATTGAACACCCTACTCAACCCTAACCAAAGGGGAGCTACTGTGCCCCTATAATGTAAGCAATAATATATGACAATGTGTGCAGTAATGCTAAATTACTGCACACCCCAGGTGGGTTGTGAGGCATGACGCGTAGCCAAATGCCTTTCAACCACCTGGGAAGTGCAGTAATTTATTATGGTGTATGGTCGAACATGGTTCTGAACTGAAAGCAGTTTGGAGCAAAAAGTTGTTATGCTGCAGTAGGGACATCCATAGTGCAGCAGAACGACTTTTTGTTCTGCTGCACTACGAATGTCACACAGAACAGAACATGAGCCAGTATGCACTACTACAGTTAGCACTGATCAGTGGCACAACTCAAATTGTCAAAATAGTTCAACAAAGTTCAATTGTAAGAAAACAAAAAACCGTCACAGCAAGCATTAGTAGCACTCTAGGAAGAGCATTATATTTTAGGGAACACCACTCAGACATTGTATATGATAGCCATGGTAAGGTAATGTCAGACTCACCGCTATCAGGAAGAGAAAATTTTTTGTAAGGTGAAAGGGGGGGAGGGAATGGAGGCAGGTGATGACCGTGAGGGTGAAAGTTTAGAGGTCAGCCTGCAATTAGAATGCTGGACCTAGCCAGGGGGGAGGGGGATGGTAGTGAAAACACACCGAGTGCGGCCTGAATTCATGACATGGGAAGAGGGATCTTGGGGAGTGCAGATAGTCTGACAGATAATGTAAGTGAGCCCCAATTATGTGTTTTTATGGTGGTTATTAGAGTTTAAAAGAAAGCCTCCAGAGACCGTTACACTACCATGTCACAGACTTCAAATGAATTGTGACATTGTTTTTTCATGTTGAAAATATAGATGTTTTGGCAGTAAAAGTATTGGCTGTACCCAAGTGGTAGTGCTGTTGAGTGCTTTTCTGTTTATTTGTGTTTTTTTTAAGGAAAGAGGGTCCATAATCTATTTAGAACAGTGTATGGGAGCCTCATACACAACATAGAAACATAATATATGATGCCAGATAAGGACAGCTTGGCCCACCTAGTCTGCCCATTGCCCTACCTAACAGATGAGCTGCAGATCCTAGTTAACCAACAGCCTACTTCTTCCTGCCCCCCACTAGAATTGCTTTATGTCTGTCCTATGCATTCTTGAATTCCCCTACTGTTTTTGACTCTACGACCTCCTCAGAAAGGCCATTCCATGCATCTACAACCCTCTCTGAGAAGAAATACTTCCTCACATTACCTCTGAGCCGTCCCCCCTCTATCTTCAAATTGTGCCCCCTTGTTTTTGCGCATCTCTTTTTCTGAAAGATGACACCCTCTTGGACTTTGTTGATTCCCTTGAGGTATTTGAAAGTTTCTATCATGTCCCCCCCCCCCTCCTTTCTGGGGGATATACATCTTAAGCTCCTTTAGTCTTTCTTCATATGTCTTCCAGTCCAGACCCTGCACCATTTTGGTTGCCCCCCTCTGGACAGCCTCCACCCTGTCTATGTCTTTGAGGAGATGGAGTCTCCAGAACTGTACACAGTACTCCTGATGTGGTCTTACCAACTGTCTGTATAGAGGGCCAACAACTTC
Source organism: Neoceratodus forsteri (assembly GCA_016271365.2). Classification (NCBI taxonomy): domain Eukaryota; kingdom Metazoa; phylum Chordata; order Ceratodontiformes; family Ceratodontidae; genus Neoceratodus; species Neoceratodus forsteri. The sequence goes on from CM057454.1 coordinate 1,059,965,894, forward strand.
CTGTTTTCTACTGGTGATGCCTTTCCCTGTTCATCCCCGTATCCCCCCAGCCCTCCTTACTGCCTTCTCACATTGCTGGCCCACCTTTTCGACATCTGATATGACTACCCCCCCGGTCCCTTTCCATTTTTGTTGTTGTCAGTATCTCACCCTCCATTGTGTACTCTTCCCCTGGGTTTTTGTTTCCCAGGTGCATTACTTTGCACTTCTTTGCATTGACTCTAAGCTGCCATACATTTGACTATTCCTCCAACCTTGCCAAGTCCCTTTTAATCCTTTCCAGCCTACCTCGCATATCAACCCTGTTGCAGATCTTTGTATCATCTGCAAAGAGACGTACTTTCCCTTCCAGTCCCTCTGCAATGTCACTTATAAAGACATTAAAAAGGACTTGCCCCAATACTGAACCCTGCAGTACCCCACTAATAACCCCTCTTTCTTCACTGTGGACTCCATTTACTATTACCCACTGTGTCATGTTGTCCATTCATCGTTTTACCCAGGCTACCACCCTGGGACCCACTCTCAGGCTGGTTAATTTGTTTATTAATCTTTTGTGCAGTACTAGGTCAAATGTCTTGCTAAAGTCTAGGTAGGCCATGTCCACAGACCCTCCCTGGTTTACTACTTTGGTCACCCAGTCAAAGAAATCAATTAGATTTGTCTGACATGACCTTTCTGCTGTGAATCCATGCTGCCTTGGGTCCTGTGCCCCACTGGCCTCTAGGTACTCAACAATTCTTTCCTTCAGAAGTGACTCCATCATTTTCCCTACCACTGAGGTCAAACTGACAGGTCTGTAGTTTCCTGCCTCTGTCTTGCTCCCACTTTTGTGAAGGGGAATCACATCCACCCTTCTCCAGTCCTCAGGTACCACACCATCCTCCCATGATTTATTAAAAAGTGTAGCCAGTGGTGTTACTAGTTTTTCCCTTAGTTTTTCGAATTCTGGGGTGAATCCCATCAGGCCCATTTGCTTTATCCACCTTCAGGTTTAAGAGTTCTTTCAGAACCATTTCTTCTGTGAAAGGACTAATATCAACACCCCTATCCAGAGTGCTTCTATTGACTGGATTAGGTATCTCCCTCTGCTTTTCCATTGTGAATACTGAGCAGAAGTATTCATTTAGTATTCCTGCTTTTTCACTGTTGCTCTCTGCCTAACCACCTTCCTCTTTATTCAGCCTTAGTATCCCTGCCTTAGTCTTTCTTTGCTCCCTAATGTACTTATAAAAGGTTTTATCCCCCTTCTTAACCGAGTTGGCTATCTTTGTCCTCAGTTTGGGCCTTTGCTATTCTGACTGCCTTGCCCGCTTCCTTCTGCTTTAACTGGTACTGTTCTCTGTCCTGCTCCCTCTGTGTTTCCTTATACTTCCTGAATGCTATCTTTTTCTCCCTTACTTTCCCCACTGCTTCTTTTGAGCACCATAGTGTTTTTTTCTTTCATTTTGATTTGTTTATTTGCTTCACACAAAGGCTTGTTGCCTCTGTGATGGCGGTTTTGATGTTTCCCCATTGTTGCTCCACCCCACATTCAACTAATTTCATCAAACGCTGCCAAAGCTATTAAGCCTGCCTGTTTGCTAGTGCTTTTCTGAGGCGGCCTCATTTTGACAAAATCAGCCCTCCTGAAGTCCAGTTCCTTCACTTTTGTATGACTTGACGCTACAGCTAAGTTTATCATGAACCACACTGTTAGGTGGTCGCTTGTTCCCAGATGGCTACCCACTTCAGGATTGAAGTTCCTCTCTCCATCCCTGTTTGAGAGTACCAGGACTAAGACTGCTCCCTCACGAGTGGGTTCCAAAACTAGCTGTCTGAGGCTTGCCCCCTGTAGGGCATTGAGAATGGCCGTGCTTTTGGAAGTGGCTGCAGCAAAAGTACTCCAGTTAACATCTGGCACATTCAAGTCCCCCATCAGCAATATCTCACCTTTCTCTGCCATCTCAAGGATGCCTTCTATCATTTCCTTGTCCATTTCCTCCCCCTGAGAAGGGGGTCTGTATACAATCACTGTGCGGATTGTGGTGCCTTTTCCAGTCTCCAGGGTGACCCACAGTGCCTCCTCTCCTCCCAGTTTACCCTTTAGTTATGTTGCTTTGATCCATTTCCTTACATAGAGAGCTACTCCTCCTATTCTTCCCTCTCTGTCCCTCCTGTAGATTGTGTACCCTGGTATGCTGACATCCCAGTCATGGTTTTCTGTGTACCATGTTTCTGTGACTGCCATGATATCCAGGCATCCCTCTTCCATCAAGGCCACCATTTCAGGAAGCTTTTTACCTAGACTACGGGCATTGATACTCATTACCCTCCATTTTTTTATGACTTTATTTCTTTTTGCCCCATCCCTGTCCTTATTGCCTTTGTCTTTTTCTCCATTTACCCCTGCAACAAGGCTACTCTTTCCCCTCATGATTACCATGACAAATTGGGGATCTTTTGAGCTTCACTTTCAAGGTCCCCATCATCACTGTACTCACTCGGGGGAAGAGTAGTCTTATTGTGTATGGGCTCCCATACACAATCATGTATGCATTACCACATACCTGGGAGTGTGTTATTGCACTTATTAAATGGTTTTAAGAGGTTAGAAAAGCAGAAAAAAGTAACATTTGAGCTGTGTAGTAATTTAAATTAATGCAGGGTTATGTGACCAGTTTTGACCAATCAGATTGCTTGTTTGATTCAAGCCATTTTATAAGTAGTTGTAATTTGTGTAGTTTCAGGGTGTGCATTCGAGAAAGTGGTGAGTTCCCTTGGGAATCCTCAGGTTTCATTTGTTCTGTAGCATAACTGGTTAGTGCAGCAAAACAGTATTCTGAATAGACTTGGGTTCAAATCCCAGCTGGGGCACATATTTATTTCTCACTTCTAAAACTGTGTTTCAAACATATATACTCACTGCACTCCTTGATAATAAAGATGTATTTCTAATTTGTGCATCTCCAGGGTGTGCATTTCAGACAAAGTTGAGTGCCCTTGGAGATCCTCAGGTTCCAGTTGTCCTGGTAGCACAGCTGGTTAGTGCTGTGGAATGGTATTCTGAATGGACCTGTGTTCAATTCCCAGCTGAGGCACTTATTTCTTTCTCAGTTCTTAAACTGTGTTTCAAACATCACTTCAAAAATTGTATTTCAAACAAATATGCACACTGCACTCCTTGATAATAAGTGGCATTGCAGAAAGAAGGGAAGGTATGCATTTTTGCAGATCACACCAAAATGTCTGACAGGGTGGATACTTAGGAGGGGATGGAGAGAACATGTAGGGACCATGGGAAATTCATTGAGTGGTCAAGGACATGGTAGCTGGGGTTCAATGTCCAAAAGTCCAAAATCATGCACCCAGGGCATGGAAACCCAGGCGCTTAGTATAGGACCGTGGGGATACTGACTCTCACTAAGCAAGAAAGGGACCTTGGGGTTATCCGATGACCTAAAAGTGGCAGGACAATGTGACAAAACAGTGAGTAGGATCAATTGGATACTGGTATGCACAGGGAGAAGTATCACCAGCAGGAGGAGGTAGATGTTGTTACCACTGTACTGCTAGCTGATGAAACCCCACCTGGAGTAATGCATCCAGATCTGGAGGCCACACCTCAGAAGAGACACGGAAAGGGCAGAGGCAGTCCAAAGGAGGACAACTAAAATTTTGCTGGGGTGTATCAAAAACCCTATGAGGAGAGATGGAGGAATCTTAACATGCACACCCAGGATGACGAGAGCAAGAAGGAGCATGATAGGAACCTACAAGTACCTCACAGGATGATAAAGGCACAGGAAGGGAGTGTCTTTCAAATGGGAAGGAGCACCAGGATCAGTGGGCATGCGATGAAGCTGGTAGGAGGAAGTTTAAGAGGGATGTGAGGAAGTACTTCTTCATTGAAAGAGTGGTAGACACCTGGAACAGACTGCAAGTGGAAGTGGTGGAAGTTAAAACAGTAGGAGGCTTTTCACACATAGGGATAGGCATAAGGGAATATTAGTAAACAGACAAGGAGGAAGGAGGGTCAAAGGAGACAAGCTATAGTCTGCTTAGGCAGACTAGGCGGGACCATATGGGCACATTGGGTGGGCAAAGCAGTTCTCTGCTGACAAATTATGTTTCTGTTTCATTAATCTAGTAGTTATTCTGAGCTCTACTAATATAAAAAGCAACCTTGTCCATATTTGAATATGAACTGACTAGTTACAGTGACTTATTGTATGAGGTTAAGTCCCCCTGCAGATGGAGCTACCAATTGTTTTATCAGGATACCTCAGTGGCATGCCCATTACTGATTTTAATTTGATTTTATTAGGGAATGTAACTATTACTGAGGCAAGCTCATTTGCAATGGTGCCCCTTCAGACTTAAAGATCAATAACACGGAGATCACTGGATACATGCACTCATCTCTCCCACCAGGAGGTAAGAGAACATTTCAGATGGTTAGTAACATAATTTATAGCACTAGCTAAAACAATTGTGCACACAATTGTAACCCATAAGGGCAAATTAGAAAAAAAAGAGCTTGCATTTCAATGCAATGTACATTACAGGGCAAAATGTTCCAAAAAGCACCTACAGCAGATTCTAAAGGAACATAGAGTGGTACATGTGGTTGGATGTGTTCTCACACACAGCCTAGTGAAGCACACAAATTGTAACTGGCAACAGATACAGTTAGTGTTTGATGGATGCAATCTATGGGCTCTCTGGATTTGTTTTTGTATGTTTTGCCTTATGAATGACAACTGAACTCTTGCTAAGGTAGCTACGTTAATTAATTTATTTATAAATTGGTAACTGGGAAAGGCACACCGAGCTGAGGCTCGTTTCCAGGTGTGACTCAGGGTGAAAGACATGTACAGGGAAACAAAACAATTGGATATGTAAGCCATAAGACATGGCTAGGTGTTGGTAGTACTGCAATACCCACACACCCAGAGGTTCAGTGAGGCAGGAGGCCGTGTGCCGTCAGCCTCTGGGTGTGTAAGTATCTCAGTACTACCAACACCCAGCGATGTCTTACTGCTTATGTAAAATGGGCTCACAGGCTACATTTAAAAAAGAATATTCTAAAAGTTTTCAAAGTCACAAAAAGTATACTAAAATGTTGCTAAATAATGTAAAGTAGTCCGTCCACAGATGTTTTTCACCTGTCAGCCATCTGTGTTTCCCCCACACTCAATACATTGTGTGATTGTTTGCCATAGAAAAGAAGAATTCAAAGCGGGCTGGCCCACTGGCACAGAGGCAGTGTGTCCGTCTGTGACGCTGACGACCTGGGTTCAGAAACGGACTCAGGACATCGGAGTGCTGGCCGGGGGAAGAAGGATCGAGCATCTTTGGGACTGCTCTCCTTCTCCGGGAGGGGGGGTAGTGTGTCCAGCACATCATGGACCCCTGGAGGAGGCTGGGGGGTATCCATTGTGCTGGCACCATTATCTGCAGGGGTGGGGCGGATGCAGGCCATCATTGTATGTCCCCACCCCCAGGTACAGTTGCACACAAAATACCAGCCCAGAGCATGAAGCCCCACTCTATTGTCACTCTCACTGCCAACAGTGTCTGCTGGGTATGGTCCAGCTCCCATGGCCCCACCCTGGGGGTAAGCCAGGGCATGTTACCATGGACCATGGGGAGGGAGCGCCTGCCCAGCAGCTCCACCCATGGGGTTAAGCCTGGGAATGGGGGGTGGCAAGTGGGTGGGGGCTGAGCTCCCTTCGAGGAGTGGGGTAGCTGGACAAAAAAAAAGAAGAAGAACTCAAAGCTCTGCATTATTTCAGTAATAGAATGCCCCCCCCCACACACACACACACATGATGGTCACATGGAACACACAATTTCGAAATTCTTCAGAGTTCCACTGGCATACACACAAAGACACATACACAGGCCTCAAGTGGAGCCAGAACCTCAATTTTATCTGTTGTCAGGTAAGGAGCAGGGAGTTCTCTGACAAAGTGGTAGTGGTAGGAGGGCGATTTTTCATGATCAAAGAAACACCAGCAATGGAAAATCTGAATAGTATTTGATTTTTTAAATTTTGTATGAGTGTAAGGGGAGCTCATGAGTGTAAATAACATATAGAATAAAGTATGGGGTGGTGTGTAACAAGACATTTGCACACATCCAAGGTGTTATATGCTACATAAACCCCAAGAGCGAAGCTTGAAGGGTTTGTGAAAGCATCTAACACTGAAGATGTTTGTAAACTTCAAGTTTAAACACAGTACCTCATATTTTATTTTATATAATTGCTGGGTTTCCCTTTCCCCCACAGCAATTATATAAAATCACAGGTGTTCTGGTGCAACCGTGCTCCGGTATCGTTTTGGCGCAGTCCACACATTTTCAGTGTACAAGATTTTTAAATGTATTAAAATGTTTGTTTATCCCAGTCCAACATTTGGAAATGTGTAACTTTTTTTTTTAAATTACTTACCGCCGAGTCCCTTTGGCAGTCGAGTTTTGGGTGAGAAGGCAAGCAGTGAGCAGTGAGGATCGGATGATGTCCGGCGGGTGCATGTGCAGAGCGAGGAGAAACTGGGCACATGTTTGCCATTATAAACACTCCTTTGTAATGACAAATGACACCATGGTTTCCCTATGGGAAAAAGGGAAAGCCATCAATTAAATTAAATTATTTCTTACTTTATTTAATGGACTTTTATTTTTAGGGCTTAGTTGAGTTTTTTTATATACGAGTAAAGGCTGCAGCCATATTTGTGATGGAAATTAGGAACTGAGTGGCTTATGAAATCTGTGAGTTGCCCTGGTTGACAGGGACTTGCTTTTAGCCATTGGTGGTACTCTCTTACTGCTATGGCTAGAACCAAGTCTCAGCCAACCAGGACACAGGGATTTCCTTGTCCATTTCATATAGTACAAATAATACAGTTGTATGCAATGACAGTATAAAGTATAGAATAGTAAGACAAGAGTATATACAATAGCAAAAGGAGTGGTACAATAATGTGCATTACAGTGCAGGAGAGTAAAACAATACTACATACAGTAGCAAAAGGGTAATACAATAAAGGGCATCACAGTGCAGGATAGGAGCAGAGAAACTCTAATTGTCAGACTACCTCTTCCTAGTTGGTCTGTTTCCCTGGCACATTGTTCACTGGGGGCCTCAACATCCAAAGAGATAAAACAACCAACCCAGCAATCCACAACTTCCTCTCTCATTCTGTGAGCAGCACGTTTGACCAAGTGTAGCATGAGAGAGTACCAAACCACACAGCAGAGTTCATGTAATTGAACTGGTCTTCCTCAGAGACTGTACCCTTCTCTCTCAAGGCATCATGACTTCGTGAATCTCCAACAGTGTGATAATTTTATGCTTAAGAAGCACGTGCCCATTTCAGTATCAGCTTTCGAAAGCAGAAGTTATTCAAGGGTTACAATTTATGAGAATATTTTTTGTAACTGAGGTTGTCATTCCCAGGGTTCCCAGCAGATTTGCCAACTGATCTCCACAAACTGTGTATGAACAGCTTTAATGAGGATTAGTCGACTTCAGAGTGCATTTGCTCATGACATCAAACTCCTGTTACAATGGACTGTGATTCCATGGAGAAGGCAACTGTGGGGTCCCTTGCTAACAAATCGATTATTTCAAAACTTGTAGTAGGATAAGTACTGGTTTATGCAGAAGTATTTAAAAGACAACTAATGTGTTAAAGTCACAACCTTCAAAATGGTAAGGTTAAATAATTGAAGTAAACATAATTTTACATGTTTTATTTTAGTATATCATAGAAACATAGAATTTGATGGCAGATAAGGACCACTTGGCCCACCTAGTCTGCCCATTTTCCTACCTAACAGATAAGCTACAAATCCTAGTTAACCAACAGCTTACTTCCTCCTACCCCCACTAGGACTGCCTTATGCCTGTCCCATGCATTCTTGAAGTCCCCCACTGTTCTTGACTCCACAACCTCCTCAGGGAGGCTGTTCCATGCATCCACAACCCTCTCAGTAAAAAAATACTTCCTCACATTACCTCTGAGCCGTCCCCTCTATCTTCAAATTGTGCCCCTTGTTCTTCCACATCTCTTTTCTGGAAGATGCTACCTCTTGGACTTTGTTAATTCCCTTGAGGTACTTGAAAGTTTCTATCATGTCCCTCTCTCCCTCCTTTCCTCTAGGGTATACATATTAAGCTCCTTTAGTCTTTCTTTCATATGTCTTCTGGTGCAGACCCTACACCATTTTGGTTGCCCTCCTCTGTACAGCTTCCACTCTGTCTATGTCTTTGCAGAGATGGGGTCTCCAGAACTGCACACAGTACTCCAGATGGGGTCTCACCAACTGTCTGTACAGAGGGATAACAACTTCCTGTTTTCTACTATTGATGCCTCTTCCTATGAATCCCAGTATCCCCCTGCCTTCCTTACTGCCTTCTCACATTGCTTGCCCACCTTTAGGTTATCGGATATAATTACCCCCAGGTCCTTTTCTATTTTTACTGTTGTCAGTATCTCACCCCCCATTGTGTACACTTCCCCTGGGTTTTTGTTTCCCATGTGCATTACCTTGCTCTTCTCTGCATTGAATCTGAGCTGCCATACATTTGACCATTCCTCCAACCTTGCCAAGTCCGTTCTCATCCTTTCCACTCCATCTTGTGTATCAACCCTGTTGCAGATCTTTGTGTCATCTGCAAAGAGACATACTTTTCCTTCCAGTTCCTCTGCAATGTCACTTATAAAGACATTAAAAAGGACTGGTCCCAGTACTGAACCCTGCGGTACCACACTAGTAACCCTCCTTTCTTCACTGTGCATTCCATTTACTACTACCCTTTGCGTCCTGTTGTCTAGCCAATTTTTTATCCAGGCTACCACCTTGGGTCCCACTCTAAGGCTGGCTATCTTGTGAATTAATCTTTTGTGTGGGACTGTATCAAATGCCTTGCTAAAATCTAGGTAGGCCATGTCCACAGCCCTTCCCTGGTCTACTACTTTGGTCACACAGTCAAAGAAATCTATTAGATTCATCTGACATGACCTTCCCATCGTGAATCCATGCTGTCTTGGGTCATGTGCCCCACTGACCTCTAGGTACTCAACAATTCTTTCCTTCAGAAATGATTCCATCATTTTCCCTACCACTGAGGTCAAACTAACTGGTCTGTAGTTTCCTGCCTCTGTCCTGCTCCCACATTTGTGAAGAGGAATCACATCTGCCCTCCTCCAGTCCTCGGGTACCACCCCATCCTCCCATGATTTGTTAAAGAGAGTAGTCAGCGGTGTCACTAGTTCTACCCTTAGTTCTTTTAGAATTCTTGGGTGAATCCCATCAGGCCCCATTGCTTTGTCCACCTTCAATTTTATCAGTTCTTTCAGAACCCTTTCTTTTGTAAATGGACTGGTATCGACCCCCGTCTTCGGAGTGTTTCTCTTGTTAGGTTTAGGAGGAACAAAATGGGGGAGAGATACTGTGGGTTAAGCTGGAAAGGAAAATGGAGACAGCCATCCGCACAGGTGTGGTCTATAGACCACCAGCCCAGGAGGAAGAAACAGATAGGGAGCTGATGCTAGCCATCCAAAGGATGGCAGACAAGGGTGAGGTAGTACTGGTTGGAAACTTCAATATTCCAGGCGTGGACTGGAGCATCCCAGCAGCAGCATCAACTAGGAGCAGATTTATCCTGGACTCCTTAAGGGTGCCTTCCTTAAGCAACTGGTCATGGAACCAACTCGGCAGAAGGCAATACTGGACCTTGTGCTCACAAACAGGGACAGTGTGATGGGGGTAACAGTGGGGGAGCACCTGGGAAACAGTGACCACCAGTCATTGTGGTTTGAAATCACAGAAAGAGCAAAACCAAACCACACAAAAACACGTATCCTGGATTTTAGGGGGGCAGACTTTGGGAAAATGGGGAGATACTTGAAAGAGGCATTAAGGGGAATGGGACAGGAATCAGGGGTTGAGGAACAGTGGGCAGTATTTAAAATGGGGATTACAAGAACAACAGAATTATGCATTAAGCAGGTTAGCAAGAGGAAAAGGAGGAGACCATTATGGTTTTCCAAAGAGGTAGCAAAAGTAGAAAGCCAAAAATATTGCATTCAGGCAATACAAAAGACACAGGCAGAAGGATAGGAGAAAGTACCAGGAGAAGCAAAGGGGCAGGAGGGTCAGTAAGGGAAGCCAAAGCTCAGACAGAAGAACACATTGCAAAATCAGTGGGTAGAGGGTACAAAACCTTTTACAGGTACACAAGTGAAAAAAGAAAGACAAAGGGAGGGATAGTGAGACTGAAGGGGGAGGATGGGGGCCGCATGGAGGATGACAACAGTAAAGCTGACATATTGAAAAGGTATTTCTGCTCAGTCTTTACTGAGGAAGAGGAGGGTAATGGGTCTGAAGGGAGTACAAGGGGTGAGAATGGTGCAGAAATGGACACAAGTCCCTTTACACGAGAAAGGGTCCTGAAGGAACCTGGAAGTAATAAGAGTTGATAAAGCAATGGGGCCAGATGGGGTGCACCCAGGGTCCTTAAAGAACTAAGAGAGGTGGTGGCTGAACCTCTGGCTATCCTGTTTAGCCGATCACTGGAAATAGGGAGGTACCCAAAGACTGGAGGACAGCAGATGTAGTCCCTTATACAAAAGTGGGAACAAAGAGGAAGCAGGGAACTACAGACCAGTCAGCCTCACCTCCGGTAGTGGGAAGATCATGGAAGCACTACTGAAGGAGAGATTGGTGGAACATCTGGTTGTCAATGGACTACAGGACCCAAGGCAGCATGGTTTCACTAGGGGGAGGTCATGTCAGACCAACCTCATTGAATTTTTTGACTGGGTGGCTAGGGAGGTGGATCAGGGGAGGGCAGTGGACATGGCCTATCTGGACTTCAGCAAGGCCTTTGACACTGTGCCACATAGAAGACTATTACACAAACTGGGGAATATGGGTGTGGGCAGGACAGTAATGTGGTGGATAGGTAACTGGCTGGGTGGCAGGACACAGAGGGTGGTGGTAAATGGCTGTCACTCCACAGAGGGAAGAGTGACCAGTGGGGTACCACAGGGATCAGTGCTGGGACCGGTCCTATTCAACATCTTCAACAGTGATATTGCGCAGGACCTAGAAGGCAGAATTTCACTGTTCGCTGATGACACAAAGCTCTGTAACAGAGTAGACACACCAGAGGGTGTAGACAGAATGAGAAGCGACCTGCAGAAACTTGAAGAATGGTCAGGGGTTTGGCAGTTGAAATTCAATGCAAAGAAGTGCAAGATAATGCATATGGGGCACAAAACCCTGGCACAATGTATCAGTTGGGGGTGAGGATATAGCATGCACCAAGCAGGAAAGGGATCTTGGGGTTGTCATCTCTGATGACCTCAAGGTGAGGAAACAGTGTGACAAGGCAGCAGGTAAAGCAAATAGGATGCTGGGATGCATAGGCAGGGGCATCACCAGCAGGAAAAGGAGGTCATAATTCGCTATACAAGACACTAGTGAGGCCCCACCTGGAGTACAGTGTACAGTTCTGGAGACCATACCTACTGTAGGACATAGACAGAGTAGAGAAGGTTCAGAGGAGGGCAACACAAGATGGTGCATGGATTGCATCACAAGTCCTATGAAGACAGGTTGAAGGAACTGAACATGTACTCCCTGGAGGAGAGGAGGGGAGAGAGGGATATGATAGAGACATACAAGTATCTTACAGGGAGGAACAGGGTGCAGGAAAACACTATTTTTAAGCGAAAAAGATGTTCCAGGACTAGAGGGCATGGGATGAAGTTGGAGGAGGACGATTCAGAGGAAACATGAGAAAGAATTTCTTCACAGAACAGGTGGTGGACAAGTGGAACACCCTGCCAGAGGAAGTGGTGGGGCTGAAACAATCACGGGATTTAAGAATGCATGGGATAGACATAAAGGAATTCTGGAGGTCAGGGGTAAGGGGCAACAGACTTCTAGGAAAACAAACTGAACTTACAAGCTCAAATGCGCAGACTGGGTGGGCCATAGGTCCTTATCTGCTGACACTGTCTATGTATCTATGTATCTATGTAGGTAACTCCCCATCCTCTTCCTTTGTGAATACTGAGCAGAAATATTCGTTCAGTATCCCTGCTTTTTCACTGTCACCCTCTACCCACATTCCCTCCCCTTTATTAAGTTTCAGTATCCCTCCTTTGGTCTTTCTTCGCTCTCTAATGTACCTATAAAAGGTCTTATCCCCCTTCTTAACAGAATTGGCTATCCTTTCCTCGGTTTGGGCCTTTGCTATTCTGACTGCCTTTCCAGCCTCTTTCTGCTTTAACTGATAAAGTTCTCTGTCCTGCTCCTTCTGTGTTTCCTTATATTTCCTGAATGCTGTCCTTTTCTCCTTAACCTTCCCTGCCACCTCTTTTGAGAACCATAGCGTTTTTTCCTTCGTTGTGTTTTATTGATTTGCTTTACACAAAGGCATATTGCCTCTGTGATGGCTGTTTTGATCACTCCCCATTGTTCCTCCACCCCTCCTTCTTGCCTGTTTGCTAGTGCTTTTCTGAGGCACTCTCTCATTTTCCCAAAGTCGGCCCTCCTAAGGTCCAGTACTCTTGCTTTTGTATGGCTTGATTGTATGGCTGTGTTTATCGTGAACCACACTGTTTGGTGGTCGCTTGTTCCCAGATGGCTACCCACTTCTAAATCTGAGATTCTTTCTCCATCCCCATTTGAGAGTACCAGGTCTAAGATTGCTCCCTCCCGAGTGGGTTCCAATACTAGCTGTCTGAGGCATGCCCTGTAGGGCATCAAGTATGACCCTGCTCTTGGATGTGCCTGCAGCAAAGGTGCTCCTGTTAACATCTGGCATATTCAGGTCCCCATCAACAATATCTCCCTTTTTCTGCCATTCTAAGAAAGCCTTCTATCATTTCCTTGTCCATTCCTCCCCTGGAATGGGGTCTGTATACAACCCCATAATGGACTGTGGTGCCATTTCCTGTCTCCAGGGTGACCCAAAGTGCCTCATCTGCCCCTGTTTACTCTTTAGTTCTGTTGCTTTGACCCTCCTCTTACATAGAGAGCTACCCTCCTCTCTTTACCCTCCCTGTCCCTCCTGTAGATTGTGTATCCTGGTATGTTGACATCCCAGTCATGGTTCTCTGTGTACCATGTTTCTGTGACTGCCACAATATCCAGGCAACCTCTTCCATCAAGGCCACTAGTTCAGGGAGCTTGTTACACAGACTATAGGCATTGGTACTCATCACCCTCCACTTTTTGATAGCCTTACCCCTTTTAGCCCCATTTCTGTCCTTACTGCCTTTGCCTTTTTTTACATTTAAATCTGTTCTACTCCCTAATAACTTCTGTACCTTGGTGTTTACCTCACTAATCACCATGTTTTGTGGGGGGAGGCTCGGATTTCCCTGCTCCTTTTCAGTGCCTCCCCCCTTGACTAGTTTAAATGCTTGCCAATGAATATCCCCACTCTTTAATTTTGATCTGGACCTTCCAAAACCAATCTTCCCTTCCTGTCTCCTGCTTGCTGTCTGTTCAGATCATTTTAATACTTTTTTTTTACCCAGTATAGTCCAGCTGAGTTGCAACATCTAATTTTGGTGTGGTCTTGCTTCTACTGGGTACTTCTGCTTCCCTACAACTGTAACCCCCTTGCAAATGGGGGTTCTGGATATGCCTGGCGCTAGGGTTAGTCACCGGCCTAAGCCGTTTGCTGAGGAGGTCCGGAGTGTTTTTAAGGCCTCGGTGCTTGTCCTTTAAGGGCTGCCTGTTGCAGCCATAAATAATTGAGCTGGAGGGTCCGGGTATTGTATGCTCGAGTCCCGCCTGGGCTACAGGATGATTGCTCCGTTTCTGCCATCGTTAATTGTGCAGAGGGAGCTACGTTTAAAAGATGTAATTGTTTGCTTGAAATAACGTAAAAATAATAATGGTAAGGTAGTTGTTCTAACCTGCCTTCCTTTGCAGCAAGGACTGTTTGATTGCCTCCTCCATTTTGCCCCCGAACTGCTGAAGTGGGCCAATCAGTACATCGGGACCCAGCAGAGCTGATTGACCAATCGAGGAGCTGTTTGCATTGGAGAGAGGTATTATGGGCCATGACGCCTTTTTGCACCACTGAGAGCTAAAGAAAGTGACTGGCAGGTCTCGCCAGCCAATTGGATCGGGTCACGCCCGAACTGAAGGAAGAGCCCCTTGCTGTTGGGGTCAGATTCATTGTGGTTAGTGAGGAGTGAGGAGCTTCTGTGCTTCTGTGCTGGGAGTGTTCACGCGGGAAGCGCATGAAGGCCTGAAGTGGCCGTTGGTGTCTTCTCAGGTTCCAGCGGACTAAATCTGTCGTCGGGCGGTCAGAGGAGGCTGTGCTTTGTACAGCTACCCACCAGGCTCGACCTGTAGGAGGACTGGAGAAGATTGCTGAATTGCGCTCAGCCCGAAGAAAAGTGGAAGCTGCCGTTGCAGTGCTTTAGTGGCTGTGGAATCAGAAGATCCTAGAAGCTGCTGCCTGGTGTGGTACCCCTCTGTTGTCATTGTTTTGCCATATAAATGTGTGAGGAGGCTGGTGGAGTTCAGGCTCAGTCCTGCTAGTGTTGAAGGACTCAGTAGTGACTGGAGTTTGTGAGTACTGAATCAGGGTAGCTCCCTGCCAAGTGTGCAAACAGTGGTTCAAAATTGTATTGCTGTACTGCTGACTGCCTAATCAAACTTTCTTTCGATACTGACTTGCTCAGGATTGTAATACTTCTCTGTGTGAAGGGCCCCAACCAGCTGCCACGTTTGGACTAGCCGTTAGGGCTTGGGTACCCAGGGACAGTAAAATTGTAGGGTTAGGCCTGTGCACAGAGCCCTAGGTATACAACCATAGCATAAGCCAATCAACCTGACCCCCACCCCCCTTGTTATCTACCCTTTAATAAATCAGATCTGTGTGTTGCAACTACACCCTGGCTGGTTTGTGCATCCCTGTTGAACTGCTGTATAGAGACTGTGATATAACTGTATCTTATTTTACAGGGGATCCCTGGAGTGAGCTGAGAGATACTACCAGGGGGTAAGTGTATTGGTAAAAAGCCTAGTTGGTACCCAGTGTGAGCCACTAGCGGAGAAAAAGGGGGGTTGCAGTAACCCAGAGGGCTGTGACCGAGGCAACCTCGACAGTATTAACCCCGACCTCTGGGTGGAGGCACCCGTCCACGGATCTGGGCCCCTTACCCTGCCTCAGAAGGGGTAGACAGGGGTAGTAGCCCTAAGGGTAGCGCCCCTTGGGGGTTACACAACATTCCCTGTATGGGGACGTCAGGCATACAGAAAGTTAATCATTCTGTTGTCTCTTAATTGCTGAGCTGTTTCAGTCCTATATGGGAATGTACCTGAATGCTCAAAGAGAGAGACATGAGACTAATGTTAGACAATGACCCCCTACTGTGCAAAGGGATAGCTTTAACAAGGGCATCAGCTTATGTAAATATTAAATATTTTATACTTGACGTCTGTGACTGCAGTGAGTTAGTAAGTGCAGGTAATCTATTTTCTGACAGTTCCATGATCTGCCTTAGTAACAGCACAACTAAGTTAAAAGTAAACCTGTGTCTGATACATAGCAGTGGTAAGGTATACCTGGAACAACTAAGGGGATTCCTATGCACAGGGCCCAGTACTGTGTGAGCTAGTGCTTAGTTTTGTCCTGTCTGAGCAGAAGCCAGTATTAGGACTCAAATAGAGCAACCTCGAGTGAGTCATGACTAGGCTGGTAGCACTGTGATTGAGTGAGCAAGCCAGTTCACAATGACTGGCAGTCTTGAATGTGTTGTGACAGTCATATAGTAAGCGTGTGGTTTTTGGAATGATTTATGAACATACAAACATATGAAGAAGCCAGCAGAAAAAGACCATTTGGTCTATCTAGTCTGCTCATATTTATTTATTGAATTTTGGTAACCAGGTAGGCCCACTAAGACAATACAGTCCCTTTTTCAGGGGTGACAAGGGACAAAACAAGAGATACATACATGATACAGAGGAGTATGTAGAAATACAACAGCTAACAAGGTAAATGCTAACACAGGTAAAATCAACAGTGGTGCAAGTTCAGTATTACATCAGGATAAATGTTATTTATTTAAACATTTGGTAACTGGGAAAGGCACACTGGGCCAAGGCTGGTGCAACCTGGGGGAGTTACAAATAAGCCACATCACAGCATGATTAAAACACAACGTGTAGGTATGGCAGTGCCAATACAATTACACAGGTCAATCATAAAGAGCAAAATTCAGGATGCATTACAAGAGACAGGAGATTACAAGATACAGGAGGGAGGGGGATTACAAAGTAGGTATGTAAACATCGAGGTCTTGCTAGGTAAATGCTTATAGAGGTGGGAATCATGGAGCGAGTAGAGGGGAACAGGAGTGGATTCAATTATGACAGTGATGGAGGGTGGGAGGAGATAAAACTGTTGCTTACAGGTATGATAGGAGGAGGAGTTCTTGATGGGGAATTGTTCCATAGACTGGTGAGCTGGTAGGAGAAAGCGGCTTTGCCAGCAGACAAAGTAAATATAGTATTACAACAGTGTAAGTAACATCAGGTCAGATAAAGTGCAAGGCATTGAATATAGCAGTTCAGGCTAACTAACAGACATAAATAGTGGAACTGGGGTTAAGTAAAACAATGGAAGTTATTCCATGAGGGCAGGAATGCTGTCAGTGAAAACAGATACAAGGAGAGAGAGCAAAGAGGTGATGAGAGATGTAGTGTTTACACTGCTAAAGAGAGATGCAGGAGAGGATTGCATGCGGCACGTAATTCCAGGTGGATGTGACTGAAAAGGCAAAGGATCTCCTGCCAACTGTCAACCGATGGTTGGGAGTAAACAGTAGAGGATAGGAGGCAGATTGTAAAGTACGCTGGGACTGCCCAAGTTGGATATGGTCTCCCAAGCTGGGGGGGGGGGGTATAAAGGTGGACCAGCTTAAACATGAGGCACAAGGTGGTGTATTGGAATTTGGACTCCAGAGGTGCCCAGCTCAGAGATCATAGGACATTGCAATGGTGGTGCTTGGGGTCAACTCCTAGTGCAAAACATCCAACCCTCAGGTAGAGCTGGTTAAGACGAGACAAGATGCTTCTATCTGTGAGAAAGATAAACTAGCCTTAAATATACCTTTTACTAAGAATGAGATAGTTAAAGCAGCCATGTCATCGCCTGTTGGTAAGGCACCAGGACTAGATGGATTCTCAGGTGAATTTTACAAAGCAACAATCCAGGAGATTGCCCCTCTACTAATTAGAGTTTTTACTGAATCTTTTTGAATCAGGCACACTACCCCCTCCATGCGTGAAGCAGCTGTAACTGTATTACCAAAAAAAGAATAAAGACCCCCACTAAATGTGACAATTGCAGACCTATTTCCCTGATAAATGTGACTGTAAATCACTAGTGAAAATGTTAGCTAATAGACTTAATAATCTCATCCCACAAGTAATTCACTCTGACCAGGTGGGTTTTGTCAAAGGCCGAAATAGTGCCGACTTGATAAAAAAGACTCTACATGCTATACATAATGCAAATAACTCCAACAACCCTTTTCTAGAGTCTCTAGATGCCAACAAATCTTTTGACTGGTTGGAGTGGGGTTACTTGCAGAGCATTCTGACCAAATATAATCTAGGGGAACAGTTTTGTGAATGGGTGATCTCAGATAAATTTGACATACCGAGAGGGACCAGACAAGGATGCCCTCTCTCTCCATTGTCATTTATTCTGACCTTAGAACCCTAACTAAAATTAGGTCATCTACTGAGATTAGAGGCACGGGAATCGCTAGATATATAATAAACTCATGACATATGCGGATGACTTACTACTTACTCTCTCGGAGCCAGGTAACTCCCTAAGACCTTTGATGGATAGTATCAGAGCATTCTCTCTATTCTCAGGTTTTAAAATTAACTTTGAAATATTAGAGATACTTCCACTTTCAAAAAATAATTGGTAGAAATGATTTTACTCAATATAAATTTAAGATTTCTAGCAAGACAGTTACTTTTTTTGGCTTAGAACTGTGTGCTAATATTAAAAAAATGATTACGCTTAATTTCACCTAGTTAATTGATTCAGTAAAACTGGATCTACAGAGGTGGCGTCCAATGATTCTGTCTTTCTGGGGTAAGGTACATGCAATAAACATGATACTTGCTCCCAAAGTATATTATTTGTTACGTCACTTACCACTACAACTACCAGAGAAAAACTATAAGTTATTAGACTCTGTGCTACTAAAATACCTATGGGGAGATGAACCTGCATGTATATCTAAGCTTAAATTGCAACAGCCCAGAACTAGAGGTGGATTTAACTATCCAGCATTCAGAACAAGACATCATACCTTTTTAGTAGCACAAAACATCCAAGCTTTATGGCTACGGGACACTAATTTGACCCCAGGATGGATGAACATTAAAACACGTTTGATGAAAGGAACAAACTCTAGAGTCATTTTATTTGGGGAACTACCCAAAGAACACAAATCTCACCCTATCCTAAGGGCCACATCGTTAGCATGGTCCAAGGTTGCCAAGGCACTGGACTGGAACCTGGCTTACTCCCCAATCTGCCCTATTTGGAACAACAAGCTCTTTCAGAGTGAGGGCAAAACCTTGGCTTGGAAAGTTAGGTAGAAAGGTGTATATGTTACATAAGTGACCTAATAGATCATAACACATCAGCTCTGATGCCCTTCGCCAATATAACCAGCAAATACAAGTTGCCCAGGAACACATTTTTTAAGTGCCTGCAACTCAGACAAATTCTGAGTGAAAGCATTAGTGCCGCAGTCTCACTTCCCCCTATGCAACCCTTAGATAAAATATTCTCTACTTACAAGGGTTGCAAAGTAATATACAATATGGTATTAAGCTCTAAAGAAAATCTGGTTGACTCCTTAATACAAAAATGGGAAGCTGAATTAGGTACTACTATTCTATTGACTGAATGAGATCAGGGCTGGGTGGATAGTCTCAAAGCCTGTAAAGAGGCTAGCGGTAGATTAGTACCTTATAAAATTGTACACAGGTGGCATTATACACCAGAAAACATGTTTAAACTGGGTATCTCGGATAACAACATTTGTTGGAGGTGTTTCAAAGATAAGGGCTCTATTACATACATTATTTGGTCCTGCCCAATTATTCAGAAATTCTGGGATTAACTTTTTGGGGCCTTTGAAAAAATTCTGAATAAGAAAGATTGGACCAACTGATAAACTAGTAATGCTGGGTTTCACAACAGAGTTAGAATACTGGTCTAAACCTAATACTTGATGGTTATTGACTGCTTTGATCTCTGCAAAAAACATAATTCTGAGACGATGGAAACAAACTTCTCCTTCAACCTTGACTTAATGGCTAGAGGATATTACTACTACGTCTAGATACGAAAGACTAGCCTTTATTTGTAGCGATCGAATAGAGACATTTCTTGATATCTGGGACCCTTTTTTGAATTCTATGTTTTGTAGAAAAGTTAGTTAGAAAGTTAACAGTTATATAAGTTAGGAATTTATTTAATATGTATTGTATATGTTTATGCTATTTCAAAGATTAGCCTAATGTCAATACTTAATATCTCAATATATGAATGACTCTTGCAGAAGTTTTGATGTATACATTGTTTAGTGATATTATCCTTATGTTTAAATTTTCAATAAAAGTTTTAATTGTAAAAAAAAATACACGAGACAGGATGGTGGCCTAGGCAGGAAGGAGCAGCGGTGCACCATAGGAGAAAAGAGGTAGGAGTGTGAATGTTGTTATTTTTTGGCATGAGGAGGATGATAGAAGTGGACAGAGATGATACAGCAGACCTAGCCTTTGGTTGATAGCCTTAGTCAAGAAGATGACATGGATTTCAAAGGTGAGGAACAGATCCTGGGTAACACTCAGGTATTTGAATGAGTGGCCAAGTTCTAGGGCATTACCATCCTGACAGAGGATAATGAGGGGATGTAAAGGCAGAGGTGTGGGGGCAGAGTTGTGGAACAGCATATTTTTGGCATTTTTTATATTGAGGACTAGATGGTTTTCTAAGAACCCACCCTTGAAATGATGGAAGTCGGATTCGAGACTATGGTTTATCCAACCAATGTCTGAGGAGGAGCGGTAGATGATGGCATCATCTGCATGTAAGTGAACTGAGGCTCCACCACAGTTATTTGTCAAATCATTAATAAAGAGAGAGAATAACAGGGGTCCCAGAATGGAACCCTGAAGTATGCCATGAGTTATGGGTCTGAAGTCTGAGAGGGCCCCTGACCACTTGAACCTTTGAGAATTGTTAGATAGGTAACTGTGAAGCCATGAAAGAGCACACCCAGACACTGAAGCTTATATGTTAAGAGGTTGTGATTGACCAGGTCGAACACTTTCATAAGGTCCACAAAGACAGCACCAGTGGCAAGGCCTTGGTCCACAGCGCTGAGTATGTCTGGTGTCACTTTTATCAGTGCTGTGAGGGTGCTCTGATTCTTCCTGAGCCCATGCCAGTAGGTCAAGGGAAGGTGATGGGATTCTAGGTAATCTTGTAGATGGTTGTAAAGAATGCATTCCTGTATCTTTGCCAGTGGGCAAAGGGTGGAGATGGGTCTGTAGTTTTCAACTACTGTGTTAGGGCCACCTTTTGGATTGTAATGACTGCTGCAACCTTCCATATCACCAAGACAGTTCCAGAGAGAAAGGATCTGTCAAGCAAATTCCATATGGGTGCAGCAAGCCCTGTGGCACTAAGCTTTAAGAGTTTAGGTTCGAGCATATCATGACCCATGGAACATTCTGGTTTTGGGTTTAAGAGCAGCCTGCATATCTCTTTCAGGGTTGCGAGTTTAAAATGAAAAGCTGACTGGTGACCAACATCATCTCTCACTCTCCCTACCATCTCTACCATACCCTATCTATCTGCTGGTTGCCTATACTTCCCTTATCTAACTTCTCGGTTATGTAGCCTATTGCATTTTTCAATGATTGTGTTATAAAAAATTAGACCTTACTGTCATGCCTCTACTATGTACCCTGTATAATGTCTGCACCTTGCTGTTTGCCCTTCACACTGTTTGCCTGTTAACTGCTGTTTCAACTTGTACATTGAGCTGACAGTTTTTTGTGTATTGGGTACTGGTACAACTAAGGTCTCAGCCCCCCTACCCTTTGTACTACCGTAACCCCCCTTACCCCGACTGAGCACCTATCCCTCACCCGGGAACAGTACCGTGAGCCCAGGCACTTTCAACACTTTCAGCCTCTGAAGCCTCTCAATTGCCATACTTCACCCCCGACCCCCACCTCTTGCACACACTCAAGCCGATGAGCGGTTCCATGAGCCTGGTTTCAGATCCCTGCTTTCTGCCGCAAAAGCCGTAAAGTCCCACTCGCACCCCGACTGAATCTCAGCTCCTATGCCCGGTAATAGTACCAGTGGCCCGGACACTTTCCTTACTTTCGGCTCAGCCTCCCTACCTTTGTAAGTTTCCTCCCCAGTTTGCCCGGCACAGCCAGCCTGGCTCCGCTTTCCCCTTTTGTCTCCCCTCCTACAATTTCCCTCCTAAACCTGACTATGCGCTGCTCCTATGCCCCTCTATGGACCCATTGCAGGAATGACTCGTCCAGTTTCCATAGCTGCTGGACCACCGTAACCCTTCCCACCCTGACTTAGCACCGATCCAACGCCCGGCAACAGAACCGTGAGCCCGGGCACTTTCTGCATGTTCGGCTGCTGAAGCCACAAAATTGCTGTATTTCACCCCTGACCACCACCTCTTGAACACCCTCAAGCCGGTGAGCGGTTCCATGAGCCCGGTTTCAGATCCCAGCCTTCTACCGCAAAAGCCGTAATGTCCCTTTGCACCTCGACTGAATCCCAGCTCCTATGCCCAGTTATAGAACCAGTGGCCTGGACACTTTCCTTACCTTCGGCTGCTGATGCCGCAAGGTTACCGTATTTCGCCTCCGACCCCCCCTCCTTCCTTGATACTTCTAGCCAGAGAACGAACCCATGAGTCCAGTTACAAGTCCCTGCCATCTGCCGCAGAAGCCATTAGATCACAGTCCTAACCTGCTCTCATGGATCCTTAGCCCCCTCCTTCACCATGTCCCCCCCCTTCTTTCTTCCTCCCACCATGTCTGCCAGTATAACCTCTGAGGTCTGTCCCGGCACCAGTACCCATTTTCCGCTGTTATCTGTAAAACAATTTGTGATATTTCAGTGTACCTTGGACCTGTAACCCTGCCTCATTGTCTTTGCAATTGTACTATGTATTGTTCCTGTGCCTCCCGGGCCGTGCCTGAAAATAGTCACCTGCTGGCTAGTGCACTTACCCAGTAAACAAAAACTAAATAAAATAAAATAAATAAATCTGTGGGGGGGTGGTGGTGGTTAAAGAGAGTGGTGTACTTGTCTAGGTCTGTGAAGAATTAATTTAAACACGCAGCAATAGCTGGGGGACATGAGAGGATGTTACCTTGGGCAGTAAGGGAGCTTTAGATTTCAGTGGTTTTGCCTTTCATAAGAAAGTTTATTTGCTTTCAGAATTCTTTGGGGTTAATAAGGTGCTCGGTCTGTAATGACTCCTGGCTTTGCAGAAGGAGTTTTTACAGGTATTTCTGAGTTGCATGTAGGCTAGCCAATCCACAAGGAGGTCACTGCCTTTGAAGGTATGCCAAATTTTGTCACAAATGGTCATTAATTTCCATAGTTCTTTGGACAGCCAGGGTGCTTTGATGCCCTTAGATCTCCTTTTCTTCAGAGGGGCATGGTGATTTACTATGGTGATAAAAGTGGTTATAAAGTAGTCTAGGGCCTGGTTGATATCTAGCAGGGAGTTTATAAGTCCCCAGTTGGCGCCGAAGATGGAGACTATGAATGCTTGTTCATTGAACTAGTACATGTCCCTTACAAGAATGATTTTTGGGGGAGGGTTGGGGAAATTGTTTCATCAAATGCAATATGACAGTGAGTGGCCAATGGTACTATCAGGAAGGATGCCCTCTAGCTTGATCTTAGGGACACAGTTGGTGACTATCTAATCAATGAGGGAGTGATTGCCTGATTTTGCATTTATTAGCGTTGGTTCAGGGATAAGTTGGGTGAGGTTACACTCTACCAAGATGGAATGGATCTTATTCATACTGGGGTTTAGCCAATCTAGGTTGAAGGCACGGCAGATCACAAGGTCATGTGGGGAGAGATTTGCCATAGATGGAATGAGAGAAGGAAGGGCAGTCGGGGCCTCTTTCGGGGGGGGGAGGAGGTATAAGCAGCCAATAATAAGTTTTTTTTTACATTCCCAAGGGTTATAGTGAGTAGCAGGGACTTGACTGTGAACATTGCAGAGTCCACAGCTTGAGCTACTGGCTCTGTCCCCTACTCACTCCCCACAAGCTTTCCAACCTCCCTACACATGATGCTTACCTTCCCCCTATGCTTATCCCAGCATTTCTTGAAGCTGCCCACAGTCTTCAACAAGACCATCACTTCTGGCAGTGTATTCCAACTGTGCACCACCCTCTCTGTGAAGAAGTGCTTCCTGGCTGCCCTCCTAACCATCACCCTTCAACTTAAGATTGAGCCCCCTCGTGTTATGGTTGCTACGTAGCTTAAAGAGATCCTCTTTATCCACCTTATTTGTCCCTTTCAAATACTTGAAGGTCTCAATCATGTTCCCTCTCTCTCTCTTTCTCTCCTGTCCTCCAACGAGTACGTGTTCAGTGCCCTCAACCACTCCTCGTATGCCTTACTCTGCTGACCCACAGTCATCTTTGTGGCCCTCTACTGGACCTTCTCCAGCAGGTTAATGTCCTTTTTGACCTGTGAGCAACAGTACTGAACTCCATGCTGTAGATGTGGTCTCACCATTGACCTGTACAAGGGCAGTATAACCTCCTCTCTCCCACTACTGATCCCATAGCTACGCATCCCAGCATCTTGTTCTACTTGCTGCTGCTTTCCTGCACTGTGTGGAGTGCTTCAGGTCACTAATGTAACCCCCCTCTGGGGGCTTACCTGGAGTTGCTCTTGGTTTCTCCATTTTCTTGGTGCCCCTGGTTTTCTCTGGGTTCCTCAGATAGCCTAGCACATTATTTTCACCCAGTTCTGGTGCAAGTCGTTGGCAGCGAGCTACCAGCATGCTTGTTTTGTCTGGCACTGATGCATTTGCTCTCAGCACTTTGCTGTACCGACTGCCGAATTAGTGGTCTTCTGGGGAGAGCTGCAGTGGTCCCGGGCTCCTTGGTTTGACAGATGGGGACCGGTGACTTCGGGGAGGTAGCAGAAAAACCGCGCGAGCACTGAGGGAGCTGTTAAAAAATGGGCACATAGCAAGGGCTCATGAATATTAATGTAGTTGTGGCCTGCAACCTGGGGGGACAGAGTTTCAGCAGCAGCGACAGTAAAACTACGGGGATTAACAGGGTGAGAGTGGACTTGTTTTGCAGGAGACATTTATGGCTATGATCCGATGGGGTGCTTGTTTGGGAAAAGATTGTATTGGGCTGCACCAGACCTTTGATGGGGAAAACTGCACTAAATTGTATGGGACTCCATATAAATAAATGGGAGCTGACATTTTTGTGCCACTTGACCCCTCTCTAACAGTCAATCAGTGATCTAGGCACCCAAACATGACTCAAAGGGACTCCTGGGAGAAGGGGAGACTAATTCAGGTGCCTAGATCATGCCCCAATAAACAAGCAGGAAATATTGATCTCTGTGGTTATCAATTAGTGATAGGCTTTATCAATCAGTCAGAACCCTGGGTTTTCGGCTGAAACTGTGTGGACTTTTTGGGATTTCTTCAGTCTGTTTCCAGGCTCTGTATGAGTGAGGAGTATCCTGAAAGAGTGGATTTTGGACTCCAGGGGCTTACCCAAGCAGTATTTTGAGATTGCTGTTGGCAGAATCGGATTGAGAAGGAGAAAGAGAAGAGAGACTGAACTGAGATTCTGATCCCTCAGGTATTGAGAAGTTGCCAAATATTGTTGGGAGAAATTAGATGCTGTAGAAACCCTGCACTAGCTGGCTGAACTGGCTGAGAGGACTGTGTGAATTATCTGAAGACTACAGCTGGTACTGAGGTTTCATTTGCTTGTGTGGGACTGCAATTGTAATTTTGAAGAGGCAAACATCGTTGGTCTGGGGTGCTAGTCAGGTGCTGTACATGTCCTGACTGAAATGGTTAAAGCGTCTGGCAGCTGTGCCCCAGCTGCAGTCGAAGAACAGGTTGTGGACATTGCTCACTTAGAAAGTGTGGACTGGTGTACAGAGGTTTGTTCTTGAAATTCCGCTGTTGGATTGCACCTGTTCTATTTGTATCTCAGGCTAGCACCCACTTCATCTGGCACTGGACTTTATTGGGAAAACTGCTTGTGAACTGTTCATGCACAGAACTCAGTGCAGGGACTGCAGGCCATTCAGAAGTTCTCACCCAGAGCCAGGAAGGGAATCTGCTAACCCCTTCCAAGTGGGACTCATTGTCTCAGGATGTCACCGGCGCTTGCTGGGGTGCTAGGGCACCTATGACCCACCGGGAGAGCCAGGCTGTGGAGCCACTCCCGGGTCTGGTCTTTCTGGGGCTGCTGCTGTCCTGCCACAGAGCTCTGCAATGGGCCAGAAGCAGCTGTAGGGGACAAGCAGCAAGAGCTACAATCAAGGTAACCAGCTGCAAGAGTGATGAGCAAGTTTCATCCTGCCTGAAGGATCAAGGCCGGCCCATGTTCTGCCTCGCTGCACTGAATAAGAAGCTCCATACCCCTGGTTTGAGATCAACAAACAGTGAGTACCCAGGACCTGGCTCCTGGAAAAGAATTGGTGTGATTTTATTAAACCAAGTTCTTTATCATATTTCAGGGACCTAACAGCCTGCCAACCCTCGGCACCGATCAGGTCTGCATCTAGTGGGTTAACCCAGAGGGACTATTTGGGAACACTGGTACCAGTGGGAGTGGGTTCAGCATACAGTTCTAAATACTTATTAGTGTTATTTACTTCACTAACTTCCTTTCTTTTCACGGCAATCCTTTGTCCTGGTATCCCTCCCCTAGTCCTTACCCCCTGAATAAAGCTGTGAATTTGTTTGTTGAAACTGCTGTGTTAGTGAAGTTCATGGCATTTGCCTATTGCTAAGATACATAGTTTATGGTGGAATAAGGCTATTGGGATATATTGTGCAGAGCGGTTGGTTGGAAAGGTGAGTAGGTACAGTATCCCAGGGTGATGTACCAGGCAGATACCTGGCCCACCAATACCTTACTCTAGGTTGAGGCACCGCGCTATTATCAATATTTCTGGGAACAACACCCCCCAATTGTCACCTTAGCAGCACCCAGGCCCCTTGCCTGGTATCAGGGACAGCAGGCAAGGAGGCGGTAGCCCAGTGGAATATGGTACCTGGGCTACATCTTGAAGGCACCACTGGGATCTCCTGTTCTCCCGCCATGCCAGCACCAGAAAATCTGGGTGTTAGGACCCCTGATGGGACCCTGGGACCCAAGTCACTCTGCCCTAGCCCAAGTTTAAGCCTACTGAAGAAGATAAGATGATGCTGGTGGAATGGAGTGGGGGAATTAAAATTGATCCGGGTCTGTTCACGAAAAAGGGTTACCAATGCCGACCATACAGTGCATTCCACATTTTTAAAAATCAAGAATTGTCAGTCACATGTTTTTGACTAAATCTGAAAGCTGGCCATGTATGCAGATAAATAACATTACTACAGAATTCTAGAGTATCCATATTTTTTTTGATGGGGTGTCCCACTCCATTTTGCTGCTTTTTTTTACCTGAAAAAGTGTGACATGTAAAAACACATTTTACTAATTGTATTTGCAAGCTTAATTTACTGTTTTCCCTTACTAAACTAAATCTGTTTACTAATCTGGAGTTGTGTTTTTTATTATCTGTACTCATTAGCCCATTGTAATGCTCCATTTTTAATTTGTGCAGGCTTGTATTTAGTTTGATGAATGTAACAGCTGGTGTCACAGCCTGTTACATTCACCCGCCTGGCCCCAAAATCTGTAATTGTGCTATTAGCACTTTAAATGATTTTCTGGCTGCTCTCCTAGTTTGCCTCCTTGTGATAACTGACTGTGTTACTGCTTGATCTAGCTTTCCCACTGAAGGGAGAGCAACCTTGAACCTTCACTCTGCTTGGAGTCACATCAGGCCCAATGTTTACCTGTCAGTCTGTGACAGTTGCAAAGTCATAACCTGCCCATCAGAACCAAGCAGCAACCATAGAGAGAGGAGCTGAGTTGTGGTTCAAAACCCATTGTTTGCACATGGCTCCTCCATTTTGTAGGGCTACATTTCATGAAGATAAGCACTGCATGCAACAACAAGGGTTGCAGTTACAGTCACCACAGGTAGGCTTTGGTTACCATCATTTACGGATTGTGGGGCAAATTTTCAGAGAGCAAATTTCAGTGACAACTGCTTGTCTAGGGAAAGTGCTGGGCATCAGTTGTAAAAGGGAGTATACTGTGTATATGGGGTAGAGGGTTCAAATGGATTTTCTTTGCGGTGTCACTCATGACATTCACCATGATATGTAGTGTCAAACATCACACCTGCCAGTACTGTTATTACTGTCAAATTCCTCCAGGTTTTGTAACATTGTGTCAGTTATTATTAGTAGCATGTTAGCCATTAGGCGTGTTCAGTAAACTTTGTAAAACTGAAAGAAATGTGTGGGGTCACTCGTTACATTCACCACGGTATGTGGTGTTATGTATCACACTTGCCAGTAATATAATTGTCAAATCCTTTCATGTTTTGTAGCAGTATGTCAGTCAGTAGCATTTGCATGTTAGGCATGTTTAGTACAGTTTTAGTAAGTGAAACATAAGTGTGATGCCACTTGTTACATTCACCACAGTACATGGTGCAAAACATCAAATTTGCAATTAATGTAATTCTTATAAATATTTGTTTCTCGTGTTTTAATACAATTCATTACATATGTTTATTAAAGTTTGTACTACTAAAACAAATGCCTTGTGTCACTTACAGTGCGTGGTGTTACTTGTTACACTCACCACAATACAGTTCTTTTAGCTCAGGAACCTTGGAGGCTTTTATCTCCCAATATGTTTCTTTTTTCATACTTGGGTCATAGAATCTTGAAATGCATCACAAATGTAATCTAGAAATAATATGAAAATGTGATCCTCATGTCAAACCTTGGTAACCCCTTTTCATATGAAGAGAGACTTGAGCTTAATATGTATAGCCTCGAGGAAAGGAGGGAGAGGGGGGACAGGATAGAAACTTTCAAATACCTCAAGGGAATCAACAAAGTCCAAGAGGGTAGCATCTTTCAAAAAAAGAGGTGTGCAAGAACAAGGGGGCACAATTTGAAGATAGAGGGGGGCAGCTCAGAGGTAATTTAAGGAAGTATTTTTTCACAGAGAGGGTTGTGGATGCAAGGAACAGCCTTCCGGAGCAGGTTGTGGAGTCAAAAACAATGATGGAATTCAAGCATGCATGGGACAGTCATAAGGCAATTCTAGGGGGTGGGGGTAGGAAGAAGTAGACTGTTGGTTAACTAGGATCTGCAGCTTATCCATTAGGTAGGAAAATGGGCAGACTGGGTGGGCCAAGCGGTCCTTATCTGCCGTCAAATTCTATGTTTCTATGAACAGAAACATCCCCAGAAGATTTTTCTTTTGGGGTCCTGCTTTGGAGGTTATACATTCTTTATGAGCCACAAATCCTGAAGCTCCAGCCCAGGTAAACTTTGTGTCTCAGGAAAGTGTGTTTGGAAGTCCTGAATCCTATAAGGATCTCATGTGGAAGTTTAAAACCACTAGACAGTTGGAGGGGGAACTGTAGAAAGGGCATTGCAGAGGGTGTTCCAGAAAGGGGGGGTAGCAGTCCAAGACTTGAACTGGATTAGGTTAGAACACATAGTGAAGACCACTTGTTACTCCCCATTATTGGTGTTACAGTTGCATTTAGCAGATAGGAAGAATAACCCCCCCTCCATACTGGGTTTTGGTATGGGAGGTCTGGGAGGCCGAAGAAGAGCAGGATCACTGGGGGATGCATAGGACCTCCATGGCTGTGATGCAGATGGAATAAGAGGTGCCCCCTGGTGAGGTACAGGAATTAAGGACTTTGAGGGAATACAAGGATGTAGTCACTTTGGCTAAACTAGCTGTGGGCTTAGATTTGACTGAGGCTCCCAGGATGAGCAGTATAGTCCCCAATGTAGACCCAACAACATTTTGCACTGGGTCCCCTGCTCCGACAGGGGTCAAAGCTCAAGTAGAAGAATTAGCCCGGAGGGTAGCTGAAATAGAGAGGGTGGGGGTGCCAGTTGTTATCCAGGAGAATGAGCAGGTTGTAGAGTGGAATCACACAGCTCAGAGTGCCCCAGTGGGAACGCCTGGGGCTTGTCCAGCTCTGACAGACCAGCCACAGCCCTGTGAACCCATCATTTGATATAGGTATGGGAGCAAAGACCATGTACAGAGGGGTGTAGGGCACCTTTAGACCATCTGTCTGACCGTGATAGGGTGCCTGTTAACCCAGCCTACAAACAGGAAAACTACAGAGGGGCCTAGTAGAGGAGCACACAGCTCCATCACTCACACAAGAGTTTCATTTGGCAGAGCCAACACATCAGCACTAGTAGACATGGGTAAATTAGTGGGACCAACAACCAAGACTCACATCACCATCAACGGGGTGTCCACCTGGGCTGTTCTGGATATTGGCTCCCAGGTTACCATTATTTTTAAATCCTGGTATGATCAGCATTTACCAGATGTGGAGGTACAGCCACGAGAGACTACATATGTGGGGCCTCAGCAAAAAGGCATACCCTTATTTCGGCTATGTCAAAGCATGGATGGTGTTCCCTGCTAAAGTGGCTGGAGTGAGTGAAGCTGTAGAGACCCTAGCTTTGATTTGCCCAGAAGCTAACATCTTTGATGGAGTGCCTGTGTTAGTGGGCACAAATGCCCACATGTCTGGACACCTGGCCCAGTTGTGTCATGCTCAAGTGGCTGAAAGACATGGGGGAAATGCCCATTACACCCCCTGTTCCAGGAGGTCTACAGAAGGAAGGGGCAATCCCCTGTTGAGTTTGATGACCCAGTCAGGATAGTGTGGAGAAGAGATGGAGATAAAATTGTGCTCCCGTCAAAAGCGGAATGCAACATTGCTGGTGTGGTGAGGTTAAAGAAGGGCATCAGGAATCAGATACTGATGTTGGATGCTCTGGATGAACATGGGTTGCTGGTGGGACTGTTAGTCAAGCCAGCGGTTTGTCAGCCAGAGCGCATGCATATTGTCAAAGGATGAATGTATGAGTGAAGAATGTCACGGATAAGGAAGTGGTGGTGCAGAAAGGGTGGACCCTGGCTCAGATATACTGCACCAACATGACAGTGTACACCGCTGTAGTGAGCAGAGGTGCTCCATTGGGAACTGATCCAGGATTGTTTGACTTGAGTGACTCCCCCATCCTGGAGGAATGGAAAGAGAGAGTGAGGGAAAAGCTGGCTGCATGGATGGATGTTTTCTCCCTGCACGAATGGGATGTAGGGTGTATGAGTGGACAGCAGCATTGGATATGAGTCATGGATGATGAGCCTTTCTGAGATGGGCCAAGGTAGCTGGCCCCCACCGATATTGATGATGTCCGGTGGCACTTGCAAGAGATGATATGCCAGTTGTGGTGAGGAAGAAAAGTGGGGCCATATGAATGTATGTGGACTGCCGCACATTGAATAAGCAGACAGTGCCCGGATCAATATACTATGCCCAGAATACAGGATGCACTGGACTGTTTGAATGGAAGCCAATGGTTCTTGGTTCTGGATCTGTGGAATGGTTACTATCAGATTCCAGTGGCTCCCCAGGATCAGGAGAAGGCAGCTTTTATATGTCCCCTTAGATTTTACAATTTCCTGAGAATGCCACAGGGGGATCTCGGGTGCACCTGCCACCTTCCAGCGCTTAATGGAGAAAGTTGTAGGGGATATGAACCTGCTGGAGTGTTTGGTCTACCTAGATGATATCATCATGTTCAGAAAGGCCCTGGAGGAACATGAACCCTGACTGATGAAGGTGTTGGACCACCTGGAAGAATTTGGACTGACACTGTCCATTGATAAATGCCAGTTCTTCTGGACCTTGGTTAAGTATGTGGGGCGCATAGTTTTGGAAAAAAGTATACAGACTAACCACAGCAAAGTTGAGGCCCTTACCACCTGGCCAAATCCACAAACTCCGAAGGAATTACAGCAGCTATTGGGTTTCTGCGACTACTATAGAAGATTTGTAAAGGATTACACCCGGGTGGTGTGGCCCCTCTTGAATCTGTTACAGGGGTATCTGCCCACTAACAAAAGTAAGAAAGTTGCTATGCCTGGGGACTCTATTTAACCAGCCAGGTATTTCCAGCCATCTGAACCTTTTGACGAGAGGTGGAATGGGGACTGCGATAAGGCTTTCTAGGACATTTATTTCTTGACCCATGCCCTGGTGCTGGCTTATGCGGACCTGCAGAAACCCTATGTACTCCATACTGATGCCAGTTTTAGTGGACTTGGGGCTGTGTTATATCAAGAGCACACCAAAGGTTTGCATCTAGTTGCATTCGCCAGTCAGAGTTTAAACCCTTCAGAGTGGAGGTATCCTGTTCATAAGTTAGAGTTTCTGGCATTGAAATGGGCCATAGTCGATCAGTTCCATGACTATCTGTATGGGGCCAAGATCACCATTAAGACAGATAATAATCCACTCACCTAAATGCAAATTCCAGTCTGATAACTAAGAGGATCCCCTTTCTCATGGAGTTTAAAGAAAGAAGAGCCATTAGGCAGTTAAAATGTTTAAATTCTAATATGTGCCATTTTTTTGGGGGAGGGTTGTGCTCTGGAAGTTTGCTATATGCCACACACCAGTAGCACCCCTCAGCAGAAATGTGAATTACATTTTGTGAGCAATACAAAGGTTTGAGCATGCTAGTTTTGGATGCACCTAAATGCAAATCACTGCTAAGCTGGACGCAGCTGGTCACAGGTGGCTGTCAGCCTTGTCCACCTATGATTACTGCATGGAGTACCGCCCAGGCCAGAACCACGTAGATGCTAATGCTTTGTTAAGGTTGCCCCAAACCTACACTGATGTGAGCTCCAACTGGATAAGAATTTTGAAACAAGTTGTAAATGCCTTGGCAAGAAATGACGGTAAAGAGACTCCCCGAGGACACCCACTGCCTACTAGAATGTCTAGGGGCCTCAGGAGACTGCTTCCCTGTTACCTATTGCTGGCTGGCCACCCTAGATGTAAGATCCCTCCTGCAATTACCTACACAAGACCTACAATGGAAGCAAAGGGCCAGCCCAGTCACTGGGCAGATCATTCGAGTACTTCAACAACTGGAGAGTCAGGAGCAAGTGGACATCATCTATCCCCTGGCATGGCTCCTGCTACATGAATGGCCTAAGCTGCAGCTGAAGAAGGGGTTGTTGTACAGAGAGACCCAGGACCAGCAGGGAGCCCCTTGGGAGCAGTTGGTACTACCGGAAAAGCATGTTAAGACTGTGTTGAAGGCTCTACATGATGATATGTGGCATTTGGGCATTGAAGGCACTTTGGAGCTGGTTAAGAGTTGATTTTATTGGCCAAAGATGGGCGCAGATGTACAGACATATTGCAAAAGCTGCATGAGATGTCTACAAAGGAAGGCACTTCCCCAGAGGGCTGCTCCCTTAGTCAACATTAACACTAGTGGCCCCATGGAATTGGTATGTATAGACTTCTTTACGCTGGAGCCTGACTCATCCAATATTTCCAACATACTAGTTGTCAACGACCATTTCACCCGATATGCTGAAGCTTACCTCACCAAGGATCAATGAGTTTCCACTGTAGCCAAGATATTGGTGGAGAAGTTTTTTTGTGCATTATGGTACCCCCCAGAGGATCCATTCAGATCAGGGCTGTGATTTTGAAAGTCGGCTCATCAAAGAACTATTGCCATTGTAGGGTACCAGGAAGTCCCGGACCATGCCTTACCATCCCCAAGGTGACCCTTAACTGGAAAGATTCAACGGGACTTTGTTAGATATGCTGAGCACCTTGGATCCCTGGGACAAATGCACATGGAGTCAGCGGGTGAGTACCCTGGTTCATGCCTACAATTGCACACAAAATGACACTATGTGGTTGTCTCCCTACCAGGTCATGTTTAGGAGGGAAACTCATCAGCCAGTGGACCTGTGCTATGGAGCCTTCTTGGATGGTCTGGGGGCAGGAGACTATTTACACTATGTGAAGAAGCTGAAACACCAATTAGATTATACATACCACCTCACTGCAGAATTGGCTACTAAGAGGAACCAAGCTAATAAAGAGTTCTATGATAAGAAAGTGTGGGCCCAAGATTTGGAAGCAGGTGACCAAGTACTACTTCAACGGCTGGGCATACCACATCCAGGGAAACATAAGATAACTGACAGATGTGGAGACACCCTGTATGTTA
Organism: Neoceratodus forsteri; assembly: GCA_016271365.2. Classification (NCBI taxonomy): domain Eukaryota; kingdom Metazoa; phylum Chordata; order Ceratodontiformes; family Ceratodontidae; genus Neoceratodus; species Neoceratodus forsteri. Next base: position 1,059,999,418 of record CM057454.1, read on the forward strand.
TTCTGGAGAAGCTGGAAGGTCTCCTGGTGTACAAGATGCAGCCAAAGGAGAGACTTGAGGGCACAAGGTTATTCATCGTAACCATCTGCTGCCTATTGGTGACAAAGTGATAAGTATTGAAGATGTTGTGGAAGATCCTTCATCACCCCCCACCACTGGAGCTGCTGCATGCAGGAGACCGAGGTGAAGAGAAGGTGATGCCATGGGGGCTGGGCCTGCCCAGGGTGAGTGGGTTTCAGATGAGGGAAACACTGATGAGTCTGAGGTGGAGAATGGTGATATCCCTCATAGTCATTACCCTACCCCAGAGCTTGCCAGGTTGTTTCAGGGACCACCCCTAATAAGGGATACGCCAAGGAGACAGGGTAGGGACAGGGAGTCTATTCTGGCCATGCCCCTCTTCGGGACCACTCCGGACTTAAATACTGGTCCAGCTGAGCTGCTTTGAGTGGCACTGGAGCAGCTCTCCAGCACATACACCTGGGGAATGGTCACCCCAGTGGAGAATCCAGGAATTGACAGAAGGGGGGGCGCACTTTGGTCTCAAAATCAAACCTCCCTAGGGGGGTCTGAGGGCATGCTCCCACAGGAAATTTTGAAAATATAGATGTGAATGGTGCATTTTGGTGCATTTTAGGCCCAGTTTCAGGAGCAAAGTGCTCCAGGTTGTGTTGTGCCAATCTGTATCCAGTGTCTTACTCTCTCCATATTGGTACAATAACTGAAGCATCCTAAAAGAACTTCAGTACATTTGTTGGAAGTTCCCCCAAATGTACTGAAGTTAATTCCAGGCAGCACTGCTTGAGGTAGTTAAATAGAGAATACTGGACAGGCAACTATGCAGAACCAGTGTGTTGTGCCACAGAGGGGTTCCAATTTCCTCTGACCTCGAGAGCGAAGCTCGAGAGGTCCATATGAATCAGAACCCCGAGGTGGCAAAACACATTGATTCTGCATAGAGTTGCTCACCCTGTATTTTTTATAGTGTATAGTACTGTGTGAAATGTGTGTTGTGAATTCTTTTGCTTTAAAAATGAAACTGACTCATGCAGTCTCTAGGGGTTCTAGAATGCTGTTCCATTACAGTAGGGTAGAATCAAATTCCATGACCTTGGAACTGTGGTAGAACAGCATTTTCAAAGGGATGGAATTCTGCACAGAACACTCCGCTATACACTATAAGTAATTATTATCCCTCATAGAAGCACCCCTCCAACCTCAGCAACTGCGACTGCAGCTAGTGTCTTTGATGTGTCAGACAAACAAACTGGCTTTTAGTTACAATGTTGCATTCTGAAGCCTCTGTACCACATCAAGGTAGCCAGTCCCAAAAGGTCCATTCATTACATATACATATACATACACACACACACACACACCTCTTGACTCTTTCTAGTTAGTCATTTCTAGCTGGGCATAAACTCCCGGGTCCACAATCCTGTACAGGTAATCAGCCCCCACCCGCGTGCCCACACACACACACACACACACACACACAGACACACCCACCCCTACCTCTTGACTCTTTCTAGTTAGTCACTGCTAGCTGGGCATAGACTCCCTGGTCCACAGTCCTGCACAGGTAATCAGTCACCACACCCCACATCCCAGCCCCACTCCTCATGGTAAAGCATAAAAAGTGTGTTGCCCTAAAACTATCCCTGGCCTGCTTTAGTCATGGGCACAGTCTGGGGAGTTTTTAGATCCATGCTAACTGAACAGTACCCATCTGTTAGTTCCCTCACTCCATCAGTCTCTTACTTGTACTCAGCCGAGCAGTGGACTAGGTCTTAGTTCAACTTTATCTCACCCTTGACCAAACACAGAGTCCCTCCCTGACCCACCACCCACCACCCAGGTCCCACACATACATACACTTACTATTACCTCACTTTTCAAACTACAGTACAACAAAAGCAAACACACTGCACTGAAGTCAGTGTAATCATGCAAACATCAATTAAAATACCTGAATGCCTGAAAGGATGCCTATGCAATGATCAGATCTTCAGCGAGGGATTCACACAGCAGGTAAGGGAAATGGAACATTATTTAACCAGGAGTAGCACACTAACCTGAAGTGTATTTCCAGATGTGACCTGGGAGCACAAGGAAGTTGAGCGACTTGCTCAGGATCACACAGTATGCACCTAGGCGGCAGTGGGATTCAAACCCAGGTCTCCAGATCTGCAGCTCACAGCCTTAACCCACTGTGCTAAAACAGTAAAACAGTCATCTGAAGCTGCAGTTACTGATGGGGCAGGACACAATTAACCAACATGAATGACTAAAATGAATAGGAACAAGAAACACACTGCTGCAGGTAAACAGTCAGAACTCAGAAGCTGCAGTTATTTCCAGGGCAGGACAGTCACACGCTCTCCCCACAAGTTAGCATGCAATTTGTGGACAGTGTTTAAAAGGATATATTGTCTTAACCAGATGCTCCACAGCTGAAAAATAGAGGGACTGTTAAAAACTGGACTTTTTATATTACAACTATGAAAAGGCAGACAAAACTGACAGAGCAAGAGTCAGGGATCAACATGGATATTCTTCAGCTAAGAAGGGCCAACACTAGATGGATCCAGACAGTGCATAAGCAAAAAGGCAAGATTCAAAGTACTGAACTTTACAGATTTTGTATCATGCAACAGACAGCAGTCTGGGACTGCTGCCTAATCCATGCTCTTAGTGCTTTTCCATCTAACTCTTTTTATTAGCCGTCACTATTCTCACCAGTATTATACCATTGAGAACAGTGATGCTAATAAAAAGAGTTAGATGGAAAAGCACTAACAGCATGGATTAAGTCGCAGTCCCAGACTGCTGTCTGTTGCATGATTCATAGATTGTTTTCTGTCTTATTGAGGTTAATCACTCCCAGCCCACATACATCTTTCCTCTGGTGTTCAGCAGCCATTGCTATGTAACTCCAATGTGTGTGTAAAGTCATTGGAGTTACATAGCAAAAATGTTTGTGGAGAATGGGTCTGAATGAAACATAGAAACATAGAAGTTGACAGCAGATAAGGACCACAAGGCCCATCCAGTCTGCCCATTTGTTTTTCTACACATTTATAAGGTAGAAAAACAAATGGGCAGACTGTATGGGCCTTGCGGTCCTTATCTGCTGTCAACTTCTATGTTTCATTCAGACCCATTCTCCACAAACCTTTTTGCTGTGTAACTCCAATGACTTTACACACACCCCCCCCCTTCACTGGAAGTTGATCTCATAGTTGGCAATACATAATATAATGCACCTACAATAATTCTACACCAAAAACAGTTATTTACGGGATTCAGCTGCATTATCACATTTATTTTGAAAATGGACAACAGCACAGAAATTTGATTCTGATCAAAAGTCCAGATTAAAACATCACCATAGCAATCAGACATACAGAAGTTTATTCATTTTAAAGTGTACAGTTCCTAGTAAATAAATTCTGCGTTATAGAGTAAAAAACAGGAGCCATATAGCACAAATGCAATGACAGGATACGATCCCTTCAACTTGATACACAAATGTGATCTGGATAGCAAATTGTTTTCCAAATTGACACAAGAAAAGACCGTCGCACTATGCTCATGGACTAAGATCAGTAATAATAATACTGTAATCTCCCAGGTGCACAAAGCACCGTGTAACATTAACGTTGGTGTCTTATAAGTCCTCGTAATGTTTAAAGTTCGGTAATAATATTCCAAAATGGTCAGCATGCTAAAGCAAAGAGCCCTGTACTGGCCAGCTGAATTGCTGCCAAAAATCTCCAGGTATGCAAACATAAAACATTTTTCCCCATCACATAATCTGATCAAACAATTTATAAAAGGCCTGAAATTCTTGTGCTTAATATATAATAAAAGGCACAAAATCTGAGGTTATTATTAGTGGGACCCTGGGGCACACTGGGCCCAAGCATAGTGCAGCTGCCACAACTCTAAAGGGACAACAAGAAGGACTCAAATTAAGATGAACAACAAATACCATGCAGTCTGCACTCGGTATACTGCACTGCGAGTCACTGAATAATTGCAGGAATACAAAATAAGAAATAATTGAATGCAATTACCTGCTCACCTCTCTCTCCAAGCTCTCTGTCTCTGCTGTACCGACCAAACTGCCAGGTACCAACTCTCATGTTATCGAGTCTACAGTCCCAGAATTAGATTCTGACAAATGCAATTAAATGAATGGGTCTTGAGCTGCACTTGAGAGCTGATGACTGAACTGAGGATGACACAGGGCTCTGGTCCCACAGGCATAATTTTGGGGAGCACTCCCATTGGGGAGTGAACCAGCAGCACTTAGGATCCAGCAGTCCTGAGGCAATTCTTATACACCTCAGGACTGCTAAGCATGCTGGTGGGATTTGTTAAAAAAAAAAAATTCCTCAATCAACAATCGAAAGGGATTGGTCCAGTCTCCACGCTGTGTGCATGTGAAACACACAGGAGTGAAGTACTGGACCAATCCAACAGAACTGCCAGTTGTAAATTTTGGCTCTTATCAAAATTGAGCCCAGAACACTGATACAGGCACCAAGCCCTGCTTCTTTTATGACTGGTCCTGCAGCTGGTATGTGTCTTCCTCCATGTAAGTGTCTGTTGCTTCTCTTTTAATTACACGGGGGAAGATTAAGACACATACCAGGCAGCCAGTAATTTGGCATTCCGCATTCCCTTAGTCTGTTTTAAAAAGAATGCTGAGGAGGGTGGTGCATGCCCTGCTCATGAAAGCAGGTGGCATGGCATGCGCTACTGCCTAAATCCATCCCTGACAGGGCAGTTCTGAGGTCAGGAAGTTGAGGGAAAAGAAGCATCCTTTGGAGGGTCCATATCAGAACTGAACACTGATCTGATCGAGCCCTTTGAAGGATTCCAGGTTAGTCCCCCTAGAGCCTGGACGATGTTAAAGAAGTGTTGGAATCATTCATCCCACTAGCAGAGGAACAGGATAAACAGGAAGAGGGTGAGGATGAAGACAAGCTCACCATTAACACAGGGGTAGTTAGGGGACTGAGTATTCAGGAGACCCTTGGAAGGACAGGGAGGACAATACAACCTATTCTTAAATTGACGTATGATGCCCTTGGGGTTCCTACAGTCTTACCTTTATTTGTAGTACTTAAGGGAGTGTACATTACTCCTAGGCCCCTACAGAAGGTGGTTATGTGCCCTGCTGATGCTAAACCCCCTAGGTCTGAGAAGTATGTGACCAGAAGGAGAGGGAGGTGAACAGGGTACCAAGGAGGGTTGAGGAAAAGAAGTGTGCTCAGTGGGACATTAGTATCCTATGGTGGATGGTTTTACCATATGGGTGCAATCTGCATGTGGCCAAAGGGCTCATAAGGAATAGAGAAATTCACTAAAATGTATATAATGTTCTGTGATTGAATGTTCTCATGGTTATTACATATTAGAAAGGAATCAGGTGTATAATTAGAAATGTTATTAAGGTTGAGGTTTCAGTTGGGTATCTTTCCCTTATGCTTGTAGTGGAAGCCAAGTGTGTTTGTTGTTTTCACCTAGTTTGGGTGTAAGTCCTTGGCTGTGAGCTACAGGCATGCTTGTTTCGGCTGGCACTTGTGCATGCGCTCCCAGCTGCAGTGGTCCCGGGCTCCTTGGTCTGACAGATGGGGACAGGTGACTTCAGGAAGGCAGCAGAAAAGGTGCAGGAGCATTGAGGGAGTGGTTAAAAAATGGGCACATCATGAAGGCTCATGAATTATTCATGAACATTCGTGAATATTAATTAGACCACCACCTGCCACCTTGGGGGGCAGGGTTTTGGCAGCAGTGACAGTAAAACTACAGAGATTAACAGGTTGAGAGTGGTCTAGTTTTGCAGGGGACATTTGGGGGTTATGATCTGATGGGGTGCTTGTTTGGGAAAAGGATTGTGTTGGGCTGCACCAGATCTTTGAAGGGGAGAAACTACACTAAACTGCATGGGACTCCATATAAATAAATGGGAGCTGACATTTTGGTGACACTTGACCCCTCTCTAACAGCCAATCAGTGATCTAGGCACCCAAACTTGACTCAAAGGGAATCCTGGGAGAAGGAGGAGACTAATTCAGGTGCCTAGATCATGCCCCAATAAACGGGCAGGAAATATTGATCTCTATGGTTATCAATTTTTGATAGGCTTCATTAGCCATTCAGAACCCTGGGTTTTTGGCTGAAACTGTGTGGATTTTCTGGGATTTCCTTAGTCTGTTCCCGGGCTCTGAATGAGTCAGGAGTAGCCTGATAGAGTGGATTTTGGACTTCAGGGGCTTACCCAGGCTCTATTAGGAGGTTGCTGTTGGTAGAATGGGATTAAGAAGGGGAAAGAGAGAAAAGAGACTGAACTGAGATTCTGATCCCCCAGGTTTTAAGAAGTTGCCAAATATTGCCGGGAGAAATTAGATGCTGCAGAAACCCTGCACTAGCTGGCTGAATTGGCTGAGAGGACTGTGTGAATTATGTGAAGGCTACAATTGCTACTGAGAGTTCAGTTTGCTTGTGTGGGACTGCAATTGTAATTTCAAAGAAGCAAAGTGTCTCTGGTCTGAGGTGCTAGCCAGGTACTGTACATGTCCTGATTGAACTGGTTAAGGTGGTTGAGAGCTGTGCCCCAGCTACAGCCGAATAACAGGTTGTGGCCATTGCTCAGTTGAAAAGTGCGGACTGGTGTACAGGGGCTTGTTGCTCTTGAAATTCTCCTGTTCAGTTGCACCTGTACTATTTGTATCTCAGGCTAGCACCCACTTCAATTGGCACTGGACTTTATTGGGGAAAACTGCCTGTGAACACTTCATGCTGAGAACTCAGTGCAGGGACTGCAGGCCATTCAGGAGTTCTCACCCAGAGCCAGGGAGGGAATCTGCTAACCACTTCCAAGTGGGACTCACTGTCTCAGGAGGTCAGCAGCGCTTGCTGGGGTGCTAGTTCACCTATGACCCATCGGGAGAGCAGGGCTGTGGAGCCACTCCTGGGTCTAGGCTTTCTGGGGCTGGTGCTGTCCTGCCACAGAGCTCTGCAATGGGCCAGAAGAAGCTGCTGTAGGAGGCAAGCTGCCAGAGCTACAATCAAGGTGACCAGCTGCAAGAGCAATGAGCAAGTTCCATCTTGCCCAAAGGATCAAGGCTGGCCCATGTTCTGCCTCACTGCACTGAATAAGGAGCTCCTTACCTCAGGTTTGAGATCAACAAACAGTGAGTACCCAGGACCTGGCTCCTGGAAAGGAAAAGGGGAATTGGTGTGGTTTTATTAAACTAAGTTCTTTATCATATTTCAGGGACCTAACAGCCTGCCAGTCCGTGGCACCAATCAGGCCTGCACCTAGTGGGTACCCAGAGGGACTAATTGGGAACACTGGTACCAGTGGGGGTGGGTTCAGCCTGCAGTCCTAAATGCTTATTAGTGTTACTTCACTATCGTTTTCTTTTCACTGCACTCCTTTATCCTGGTATCCCTTCCCTAGTCCTCGCCCCCTGAATAAAACTGTGAATTTGTTTGTTGAAACTGCTGTTAGTGAAGTTAATGGCATTGCCTATTGCTAAGATATATGGTTTATGGTGGAACAAGGCTATTGGGGATACATTGAGCAGAATGGTTGGTTGGGGAGGTGGGGAGGCACAGCATCCCAGTGGGCTGTACCAGACAGATACTCAGCCCACTAATACCTTACTCTGGGTGGAGGCACTATGCTATTATCAATATTTCTGGGAACAAACCCCCAATTGTCACCATAGCAGGACCCAGGCCCCTTGCCTGATATCAAAGACAGCAGGCAAGGTGGGGGTAGCCCATTGGCATACAATGTCTGGGCTATTCTAGTGATCATCAGACCCAGGTTCTTCTCCTCCTCTGATGCAGATACATGGACTCCACCCAGTTAGTACTCTGTCCTGGGATTCTTGGCTACAATGTGCATAACTGCATTTTATGGTATTGATGCCAAGCTCTCAGATCTCGGATCATCTCCCCAACTTTTCCAGATCCTCCTGTTGGTCCTGTATCTCTTCAGCTGCATCCAGTGTCCCACAGAGCTTGGTGTCATCTGCAGATAGGCACATATTACCTTTAATGCCATCTCCAATGTCATTGATGAACACATTGAACAAGAATGGTCCCATCACTGAGCTCTGTGGGACCTCACTGGTGACCTCTCTGGTGCCAGATAACTCACCCCCACGACCACACTCTGGGTTCTATCCCTCAGCCAGTTTTCCACCTATTTGTTCATCTTCTCCCCAACCCCAAGATCTGCCAACTTCCTGATCAACCTTTTGTGAAGCACAGAGTCAAAGGCCTTGCTGAAATCAAGATAGAGGATGTCTACTGCATGGGCCCTGTCTACTGTCTTAGTGACTCAGTCAGAGAAGTCAATCAGATTCATTTGACATGATCTCCACACCTTGAACCCATGCTGTCTTGCATCCTGGAGATCATGCTTCTCTAGATATTCTACCAACCTTTCCTTAAGTATGGTCTCCAAGAGCCTGCACATGATTGAGGTCAGACTGACTGGTCTGTATGTAATGATCCCACAAAATGGGGGCTTATCTTGATGTCCATTCTGCGGTACTGCTCCTACTTTTTGGAATGCCTCCCGTATGTCTGCCAGGTTCCTTGATCTTGTCCCCCACTTCACCGCCATGACCCAGGGTCAGTGTGTGTGTGTGTGTGCCCCCTTGGTTCCCCTGTGCAGCCCAGTGTAAGTTTGGCCCATCCTGGGCTCAAGGATTGAACTGAGACCCTCTGCTGTTTGCTTTAGCACTATGGTGCTAGTGGGGCCACGCATGCGCAGACTCTCACCTTTGATCTCTCGAACGCCGACTTTGTGTTCTATTGGGAGAGTGTTTGGTGGTCCCAGTCCCTGCTTTGGGCAGTGTGGGGACTTGTGACCTTAGCCAGGGCCAAGAGATCCCTCTCTGTATTTTAAATAAAGAGTGCCTTGAAGCACTAAGGACGGGGCTCATGAATATTAATGAACATAGCCTCGATTACTCATACATATTAATGACGGTTTGTCTGCCCCTGGGAACTGTATGTTCTGGTGGCTGCTGCAGGGAAACAAAATTGTAAATAAATGAAATAGTGGAGCAGCAGAAAGTACAGTGGGTTTATGGACACTATGGGGGCTTATGGCCAAGAGGAACATAAATAAAAATAAACGAGTTTCTGGCTGCACCAGTTCTATTTTGGGACTCAGATAAACAGCCTGCCTGTTGCAAAGGGGGTTACAAAATATCAGCAGCATCAACAGGCTTGGGGTTGAAATAAAATGTCTAAACTGGGCAGTGACTATGAGGGCACAAAAGGAGTTTTTGGACAGTGGGGCTAAATAATTATTCTGGCTGCACCAGGACTTTTATTTGGGACTGTGCAAAATCTGCTTTGGGACTGTGTGTATTGAGCAGCCATTTTAAGGCAGCAACAGCCAGTCGGAAAGCTGGGATATCAAGCCAAAAATTGTGGACTTTTGCAGAGCTTATGGTCCATTACAAATGACTTATGGGAAAGCTGCAGGTACCCAATTTCAGGCGCTAAAACAGGGAGCCTATTGTGCATTGAGTAATTGTAATGAATATTAATTTCCTGGATGGACAGGCAGGATCAGCCAATTAATGTGGGAGCAACCAATAGTTTCAGCCAATCGGGAGCCTCAGAAAAGCTCCATAAAAGGCAAAGTTTTTGGATGTGTGAGCAGATCCAGCATGGGCCCCCAAAGGGTTGGGGGCTTAGGCCCTTTGCCAAAAAACAATGGGCCTAGAAATCCAGTGTTAGCCACTCCACAGGTGAGGGCCTTTTTCTCCTGCCAAGACAAAAACAAGTGGCTGCCTGAAGCAAAAGTCACTAGCCTGGTGGTTACCAGAGAATGTCCTCCAGGGCTAGCGAAAGCCTTTCCATGTTGAGGGAAAACATGGGCCAGTAACCTGATGAAGTCAGCTGTGAGGGAGCTGAACCTACCTCAACGGTGAGAGTGTTGATTAAAGCCTAAAACCTCAGAAGGAGGAATGCAGTTTTTGCAAGACACCTAAGTGAGTAAATTGCTTTTGTCACGCGCAACTCTGAAAAAATCTTTTAAAGGGCAGAGAAGCCCAAAGCCTACCAATAGTGACTGTCTGTCCATTTGCACCCTGCATTCACAGCAATGCTCAGAGGGTAGACATCTGTTTAATGACCAGGAAAGGGTCAGTTTAGTATATAAATGTGTCTGATGTGCCTAGAGTAAATGTGCTGATAGCAACTAATTGTCTGCACCCTAAGTTTTAAATAAAGCGCCAAATGGGTGGACAGCATCTAGTGACTAGGAAGGGTCCAGGTAATTGTGTGTAAATGTGTCTGATTTTAAAGTGCCTACAGGACTATAAGGGGAGTACTCAGAGCCAGGACTCTTCCTAACTTTGCCTGGGAGGTCCAATATTTTGTCCATGGGAGCTGCAAGCACCAATGTATACCACAAGGGACTGCATGTTGTTTTACTGGGCCTAGAGAACTACAGAAACTGCTTGCTACCATGTGCAAGTTTGGTGTTAAAAGAGCCTAGAGAGCTACAGTAAACAGTTTATTGCCAAGAGCAAGTTATTTGCATTGAAAGAGACTACTGCATCTGTTGCTAGCCAGGGAAGTCTGGAGAATGGTAATGGGACTTATCAAAAGCCTAGTCAAGTCATTGTGAATGGTAGCGAGGCAGCCTCAAGCTCAGTCAAGCGTCAATATGTGGTCAAGTGGTAAAAAGCTAAGTTTCAAGTATCATCTGGCCTCATGCACAGATGCAGTCAATGCTCCAAATGTTGCTAAATACATGTGCTAACCTATAAATGTGCAGAATGCATAGGTGTGCTGGATGTAGATTTAATTTAAGGCAATTCTAGGGGGTGGGGGCAGAAAGAAGTTGGCTGCTGGTTAACTAGGATCTGCAGCTTATCCATTAGGTAGGGAAATGAGCAGACTGGGTGGGCCAAGCGGTCCTTATCTGCCATCAAATTCTATGTTTCTATGTTTCTATGAGTATAAATGTGCTAAATGCATAAATGTATTAAATGTAATGTATACAGCCTGCTCATTTTAAAAAACATTCTTAGCTCAGGGAAAGGGCCCAGCCTTTTGAAAGTTAAAGAGTTAATTTTCACTTGCAAAAGCAAAAAGCCCTTTACGGTCAGTATTAGGGGTCAACTGCCAGCTTTGCCAGCATTTTATCCTTCCGGGATGCAGCTCGCCTGCTGAAAACACTTGATCCCTTTTTTTTTTTTAAGTAGGTGAGACACACTAAGCTGAAAGCTTGTTTACAGGTGCAACCTGGGAGCACAGGGAAGTTAAGTGACTTGCTCAGGGTCACACAGTATGCAAATGGGGGCTGTGGGATTCAAACCCAGGTCTCCCATTTGCAGCACAGAGCCTTAAACCACGGTGCTATACTGCCTCCTCATCCTGATCCTAACTTGCCTACACTGAGGAAGAAGTCTGACTGTAAGTAATGCAGGGTCATCCCTGCACCACTGGAAGAGACTTGTAAATAGTTTCAAAATGTTAAATCTTTCCAAGCACAATCCTTAATTCTCTTAAGGGCCCCAACTAGACAGCCAACGTACAGCTGCACTGTCCATCAGGCCCACACCATTCTAGAACTGTAATTACTGAGTACCCAGGTTGTGTGGGATTGCTGGATCTTATGCAATGGTAAACTGGTACCAGCGTGAGCATTAATAATAACTGTTTTGCCTTAATGCAGCTAGATAGTAAGGGAGCTGACTACTTCAGAGGTTGTTAGGTGGGCACTGTGATGGCAACTGATTTAAAATGTAAAATGTTTATCCTACCCTCCAATCAACCAAATGCTGCTAATGTAAACAGCTTAACCTCTGCTCCAATTCACCCATCCTAACCCATCTCATGCAAATAAACTCATTTGTTTTGCAGATACCTGTGTCATGAGCATATTATTAGTAGTAAGTCATTAAATGCAAAAGTGTTAAAATGTGGGGTTGTGTCTGTTGGGTCATGTCTGGGGTGGCTTTATGGTAATGTGGGTGGATACAGCATCCCAGAGGGTTGTACCAGGTTTTATTCTAACTCACTTAAAGGTAAACTCTGGGTGGAAGCACTGTGCAATATGTTATCTTTTGGGAACATACCAGTTTAGTATTAAAAATAGGAACCCAGGCCCCTCAACCTTGTTTAGGCCTGTAAGGCAGGGGTAGTAGCCCTTGGTATGATGCCACCTAGGTATTTACATGTAATTTCCTCGGTCATCCTTGGGACCGCTTTTGTGGAGGGGCACCACATGTGCTGTTCTCCAGTCCTGCTGTACCACGTCTGACTCCAGTGAACTATTAAATAGGCCTGCCAGTGGCCCTGCCAGCTTCTCAGCCAGTTCCCTTAACTACAGGGCTGGGTCTAAAATACTGCTTGACTGGATTCTTACAAATCAACCTGAGAGGATTTCAGACACCTCAGTCCACGCTGATTCACTTAGTGATCACTCACCAGTCACTTACCTCTGGTCCAACAAATAAAAAAAAAACAAACTCCCCTATCATCATTACAAGTCAGGTACTCAAATAAGAGAAACTAAATTCTCTTAAGTCCCATCTCAAACAAATAGACTGGTTCCCCTTGACTCCCTACCTGATGTAGACCATGCATTAGATCACTTTATCGCCAAATTCAACACGGCATATGACATTTACGCCCCAATGAAAAAATGAAAAATAAAGGGGGTAAATAACATGTGGATCACCCAGACCCTGCTGGACCTTATGGGAGCCAGGGACCATCTGTGGCACGGAGCCAAGGCCACTAGCAAGCAGGCAAACATCTAGCAGTATAAGGTGGCAAGAAATGCCTGTACCTGTGAAGTCAGTTGAGCCAAAATACAAGATTTCAAGAACTGTTTGACAAAGACATGGGAGGATGGTAAAACATTCTGGAACAACTTAAAAGACCTCACAGGCAAAGAAAACAAGTCCTCTCCCCCCTTGCTCCTTGTGAATGGAAAAGTCGCCCAAGACCCCAAAACAATTGCGAACACATTCAGCGTTCTGTTTTCTGACCTCAGTAACATACTACTTCAGGACTTCCTTGATGGAGACCAGGACAACCCAGAAGAAGTTAGGTATGCCAACAGTTACCCTACTGGAATGCCTCTCTTCTGCTTTAAGGAAATCTCCCTATCTGAGGCAAAAAAACACCTCCTGCATACGCTTGGCAAAACCAGGCGTAGTAACGACTTCCTCGACCCAAAACTAATTGCCCTCACACTTGACGAAATAGTACAGCCACTCACAAAAATAATTAACTTATCCCTTAGACTTGCACAATTCCTCAAGAGATGGAAAGTGGCATTGGTCACCCCGATACACAAAAGCGGAGACTGCACACTCCATGCCATCTATCAGCCTATCTCAACCCTTCCCCCATCGCCAACGCCCTAGAACGCATTGCAGCTGACCAACTCATTGATTACCTAGACAAGTATAATATCCATTGCCCTCAGCAACATGGATTCTGGAAAGGACACAGTACTATGACAGCATTACTTGAGTACTCTGACATTCTTCATAAAGCCCTTGATAGAAGTAGCTTATGGGATCAAGCTACATCAACCTCACAAAAGCTTTCGACATTGCCAACCACTAAATTCTTCTCGCCACTGGACTTTCTCCAGAAACTGTTGGGTGGTTCAAAAGCTACTTTGCCAACAGAATGCAGCAAGTAAAAATAAATAACCTTTCAGATAGCAGAAAGGTGAACACGGGTGTACCACAAGGTTCAGTTCTAGGCCCCCTCTTGTTTAGTCTGTTCCTCAATCATCTTCCTTGAGTATGCACCGAAAAAATACTACTTTATGCAGATGATGTGGTCATTTTCTCCAATAATCAGCACCCACACTTACTTGAGACCCAGCATCAAAAAATCTTTGCCACTGTTGAGGAATGGTTCTCCATAAATAAACTCCTCCTGAACTATAAAAAAACAAAGGTAATGTGGTTTGCGAACCCCCAAAGTAAACACAAATCCTATCAGCTGACAATATTTAAACAACAAACAAGCCCTGCTAGAACAGGTGAATACCTTTAAGAACCTGGGTGTTACACTTTACAGCTTCCTATCTGTCTCCCATCACATTAATCATGTTGTAAAGGTTGGCAACACCAGAATCGGTCTGCTATATAGACATCACCATAGTATGACAACCAAAGCACTATCGCTTGATATTAGAAACTCTATCCTTTCTGTTATTGATTATATGTAATAATAATACAGGAGTGTGGTATGCGTATTTATGGAACACATGCAAACAGAGGTGAGAAAGAACCTGGGATGTCCCTGAACACATTACTCTTTCTCAAATGCATAACCCAATGGCAACACATATTTACTTGTAACAATCACATAGGAGTGCGGTTCCAGTTGTCTCAGTGGTGCAGCTGGTTAGCACAATTGAACAGTATTCTGGGTGGCCTGGGTTCAAGTCCCAGCTGAGGCACTTCTTTCTCACCTCTGTTTGTTTGTGTTCCATAAATATGCACATCACACTCTTGTGTGATTGTTACAAGTAAATATTTGTGTTGCCATTGGGTTGTGTATTTGAGAAAGAGTAATGTGCTCAGGGAAATCCCAGGTTCCAGTTGTCTCAGTGTCGCCGCTGGTTAGAGCAATCAGAATGGTATTCCGGGTGGCCTGGGTTCAAGTCCCAGCTGAGGCACTTACTTCTTTCTCACCTCTGTTTGTATGTTATTGATTATAGGCTAGTGGTGTATGGCACAGCCACTGACACTGCCCTTAAAAGGGTCAGTACGGCACTAAATAAATCCTGCAGGCTAGTCTTAGTTACACACAAACTAACCTACACATGCAACCTAAATACCCAAACAAAGTGGCTAAACCTCCAGGGTAGAGGGAAATACCAGGTATACCTCCTTGGGGAAAAAAATATCCTGGGATTATTCTCTACAGCCATCCAAAACCTCCTTAAACCAGCAACCAATCTTCATGAACAAGAGGTATAGACAGAAATGCTCAACAAGTCCCTTTCTGCCACACGACACTGGCACAATGCTCCTTTGCATACAAAGCACACTACTGGCTCAATGATCTCCCTCCTGACATAGCTAATGAGCCAAAACTCGGACTGTTTAAGAAAAAAATCCTCAAACACTGCACTATGTCAAGTATCTGTGATTGCCAACCTGTTACCCTACACACCATCCCCCTGTCCTCCCCCAACTTTCCTTTCTGCCCAACCAACTGTCTCTCACAAACCTAACATTGTCTGAACAACTAACTCCCCCACCATCCTGCACTCTCCAAACCATCTATCCTATCCTATCCTATCCTCTCCTCTCCTCTCCTCTCTTTGCCTCTTGATGAAGTCACTACTGATTGACCGCTCTTCCCTTTGCTCATTACAAATGTATATACCTTTATTGTTTAAAGTATTTTGTTTTTCCACTATTGAATCAAATGATCTGTTACCTGTAACTGTACATGTCATGATGTAGAACCTTTATAAATGAGCTGCTAGCTCAAAGGTGTTGCTCCAAGATGATTAATAAATAAATAAATGATAAAATGCACTTGGATGTACTCTGTCTGGTCCTTGTGATTTGTTCACCTTCAATGCTAACAGCCTCTCCCTCACTCTATCCTCTACCACTAGATACATAGATACATAGACAGTGTCGGCAGATAAGGGCCTATGGCCCACCCAGTCTGCCCATTTGAGCTTGTAAGTTCAGTTTGTTTTCCTAGATGTCTGTTGCCCATTACCCCTGACCTCCAGAATTCCTTTATGTCTATCCCATGCATTCTTAAATCTCATGATTGTTTCAGCCCCCACCACTTCCTCTGGCAGGGTGTTCCACTTAGTCCACCACCCATTCTGTGAAGAAATTCTTTCTCATGTTTCTCTCTGAATCGTCCTCCCCAACTTCATCCCATGCCCTCTAGTCCTGGAACATCTTTTCGCTTAAAATAGTGTTTCCTTGCACCCTGTTCCTCCCTGTAAGATACTTGTATGTCTCTATCATGTCCCCTCTCTCCCTCCTCTCCTCCAGGGAGTACATGTTCAGTTCCTTCAACCTGTCTTCATAGGACTTGTGATGCAATCCATGTACCATCATTGTTGCCCTCCTCTGAACCTTCTCTACCCTGTCTATGTCCTTACGTAGGTATGGTCTCCAGAACTGTACACTGTACTCCAGGTGGGGCCTCACTAGTGTCTTGTATAGTGGAATTATGACCTCCCTTTTCCTGCTGGTGATGCCCCTGCCTATACATCCCAGCATCCTATTTGCTTTACCTGCTGCCTTGTCACACTGTTTCCCTACCTTGAGGTCATCAGAGATGACAACCCCAAGATCCCTTTCCTGCTTGGTACATGCTATATCCTCACCCCCAACTGATATATTGTGCCAGGGTTTTTGTGCCCCATATGCATTATCTTGCACTTCTTTGCATTGAATTTCAACTGCCAAACCCCTGACCATTCTTCAAGTTTCTGCAGGTCGCTTCTCATTCTGTCTACACCCTCTGGTGTGTCTACTCTGTTACAGAGCTTTGTGTCATCAGCGAACAGTGAAATTCTGCCTTCTAGGTCCTGTGAATGTCACTGATGAAGATGTTGAATAGGACCGTCCCAGCACTGATCCCTGTGGTACCCTCACTAGTCACTCTTCCTCTGTGGAGTGACAGCCATTTACCACCACCCTCTGTGTCCTGCCACCCAGCCAGTTACCTACCCACCACACTACTGTCCTGCCCACACCCATATTCCACAGTTTGTGAATAGTCTTCTATGTGGCACAGTGTCAAAGGCCTTGCTGAAGTCCAGATAGGCCATGTCCACTGCCCTCCCTGATCCACCTCCTAGTCACCCAGTCAAAATTCAACGAGGTTGGTCTGACGCAGCCACCCCTGGTGGAATCATGCTGCCTTGGGTCCTGTAGTCCATTGACAACCAGATGTTCCACCAATCTCTCCTTCAGTAGTGCTTCCATGATCTTCCCACTACCGAGGTGAGGCTGACTGGTCTGTAGTTCCCTGCTTCCTCTTTGTTCCCACTTTTGTATAAGGAGACTACATCTGCTGTCCTCCAGTCTTTGGGTACCTCCCCTGTTTCCAGTGATTGGCTAAACAGGATAGCCAGAGGTTCAGCAACCACCTCTCTTAGTTCTTTAAGGACCCTGAGGTGCACCCCATCTGGTCCCATTGCTTTATCAACTCTTATTACTTCCAGTTCCTTCAGGACCCTTTCTCGTGTAAAGGGACTTGTGTCCATTTCTGCACCATTCTCACCCCTTGTACTCCCTTCAGACCCATTACCCTCCTCTTCCTCAGTAAAGACTGAGCAGAAATACCTGTTCAATATGTCAGCTTTACTGTTGTCATCCTCCACGTCCCCCATCCTCCCCCTTCAGTCTCACTATCCCTCCCTTTGTCTTTCTTTTTTCACTTATGCACCTGTAAAAGGTTTTGTCCCCTCTACCCACTGATTTTGCAATGTGTTCTTCCGTCTGAGCTTTGGCTTCCCTTACTGACCTCCTGCCTCCCTTTGCTTCTCCTGGTACTTCTCCCTATCCCTTCTGCCTGTGTCTTTTGTATTGCCTGAATGCAATTTTGGCTTTCACTTTCTTTGCTACCTCTTTGGAAAACCATGATGGTCTCCTCTTCCTTTTCCTCTTGCTAACCTGCTTAATGCATAATTCTGTTGTTCTTGTAATCCCCATTTTAAATACTGCCCACTGTTCCTCAACCCTGATTCCTGTCCCATACCCTTAATGCCTCTTTCAAGTATCTCCCATTTTCCCAAAGTCTGCCCCCTAAAATCCAGGATCGTGTTTTTGTGTGGTTTGGTTCTGCTCTTTCTGTGATTTCAAACCACAATGACTGGTGGTCACTGTTTCCAGGTGCTCTCCCACTGTTACCCCATCACACTGTCCCTGTTTGTGAGCACAAGGTCCAGTATTGCCTTCTGCGAGTTGGTTCCATGACCAGTTGCTTGAGAAGCACCCTGAAGGAGTCCAGGATAAATCTGCTCCTAGTTGATGCTGCTGCTGGGATGCTCCAGTCCACATCTGGAATATTGAAGTCTCCAACCAGTACTACCTCACCCTTGTCTGCCATCCTTTGGATGGCTAGCATCAACTCTATCTGTTTCTTCCTCCTGGGCTGGTGGTCTATAGACCCCACACCTGTGCGGATGGCTGTCCCCATTTCCTTTCCAGCTTAACCCACAGTATCTCTCCCCATTTGTTCCTCCTGGATCTCTGTGGCCCTTATGTCATTTTCACATACAGTGCCCTCCTCCTCCTTCCTGCCTGCTCTGTCTCTTCTGAATATGTTGTAGCCAGTATGGCCATCTCCCAGTCATGGTTATCAGTACGCCAGGTTTCAGTGATGGCCACAATGTCCAGGTCTGACTGTATCATGACAGCCTCCAGATCTTCCATCTTGTTGCTAAGGCTTCTGGCATTTGCACACATGGCTTTCCATGATTTGACCTCCCTAGACTGTTTCACTGTTCTACTCCAGCCCCTTCCTTGGTTGTCATTTATCCCTGGTTCTCCTTGCTGTCTGCCCTTCTGCTGAATTTTGCCCCTTTTCTGCTTATCCACCTCTTGGGCACTAATCTCCATCTTTTGCACACTACTTTGCTGAGATAGCCACTCCTCTGGTTCACTGGTTCCACTGCTAGCTGTGGGGGGTGAGCAAGTAGGTACCCTCCTTGCTGGCCTGCCACCCCCCTTTGCTAGTTTAAATGCTTGTCAATGTAGCATTTAAACTTATCATTGAGTGCTTGGATTCCCCTCCAGGATGGAGGCAGGCCGTCAGGCTTGAACAAACCTCCATCCCTCCAGGTGGGTCCCCAGTCACCAATGAATCCAAACCCTTCCTCACAGCACCAGTTCTTCAACCATGAGTTAAAGTTCCTGGTGCATGCACTCCTATGCTCTCCCTTGCCTCTCACAGGTAGTACTTCTGAGAAAGTGACAGAAGTAGCTACTTGCTTGAGACCCCTCCCCAGTTTCCTAAACTCTTCCTGAACTTCATTTGGCTCCCCACTTGCCAGGTCATTAGTACCTAGGTGGATAATGACATCCAGCTCACCCTCCCGTCTTGCCTTCCCAGTGATCCCCAGGATCTTCCTTCCATCCCTCCATGCCGTGGCACCTGGTAGGCACCTCACCTCCCTGTCCTTCCCCTCCTGTGTTCCTAGCTGGATCCCCTCTTATGATGGAGTCCCCCTCCAGGATTCGCTTCCTCCTCCTCTGGGGTCCACTGCTTTCCCCGCTGAGGTCACCTCCTTGGCTAACCTCCACATCCTTTCCTTCCACTTCTCTGGGTACCTCTATTTGGTTGTCCTCATTTGCCAGTGTGGCATATGAGTTCTTGTCTATGTTCTCCTCACCTCCTGCTCCTCTTTTCCCTTCTGAAGGCACTGGTCTGTCCTTCTCGCTGGTGAAGATGGAACAGAAGTATTCATTTAGTATCTTTGCTTCCCCCCCCATTATCCTCCACCCACCCCTCCCCTTTCTTAAGTCTAACAATCCCATTCTTCTTGTCCCGTTTCTCACTTATATATAGCAAAAGGCCTTCTCCTCTTTTTTTAATTCCTTTAGCAATCTACAGCTCCTTCTGTGCCTTACATCACCAGACTTCCTTACTTGCTTTAGTAGCCAACCTTATGTAATTTTTCCCTATCCACCTCTCCCTTGGTCTTTCTGAATTTCCTATAGGCTAACCTCTTTTCCTTTTTTGGCTGTGCGACCCCAGAACTGAACCAGCTGGGTGCTTTGGTCCTTGTGTTCTTCCCCCCCTGAGCCTAATGCACTCCTCTGTGGCAATCAGTACTTCTTCCGTAAGGATGAACCACCTTTATTCCAGCCCCATATCTACCCTGATGTCTGCCAGGTGGCTACTTAGCACTTCACCCATCTTCTGAAGTCTACCCTCCTAAAATCCAAGATTTTGGTCTTAGTCAGGATGCTTTCCCTATACATATCCAACCGGAACCACACTGTGAAATTATCACTCCCACCCAGGGGCTCCCCGACTGTTTTTTCCTTTACATGCTCCCCATTTGTGAGCACCAGATCAAGAATTGCCTCTACTCTTGTTGGTTCTGTGGTGCCTTGAGTTGGGAACCCATTCTGCAGTACTTCCAGGATCACCCAACTTCTAGCACATGTTGTGGATGGTATGCCCCAGTCCACCTTTGGCAGGTTGAAATCCCTCACAATTACCATCTCTTCTTTCCCTGCTTCTTCCAATATTTGTGAGCTCAGTTCCCTGGCTGTCTCCTAATACTGGTTGGGTGGTCTGTAAAACACCCCCAACCTCAACTTTCTCCCTCTATTGGATCATAACTGAACCTATAAAGCCTCCACCTTCTTTTCTTCTGACTCCTCCCTTGTGCAAGTTATTCCTTCCCTGATATAAACTGCCACCCTCCCCTTCCCAACTACTCTGTCATATATATATATATATATATATATATATATGTATACATACATATATTATAGTGAGCGGTAGCACCACTATAGTTAGGTTGATGCCACTTACATACTAAAGTCAAAAGTTTGGACATTAATAACTTTGGACCCATTCAATGGATTTGCCTGAAATTTGGTACACACGTTGGGGTGCACTAGATCTCTTGATTTGCCAAATTGCATTTGTGTTGGAATGCTGGTCTTTGTGTACGAAAGTGCTGAAAAATGAAAAATTATCCATTTTTGAAGGCACCTTTTGGCATTCTTAATGTGGTCCTGCACAGCCGTTGTGTGATGTACCGCTCTGCAAGATGGCTTGTTTGAAAGAACTTTGGTGGCTGAACATGCCGCTTTTTGTTTGGTGAAATAATATTAAGGCATTCAAAAGTTATGGCACTTTTATGTTCCCATTATAAGTCAATGGGAACATATGTATATCTTGCGATCAAAGAATGGGGGTTCTGGCCATCTGGTCTCGCCTGGCGATCAAAGAATTTGCAGCCTCGCAGTTCAAGAATCTTTGTTCCAGAGGAATTTTCAAAATTCTGTGGCCACGAGGTCTGCCATCTTGTTTTCAGTTTTCCAATTACACAAACACAAATATCTCAGCTCAGGGGTCACTTCTGAAGTAAAACTTCGATGGGTTTTACTCAGGGGACCCTGATCTATCAAGCCACGGCTTTGGTTCCATCCAAATCGGTCAAAAAATAGAATTATAAGCTTTTAAAATCTTAATTCGCAGCTCGCTAACGATCTTTGATTGCAAGCCTGCAAATTCTTTGATCGTGAGATTCTTTGGTCGCGATCTTGCATTGTGACCTAAAACACTAATGTCTCAGCTCAGGGCCGGGCTAGGGACACAAATGAGGGCTTGTTTTACTCAGGAGGGTCCGTTCTGTCGAACCATGCCATTGGCTTGGTTCAAATCAGTGAATAAATCGCATTTTACCTTTTTTTTTATTCTTTGATCATGAGCCTGCAAATTCGTTGATTGTGAGGCTGCAAATTCTTGATCATGAGATTCTTTGATTGCGATCTTGCAACGTGAGCGAGGGACGAGATGGCCAAATTTAAAAATCATTTTTCTCAGCCCATGGGTACCCTAGGAAGTCAAATGAGGGTGGGTTTTGCTCACGGGGCTTATTCTGTCAAACCTTGGTGGTGGTTTATGGCTGATGACCCCAATGCACACCCCAATGCCGTTTGGGGGGTGGGCTGGGGAGGGTCCAAGGGAGGGCTTTCAACCCTAACCCCGTATTTCCTAGCTTTTTTTTGCTGTAGAACAACCCTAACTGATGCATTAAATGGGGTTTTTTGCCTCTAATATATACACACACACACGCACAAGCACACGCACACACATACATATACATATACGCACACACATATATATAAACATATACATACATACATATATACATACACACATATACACACACACACACACACACACACACATAGACACACACACACACATACACATATATACATATACATACACACACATAATATATATACATACATACACACACACACATATATATATATATACATATACACACACACACATATATATATATGTATATATATATATATATATATATATATATATATATATATATTACAGGGATTCGTGCCCCTATATTTAGAGTTATGAAGGCATTTCTATGTTAAACTCAAAATTTTGCATGTTAATAACTTTGGACACATTCAACGGATTTGCCTGAAATTTGGTATGCGCGGTGGGGCATAGTAGATCTCCTGATTTGTCAAATTTTGTTTCAGTAGGATTTACGGTTTTTGCACACCAAAATGCTGATAAATGCACTTTTAGCCAGTTATATGGGCATTTTTTTTATTTTGTCCACAGTGCTGCGTGGCTGTTGTATGGCATGCCACTCTGCAACTTGACTTGTCTGAAAGAGCTTGGGTCAAGGAACATGCCACTTTTCATTTGGGGAAAAGTTATTAAACTTTTAAGTTCCCATTATAAGTCAGTGGGACAATTTATATGGTTATTTTGCAAAAGAAGAATGGGGTTTTGGCCATCTGGTCCCTCCTCACAATCAAAGAATTTGCAGGCTCGAGATCAAAGAATCTTTGATCCTGAGAAATTCTTTGATTATGATGGCCGCCATCTTGTTTTCAGTTTTGAAGTCAGCAAAAGTTCACATATCTCGGCTCGGGGGGACTTTTGAAGTGAAACTATGGAGGGTTTTGCTGTATCAATCCACGCCTGTGATTTCTTTCAAAATGGTCAAACAATAGAGTTTTTCAGTTTGTTATTCATTGATCGAGGCTCACTAATGATCTTTGGTTGCGAGCCTGCAAATTCTTTGATTGCGAGATTCTTTGACCACAATCTTTGATCACGAGGGCGCAACTAGATGGTCATATGGAAAATTCAATTTTCTCAGCACAGAGGTGACTTATAAAGCCAGACTAGGGTGGGATCTGCTCAGGGGGCTTTGTTCTGTCAAGTCATGGCTGTGGTTTCATGTATTTTTCTCTAAAAATTGAATTTTACCATTTTTTATTCTTTGATTGCGAGCCTGCAAATTCTTTGATCATGAGCCTGCAAATTCTTTGATTGAGAGATTCTTTGATTGCAATCTTTGATCGTGTCGGAGGGACTAGATGGCCTGATTTCGAGGGACCAGACGGCCCAATTTTAACAATTTTTCAAATTAAATATTTCAGAAATGGTTTGATCTTTTAATTTGGAATTTGGAAGGTGTTGACAGGATGTCCTGTAGATGTGAATTATGGTGTTTAGGTGTTAGAAAATACATTTTTTGCAGAGACATTGCATGACACAGTTTACATTTTGCAGACAGCGTTCTCCATTGTGGTAGTGGCTTGAAATTAATAATGTAGCTAGCCTTACTGCCATGGACATACTTTTCAGTCTTTAGGTGTGTAAAATATTAACAGGTGTGGAATTCTGCCACTCTGACGAATGAAAATCTCAAATTTTCAATGTTATATCCCGGAAATGGTTTGGTCTTTTAAATTGAAATTTGGAGAGTGTTGAGGGGATGTCCTGCACATGTGAATTATGGTGTGTAGGTGTTGGAAAATTAATTTGCTGCAGACATACTGCGTGACACACTTTGTTTTGCATTGTGGTACTGGCTTCACATTTATAGGGTACCTAGCGTTACTGCCATGGAGGCAGTTTTCAGTGGTTAGGACTCAGACATGTAAACAGATGTGGAATGATGCCACTCTGATGAATGAAACTTTGTTTTGTTTCAAAGTGGTGGGAGCGTGGTGCCCAAAGTTCCCCATGCTCCCACCCCTATGTGGTCCCACCAATACATATTATATTCAGTACTTACACTGATATTAGCCAGAAATTAGCAAGTTGGTGGGAGTGCAGATTGACAGAACTCACTCTTGGCAGAGCGGATGGCTCTTTTGCTGGAGTTCCTCCGCTGTCTGTACTTAAGGAGGTCTGTGCTGGAGAGGGAGGCATTGTATCTCGCCCTACTCTCCTCAGCCAGAAACTCAAGGAGCTTCTGGCAGAACATTAAAAACATGGTTGGAGGATCTGCCAGAGCTCAGGTCACTGATATGCACATTGGCGGGGTTAACTGCAACAATCCCCTCACAATTGTCAAACCCTTTAACTCCCTGTTCACTAACCTGGCAGCTCTCCCCTACCAGCCCCAGGATCTCAAGGACCAGGACCCCTTCCCCTGATGGAGTAACCTCCCAACCTCCTTTCTACCGCAGGGTCATCTCTGTCATGGAAACCCAGATGCTGCTTTCTGGTCTCCTCCCACACACTGGGGCCGGGCACAACTGCCTTGAGCACAAACTACTCAGTCTAGGGGTTTCCATCCTAGCCTGGCCTATCACCCAGATCTTTAATAAATTGCTACTGTCAGGTACCATCCTGGACATCTAGAATGTGGCCCAAGTTATCCCTGTTCACAAACAAGGCGACCCTAAAGATTTCAAGAACTACCACCCTATAACGATCCTGTCTGCGATCAGCAAGCTTCTTGAAAAAGTGGTTGCCTCACAGCTCACCCACTACCTGCAGATCCATTATCAACTCTCCCCTGCACAATACAGCTTCAAAAAAGGGCACAGTACCTCCACCACCCTAGCCATTGTCACCTCCGAGATCAGATCTGCTGCTAATCGAGGCAGACTGACCAGAGCCATCTTTGTGGGTCTCCTTGAAAGCCTTTGACCGGGTTGACCACTCACTTCTGTGCTCCTCTCTCCAGTCCCTTGGCTTCTCCTCCCCCACCCTTGCCTGGATCGCTAACTACCTCACGGGCAGACAGCAGTACACCAATTTCAACAAGGCCCTGTCTGAGCCCTCTATGGTTAACTGTGGGGTCCTCCAGGGCTTTGTCTTTGCGCCTCTCCTGTTTTCCCTATTTATAAATGAGCTGCCCTCAGCCCTGGCTCATGAATGAGCTACTCTGTATGCAGATGACCTAGTCATCCTGACCAGCTCCCAGGATATCTCTGTCATTAACGCCAAGCTAAACTCTAATTTTGACCAAATCCAAACCTGGCTAAAGGTCCACAAGCTCACCATCAACCTGCAGAAAACACAGACCATGCTGTTTGGCTCTACAGCCAAGACAAAAGCTGTCCCTGCCCCTCTAAAGATCTCATGTGCCGATGGGTCCCTCCTACAAGTTGCAGATACTATCAAGTACCTGGGGGTGACACTTGACCCTCAACTGGATCTCACTGTGCTCATTCGCAATATAAGTTGGGCCTTGCCTACAGAGCAAAAAGCTGCCTCACCCTGGCTGCCTGTCTCGCCCTAGCCAGGGAGGTCCTCCTACCCACACTCTGCTGCGGACTTGACACCTTTTCACACGTCACTAAAACCAGTCTCTCAAAATGGGACACAGCATGCAACAGTGTGCGTCACTTTGCACTGTCAGCTCCCCACCTCACCCACCGCTGTGAGCGCTACTCCTGGCTTGAGTTACTCCCACCAGAAAAGCACCGCACCTTTGTCTTAGGCAACTTCACCGAAAATGTGGTCAGAACTGCCACCCCTTCTGCCCTCACTGCATCCCTCTTACCCACTCCTACCATCTAAGATCCAGTGACTCATGTCCTCCTGGTTCCAAAAACCCACACCCAAATGGGCGACTGGGCCTTCACTGCATATGCGCCCATGTTATGGAACTCTCTTCCAGCAAGCACTTGCTCCTCCACCTCCCATCTCTGCTTTAAAGCCTCCCTCTGGGGCTTCCCCAAATTGGCCTCCTCCTGCCACTGCACTTAATTAATCCCCTTGACCACTCCACTCTGACTGGCTGAGTCGTTACCTAACTCCTCTGCTTAAGGTGGCAGGTCCCTGCACCTTATCCACTAGTGAAGCATGCAGCTACTAGCTGAATTGATTGTGATGGGTCCACTCTGGCCCTACTGCTCACTAATCATGTATATGCTACTGTTTTATCTCCATATTTTACCCGTCCCTTGGTCTCTCCATCCCCACTTGTAACTACTCATTATATCCGCTACCCTTATCCCTCTAGGGTGTTGTTGCCCTGGTATGTTGATTACTGCCTTTACCATGCTGTTATCATCCTCCCTCTTGCAATGTAACCCTTGATGCTCTTGTATTGACCTTGCTTTGTTTGTTGCTCTTGATTATACCTTGTACCTGTTTTTGTCTGATGTGCTTGAATGTACCTTTGTAATCTCCCAGGTTGCACCTGAAAATAGGCACTTAGTTGTCTAGTGTGCTTACCTGGTAAACAAAAGCAAATGAATAATAGCATCTGTAGCTCATCCATATTGAGCAGAATCTGAGCTAGAATTATATGTTTCACTGTTATGTAGTCCAACCACTAGTCTGTACTTATTTAAGAACAATCATCTGCTCCCATTTAAAAGACAGGGTCCTGTTCCTTGTCCTATTCATTCAGCAAGTCTGTGGTCCTAAGCACAGTGCTCATTAAACTGACCAACATAGAGACTTTGCCAATCATCTGACCCTTGAGGGCATTTTGGCTTGATGCAAACTTCAGTGCAGAAGGCTTCATCTAATGTTGCTGTCATCCATGGTAAACTGAGTATAGCAGTCTGTTTCAGTCCTACAAAACCACTGTCATCTTATGTTCCTTACAGTGATTTTCATAATACTACATGATACTTTGCATATGGGGAGGTTCCTGGATCAAAGCATCACTTTCTGTGTGCTCATTGTGAACATACTCTGAGTCCACAACAACAGATGCAATTTCATTATCAAATTATCTTTGCTGGATTAGTACCTCTAACCTTAAGGTAGAAAGAACACGGTACACATCTCTTCTGGTAAGCTATAGGGATAACTCTTCTGGGGGGTATATTATGGGGTAGTGTTTGCAGCTCCAGCCCCTGAAAACTGTCACAGCATAGTAGATGTGATGAAATGGCGGAATATTTTTACACTGTTAGACAGATGCCCTTGGGTCACGGTTGGACTCTGGGGTTTGCAAACAGTTTATCCACCAGCATGGTGCCTCCACCCAATGGGGTCCTTCCAACACCCAAGATGTCTCCACCCAGTGGAGTCCTTCCAACAAGAACTATGCCTCCATTCAATGAGGTCCTTCAAACAGTGCAACACCTCCACCCAATGGGGTCCTTACAACATGCAAGGTGTCTCCACCCATTGGTGTCCTTTCCACACAAAAGGTGCCCCCATCCAATGGGGTTTTTCAAATGAAGAAGATGCTGCTACCGAATGGGGTCTTTCCCATATGCAAGGTGCCACCACATTTTGTTTTTTTTCCCCACATGCAAGGTGTCTCCACCTAGTGGGGTCCTTTCAGTATGTAAGGTGCCAAGGTGCTGCTGCACAGGAAAATTAACACTACAATGCACCACAACCCTATGCAGTACCACAAAGAGTGCCCCCTTATCAATATACCCAATATAACAATATAGAAGAAAAAAATATATATGTTGCAGGTGATACCAGTCAACCTAGCAGAAGAAGAAAAAATGTTGCAGGTGATAGCTTTTATTGGATTAACAAAATTATTTCTGAGACTAGCTTTCAAGAGATAATACTATCTTCTTCAGGTCAGGTCAGTGGTCAGGCCACACCAGTGAAGAGAGTATCCTCTCTTAAAAGACAGTCTCAGAAATCATTTTGTTAGTCCAATAAAAGCTATCACCTGCAACATCCTTTTTTCTTCTGCTAGTTTGACTGGACTAACACAACTACCACATTTCTTTTTCCCATCATAACAAAAAAACAACAATAACAACATGAAGTACACAAAATATGCAATACAGACAGGGAAAAAATTTAGTGGGGAAACTGAAACATAGAATTGTCGGCAGATACGGACTGCTTGGCCCACCTAGTCTGCTCATTTCCCTACCTGATGGATAAGCTGCATAATCTAGTTAAACAGCTTACCTCCTACCCCCCCACTAGAATTGCCTTATATCTGTCCCATGCATTCTTGAATTCTCCCACTGTTCCCAACTCCACAACCTCCTCAGGAAGACTGTTCCATGCATCCACAACCCTCTCTGTAAAAAAATACTTTCTAAGATTATCTCTTAGCCGTCCCCCTCTATCTTCAAATTGTGCCCTCTTGTTCTTGCACATCTCTTCTTCTGAAAGATGCTACCCTCTTGTACTTTGTTAATTCCCTTGAGATACTTGAAAGTTTCTATCATGTCCCCCCTCTCCCTCCTTTCCTAAAGAGTATACATATTAAGATGCTTTAGTCTTCCCTCATATGTCTTCTGGTGCAGACTCTGCATCATTTTGGTTGCCCTCCTCTGAACAGCCTCCACTCTGTCTATGTCTTTGTGGAGATGGGGTCTCCAGAACTGCATGCAGTACTCCAGATGGGGTCTTACCAACTGTCTGTACAGAGGGATAACAACTTCCTGCTTTCTACTGTTGATGCCTCTCCCTATGCATCGCAGTATCCCCCAGCCCTCCTTACTGCTTTCTCACATTGCTTGCCCACCTTTAGGTCATCTGATATAATTACTCCTAGGTCTCTTTCGATTTTTGTTGTTGTTATTAACTCACCTCCTATTGTGTACTCTTCCCCTGGATTTTTGTGTCCCAGATGCATTACCTTGTACTTCTTAGCACTGAATCTGAGCTGCCGTATATTTGACCATTCCTCCAACTTTGCCAAGTCCCTTTTCATCCTTTTCACCCCACCTTGTGTATCAACCCTGTTGCAGATCTTTGTGTCATCTGCAAAGAGACATACTTTTCCTTCCATCACTTATAAAGACATTAAAGAGGACTGGTTCTAGTACCGACCCCTGCGTACCTCGCTAGTTACCCTCCTTTCTTCATTGTGGACTCCGTTTACTATTACCCTTTGTGTCCTGTTGTCTAGCCAGTTTTTTATCCGGGCTACCACATTGGGACCCACTCCAAGGCTGGCTAACTTGTATACTAATCTTTTGTGTGAGACTGTCAAATGTCTTGCTAAATTCTAGGTAGGCCATATCCACAGCCTCTCCCTGGTCTACTACTTTGCTCACCCAGTCAAAGAAATCTATTAGTTCATCTGACAAGACCTTCCTGCTGTGAAACCATGCTGCCTTGGGTCCTGTGTCCCACTAGCCTCTAGGTACTCAACAATTCTTTCCTTCAAAAGTGATTCCATCATTTTCCCTACCACTGAGGACAAACTAACTGGTCTGTAGTTTCATGCCTCTGTCCTGCTCCCACGTTTGTGAAGTGGAATCACATTTGCCCTCCTCTAGTCCTCAGGTACCACCCCATCCTCCCATGATTTGTTAAAGAGAGTAGTCAGTGGCATTACTAGTTCTACCCTTTGTTCTTTTAGAATTCTTGGGTGAATCCCAACAGGCCCCATTGCTTTGTCCACCCTAGGTTTCAAGAATTCTTTCAAAACCCTTTCTTCTATGAATGGACTGGTAACGACCCCTCTAGTGTTTCTCCTGTTTGGTTAAGGTACCTCCCCCATCTCTTCCGTTGTGAATACTGAGCAGATATATTCGTTCAGTATTCCAGCTTTTTCACTGTCACCCTCTGCCCACATTCCTTCCCCTTTATTAAGTCTCTGTATCCCTCCCTTGGTCTTTCTTCGCTCCCTAATGTACCTATAAAAGGTTTTATCCCCCTTCTTAACAGAATTGGCTATCTTTTCCCCAGTTTGTGCCTTTACTATTCTGACTGCCTTCCTTGTCTTTTTCTGCTTTAACTGATAAAGTTCTCTGTCCTGCTCCTTCTGTTTCTTTGTATTTCCTCAATGCTATCCTTTTCTCCTTAACCTTCCCTTCCACCTCTTTTGAGAACCATAGTGTTTTTTTCCTTCATTTTATTTTGTTGATTTACTTCACACAAAGGCTTGTTGCCTCTGCGATGGCTGTTTTGATTATTCCCAATTTTTCCTCCACCCATTCTTCTTGCCCATTTGCTAGTGCTTTTCTGAGGCACTCTCTCATTTTCCCAAAGTCAGCCTTCCCAAAGTCCAATACTCTTATTTTTGTATGGCTTGATTCTATGGCTGTGTTTATTGTGAACCACACTGTTTGGTGGTCTCTTGTTCCCAGATGGTTACCCACTTCTAAGTCTAAGTCTGAGATCCTCTCTCCTTCCCCATTTGAGAGTACCAGGTCTAAGATTGCTCCCTCTTGAGTGGGTTCCAACACTAGCTGTCTGAGGCATGCCCCCTATAGGGCATCAAGAATGACCCTGTTCTTGGATATGCCTGCAGCAAAGGTACTCCAGTTAACATCTGGCATATTCAGGTCCCCCATCAACACCAACTCCCCTTTTTCTGCCATTTTAAGGATGCCTTCTATCATTTCCTTGTCTATTTCTTCCCCCTGAGATGGAGGTCTGTACACAACCCCCATGCGGATTGTGGTGCCATTTCCTGACTCCACGGTGACCCACAGTGACTTATCAACTTCCTGTTTACTCTTTAGTTCTGTTGCTTTAATCCCTTCCCTTATATAGAGAGCTATTCCTCCTCTTTTACCCACCCTGTCCCTCCTGTAGATTGTGTATGATGGTATGTTGACATCCCAGTCATTGTTCTCTGTGTACCATATTTCAGTGACTGCCATAATACCCAGGCATCCCCCTTCCATCAAGGCCACTAGTTCAGAGATCTTGTTACACAGACCGTGGACATTGGGACTCATCACCTTCCATTTTTTTTTTATGGCCTTACCCCTTTTAGCCCCATCCCTGTCTTTACTGTCTTTTTCTGCATTTACCCCCATCCTGCTCCCTACTGACTTCTCTACCTTGGTGTTTACCTCACTAACTACTGTGTTTTGAGAAGGGAGGCTAGGATTTCCCTGCTCCTTTTCAGTTGGCTAGTGTAAATGCTTGCCAACGAAGCATTTAAACCTATCACCTAGGATCCTGGTCCCCCCCAGAGAGATGCAGACCATCGTGCCAGTATAGGCCTGCATCCCTCCAGGTGGCTCCCCAGTCCCCAATGAAGCCCAAACCCTGAGTTCCAGACCAGTTTTTCAACCGTTCATTGAATCCCATAGTGTGGAATACCCCAGCATGATCCTTACCATAGACAGGCAGCACCTCCGAGAAGATTACCATACATGCTACTTGTCTAAGGCCCCTCCTCAACTCTACAGACTCCTCTTGCACTGCTCTGATCCCATTCACAGCCAGGTCATTTGTTCCTAGGTGGACAGTGACATACAGCTCCCTCGTGCAGCTGCTCCTGCGATCCTGAGGATTCGCTTTCTGTTCCTCTGAGCCATGGCACCAGGCAGGCTCCTTACCTCCCTATCCCCTTCCTCCCCCACTTCTACCCCAATGATCGAGTTCCCCACCAGGAGTTGTTTCCTTCCCCTGTGGGGTCTCTTGCCACCCTCCTGTGGGTCTCCTTTGTGGAGGTTCCCAGCATCCTCCTTGGTCTCCACTGCAGGTACCTCCATAGAGGAACCCCTCTTCACCAGAACAGCATATGAATTGTGGAGAGGTACAACTTGAGGGATGCACCTCTGTTCCACCACCATCTCCCTCCCTGAGCCCACCTTGGTCCAACCACTCCTCATTCTTGGCAACCTCTGAGGTAGTGGTGGTGGCCCTGGTGGTCCCTGGGTGGGGGAAGAGGTTTCACGAATCCTAGCCAGGTCAGCCTGGAGACAGGCAACCTCCTCCCTCAGACCAGAGAGGTGCCTGCAAACAGGGATGCACTGCAGCCTCCAGAATGTCTCCCAGAACACTGCTGCCCCACAGCCATTGCACTGCACCACTCCCATCTTGACTTATTTTGTGTCCCCTCTCCTGTTGCTTTGCATGCTTACTGTCTCCTTCCTCTATGTATTTTTACACTTACTTTCCTACTGCCTATGTGCCCTTACAACTCTTGCCCTTCCTGTTCTGGGACAGGAACTTCCTGTAGTCTTCAGTAGTCTCCTTCTTCGATGCATGGATTCAGACCTCCAGCAGCCGGGGGGGGGGCTATTTTTTAGGTTCCTTCAAGGTTGATGAAACTAATGTGTCTCAGTGATCCTTCCCTTCCTACTGCCAAACAGGAAGTTCCTGTTGTCAGTCAAATCCAGTGGCTATAAAAGTAGAACTAGCTTTGGGTGGGAGGGTGGAGAGGTGGGAAGGAGGGCAATTAGTAAAAGAGCTGTAGTGCTAGACTGCTGTTATTTGCTCTGACAGCAAAGTTCTCCTCTGTCTAAAACAGCAGGAAGCTGTAATTGGAGACACTTGCTTTTGTACTCCTAAGCTCCTAACCACACGCCTAATTACCTTCAGCCTCTGCTCTTGACTCGGTAAATTAAGCTGATACAGCCCCCTTCCTCAGAGAAACAGACAGTGACTAGTGGTGGGTGAAGTGGGCTCAATCTGAAGTGATTTGCAGAGCAAAGGAGGTTTCGCAGACTGATCCGCAACTTGAAGTGGAGTACTTCGCGTTATAATGGATGATGCAAAGTCCATTGAAAACAGTAACTTTGTATTACTCTGCCTTCCCAGACCACTACTCCACCAAATATTAAGGCAAAGTGCATTGAGAACAATGCTCTTCACCTCACTTTGTCTTGTTTTTGAGCTCTGAAGGTGAATTTTACAGCGATTCATGGGATTTTAGGTCACATGGGCTCTATATTGATCTGCACAGCCTCAGTTCGGGGTAGTATGTGTAGAAAGGAGTAGGAGACAGTGTGTTCTGAGAGCTGTCTGTGATTGAAACCTTCTAAAAGCTGTTAAAAAAGCATTGTTGCATTTTTTTGGGCTCAAACTTTAGTTAATCGACTGTAGGAAACCCTCCTGTGCTCATATAATCGAACATTTTTTTTTGTGTGTGGATTTTGAATGTTAATGTACAACATTGAGTGTGTGTAGTGAAAGACAGTGAAAGTGTGCTTTGGGGAGGGGCATATATGTGGTGTAGGTAGATTTAAGTTGGAGAAATAGTGATTTCTTTGTTTTTTGGTTATATTTTTGTTATATAACTGGCTATGTTAATGTACACACAGTAATATTGTCAGTAATTGTTGAAATTGTCTTGCTGATTGTATGTTGTGTGGATCTGGTGCAGCAGTTCATAATTTCAGGTTGTTTACATAACAATATGTTGCATATTACTGAACTTTTCAATTTGCTACACATTACTTGTTCAGCATTGTAGACAAACTGTTCTGTGTGTGAGTGTGTGTGACGTGTTGCGTGACATCAAATAATACACCTTTTATTGTGCCACAGACTAGTGTAATTGCGGGCCAGCAGTGTGAACCTGCTATCCACTGCAGCTGCCTGATGTTGTACTGCGATCGTGGTATCTGTACTTTGTTTTGCTGCTTGTACTGCCATAAAAATCTGCAGTCAGTGCTCCCCCCTACCCCCACCAGCAAAAGGAATTTTTTTACCAGATTGGATTGTTTTTGTGACCTCATCAGCACCACTGGTTACTGAAGTTGTTTTCATTGCTTGACGGACTAGTCTCTTATCTGTTGCTGAAGCTACAGTTGTTTCTTTGGCTTCACATCCAGCGTCCCCCCAATCAGAGAGTGAACATATCAAAATCTAAATTAGGTTATAATATTGTGGTTGATCCCCCAAAATGCCCACAGAGAGACATGCAAGCAAAGCTGTCTCTTGCCATGACAATGCTGGCAGTAAGATAGTCTGTGGGCATGCTAGTACGGAGACGCAGAGGTGCATTTCTGATGTGAGGAAAGGTATTTCTCCTGCAGCATTTTTTACAGCCTAATCAGTAGCTTCACTCATAGTTGGAGGAGATGATGTTTTCCCAGCCGGTGGTGTTAGTGTTACTGGTGTTAGTGGTGGTGGTGGTAGTACTGTATTAGTGTTGGTGTGTCAAGTTTGAATTCCCACCAGTGTACCGTATCCAAAAATATTGAGCGTGAAGCAATGCAAGTGAGTGGCAGTGTAGATGATGTCATACGTCCCAGTAACATCCCAGTAACTGAACCTGAGGATCCTGATAATCATGTCAACGACAGCATACAACCTAGTCATGGTGGTTTTGGTGATGTGGAAATGGACCATCCTGGTGGCACTGGCTGCCTGAAACAGCCCACCACTGACATAGATGACGACACAATGGAGAATGACTTTCCCAGTGGTCAGACTTTAGACATAGATGACTGTGAGGGAAGCTTTCTTTATGAGGATGATGATGTGGTTAATGTTGGCAGGTTTTAACTGAAGTTGTTAAAAGGCAGTGTGCCACTCTGGACTACCAACACCACCACTGGGACTGATATTAGCCACTGCCACCTCTGAGCACGAGTCTTCCTGGACTACCACATCCATAAGCCACAGACACAAAGCTTCTTAATATTTAAACCATAAAGTGAGTATGTGTACTCATGTTTGTTATGCTGTTTCACTTACTTTAGTTGTATGTTTTGTTTTCTGTAGCTTTTCAGAGCTGCAATGGTAAAACACATACGGTACATTTATTTTACTTTATTTAATTTTTTTTTACAGGTTAATAAAAAAAGTATCCATCGATAAAAATGGTGGAAATAGTACTGCAGCTGTACTGTACAGAGAGGAATCTATGGAATATCCATGTGAAATCCATTCTGGTAAGTATGAAGATTTTATTTAATCCGTTTCATTGTTTTGGAAAGACTGCAGCAAATATTGCACACAGGTTGTGTTAGTTGACAAGATGTGGGTTTGAAATGTAACTTGACTTGAGATTGAGAACCAAGGAGGGACAAATAACAATTAAGTCATAAGAATTAATTTGTTTCTTTATTTTAGGAAACTTCCAGATGCTTTGTTGTGCTGTCAAAGTGGCCTTATCCAAAAAAGTTCTTCAATATCCTGGCCAAATTTTCCCTCTTTCAATTAAAATACCACCAAAAGCTTATTCTGGTTCAAGTTCGATGGCATTCATCTGTATCCCCCTCCCTCAGGTCATGCCTGAAAATAGGCAGGATTTGTCTAGTGCACTTACATGGTCAACAAAAACTAAATAAAAATAAATAAAATAAACATCATCAGGCACCCCCCTCCCCCGGGACTGGGCACACATGCAACACGCAGAAGTCATTTCATTATATGACCATGACCATCATTAACAACTGGACTCCAGAAGGATGCAGATGAAATCTGTAAAGTAGTAACAAAATAAGCAACCATTACAGACAAACCTGCAAATATGATCCCCCTCCAAAAAAATAATTAACTTCATGTGTTTGAGAGTTATACGTTTCCAATTTCAACATAAAAAATTCTCATTGAGCAATGGAATGTGCACACCAACAGTTTCTGTGACCTGTGATACAGAACAATACCATGAGTACATGTTCATGTCAACCCTTCTCCTCACCTACAAAATACACAAATGTATATCTATACATATCTACTCACCAAGGCTACTATTAGTGTACAGCCAAAGGGCACCCTTCCATCCCCTTGAGATGATCACATTGCATTTGCTCGAATCACCTCACAGAACACACTGGACCAGCAACAGGACGCTCACTGTCATCATTTTATTCTGGGGGAGTTTGTATGTGCTGAAACAGTCTCATTTCACTGTGTTACCACTTGCCAATTTTCTGCACACAAGGAGGATGCATTTTGGGCGTGCAGAAAAAATCTGGGGACTCTGTGCCACCACTGCATGCATGGCTGAGTGCGCCATTACTTCTGGGGGACTTTGTATGTGCTGGAATAGCCTCATTTCACTGTGTTACCACTTGTCAATTTTCTGCACACAAGGAGGATGCATTTTGGGCCTGCAGAAAAAATCTGGGGACTCTGTGCCACCACTGCACGCATGACTGAGTGCGCCATTAATTCTGGGGATGCATTTTGTGTGTTGTTTTGAGCTCATGATGTCATATTGACATTATCAATTAAAGCAGCATTGCAAGAATGTTGTGACAAGTTTGAACTGTACTTTTTTTGCTACTTTACATTGCCACAGCCACTAGTTACTCTCAGTCGTGACTTGAATGATATGCTTCTTTTCACAATTTCTGTCTGCTTTACTTAGTTGACTACTTCTTTTCATGTATAAAAAAAAATTAGCATGCCTTTCAATATTGATCTGACCAGGTTTGTATTTATTTGCAGCTGCTTTTCAATAAATATTGTTCTGTGGTGTCATAAAACACTACCTGCTGCATAACTGTTAATTTACAACAGAACTAATATATGACAACTAACTGATGTGATGGAGAAAAGCAGAAGAAAACAATGGCAAAGACCTGGTCAGCACCAATTTAAAAGGAATGCTCCTTTCATTATTTCACACATGAAAAAAGGTAGTACAGCAGACTCAACTACTGGAAATTCTCGTATCATTCCAGTCAGGATGTAAGTAAAGGAAGCTGTAACATAGCATTAAAAAATATAGGTCAGAGTTCTCAATAGATTGTTGCACTGCTGTTTTACAGAGATTCACCAGGTTACATGGCTATGGTGATGCACATAACCTAATATGTGGGGGCCTTACTTCCAGTGGAATATTTCTTGCTCCACAGAGTGCAATATATTTCTGAGAAAACTGCCCATAATTTCATTAGAGTGTGTCACGTGACGGAGGAATTCCCGTTTAGAAAAGTTGCCCACATTCTGCCCTCCTTTCTCAGCAACGCTAAGATGTGATGCCAGGGGGAGCGCAGGTGCATGCTCCACTATAGTGAATGTCCGGCAGCTATCCCAATGTTTCTTTACGTTATAAGGTTCACTTTGTGGTGAAATGTGGGAACGTTTCCACTAACAAGGCTCTTCTTATTGGAAATGTGCCCAAACGTTTCACCACAAACTGAGCATTATAACATAAAGAAACAGTCGGAAAGCTGCCTGACAATCGGACATTCACTGTAATGGAGCACACACCTGTACTCTCCCTGGCATCATGTCCTAATGTTGCTGAGAAGGCGGGCAGAATGTGGGTGGCTTTTCAGAATGGGAATTCCTCCAACACGTGACACACTGTAATGAAATTATGGGCAGTTTTCACAGAAATGTATTGCACTAC
Organism: Neoceratodus forsteri; assembly: GCA_016271365.2. Taxonomy (NCBI): domain Eukaryota; kingdom Metazoa; phylum Chordata; order Ceratodontiformes; family Ceratodontidae; genus Neoceratodus; species Neoceratodus forsteri. The sequence goes on from CM057454.1 coordinate 1,060,036,367, forward strand.
ATGGAGCAAGAAAGTTTCCCCTGGAAGGGAAAATGTGTATTATTAGACAACAAAAACAGTACAACATAGTAGTGGGGGGCAGAAAACAATCCCTTAATGTGGCCATGGGATGCCATGGTTGTCCAGCAGCAGATGCAGCATTGTTGATATTTGCTGCTGCTGTTCTTGTATTGTGTCGAACTGCTGCTGCAAAGCATCAGCCCTCTGATCACTCTTCTCCAGGGCCACCCACACCAGGGTGATGTCAGCCTGTGTTGCAGGGACAGTGGCGGGGTCCACTGCAGGTGGAAATCCAGGCAGTGGTGGTGGAGAGGGTGATGCTGGTGGCTATGGTGGTGGTGGTGGTGCAGCTGCTGTACTGGCCCTCCTCCTGCTGCAGTGAGGCACAACTTTGACCCCAGCAGCACCCTTGGCCACTGCCACAGAAGGGCCAGCAGGTGGACACCTGTCCCCTTCCGTGGCAGCCTGCCACTCCGCCTTGTGGTGGTTGAACATGTGGGTGCACTGGCTACTGGTCCCCAAATGAGTCCCCAGGGGCCACGGCACACCAGCACGCCACATAGATGATACACCATGACTGTGCTGTCTCCCCCCACAGAGTTAAAAAACTCCCACACTGGGGACCTGCAGGGGGGGGAACCAGACACAGTCCTTGCACCACCTATGGTTTCAAGGGGCACCTCCTGTGGCTGTGGAGGTGGTGGAGGTGTTGCTGCTGGAGCCCCTACAGCTGCTACCGGTGGCGGTGGTAGTGGCGGAGAAGGTGGATGCACAGCAGCCACCAGTGGCACTGGTGCTGTTGCTTCCACTGGGGAGAAAGCAAAACCCAGGAGTCGGGAGCAGTCCAGCATCAAACGACTGCCCCATGTGTCTGCACTCCCCTTCTCTGACTGTTCCCATGGGCCAGTGACTTGCCTTCTCCAGGCTCCACGTCCATCCCTCCCATACAAGTCCCTGGCACACACATATACTCACACACAAAACAAAACAAAACTTATAAAAAAAAATTAACTACCAAAAAAACAATCACAAACACAATACAAAAACAAGCATTTGTCAATGCCGAATGTTTGCTTGCTGGCATTGGCACTGGTAGTGTAGGAGTTACAGAACTGCATAATAGGAATGGCAGTGAAGTATTGAACTGAAGCCAACCCCACCACCACCCTGCAGATACTGACAGGCATTGGGGTGTTCCTTTGGGTTATCAGGCATAACGGCTATGGCATTTCACCACACCCTACCCTGCAGACACCAACAGGTGTCACGGTGTGACTTGGGGTCTTTGGCCCTTATGTTGACCCCATTCTATTAGGAAATATGGTGAGATGGGTGCAATGTAGGAGAATGGGGTGAACTTTGAGGCCAAAGAGTCCAAGGCACAACTCGATGCCTCTCACTAGCTGCAGGGTGTGGGTGGGGGTGGAATGGTATGAGCATTACAGGCAACAATCCCAAGTCACACCCCTGAGGCCTGTCAGTCTCTACAGGGAATGCCGCAGATGTTCATTGGTATTTTCGCTCCAAATTTTCAACATTGTTTTTTTGTGGCCCCCACCTTATGAACAGTGGCAATATCAGTTTGTTAGCTGAAAGCTGATTTTGCACAGTGACTACGCCATTTGGCGCCACAGTTGTGAAAACACATTTTGAACAGGATGTGAAAAATGACAGCTGTACTGTTCGTGGGGAGGTGTAAAAAAATGGCAATATTGAAAATCTGGAGTTAAAATTTCAGAAAAACTGGTGAAGTCATGAGTGAGCATAGAAACTGCACAACGCACACCCATAGTGTAATTAGTTTGGGGATTTTTTATAGCAGATTAACACAGGCATTTTGGGCCTCCACTCATGAACAGTGTCATGGTGATTTTCTTAATCTGTCCCAAACAGTGATTTCCCACAGTGACCACACATTTCTTTGCTGGAAGTGCGAAAACACATTTTGGCCATGGTGTGAAAAGTGACAGCTGTACTGTTCATAAGGGAATGTGGAAAAATGCCAGTGGTGGAAATCTGGACTGAAAATATTACAAATTCATGAACTTATGAGGGTGCGTGGAAACTGCGCAATGCTCGCTCGTAATACAGTCATTTTATGAACTTTTGTTACCAAATTTTTAACATAGCCATTTTAAGACCTCTGCTCATGAACAGTGTCACTGTGATTTTCTTAATCTGTCCCAAACATTGATTTCGCACACCAACTGCGCCATTGTGTGCTACATGCGTGGAAACACATTTTGGGTGAGATATGAAAAATGACAACTAAAATAGTCTCTGTTCATTTGTGTGCTGTGGAGGAGCTGCCAACCATTGAATTATGTAGAGGAGATACCTGGTAAAAAGTTATGAGGGAATTATTGTGAAACTATTTACAGGATATTTAAAACAAATTCCCCTTTTAAAACAGCAATTAAAAGCAGGTGAATTCAGGTAGCTGCTGTACTGTTGCTGTCTTTTAACATGACAACAATGCCTTCACATGTGCACGCTGATTTCATTTATATATATCCTGCATTATCCTAAGTTATTTAATTGCTGTTTTTTTCAAATTCAGTGGCATAGTTGAAACCATTATCACACAGGCTAGAACATCCCTTGTAAGTTTACTCATGTAAGCTTCAGAAGAAGACCTTGTTGGGCAAAACACTTAGACACTTTGTTCTTTTTGTAACATCCATGTATGTTGGTTCAGTAAAAGGCAACAAACCATTTGCTTCAGTATAATTTTTTTGAATGCACTGCATTAAAATAAGAATTATATTGTAAGACCCTGGCAGACTACATACAGCAGGGCTCCCAGATCTATAGGGAGTCATTTACAGGGAAATTGTTCCCATTGACTTGCATTGGTTACAGGGGCATCAGACATAAGCCCTTTTACTCAGGATTTAATGACAAGTTGAATTATTTTGGGGAACAATTGCAGTGACTGAAGTGAATATAGGTTCACTAGAGAGAGTGAGTGTGTGTGTGTGTGTGTGTGTGTGTGTGTGTGTGTGTGTGTGTCTGTGGGAGCGAGAGAAAGAGAAGGGGAAAAGGGGTGAGTGGAGAGAGAGAGAGAGAGAGAGAGACAACATCTCCTTAAAGCTATGTATCTCCCCCACCCACATTATGGTGATGTGGGGTGGGTTAGGGTGTATTGTTTGTATGAAGAGGAGGAGAGAAATTACATTTTTATCTCTTTTGCAGATTCCTTAGACACTTGTGGTACATCAAGTTGTTATATTCTCAGTGTATATTGACCTCAGTACGTATCGGGCTATGTGGTCTTAATTCCTTGAGGTTCCTCGACTAGAGTTTTTTGTTTGACACTAATATTATCAATTTATATTTAAATTATCATTTAAATAGTCCTGAGGTTTTTAAAATTTCTTAGGCCTTATATCTAGCTGGAGAGTACAGCTGGGTGACAGGTCCAGCTAGGTTTTACACATCACACAGTGTACACTTATGTCTTTAAGACAACTTTACTGGTAAATTCTTGTCTATAATGCAGACATTGAAACTTCATGAGCCCTATAACAATCTTAGTTTGTCTTTAATCTGGGTGGGGTTGCCTTTCAGTAATCACATCCTTATACTAACTGTGACACTTATAGCTTGATTAGGAGTTATCTGCTTCAGCAGTGTTATCTTATGTCAATTAAATTTATATGCAGTAGGATTCTTTGTATGTGTGTTCCACCAAGCACGTTTAACCCAAGGTTGCTTCTGGCTGAAGGCAGTATAGTACTATTAAGCTTCTCTGACATCATCTTCTGTTTTTTTTTTTTTTATGAGTATTTTAAACCAATGGGGATTTTTTCTGTTTTTCTCTGCATTATCTAGCTGTTATAAATATTGTATTTTCTGAACAACTGCCATGAGCTTCTGAAGAAGGACTGGTTGGTCCGAAAGCTAGAGCACTTTGTTCTTGCTGTTACATCTATGTTGGTCCATTAAAAGGTAAATAATCATTTACTTCAGGGGCATCAGAGCAATTCTGCTTCATGTGAAATAATGAAATGTATGGTGGGGAAGAAAATTTGCACTAGAATTACAGGAAAATGCAAAATCAATGTGATAGCACTGCTACTGTGTCCTCTAAAGTCCATCATTTGTATTTTGTTTTTACGTTCACTTGCGCGCATGCGCAAGGAACGTCTTGGGAGAATGGGACACTTTGGAGGTGTGCCTGCCCTGTGCAATCCCCTGCTCTGTTGAGCAGGTGTGGCGGTCCTGCACCAATCTCTGCGGTGCTGTGTATGATAGCGGTGGTCTTCTCTTCCAAAAGAAACCACCGCTGTGCTACAGTCGCGTCACGCCCACCAAATCTTTGCTGCCATGCTGGAAGCCCCACCCCAGCGTGGCAAAATGTCCTGCATCGTCTGCTGACAGAAGTGCCCAATCCCGTCGGCTCCACCTCCCCCCAAACAGCTTTCTCTGCTGCCACACTGGGAGCCCACCCCAGCGTGGCAAACATCCCGCGTCGTCTACCGACGGGGGTGCCCAATCCCCCATTGGCTCCACAGACCCCCAGCCATCCTTCTGCCATGCTGGGAGCCTACCCCAGCATGGCAAATGTCCCACATCATCAATTATAGAAAAAAGAAAACCTGTAAATTAAAAACAGTCCCACGCAGTCTCCCCCCTCCTCCCACAACCCGCACCCACCCTCGCACCTGCCTCCCCACCCCCTCACCCCATACTTACCTCCAGAGCTCGGTCGCGGCGATCATCGTTGGACCGGGAAAACATCTGCACTCTTCAAAGCCGACCTTAACTGAGGAAATGCCGGTAAGCTGTATAATGGGCTAGATGGGTTTTTCAACTTTGTTGCATATCTTAGGCATTTTTGGAATTTTGCACCAAATTTTCAACATGGGGTTTTTGGGACCTCATCTCATGAATTCTGTCACTGTTATGAGCAGACTAGCTCAAAGGGTGATTTCACAGTCATCATGTTGAAATCACCTTTTGGGCCTGATTAATGAAACAACAGTGCCAGCGTTCATAAGGTGGATTCAAAAGCCTATTTTGAAAATTTGTGGAAAATTCCTAAAAATGACTGCTTTTAAGAGCGTGCAGTTGCATGTTCCCTACGCAGGCTCGTGTTCACAAATTTTCAATATTTTCACCCAGATTTTCAACATTGCCATTTTATTACACCTCCTTATGAGTAGTACAGCTGTCATTTTCACATCTCACCCAAACGTGTTTCTGCCCATGTAGCGCACAATGGCACAGTCGGTGTGCAAAATCAATGTATGGGACACATTAAAAAATCACAGTGATACTGTTCATGAGCAGAGGTCTTAAAATGGCTTTGTTGAAATGTGGTGAAAAAAGTCCTAAAATGACTGTTTTATGAGCGTATGCTATGCAGTTCCTACGCATCAGAGGGTTTGCGAATTTTCAATATTTCCACTCCAGATTTTCAACATTGCCATTTTACCACACCTCCTTATGAGCAGTACAGCTGTCATTTTTCATATCCTGCCCAAAACTTGTTTCCGCCCATGTAGCGTAGAATGGTGCAGTCGGTGTGCGAGTCCATGAAGGTGTGCTTTGGAGAGCTGGTGTGAGTAAGGACTGTTAGGCACCCACACATTTTGGTGGTCCTGCTGTGGCAGGTAACAGTTTATTAAAGTAATGATATGTGGCTTGTCTCTCTAAGCTAGACAAGACTACAGCAATCTATCAGGTAACCAACACAGTTGATCTGTGTGTGTGTGTGGGGAGGAGGAGCTGCTCACTGAAGCGTAGCTCCCTCTTTCAACTGTATGCCACTGCATTTTCAACTGCTGTCATAGACAGCTCCAGCAGTGATTGGAGAACTGTGACCACGCCTGCAAACACACTGACTGAATGGGAAGATGCTGACACACCTCTGAAAAACTCAGATGATGGCACTATGTTTCTTGCACATGTGTGCAAGCAAACATAATTAAATAAAGATAGCTTTTAAAAAAGCTGTTGTTTTCTTCACAGAAAGGCAATGAAGCACTTTGTCACTGACTCCTACACTGCTCTCTCACAAAGCCTTCTCCCTCTCCGAATGCAAAGGAGAAAGTGAAATTGCTCCTCTGACTCACTTCCTTCCTGCCTGGCTAAAGCATGTGACTTACAGTACTGTAAGCCATGTGATGTGTGGGGGGCTGCCCATTTACTTGCCACTTCGCCTTACTTCGCGTTAAGGCATAATGACAATTGCAGTAATAATGATAATGTGAAGTGAGGCGCTTTACAGTGCCACTTCAAGGCTCATACTCACCAGCGGTTTAAAAATTCTCTGCATCTCTAACAGTGACTTTCTTTTTTTTTTTTACTTAAATGAGACCCCATTCTTCTAATAAAGTATCTGTTTGCTTCATCCAAACAGACACTGCTGAGATAGAAGTGATTTATCAGTAAAAGAGCTGTAGTTCTACACTGCTGTTATTTGCTCTGACAGCAAAGTTCTCCTGTGTCAAAAACAGCAGGAACAAGGTTCTAATCCCAATGTCTGCTGCAGAAAAATGTGCAAAAGTTCAATTCAAATTCTTTTAAGGAAAGCAGCACTCCCCTGTGTGACCATACACAACTGTTAAACCCCATGGGGTGGGGTAGCTCTCCCCTTTTTCTCAAAAATGTTTCATAAAGGAGACGTAGCTTCCATGCAGAATTTCATTTTTTTTAAGAATTTGAAATCATTTACCTTGACATTTCTCAGCCAGATTTTAAAAGGAAAAAAATATATATGTAAAACACTATACAGAAACAGACTATGTCACCGGATGAGGACTACATGGTCCACCCCTACCTGATCTCCAGTTCTTTCTCCCTCCCCCATTGCTTTCCACTAGGTTCCCTTATGCCTGTCCCATGCATTCATGAACCGCACTACTGTTTTCACCCCCCATCACATCAGCTGGTAGGCTGTTCCAGGAATCTATCACTCATTCTGTGAAGTACTTGCTCACATCTCTCCTGAATCTACTTCCCTCCAACTTCATATCATGACCCCTTGTTCTTGTGTACCTTTTTTCTGAAAAATACTTTCCTCCTGTACCTTATTTACTCCCTTGAGGTATTTAAAGGTTACTATCGTATCCTCCGCTCTCTCCTCTCATCCAGGGAGTACACATTTTATTTTTTTCAATTCTATTTGTCTCCCCCGACACCGGAACTCTCTCAGACCTCTCCACTGGCTGGTGCCACTCTACCACCCAGTGTGAACCCCCCCATCCTCAAGGTCATTACTTTCTCCTCAAGCCTCTGGGAGGGACATAGGGCCTGAGGAGATTGAAGGGGCGGTGGCAGGGCTCCAGTGTTGGGCGTGTAGTGGCAAGGCTCTGGGAGGGCCGTCACCTATCTGGGCCAGAGTTTTTTTTTTCAGTGAAGTTTACGCCCCCCAATGTGGGACGTGCAATGCCACCCAGTCCGTGACGTGGGTGCTCCAACCCACGTCCGGAAGGCAGCTGCCCGACATCTACCTGATGCTTGTGAGCCCCTGTGTGTAGCAGTGTCACCAGTCTCCACTGGGGGCTGCTGCCGCACTGGGCTACCCCTGGATCCCTCCCCGAGAGAGGACAGCAGTCCTTCGGATGCTCGATCCTCTCTCTCCCCTGCTAACCTCCGGTGGTCCGGGCTCGTTCCCGAACCCAGGTCACCGGCGTGACGTGAGGTGTGGCGTCCAGTGCCTCAGACCTCAGTGCCACCGGGCTGGCTAAGGGAGTACACATTGAGTTCCTTTAGTCTCTTCTCACATGGCTTTTGATGCAGACCCTGGATCATTTTAGTTGCCCTCTTCTGGACTGTCTTTACTCTATGTCCTTCCAGAGATGTGGCCTCCAGAACTGTACACAGTATTTTAGATGAGGTCTTTTTTTTTTATTGTTTTTATTGGGTTTTCAAGGTGGTACATGGTTCCACACATCAATATAGCATCATGTCATTCATTCATACATACATACACCTTCAGCGTTGGTATTCATTATAAAAATATGATTACAACACATTATAATACACGGTTTGTGTGTGTGTGTGTGTGTATGTGTGGGGGACCCCTGTTGGGGCTAGATGAGGTCTTACCAGTGAACTTACAGAGGCAGTACCACCACCACCTTCCTTCTGTTGGTGATAACTCTTCCTATGCATCCCAGTATCCCAATAACCCTTCCCACTCTTGCTATGCATCCCAGCATCCCAATAGCCCTCCCAACTGCTTTGTCATGCTGCCTGGTCACCTTTAGGTCATCAGAGATATTGATCCCCCAGGTCTCTCTCCTGCTTGGTGGCTATCAGTAACACCCCCATTTTGTATTCTGCCCCTGGGTTTCTGTGCCCCAATTGCATTATTTCACACTTTACCACTTTGAAATCCAGCTGCCATACCCTTGACCACTCCTCAAGTTTTCCTAGGTCTCTGTTCATTCTTTCCACCCCTTGAGTGCCCACCCCATTGCAGGTTTTGGTGTCATCTACACAGGGGCAGACTTTTCTCTCCAGCTCATCTGCAATGTCACCTAGAAAACATTGTAGAGGACTGGTCCTAGCACTGATTCATGAGGCACCCCACTGGTCACTCTGCCCTCAGAGTGAAGTCTATTTACCAATGCCTTCTGTTGCCTCTGCCCTAACCAGTTTCTTACCTAGATTATCACTTTTGGACCCATTCCTAAGCTTACCTAGCTTAAGTCTTCTATGTTGAATGGTGTCAAACGCCTTACTTAAATCTAGGTAGACCACATCCACCGCTCTGCCCTGATCTAATTCATTGGCCACCCAATCAAAGAAAGCAATCCGATTCATTTGACATGACCTTCCACCCATGAATCTATGATGTCTTGGGTCTTATAACCCATTAGATTCAAGATATTCAAGATTAAAAAAAAAGATATTCCACTATCCTCTCCTTCAGCAGTGATTCCATTTACTTCCCTACCACCGATGTCAGGCTGACTGACCTATAATTGCCAGCCTCTTCCCTGCTATCACTTTTGTGAAGTGTAACTACATCTGCTGTCCTCCATTCCTCTGGAACCACTCTGTTTCCAGTGAGCTGTTAAATAGTATTGTCAGCGGTACAGCCAGTACCTCCCTTAGCTCCTGCAATACCCTAAGATATACCCTGTCCGGTCCCATTGCTATGTCCACTTTCTGATTAGTGAGTCCCTTTAGGATTCTCTTCTCTGAAAAAGGACTCCTTCCCATCAGAGCTTCTGTTACTTTTTTGTGGCCCTTCCCCTTCTCCGTCCACAGTGAATACTGAACAAAAGTGTTTGTCCAGGATGTCTGCCTTTTTCTTGTCTCCCTCTGCATTTTCTACCCCATCCATTTTAACCTTAAATTCCTCCCCTTATCTTCCTCTTTTTACTTACATATCTAAAAATGTCTTGTCCCCTTTTGATACCCATTGGGCAATTTTCTCTTCTGTTTGTGTCTCTGTGCTCCTTACTGCTTTCCCTGCTTCTTGCTGTTTCTCTTGATACACCTCCATATCCTCCTCCCCCTACATCTTCTTAAATCTTATAAATGCCACCCTTTTAGTCTTTACCTTTTCAGCCATCCCTATAAGCACCAGATCAAGCAGAAACCAATTATATTGAGACGTAAGTCTCTTGAAGAGGCCCAAAAGTGGGCAAATCCTTGGAGCGAATGATTTAAAATAAAAGAAAACAACAAGTAACCAAATAGTAATCCTGAAGGCCATATGGCAAACATGCAGGGCTTCAGCTTTTTTTGCCCTCAAGTCGTAGTCCTGCCCAGGCCGTCCAGTGCTAAAACGTTATGTAACTAGGGATGGGCGGGTCAGCTGTGACCCAGTTCCGATTCTGATTTATTTCCAAAAGGTTCTGATTTACTCTTATGAATTGCAGACCTATTTTAATCTATCTGAGTATGATAAATGCATCAGTATTATTCTTTTAGAACCTCTGTTAAAAAAATAAAATAAAATGTAACCTTTTTTTTAGAAAAAAAATCTTGTGTCTGTAGTTTCATGTCATTTTTTTTTTCCAAGGTCAGCCAGCAGCCAACAGCACTAAAATAAAATGGCTGTTGTTCTTGCCAATCATGTGTGTCAGCCACTACATGACATTCATAGAAAACAGTGGGCTGGATTCACAAAACTCTTGAAAATCCCACAGCTGCAGGAATTTTATTTATTTATTTAGAGCTTTGGATAAGACCTTTGAGTGCAAGCTCCTTTACACAGGTTCCACATCATAGATTGCAAAACAAAGAACAATAGGAGAAAGCAAAGGTACATTACAATGAACAATACAGCTTGGATTCAGAACTTACAGAATAATTCAAAACATAGGTACAGGTTAAAATAACAAGAAAAACACTTTATGAGAGTGGGGAGGAATAAGCAGCCACAGAGTACCTTGTCAGTAGTTCAGAGGGATGGGAATAGCTGGCAGTGGGGTGAAGAAAGGAGGTACGAGAGAGAGGTAGGTACTGCGGTGGAGGTGAAGGGTGGGGGAGGAAGGGCAATAAGGTATATGGATAAATGGTGGGGTGAGGGGTGGCTGATTGGAGAAGACATGCTAAAGTAAATGGTGGGGTGTGAAGGGGCATGGTCAGGCAGCCTGCATTAGTAGTGACTGTTAGGGAAACTCAAGGGACTGTGAGTTGGGGGAGGGTGGGGTGGCACGTGCCAAAGGAGCATGATGTAGACTGATTGCTGAGGCAAGTCATGAGAAGGGACAGAGGGAGGGGGTATCTGAGGCCTGCCTAGTGCTTGCTGTGGGGCAGAGAGAGCAGGTGTGGCTGGACATATGGGCAGGTGCACTTAGAGAGTGTTATCAGGTGCTGTTTGAGGTCAGTTTTGAATTGTGCCAGACAATTGGTGGCCAAGAGGTGCCCAGGGAGTTCATTCATCCATGGGGGGGCGCGAGTAGGCAAATGCACATTGCTTAAGTGGGATGTAACAGAAAGGGATAGCCAAGGCCCCTCTAGGCCTCCCTCTGGTGACCTGAAATGAGTTTATTTATTTATTTATTAGCTTTTGGTAACCGGGTAAGTGCGCTAGGCAACAATCCTGCCTATTTTCAGGCACGACCCGGGAGAGCACAAGACAGTGGTTACAGAGTACAGTAGTACATTGAACATCAAAGTTGTACATAAAAACAGTCAGGGTACACTCAAGACAGTAACTGCAAATTAACAAACATCAGGGTTCATTGCAGCAAAGTCATATACAGAGCAAAAGGGAGATGTAAGTAACACTAAACAGGGTCAGTACCGACAGCCTGCTGAGGGGAGAAGCAGATTAAAAGCATTTTAGGAGCATTTGCAGTGTCCAAGGGCATGTAGGTGGGAGAAGAGCGAGTTTTTAAAAACATGATGTGAAGCTGAATTTTTGACCTGAAGGGGGAGTGTGTTCCAGAATTTGGGAGCGTAGTGGGAGAATGCCTGTTCTGAGTTGGCCGCCTTGAACAAATTGCTTATACAAGGTAGTGTTTTACCCAATAGAACCTTCTTCCCTGGGATGCAAGTCTGGAATTTGACCCTTTTTCTTAATGACAGTCAATTTGCACATTCATACAGAGTACAGGTGTGAGTGCCACGCTCTGCATCCAGGGTGAGTCTGCAGGCTTTGTTGAGCGCAGTCTGAACCCTCTTGAGCGCTGTATCAGTTGCTGCCCCATAGACCACTAGTCCATAGTCACCAGTAGATATAATTAAACTGTGGACTGAGAGGTGAAGGGCCCCTGGAGAGAGATGTTGCCTGTGTCTGTACAGGACACCAATCTTGGTATTGACTGTCTTGACCAAAGAGTTAATATGGTGCGCAAATGTGAGGGTATATATTATGACCCCCAGATACTTGAACAAGTGAACTTGTTCCATCGGCTCACTACATGAGTTAGAGATGATGAGAGGGTGGTGCTTATTTTTGTTGTGGGGGCTGGACATAAGCATAGCCTTGCTCTTCTTGTAATTTAGTAGTAACTTATGACTACAGAACCAGTCCTTGAGTTTGGAGAAGGAGTTCTGCAGCTCCGATTGTGGGTAACCTGAGATGTGCTGCTGCTCAGGAGCACATCATTGTCTGCATATAGTATGAGTTTGGTGTTGCAGGCTGTGGGAAGGTCATTTACAAAGAGGCTGAAGAGTAGGGGCCCCAGTATTGATCCCTGGGGTACCCCTAATGATACCTCTCTTGTGCTGGTTACTATTTGTCCAATTTTGACACATTGATTTCTCTGTAAGAGGTAGTCTTGAAACCAACAAAGGGCACTGGGCACCACACCCATGTTTTACAGTTGGGTCAGTAACAGGGGGGTGGTTGAATGTATCAAAGGCTTTGGTGAGGTCAATAAAGACAGACCCCACAAGAATGTCCAGGAAAACTCAGGCAAGTGAGCTGCCACTTGCAGAACTGCAATTTCTCCTGCAGCTACGGTATTCTCAAAAGTGGAGCTGGTTTACAACTGGCTCCATGATTTGCAACAGCTTGCTGGTGGTGTTGCCATGAAAATACCCAGAGCTGCAGAAAAATGTCAGGGCTGGTGGGACGTGCCATAATGTCTTCCACAGCTGCTGTGGATGTGAATAGCAGTCTCCACAGCTACTGAGATTTTGGACGAAAACTAGAGTTGTGGTGGGGGACTTAGTCCCAAAAATGTTTGTTAATCCAGGCCAGTGTATGCAGGTCATTTGGGGCTTTGCAATGAAAGGAAGCAGTGTGCCAAACATTAGTCAGAAAGGAAGCGAGAGAGAGGGATAGAGAGCCAGAGCGAGAGAGACACCAATAAATTCAGCAGCAGCGTGCAGACCTTCACTGCATCTGGCATGCTTTCTGGTGGGAGACAGGCAGCATGAGCAGAATAAGTGATGGGACCCCAGTCATCCCTCCTACCCTTTTGACTTAAGATTTAATTTTTTTTATTTGTAAAATTATTTTGCTTGCCTACTTGGTGTTATAGCAAGCATCATGTGCCCCATACCATCCCACACATCCTTGTCTGATTGGGCAATAATTTTTTATCACTTGTGTTTTGTAACTTATGTGGCTGACCTTGTCCCCCCCCCCACCCCCGGGCATTGCAGTTTTTGGATATATCCTACAAGCTTCCACAACTAATAATTGCAGTCCAATGTTTTATTTTTTATTTTATAGAGCTGTTTGGTCCTGACTGCCACCTACTCCTGCCATGAAGTGCACCTGCCACCCCCAGCCCCTTCGTTACTCCCCCCATTGTCAGGTTGGTGGGGATACATACGATGCAGGATCCAAGAACCACAAGGGCCAGCACTAATGGCAGCTGTCCATGTGTGCAGGGCTGGTGCATGAATGGAGTTCTAGGTGTTTCTTGCTCCCGGAGAGATGGATAGAATGACCAGGAATTGGTTTCACTACAGTCATCAGACTACCAACACAAGTGTCACCCTCAGCAGGTGTTTTGGTGAAGGGACACTAAAAGTTCTTTAGATGGTTGGATGGAAACACCAAACAAGGAAAGGCGGGAGTTGTCCATTGAGTTTTGATGCCGAAAGGCTTTATTCAGACAACAGCAGTAGGACGACATGGTCACAAGGGAAGAGTGTTAGTAGTAGTAAAAGTGAACACTATGTAAATAAGATAAATCACTCTGTCTAAAGAGTCACTAAGTAAGGAGTTCTATGAGAGTCTACAAGGTGCATCTTGGTCTAAGGCCTCTATATTTAATGCTACCCTTAGCACTCTAGAGTATCTCAACGGGTTAACTGCTAGCCCAGAGGGCTCTTGCAGTACTGCAGAACACAGCAGGGTCACAGCACATTCAATAAGTAGTAACACATAAGAGTCCTCTTCTAGTAATGGTCTTCATGCACACAAGCTGGAGGTGAGGTGGAGCGGAAGAGAAAGGAAATGAGACAAGAGATCCTGGTTGAAGGACAAAACTGGAACTTTAGTACAGGCCTAGGTGAGGCCACTGGCATTGTGTGAGGTTTGTTTAACAGGCCATGAGTTAATCAGGATACCCTTGGGCTGCTGGGACAGAAGATAAAACGGAACAAGGTTCCAGCACAAACCCGCATGCTGGCTGACATGAATGGGATAACTGCAGGATTTACTTTCGGCACAAACCCTTGCAATGGACTGCCAGTACAAGCTGAGCTGAAGAGGATGTCTGGCACCAACCTGCCAGTGAGCTGCCAGGGACAAGACCAGCTGCTTTAGATTCTTCAGCACAAATCCTTCCAGTGGGCTGCCAGGACCCGATGAGCAGAAGAGGATGTCTGGCATCAACCTGCCAATGGGCTGCAAGGAACAAGACGAGCTGCTGGAGATTCTTCAGCACAAACCCATGCAGTGGGCTACCGGGACCAAATGAGCAGAAGAGGATGAATGCTGCTAGCAGGAATGAGAGAGCAAACAGGATAAAGCAGGGGACACCTATAAGATAGGAAAATAACAAATGGGGCATCAAAAGCTGAGTGAAGACATAGGATCCTGAAGTATCCAGAACAAAAACTAGGGAAAACAACAAATCTTCAGCCACAGATCGAACTGGGCTTAGATGAGACTGGGGTCCAGCGTCAAACAACAAGCGGGATATTGATTCAGTTCTTCCAGGCTGAGCATTCTTAGAGGGAAGATTATTTCGACCAGGACAATAGGTGCAGAAGCTGGAAGATAGTGGTGAAGACTGAAGCTGTAGGATCTTCTCTGCTGGATGCTGATGGATTCCAAATGAAATGCAACTGAAGTCAGAGGTACAGTCTTAGGCAGTTCTGAGTCGGCATACAGTACTTTTGGTTTGGTACAGTGGCAAAAGATTGAATCTGGATGCAGAGTTCCAAGGCAATCAGAGGTGGTTAGTACACTCAGAACCAGTTCGGGGTGAAATGTATTCTTTTTTTTCGAATTCTGTTTCTGCACCTACCTCAGGGAACTCTCTCCAGCTACCTCACTCACCATCAACTCTACCTCCCTGTCTGAAGCCTGCCCCAGGTCTGCTCCAGCCTCGCAAATTACCCGGCTCTGAACCTCCTGAGGTGGGGCAGCTAATGCCCTGGCGCTCTATCTACAATCTAATGCGCTGGACCGGAGTTGGCGGGGTGCCTCAGTTGAAGGTCTGACTGTGGGAGTGTGGTCATGGCACTGGAAGAGCCTTCACCTATCCCTGAGGCAGGAGATTTTTTCCCACTTGTTGTTGCCCCCTGTAGCTCGGACTTACAATGATGTCTGTGGCACTTACGTGCCTGACACCCACCGCAGCTCCACCCCTGCATCTGTTAGCACCGCGCATCCCATAATGCACCCCAACTACTGCCAGAGGCCGCTCAGGAGAGGCACAAATGCCAACACTCTCCCTGGGAAGGGAGAGCAGTCCTCTGGATGCTTGAACCCTTTCCTCCCGACTCCCGACGGCCCAAGTCCGTTCCAGAACCCGAGTCACCGGCATGGCACGAGGTGTGGTGTCCAGCGCCTCAATCCTCAGCATCACCAGGCCAGCATCTTTAGGGGAAATTTACCAGTTCTGGGGGGCAATTGCCAGTAAGAGAGGCAAATAACCAGTTTGGGGGTAATTAACCATTTTCAGGGGAGCAATTGCCAGTAGCAGGTGCAGATAACTAGTTTCTGGGTAACTGACCAGTTATAGGGGGCAATTGCCAGTAGAAGGGGCAGATAATCAGTTTTGGGGCAACTGACCAGTTCAAGGGCAGTTGCCAGTAACTAGGGCAAATAAGCAGTTCTGGGGCAACTGGCCAGTTCAAGGGGGCAATTGCCAATAGCAGAGGCAAATAATCAGTTTTGGGGCAATTAACCAGTTTCAAGGGGAGCAATTGCCAGCAGCAGGTGCAAACAACTAGTTTCTGGGCAATTTACCAGTTGTAGGGGGCAATTGCCAGTAGTAGGAGCTGAATTCACCTTACTTGTAGCTTGGAACTAGGGTGTGCCATGTACTTTATCCTTGCTGGGCTCTGAAATATACTGGGGTCTGCCTTGTTCCTTTAATTTCCCAGAGAGAATTTCCATTTAAAATACTGCTTCCCTAGGAGCTGCCCCTTTAGCTACTTATTTAGTCCAGTTAGGGCCTTACTGCCCTTAACTCTGCCCTTGCTCCACCTTAGCTCCACCTCAGGGAGCTCTTCCCATCAGTATTTATCACTTTTTTTTTCCCTCAACTTTCTTTTCGCTCCAGTCGCAGCTCGTGAAGACCTCTGTCAGGCATCAAGTTCTTGTCCTGCTCGCCTGAGTCCCCCTCCAGATTGTACCTCCTCTCTCCCCCACCTGCAGCTGGCACCCCCAGTTTAACCTACCTGGGGAGGGTAGCCTACACCTCTTGGGCTCCTTGTGACTCAGACTCCAGCTGCAAGTAGGCTCTCGGGGGAGGAGCTGGAAGGACATCCAAGGCAGAACCTGGCAGAGGGCATGGGGAACCAGTGCTGTCGCCTGCCCCATGAGCTGGGATTTTCCTGTGTTCTGTTCCGCCCCGCTTCCCAGTGTGTGCACGTTCCTGATGCTTGGCGCACGGCAACCCTGCCAGCGTCAGGCACGCTATTGTTACATGCAGCTTACGCTACTGTGGCGTCCCCAGTCTCCACCAGGGGCCACCGGAGTCCCGAGCTTCCCAACACCCTCCCCTGGGGACTGGAGAGTAGCCCAGTGGGCACCCGATCCAGCTCCTCCCCTGCCAATCCCTGGCTCCTAAGCTCGTTCCTGAACTCGGGTCGCCGGCGTGGCACGAGGTGTGGTGTCCAGTGCCTCAACCCTCAGCGCCACTGGGCCAGTGTGATATTTATCACTTTTACTAAGGGCTTCTATGATCTAGCCCCTCCCCTGTGTGTGTGTGTGTGTGTGTGTGTGTGTGTGCTACACCCGATTAATATTAAAATATTTAAATGAGCCCTCGGCCCACTGCCTCAGTGCTTGGATGTCTTTTCAGGTGTCAGCGTGGCTCAGTTGGTAGCACATCCGCCTCTGGACCAGAAGGTTGTGGGTTCTCGTCCCGCACTGGGATTGGACTTGCACCTAAAAATCGCTGGCATCTGAGTGCAGCATTGGGGGGTGCTGTACTGCTGGGGTGTGCCGTCCTTCGGATGAGATGTTAAAAACCGAGGTCCCTTCTGCCCATCCTGGTGGGTGTCCAGGTGGAAGTAAAAGAACCAAGGGCACTCTTCACAAAGAGTAGGGAACATTCCCGGTGTCCTGGCCAACATTCCCCTTCCCATAAACCGGTTCATGCAATTATCCAGGCTGTGTGTGGGTGATGATGTGCGATATGGCCGCCACCACACATTCAGTCACTTCACTACCAGTCTAGCATTGCTTGTAAAGCGCTTTGGATGTATGAAAAGCGCTATATAAATACTGATTCTTCTTCTTCTCCTTCTTTTCCTGGTGCCCTAGGCACTTTTAAACAATTTAAAACTTTTCTTGCAGAAGTTTAAATTCAGGTGGACAGCACTCTGTTGCTGATGCTGCTGCTGACTCACTGCCTCGGCCTGGGGAGAAGGATATTGGATCGGGAGGTGGGTGGTGCTTCTGGCAGAGGGAGGGCTCATAGCAAGGAGGCAGGCACTGCAGCAGATAACTGGGACCCTGCAGAGGGCTGATGCTCTTCCTCTTTCCAGGGATTCAGCTTTTCACTCACTGCCACTGAGGGATCAAAATTACTTTTTAAAATATAAATAAAACAGCATGTGGGGCAGAATAGAATCCACACCAAACAATAGACCACTTCTCTTCTTTCTTCGGGTGACCGCCGCACACAGGGGACCTGCTGGAGCTTCCAGACCTCTGCACAGGAGAACCACTGGTGGAGCAGAAGCCAAGGCACCCAGACAAGCATAGTAATGGCTTCAGCCCTTCAGGTAAGCCCTATTAGTCCCCTATCAACTTTCTGGCATCCTCACCCTCTCAGCACCAGCCAACAACTGCCAGAAAATGATCAGGGATTCAAACAGTTGACTTGGGGTTCCAGTTTCAGAACCCCGAGTCCGTGCCACAGCTACAGACTATTTTTTAAAACTGAACACCACACGTTGGGCAGGAGCAGCAGTCCCAGTGCGTGGGGGTTGGGAATCACCACTCATGCTGCCTGCTCAGAGTAGGGGTTCTCAGAACAGAGCAGGCAGCAGGGAAAGGAAAACTTTTTTTTTTTCTTATTTATTAGTGGCATCTCTACTGTACTGCCTGGATGGGAAGTGGGAAAACACACTAAAGGGGCCCCTGCACACTAACCCCCTCTCTCTCTGCCCACAGTGCCCGTGAGGGGCACTTATTTATTTAATTCTTTCTGTGGTGCCCCCATATTTTGGGGAACTAAGGCATGCACATAGGTATTTTTCCTTTGTGTTGCCCCATTGGTCCCGCCCTCCACCCCAGATATCCAGCAGTTTACTGCCTGTGCCTTGTTTGTAATTTTAACTTGCTGAATAAATAAATTACAGTCCTCTTGGGCTGTCAGACTGAATGTAAAAAATACATACAGCAGTACATATGATGTCATATACACCGTGCCCTCACTAGAAGGGTTTTTTTGCTTGATCTTTCTGTTATGGTTGCTGAGCTGTGTCCTCTGTTTTTAAAGAGATTCATCATTAAATAATATCACCATTGTCTTCAAACATCACCAAGGAATCAAACTTATTAGGAGATACCTGTTCCAGCTGTTCATCCTCTTCGCTTTTATGTTCCTGCCACTGTGCACTGAACTGATAAGAGAATCTGTTGAGACTGACTTTTAGGAAGATAAGGTGCTGTACATTTTCAGGAGTAAGCCTTGTGCAGCTATCAGAGACAACATTTCCAGCTGTGCTAAATTTTTATTAATTTATTTAGCTTTTGTTGACCACGTAGGTACACTAGACAAGTTATATGCCTATTTTCAGGTACGACCTGGGAGAGGACAATGAAAAATACCGGTTCAAACAAGGTACATATCAACAAGAGGGGCAATGTACAGAGTAACAGAAGAACAAGGTGAAGGCAGATAGTTTACAGGAAAAAAATTACTCACAGCAGTAATCTTCTTTCTTCCATAGGGTCCTTTAGTATCAGTAACTTTTTGCACTTAGCTGGCTAGGTGCAATTGCAGCGGAGGTGTGCCTTTAAGAGATTTTTTAAAGAGCGTAAGGCTAGCCATTCAAAAGACAGGAGGGGGAGTGACCTAAGTGAAAGCTGTTGACTGCTTCAGAATTTTGTTTAAAGGAAAAACAAGGGCAAATACCACAGAAAAGAATTAACAGGATTCAAAAAACATGCAAATGTCCAAAAGTGGAAATAGAAACAGCAACACGAGGTAAAAACCCATCAAAAACAAACACCAAATTTGGTAAAAGGTGACATAAGAGCCCTTCTACGACAGGTGAACCGAGGAGGAAGGGCGGGAGCTTACTGGTGCTAAAGGACCCCATGGAGGAAAGAAGATTACTGCGGTGATTAATTTTTTCTTCTTACACCAGGAGTCCTTTAGCATCAGTAACTTTTTGCAGACTACCAAGCAGTACCAAGTGGGAGGCGGGCAGAGAACCTACTTAAGAAAGAGGCTCTGCAGAACTGCTCTGCCAAATTTGGCATCAGATCTGGTCTGCACATCCAAACTGTAGTTTTCACAAAGGCATGCACAGATTTCCAGGTAGCTGCTTTGCAGGCATCCAGTAGGGGAATGTCCCTTGCTGCTGCAAGCGAGGCTGTAGTGCCCCTGGTGGAATGGGCCCTGAGCCCCATTGGAGGTTGTTGGCCAGCTTTCTCATAGCAGAATCTAATACAAGAGACCAACCAATGAGAAATAGTTCTCTTGGTAGCTGGTCTTCCTCTGCCTACATCCCCATAGGTGAGGAACAACTGAGTGGAAGAGCCTCTGGACTGTCTAGTATGCTCTAGGTAGTGAAAGATGGCTCTTTTGACATCCAAGCTGTGGAGCTTTTGCTCACCAGGAGTAGATGGCTCAGTAAAGAAGACAGGCAGAGTAATGGATTGATTCAAGTGAAACTCTGAAACCACCTTTGGCAGAAATTTCCTATTTGTCCTGAGCTCAACTTTATCGTTGTGAGGGATGATGTAATTCGGCTCAGTGGACAGGGCCTGTAGCTCTGGAATCCTCTTGGCAGACGTAATGACTACCAGGAAGATGGTCTTCCAAGTTACAAACTTGATGTGAGCCGTGGACATGGGCTCATGAATCCACCTTTCGAGCTTATCTATGCAAAGGTTCAAGCTCCAAGGAGGAACAGGCTCCTTGTTTGGAGGCTGGAGGTGCAAGAGGCCTTTGAAAAACTGTTTAAAAATGTCACGGGAAAAAACTGATTTCTACTTTACCACTGAAAGGTAGGCTGAAATTGCTGCCAGGTGTAGTTTGAGCGTAGATGGTTTCAAGCCTAATGTCTGTAGGTGTACCAGGTAGTCTAGCAGCTGAGGGTCTGAAGCGGATAGGGGTTCGACCTTTTCAGTTCTGCACCAGAGGGAAAACCTTTTCCATTTGGCTGCATAAGTCTTCTTAGTGTTTGTTTTTTTTAGCCATCCTCAGCATCTTAAGGACCTGTTCAGAGTACTGTGAAGTTGGAAACTCTAACTCCTCAAGAACCAGGCTTTGAGGTGAAGAGAGTGTACGTCTGGGTACTGCACTCCTGTCTGAGGAAGGGTCAGCAGGGAGTGAGTTGGAGGCAGGTGAATGGGCCTGTTGCAGGTCATTTAGAGAAGAAGAGAGTACCAGGCTTGCCTGGGCCAGTCCGGAGCCACTAGGATCAACAGAAACCATTGAAAATATACACCCACGATAACATTAGGCTTTAAAGTAAATAATGCATGTGGTAAAAATAAAGTCTAAATAGTACCGTCGCACTAAAAATAAAAAATTTGCGAAGCGCTAATGAAAAAGTAAAAGTTGTCAGCACACTAAAGGAAAAAATTTAGGAGGAAAACTTTACCCAGATAAGCACTAGGAGGCTGTCAACAAGGAAAGTTTGGAGACAGCTCAGAATCAATATGTTCAGTCCAGCGGGGAAAAAATTCTGAAGCAGTCAACAGCTTTCACTCAGTTCATCCCCCCTCCTGTCTTTTGATTGGTTAGCCCTACACTCTTTAAAAAATCTCTTAAAGGCACACCTCCGGGGCAACTGCACCTAGCCAGCTAAGTGCAAAAAGTTACTGATGCTAAAGGACTCCTGGGGTAAGAATAAATATACAGTCATGGTAAACATTAGTGGGAGGGCAACTAAGAAGCTTAATAACAAAGGCAGATAATGTAGGCACAATGTTTTTCTTTTTCAGCCACTACTCAAAAGGGTTATCAGAAATATTAATGAGTGGGTTTTTGTAAATAGGCATTAACAGCATCAGACAAAGACAAAGACACAGAAGGTGGCTCCACGAGACACACATTTAAATTAACAGTTTACATGAATTTTGACCAAACAGTGTGAGAGTTATCTGTGTGCTTTTCAGAATGACATGCCTTTTTCAAGGGCAGTGAAAAAGGACTTCGTGCAGGACTGTCTAATGTTGATGAAGTAGTGCACTGTGGCACTAAATGGAAATTGCTGCCACCACCAATAGATGTTGCATCTTCAGATGCAGCATCCACATCACGTGATTCACTTGTATTGTTAAATGCAGTTCCTTTTTTTCTGGGCAATTGCTGAAATCAGCATGTTTTTGTATCTGAGAAAAGAGTCACCAAGATCTGAAGGAGGAAGCTATTGTAACTTAAACTGAGGGTAAAGAAGAGTGGAAAGAAAATATTTTTTTGTCTGTCATGATATTGTGAAGTCTTCTGCAATTTTGGAATTGCTGTATCACTTGGTCTGTAAGGAATACACCAGACTTGTCTCCTTTTTGGTCAAAACCTTTACACAGCCTCCCGAGTTCCTTGTTCAAACAAATGTATGATGGGAAGGGAATAACCTGGTTTAGAATTGCATTGTCTTTGCTAATCTATTGAGTTGCTTCCTCAAAGGGAGTGAAGAGCAATGTAAGATGCTCCATGAGGCCCCGCTGCAATAAATTCAGCAAACCATCTGCTACTCTGTGCTCCACAGTATATTCATGGACTGCCTTTTTTGTGTGAGAAGTCTCTTACACATGTAAAACACGAGTTCCATCTTATTGCAGTATCTTGTTTTAGTTGCTGTATTGGCAAGACACTTTTTTTCTGGAGGTCAGCCAAGATACCACATGATTTTATAGAGTGACTAAAATGGCCACAGATTTTCTACGTAGCACCCACTGGTGTTGATTGTAATGTGGTCACTGGAAAAGAAAGCTTGTACTAACAGATTTAATGAGTGTGCAAAGCATAGAATGTGAGTAAAATCACCATGTGTCAATGCACTAACAATGCTGACGCCATTGCCTGAAACCACAAATTCAGTAGCGAGTCCCAGGGGCTCTAACCACGCAAACATTTTGTCACACTACTCTTCCAAAATATTGTCAGCGGTGTGATGCTTACCAAACAATGGTAATGCAAAGAGCTGCCATTCTTTGTCTTCCTTCCTGTATGCTGCTACTTGTGGTGGTATTTGAAGACAACAGTGACACCCATTGTGCTGTGCTGCACATATAATCAGTGGTTTGAGAACTCGTCCGCATATGTGGTCAGGTGCACAGAACCACATTCACTCTCTTGAAGAGCCAGTTTTATTTTACTTTGCATACATGTGTACATTTTGGGAACAGCCACAGTCACAAAATATTTATGGCTTGGTATGTTGGAAAGTGGAGCAAAATATTTTAAAATGGCTCTAAAACCTTCATTCTCCACCAGAGAAGATGGTTGCAGGTCCTTTGCAATAAATTCAGCCATTTTATTTTTTATTTTATTTAAACATTTGGTAACTGGGAAAGGCACGTTGAGCCAGGGCTTGATTCCAGGTGTGACCCGGGGGGTAGGGGGAAGGGGAATACAAACATAAAATTCACACAGTAGACTTAAATACATAAAATGTGCATGAACAGATACAATTGTGGTGTAAATCTGTATATAAAAGGTATGAGAGAATAGTACATAGTGAATACAACCAAGCATAGTACATACAATTCATAATCCATGTGACGAGAGAAAAAAAAAAACAACAAGAGTAAGTACACCACAAAGTGAGCAATGACAATATGTGCTTAGGAGGACAGAAGTCTGGACAGTGAGTAGAGTTAATCTCAATTTTGACAGGCAAGAGGATGGTGGAATGAGGCATACTTGCTGCCTGCAGGCAGTGTGAGAGGAGGAGTTCCTGATAGTAGTGGCGAGATTAGTCCATAAGTAGGGGAGCCAGTAAGAGAAAGCAGCTTTGCCCACCGAGGATGGGCGGGAGAGGGTGAAGGATCTCTCATTTCTATGTCTCAGCTTATAAGGGGAGTAAGATACTGGGGAGAGACATTCTGATAGGTAGGAGGGAAGCATGCCGAACCAAAATTTAGATATGAGATTGAGGGAGTGAATATAGCATCTGTGGGACCGGGGGAGGGGGTAGTCCTAGGATGGAGTACAGATCACAGTGTGGGTGCAAGGGGAGTAGTTTGTAGCAAAGCGGCAGAAAGCATTCAGGAGGATATCCAACCTGGACAGGTAGGTTGCTGGAGCAGAGCAGTAAACCACATCAGCATAATCAAAGATGGGGGGGTCATTTTCGAGAGGATTTCGAGTCTGGCAGGTAGTGGGAGAGAGACTCTGTTCCGATAAAGCATGCCTACTTTGGGGCATAGTTTGGTGGTGATAGCTTCGAAGTGAGATGAGATGGATAGTTGGGGATCCAACCAAATGCCCAGGTATTTGTATTTTGTGACCTGGTCTAAAGGGGAACCATCCAGTGAAGTGATGGAGGGGGGAGGGGAGGTATGACTAAGTTTCTACGCAGAGGCAAAAACCATGGATACGGTTTTGGTAGTGTTTAGTTTTAATTTGGTTTTGTCTGAACCAATGCTGTATGTTGTTGAAGTCATTTTGAAGGTTAACATGGACTTCATGCAGACAGGGCCAGAGGTGATGAGGATAGTATCATCTGCATACATGTGTATGCTAGATTTTGTACAGGAGGAAGGAAGGTTGTTTATGAAGAGGGAGAAGAGGATGGGGTCTAGAACAGAGCCTTGTGGTACACCTGCTAGGATAGGGAGGGGGGATGTAAGATTGGCAATTTTGACAGATAGTAGTCTGTTGGATAGATAGGATTTAAACCATTGTACAGTAATGGGGGTGAGTGCTGCTGATTCGAGTTTCTGCAGGAGGAGATGGTGGGATATGGAATCAAAGGCCTTAGCCAGATCAACAAACACTGTGGCTGTTAGATAGCCTTGATCAGAGGCTGAGCAGATGTGATTAGTTACACATAGGAGAGAGAAGGTTGTGGAATGGTGTTTTTGAAAGCATGACTGATGTGGGGGGGAGGATATTGTTTGCCGCGAGGTATTCAGACAGCCTGGTGTGGGCCAGGGACTCTTGAAGTTTAGCTAGAGCAGGGAGCAGTGAAACAGGTTTATAACTTCCTGGCATAGAGGGTTCCTTGCCTTTGTGAAGGGGGGTATGATACAGGCTGTTTTCCATGCCTGTGGGACAGTCCCTGAGGAAACAGAGATTTAGGAAATGGGTAAGAGGCTTGGTGACAGCAGGGGCTGAGATCAGCAGGTGTAAAGGGTGTATCCGATCAGGGCTAGATCTGGAGGTGTTTAGTGAGAGGAGAGCGGTGAGGACCTCTTGTTAAGAAGTGGGAGAGAAACTGAAATTATTTTTGTTGGGAGGTGAAGAGGGGGCAGAGAATGATGGTGGGGAACCTTGTGGAATGGCACAGGATGTGAAGAATTTGTTGAGCATTTCAGTGGTGTGGGCAAGGTCAGTAAGAGCCAGGCCATGTTGTTTAAAGACAGGGGTACTGGGCTGGGTGGGAAGATCAAGAAGAGTGTGTATAACTTTCCAGAAGGTTGAGGGTCACACAAGGGATAGCTGTGACCTGAAGTAAATAGCCTTTGTCTGTCTTATGGCCTTGGTGCATGCATTACAGAGGGTGTTGTACGCATATCTGTTCTGTGGGTTAGGGTGGGCTTTGAAAACAGACCAGGCTTTGTCCCTGGCCTTGCATTTGGCTAGGACGGGGGCAGAGATCCAAAAGTGGTGATGCTTATTGACCCTGAACTTTTTCAGAGGGGCGTGGGAATCCCAGATTTTTGTGACTCTGTGCAGGAAGCTGGAGACAGCAGTGTTGACATCAGGGGCTGAATACACCTATTGCCAATCACCAAGTGGAGGCTGATGAGCAGGGCTTCTGTGTCGAGCATGTTTAGGGGCCTATATTTATGTACTTGGGGGCAGATTTGGGCATGTGTGTCTTCCTGATGCAGTGTGTAATGCAGTGATCGCTTACTGCGTTAGCGAGGATGCCAGAAAAAGTTACTCTGTGTGAGTGAGAAGTGAGACTCCAGTCTATTAGGGAATGGTTCTGGGAGTGTGGGTTGTAGTGAGTTGGTTCAGTGAGCAGTTGGTTAAGATTAAGGTCTTCAATTTTGGAAGTGTGGGCCTTGCAGGAGGGGGCCAACCAGTCCAGACTGAAGTCACCCAATAAAGCCAGTTTGCTATTTGAGGCTAGGCCAGGCAGAGACGCTAGGGTAGAGATGAGAGTCGTAGGCAAGATGGAGGGAGGTATTGACCATGCCTACAAATAATGGGAGTGAGGTGGGTAGGGAAAGTTGCACCAACAGGATTTTGTGGGACTCAGGGCAAGTTCTCCTGAACATGACTGGACATTTGAGGGTCTGGTTTGTGTAAATGGCTATGAAACCTCCTCTTTTGCCATGGTCCTGCCTGAGTAGGGTGTAGTTTGGGAGAGTAACGGAGAAGTCAGAGGTCTTTGTGGAGAGCCATGTCTCTGACAGGCACAGGATGTCAGGAGAGTGAACGGACATCCAGCATGTTAGTCGGTCAAGCTTGGGCTGGAGACTCCTGACATTGATGTGAGTAATGGATAGGCCTTTGTGGGAGTTTAGTGGTTGTGGAGCATACTGGGGTCAGGCTCGATGTCACCCACAAGGAGAAGGATTAGGAGGATGAAGGAATATGTGACAAGGAGCTTATATCTCCTAGTGTGAAGGAAGGCTTTTGGAGTCAGTCTGGCAGCCCTGATTAGGGACACAAAAGTTACCAACTGGGAGGAAGGATGCCGGGGCTGATGAAGAGGGAAAGGAGAGACAGGCTGTGGGGGAGGTGGAGGATAGGAGGTGATAGCATAAATATGGGAGTAGGTATAAGATGCAGGAAGGTCAATCTTAGATAAGACAGTGGAACTGATGGGGGAAGAGGAAGGGAAGGAGAGGGAGGGAAAGAAGGAGAAGGAGAGGAGAAAGTGGGAGTATCTGCACAGTCAGGGATTTATTGAAGAGTGGGAGATGCAGGCTGTGATTGAGGTTTGAGAAGAACAGTTTGGGAAGGGGAAAAACAGACTCAGCACTAGGGACTATATAAGTTCTATGGATAGAGAGGAAAGGCCACTTGATCTGCAGGTTAGGATCTAATAGCAATGTGTTAAAAGAGAGCTGTAGCAGTAGCAACAGTGGTGTTGAAATGAGGAAAAGAATGCAGGGGGCCCAAGGACAGCTGTGCTGCGAGTGGATAGTCAGAACTGTTGGGCGGAGTTCAGGGAAGAAAGAGCATTTAAAGATAGGCAGGGGAGGGCGGATGGGTGGGAGAAAATTCAAGCTAAGTTGCAAGCTCTACTAGTCTCTAAAAGCCCCAAAATTAGCTTAAAATTTGCCAGGTTTGGCAGAACAAGCAACAGCCAATGGTGCTGTAGGAGAAGTGGCTCCAGCTAATCAGAGGCAGTGTGTATCTGTAGGCTAGCCAAGTGAAGCACCAGTTGATGGTCCGGGAAAGAGAAGAAGGAAGCAGCTGGTGTACTTGGTGAAGTTCGAGCCGGGCAGGGAGCAGTGGCGACTGGCACCTCGGCAGAGTGAGCCACGGAGCATGGTTCCCAGTCAGGGGAGATCTCTGGTGAAGTTCAAGCTGGGCAGGGAGCAGTGGCAGCCAGTGGCTTGGGAGAGTGAGCCTCAGAGCCTGGTGCCCAGTCAGGGGCGATCCCTTTTTATTAACCGATTAATTTTTAATGTGACTTGATGTGATCTACTGTAGGGATTTTTTTGTTTAAGCATGGCAGTAATGGTCTACTGTTTAGTTTGTGAAGGGCGGCAAAACTTCCCCCCTTCAGCCTGTCTCTTCTCCTCCTCCCTCCTCATCAGCCCTGGCATCCTTCCTCCCCAGTTGGTAACTTTCGTGTCCCTGCAGTAGCGAAGCTATAGCAGGTCCATATACTTTTGTCAGTGAAGTAAATATGTTTTTTTTCTGCCATGTCTCAGTCTCTTCACCATCACTATTGTCTGTAGGATTATTTTCATCACATATTTTTCCCTTGCTCAGGACTGATGTCTAGCCAAATGGTTGGACATGCCTCTTTGAAAATGCCTTTTTAGTGCAATGTTGTCCTGAACTGGCCCCTCACTTCCCCCTGCTAATTTTCTGATGACAAAGTGCAGACAGAAGAACATTAATCTTTGGAACTAACATGAAAATAGCTCCACACAACTGAGGTGGAATGTTTTGTCATCATGCCAGGAACTGCAGCAATTTTGGTGGCAGTTGTTTCTGACCCTGATTCATTCACACTGCTGTCTTCAGAAGAGCGACCATTATTATTGCTTGTTTTCCCACTACTGGCTGTGACCAGTGGTGATGTTTGTGTAACCCCCCCCCACTGGCCCCCCTTGTTTAACTAGCAGGGCTGCTCCTCTCACCACAAAGCATCTAGGGGTAACAGAGAGGGGTGGGGGTTTACGTAAGCAAAACCATACACATTTTACTCTTTTGGAAAGGAGAAACGTGACCACCATTAGACTCGGTGGACCAGACTGTTATACAAAAAACAGTCAACCAAGTGTGCCAACTACCTGGCTCACACATGGTGGAACCATTTACCATGGCCATCAATCCAGGTCATTGGGAGAAAACTGTTTACTCAAAGTCATGTTAGGTTTACACTTCCGGTCAGGGGCACCCAAGTAAATCCACACACATGGAAGCAATAACAATACTGTCCTAACCAGGCTGGGATTCTGAAGTGTGGCTTTTATTCACATAACAGAGTAGGAATAATCACTAAGTGAAGATGGACCCCCAGAGGGTTACACATACTGGTCTTGCAGATTTCTCCGGTGCACAGAAATTCCTGACATTCCCATTTAGCATAGGTGAAAACATAAAACAGTGAACTCTCTGGTTCTGAAATTGAAGGCTGGCACAACTGCCTGAACTAGTACTATACCCATTTCCCCACAGGGATGGAAGTGGTACTTACGACCACACTGAGCACATCTAGGCTCAAAATCTTCCAGCACCCACTATACTGAGTTGAACTGAAGAAGAGAGAATCCAAACCCACATCTTGGGGTAATTATTTTCATCAGGCACTGGCCAAATGCACTGAATGAAAATGTACTGGTGCCCAAACTGAACCCAGAGAAGTAAACTGGTTATTCCAGATTGGGAGGGGAGGTCTCCCATCTTTTGCTTCCAAATTTATATTTGGCCATTCATCTGGTTAATAACACCCTCACAGAAGAAACTTGTAGATGCTATCTTGAAATATTTTTAACACTTAATATACTGCATGACACACCTCTGGTTGTCCAACTAAAAGTTCTGTACTTGGACGGTCCCATCCTTGGACTCCAATGTAGGCAGAAACTTTAAATTACACTGGGTGGATTTCACCCTGGTTTGCAGATGCCCCTGGCTTTCACACAACAAAAAGTTTGTACTCACAACCCAATTTGGAAAGTATCCACGGTGGCTTCTACAGAAGGAAAATGGATACAGGGGGTTGCCCTGAATCCTGGAGTTTAACCACATCCCTCCTGGGATGGGGTACTGGGAAACCAGAAACCCAAAGTCTCCACCACTTCAAAGGCTATCTTATTTTGTTCTTCTCTAGTGTGAGAACAACCAACCTCAAAGTAAAACACTAAATTTTTAGTATTCACTAAAAATACCACCAACAGCTTAATCTGATTCAAATTCTATTGCCTACCATCTATACTCCCCCCCCCCCCCGGTCGCCCCTGAAAAAGGGATTTCTAGGCCCAGTGGGCTTACCGGGTCAACAAAATTCAACAAACAAACAAACAAACAAACAAAACAAAGGGCAACTGTATGTCAGAGTTGGGTGAGGAGCTGCCCAGCAGCTGTAGCCTCCTCCTGGAACTCATACTGAAGACTGACCCCTAACTCTAACTGAACATTCCAATTGACTCTCCAAGCCAGCTGGACAAATGTGGCTTGTGCTGCTGTGAAAGTTCCATAGTGACATCACCACTCCAGCTCAGCTGAGACTGAAAAAACAGAGTGTGACAGTGTGAAACCCATTTACCTGGCATTTCACAAGCTGCCATCCCTGCCTGCCACTGATCTAACTGGGATTCTAGTAACCCCGGGGAACGAGGGGGTTATACTTGCTGTATGTGGTTTTTTCCTTTTTGAGTAGGGGAACTCAGGTGGCATCCTCTACCTTATCAGTATCACATTCTGATTCATCACCTTTGGAAGAGCAAAACTGTGATACATCATGATTTTGTTTTTGCACATTTACAACCTCTTCTTCATCAGAGACGCTGCTTTCTGATGAAGGAGTCTAATATGCATGTGTAGCATATCATGAAGTGCCATGTCTAGTGGTACTAGATAGATATTTTTCCTTAATCATTGACTTTCTAGGTCTAAGTGTTTTGGCTACCTGTTTTGTGTTTTACTTTTATCTGATTTTTCTGGCAGTGCTGACAGTGCTGCACTACATTGATCAGAGGATTTACCAACATTCTATTCTTTTTCTGGTTGTATTGCTTCATGGTTTTCTGGTTGTGCTGCTTCATTTTCATTAATTGTAATAATTATATCTTCAGCAGTGAATTTCTCTTTTTTTTCTGAATTTGTTTTGTGAAATATTGTGATTGTTATGTGTATCAATTTCAGCCATACTGCTGGTGTTGTCCACATGTTCCATTTCCATAAAAGACTGATTCTGAATCCATTTTTTTGGGTACAACTTAATTGATTACTGAGCAGTATTAATTCAGACACAGAGATGGGCAACACAGAGTCTGAAACGTGACCTCCTTCACAGTCTGTATGGCACTAGTACCTAGTAGTAGTTCAGGCACAGAGATGGGCAACACAGAGTTTACAGCAGTATGATCTTTTAAGGCAGCACAGAGATGGGCAACATGTGGGTGACACCCCCCTTCAAAATCTGTATGGCACAATAAACCTTCCCAAAAAAATTACAGAGACACTATGACCCTCAGACAGAGTCCTCTTGTCTTGTCTGACTCTGCTCCCCTTAATATTTTCTTCTTTTTTTTCTGCACTCTGCTGTTGTCTGCTGTTGAATTCATTGGTCTCTCTCTCTCTCTCTCTGACTAATGAAAAATGTGTGTTTCAATTTTTTACTGTGGAGTCTGTAACATCTACACTCTGCTGTTGTCTGCTCTGCACTCTGCTCTTGTCTGCTGTTGAATTAGTTGAATTCATTGGTCTCTCTTTCTACTGTCTCTCTAACAAATTCATTTTTTTTTATACAGAGTACTCTGCTGCAGCATTTGCACTCTACTGTTGTCTGCTGTTGAATGTGTTGGTATCTCTATTCTCCCTTCTTTCTCTCTTTCTGACTAAGGAAAGAAGAAATTGAAAAATGTTTCATTTTAGCTGTTTTATTTTTTTTTTTTCTGGGGATCTCTCTGCAAACACACAGAACTGTCTCCTTTCAATGCAATGCTCCACATGTACTCGACACACTGTTTCCTAGGAATGTCCTGTGGTGGCTGACACACAGGATTGGCTAGAACATGAGTCAATCACAGAACAGAGACCCTCACTGGTTGACTCCCTTCAGTGCCCCAGTATCACAAGTGTTGGTCATGTGATGGTCCAGGAACTCGGGAATATTTGTTAGCGACTGAAAAAAAAAAAGCTTTTTTTTTTAAATTTTTGCACTCTGCCCTGCCTTGTTTAGTGACTTACATGCAGTACTGGTAAAGAGATTGTTATTTCTGGACTGGAGTACACTTCAGAACTGGGGTAACTCGGGTCAAGCCATGAAAGGCTCAGTTTTCTCAGTCAGACCTGAGTCGGCCCAGTTTGGGGGGTTCAGAAGTGTGGCAGAGCCAGTTTGACCATCCCTGTAAGTAACTGAAACAACTAGTTATAGGACCCTTGCCCTTTTTCATTACTGACGGTCTGGTCCAGCTTTGGCTGGCAGATCTCACGGACAATATCTCCTCAGCAGTTGGCTCAGGAAACTATTTGTAACCTGGAGGCAGGAAGTGGTGCAGCAGTCCTGCAGCACTCTAGGTGGATAGCAGGGGTGGGTTATTATGTATATGTCTTAGTCCTTCTGGAATGCTCTTCCTCCCTGGGAGTTTTTTTTTCCCTGTCTCAGTCCTTTCTGCCACTGCAGAGTCAGCTTGTCTAAACATTATAAACCACTAATATAATTTCAGCCGATCAGCAAACAGAGAAAAATGTACATCTTATCCTGTGTATAGTGTGCTCTCATGTGGGAGTGTTAGGGGACAGCGCGCCACTTCAGTGCTGGCGGAGGACAGCATAAGTGAATTTAAAAGAAAGTCTCTAAACCTATTATAAATCATGTGAGCTAAACTCAAGTGATGTATAATAAGTTAATAGGGCCTCAAAGGGGTGTCTCTTATGGTATATTATTGCTCAAGAGAATGCTCCTGACCAATCAGAGAGCTCCTTTCCTCTGCGTGTGAGACACTCTTATTCTGTGAAGAGTGTCTCATGTGCAGTTGCCCTGGAAACAGACATTGTACATTATTGATTGAGTTTGATCAATAATGTATAAATACCACTGTCAAGACCACTCTTATGGTTGTAAGAGTGGTCTCACAAGCATTCTTAGGATATCATAACTGTTCACCTTCATTCGCAGTTATCATACATTAAAAATGCAAGTGAAATCACTTTTATTTATTTATCATAATTCAGAAAGTACCTTTGAGCTGGAAACTCATTTACAAAGGTCCCATGTCAAACATTGGGGGACAATACAAACATAAAGTGGTACAGATTAAATACAAATACTAGTTTAGAATAAACCAAGCTCAGTACAATTTAGACATATGAGGTAATCAAGAGCTCAAGTGCAAAAAATCACAGTACGTTGGGACTTCGTAGAGAAGTTGGGTGCTAGCAAGTAGACAAGTAAAATAAAACAATATAACAATCGCTGCATCAAACAAGAGGAGAAATATCAGTATGAAGGTTGAGCAAGATGACGTACAAGTGCTGAGAAGTAGGCAGTCAGATGGCTTTGTCAGTGTTGGGTCAAGAAGAGGGGAAGGGGGAGGCAGGAAGGCCACTACCTGAGATAGATTAGTATGAATAAGAGTAAGCTCTAAAAAGGGCAGTTTCATGTACTTTGTTCTATGAAGTACTGCCTAAGTATCTGTTTGAAGATACCAAGCTTTGTTTCAGCCAGGAGGTTGCTGTCAAGAGAGTTGAGCCAGATGGGGGCACGGTATTCAAAGGATCTTTGTCCTTGAGTGGTCTGGCAAAATGGGACCTTGTAGGGTTGGCATTTAGCGCCTCTGGTATTGTGGAGGGGGGGTTTAGTGTGGGTTATAAGGTTCTTGATACTTAGGGGGGGCAGTCCTAAAGCAGTGTTTTTAGCTACTAAGCATGTCTGGTACTTTAGTCTACCTTTGAAAGGTAGTGAACTGGTTTGGACATACATGTCGCATGTGTGCATTAACTGGTGTGACCCAGTGAGTAGTCAGCATGCTTTGTTCAGGGCTGTGGAGACTCTTTTTAAAGTGGTGTTGTAGGCAGCTCCATAAACTACCAGACCATAATCGATAGTGGATAGGATCAAACTATTTATTACTTGTTTGAGAACCTCAGTCATAAAACACTGTGTCTGTGCAGAAGCCCGATCTTGGTACTGACCACCTTAGCAACATGATCAATGTGGGTTGCAAAAGTTAAGGCACTATCAAGTGTGACCCTAAGGTATTTGAAAGCACTTATTATATCTAAGGGGGTGTTTAGGTTATTGCAAATGGTGAGTTGGTAGGATCTGATTTTATTAAGTGAAATTTCAAAGGTCATAATCTTTGTTTTTTTTATAGTTCAGGAGTAGTTTGTGCTGCTGAAACCAGGACTCAACCAAGGTAAAAGTCACCTGCAGTTGTTTCTGTAGTAGTGCAGGGTCCAAGTTGTTGGTGAATAGTACCACATCATCTGCATATAAAAGAACATTTTCATTGCAGACAAAGGGAAGGTGGTTGAAAAAGAGGCTGAACTGTAGGGGACCCAGGATGGAGCCTTGAGGGACCACTGTGCTTACTATCAGGCTGTCTGAAAGTAATCCATCGATTTTCACTTGCTGTGAACAGTCACTGAGGTACTGTAGCTGCTGAACTAATTAACAGCCTCAGTAGAGCGTCCTGTGATGGACAGCTGTTCTAGTAGTAGTCTGTGATTCACCGTGTCAGATGCTTTGGTGGGGTCTATAAATACTGCACCTACCAGCTCACCATGATCCATAGCCTTGTGTATATAGCCTGTGAATTCAACCAGGGCAGTGGTGGTGCTATGTGACTTTTGAAAGCCGTGCTATTGGGGACACTGAATATGATATTAGTCGAGATATTCCCCTAATTGGTCAGATGTAATCCTTTCCAGGGCTTTGGAGAGAGGTGGGAGAATGGAGATGGGGCAATAATTAGAGTGTGTAGTCCTGTCCCCACTTTTTTAGGATTGGAATGACTGTGGCAGCCTTCCATAACTGGGGAAAGTGGATGTTCTTAAGGATAGGTTGAGAATTTTTGTTAGGGGGAGATTAGTACATTTAAGGAGAGGGCAAGTAGTTTGAGGTCAAGGGTGTCATTGCTAAGTCACGACTTCCCTGTAGCTCTAGTTATATACCTTTTTGCTTCTTTTTTGGAAATAACTCAGAGGTAGAATGGAGGGGTGCCTGGTGGAAGTCTCTCCATGTGGACACTGTTATTGCTGGGGGTACCACTTCCACTGGTAATGCTAGTAGAATCATTTTGGTAATCGGGGAGAGTGTGCTGCCAAGGTCGGTGAAAGCAGTATTAAAGGTGTCTGCAATAGTTTTAGGGTCCTGGGTGATTACACTATTTACTTGCAGCACAGTTGGCAAAGTTTTGTTTTCTTTTCCTGTAAGGGCCTTCAGATTATCCCAGAACCTCCTTCCACCACCCCAAGAATTTGAGAGTTTTTCTTGGAAGTGGTGCCTTTTTGCAGTCCGGATTGCCTGTGTGCGGGCATTTCTAGCTTGCTTGTATCTTTGTTTGCCAGTTGAATTGCCAATCACTCGGACCCAATGCCAGAGATTGTCCCTTTTCCTCATTTGGTTAATTTGGGAGGGCCAGAGCCAGAGTTTTAGTGCCTTAAGCTTCTTTTCTTTCAGAGGGGCCTAAATGTCACAGGAGGCATTAAAATTCTTAATGAGGTGGTCAAGGGCATTAGTCAGTATTGTCCATGGTATCTATGCCAGACCAATCTTGATGTATAAGGTGTTGTTTCAGGTGTTCAAGCTGCCCCTTTTAAGGACACACCCAGTGCTAGTTTTGGCAGGTGGTTTTTGGGGCTTTGTTAGACCATACACACATGACTGGAGAATGGTCACTGATGCTATCTGAGAGGACTGAGATGCTCAAGATTCTTTCTGCATGGTTAGTGAGCAGCCAGTCTAGGAGTGAATGGTTTCCTGTCTGATAGTTTAACCTGATTGGAGCGTCAATCTGCATTATATTATGCCCCAGCACCCAGCACTTACAATCAGTCTTTGCACCCCTAGCACCTTACCTGTCATAGTCCCTCGACAAGGCCCCCTGGCTGCACTGTCTCTCGCCCTCGCCCACCTCCCCTCGATCTCCACTCCTGCCCCTGCCCCAACCACCTCCCATACTCCCCTCACCCCTGCACCTTCTCCCCCGATCTCCTACCCTCACTTCCCCAACCCCCTTCCCTTGTCTTGCTCATAGCTCAAGTCTTTGTGCTGGTTATTACATGTCTGTAAGTCAATGACTATATGTAACTAAAAATGATGACTGTTGCACATGCTGACGTGGAACCTTTGTAAAGAGCCTCGGCTCAAAGGTATTGTAATCCTTGATTGAAATAAATAAATAAATAAATATCGATAGAGGACAGCCAGTCTTTGTATGCGGCTGCTTCAGCAGACAGCCAGTTGATATTGAAATTGCCCGCCATTATAACTTTGGAGGTAGGGTGTAGATTTAGATTTTACTAAGTAGTCCAGGATTTCTTGGAAACCTTTGGGCTGTTCTTTAGGGGTAATGTAAACAGAGGCAATAATGAGACGCTTGTTGTCGCCAGGTAGCAATTTGACTCCTAAGGTTTGGATGCTGTTGCCTGTGCCCAGGATGGTGAGAGCATGCCCTTGTAGATTGTCCCTGATATAGATTGCACACCTCCCCAGGCTTACTAATCCCATCCTGCCTGAAGATAGTGTAACCATCCAGCGCCATAGTACTATCAGGGATTTTGGGAGTGAACCACGTTTCGATTATTGATAATGCATCCGGTGTGTGCTGTGCAGTCCATACTTGGACCAAGTCCAGTTTAGAAACAAGGCTACAGATGTTAATTGAGACCACCGTGAGGGAGCCTTGCCTCTTGTTAATTCCCATGATAGGCTGGCTAGGGCCTGGGTTGGGGTGTACATTGCCTGATATTAGCTGTAACAACAAGTGATTCTCAGGAGTTGGTGCTTTAGTTTTAGTCGAGACCTACTGTGTCTTTTGCTGACCCTTATTACCTTTGATTTTTGGCTGATGATATTATGCCAGAGAATTGGTGTGGGAAGGTGACGATAATGTTTAGTGAGTAAGGAGAATGTACCCTCTCTAGTCAGTGGCTGGCATGTGTTGTCCAGGAGGCCTGGGATGGTTATGTAAGAGTGGTTTCGGAGTTGCTATTAACATACAGGAGACTCCTTTTGTGAAGTTTGGGCAGACAGAACCATTCAGTTTCTCTTTGTGGTCCCCTCGACAACCATCATGCTCAGTGTCTTATACCATATGAGACATCTCTCACAGGCCCTATTAACTTATAGTAGGGTGCTTACAAGGCAATATAACCCTCTCTGTAGGAAACAACTGCTTCAATTGATAGCTTCGGACTCCACCCCACTTGGGCTTTGGAACATGGTGGTCTGATTAGGCTGAGTGCAACTCAAGGCAATCCACACCTACCTGGTTAGGATGCTGTCTGCACTTCTGGCTACAACTGTTACTGGAGAATCTGCATGCTAGCAGGATCATACACTAAAAGAGAACCCTGGCTTGGGGTTTTCCTGGTGCTGAGAATTACAGGCAGTGGTATTGCCTCACAATAATGTCCCAAAGAGGCATTCTAGATTTCTTTTGGCAAAGTCACTTCTCTCTCTTGGAGTTCCCAGTCAGGAAGCTCCTCTCTCTCAACCTCCTTCAAGGCAGATCTGAAGATTCCCAACAGTGCTTTATTGTTCACACGTGCAGCTTCGGCTTCTTATGGGCTGGTACACACTTTCTGGGAGGGCTTTATGCATGCTACATTAAAAGAATGCTGTAAACAATATAAAGAAATACTTCTGAGAGGAAAGGTGAAATACTGTATACTGAGCAAAACAGGCTGAATTCAGCTATGACTGACATTATGCACTGGACAGGAACAATCTGGGAAAGCGATTGCTCAGCAGCATTCCAGACCCATACTTATATTCCCTCATAATGGAACAGCTAACAATAAGACCCCTGACCAGACATCGTTTACTTAAAGCCATATCCCTGAGCCCTCAAAACCCTTCTCGCAGACACCCCTCACCTTATTTTTGGTCCAGTTTGAAGGACTTCTGTCTGTGAAACTTCAAGCACCAGAAGCATCTATACATTTCAAAGACATCTCTATAATGCCACTGACTGAAATCCTAAATTCAAGCAGTTTTTTTTTTCTTTGTCTGAAGCTCATAAAAATTAACACAGTAGTTGAAAAGTCTATTTTATTTTAAACTTGTAAATGTCTATTTCAAGTCAAAACTCACACCTGAAAGTCACTAAAACCATGTCTGGAAAAACTCAAGTGAGATCCCGAGCATGCTCATCAGTGAGAGCGGTAATGCGCATGCTCATCAGTGAGAGCGGTAAAGTGCATGCTCATCAGTGAGAGCGGTAATGTGCATGCTCATCAGTGAGAGTGGTAATGCGCATGCTCAGGACCTCACTTGAGGTTTTTTTTTTCCCAAAGATGCTTTTAATGACTTCTGGGTCCACATTTTGATTTGAAACATATCAATGAGCTTAGAATAAAACAGACTTTTCAAATACTGTGTTAATTTTTAAGAGCTTCAGACAAAGAAATATGGCCATGCTCGAGTTTGGGATTTGAGTTGGTGGCATTACAGAGATGCCTTCGAAATGTACAGATGCTTCTGGTGCCTGAAATTTCACAGACAGAACTCCTTCTGAAATAATGAATTAAAATGACTTTAAAAGGTATTAAAATGTACTATTTACACCCACTGGGGCATTCACATTTTAATGTCCATGCTAAAAGGAAACAAGTTTGATGCACGTGCAACCCCTTCCCCCAAATCGGGGGCTTACCTCGAGTGTTTCCCTGGGCTTCTTCAATGTCTGCTGCCAGGCAGATGTCCCTCAGAGATGATAAATCCATGAGTATTGGTATTCTTCTGTTGATTTGTGTGGGAGTGCCATAATGTCTCTGTGCCTGTCCCATTAAGGCCACAGCCGGAATATATACTGTAAATGGCCTAGGCTTGGTCAGAGTGTTCCAGAGCTCGCAACCAGACAGGCATTTCCCTGATTTGCCCCACTCTACTGTCATTAATAGAGCAGAGGGGGCCCACCTGGTACTGTAAATATTTACTTCTACTTCATAGCTGTCTTTGAGACATAAATTGTTGTTTAACATGCCTTATTGCAGCACATGTTTCCCAATGGGAACCACCATGTTTCTGGACCGAGACTTCCCAGTTTGGACCAATTGGGACACAGGGGACTTTGAAGGGTCATTAACTTAGGTACCTTGTTGGAGAAACTGTGAACTCTTGTGTTTGGCGTCGAAAGAAACCTGTAGGAGCCCAGGATGGTAATGGACTGCTCATTCAGCCAACTGGATTGCAGGAAAAATGGACTGGTCTGACAGATGTTTTAAAAGAGTGAGGAGTGCAGCTCAAGTGCTAGAACTGAAAGGAGCTTCCTTGTGGCAGTTCATCCCGAGACTCTGTGGAGCCAGGAGCTTGAAAGCTCTGTGGGTGTCCAGCCTATGAGAGGTCTAGATTTCTTCTGGTGTGCATTCTGTGGCCCCAAATGGGGGATCAATCACCACAAACTGCCTTACTGCAGATTAAGAGGTTTACTCAGCAAAGCGACTGACATTGTGAACTAGTTGGGAGTCGAAAGAGGAACCAGAGACTTTAATGTTTCTAGGAATAAATGTGCTGACCTCTTGCTGTGGGTGAAGGCCTACTGTCCAGGGACTCCTGATTGCCAGAGAGGGGCATGCCTGTACAAGTGACTGAACTGTCTACCAGCTGGAGCGATTACCAGTAGATAAACTGGACTTTGCCAAACACACTCTGTGGAACTTCCATCCCAATGCATGCCGTCTGTTCTTGTGCCAGCTACAGTTTTACCTTTCAGAGACCAGCTTCGGGTAACCAGCCTCTGTGCAGTAAGCCATCACAGGTTGTGTCCACCTACAGAGAAAGGTCATGAAGTGGAGGTGAGTCGTGATGGCCGAGTTTCCCCATGTGCAGCAAATTCTAGCATCAGGTCTTCATTTTGCCAAGTCATCTGCAATCGTCGGGTACAGTGAGTAAATTCAGGGTAACTCTCTGCAACAACTATCTCAATCATCTTTTGGTACTATCTGATTGTTTTTAGCTTAATTTTAAGGGCTTCAATAGACTAGGCCAGCCAGCCACAGATACAAACAAATTTACTTTGCTTTGCACTGATTATGTCGATTGCTTCTTTTCCTCAAGGGCTGCCAACAACAGCTGCAACCCTGGGCACTGATTCTGGCCAGCCAGCATTACATTTTACCTCTTACCTCTCCTCCTTACTCTCTGCACCATCTCTCTCCTCCAGCCCTCTCAGATCTACTGATGCACGCACTGTAGCTATTCCTCGTCGCTCTACCTCCATAGGTCAGGAAGCTTTCTCTTACCACTTCCCTAAGCTTTGGAACTCACTGCCACCTCCTATCAGACTTTCCTCTTCCCTATCTTCAATTTCCTTAGCCCTTCACAATTTCTATTCCCCTAATTGAACTTGTTCTTAGCCTCCTTTCAAAACTCCCCACCCTGGCACTTTATCCTTTAGCCCTACTTTACTTCTATTCTCCTAACTGTACTTATTCTTAGCCCACCATCACAACCCTCTCAATCCCTTGAGCACTATCCCCTACTCCTCTATCATCTCTGACTTATCTCCTATCTCATAACAGAATCCTTCCTCTGATTACTTCCTCACATACTACCTCCTGCTATCCCCCCTCCTCCCACCCCTACCACAACCTATTGCGCCATTTCGACACTCAACTACCATCCACAAGCTACTGTGTTATTTCAACACTACGGCTGTCCTTCTTCCCCACAACCCAATCTTCCTGATGCTCCCCCCTTTTTCTGTTCCTTGTTTACCCCTATTTTCTCCAGCCTCCCTATTCCTTATCCCTCTTCTCCCCTCCAGTCACCCACCACACTCCACTTCTCCTCCCTGCCCCCCTTCTCTCCCCCTCCTTTTCTGCCTAGTCCTGTCCCCCTTGCAGGGTTCTCTGTAATCCTGAAGGGGTATAGATCTTGGATCCCTGTCTTCTACCCCTCTTCCTTTCCCCCCACTTTCTAATCCTGACCCCTGGCAGGGTTCTCTGCATCCTGAAGGGGTATAGATTGGCTCTCTTTCCTTTTCCACCTCTCCCTTTCCCCCACTTTCAAATCCATTGCCTGCCCATTTCTCTTCTTCCTTATCCCCTTCCTCCCCTCCTGTTCCCCTGCCCATCTCTTCTCTACCACCTCGCTCCATTTCTCTCCTCTCCCTTTCTGCCTGGTCCTAACCCCCTTGCAGGGTTCTCAGCAACCTGGATGGGTATAGCTCTTGGCTGTCCCTCTCTCTCTCTCTCTCTCTCCCCCCCTTCCATTCCCCACCCTCTGCCCCTCACCTGTCCACTTCCCCACTTGTCTTATAACTGCCCTCCCCTTGGGTATACAATAGCACTTCAAATCTCATGCTCAACCTACTATTTTTAGCACTTCAAATGTGTTATCCATCCTCCAACCTTTGCCCTATTCTTGGGTTGTTGCAATGTATGCTATATCCGAATATGGTTTAGTTTACCCTGGCTGGTTGGTCTGGGTTATTGTGTAATTGTACTACACTGTTTTGTTTTAGAAATTGTACTGGTATTGCTATGTGTTTGCTTGTTCTCCCAACTCTTGCCCTTCCCCCCCAGATGCTTCTGGAAACAAGCTGTTTACAGCTCATGTTTTCTTTCCTGGTGAAACATTTTCCAAATAAAATAAACATTTCTGCTTACCCAGTAGCTTCACCACTGTTAACAAAGGGACTAAATCAATTGTATGTTGAATAACTTGGCCAAATACCGAATAGAAATCATTTGCCTTGATTTGCGCCCCCTCTTTGTTCACATCCCTTTAATAAACCTAATTAGTTGTGTTACTATGAACCTCACTTGTGAGCATATTATTATTTGGCTTAAAGTGATAGGCTCTATACTGGATGTGTCAAAAGTTCACGCTGTATTGTTAAACAGTCTTTATAGGGGGTTCTAGGGAGTATACCAGGACCAGAAACCCTGCTGGTAAGTAGGACAACTGTGAGCATATTATTAATACTTATTGCAAATTGCATATCGAATACTGTTTATGGTCAGTGCCAGCTCCTCGACAATTGGTCACTAGGAGGGACTTTGGTGGGTTATAGCTTCCCAG
The DNA here is from genome assembly GCA_016271365.2 of Neoceratodus forsteri. Lineage (NCBI taxonomy): Eukaryota > Metazoa > Chordata > Ceratodontiformes > Ceratodontidae > Neoceratodus > Neoceratodus forsteri. The sequence continues at coordinate 1,060,077,332 of CM057454.1, forward strand.
AGGGCTATACCAGTCTAAATAGATGCCCACACAAACCATACTCTGGGTGGAGGCACCAAACTATTGTGTTTACCAAGGGCAGGAACACCCCGGTACTTGCCAGTTTTGAGCCCAGGCCCCTCAACCAGTTGTTAGGAAGGCAGGCATGGGCAGCAGCCCTTGGATCAGTGCCACCTAGGGGTTACACACAGTAAACTGACTGTTTCTAATTTGTCAGTTATCTCCAAAGTCACTACAATTACCCCATTAGTCATTCCAGGAACAGGACTATTTTTTGCACCGATGCACTTCCACAGTTTAAAAATAGTACAAAACTCAATTGTTAGACCTCTGTTTGTGTTTTTTTTTTTACTCTGCTCTGGGGGTCCAGTGCATAATCGCAATGACACACTCCAGGGTGTGCTTTACTGTAGGATATCAGCACTTCTCAGATGCGTAAGGCACTCGGATTCGCCTTATGCCTCACAATGCACCCGAGGCATGCCAATATTTAAGCAATAAGACATGGCAGGGCAGTGGTGGAACTAGGTTTACCCCACAGTAAGGGACGTAGTGAGGGATGAGGCAAAGCTGAGTGCCTTCAGCCCCTGACCTGGGGGTAAACCTAGTACCACCAACATCCCTGGAGTACCTTATTGCTTAAATAAAATGGCCCCATAGGCAACTTTTTAAAAAAATGAACACTCTTAAAGTTTTCAAAGCCACAAAAAAAATAGAATTAAATGTTGCTAAATAAGGTAAAATAGTCCCTCCACAGATGTTTTTCTCCTGTCAGTCATCTGTCATCCTTCACATTCAATGCACTGTGTGATTGTTTTCTATGGAATAGAAGAATTCAAAGCTCTGCATTATTCCTGTAGTAGAATGCTCGCCCCCTCCCACACACACAGAATGGTTACTTGGAAAACATTAATTCAAAATTCTTCAGAGTTCCAGTGGCATATACACACAGGCCTCAAGTGGAGCCAGAACCTCAATTTTATCTGTTGCCAGGTAAGGAACAGGGACTTCTCTGGCAAATTGGTAGGGATGGGAGGAGGATTTTCATGGTCATTAAAGAAACACCAGCAAAGGAAACTGAATAGTACTTGATTTTTTAAATTTGTGCACGTGTGTAAAAAGTGGCTTACAACATTAAATTATTTACTTACTTTATTTAATTTATTGGACTTTTATTTTTAGGGCTTAGTTGAAGTTTTTTTATATGTAACCACCACTACCTTTCTATCTGCACAACCACTTGCAAGTGGTGCTGCCTAAGGGATGTAGGTTGGCACCCAGGTTTGTGGTTAGAACTGGATTTGTAAATGGTGTAGTGCCTCCACCTATGGGGATCCTTATAGCAGCGAGTTGCCAGGGTGCTTCCCCAAAGGAAATGCATACAGACCCTCCCTCAGTGACAGGTAGATTAGTAACATAGTCCCTTCCCCACTTATCACTCTAAACATGCAAATATTACACTACACAATAATAGCAAATACTTCAACAATTGCAGATAAATAACCAAAGGGGTTTACTTTGGGGTCTGAAAAACAAGGCAGGGGACAAGGGAAACAAAGGGAGTAAAACATTCACCAATCAGATATGAATAAACACTGTAACCAATCAGATAGGAATACACACAGTAACAAATCACAACACAGTATTTCGTCTGTCCTAATCCCTCTCCCTCCAACTGGTGCACCAGTTAACCCCACAGTCCCTGTGGGAGCTCCCAAATACCTTAGTGTGCACAAAACGAGGAGTTGCAGGCCTGTGACAAGTGGACACCGGGTGTAACACTGTTGCTGTGGGTGGATGCTGTAGTCGCAAAATACAAATTACACCAGTGGATGTAAACATACAGATGATCCCTGTAACTGTTGCTGTGGGCTTAACTCAAGGTCGCACAGGATGCCCTGATGGCAAACTAACTAGCCAGCTAGCTGGACAGTTAGAAAAGCAATTGTTTGGGTAAACCCAGTACTCACAACCTTTAGATGACCAGGTGGTACAGGTGTTGGGGGACGTCTCCCCTTGCTGGCAGCTGGGTAAAACAGTTAGGCTGGTGCAGATGATGACGGTGATGCTCTTCACCACAAAGAGGGACTTGTCTTCACCCACCTCAAAAGGTAGACCAGCAGTTGTCTTCACCCCACAGAGGGGCTGTCTTCACCCACCTCAAAAGGTAGGCCGGCAATTACGCAGTCAGTCTTCACCCCACAGAGGGACTGTTTTTACCCACCTCAAAAGTTAGGCCAGAAGTTGTCTTCACCCTTCAGAGGGACTTCTCTTCACCCACCTCAAAAGTTAGGCCAGCAGTTGTCTTCACCCCACAGAGGGACTTGTCTTTATCCACCTCAGAAGGTAGATCAGCAGTAAGACAGTCAATCTTCACTCAGAGGGACTTGTCTTTATCCACCTCAGAAGGTAGGCCAACAGTTATGCAGGCAGGCAGGACCTCAGAGCACTGGTCCCCTGTCAAAAATCAGTCTTTTGTGTCAGGATCTAAGAGGCAGTGGATCTTTCACCTCACAGAACAATAAACAATTTCTCACAGCAGTCTCTGCTCTTTGTTGCTAAATTTCTAGGCAATTCACTCAAGCTGAGGTAAATCCCCTTGTTTCTGGGATTTACCAGGCAGTTATCAACAAATGCCAAAGTTCCAGTTTGTCTTGGAACAAACTTCCAAGTTTCAGGTTGTGATAGCACAAGGAGCTGTCAAAATTAGATGCTTGCTCTTCAGAAGCTCACAGTCTCTCTCAAAGTTAAACTGTCAACCCTAGAATGTTGGTTTTGAATTCTCAACATCCCATTGGCCGAAAGAAAGCTCAAGCTCTACCCCCTGATTGGACTACTGCAGCTACCAGCCAGGTCCCTTGCTGTCTTCAGGCAGACCACAGCCAGCATGGCTGCCCTCATACAGTCTTGTTCATCTCTATTAAATACATTACTAAGTAGAATGTGCTGGCAGCATCTTGCTGCAGGGCTAGGAACCTCTTGGTCCCATCTGGTGGTCGCTAGGGTCAGGGGCACTTTGGGGGGGGGAACAGGAGCCCCATCGGGAGCTTCATTCTGTGAACTCTCCAGCAGGAGCTATCGCTCAAAAATGGCACTCAGGCTGCACAGCATCATGGGACTTGTAGTCCCCTGCGCCATTTCATACCCAGTACTTCCCAACCCACTGGAGGCTTGGATTGGGTCGGGGAGCCTTTTGCATTTATTTATTTTCATCTGAGCAGTTTTCCCATCCCTGTTTGGTGTCTGATGGGGCTAGGGGGAGATGGTGTTGCAAATGATGCTTCTACCTCATTCCTGTTGGGCACTTTGAGGCACTGAAAACAATTGTGGTCTTCTTCTGTGCTCCCGCCCCCCACTGTGCAGCAGTTTGAGGGGGCAGGGATGCAAGCACACAGACGGCATACTGGCCGCATCCCTATCAGGAGATCTAGGGTACTGAAACAGTTCAGAGTGCTCCCTGGCCCTGGCAGCAGTCAAGGAAAGGGACAAGGGAGGGAGGAGGCAAGTGGCTTGCCGGCTAAAAAGGATCAAGTGCTCGAATGCATTGCAAACAGTTCAGTCTGCTCCCTGGCTCTGGTAGCAGTCCAGGAGCAGGCTGGGGGAGCAAAGTTAGAGAGGTGCACTTGCCGCAGTCAGCAAGGCAACAGTAGAAGGCGTGGAGACACAGAGGGGCCCCAGGTAAGCTCCTGACTTGAGAGGGGGGGTTACACATATATGAGTAAAGGTTGCAGCCATGTTTGTGTTAGAAATTAGGAAGTAAGTGGCTTATGAATTCTGTGAGTTGCCCTGGTTGGTAGGGACTGGTTTTTAACCATTGGTGGTGCTCTCTTATTGCTATGGCTAGAAACAAATCTCTGCCAATCAGGACACAAGGATTTCCTTGCCCATTTTTATCCTATGATAAAGCACACACTGTTGTGTTTTATTGCTTAAATGACATATCCCAGTTTTGTGTTCAGTTACTAAAGGAATTAGTAATTATACAAAGGGTTCAGATTTATATATCTGCCGAGAAACATGGATTGCTCACTATAGGAAACTTGTGTGATGAAAATGAGAGTATAAATACAATAGTTTTATCATCAGATTTTAATGGATGTTTCATCTTTACTCTTCATGGAATGATCAATGTGAGGAAAAAAACGATATTGAGTAAGGCCACAGGAAGTGATAACATTTTGGTTGATATTTACCAGCTTGATCTTGAATGTAGACACAGTTGCTGATCCAGTTCTTCAGTGCTTGCTTCAGTGAGAAATGCATTCCAGATGGATGATGTGGAAACACTGTAGTCCCTATTCATAACAAGCGTGTGTCAGTGCCGGATGTTTGCCATTGGTATAGAAGGCCTGGGCTACTAGATGCTTTGTGGTGCACTTTGTGGCTTATGTTGAAGCTAAATAACATCTCTGAGCAGTCCTGGTAGAGGAGAAGCTTGTGTTCCAGTTCTCACTCATTCCCAGAGTATCCATCTTTAACAATAGTTTACAAATAATGACCCACCAAGCCTAAAAACATTGTCAGAAAAGATGTTCATAATGTATGTTGCAGCTGTGACCCTGTCTCAGTACTTGCATCTGTACATACACACTATATCTTTGACTTGCAGATATTATTGGGTCTTGCTTGTACACATTTTTACTATATAATAACTGATGCTTGTTTTTTTTTCCCCCCATAGGGAAACTTGGTTGTAATTACACCATCATAACCAGCTGGTTATAGTGGTGAGCATGCGCCCAGTTTCCTTAGCTGTGCACTTGCACCAGCCGTGATCTTCTTCTCCTGGGTGCAGTTAGCCTTTTGCCACTGCTCCACAGTTTGCTGCACTCCATTTCAGTGGTGGAAACTTAATTGAACAAATGAGCAGTTTTTTGTAAAGCAGCTGGCTTAAAATAAAGAAGGCGGCTGATAAAAAAGAACATGTTTTTGTCCAGTGCCGTGGACCACACTGAAACGCGACCAGTCCGCAGATATCTTTATTTTATATAATTGCTGTGGTGAAAAAGAGCACCAGCAATTATATAAAATAAAGGCTTGGAAGGGGGTATAAAACTCAAATTTTACACACACCCTCAGTGTGGAATGCCTTAATAAACCCTTTGAGCTTCATGCTCAGGGTTTATGCAGCATCCCACACCTCGGGGGGGGGGTGTAAAATTCTCATTGTAACCCCCTACCCAGCCATTATTCTCTAAATATTTACCCAGGATACAGCAGATGAGTTGCAGTATCTCATTTTCAGTGGTGTCCTGCTTTGACACATTGTTAGATTGTAATTACTCAGGATAGGGCAGCTGAGAGGCAATATCTACTTTTAAGTGGGCTCCCACATTTTGCCCCCAAATGTCCAACAATCTTTTTATGACCTGATGTTATGAACAAGACAGGTGGAATTTGTAAAATCTGATCCAAAAGGTGATTTTGCTGTTTGACTGTGGCAATAAGTTTTGAAGGTGATTTGAAAAAATGACACCTGTAAGGTTTAGGAGGTGGGGTAACACAAGGGATATGATGAACAGTACGGGTTAAAATGTGCAAAAAATAAAGTTATGAGTAAATGTTGGAACACTTCATGTCCTTATTACTGAGTTAGTTTTTCACATTTGTACCCCAAATTTTCAATGTAATCTTTTTATGAGCACTCCTGAGCATGACAGGTGTCATTTATAAAACAATGGCTGAAACGCCATTTTGCACCATAGGTATTAATACACATTTTGATCAGGATTTGAGAAATGGCAGCTGTCACACTCATGAGGTGGTCTAAAAAATGGCTATGTGTAAAAGCTGTGGTTGTAATAATGAAAATGACCAAAGTTCCAAGCACGTGTTGAAAAATTGCAATGTACACTCATAACGTTGTTTTCTCATATTTTAACCCCAAATTTTTAACATAGCCTTCTTATGACTTCACATAACCTTCTTATGAGCCCACCTCATGAACAAGGGTGGAAAACATTTTCAAATCCTGCCCAAAAGGTGATTTTGTGCCACAAGTACAGAGACACATTTTGGCCAGGGTTTGAAAAAATGACAGCTGTCACATTCAGGAGGTGCTGTAAAGAAATGGCTATGTTGAAAATGTGGGATTAGAATACTGAAAATTACCAAAATTATGAGCCTGCATTCATAAATTTAAACATAGGCTCATAACTTTGTTTTTTAATATTTTTGTCCCAAATTTTCAACATAGCCTTCTTATGACCCCACTTCATGAACACGTGAAGGGAAACTTTTCAACTCCTTCCTGAAAGGCGATTTCATGCAAGGATTGCAAATCACCTTGCGGGACACAGAAACACATTTTGGCCAGGATCTGACAAATGACAGCTGCCACATTCATGAGGTGCTGTGAAGAAATGGCAGTGCTGAAACTTTGGGGTCAAAATGTTGAAAATTCCCAAAGTTACAAGGCTGTGTTCACAAATTACTACATAGGCTCATAACTTTGTTGTTTAATATTTTTACACCAAATTTTCAGCATAGCCTTCTTATGACCCTGCCTCATGAACAAGGGCAGAGACAATTTTCAGCTCCTGCTCAAAAGGTGAGTTTGTGTAATGACCACAAAATCACCTTTCGAGACAGATTTGCCTAATGTCACTGCAATTGTTCATGAGATGGGGTCCCAAAAAATGCATGTTGAAAATTTGGGCCAAAAATACTCAAAAACGGCCAAGTCATGCCACTAACTTCAAAACCCCATTGAAATACATTGAACTGCACATGTGATACACACACACACACACACACACACACACACACACACACACTCTCTCTCTCTCTTTCAGCTTTGGAATTATTTTGCTATGCATCAGGGTACTACACAGTGCTGGTCTGTGGAGGTGCCTCAGTCCAAACTGGATATCAAGGGCAACTACTTGGCTGTCAAGCAACGTAATTTACTACCATTTAGACACTTAGCAAAACTTAAGTATTCCAGCTGTAGCTTGGTACTGTGGAAATCTCGTTTTCTCAAACTCATGATAAATTCTTCAGTTTAGCTCAGGCTACTGCTTTACAAACTTCTTTCATGACTGAGTGAAACAGACCTGAGCACAGTTGGAAAGGGGAGGGAGGGAAAAGTGATAATGAGCCTCTCTGGAAGAGTCAGGTAGTGGAAGGGTTAAGGCTGTAGATGTTTAACATTCCTCAGCAGGCAGATCAGCTTGCTGGGCAGCATGGATCAAAGGGAAGAGCTGACCCATGATTGCATTGGCTTTTCCTTTTGAACTACAGGACTGTTTCTGGCCAGCAAGCCAAAACTCTGTTATGATTAGCTTTGCTGATGATTGGCATGGCAGTAACACTTCCCTACCAGACCACTCTGCATTGGACTGACAGTGCTACACCCTTCAAAAGACACTCTCATATCAAGATGTTGGCTTGCACACACTTGCAGGGTGAACATAAAAAGGAAAGGTGGACAACCCTGTCATGTACCACCTAGTAGGTCAGATAGATAATATTGCAAAGTTATTTGCAAAACATGTTTTGGCCAAAATTAAAGACTGGGTGGAGACAAATAACATTCTATCTGATTCAAGGGTGGGAATTAGAAAAATGTACTCTCCATTGATCAATAATTTGTCATGTCACCTCACATATTTTGAGCAAACCCCTTAGAAAACAAGAAGTGTAAGTAGCTTATATTGATTACCAGTGCATTCGATTCACTTTCTAGTAGCATACTGTGGTCAAAGATCAAGGAACTGAATATTGATGATCTCTTTTTCATTATCTTCTGTTATAAAATGGGTAAGAGAAACACTGTACTGTGATTGGTGGAATCCGGTCACATGACCGTACTGTTATCCCAGCACAACAGCACAGGTCAGAAATGCTTAACTTTCTGAACCTCATTACTTGGTCTTAAAATAAAAAAAACTCAGGAAAGTCATTCTATAATTGCAGTAAGACATTCCAGGGTGTGTGTAACTGAGAGGTAACAGTACTTCTAGTGTGTGTAAAGCCCTCAGCTTCATCTCAGGCTTCACTTCCCAAGGTGTGCTGTTATCCTACAATAACGTACACCATGCAATGCCTTATTGCTTAATTTTACTTCATGTACCTCCCCACCAGCCCCCTTCTGCCAATGACCCCCAGCCCCATCACCCACCTCACCTGGGTCTTACACCATCTTTTTTCTTTCTTCTTTGGGTGAGTGGGTGCCTGTGTAAGTGATATGGAGCCTACAGGGTCATCAATGTCATCTTGCTTGGTGGAGGTGCTTTTACTCCCAGTTTTCTCCATGACCTGGGCTGGCTGACATAGCGGTGTGCATGTACTGCATACAGATGAAGCATGCCTCTTTGCCCCTGCCCAGCCAACCATGTGGGCACTGCAGCTGTCCTAGTCTCCACAACACTGCAGCCAAGCAGCAGTACATGCTGTTCCCCCTCCTGAAGGAGGAGAGGCAACAATGGATGCTCGATACTCCTTCTTCTGGCCAGCTCCTGAGCAATCAGTTCCTAAAAACTCAAGGACACTACTCTTTTAAGAGTCAGTGCATCAAATTAGGGTTAGTGAAACCCTTCTAAAGTGATTAACAGCTCCCCAAAGTTGATGATGCACTCAGAGGCAGCACTATACATTGAAGTTTAACATGGCTGTGCCAAAAGTAGTACTCTATCTGCTGGTAGTAAAACACATCAGACTTTAACTTGCCCATTCAAGAATTGTTTACCATCCTATCCATTTCCAGCATACATGACAGAAGGCGTACAAAAAGCTCAATTCCCTGTAGGGCTACGGTACTCCACTACAATGCATATACATTAAATAAGTCTGTGTAGATAGTGCTGATAAATGAAGTACATATTTAAAATCTTGTTTTTAGCAGTTTTTGTAAATTGTTTTTCACATAGAGCACTAAGGTCATAGGGAATTTATAGTAGCACTCCTAGGATCTTTGAACCCTGAGAGAAAAATTGGTACAGTGTTCTACCATATCCTATGGTTCCATGTTTCGCAGCACCAAGGGTAATAAGGTAGTTTAAGTAAATGACCAGCTAATGGGGTTCAGTCTGGACCTACAAATGGAGCAGGAGTTCATGCCCAACCTCCCCCCAACAATAATCATGGATCAAAGAACTGGGCAAGCTGGCAGCGAGGTGAGAGGCAACTTTTTGTATAGGCAGAGCCTTTAAAAATATTTATCCACACTGTTTTTGCAAAGTCTTATTTCATGTGGATGGATTGTGGTGGACTTCCATAGCCCTATGGGGCACCGAGTGCTTTTGCCCATCTTCAGTCGTGCATGCTGTAAATGGGTGATAAATAATTCTCGAAAGAGCAAGTTAAAGTCTACCATGTTTTAATACCAGCTGGTAGTCAGGGTACTACTTTTGGCACACCAGTGTTAAATTCACAGTATATAGTCCTGCCTCTGAATGCATCATCAGCTTTGGGGAGCAGTCAAGCCCTGTGCACCCCATATCCTTTCCCAAACCCATGTCACCAGTGTGTCATGGGTATGCGAAGACCAGGAATCACACACGCTTGTGTAATGGGGCTGGGGCGAGTTTCCAAGTAATTAGCCATGAATCAACACAAACAGGAATAAAGTGCACACGTACACAGTGGAAGGTGTCAGAATAACACATGGTACACAACAGAGCTTTGGTGACCTACTTCATTTATTCAGTCATCCTATTACAAAGTGAATTCAAAAGTGCTATCATGGTTACCAGATATCTACCTCTGACCCACTCCTACTCACCCCAGGCAATATCACTTTTGAATAAACAATGCAACAGGATGACTGAATAAATGAAGTAGATCACCAAAGCTCTGTTGTGTGCCGTGTGTTACTCTGACCCCCTCTACTGGGTACAAGTGCACTTCATTCCTGTGTGTGTTGATAAATGGCCTGGGTATTCCTCATCCTGCCACACAGCTAGGCTGTCTGCTGCTGCTGATAACCTCTTGACAGTTATTACTTTGTGTATATAAATACTTGGATTTCAGTAAGGTATACTAACAACAGCTCCCTAAATGAATTATTTATCACCAACAAAGTGGTTATGCAGGGGTGTATCCTCGTTACCTATTGTTCAGTATTTACAGTAATGAATTCTTGCAGATACTTGGCAATGACAATTTTTATTCACCAAATATTTTGGGCAGGCATATCCTTGTGTTAGCTTACATGGATGACGTGATACTACTCTCACTGCACACACACATGTAGTGTGGTTCTATACCACCTAAAATACAAAGCAGAAAATCAGGAGGGAGCTGCTCCACAAGGTCTCAGCATGTATGACCACATGCAAGCTGAGCTTCTGTACAAGTGGAGATTTGTCTGATGTGACTAGCTGTGTAAAAAATAGAAACAAAGGAGGCCCTACCTCAGAAAGGATGTGGAGAGAGTGGAAAAAGTCCAGGGGAGGGTGACTGGATTACAGCACTTGCCATGCCTGGGGAGATTAAGTGGCCTGGGCAAGTACTCTCTGGAACAGAGGAGGGAGAGGGGGGAGATACGACAGACTTTTAAATACTTCAAAGGCATAAACAAGGTGACAGTGGAGAACCTTCTTTACTTGAAGGAGAGACCTGGGGTAAGGGGACATGAATATCAGATCAAGGGAGGGAAGTATAGGGTAACTTCATGAAGTTTTTCTTCACTGAGAGGGTGGTAGACAATCTGGAGTGGACTGGCAAGGGAGATGGTGGAGGGCATTCAAAAGGGCCTGGGATAAAAACAAGGGGCTGTTGGGGGTAGGGGGAGGGCTACAGCAAAAGCCTAGTAGAATTATGGGCTCACTGGGCAGACTAGGTGGCCTGGCAGTCCTTTTCTGCCATCACATTCCTATAAAACAAAAAGTGAGTGGGTCTTCACTGTCAAGTATGCGGTTGTACTAATGTCACTTACACAAACTGAGCTACAGAAGCAGTTGGCTATGCTGTTTGAATAAAGTACTAAAGTAACATTAAGTAATAGATAACCCACTCTTAGGTGTGTGGGCGTCAACCACCCAAGGTGTGCATATATCAGAACACGACTGCACATCCTAGAGTGGGTTATCTATCTTATAAAATGGTAAAATTGTTTTTTTGGGGGGTAAAAGTGCAGGTGTGCGGTCGCGTTCTTATATACGCATGGTCATGTGATGTGTTTTATACAATCAGAACACTGGATTTGGAGGAGGACGTTCTCCTCCATTTTATAATGATAAATAATGGTAAGAGCAAAATCCTACAATATGGCCCATCTGAATCTAATTTGGTAACATAGAATGTAGACAGTGATGGCAGATAAAGTCCAAAGGTCCATCTGATCTGTCCGTGGTTGACTGTCTTACTCTGAAAAATAGCATCTATCCAGGAACTTATCCCTCCCCATCAACAGCTCCCTCTTCCCCCCAGCTCCCCTCACTCGGTGTAGAGCTTTGTATTATTCCAATTATTCTGTTCCACTCATGTTTGAAGCCATCTATGGTTTTGGCACTCACCACTTTGGCAGGCAGGCTGTTCCATGGCTCCACCATCCCTTTGGTAAAATAATATTTCCCCAAGTCCCTCCTGAAGCTCCCCCCTTTCAATTTACAGTCATGCTCTTGTGTCACTGAGCTGGTGGTCCTGCAAAATGTCCCTGCACAGTCCACTTTATTAATTCCTTTCAGAAGTTTGAAGGTCTCTGTGATATCTCCCCTATCTCTTCTGGCCTCCGGTGACTACGTGTTTAGTGCCAGATGCTTCTTGTAGGATTCCCCCTGTAGCCACTGAATCATCCTTGTCACCCTACACTGTACCTTCTCCAGCCTATCCTTATCTTTTCTGAGGTGAGGACTCCAGAACTGGAAACAGTACTCTAGATGTAGCCTTACCAAGGATCTATGAAGGGGAAGTATTACCTTCTTCCGTCTACTGTCTATATCCATGCCTATACATCCCAGCATCCTATTTGCCTTGCTGTAGGCTTTGTTGCACTGGCTTAACTGCTTTAGGGTGTCATTGATGACTCCCAGATTATGCTTCTCTGTTGTTGTGCTAAGTTGACCCCATTAGCCAGTACTCTGTCTTGGGGTTCTTTCTCCCCAGGTGCTTTACCTTGCACTTGACATGACTGAGTGATAGGTTTAAATGCTTCCTTGGCAAGCTTTTAAACTAGCCAAGGGGGGAGGCACTAATAAAAGGCAGGAAATTTCAAGCCTCCCCCCACAAAACATGGCAGGTAGGAAGGTAAACACTGAGGTACAGAGCTCAACACAGGGCAAGACAGTGGTAAATGGAAAAATAGACAAGGACAGTAAGAGCAGGGATGGGGAAAAAAAGGATAAAGCCAACATTAAATGGAGGGCAATGAGTACCAATGCCCGTAGTCTGGGATACAAGCTTCCTGAGCTAGTAGCCCTGATGGAAGACGAACAGTTGGATATTGTGGCAGTCACGGAAACATGGTACACCGAGAACCATGACTGGGATGTCAACATACCAGGGTACACAATCTACAGAAGGGACAGGGAAGGTAAAAGAGGAGGTGGAGTAGCTCTATACATAAGGGAAGGGATCAAAGCTACAGAACTAAAAAGTAAAGGGGGAGGACAAGAGGCACTCTAGGTCACCTTGGAGACAGGGAATGGCATCACAATCTGCACAGGGGTTGTATACAGACCCCCATCTCAAGGGGAGGAAATGGACAACAAAATGATAGAGGACATTCTCAAAATGGCTGAAAAAGGGGAGATACTGTTGATGGGGGACCTGAATATGCCAGATGTTAACTGGATAACAGGTACTGCAGCCACATCCAAGAGCAGGGTCATTCTCGATGCCCTGCAGCGGGCAGGCCTTAGACAACTTGTGTTGGAACCCACTCGGGAGGGAGCAATATTAGACCTGGTATTCTCAAATGGAGAGAGGATCACAAATTTAGAAGTCAGTAGACATCTGGGAACAAGCGACCACTGCACAGTGTGCTTCACAATGAGCACAACCATGGAGATAAGCCATACAAAAACAAGGATACTGGACTTTAGAAGAGCTGACTTTGGCAAAATGGGTGAATACCTGAAAAATGCACTAGCAAATGACCAAAAAGGAGGGGTGGAAGAACAATGGAGAAAAATCAAAACTGCCATCACAGAGGCAACAAGCCTTTGTGTGAAGCAAATAAAAAAAAAACAAAGCGGAGTAAAAAACCAATATGGTTTTCAAACGAGGTGGCAGGGAAGGTTAAGGAGAAAAAGGCTGCATTCAAAAAGTATAAGGAATTGCAGAAGGAGCATGGCAGGGAACTGTATCAATTAAAGCAGAAAGAAGTGGGGAAGGCAGTCAGACTAGCAAAGGCCCAAACCGAATTAAAAATAGCCAACTCAGTTAAGAAGGGGGATAAAACCTTTTATGGGTACATTAGGGAGCATAGAAAGGTTAAGGGAGGGATAGTGAAGATTAATAAAGGAGAGGGGAGGTGGGCAGAGGGAGACAGTGAAAAGGTAGAGATACTGAATGAATACTTTTGCTCAGTATTCACAAAAGAAGATGAGGAGGAGTTGCCTAAACCAGACAATAGAAGCACTCTGGGTAGGGGGGTTGACACCAGTCCATTCACAGAAGAAAGAGTCCTGAAAGAACTACTAAAACTCAAGGTGGACAAAGCAATGGGGCCTGACGGGATTCACCCCAGAATCCTAAAAGAACTAAGGGAGGATCTAGTGACACCACTGACCATGCTTTTTAACAGATCATGGCAGGATGGGGTGGTACCTGAGGACTGGAGGAAGGCAGATGTGATTCTCCTTCACAAAAGTGGGAGCAAGGCAGAAGCGGGAAACTACAGACCTGTAAGTTTGGCCTCAGTGGTAGGGAAAATGATGGAATCACTTCTGAAAGAAAGAATTGTTGAGTACCTAGAGGTTAGCGGGGCACAGGACCCAAAGCAGCATGGATTTACAGCAGGAAGGTCATGTCAGACGAATCTAATTGATTTCTTTGACTGGGTGACAAAGTAATAGACCAGGGAGGGGCTGTGGATATGGCCTACCTAGACTTTAGCAAGGCATTTGACACAGTCCCACGAAAGATTAATAATCAAGTTAGCCAGCCTGGAGTGGGTCCCAGGGTGGTAGCCTGGGTAGCAAACTGGCTGCACAACAGGACACAGAAGGTAATAGTAGATGGAACACATTCCAAAGAAAGGGGTTACTAGTGGAGTACCTCAGGGCTCAGTACTGGGTCCAGTCCTCTTTAACATCTTTATAGGTGACATTGCAGAGGGTCTGCAGGGAAAAGTATGCCTCTTTGCAGATGACACAAAGATCTGTAACAGAGTTGATACACAAGGGGGGTTAGAAAAGATGAGAAGGGACTTGGCAAGGTTGGAGGAATGGTCAGACATGGGGCAACTTAGATTCAATACAAAGAAGTGCAAGGTATTGCACCTGGGAAACAAAAACCCAGGAGAAGAGTACACAATAGCAGGGGAGGTACTAACAACAACAAAAATGGAAAGGGACCTGGGGGTAGTCATATCAGATTACCTAAAGGTAGGTAAGCAATGTGAAAAGTCAGTAAGGAGAGCCAGGGGGATACTGGGATGCATAGGAAGGGGCATCACAAGTAGAAAAAGGGAAGTGGTTATCCTCTGTACAGACAGTTGGTGAGACCCATCTGGAGTACTGCGTGCAGTTTGGAGACCCCATCTACGCAAGGACATTGACAGGATGGAAGCAGTCCAGAGGAGGGCAACTAAAATGGTGCAGGGTCTGCAGCAGAAGCCATATGAAGAGAGAGATGAGAGAGCTTAATATGTATACTCTTGATGAAAGGAGGGACGGAGGGACATGAAACATTTAAGTACCTCAAGGGAATCAACAAAGTCCAGGAGGGTAGCATCTTTCAGAAAAGAGATGTGTAAGAACAAGGGGGCACAATTTAAAGATAGAGGGGGGACGGCTCAGGGGTAATGTGAGGAAATTTTTTTTCACAGAGAGAGTGGTGGATACATGGAACCGCCTTCCTGGGGAGGTTGTTGGGTCTAAAACAGTGGGGGAATTCAAACATGCATGTGACAGACACAAGGCAATTATAGTTGGGGGTTGCAGGAAGTAGGCTGTTGGTTAACTAGAATCTGCAGCTTATCCAGTAGGTAGGGAAATGGGCAGATTGGGTTGGCCAAGTGGTCCTTATCTGCCATCAAAGTCTATGTTTCTATGTTTCACTTCTTGGCTTTGAATTTCAGCTACCACACATTAGACCATCTCACCAGCTTTTGGAGGTCATTTTGTAATTCGCCAACTCCATCAACACTATCCACCCTTCCACAGAGTTTAGTGCCATCAGTGAAGAGGCCACTCTTACCCTGTATTCCTTCACCAATGTCATTAATGAACATATTAAAAAGGACTGGGCCTAGCACCGAGCCCTATGGTACCCCACCTGTGACCTCCCTCTCCGTAGATTTAACCTCATTGACAACAACCTACTGCTGCTAGCCTAGAGTCAGTTCCCTACCCATCTGACAACATCCTTTGTAACCCCCAGCTCCTTCATCTTCTTCATCAAGTGTTTGAGGCACCGAGTCAAAAACCTTACTAAAGTTGAAGTATAGTAGACCCACTGCATGGCCCCTACCCAGCTCCCTCATTACCCAGTCAAAAAAGGACAATATTGTTGGTCTGGCAGGACTTCCTTGCCATGAATCCATGCCGCTTACTACACTAAAGATCATTTTTATCCAGGCAGTCAATGAGACCCTGCTTGATCAGTGATTACATCAGTTTCCCTATGATAGAGGCGAGGCTGATGGCCTGTAGTACCCTACTGGTTTTTCCCCCCACCCATTTATGGTGGGGAACCATGCTGGCCACCCTCCAATCCCTAGGAACCATCCCATCTGTGAAGCTGTCGAATAGAAGTGCCAGAGGATCAGCCAGTTTTTCTGCCAATTCCCTTAGCTCCCTTGGATGCATCGCATTCTGACCTGGGTCTTTGTCTGTCTTGAGGGCTGCCAGCCCTTTCTGGACCCTGTCCCTAGCAAATTTTATTTGGCTTCTAGGTTACAATACTTTAGGAAAGGGTTAGAGGTATACCTAAGTGGGTTTAGTTTCTGATAAAATCTCACACAGAATTGTCACTTGAGGACTATAGTAAGTGAAAGTGCAACAAACATTACTCAGGCTGAATTATTTTAATAAAGCAACCTAGGGAAGAAATCATTAAAGCCTTCATACAAGCCACCAAAGCTCAACTGAAGGAAGAGGCGTTATATGATGCAGAAGTGTCGGGGTACAAGGAAAAGAATTACCTTACTACAGTAAAATGATGAAGTTCTACAAGTCCTTGACCACCATACCACAAGGAACACCAGTATCAATGGACAGAGCAGAACATGGAGCATGCAGTCTTAAACCACTGATTGCCTCCAAAATGTTCAGTTATTAGGTAGGAATTATAGACATGCCACCCACAAGATTACCAAGCATGGCTTATCTGGAAAACTTTTATTTTTATTTATTCATTTTATTCTTTGGTATCTTGGTATGGCCCACTAGACACAATGCCTGTTTTCAGATGTGACCCAGGAGCACTGGGGAGGTTAAGTGACTTGCTCAAGGTCGCACAATATGCAAGTGATGATTGTGGGAATCAAACCCATGTCTGCTGGATATACCAAGCTAATTTCTCCAACCTGTAGGCTATACTGCCAGCCACAAGAGATTAAAAAGATATATGGATTGTACTACCCCATGGCTAGACCAGCTGTTAAGACTGGTAACAAAAACAAGGCAACCTTATTTATGGAACTTTACACTAAAAAATATTTTAAAAAAATCAGACAATCTTATAGAAAGTATATGAAGCACAAGTTTGTAGAATTTGAAAGTTTTAAGACATGAAACTAGTTAAGAGGTCAAGATTGAGTAAATGGTATTATCAGGCCAAGATAATATATGAATCTGAATGCTGTCTAGATATTTTGATAAAGTCACAGCTGAAAACAAATTATGCATGACTTGTATTTCAAATAAGTCAAACTTTCTGTTGGCAAAATATCAAAAATAACAAGGATCTATCAGATTGTAAATGCGCTGTTGTCACTGCTGAAAGCACACTTCATATGCTCTTAGAATACTCATGATACGCTTGTTTAGAACAAGAAATCTGGAAAAACTGCTTTTTTATCTACCCATGTCTTCATTAATCTCATATGACTCCATAAACCTTTTGCTAAACTCAAGTGAACCTTTTACTGTAGTAAGAACACACATATGAACATGCCAGCAGATAAAGGCCTCATGGTCTATCTAGTCTACTTAGTTGTGCAGTTCCCAAAGTGGCCTTATGGTCTGTCTAGTCTGCTCAGTTGTGCAGTTCCCAAAGTATTTACAGAGGGAACTGCCCCTCCTCGTTCCATCTTGACTTCCCTCAACTACCCCCTCTTTCCCACTCCCACCTGCAACTTTCTCCTTCACCCTGTCCCATCCCCTCTTGAAGCTGCCCACTGTTTGTATGGATACCACCTCCTTTGGCAGCTTATTACACTTGGCCACCACCCTCCTGTGAAAAAATGCCTCTTCATCTCCCTCCTGATCCTTCCCCCATCCTGCTTTAGGCTGCACCTTCTAGTGGTCTTGTTCCCACTAAGGCTGAAGAGGCCCCAGTGCTCACCCTGTTTATACCTTTAAGGTACTTGCAGGTCTCAGTCATGTCCCCCCTCTCTTCTTTCCTCAACAGAGTACATGTTCAGCCCTCTTAGCCTTTCCTCATAGCAGTTACCCTGCTGGCCTTGGATCATCTTGGTTGCCCTTCTATGGACGTGCTTTAGCAAGCAGATATCCTTTTTAAGGTAAAGGCATCAATATTGTACACTGCAGTCTTACCAGAGACCTGTACAGTGGTAGAATGGCTTCTGCCCTCCTGCTGGTAATTCCTCTGACTATGCAGCCCAGCATTTGCTTTGGCTACTGCTCTGCTACAGTGTGCCAAGTGTTTTAGGACACTCGTGATGATTACTCCAAGGTTCTTTTCTTCCTCTGACCTGGTTACCTGCACATCATCCAAGCAGTATTTAGTCCCTGGATTCTTCATCCCCAAGCGTACAACTTTACACTTTTGAGCATTGAACCCCTGTTGCCAAATGCCATACCACTTCTCTAGCCTTGCCAGGTCCAGCTTGAGTTCCTGTCTCACCTCCTTCAAGTCCACCCACCCATAGAGCTTTATATCATCTGCGAACAGGCAGATTTAACCCCTGATCCTCTCTGCAATAATGCTTATGAAGATGTTAGACAGCGCCAGACTGAGCACTGAGCCCTGTGGTACCCCACTGGTCACAGGCCTAACTTCTGAGACATCCCCCCTGACTACCACCTTTAGTTTTGGTCTTGCAATCAGCTCGTCACACCTCCCACAAGCTTAGCCCCCCCTCCAGGTCTTCCATATACCTGACACAACCTCCAAAAGTGTAGCTCTCAAAAATCAAGATGGAAGACTAGTAAATGAGCTTCCAAATCAAGTGCTTTAATTCTTACTTGAAAAGAAGTCCTCACAATTCAGCACCTTTGTATGCTCAGCTCAAGCTACAGCTACCATGCCACGGTGCTTTGGCTATTCCAGCCTTCCTCAGGGGGTGTGGAAAGAGTGAATGACTTCATAACTTATGTAGCCAGCTGAATTGATGACATCATAATTACAAAAGTGGAATGGTGCCCAAAATATATATAAACACAGCACATTCATAAAATCATATACAGAATATAATGGTTAGGGTCGAGTAGCTTGTTTAATGTTAAACCTCAAATTTTGCACTTTAATAACTTTGCAACTGATCAATGGATTTTCAGAAAATTTGGTATGCACTATCCTGTGGAGTAGGTCTCTTGATGTGGTAAGTTTCTTTCCAGTTGGATGTATGGATTCTAGATCCAGACAATGCTAAACTTTAAAAGTAACTTTTTTTTGCAGATTTTTCCTCATTGTCTTGCATCCACATGTTGTAGAATTTTGGTATGATTTCTTTTATGGTACAACCACCTTGGGTTAACAGAACTGCCATGCTTAGTTTGGTGAAAAAAATATTAATCCGTTACAAAGCTATAACATTTTTAAGTTTCCCATTGTTTTCAATGGGAAATCTCCTGTCGATTTTATAGGGTTAAAGTTCCACCAAGGATTGAGTTCACAAAAAAAGAATCATTCTCATGAGATCAATTCCTTTTTTATGAGCATAAAACCATTTTTCGTGAAAGGAAAATCCTTTTTCATGAGCCACCACCTTGTTTTTATCTTCCACCAACTACAAAAGGTGGAAAAAAAATAAAAATTATGAGATTTTTAAAAACAAACATCAGAACCTAGCTAAACAGGACCGGCTTAGCTAGATTCTGATGTTTGTTTAATTACACCTAAATGCCTTTTCTGGGTACCCAAAATGTCTGTATGCCCAGGTTAGCGAGAGGAGCGCTTCTCCGGCATTCTTTGAGTGAGAACACCAGGAATTTCTTAACTTCTGCAGCCGCAGCTTAAGTCCTACTGCTGGCTGCAGTCTCAGCTGTGAGCCACACTTTTCTCTGGTGTCTAGTGGCACCCCCCACCTGCTGATTGCGGTCCTTGGTGTTACTTGTATGAGATCAGGCAAGTCACAATTACAAGCAATTACAACAGGTGCTATTTTTCAAATTTTTGTTTACACCCACACCATACACTCGAGCTCTCAGAATAAAGAAATTGCAAATTGAAAGTGGCATTCTGAGAAGTGTTTAATTCATACTATTTCCAAGAGTGCAGGAGCTTTGTTGGTGTTTGTTTAAGTTACAGGTTTGTTCCCTGTTGTGTCCTGTACAGGTCTTGCTCTGCTGTGCGCAGTGTACCTTTTGTTGTAGGTGCTGTTTTTCAAATTTTGTTTACAATCACACCATACACTTAACTACCATCACTATTTGTATCTGTTTGTAGACTGTCATTCAAGCCATGCTACTTAGTTATCAAGTTCTCTGCACAGACACAGTAAAACAGATGATGGTTTTTGGTTGGCTTGGAACTAATAAAGGCAAACTATATATTTAAAGTACGATTTTAGTTCTGCATTTTGAGGAGGCCCCCCCCAACACTGATTCGATGGTCATCGCTGAAGGATTTGAAGAGCCAGCTACAAGAGGCTGGCTACTGCCTCAGCCATGAGCTACTTCAGGGGTACAGGAGATCGAAAGTGACTGGAGAGCTGCTGCCATTAGGTCTGTATGACCAGAGCCGAGAGTGGAATGGACTGGCTGCCAGAGAAGTTCTGACCCACTAGAGTAGAGAGAGAAGACCCAGACTCCTGGCTGCATATTGCTTGCACCAGTAGTGCCACATAGAATTGATAGGACTGGTTCACAGTCATACAAGACTGCTTATTCACCTGCCCCAAAACTTCAGGAGCTTTTTATAATTCATTATATCCTAGCACCATGCAGCATTTCTAGGATTATATGTTTACTGTCAGTGTGCCCTCTGCCCTCTGATGGCCATCCCCTAAGTGTTATTTTAGTCCCCTCTATGCCCCGGCACATTGTTTTATTTATAGAGCTGATATTGGGAGCCCAGTCCCCATGTCAGCATTACAAGTGCCCCCCCAGCAGTATGGGACACTGGGGAGCCCACTCCCAGTGTCCCAAAATATTATTTTTCTCCCCTTGTATCTGCAAAAAGGACAGTCCCGACGTCTTTTTTTTTTAAACCTGAATAAAAGAAAATGGTTCCTTATCATCCCCGATGTTCTCCTTCCCATCCCAGCCCTCCCACTGAGCACCCACCACCCCATGTCCCCCTTACCCTATACTTACCACTGGAGATCCTAGGCTGTCATTTTCTGTGGACCGGAACACATCTGCACTCATCAAAGCTGAACCATGAACTGAGGAATCAAGGTAAGTGCTATACAGTGTATCTCAATGGAGTTTTGAACTTATGTTCATAAATTTGCCATTTTTGGGAATTTATTTCACCAGATTTTCAACATGGCCTTTTTGGGACCCCACCTCATGAACACTACAATTGCCATTTTGTTAATCAGGCCCAGAAAGTGATTTTGCAGTTGCTGCAAGAAATCACCTTTCAGGACTGAATAACAAAATTTCACCATGAGTGTACATGAGGTGGAGTCTCAAAAAGGCCATGTTGAAAATTTGGTGAAGAAAATTCCTAAAATGGCTGAGTTACACGCGTTTGTTAAAATTTTTCTATGCACATGCATAACTTTGGTAATTTTCATTATTTTGACTCCAAATTTTCAACATAGCCATTTTTTTCACACCACCTCATGAACAGTGCAGCTGTCATTTTTCACATCCTTTCCGAAATGTGTTTACACATCTGTGGTGCAGAATGGCATTTTGGCATGGATTTGAAAATTTTCACCTATGGTGTTTATGAGGTGGGGTCATAAGAAGACTATGTTGAAAATGTGAGGTCAAAATATGAAACAAATGCCAATGATATGACCATTTATTGCAATTTCACTATGCCCGCTCATAACCTTAGAAATGTTAAATATTTTTACCCCAGATTTTCAACTTAACCTTCTTATTTCCCACCTCATGTATGTCACAGCTGTCATTTTTCAAATCCTGGCCAAAATGTGTTTTTTCACCTGTGGCACGGAATGGCGTTGTAGTTGCACAGAATTATGTTTTGGCGGCGATTCAAAAATTTGCTGTACCGGGTACATGAGGTGGGGTAATAAGATGGCTATGCAGACAATTTGGTCACTGATGTCCTATAAATGGAAATGCAGTGCCCGGAGAGCCCTGTGCTTCCACAGCTACATACATATATGCATCTAGGGAGGGATGGGAGTGCAGGCTCCAAAGGATCCTGCACTCCCACAATAAAATAAAGATACTATTATACTATTTCAGAAATTAAGTAAATAACTTGCAAAAAACTTCATTGATGCTCTAGTTAGGGTTTCCTTAAAACCCCTCCCCCCCAAATCAGGCATGAGAGCAGGTGTGGAGTGTGCTTTGGGCTTCTTGTGCCTAACGTTCACCCCATTCTACTAAATTACTCATAAAGTCTACACATCTGACCTTATTTACAGATGGAATGGGGTGAGTGCTAGGCTTGAGAAGCCCAAGGCACACCCCACATCTGCTCTCCTGCCTGGTTTGGAAGGGTGGGGTGTTGAGTAAATGCTAATGCCTCATTTCCCAACTTTTATCACTTTGACCCTGACTGGAGCATTAATGAAGTTTTTTTGCAACTTATAAATATATACATATGCTGCCTGGGTAAAACACAAAAGGACAAATGATAAGAGACTGCATCTATTATAGAGAATGTAGAAATAGTAAGAGGTTAATAAAAAAGGCTTAAGTAGATTTTTACAAACAGGAGCAGGAAAGGAATTTTAGTGATGAGAAATTTTTGAAGGGGATTAAATAGTCTATTAAATCTCAGAAAGAGGGATGAGGTTGATTGTCTTCAAAATGTGGATTTAATTTTAAAAGAAAAAAAGGACATAGTAAATTATATGAATCAGTTCTGTACAGATTTAACAAGGTACACAGAGTTTTTCTGATCTAAATATTAATGAGATGGAGTAAGTTTTAGATAGACCAAATTTTTATTTCAAAAGAATTGCTAGGAGTGACATTTTCAAAGAGTTAAAACAAATGGATGTAACCAAAGGCCCAGGACTTGACATGGTTGAAGGCAAATTTATGAGGGCTGCTGCACAAGAATTATCTGTTCCTTTGCAAAAACTGTTTTAATAAATCTGCGTATGCAAAGGGTACTGGATTTTGGAAAAAAACTGTGTTGGTGGCTCAAACATTGAAGTCTCCAACTATAGACCAATTTCAGTTCTGTGCCTCATGGGGGAGTTACAAGAAAGATTGCCTGTGTACAACTGAGGGATTATCTGAAGAAATGTAATGTGATCATAAATGTTTAGCACGGCTTCAGGATGGGGTTGGCATGGTGTCTGCCTTGTCAGGTTCATGAATAACTTGTATATGAATTTCTCTCTCCCCCCATCTCTCACTCCACATCTCTCCTTCCCTCCATCTCCCTCTCCCTCTCTCCCTCTCTCCCTCTCTCCCCCTCCATCTCTCCCTCTCCCTCCACCCTCTTCCTCCCCATCTCTCCCTCCCTTCATCTCCTCTCCAGCTCTCCTCTCTCCTTCTCCTTTTCCATCTCTCCTCTCTCTCTCCCTCCTCCATCTCCTCCCCATCTCTCCCTCCCTCCCCATCTCTCCCTCCCCCCCATCTCTCCCTCCCTCTCCATCTCTCCCTCCGTCCATCTCCCTCTCCATCTCTCCTCTCTCCCCCCTCTCCTCTCCATCTCCTCTCTCTCCCCTCTCCTCTCCATCTCTCCTCTCTCCCCTCTCCTCTCCATCTCTCCCTCTCTCTCCCCTCTCCTCTCCATCTCTCCCTCTCTCCCCCTCTCCTCTCCATCTCTTCCTCTCTCCCCTCTCCTCCCTCCCTCCCTACCTCCTCTCTATATTATATCTATTTTGTAGAAAGTAAGACTATGGATATATTTAAAAACAATTAGACCAGTTTATGGGTAATAAGAAAACAACTTATCCCTAAATTCAATTATAATCCACCCATACGGATGGTGAGCTCTCAAAAGGCATCTGCCTCCTGAGCACGTAAAACCATATCAAACTATGAATATGAATGGGGGGGGGGGGAGTTGTTTACAGGGCGGTGTTTGTGGACCTGACCAAGGTACTCAATTTGGTGGATTACCCCCCCCCGAGCTAAAACGTAGTAGGCTGGGAATGAGTAAGCATGTAGTTGACTGATTTGCAAGTTATTTAACTAATAGAGAACAAGTGGTTACAGTGCATGGGGTTTTATCAGATATATGAACACTGACTCACGGTGTACCATAGGGGTCCATTCTTGGACCCCTGTTGTTCTCTTTGTTCATCAATGATCTGCCTCAGCAACTTACATGGTCTAATATTATTTTATATGCAGATGGTGTGGGTTTGTATTTGGTAGATAATGATTTGAAAGCTTTGAATGTTAAGTTGAAAAATTAGTTTCGTATTTTGACTAGATAGTTTTTACAAAACAGGTTGTTAACAAAAAGAAAACAAAGATAATTATGTGTTTTATAGCACTAAAGGCTAGTAGAATAATGATAAACTAACCTTAAAATTTGAAGATGGAAGTAATTTGAAAAAGTGAGTAATTTTGAATACTTAGGTGTAACATTGGATTTCCAGTTAACATTTGATGCACACATTGATCAAACCTGCAACATACTGCATAAAACAATTGGGTGCCCTATATACAGTAGGTCCCAAGGATTGCTAAAGGACAGTACAAGAAAAATGTTCTCAAGCCTGTCTTCTTCCCTCATTAGATTATAGAAGTGTGGTATTACGTGGGTGTAAGATAGTTTTTTTTTTTTCAAAAAGAACATCAACGTATAATGCAATTAGTAGATTTGCTCTACATGCAAAGTATAGGGAATATCATCATACTCTCTATAAAAATTTAAACTGGCTACCCTTTGATAGTAGAGATTGTTTCTATATGAACTGTATAATCTACAAAGCTTCGAGAATGGGGATTATGAAATGGCCAGGATATTTCCAGCAATCTGACTGGTCAGTAGCCATGCACTAGAAGTGTCTAATACATGGTTACAATTAGTCTGGCAAGGGCTACCTCAGTTAAGAATTTCAGGTAACACTGTCTACCTACAACTGTCCACCCCAGAACAGCAGCCATGTTGAATCTGCTAGCCACAGAAGCCACAAACCTAAAATACCCAGTTACTTGCCAAACATGACAGCTGTACAAGAGACCAATTTCAATCTCTCCCTGACAGAATATGACTTAATAAACTTTCTTGAACCTGAAAACGAGCTCACAGAAGCACAAAAAGATGAGGTGTAAACTCCCTGTGAAGCCGCAGCTACTGTACCTCAGCCGACAGTAAGTGCCCGATTTGAGCACTACACACCAGATCAGCCTGCTAACATTGAAAGCCAATGTAATGAAAAAAACTGCCTTACGAGACACATGATGGGCTCTGGGAGTCTTTACTGAGTGGGCAACAGCTACTAAAACAGCTGTCAACTAGCAAACCACTACTAAAGCAGAGCTGAATTAAATTTTATGGCAGTTCTATGATAAGGCCTGCACAAGCACTGGGAAGGAGTATGCAGTGTCCAGCTTCTGTGGGCTCTGAGCAATGCTCAGACACTTGGGGACTGCGGCCATGGGCCGGTCAGTCAACATCCTCACAGATCCTGAATTCAGGAGCAGCAATGCAATGTTCACAGCAAAGTTAAAAATGTATCACAGGGCTCAAGAGGATAAATCTAAGCCTCACGAGCCCCTGTCAAAAGCCAACCGGCATAAATTAAGAGATTCATCTGCCCTCTCCCCGAACACTGTCGCTAGACTTGTCCGCAAAGTGTGGGTTGATCTGCAGTTATTCATGGCAAGGTGCAGATGAGAAGGGCAGTGCCAGCTCAAACCCACACACTTCAAAATAGCCATAGACAAAAACGGAGCCAAATACATTGTAGTAAACTTTAATGTGCATACAAAAAAGTCACGTCAATCTTTTGGAACCAGGCAAGCAAATACACAGAGGGTACATGTATGCTCAGCCAGGCAACCCTCTGTGCCCTGTGCCCAGCTTCAAAAAGTACTTTAATAAGCTGCCCCTGGATGCAAAAGCCCTATACGTGCACACACGATGCCTCCCCCAAACACAGCTTGATAGCTTGGACATATGATACAGCAAAGAAGCCATGGGTATAAATTACCTTTCGAACATGATGCTGAGACTCAGCAAGGAGGCAGGATTATCCAGATGATACACAAACCACTGCATAAGGGCTACATCCATGCAGCTTTTATTGGAAGCAGGGCTCCAGAGCTGGAAAATTATGTACATTACCGAGCAACGGAACAAAGCTAGCTTGCAGAGCTATTGGAAACCAAAACCAGAAGACCACTGGAAATGGTACAACATCCTCTGTGCAAGACAGGAAGAGCAGCCAAGCACCAGCAGAGAAGTTCAAGCTAATCAAACAGAAACACCTTCTGGAGCTCCTGAACAACGCTTTCAAAGTGTACAAAAGAACTACTGCACTACGAATTTCAATGCCCACTGTACTTGGGCAAGTACTTTTGTTGCTTTCACCCCACAAACCTAAAAAAGTGTATGTTGGGGTACATTCCTTTTAATTATTTTGCCCCCCCCCAAAAAAGGGGGACTACTTTCCTTGGTGTATGAATATTTTAATCAATAAATTAAAAATGTATCAAAAATTAAATGCTGTCGCCACTTATTCTTTTTTCAGAACAACATATAGCCATTTCATAAGCACAATGAGCCACTTGGGGTTGTGTGCTAAACCATTATAACGCATGGCTAGGGGGCTGGATGCATTTGATCTGTGGCCTCTAGTCTCACTGCACCCCCTAGCCATGCGTTAGAACTAACGCACACCCCGTCATGGCTTATTGCTTACATATGGGACCATTGACAGGCATTATTATCTCCAAATACATGCAGTCATGCTTGCGCTCAGACGACAGATTAACTATCCCACATCTTTAAACCTCAACAGGTCAGAGATGTTTTGCTTATGTTGCTGTAAAAAAATTAGAATTCAATACATCCAGAAATCAGGGGCAGGATTCTCAAAGAACAGCAAAAATCCCGCAGCTGCAGGGAAAAAGGCTGGCAGCACTGTGGAAATGCAGTTGCGTTATATTCTTAAAGAAAATCCTGCAGCTGAGGGAATTCTGCAAAAAGTCCTGCAGCTGTGGAATTCCAGCAGCTGCGGGAATTCTGAAAGTGCTGCAAATCCGCAGCTATGGAAATGGCTGACGAGGCACAACAATAGTACAACAAGTAGCTGAAGCACCAGACATTAACATTCCTGCCATAGTATGAGGCTGACAGCACCCACAAAGATACCAGCAACTAGTCCCTCAACTGGGACCACTGCAGCACCACAGGTACCAGCAAAAATATGGCACCACAATGGCTGACAGTCAGCGCTGGTCATCCCTCCCTGCAGCATTCCTGTTGCCTGCAAGGGTAGCACTCACTGCAGGCTGGTTAGGCTCTGCTGCCTGTGGGGCTCCGTCATGGGCTGCACTGGGTCTAGTAGTTGTTGCCTGTTGTCATATCTTAGCAATGTGTGCTTTTGTTGCTGTAACATCAGCCACTGTTATACTATCTGGGATACTATTACCTGTGCCTCACCTCCACCTTAATTGATTTCAATTGTTGGGGCACTACAGCAGTTTGCTGAGGGAGAGTTACACCTCATTCCACTGTGTGTAACATTTTCTCCGCAACTGCAAAAAATAAAAACCTGGCTGAGAATAGCCCTTCAGGGGCTGTACTTTACTTATCTCACACCTTTTTTTCCTCAGGGACTTCCGCAGCTGCCACTTTTTTCCCACAGTTCATAGTGTTTTTTTCCGCAGCTGCGGAGGTTTTTGTGACTAGCACTTAGAGCACTCTCCCCTTTTTTCCATAGCTGAGGCAGTTTTGGGGACTTAGGGAAGGTTTTGCAACTTCTGAAAGCTTTGAGAATCCTGCCCCAGGAATGCAAATAGTATTTATTGTTTTAAAAGCTTTGCATAAAGGACATTTAGGGCCAGTTATTCAAAACTTTGCCCCGGGGCTAAATTAGCACTGCCCGGCAGGCAAACTTAGCCCGGAGTATAAAACAAGCCATATTCAAAAGGAATAGCCGGGGCAAACAGCTTCTGAATATAGCATGGGAATGAGGCCGGGCAAAGTGGGCTGGGATTGCAGGGCAAACTTAGCCCTGGAATAAGACAGCTCTGAATATGGCAACCAGGAAGCGCAAACCACAACAGCAACACAGTGCACAGCGATGTGAAGGTAGGTGAGATGAACTATGTGGCCAATGTGTGCCAGCAAATCGTGGACCAGTACAGCTGCAGGCAGCAGCATATGTGAAAGTACAGTGTGCAAAACTGTAAAATATTCTCTGAACTGTTTGCGCCAGAGCTAACACGTTGTATGGGTTTAGCATAGGGCTAAACTGCTTAGCCCAGTGCAAACACGTTTGCCCGGCGCTAAACTTTGCCATATTCAAAAGTGACATGCAAATGAGCCTACTTAGGTAGTCTGTGGGCAAACATCCAGATTAGCATCTCATTATGCCCTGATTTGCATGCAGTTTGCACCGGGCTAACTGTTTAGCCCTGCGTTAAACCCACACAAACGTGTTAGCGCTGTGCAAACAGCTTGGGGAATATTATACAGTTCTGAACACTACTTCCACATGTGCTGCTGCCTGCAGCAGTACTGGGACAACACAGCATAGGCACAGATGGTGGTGGTGCTGCATGCAACTGTCACATTGTAGGACATGCTACAGTGCACAGCAGAAACTACAGTAGCAAGGGGGCCAGTAAAGTGTGGACACAGCAGTGCCTATGGTGTGTAGGGCAGTGATGATGACTGCACTATACACAGTAAGAGGCCCAACCTGCAGGTGTTTACTGACAGTGGACATTACTGTTACGCTGTTGTGTGACCCACAGATGCTGCACCTGTGGCATGGGATGCTCACAGTGACATGTACATTTCTGGCTTTGTGTGCTATGGCAGTTGTACAGCTGTGCGATATGTGGCTGGGGGGGGGGCATATATTATCCGAAAGGCACACTGGTGTTGGGGTATTCCCAATACTGGCCCATGTGCACTGCATGATGTGACCCAGCCTTGTGGACACACCTGGTCTGTAGCACAGCCTCGCCACCCATACATGCTCCCCTCAACATCCTTCATGCCCACAGTGCTGCATGTGTGTGCTGGCATCTGTTGGTGTCCACAGAAGTGTGGTCCGCAGGTGTGTGCTGTATGGCCACACTGCCATGCTGTCCACTGGTGGCAGGTCACCGCTTACTGCCTGGCATGGCTGGAACTGGTGGCAGATGATGGCATCATTGTGATGCCATCAGTTAGCAGCATGCTTCCTCTATGTTTGGCATTATCCATGTGATATATTATTTGTTAGGGTCGCGCAAAACCCACGCTAAACCCACGCAAACACCGCGCAAAGCCATAGTGTCGCACAAAGCTGATTGCCCAGGGTTAAGACAAGCTTTTCCTGGGTGGTAATGTGCACCGCGCTAAGTGTCGCGCTAAGTGGTGCAAAACCACTTAGCGCTGTGCTAGTCACTGAATATAGCATTGCGGCTGTATTCATGTCAGTTTGCCCCTTGCATACATTATAATTTTGCCCAGCGCTAATGCAGTTTGCCCGCGTTATTTGGCCTTTTGAATATAGCAGACCCGTGCTAGTCTCGCGCTAAACCTGCGCAAACGGTTTTTGCCTGGCACAAAGTTTTGAATATCTGGCCCTAATTGTCTTATTTTTGCTGTAAATGTTTTCAGTAGTTGTTATATTTTGTATGTTTTGCATTTTATTATCTTGTTGTATGTTCTGGGTCATGCCTATAAAAGGGCCATGGGCCCAGTGTACTTACCTGGTTAACAAAATTAAATAAACAAAAATATGCTAACTATTGCACATGTTGACTAGTGATAATCATAACAGACTGCATTTAGAGTCAACATGACAATGTAAACATCACAACAGGGCCGCCTTCAAAAAGACAGTCCCCTTGAAAAAGAGCCAGATCTATAATAATTCATCTTTTAAAAGCATACTGTGTTTTAAAATTGCAGACTGCATTAAATTTAGGGGAAACAGTTGCACATACCACAATAATGCAAAGTATCATGGGAAACATATGCAAATCCCCATGATAGAATTTGGACTGGCTCTACTTTAAGCAGAATTGCTTGGTGCCAGAAGGCCTCACAGTGCAATCCTGCATGTCACAAGGGTCCCTATCAGAGACAGAAAGCAAAAGGTCTGGCAAATCTCACGTGCTCACCCATTCATTTTATTTAGTTCAGGCTGACTGAGGGATCCAGATGGGTACTTCCAGTAGATAGGAGAAAGGAAAGGAAGAAAACCAGGTACCTGTAGGGCAAAGAGGAAAATAAAAACAAGGCGCTGCGTCAGCATGTGGTCTAAAAGCAAAACAAAATGGTTATATTAAATGCACGCTGAAAATAGAAAATAGAGTTAAAAATCTACGTTTCAACCTTAGGTCTTCTTCAGGAAATATCTAAAAGAGAAAAAAAAACAAGTTAGTGTAGAGGAGAGGTAAAATGAGAGAGATATATATGTGGAGAAAGAAGAAGGGGGAGGCAAAGGGAGAAGAAATGATAAATGGTAAGATTAAGAGAGAATCTGTGAAACAAAAAGGTGATGATGGGAAAGATAAAGCATAATGGGAGAGAAAGAGCTGGGGAAGTTCCCAGGTGGAGACTAATTAACAGGGCCTTGTAAGAAGGCTGAAAGGTGACAAATGTGTGGGAAGGAGACAGAAATGGAGACATATGGTGAAAATGAAAAATAAATGAGTACAAAAACAAATTGACTTTAGGGAAAAAAAGGGATGGCTGAAAGATGTTAGTGGAAAATAAGTCTATCATTTAAACCAGAGGGCTGCTGGGAGCCAAGGTGGATGATCAGCTTGGCTTCCATGTTTTTTCTATGGTCAGGATCCCGGAAGCCCTGCTGAAGGCCACAAACAGAAAGGTCATTGACATTGTGGTCCCTGGAGATAAAGTGGGATACAATGGGTTTAGCAGTTTCACCATTCCTGACTGCTCTGTAATGTTCACTGAAACGGTCAGCAAGACGCCTACCAGTTTCTCCAATGTAAATAGCTGAACACTTCCTGCAAAGAATACAATACACCACATTAGTGGAGGTGCATGAGGAAAGAGGAAAGAGGAAAATAGATTGTCAGTTACAAGAGAAAAGGCTTAAGATCCCATTGTTCATTTGGCATTTGGCAGTTGGCAGTGTCAGTGGCTCAGCAGGTAGCACACTCGCCTCTGAGGCTGAGAGATCAGAAGGCTGTGGGTTCTATCCCCACACCAGGCACTTGGGTTAATATCTCAATACAGACACTGTAGTGCAGCATGAGGGGGGTGCTACACTCCTGATGTGCAGTCTTTCAGATGAGGTGTTAAACCAAGGTCCCATCTGCCTGTTCTGGTGGTAGTTCAGGTGGATGTTAAAGATCCCATGGCACTTCTCAAAAAGAGTAAGGGAATTTTCCCTGGTGCCCTGGCCACATTTCCCCTCATTAACTAAAAATACCACCAACAGCTTAATCAGATGCAAGGTCAGTTGGCATTCCTCTGTATCCCCCTCCCCCGGGTCGTGCCTGAAAATAGGCAGGATTTGTCTAGTGCACTTACCCGGTCAACAATAAACTACATAAATAAATTTAGACCTTCCAGTCTAACACTCCCTAATTTATAAATCCAGCAACTTTCCTTTCTCTGTAACAAATTCTGTACATATCTCCCCCCAGTGTTTTGGCGATGTGACACATTCAGGTCCCATAAATTTTAAATTCTCCGAGTTGAATTCATGCACCTCACAAAAGTGTGCCCCAACTGGTGGTCCAATCTCTTATTCTCAATATTTCTTACATGTTCTTGAATTCTGGCTTTTGATTACGTACTGTTCGTTCCACATAAATTTTTCCATAGGGGTATCATATAGGTCTCAAATCAAAAACCTCTGACACTGCCATCTCCATCCCTGGCTACTCCCTTATCCGGCTGGACAGATTGACTAGGGAAGGGGGAGTGGCTATATATGTCTCCATTTCATCCAATTTTTCATCTGTCTCTCCACTGCTTCCCCCTCTGTCTATGAACTTTTGTTACTAAAACTATCCCTTCCTTGCTCCCTTCCCATCTTTGTGGGTGAAATCTACAGCTGCCCTAGCTTTTCTGCCTCTACCCCTTCCTCCATCACTGACCTCCTCTCTTCTGTCGCCACCCTCACCTCCTCTGGTAAACTCTACATCCTAGGGGACTTCAACATTAATTGACTGTCCAGCACCCAATCCAAAATGTGCAATCACATCTCATACTTAAATCTAAAGCAACTCAATGATCCTACATGACTAAATCTCAGATCAGGCAAACACACCCTAATAGGCTGGGTACTGGCATCTTATCCACATGGAGTTGTCACCTCAGGTATACTACCGGATACACTCAGTGATCACCATATGGTGTACTGCATGCAAAAAATCTACCGGACTAAAACCCCACCAGTTATTCTCAACCTCCTCTACTTTCATTTCCTTGACCTGTCCACCCTTCACAATGAACTTACCAGTACTGACTGGTCATCCATTTCCACAGCTTCCTCAGTAGACTCAGCCCTGAGCTACTTCAGCTCTCAATTCCTGAATGCGTGGAACAGACATGCCTCATTTAGGAAGACAAGGGTTTGAGGCATTCTCCTCCCCTGGGTCTCGGCCGAGCTGCTAGCCTGTCAGCATGCTCATGACTAGGCATGGATGGGTCACAAAGCTTCTAGAGCTCTTAAGAACTAACTTAAGTATCATTCCTTCCACAACACTTGTACCAGGGCTATCTGCCTTGCCAAAGTGGAGTATTTCAACTCCTCCTTTCATGAAAACATTAACAGTCCCTCCAAATTCTACAAGGTTGTTCATGCTTTATTCCCCCACCGCCCAACCTTCCCCTCCTGTCCTAAAGGTAGGTGATCTCCACCCCCACCCCCCCACTGTGGTGGCTGAATTCAACAACTTCTTTACCACCTGTGCCTTCTCCCTTCTGGCCTCCCTACCCCCACAGCCCCCTCACCAGCATCTTCTGCATGTATCCCTTCTTCCTCATGCTTTTCCTTCCAACCTGTCTCCCCCAATGACACCCTCTGATCATTATTAGCTCTAAATCCTCACAAGGGCAAAAGCCCTAATGGCCTGGACCCCAAGCTGCTTCACCTCTCATGATACGCTGTAGCCTACCCTCCAGAAATTCTCTTAAACCTATACTTCTCGCTCGCCATTGTCCCTGATGCCTGGAAGATCACCACTGTTTTCTTCCTTCCTAAGGGCAGTGACCCCTCCAACCCAGGTAATTTCCACCTTATATCTCTGCTCCCAATCCTGGTTAAACTTAAAGAGCATCAGATTTTGGTGCAGGGCTCTCCTTTGCTTGATTCCTCTTCCTTCTTTATCCCTTTCCAGTTTGGGTTCCATAAGGCTCACTCCACTGCCACCTCACTTCCTTGGCTCACTGACTTCATTCTCTCAGGCATGGATCAGTGACACATCACCTCTGCCATCTTTGTCGATCTGGCCAAAGCCTTCAACACTTGCCCACTCCCTTCTCCTCAGCAAGCTAACTGTGGTGGGCCTCTCCGGATCTGCCACTCACTTGTTCTGGTCCTATCTCATGGGCAGGTCCCAGTCTGTCAAGGTTGGCAACTCCCTCTCTTCCCCTCTCCCAATCGACACTGGTATCCCCCAAGGCTCAATACTTGGTCCAATACTATTTTCCATATTCCTTAATGACCTACCTGTTGTCTGCTCATCTGTTAGTATCCATATGTATGCAGATGACACTGTTTTGTTTAACTCCAGTATTTCCCCCTTGGAGGTGGTGACCAGCCTTCAGCTGGACTTCAACAATGTCCAGCGCTGGTTTTGTATTAATCAGCTCTCCCTAAATGCCAAAAAGACTGTCTATGACCTTTGGCATCAGGCAAAAGCTCGCCGGGCTTGATGCCACTCCTTCCTTCCATACCCTCGATGGGTCCATACTGGAAGATTTCTCCTCTTTCAAATACCTTGGACTATGGCTCAACAAGAACCTCGACTTTGTGGTGCATATGGATGCCATCCACAAAAAGCTAGTCCCCAAACTCGATGCTCTGTACAGAGACTGCAGCTGCCTTCCCCCTCAAGCCCGCAGAGAGATTGCCCAAAAGATAATTCTCCCTATCTTTGACTTCGAAAACATAGTTTATAACTCTGCCCCCAAATCCACCCTTTCCAGACTGGACGCTCTTTCAACTCCTGCCACTTCACTCTTGACTGTCTGCCTTGTACTCACCACTGTGACCTTTATACCTCACTCTCCTTCCCATTGCAGTGCCAGATGCCTTGCCCATAGCGCTTCTTTAATTGGGAAGTACTGGCTTGACTCTCCGCCACTGTACCTCCATTCCTTCATCTCTGTCCCACCCACTGTACTCTACTCCTTCCACAACTCCCCCATGGGGCTCTACCCCCCCCACATACCACTTCAGGGTGAGCCGCCTTCTTTTATCTCTTCCCAAGTATCTAAAACTCCCTTCCTTAGACATCCACTCCACTCAGTCCCCTCACTCCCTATCCCTTCTTCTCTGTCATCACATATCTCCCTCCTGCAACTGCACTTGACCCCCTCTCCCCCTCTAGGTCTACCCCCCTCCCTTCAACACACAGCAGAAAGAATTATTGCTGTGTCATGGGCAATCCGGGTTCGGGAATGGACTCAGGATGCCAGAGGACCAGCCAGGGGTGGATTGAGCAGCTGAAACATGCTCTTCACCTCTGGGTAGGGATGGGATAGAATGACTCCAGTCCAGTGCTCCCAGGTCACCATGGGATGTGCAGTTACCGAAGCACCAGAGAGCACTGCTGTAAAAAAAGGGGGGGAGGTCAGACACATGGTGAAGTTGCATCCCAGTGTCCACTTGACATGCCCTCCACAAGGACCACAATGGAAAAATGCCTCCGGTGTGCTCAGTGATTCCCCCACTCATAGCAGATCTGGATCCCTGTCACATCTGAGACCTAGGCCTGACAGATCATGCCGGAAGGCTCCACCCTGGGGGGATAATCCAGGGGGCACTATGTATGGGAGATCCCTAGTCCACCTGCAGATGCAGGTGGCTGACAGGGATTCGCTACCAGAAGTAGATAAAAGCAGAGTACGTAAAAAAAAAAAAAAATTATAAATAAAAATGGTAACACTGAGTTACATGGCATCCACTTTATGGATCATCATGTTTTGAGTTAGTAAAAAAATGGATAGAATGCAGGGGACTACATTGATAAACTTTTCTGTGAATAAAAAACAGGTGCAAGACACTGTTATAGCGGTAAATATACTGAGTAAGCAAAAATACCTGACATGGTAGGCATTATTGGGATACAAGGGACCACCCAGGGGTGTAATGAGGCCTGATTCCACAGGCGGAGGGTCCTATAGTCCTTGGAAGGTCTGTTATATCCCATAACCCCCAACCTGGAAGGTATTATTGTGCTTAGAAAATGGGTGATGACTGGCTCCGTGGCACCAAGCGAAGGGGTTTGCTAGGCATGCTGGTGACTGGGGTTCATGCACTGAGCCTGTGTACCAAGAGCAGAGACCAGCAGGGAGGGGATCCAGAGCATCCCTTGGATGCTTTCCTCCTGGGGGGTGGGCAGGGCTTTGATACCTGCAGGCAGATTGGAGACGGGCTAGGGAACATGCCGCCTCAACACGTCCCAGCCCATCCCCACCCCAGGTTGCCTTTCCCACTGGCCAATTAGGGTTAAGTTGGCAGCTCAATGAAAAGTGGAAAGTGCCTCCTGGCCCAGCCAGATGGTGGCCACAGGACCCCAGCATTCCACAAAGCCTGGGAGAGCCCTGTGCCGACAACCCCACCATTGATCCCAGGGCAAACTAAGTTGTGCCTCTGGGCACTTCTCCACTGGAGGGGGGCACCAACCTGACAAAGGGTTATGTTGGGTCACCCAGGGGATCAATAGACAGTTGTGGGGGGCAGCAGGATGGCAACTGGTGGAGGATGGTGGCCATGGGGCCCAGGTGGCTCAAAGGAGTGGCCGGCCAGGGGGAACACGGGAGGAGCAAAAAAAGAAAATGGGCTATAGGTAACAGTTTTATGTAATATTTAAAAAATTTAAAAAACAAATACAAACACAGTTAAGAAGGACTTACAAGTCAGTTTTGTTGTAAAGTAGTTTTTTGGCATAGTTGCCAGTAGAGTGCGCTGCTGCTGTTGATAGCCAGGTGCATGTCCCTCCCCTCCCTGCCCCATACTACCGATTGGGAAAGTGATGTCATTTCCTTTTTGCTCTCGTCTGCGGTGCTGGGGAGGAATCCTCTTTCAGGCTGTTATGTTTTACAGGCTGTTAGTTTTGTGATTCCAATACAGCAGGATCAATGGTACTTCAGAAGTCAAAAGTGTGGAGAACAACAGTCTGACGTCTCTCCCTCAACAGGTTCAGTGCATTTCTGTGTTTATGTATGTTTAGAATATGGTAAGGTGCCATCAGGAAAAGCTTCTTCAATCAGGATGGTAGCTGGAGCCAGTCAGAGTCAGACTTTACTGAACTGCTCCTAGAGTTACATGGAACATGCAAGGTAGTGTGGTACTGCTGTATTAAAAAAAAAAAGAACAGAATGTAATGGAGCAGAGCAGGGAAGGGTTTGAAGCACATGGACTTGAAAAACAGTGTGGCCTAAGGACCGAGAGTGTGTGTGTGGCTCCCTCTCTCACTAAGTGAGAGAAAAAAAAAATGATGTTAGATCGACTTTGAAAATTCAGAGTCAACTTCCAGTGGAACATGTGCACAGGGATACCAACTGGAGATGGATGCTGCCATGAGGGACTTGTTATTTAGAGGGCATTGTTGAAAAATAAATGTATGGGTGCAACAGTGTATCAGCCAATCAGATTTTAGCTTTTCAAAAGCCCATTTTCTAAGTACAAGGTAAATACCACAGCTGTGCTGCAGACACAGAGACGATAATGGTACCATAAGTTTCAAAATGAGTAGTAGGAACAGGTACTATGTACAGAACAGTAAAACTCAACCTGGCTAGCAGGAACAGTACAGTGAGTCGCATGTCTGTGAAACATATGGCATACAGGCCAAAAGCTCAAACATAGGCCTGAGCAAATTGATTGAAGGGAAATCGCAAACCACAAAAAACAATACAATAAAGCAGGCGGCTGCTTTTTAAGTTACTTCAGTGCTGGGGTGCTGTTTGCTTTAATTGATCTGTGCCAACAGCTACTGCTGAGAGATGAATACCATTACTGGGGGACTTTCTGTGATTCACTTCTAAACAAAATTCTGCCCCCCTCCATGTAAGAGAAAGAGCTACTGAGCAGCTGCAGCTTTTGCTACAGTTACTTTGGCTCCTTAGAGCCATGTGGCACATCAAACCTGTTCTTTTAAGGGCAGGTTTTACAGTGTAGCTCCTCAAATTTATACAAAAATAAACTGCTTCGGGAAACTGGAAGTGTCTGACATCACTTCCGGTTGTAACACCATAAACTCCACAGCCTCAGCAAGCGGGGGTGAGCACCATACCTCTCAAGTGTCCCTCATTACGAGGGACATCCCTCATTTGGCCCCTTAAAATTGCTCTGTCCCTCATCCGTCCCTCATGGAAAAGGTGCTGCCCACACAAAGAATGTGCTGTAAATTCAGACTTTAAAGCAGAAACTCTTAATATTCTAAAATACTATATCCAAAATAAACTTTGTACAAGTAAACACTATGGTTTTCACAGTGTTCTGAGCTTGTATCTCCATGTTTGAGGATGTGTCCCTCATTCTGAGGGTCTGTGTCCCTCATTGTCCCTCATTTTGAGTGTCCACAAATGTCCATGTCCCTCATTTCAGTGACAAAAGGTTGAGAGGTATGGCGAGCACGTGGATGGCGTCAGACATGGAAGAAGGGGAAGAAGGGCCATATCCCTTAGTTTTTAACAGTTGGGGCTAGCCTGTACTCTGAAATATTATAAGATATTTTATATTATAAATATTATAAGATATTTTAGGTGCAAATTATTCTGCATTTTATTGATCATGGCAATTGCTGATGTATTTACTGAAAACTTTCTTCAGATTCTCCTAAATGAAGGTTCAGTTAGGAAATGTTCCTCTTGCCTGATGATTATGGTGAAAATGACTCCTTTTGAATCATCTTATTTATGTTCCAAATGTACTGAAAGCAAAGCTTTGGAAGAAGAAAATTGTAGATTAAAAGCTGTAAACAAAGCAGCTTTAGGAGAGGAAATTTGTACATTGAACATGAATTAAAAAAAAACTGCAAATAAATATACAAACACCTCTATTCTTATCAATTCACCACAAAAGGTTAATGGGAATAGGAAAAGAACATATAATTGTACCAACAGTACTGCAGATGAAGAGATAAATGAACTAAGTTTAAAAAGAGTTAGATTAAATGAAGAAGTCATAGATAGCCAATGGACAACGATCAGAAAACACACATTTAAAAAAGGGTCGTAGAGCCAAAATTCTTACTAATATATCTCTAGCAAATCTCTACCAGGCCCTAGAACCAATGGAAGATAATCAGGAGCAAAATGAAAATCTCAGTATGACCAATAAATAGGCCATTGGTGATTCAATTGTGCATTTTACTGACTCACATGTTTGTAAGAAAGATAAATTAACTAGCACTGTTATGTGTTTGTTGGGCACAAGAATAGCTGATGTTGCAGAATGCGTCCAGAAACTACGTATAGGTTTCCAACACTGAGGTTGTAGAGCTGTGTGGAATATAAAATTCCACTTGCAGAATGCCTGCGAAATGACCATTCTGATTCTGTGGAATTCCAGAGTTTGTGCAAAAAATGCTGTGTAATTTCACAAACTTTTATATTTCAGTTATTTCACTATAATTTTAAAAGTACATGTCCAAATAACACTAGATTTGGAATGTGTACAGTACTCTATGGATTACATATGTGCACCAAGTTATATATAAAAGGGGGCAGAGTTATAGGTTGCCAAACATTTAATCAAAATTTAATTTTCATTTAATTTGAGATCATTTTAAAATGTCTTCTCCAAATTGCTGCAAAATAACAGGATTTAGAGAAGTTCATAGAATGCATATATGCATCATGTTGTAAGTCTCAAGCTATAATGGGAGCAGAGTTATAGGTAGTCAAATATTTTGCCAAAATTTGGATTTCTGTAATTTTAGTACAACTTTGATAGTATTTATTGAAATATTACGAAAATTGCTTGGTATATAGATTAGCATGACATTTGTATATGCACATAGTTTCCGATTTCTAGCTTTAAATGAGACTGTGTTATAACCTGCCAAACATGTTGTCAAAATTTAAATTTCAGTTAGATCCCTCCAATTTTAAAACTATGTATCCAAATTTAACCAGAGTTGAAACATTTAAACTACTATACCATGGGGTCATTTCTGAAAAAGTTCATATTTTCAGCTTTAAATGGGATTAAATGAAAAGTAGTCAAACTTTTACAACATTTAAAAATGTAATTTTGCAAAAATGTAAACTACAAATTTATAAACCTCTGATACTTTTTTTGTTTTGTTTTTAAATCTTTTTATTATGAGTGTGGTACAGCTTACATCACATTCAGACTGATATATATTATACATACAGTGTAATGGTCTGATACTCATTATACAGTGTAGAAAAGGCAAAATGCCATTTTTTTTATCAACCACTTTTGTCAGCAACATTTAATCAGAGGATTTTATGACCCATTTAACCACATATTGACTTACTCTAAAGGTGAGACAACAGAGAAAGAAACAATAGCAAGAAACAGTAGATGCAGAGGCACAGAGCATGGTTCTGGCTAGTCCGGAATTATTCCAAGCTCTACAGCAGACATCCATTTTTCCCAGGTCTCAGTGAAGTGGGACATTTTCCCCATGGCCCCCAACTGGGCCCGCTCCAATACCATGCAGGATTTCACATTCTGTACCCATTGCACCACCGTGGGGTCATTTGCTGACATCCAGACTTGTGCAATAGTTCTCCTGGCATTAAAGTCATGGACCACAAAGAGTTGGAAAGTCTCTTATTCGGATGGTGAGGATCTGTCCCCAACAGTAGTTCCAAAGGGGATTTGGATGGGGAGTATCCCAAAACTAAGGACATGTGATAAATTTGGTGCCAAAAAGGTGCTACCATGGGAGACGTGAGCGCCAGATGGAGGAAGTCAGCATCACACTGACATTTTTGGCATAATGATGAGTGTGCACCATCAATCCTGTGTAGCCATTTAGGGTTTGCATATGCCCTATGCAGGAAGAAGAGCTGGATTTGGCACAGCTTATTGCTATGGGAGCAATTTATATAGTGTGAACATGCCAGGGACCATGTATTTTGGTCTATTGGAAGGGAGAGATCAACACTCCACTTCTCTGCACTGGGGTGTTGTGACTGGGGCCTAAAGTTGGTTAATAACCAGTAATAAATTGACAGAAATCTCTCACATGACTGAGGGCTGAACAAGACCTCCTCAAATGGGGAAGGTATAACCCAGCCATGTGCTGCATCAATACTATCTCCACATTTATGTCTAATTCAGAGATACAAGAAGAAATCCCCAACAGGTATATTTTATTGTGCACATATTTGAGCAAAGCTTTTGATTAGCCCACCATCATACAACTGGTTAATTGCCATATTAATTCAAGATTACTTAATTGGCACAAACAGGAAGGCATCGGGTTCTTAAATACTTGGAATTTATACTCTGGGAAGCGTGAATTATATTCACTAGATAAACCACATTTAAACAAGAGGGGCAAATATTTTAGGGGAAATGTTCTACAAAACTTTAAACTAAATACACAGGGGAAAAAGAATACTTTAAAAAACATTTCACTGAAATGTATGTCTCTCAAAAAGCAGCTAGCTAATGAAAACTGGAATATTCAGGTATAAATGTAATTATGTGTTCCAGCTTACTCCAATAAATGCATCTACTATGACCACTGTTACTCCAATGTATAGTGCCTAATGTATAAACTGTATTGTCAACTGTAATTAGTGTCACTGTTGTATGTAATAATCCTAAATAATGTATCTTGTCTAATGTATATAACCATTGGTTAATGTAACTAATCCCAGGTCACCCCTGAAAAAGGGACCTCTGGTCTCAGTGGACTTACTCGGTTACCAAAATTTAAATAAATAAAATAAATAAATAAATAAATAAATGTTTTTTATAATGCTAGAAGTTTAAATAACAAATTTGATGAACTGTTAGTAGAAACAGAACAACATAACTATGATATCATAGGCATTACTAAGACATGGTGGCATGATAATATTTGGGAGAAAGGAATACCAAACTATGAATTATTTTATAGCAATTGAAAACATAGAAAAGGTGGAGGTGTTGCCCTATACAGTATGTCAACCAGAAATTGTAACCCCACAATATAATGGATTCTAAATACATCAGTACTAAAGAATTAGAGT
This sequence comes from Neoceratodus forsteri, assembly GCA_016271365.2. Taxonomy (NCBI): domain Eukaryota; kingdom Metazoa; phylum Chordata; order Ceratodontiformes; family Ceratodontidae; genus Neoceratodus; species Neoceratodus forsteri. The sequence continues at coordinate 1,060,118,447 of CM057454.1, forward strand.
CCTTGTGGGTTGAGATACTCCCAAAAATCCAATAAATTGATAATTATAGGAATATGCTATCATCCTCCGGATTCATCTTCAGATATAACTTCAAACATCATCAAGGACACTGAAACTGCTTGTGAAATCAGCCATATCATACTAATGGAGGACATGAACTTTGGTGACAGACTGGCAAAATAAATTAACTCATTCAACACATTCTTGTTATTTTCTTAATGCTTGTGAACAGAATGGTCTTGCACAGCATGTCTCAGAGGCAACAAGAGGTGAAAAAATATTAGATATTGTTTTGGGGTCAGAATGTTTAATCAATAACTGTTACAGGATCCCCTTTAGATAACAACGATTACCTATCAGTATCATTCAGATTAGAATTTATACATTCAGTAATTACATCTCAAACAGTGTTTTATGATTATAATGAGGAGAATATAGAGGGGATTAACGCTTCATTTATAAATATAGATTGGGAAGCTGAATTCCAGAACAAAGATGTAAATCAAATTTGGATAACATTTAAGAATAAGATCTAATCCATTTGTAAATTATATATTCCCAAGTATAAGAAATCTTTACCATATGGAAAAAGGTCACCAAAATGGTTTAACAAAAAATTAAGACAACTAGTAAGAAAGAAGCATAAAGCATTTAACAAAATTTCAAAAAACTAAAAATACCCTCGATTATAATAAATACAATACATTACTAAAGAAATGAAAAAAAAAAAAATAAGAATGCTAAATTTAGGATGAAAAAAAAAAAACCTAAACCTTTTTTTCATATATTAATTAAATAAAGGTATTAACAATATGGTTCCAATACAAACAGGAAATAATATTACAGTTGACACATCTGAGATTATAAATCCTTTTAATTCTTATTTTTGCTCTCTATATGGGAAGCAAGAGATTTTGGATATTCCTGACAACACTTCATTAAATTTATTTATTTATTGAAATGTTTCACCAGGAAGGCACATTGAGCAACAAGTTGCCCGTCTCCTAGTGCAACCTAGGGAGTAGGGGATCATGAGGATCATATACAGAGATCTGGTACAAAATTTAAAGCTTACATTTGTTTACAATCAAATAAAAGTGAATAGACTGTACTGTGAGCAATGTGATAGCGGAATACTAACAGTTTTGACTAGATAGATACAATGCTAACAGTTTTGAACAAGATAGATACAATAGCACAACACTAACGTTTGAAGGCAAATGCTTCATAACTGTGTAGCTAGATATTTAAGAGGAATTCTAAGAGTTTGTACTAGGGCATCCTAGTGCGGAGTAGTGTAGACAGTAAGATTACTAAGGAATATCAGATGTACAAATAGAGATTAGGGGTAGATTTGAAAGGGCTAGGTGAATGGAGGAGGGGAAGAGGGGGAGGTGGGGAGGGAAGGGGAGGTGAGAGGCGCAAGAAGTTTCAACCCTTACAGAATGATTTACAACCCTGTCAGGGGTCAGTTCAGGGCTAGGAGAGAGAGGTGATGAGGAGTGATGAGTAGAGAGAGATGGGGAGGAGGGAGGCAGGGGAAGAGGTGGATGGAAGGAGGATTGGTGGTGATGGGCTTGTCCAGTTCAGGCCCCTATAGAGACAGAGGTGGATGAAGGAGGAAGGAGGGAGGTGGGGGACTTGTCCAGTTTTGTCCCTTACAGAATGCTGAGAACCCTGCCTGGAGATGGAGCAAGATAAGGATAATGGTGGAGGGATGTAGGAGGGAGTGAGAGGAGGTAGTGTAACTCCGCACTGGCCCCTTATTTAACCATTAGGCACACCTCCCATAGTCTAGGGGAAAAGAGGGTTGGGGGTACAAAGCAATATATAATTTGCAAATGTGGTAGAAAAACACAAGGTGTGTGTACATACTAGACACAACCAGACCTATACCAAAACCCAGGTCCTGAGGAGAGAATGTTTGCTAAGGGCTATGCTAGGTTTGCACTTCTGGACAGGAGTACCCAGTAAATCCACACAGGCAAGCAGTAACTAGATTGTCCAAACCAGGCTGGGATTCTGGAGTGTGGCTTTATTCTGAAACACAGTTGGAAACACAAAAGCAAAGATGGACCCCCAAGGGTTTACACTGGCACAAGCCAATGCAGAACACATCTGTAGAAACAGTACTCTAACCTCCCATATAGCACAGGATTAAAATCTGGAATGTGGAACTAGCCACAGAGAACACACACACACACACACACAATTTCTCCTCGAATGGCACTAGGCCAGTACTTAGAACAGTTACCATATGACATAGGAACTGAAATCTGGAATGTGGAACTAGCCACGGAGAACACACAAAATCTTCTGGAAAGTGGCACTAGGCCAGTACTTAGCACATTTCTCATATGGCATAGAATAGAAATGTGGCACATGGGCCATGATGGAGCACTCAAGGCTTAAAACTTGCAAAACCCACATACAAGGGGTTTAACTTCAGGCATTGGCCACATGAACCGACAGAAAACAGGTGCCCCTACAGAACCTGAAGTGCTGAACTTGTCACTCCAGATGGGGGTCTCCCACCTTTTGCTTCCATGTCCATACCCAGTCATTCTTTCAGAGTTACACCTCACAAATACTGAAACTGTAGAAATTGATGCTGTCTAGAAATGTTTCACACTTATCAGGGACACCACTAGGGTGTCAGGTTAAAGTTCTGAACAAAGGGCAAGCCACACATGGGATGTCCACTATTGTCAGAGATCTTTAAAACACAAACTTCTTGAGGGAATCCTCACAGAAATGGGTGAAATTGTCCCTTTATCAGAGAGTCACCCCACAGAAAAAAAGACAGGTATATATCCTGGGTAACTCTCAGACATAAATCTACTCAGTTGTATACACAGACAGCTTCACCAACGTTCTGGGTTGGATCAGGGGATTGCCCCTAAAATCCATTGCAGTCCCCTTCATCCCACATGGGATAAAGACACAGGAATTCCTGGAGACTGTTTCCACCACTTCACTAGTCAGGAAAAGCAGTCCTCCACTAGGGAGAGAAATGCAGACACCACACACTGCAGCACAATCTTTGAGCTGCTGCTGGAACTAACTCCAGCCTGAACACACTCTGGAACAAGACTCCACTCAACTCACTTTAGAATTCTAAGTCTCCCCCTCTCACACAAGCTGTGGCTTATGTTGCTGCGAGAGTTCTAAATGACATCACCTCTCAGCTCTTAGCTGAAACCAAGCAGCAGAGAGGGACAGAGTAAAAATCCATTTAACTAGATAATCCCTAGCTGCCTTCCCCAACACTGATACTGATGGGATTCTAGTAACCACAGGGAACTGGGGGGGTTACACTCGCTCCTAGCCAGGCAAATGACTGTCTGCAGTCATTCTTCTACCCGGCACCAGGCCATCCTAACCTGTTACCTACAGGGAGGTAGTGCTATTTCTCCCCTACCATGTGCCAGGCACAGGCAGGCAACACGAAAGGCACAGAGGCCGGCTGATGAAACTTCAGCCCCTATCCTACAATCTATCTATGGATGATCAGTGGCTCCAAGAAAACTGCCTGAAGCATGCCCTGACAGACCAGGACTGCGGCACCTACTGCAGGTCAGGACCATAGCCTGTCTATCCCCATAGCTCTCTAGGGAAAATCTGTCTGATCAAACTGCCCACTGGGGAACCACCCCCAAACCCAGGGTACCTGCAAACCAAAACACCAGGAAACAATACATTACAATGCGTTACATTTCCCACACTTTCCCCACTTACACCTGTGAAGAAAAACATGTTAACACCTGTTAACTACAACAACGATTCTAAAAACTCCATGTAAGAACAGAAGAGGAACTCGGATGAACTCCCACATCCTCTTTTCTTTCTTTGTCAGGAACACCTGAAAGAAAAAAAGACACAAAAACCACATTCTGCATACCACACAGTGTCTAAACCTCCACTTGAACACCAAAGAATCCCTCAAAATACTTTTTTTTAGAAAAGTACAAAAGTAGAAAAATAGAAACACAGACATTATACAACACATTTTGGGGCATGGAATGCCCTAAATGTCTTGTATTAGTGCCAGCATTGTTGTTCCCTGAGGGCAAGGTCCATGAAAGAGTCTCTCCTGGGCAGGAACCCACTGAACAGGCCCAGATTAATATGTATGCAAATGACGTCATGGCGTAGGACCCCATGGGGTTCAGGAGGGCCCACCACCAGGCGTTTGACTGTACAGCTTCTGCCGTTTCTGTAGTGCTTTTTTCTTTTGTATTCCTCCACCCTCCCTAGGGGTCACCCACCAATCAACTCCCCCGCTCAGAGTCAGCAAGTGAGCCGAGTATCTTGGCTCCGCCTCTGCACTGAAGTGAGTGAAATGACCAAACACCAATCAAAATGTGTGGCAAGGTCCTCAGGAGGTGTGGCTACTGACAGAGTGGGAGTTGTGGGGAAGACTGGTGGCAGTGCGTACATTGTGTGAGCGCCTCACTGAGTCAGGGCTGTGGGGCCATCTGTGCCCTTTGTCAGCGACTCAATGTTAGACTAATCAGTGACTCATCATCGTCAATCAATCATCGTTGGTGTGAGCAATGCGAGCTGCAGTGTGTGGTGGCTCTCCGTCGCCGGTGATTGGTTGGTCTTGCCTCTCAGTTGGTCCTCCTCGCTCCCTGTGACAGTGTCGGGACTCGTGCGTGTCATGTGTCGACAGAGTGCTTCTCTTATTCTTTGCTTTGGGCCTGCTGCAGGTGGGGCAGTGAAGGGACAGACAGGGTAGTGAGTAGTTGGACTCATCTGACACCGAGGAGGCCGAGGTATGTAGAAGTAAAAAATCTATAAAGAAATTCTGATGCCCATTCCAGCGCTGTGTCATTCTATAGTAGTCAGTCACCGAGTTCTTTGCTTTGTACATAATTTTATATTCACATCAGTATTGTATTCTGACTGGCTGCACTCCATGCCCTGTAACTACAGATTAATCCAACAATTACTATTATGTCCCCCACCCATGAATGTAGTGCTGCATATTAAAAAAAAATCCCTCTACAGAAACCTTCCCTTTGAAACTGCTGTCAGTCTTACATTTCTGTTGTCTAACAGTTATACCAGTGTATGAATGCATACTCCCAGTATATCATTTTCTCTTCCCCCTTTCAACATAAATGACTCTTGACCCTCATCCAAAACATGCTGTGATGTAATGGTTTTTGTTTGTTCCTTTCAGTGCATGCCCTTTAATCCTCTTGTCATGCATTAAACATGGAGTTTAGAAATCATGTTTTTTGTTTGGGGGGGCAGACTAACAACTGTGTAAGCATGGATTAGTTCGAGTGCATGCACATTATGCAGTTCTTGCGTGATGGAAAATCATGCGTCCTTTATCTATAGGTTGCTTGCATTATTTTAATTGTGTACCCACCAAAGATGCTTGTGCTGCATGTTGAATTTCCCCTACGCATACATAACCCTCCCTTTTCTTGGCGCTGTCAGTGTTCTGCCTCTGTTGACTGACAATCATATTGATGTAACAGTTGCAGCATGTCCTCTGTCTTTCAGTTGCATCTTGCATTTTACTGTTGTCCTGCATTCAGTAAAACATAGTGTGATGTAATATATATATATATTTTTCTTCATGTCATGCATGCCCTTCAATGGTTTATTCTTCATGCCCATTACAACAGTGGTGCCATACATCAATGTGCATCTTGGTCAATACTAAACAAGCATTTGTCAACGCCGAATGTTGATTGCGTTGGTGTGTTGTGCATGCTCACTGGCCCTCTGTCAGTCGCTCAGTCTGTTCTGTCCGGTGCTGCAGGCTGCTGTTTTGTACTGGGCTCCTACCTGCACTTGCACCTTGTTCTGCCCACTAAGAATTCTGCAGCTGTCCTGACAGAACTCTGTTAAGGTGGCTCACTCCCCCTCTCACTTGTTCATTCTGTGTCTCCTGGTGCTGCAGGCTGCCCTTTTGTACTGGGCTCCTGCCTCTGTTGGTGGCTTTTTCTGCCCACAAAGAAATCTGCACCAGTCCCGACACAGGTCTGTTGAGCCTGCCGACTCCCCCTCTCTCACTCACTCATTCCATTTCTGCCGGTGCTGCAGGGTGGCGTTTTGTACGGGGCTCCTGCCTGCATTGGCACCTTTTTCTGCCAACAAAGAAATCCGCAGCAGTCATGACAGAGCTCTGTTGAGGTCGCTCACTCCCCCTGTGTCATTCACTCATTCTGTCTGTGCTGGCACTGCAGGCTGCCCTTTTGTACTGGACTCCTGTCTCTGTTGGCGCCTTTGTGTGCCCACAAAGAAATCTGCAGCAGTCCCGACAAAGCTCCGTTTAGCTCGCTCGCCCCTTCTCTCACTCACTCATTCCGTTTCTGCCGGCGCTGCAGGCTGCCCTTTTTTATTGGACTCCTGACTGCATTGTCGCCTTCTTCTGTGCACAAAGAAATTTGCAGTAGTTACAATAGAGCTCTGTTGAGCTCGCTCACTGCCCCGTCTCACTTGCTCATTCTAGGTTCCCCGCCAGTGCAGGCTGTCCATTTGTACTGGGCCCCTGCATGCACTGGCACCTTTGTCTGTCCACAAACAAATCCGCAGCTGTCCTGACAGAGGTCTGTTGAGGTCGCTCAGTCTCCCTGTCTCACACGCTCATTTTGTTTGTCCTGGCGCTGCAAGCGGCCCTTTTGTACGGGACTCCTGCCTGCATTGGCGCCTTTTTCTGCCCACAAACAAATCCACAGCAGTCCTGACAGAGCTCCGCTGAGCTCACTCGGTCCCCTGTCTCACTTGCTCGCATCTGTTTCTCCCACCGCTGCAGGCTGGCCTTTTGTACTGGGCCCTGTCTGCACTGATGCCTTTTTCTGCCCACAAAGAAACCGCAGTAGTCCTGAAAGACCTCCGTGAATTCAGTCATCTCCTCCGGCCACTCGCCTCCTCGCTCTGTTTCTCCCAGTGCTGCAGGCTGCCATTTTGTACTGGGCTCTATGTTGCGCCTTTCTCTGCCCACAAACAAATCCACAGCTGTCCCCACAGAGCTCTGCTGAGATCGCTCAGTCTCCCTGTCTCACATGCTGATTCTGTTTGTCCTGGCGCTGCAAGCGGCCCTTTTGTACGGGACTCCTGCCTGCATTGATGCCTTTGTCTGCACACAAAGAAATCCGCAGCAGTCCTGACAGAGCTCCATTGAGCTCACTCAGTCCCCCCTGTCTCACTCGCTCATACTGTTTCTCCCACCGCTGCAGGCTGGCCTTTTGCACTGGGCCCCTGCCTGCACTGATGCCTTGTCCTGCCCACAAAGACATCCGCAGCAGTCCTGAAAGAGCTCCAGTGACTTCGCTCACTCCCCCTCTCTCACTCGCTCTCTCGTTCTGTTTCTCCCAGTGCTGCAGGCTGCCCTTTTGTACTGGGCTCTTGCGTTGGGCCCCTTCTCTGCCCACAAACAAATCCGCAGCAGTCCCGACAGACGTCAGTTCAGTGCGGTCCCTCCCCCCCTCACTCGTTTGATCTTAATGTGTCCCATGCAGTGGTTCCCCACAGTGACCATGCTATTCTGCGGCAGAAGTGCAAAAACACATTTTAGCCACGATGTGAAAAATGGCAGCTGTACTGTTCATAAGGAGGTGTGAAAAAATGCCACTGTTGGAAATGTGGGGTGAAGATATTACAAAAAGTGAGACGTTACAAGGGTGCGTGGAAACAGTTCAACGCACGCTTGTAACACAGTCATGTTACGGAGTTTCGTCACCCGATTTTCAACATAGGCATTTTAGGACCTCTGCTCATGAACAGTGCCACTGTCATTTTCTTAATCTGTCCCGAACAGTGATTTCCCACAGCGACCATGTTATTCTGAGCTGGAACTGTGAAAACACATTTCGGTCAGGATGCGAAAAATGACAGCTGCACAGCTCATATGGAGGTGTGGGAAAATTCCACTGGTGAAAATGTGGCGTGACAATATTACAAATCTGCAAAGTTACAAGCGTGCGTGGAAAGTGTGCAATGCACACTTGTAACATAGTCATTCAATGGGCTATTATCACCAAATTTTCAACATAGGCATTTTATGACCTCTGCTCATGAACAGTATCACTCTCATTTTCTTAATCTGTCCCAGACAGTGATTTCCCACAGAGACCGCTGTATTCTGCGCTGGAAGTGGGAAAACACATTTTGGCCAGGATGGGAAAAATGACAGCTTTACTGTTCATAAGTAGGTGTGGGAAAATGGCAATGTTGTAAATCTGGAGTGAAAATATTATAAATTCGCAAAGTTACTAGAGTGCGTGCAAACTGCGCAACGCACGCTCGTAACACAGTCATTTTAACTAGTATCATTACCAAATTTTCAGCATAGCCATTTCAGGACCTCTACTCATGAACAGTGACACTGTCATTTTTTTAATCTGTCCCAAACATTGATTTCCCACAGCAACTGTGCTACTCTGCGCCGGAAGTGCGAAAACACATTTCCGCCAGGATGTGAATAATGACAGCTATACTGTTCACAAGGAGGTGTGACAAAATGCCAATGTTGGAAATCTGGCATGAAAATATTGCAAATTCACGATTCTGACGCGCATTAAAACTGTACAGCGCTGCGCTTGTAAAACAGTTTTTTGGATTTTCCACCAAATTTGCAACATAGGCTTGAAGTTCACCCTCATGAACACTATATTCATATTTGAGTTAACGTTCAAGGTGATTCCGCCGCAGTGACTGCGAAATCACCTTCCGGCCATTAACACCATGATAGTTCAGAATTCATGAGGAGGGTCCCAAAACCCCATGTTGAAAATTTGGTGGAAAAATTCCAAAATGCCCGAGATATGCAGTAAAGTTGAAAAACCCTATGTATTACATTATACAGCTTACGGCATTTCCTCAGTTCGCGATCGGCTTTGAAGAGTGCAAACGTGTTCCGCGTCCACTGAAGATTGTCGCTGAGCTCCTGAGGTAAGTATGGGGTGAGGGGGGTATGGGGAGGCAGGGCGTGCAGTGGGTGGGTGCAGGTTGCGGGTGGGAAGTGGGGCGAGCGCCGAGGATGGTTTCCTTTCTTCCAGGATTTAAAAAAAATAAAAAAAGCCAGATGTCACGGGACCGTTTTCTGACTTGCAGGGGCATCTGGCACACTGAGTGGGCTCCCAGTGTGCCAGCAGGAGCTTCCTGGACCAGGGCAGCAGTAGCCGATGGGGGATTGGGCACCCCATCGGCAAATGGCAGGCGGGGTTATCAGTATGCCGGCGGGATTGGGCACCCGTCGGCAGCAACAAAGGTGGGGTAACAGAATGCCGATGGAGTGGGCTCCCCTGTCGGCAACAAAACAAAGCGAGGGACGCTACAGCCAACGGGATTGGCCACCCGTCGGCAGGAACAAAAGCGGGGGGGCCACAGAGTCGACGAGTTGGGGCCCTGTCCGGCAACTAAACGTAGGGTTACATTGTTTAGGAACATGGTGGCAAGCCACCGCCATGTTCACAAACAATCTTAGGGGTTTTACATCCTGCCCTGCAATGACGGGTCACTCCCTCATTGCAGCGGATGACTGATGCTGCAATGATGAGGCGGCCCCTGATTGCAGCGGCTGAGTTTCTTAGAAAGTTGTGGCACGCTGGCTGAACTAGTGTCAGCAGCAGTGTGCCACGGCATTGGGGGAAGCGGGGCAAGCCTTTGCAGGCTGTGGGACCATTGGCCACAACAGTGCCACACCTCCACAACCCGCTTCTCCAGAAACTCTGAAAACAAGAGCGTTTCGCGCATGCGCCGCAATCAACATAAAAATGTGTAAGCAAGGTGTAGTTATACTTCATGTAATGCAGAATGCACTAAGCATGTGGTTGAGAAATAGTAACTCAGGGACCTCTATGCCTCACTACTTGTAAACAATGTAGCAATGACAGTGTTGAAAGAGTGGCTGTTCTGATACCCATTCCAAGGTGACATTGCACCATCCAAACTCGTCACACAGCAGTTTCCCTGGGTCCAAAATTTTCTTCACATCATGACTGTATTCTGCACTCCATGTCTGGCCTCTGTAGTTTGCATGCATCGTTATTATTATGTCCCACAACCATGATTGTATGCTGTATTTTTTTTTTACCCTACTTTTTCCTCCCTTCCCACCAGACGGCATCTCTTGTCTCTGGTAACCTGTACGTTCAGCCAACATCAGAAGGCATCTGTTCTCCACTCCAGGGTGACACCTTGACACCTTGATACTCTAATGTCTACCTCCCCAACACCACCCATGGTGGGGTGGTGGGGAGCCCCCTACTTTCCCACTAGGAACAGATGTAGTACAGGCTATGCCCCCACTGAGAAAAGTGGCTTCATGCCAGATGTCCATTAAGCCGCTCGACCCAGGCCAGTTCGGTGTTTTTGGTATGGGTTGCTTTGTGGAAGCCTGCTGCTCTATATCTGTTCCTCACTGTACTTGAGACAGGTGTTCCAACTAGTAGTCTGTGCTAGGTGTGAAAAACATGCCTGGCTGTGTTCCTCTCCCTCACAAGGAGAGCATAGCTATCCTCTGTACCCTCAATCCTGTACCACACTGGCCAGCTGCTAACGACCTGCTCGCACTGCAAACATTGTTCACCAGCCTGGCATGAAGTAAAAATAACTTCGACAGTTCAGTTGATGACTATAGACTGTCTGCTGCTGGTGGCACAAATAATTCTGGGGACCGTGCACCGGGTCATGCTTGCTGCTGCTGATCACTTAAAAATAAAATGTGAAAATAACTTTTTTAGACCATCTAAAAATAATTCTGGGACTCACTCTCTCGGAGACCTGGTCGCTACTCATATACTCACAATACATATACAGAACTCATGACACTCCTAGTCTTTAGTTTTCAAAGCAGCTGCCACTGCAGTCTGCCAGCAATGCATGTTCAAAATTAAGTAGCTAACTAGCCTAAAATGACAGCTGTACTGTATGTAGTACCTGGGCATTGAACTGGGTAAAAAAAGAAACATAGAAAATGATGGCTAGTAGGCGTAGAGTGGTGTGGCCCACCCAGTTGTCCACCAGAGTGTCTAACTGTGGGGGGGGGTGGAGAGAGAGAGAAGAGAGAAGAGAGAAGAGAGAAGAGAGAAGAGAGAAAGAGAGAAGAGAGAAAGAGAGAGAGAGAGAGAGAGAGAGACTATGTCAATCCTCCCTAATTTTCTCCCCAAATCTACCCCTTATGCACTATTCCTTTCCCATTTGTGTTTCTCCCATTCGTCTGCAAGCTTGTTGATCACTATGCTTTCTGTAAAAAAAAAAAGGCAGGGAGGCTGTAATGCAGTTGCCCAACCCTACCATTTACAGTTTAACAGAGTTATCCCTGGTGTCTAGTGTCACCACCACCCACCCAGTCACCAATTATAATACAATATCCATGGTGTCTATTGGTACCCTACCCCCACCCCGATCACCCAATCCATGAATGAATTGAAGGACGTCACTGGAGTTTAGCAGTACCCTCCCCCAACATGAGCACCCGATCTATGCATGTAAAGACATCCTTGGTGTTCAGTGGTTCTCCTCCCAACCCCCACTTACCCATTTACAAATGGAAAATGAATCAGTAGTGGTCCAGTGACCCGTCGCCCATCCTGGGTGCTCACATACTACCAGCCCACGCCCACCCTCTTAACTAGTTGTCCCTTGATCAGGGAACCCTGCTACTACAGTCGCTGGCATAGCCCTCTTCTCACCTCCTCAGCTGACCACCATATGAGCTGTCAGTGAGCGTGTATAAATATTACGTGCATGCTTTCTGTCAGCTCATATGGCAGCTGGCCTGGCTGAGGAGATGAGTGAATTGGAAGGCTGTACTGGTCACTGTACCAGAGTCCCCTGCTTGACGGACACCTGGGTAAAGGGGTTGCAAGGTAGTGGTAAATGACTGGGCAGGGCAGGTGAGGGACACTAGACCACCACGGATTCTTTTTACTTTTGTAGACAAGCAATCAGGTGGGGGGAAAGCACTGGACATCAGGGACAGCTTTACATGCATAGATCGAGCACTTGGGGGGGGGGAGATGCTGGTACTGCCAGACATCAGGGATATTTTTCTATTCATCGCCAGCCAAACAAACTGGAGAGCACACAAGGAAAAGGTGGTGCAACAGACTAACTAAATACTGCAACAACAAAGTGCTGCACACACCAACCTCTTTCTATTCATGAATCAGGTGATCAGGGGTTGGGGGATGCCACTAGACATCAAGGATAGTTCAAGGAAATAAGAAACGGGTGATTGTGGAGTGAGGGTGCCACTAGACACCAGGGATAGCTTCAAGGAATTTGTGGAACACACTGCAGGAGGGGTGCTAATGGACTGCATTGGAGCACAGCGCCTCATCTCTGACATGCACTTAGCTCCTCGCTGGTCCCATTGTGACATTTCATGGGTTGCGCACCAAATCTAATATCTGTATCACAAAACCAGCTTATAATAAAACGTTTTAATTAAAATCAGTGGGGAGGGAACTTTGATGTCAGTTGACCCACATACTAATAAGCAAGTAGCTAGGTGGAAAGGAGGGAAGGGCTGCAGCAATCAATTTAAAGGAAGCTTCTGTAATCATCCCCCTCCTTTGTTAAACAGAAGGATTCATTTTCAAAGTAAACTTCCGCAAGTTTTGCTGAATCAGTTTGGACTCTGAACTGTTTCATTATACAGTATACCATAAAGCTGTAGACTCATCGCTGCCACAGTTCCCAGCTGATCTCAACCTCTGTATAACCAAATACTGTACAAAGTTTGTGGGACTGTAACATATTTCTTATCTGTTAACATTTAATGAGATTATGATCTAAAAGTTAAAATTGATGCCTCATTTATAAAAACTGATTTCACTTTTCCTTCCTGAAAGAGCTGTCTCAAAGTATGAAAATTTTTTTTTCCCTTACTATATGGTCCGGCTGGCACAAATGTTTTCCTGCAATATTTAGTTTTGCATTGTACCATAAAGAGGCTATAAGCTGAAGTCAGTGGTTTGCTTCATTTAGTTGGGAATTCAAGAATTCATGGGACAGTCATAAGGCAATTCTAGGTGGTGGGTGGGGGTAGGAGGAAGTAGGCTGTTGGTTAACTAGGATCTGCAACTTATCCATTAGGTAGGGAATTGGGCAGACTGGGTGGGCCAAGCAGTCCTTACATGCTGTCAGAGTCTATGTTTCTGTTTCTACTACTACTGCACATCATGTCTGTGCAGCAGGAGATTCAAACCTTAAACAAATAAGCCAGTCCATGTGCATAGCAGAATAAAGATTGGGGCTCATGCCCGAGTTCCCGCATCACTAAGGGTGTACATAAACTGACCCATCCTAGTTTGTTTTTTCACTTGGGGTGAAGAGTGGGAGTGCAAGCACCTAGTCTTTTCAGATCCTATAAATCCCCCTGCCTAGCAGCAAGTGACTCTGAGGCCAGCAGGAGGCATGGTGTTATACTTACTGTATTTGCTTGCACCGATTTGAAAAGAAAACAGTTGTTTCATTGCATCAGGATAAAGGAAATTAATATGGCATGGCACAGTAATGGTACATTCAGGCAGGCTGCTAAAGAAACAGACAAGGATTATTATTATTATATATGAGAGATATATATACATAAGAGACACTAAAGGAGCTTAATATGTATAGCCTCAAGGAAAGGAGGGAGAGGGGGGACATGATAGAAACGTTCAGGTACCTCAAGGGAATCAACAAAGTCCAAGAGGGTAGCATCTTTCAAAAAGAGATGTGCAAGAACAAGGGTGCTAAATTTGAAGATGGGGGCGGCTCAGAGGTAATTTGGAAGTATTTTTCACAGAGAGGGTTGTGGATGCATGGAGTCAAAAACAGTGGTGGAATTCAAGCATGCATGGGACAGTCATAAGGCCATTCTAGGGGTGGGAGTAGGAAGAAGTAGGCTGCTGGTTAACTAGGATCTGCAGCTTATCCAGTAGGTAGGGAAATGGGCAGACTGGGTGGGCCAAGCGGTCCTTATCTGCCGTCAAATTCTATGTTTCTGTGTTTCTATATTGCAAATGTAATCCCCTCGTTCCCAGGGGTTACTAGAATCCCAGTTAGAATCAGTGGTAGGCAGGGAAGGCAGCTAGTGAAATGCCAGTTAAATGGATTTCACTGTCTTTCTCTGCTCTCAGTCTCTGCTGATCTCTGGAGTGATGATGTTAAAAGCTTTCTGCCTATGTTGGAGTCCAGTATGTGACTGGACAAGTGCAGATCTTTTAATTCTGACACACCCATGTGGTGTGTGTGTAGTATGTTAAGTGTGAGAAACATTTAATACATCTACAGTTTTCTGCAGTTTTAAGGAGTTTGTTATCAGATGAATGGCTGAGTATAAGCTTGGAAACAAAAGGTGGGACACCCCCCCATCTGGAGTAACCAGTTTACCTGTATGGGTTCAGAAAGGCACCCATTCCCTTTTCATTCAATTCAATTGGCCAATGCCTGAGAAAAGTGTTTACCCCGTATGTTGGTTATTTTTTCTTCTAGTTTACCCCAGGATAGTGGGTTCTAGAAGTCCTGAGCCTGTACGTGCTCTGTGGTCATGTGTACTACAGTTAATCATGTGAAATATGGGAAATGTCTAGTACCTGGCCAGATGTGCCAGTTTTCCAGTTGTAACCAGTGTGTTCTCCAGTATGTGTTTTTTTTATCCTGTGCTAAATGGGAAATCAGGAATGTCTGTGCCTCAGTAATCCACATTTCCAGTATGTGTAGCCCCATGGGACAAGGGAGGGGGGCCTATCTTCACTTTGTGTTTATTCCTACTCTTTTACATGAATGAAAACCACAGTCTAGAATCCCAATCTGGTTTGGGCAGTAATGATATTGCTTCCTTGTGTCTGGGGTTACTTGGGTGCCCCTGTCCAGGAATGCAAACCTAGCATAGCCCCAAGCAAATGTTTTCTCCCAGGGACCTGGGTTGTTGACCATGGTATTTGGTCCCCACCAGATGTGGGCCAGGCAGTTGTCGCACTTGGTTGTCTGTTTATTTATAAAAGACTTCTCCATCTGGCATATACCACCTTATCTATGGTGGCAATCAATTATGTAAGCCCCACCCCTTTTTTTCCCCCTAGACATTTGGAGAGAGCTGTGCCTTCTGGTTAATTAAGGGGCTGGTAGAGGGTTGCACAAACATTGATTTTCAAACAAAGGTTCCATTGTGTTTGTTTAGAGGGCTTTAAGGTTTTTCTGTGTGTCATTTTGTTTGTGTTGTGTCATGTTTTAGTTCTTCTAGCTGGACGTCCTGCTGCTGTGTGGTGATGAATACTGTCTGTAAATGGTAACCAAAATATAGTTTGAGAATATTTATTTTGTATATTAAGGGGTGTCAGGTATCACTTCACCATACACTTTATACATTCATGTAACTTAAAGTCATGTAAAGATGCCCTCTAATCTAGTATTACCATAACCATGTTTGAAAAAAAGAGGGCTCTCAATACGTAGTACATGAACAGGATATAGATACATTTACAGTGTCGGCAGATAAGGGCCTATGGCCCACCCAGTCTGCCCATTTGAACTTGTAAGTTCAGTTTATGTTTTCCTAGAAGTCTGTTGTCCCTTACCCCTGACCTCCAGAATTCCTTTATGTCTATCCCATGCATTCTTAAATCCTGTGATTGTTTCAGCCCCCACCACTTCCTCTGGCAGGGTGTTCCACTTGTCCACCACCCATTCTGTGAAGAAATTCTTCCTCATGTTTCCTCTGAATCGTCCTCCCTCCAACTTCATCCCATGCCCTCTAGTTCTGGAACATCTTTTTCGCTTAAAAATAGTGTATTCCTGCACTCTGTTCCTCTCTGTGAGATACTTGCACATCTCTATCATATATCCTCTCTCCCTCCTCTCCTCCAGGGAGTACATGTTCAGTTCCTTCAACCTGTCTTCATAGGACTTGTGATGCAATCCATGCACCATCTTTGTTGCCCTCCTCTGAACCTTCTCTACCCTGTCTATGTCCTTACGTAGGTATGGTCTCCAGAACTGTACACTGTACTCCAGGTGGGCTTCACTAGTGTCTTGTATAGCGAATTATGACCTCCTTTTCCTGCTGGTGATGCCCCTGCCTATACATCCCAGCATCCTATTTGCTTTACCTGCTGCCTTGTCACACTGTTTCCTACCTTGAGGTCATTAGAGATGACAACCCCAAGATCCCTTTCCTGCTTGGTGCATGCTATATCCTCACCCCAACTGATATATTGTGCCAGGGTTTTTGTGCCCATATGCATTATCTTGCACTTCTTTGCATTGAATTTCAACTGCCAAACCCCTGACCATTCTTCAAGTTTCTGCAGGTCCTTCTCATTCTGTCTACACCCTCTGGTGTGTCTACTGTGTTACAGAGCTTTGTGTCAACAGCGAACAGTGAAATTCTGCCTTCTAGGTCCTGTGCAATGTCACTGATGAAGATGTTGAATAGGACCAATCCCAGCACTGATCCCTGTGGTACCCCACTGGTCACTCTTCCCTCTGTGGAGTGACAGCCATTTACCACCACCTTCTGTGTCCTGCCACCCAGCCAGTTACCTACCCACCACACTACTGTCCTGCCCACACCCATATTCCCCAGTTTGTGCAATAGTCTTCTATGTGGCACAGTGTCAAAGGCCTTGCTGAAATCCAGCTAGGCCATGTCCACTTCCCTCCCTGATCCACCTCCCTAGTCACCCAGTCAAAAATTCAATGAGGTTGGTCTGACATGACCTCCCCTGGTGAAACCATGCTGCCTTGGGTCCTGTAGTCCATTGACAACCAGATGTTCCACCAATCTCTCCTTCAGTAGTGCTTCCATGATCTTCCCCACTACCGAGGTGAGGCTGACTGGTCTGTAGTTCCCTGCTTCCTCTTTGTTCCCACTTTTGTATAAGGGGACTACATCTGCTGTCCTCCAGTCTTTGGGTACCTCCCCGGTTTCCAGTGATCGGCTAAACAGGATAGCCAGAGGTTCAGCCACCACCTCTCTTAGTTCTTTATATTATTTTGACTTGGTGACGAAGGAGACAAACTGGTGTATGTGTTGGGGGGTGGACGTCACCTATCTCAATTTCAGCAAGGCCTTCAATACTGTCCCACAGTCCCAGTCTGACATTTAAAGGCTGTTTCAGAAGGTAGTAAACTAGGTTAGGAACTGGCTAATGGACAAGAAGCAGAGGGTGGTGGTGATAAATGGGATCCAGTCCGAGGGGAATGATGAGCAGCAGGGTACCTTAGGGATTAGTCCTTGGGCGTGTCCTGTTTAATGTCTTCATTAGTGACATTGTGGTAGGATTGAATGGAAGGTCTGCCTGTTTGCAGATGACACCAAGCTCTTTAACAGGGTGGATACTCCAGACAGGATGGAAAGAATGAGGGACCAGGGGAAGCTAGGAAAGAGAAAAAAGGGTCTGAGACTGAGATGTATCGAGTTTGCAAAGCAATTGAGGTTAAATTAAAAAAAAAAAAAAAGCCAAATAATGCACCTGGGATGAGAGAGGGAAATCCTCCCTGAGGAGTGGTAAAGAATGAGAGGGGGAAGGAGTTGCTGATGATCAAGAAAGAGGGACCTGGGATTATCATTTCGGATGACCTAAAGGTGCATAAGGTGACCAAGCAGAGCAAAAAGGCTGCAGAGAAGGCCAGTGGCAATGGCATTCTGGGATTCATTGGCAGGGGTATTACTAACCAGGAGGGTTTCCAGTTTCTATAACCAGGGATGTCAGCCAGATTTTGTTCCCTGTAACTACATGAGCTCTGTGCTGAGGCTGTAAACAACTTTCTTCCCTAGCATGGTAATAAATACAATAAAAATAAAATAAAGCAATCTAATATTTGTATTTTACTATAGTAAAAATAGTGAACCTTGTTATAATCACAATAAGCCACTTGGAGGATGTGGGTTATGTGGGGGGGGCGGGATTTACCATGGCTGGCGAGGATTTACCCACTCGGCTGCATCTCTTGGGCAAACCACTCCAGCTATGGTAAATCCCCCCGATAACCCACATCTTTTCATGGCTTATTGCTTAAAAAACACTGGCATTCCATTTTGCAAACCCACTGCTATGACATAGATGATATAGGTTTATAAGGTTCTGACATCACAACAGTGGGATTAAAAGGTTGTGATATGCTTGATTTTCAGTGGGTAATAAGGGCTACCCATACATTATTTATACAGTTTCCTGCAGACAGTTCTGTGACTGTCTCATAGTGAACTACATAAACCCTGTTGCCCAGTGTGGGCCACAGGGTGACATGGGTTTATGTAATTTTCCAGGAGACAGAACCGTTGTCTGCCAGAAAATTTCACACATCTTGAATGCCTTGTCTGTGGCTATGAAATCGTTCTGAGTTACTTCTTGTAATACAATCTGAAAATAATTTTATTACATTAATAGTATACAACAACTGTGTATGTAATGGAGGATAGTGACACTGGTAGTTTGTTACTATGAATCTGAATTCCAATTGCAGGACGTATTCTGTGGTTCTTTATATTTACCACCACCGGCTTAATTTGGTTCCAGGTCAGTTGGCATTAATCTGTGTAGGGGATGATTGTGAATGGGGGCAGGGTGCTGCAAAAAAGTGGGGGGTGGTAGGCTAGCTGCACACTCAAGCAGACTTGCTAGAACATGTTGTCTGTGTCTGTTGGCAAGTAGTAAGTTGCTCACTGGTAGTAAGTTGCTCACTGGCTGAAATTAAGTTTTGCAGCTGCTAGAAAGCAGGGTGCTTGTGGCTGAGTGGGGCTAGACACACATACCTTTCCACTGGCACAGCAGCTGATGTACTTATAGAAATGTGGGCTTCCCCAGTACAAGCCTGCAGCCAGGGCTAATGAAATAAAAAAATTGACCAGCCACTGCCACGCCCTTCCCAGTTCAGAGCCGATGCCTTGAAAAACATCTATTGAGGCCACAGATGACAACAGGCACACCATACCAGCTGTTGTGCAATGCAGAAAGTAAGGAGTCGTCATCATCGGGAGTCTACAGGGATGGGAATGTTACATTTTGATTCAGAGTGTTACTTAGTTCCCCTTACAATAATTGGTTTTCCATCATTTTTTACACAGACTGGTTCTCAAGCAACATGTCTCTGTGAAAATATATCAGAGATGCTGAAAAGAGGAAGCACCAACAGCTGCAGGATGAGGCAAACCAAGCTATTGTGAACAGAACACCAAAGTTGGAAACTTTCTTTAGAAATGCACCAGTGAGGACAGCGGGTAATGATGACAACTCAACTGCACACTGTGATCAACTATCCATCCCTTCTTTGGACACAGAGTGGGTATCTTCTTTCGGACCTGATGCACAGCAAACTCCTGCCACCTCTAGTATTGTACAAGTCTTCCCGTCTTCACAGACTGCCACACAGGTCAATTCTGGTTCCGGATATACTGTGGCACCAAGTCCTGCCACCTCTGGTATCGTCCAGGTCTTCCAGTCTTCACAGACTACCACACAGGTCAATTCTGGTTCCGGATATACTGCGGCACCAAGTCCTGCCACCTCTGGTATTGTCCAGGTCTTCCAGTCTTTACAGACTGCCACACAGGTCATTTCTGGTTCTGTGTCTAGCTGTAGTGCTGCACCTAAAATAACATTGAAAGCATCTTCTGATCCTGGTTTGTGGGGAAGTTTATCGGAAGAGGACATGGATTATTGTGTTTCAAATTACCCTTCTTGTCAAAACCATCAAGGACCCTTCGAACATTCCCAGCGGTACATTTCAAACAGTGTACAATACTTTTCCAAGAGTCTCTTCCATGGAAAGAAGGTGAATGGTGAACAATACAACTGTGAATGGCTTTTATACTCTCCTGCAGCTGGGAACATTTATTGTTTTTGCTACAAGTTACTGTCCACAAGCTCCTCACAGTTTGCCACTGATGGATTCAGTGACTGGAGTAATGCAACCAAGCAAATCAAATGTCATGAGAACAGTAAAGAGTACCAGACAACAAATGCTTGCCTGGCTAAAGACAGCTTCTGCTAGGGGGTGCATATATGCTGAACTGCAGAAACAGCAGGAAAGTGAGAAGAACTATTGGCGATCAATGTTCCTCAGAGTTGTTGAGGTGATCAAATTTCTAGCTGAGCATGGACTGGCATTCCAAGGAGATGACGAGCTAATAGGCTCACAAAATAATGGAAACTTTCTTGGAATGCTTGAAGTAATAGCCAAGTTAGATCCATTTCTTGCTGCCCATATCTCACATTATGGCAATTCTGGGCAAGGAAATCCAAACTATTTATCATCTACAATTTGTGATGAACTTATACAACTAATGGGAACTGAAGTTCTGACAGCTGTGTGCAGCTAGGTGCGAACTGCAAAATATTTCTGTTGATTCAACCCTGGATGTGAGTCACACAGACCAATTGATGTTTGTTGTTCGATTTGTCAATGAAAGTGGTGAGTCCTGGGAGCGCTTTTTAAAATCTGTACCTCTACACTGCCACACTGGAGAAAACTTGTGGATAACATGTTGGGCATGCTGAAAGAGCTGGGCCTCAGTGTTGAAGATTGTAGAGGTCAAAGCTATGATAATGCGGCCAACATGTCTGGACAGTATGCGGGCCTGCAGGCATGACTAAAAGATCAACTCACTTGCTGACTATGTACCGTGTGCAGCACATTCATTGAATCTTGATTGTACCGCAAGTGTTAACTGTTGCATAGAAGTAGTTAAATTCTTCAGCACAGTGCAGCACATATATGCTTTTGCAGCTGGCTCCACGAGGCAGTGGAAATCTGACAGAAGGTCCGACTCCCAACGAGAATGGGAGAATCCTGACACTCAAGACCCTATCATCCACATGATGGGATTGTCATGCAAAGTCTGTCAGGGATCTATCTTTGAATTATCGCAACTTCCATAACATACTGATGAATCTGGAAGATGATGAACATGAACCAGCAGAAATGAGGCTCACTTGCAAGTCATTGGCCAATGCATTACGGCGACTGGAAACAGCTTTCATGTGTGAACTGTGGAACAGAATTCTGCAAAGATTCCGGAAAATACAATACCCTTCTTCAAAGTACAAGAGTGGATTTGACAGCTGTTGCTGGCTTGTCTCTAGAGGATTTCACTAATCAGTTTAGAGATTAATTTGAAGAAATCGAAAGGGCAGCAAAGAACATAATGCCAGATGTGTCCCAGGCCTATTTAAGTAAGTACCAGAATCAGATGACCAAATGCATGCTGATGATTCAGCCTCATCTCATGTCATCCTTACAGATTCACAAGGCTTTTGGGTGGAGTCATTCCTTGTGATGATCAACCAGGTGCATGCTTCATTACAACAGCATTGAGCAGCTTACCAGCAATTGTCTGACGATTTTGCATTTCTGTGTGCTATTGTTGATAACGATGCAACATAGCTCCATATCGATGCATCACGTATCATTAGCAAATATGCAAAAGATCTTGATGCAAACTGTGTTGATGAATTTCTGCATTTTCTTGACTTCATATCACATGTCAATATCAAGTGAAGCACGCAAGAGATGATGAAATATATGCAGCAAAATGATCTGGTCTAATCTACCTTTCCTAACATAGCAGTTGCTCTCAGATTATTCCTAACTCTGCCAGTAACAGTCTGTGAAGAATGTTCCTTTTCAAAACTGGCCTTGATAAAGAACTGCCTGAGATCAACAATGACACAGGATAAGCTGAATTCACTTGCCATACTTTATTGAGAGTGATGTAACAAGGGCGCTCAGTTTTGAGGCTATAAATCAACACATTCTCTACTCAGAAATCACACAGGAAGCAGTTCTAACTACTCGTCTGAGTCTGCCTTGGGTTGGACAAAAGCCATACTTTGTCTTTTTACTTCTTGTCACTGTTTCATATTATTCATCTGCTGCCCGGGCAGAAATACTTATTTCTAAGATGCATATTTACACCATTTGGTATTCTGTTCTACTTCTACAATCACAATGAAATGATATTTGATTACATGACTTCCACATGTCTGCCTCAGACAGTGAAGCTATAGTAGTATTACATTTCACTTCCGTGTGCACCGTTTCATATTCCTCTGCATCCTGGGGAATAGAGTTAAATTAGATTTGATTATATGCTTTCCACAGGTCTGCCTCAGACTGTGAAACTGTTGTATTACATTTCACTTCTGTGTGCACTGTTTCATATTCCTCTACATCGTGGGGAATAGAATTATTTCTAAGATGCATGTTTGCACCATTTGGTGTTCTGTTCTACTTCTGCAGTCAAAAAGAAATTGTATTTGATTACAGATGTCTTCCACATGTCTGCCTCAGACTGTGAAGCTACTGTACTATATTGTTTCATATTCCTCTACATCGAGGGGAGTAGAGAGATTTCTATGATGCATATTTACCCCATTTGGTGTTCTGTTCTTCTACAGTCACAAAGAAATGATATTTGCTTACAGATATCTTCCACATGTCTGCCTAGTGCCTTAGACTGTGAAGCTATAGTAGTATTACATTTCACTTCTGTGTGCACTGTTTCATATTCCTCTACATTCTGGGGAATAGTTATTTCTAAGAATAAGATGCATATTTACACCATTTGGTGTTTTTCTTCTACAGTCAGCAAAAAGTGATATCTGATTACATGTCTTCCACATGTCTGCCTGGAACTTTTAAGCTAACACGCTATGTGGAATTATATTTAACGCTCTGTCCACTAGGGATTCCTGTGTTACTGTCTGTCCACCCACCCCCACACATACACACTGCTCTGCCCCGACTCTGGGTGGTATATAGCCTCTAGGGGGTTCCATCCTGTGTATCCCACCACTGGTCTGCTCCCTTGGCACTGGGTGGTGTATGCTCTCCAGCTATGGGACTCTTGTCCAGTCCTTGTCCCATCCCTACTGGACTGGTCTGCTGCCCAGGTTGTGCATGCATGAACATGCCTGGGTCCATTCCTGTCCATTTCAACCCAACTGATATGTCCTGGTGGTACATGCCCTGGCTTGTAGGAATTCCATCTTGTCCATCCACCCAATGGTATGCCCTGGGTGGTGTGTAACCTTATAGGTTCTAGCCCACTGGTCTGCATTGTGTGATGTATGCCCTTTGGGGTTACCTCTGTGAATCATACTCCACTGGTCTGCCTGTGAATAGTATTAGAGTTATTTGGAACATGCATAATATACATCATCATTTGGTGTTCTATATTCCCACAGAATGGATATTTCATTATTTTTCTTCTACACGTTTCTACTACTTCAACCATGTAAATAAAGTTTCCATTGTTTGGTGAGCATATTAGCTAGGCATCTCCAATAGGTTGTTATACATACAATTAGCTTCAGGCCAAGCAGCAGGTATTACTGCACTTGTATGTACTTATTATCTCTCTTTGTACAATTTCATATTCTTTTTTTAACCAAAAAAATATGAAATAGTGCATACTACTTACAAAAGTAAAAACAATGAGTGCATATATACAGAAGTAAAATATAATGCTTCAGTCCAAGGCCAAGCATCCATGTAGAAGACATCTTCGGTATTTTGGGGATTTCCAAGATGTAATACATCATTTGGTGTGCCTACATTACCACAAATGATTTCAAAAAATAAAGATGGATATTGTCAAAGGTGAGTTCATTTGTGATTTTATTGTCAGAACTCTGAACTGTATTGTTTATAATAGCATGTGACCTGTCAGGTCATATGGCATAAAACATAGCATTATTGTAAACATACTGCTTCAGTACCCTGGTTGTTGCAGCCTTGCTGGCACGGTGCCGAGGAAGAGTGTGATGTTGGCATTTAGGGGCCCCCGGGCCAAAAAATGTAACTTGGAGTGTGGCCCCCACATCCATTAATCTGGGTCTGCCACTGAAGAACAGTCCTGGAACAAGGCAGGGCCTGAAAAGCACTGTAATCCATAGGGAGAGTCTTTGAGGACAGTTCAAACAGTTTGTGGAAGTCTGCCAGATGTAGGGTGTGTTGTGCAAAGTCAGTTAAAGCATAGAAAAATGGGACTTTCCAGTTCCTAGAAGACCAAACAAAAGGGATCCCCTGACTTCTCCAAGCTGAAGACTATCTCCCACTAGGCAGCATCTTCGCATACAGCTGGTTTGATGTCTTCTGGGAAAACAGACGATGAATCAGGAAAAACAGCTGGACTGAGGTCATCTGGAAGGCCAGGCGATGGAAATGGGAAAACACTGGTGGGCTGACAAATCTCGAAGCACCTTGGACCCTGGAACTCAAGTAGAGCTGCATCTTCCTTCTTCGATACTGCTGCTGCTGGATGGCAGACACTGCACTGCCACTGCTTTGCTTCCCTCAGGGCATGCTGGGCATATTCACAGGGAGTGGCACCATTAAGGGTAATATTACTCGGGGTGAGGTACAAGAACTATAACACCATCTGGGCATTCAAATTTGATGTTGTGAAATGTCTCATTCCTTGCCTTGTCCACTATGCAAACAGTGTCCATAAACAAAGTTCTGCCCAATTTCCAGAATTTCAGTCTATCGCTTATGACGCTGTCCCTGACACATGCTGCTGCACCAGGATGCAAATTCTTGCTTGCCTCTTCCAATAACCAAGATTGCATGTTCTGTTTAATTTCCTCCCAGACTCCATGAGGAAAGGTAGGAAAGGACCTCCCATAGATGGTGTCAGCCCTCCTACATACCAGTTTCTCCTCCTTACTACTCTTCACATGTGTACAGCCCATGGCTCAGCTTGGGAGTGGCCAGTCCTGGTTAAGCCAGTGCTGCATAGTTAATGAACTAATGAAAGAACTTATCCCCGACCATTTCTGTGGGCAGGACAGTGGAGCCATCTTCTCTTTCTGGCTCCTCCAAGGCAAGAGCTTGAGGCTGCAAACTGGGACCTTCAACATGAAGATACATATCCTCATCCTCCTCTTCCTCACTTAGGATCTGGGCCCAGGAGTGAGCAGTCGTCCTCTCTCTCAAGACAGTCCATTCCTCACTGGGTGCAGAGGTAGACACCTCCCAGTTCAATGTCTCTCGAAGTTCGTCCTCCCCTCCTAGGCTAGGACTAGGACCCTCCATCCATGGGTCCATGGATCTTTCAGTCTCACTGCCCATCTGGGTTACAGGCATGGAAACATGTCAAGGCATCTGTCCTTGCAGTAGATCCATACTCTCTCCTTCTGTGCCACACTCTACGGGGCCTCCCCCAACAGATTCAACCTGGTGCTGTGTGCTGCTGCTTGCAGGGTTTCCTACTTTGGTCCAAGTGGGAGCCAATCGAATTTGTGATGCCCTCTCTGGCAGTGTACCCTTGCTCATACCATACTTCAAGGCAATCCAAACAGTGGGGTATCAGAAACACATCCCTTCCAGCCCTGAGGCACATGATGCATAATCTCACTGGATAACTAGGGATTGCAATGTCTGGAGGCAACCCTTCACCATAGAAAGTTCTTCCTTTCTCTTAGAGTATGGCCACCTTCTCTGCTGTCTTAGCTTGGGCATGATCCAGGTAGTGTGAAGGTCCCAAAGCCATGTTGAATCTGTAGCTGCCTTTCTCCAGTGGAAATTTTAGCCTGGAGCCAGTCCTGGAAGGCCTCTGGGGTGAAACAGGCTAGCGGTCCTGCCGATTGCTACCATAAATGCCACGATCACTTTGGTTGGATAATGGGTTGAACCCAAATTTTAACAGCAAAAGTCTGTATTTCACAGATTAGAACATTCACAAGCCCCTCGATAGTTGATCCTGGTCTGACCAGCTCACACACCATTCACTTTCCTCTTGAACACTGGGCTGCACTCTGAAGTTGGCTAGGGGCGGGACTGATTGCAGTCGCACCAATCACTCAACGCCATGCAAATAAGCCTCTCTCTCGCTCTCTCTCCTGGCATTCTTCCTCCATGGCAATCGTCGAGCAGGGCAAATTTAACCTGCAAACGGAACTTTTTTTTTCTCTGCTGCAATTTCAAGGCGGGAGCACCATTTTTGACCATTTTCACACACAGAATTTGGCAATTTCTTTAGTGACTGCCGCAATTTGCACACAAAGCCCATGAAGCATTCAGGACACATTTCTCTTTGCTTCCTAAAGTCCACAATACTTTTGGGAATTAAAACTTGAGATTTAAAAGTTCTGTAAGACATTTTGGTGCAGGGAACAAGGACATAAACTTTCTGGCTTTACAGTCCATTGTTAAGTTGGCTCAAGCACACAGCAGCATTGTAACAGTAGGCACACAGTGGTACATATGGATGGCACAATCCTATGCAGATTCTTTTGTGCAGAGCTTCCTTTCCTGATCTTGGGTTACCGTACAGCCATGAACTAGTCAGTCCCAGTCCAGCCAACCTCAGTAAAAAGGATAAGACAAATTTGAGGGAGTAGCTCACTACCAATAAGGTTTCTAAACAGTATAGACAATTGGTAGAAATCAAGCCACTCACCAAATGTGTAAAAGGTTTATATAATTATTTATTAAATTGTTCTTCTGTCTTCTGAATTCACAAATTACCCTGATACAGTATCAGCATATTTCTTAAACATTTCAGACACTGTCCTTGTTCAATAAGATTGTACTGTATCTGTTATAAATAAATAAAAAACATATGTTCCACAACTTGATAAATTAAATATAATCAATAACATAAAAAACAGGGACTATCCCTCACCATAAATTCATTCCAACTTCTTTATTTTTGTCTTATTATTCAAATTCCCATGCCTAGCAAAAACAGGTTACTCATTTTACTGACAGAAAGTATCACACCAGTGCATTCAATTTCATTAGCTATTAGTAGATCATTATTAACCTGTTAAATTGCGCCAACCATGCAAAGTCATTATTTGTCTCATATAGTTTAATTAGAATCCCTTTCTCTATACGTACAGGATACTGTACACATTTTTTCTATGTATTCAAAAGTTCTCCTTAAATTTCATTATTGAACTGTCTGAGCAGGAAAATGATGTTAAACAATGTCAAAAAGATTCCAAATCACCATTTCATTTCAATCTACTCATTTAAAGTGCAACTAACTCCACAAAAACTTCTTTTAACAGTTCCCTTAAACATTATTTTAAACTCGTGAACTCTCTCTGCAGTGAAAATACACACTTCATGCCTCAATACATCTAATCCATTTAAACTTTTGATAAAAACCCAGTTTCTCACTATTTTCTCCACTATCAAAACATTTGGTCCATTTATATTCACAACATTTCTCCCTGCATGTTCTGCCAGGACATACATTTCATTTTTTTAAGGGGTTCAAACATACCTGTCTGTGTACTCGCAAAGGTATCCCTTTTCAATTTCTGAAAAACAGTAACAGGTATTTATTTTACTCCTACATATTAAATCGGCACCCAGATTAAATGTGCTTGTTCAGAGTGTTAAGGTAAAGTCAAAGGCTTACTTACTTAATATAATTAAATACATTTATTTAAGAATGACAGACACACCAACTCCTGTCTGTTTCTTATAAAGGAGTTGTAAATGTTTGGTGTCTTGTGCAGTGTTAAATACACATTGCTGTCTGGAGAGTTGAGCATGAGGGCAGCAGGGTCAGAGAACCTAAACCTGCAGCTCCCCATGCTCAACCTGCTAAAAGCAGCAGCTGGACAAATTGCTAAAGCAAGTCCAACTGCCCCCTAGTGAATTTTCTATAGTGTCATCCTACTATACACAATATGGTACTTTTTACACAGAGCATAAGAGAAACCTTTCAAAGTTTTTATATTCTCAGACACTCCAATATCAAAATATTCAGTCTGCTTAAATTCACCCCACTTCTCTATGCTTTTAACAGAACATGTACTTCATTAAAGGGTTTTAAACCATGCTTTATTTATTTAAGAGTCAAGTTTACAACCTTTGAATCAAGGACTCCTTTACAAAGGCACCTCATCGCAGGGAGGGCAGACAAGAAAACAGTGTGAGGTACAACAGTGGTAACATACAGGTGCAATAGATACAACAATAAAAACACATTTACCAGACTGGGTAACAGACAAAGTTGCATACAGTAAGTTAAATTGAAAAAGAGTAGCAGTCCAACGGACATTGTCAGGCAATTATATAGAATTAGCAGTCCAACGGACATTGTTAGGCTAGGAGTGTGGTGTGCGGTGTCATGCCATCACAGTAAAATTAGGGGTAGTTACAGCTTTGGGCTTCAGATAGGAGGTTACGGAGGGCAACTTTGAAGGGGCCAATATTGGTAAGATTTGTGATGGAGGGCAGGAGGGAGTTGAACCATGTGGGAGTGCAGTAGTGGAAGGACCTTTGGGCTAACAATGTCTTGGTTTGGGGCACCTGGAAGGTGGACTTGACTGCACTCTGGATGGTAACAGCTGGGGATGCAAGCCACAGGGACACGGTGACCCCTGGGGGTGATAGGCCTAGCAGTGATTCTTTGGCAAATAGGCAGGTTTGGTAGTGCAGGCATTCATCAAAGGTGAGCAGGCTGGCAGTAGAATAAAGCAGGCAGACAGGTATGAGTGCAGTGGGATGCACCAGTCAGGAGCCTGCAGGCCTTATTTATCAATGTCTGAATTTTGGTGAGGGCGGAGTTGTCAGCCATGGAATAAATAGGTAGGCCATAGTCTACTAAGGACAAGACGGAAGAGTTGATGGCCAGGCGGAAGGCGGTTTGGGGGCGGCAATCTTATGTCAATAGAGAAGGCCAATCTGAGAGTTTATAGCTGAGGACAAGGTATTGATGTGGGTGTGGAAGGTAAGAGCAGAGTCAAAGGTGATGCCCAGGTATTTGTAGGATGACACCTGTTCGAGAGGGTGTGGATTTCTGGGGAGAATGTGGAGCGGGGTATTTTTGGCCTTGTTTTGGTGGTGAGAAAAGAGTATTGATTTGGTTTTGTTGAGGTTAATGACCAGCCGGTGGTCAAGGAACCACTTTTCAGCTTGGCTAAGAGTATGTTGTAGGGATTCCTGTAGTGATGTGGGGTCAGGGTGGGAGGCAATGAGGACAGCATCATCGGCATAGAGGAGTATATTGCCTGAGCAGGAGTTGGGTAGAGTGTTGAGAAAGAGGCTGAAGAGAACAGGGCCCAGGACGGAGCCCTGGGAGACCCCAGAGTGAATGGGATGGGAGTTGGATAGGGTACCATTAGTCTTTACATGCTGGGGTCTGTTAGAGAGGTAACTGGTAAACCAAGTGAGGGGGCCAGGAGAGAAGCCAAGTTGGTGGAGGAAGTCAAGTAGGAGGGGGTGACAGACTGTGTCAGAGGCCTTGAAGAGGTCATTGAACACAGCTCCCATGATATGACCAGAGTCAAGAGCAGAGTGGAGGTGGTGGGAGAATTCCAGGAGGGATGTAGTGGTGCTGTACCAGGTCGGAAACCATGCTGTTCTGAACACATGTCATGTTTGGCTAGGTTCTCGGAGAGCTGTGAGGCCACTATTTTTTCCAAGTGCTTTGGAGAGCAGGGGGAGAAGGAGATGAGCCTGAAATTGCCAGGGGAGGTTTTATCCCCACTCTTATGGATTGGGCTGATTTCAGCAATTTTCAAGCACTTGGGAACTGGCTCAGACATAGTGACTGGTTTAAGAGGTCAGTTAGCGGGATAAGCAGTGTCCAAGACTAATCAGAGGATCCTGGAGTCAAGGGGATCACAGCCAGGGTTATTGCTAGCTAGGGCTTTTTGTAGAGGAGGCCTGGCTTCAAGGGGGGATATGGTGCACAGGTAGAAAGAGAGGTGGTCCAGGGTGGGGGGGTGGCAGGGATAGGGTCGAAAAAATGGTTGGAAAGGACCGAGCTAAGATCTGAGAAAGCCAAATTGAGGGCCTCAGCTGTGAGGGGTGGATCTGTAGTAAAGGTTCCATTTATGGTAGTCTGAGATGGGGGGGCGGGTCTTTCCATTGAGCTCCTCCATATTGTCCCAGAAGGCACGGGATGAGCCCCAAGTGGATGCAAGGGAGGTTTGATAATATTTGGCCTTAGCCTGCCTTACAGCCCAGGTGCACTTATTACGTGCAGCACGGTAGGTTTGTCTGTCAGCCGGTTTGCCTGAAGCAACAGCAATATGCCAGAGGTTGTCTGTTTGCTTCAGTTTTTGGATAAGGGATGGGGAGATCCATGAGGAGTTCTGTTTTTTGGTACAGATTCTAGTCTGGGGAGCATAAAGGTCACAGGCCTTGCTGAAGGCACCAGAGAAATATGCTAGGGCAGAGTCAATATCTGCTGCAAGTAGGATAGGGGAGCAATCAAGCTGGGCTAGGTGCATTTTTAGCTTTCTGAGACCCCTGGGGTGAAAGCGCCAGTGCGAGGTGACATGGGGCATTTGTTTTGGTGTGGGGGATGACCAGTGACATAGGACAGGAGAGGGGTCACTAAGAGAGTCAGGTATTACATTGATATCCCTGATTTTATGGGGGCAGTTAGACAGAATTACATCTAGGAGGGTGCTGAAGCCACTTGACTGATTACATCTAGTGGATGAGGTAACTAGTTGGGTAATATCTAGAGCAGCAAAGGAATCCCTGATGTTGGAGGCAGAGGTACCCAGCCAATTGATATTAAGGTCACCTAAGATAAGCTGCTCCACCTTGTGTGGGAGTGTGGTGAGGTAATTGATAACGTACTGGAAAGCTTTTCCCTGGTCCCTTGGGGGTATGATAGAGACAGTGAGGAAAATGGGGGCCCTGGTAGGGTCCAGGGTAACTTTAAGGGTGAGGGCCTGAGCGCTAAGACTGAGTTTGGGGGCTGGGATTGCATGGTCTAAGAGGATATTGTGCAGATAGACTGCACACCCACCACCATGTTTGCCTATACGGACTTCCCTGAACAGCGTGTAGCCAGGGAGGGAGATGACAGAGACGGGTGTTTTTTTGTTGAGCCAGGTCTCGACTAGTGCTAAAATATCCAGTCTGTGCTGTACAACCCAGCACTGGAGAGCGGCAAATTTTTTTGGGAGGCTGCAAATGTTCATGGAAGCAATGCGGAGGCCAGTTCCTGTGGGGGATGTGGAATGACTAGTTGCCAGTGGCCCGGGGTTGGGATGAATGTTCCCGGAGAGCAGAAGGAGTAGAATGCTTAATCTGATGAGTGGACTGTGGTGACTACCTGTCTGTACTTGTAAAGGTATTCCTTTTAAGTTTCTGAAACAAACATTATAGTGTTTTTATTTTATTCCTGCATTCATTTAAGTGGCGCAGAAGCTAAATGTACTCATTCCTTATGCTTAAGTAAAATCAATGGCTCACTTACTTTCATGGAAATATTCTTGTTTTTTTCAAATGTCACAGATGCACCAACTCCTGTTTCTGTTGTTTTAATGGAGCATAAATGTTTGGTGTCTTAGACAGCATTAAATACACACTGCTTCCTGGGGAGTGGAGCATGAGGGCATCAGGGTCAAATGACCCCAGCTGGCAGCTCCTCATGCTCAACCTGCTAAAAGCAGCACCTGGAAAAAATGCTGAGGCAAATCCAGATGTCTATTACATTTTCCCAAGTGTGATCCTATTACATGCATTGTGGTGCTTCTTGTTGCACAGTCTAAATCAAGTCCTGTTTTGTTTATCAAAACTCATGTTGATAACAAAATTGTGTTTAAGTATTACACTAATGTTAAAGATCTCCTATTATCAATGTTATTATTTCTTTTAAATCAATGTCTATTTGTATACCTAAACACAGATGGGGGGGGGATACATTTTGGGCACAGAAGAGACCCAGTGACAGCGTCAGTGATTAAGAAATGCTCTGCTATTGTATATTACAGTCATTTTGGCCATTATACCCGAGTATGTAAATGAAACGAAAGATTTATATTTATAGAGGGCTGGAATGCACAAACTCTCTGAAATTAAGGGAACAGATTCATTTACTACTCTCTTCAGTTACTCAGATATCAGATATCAGTCAAACAATACTAGCAGTTCGTTTTCAGATAATAGGTTGCCACTCTATAGAAACATAGAAACATAGATTTTGACGGCAGATAAGGACCACTTGGCCCACCCAGTCTGCCCATTTCCCTAAATATTGGATAAGCTGCAGATCCTAGTTAACCAGCAGCCTACTTCTTCCTACCCCAACCCCCTAGATCTATAGAGTCATTTAGTCCATATCTTGGGTACACAGATTCAAATCTATTTATAAAGTTTGCTTCTCTTGTTAGAATAACTGTTTTATAATCGCTTCCTCTAGGGTTACTTTCTACTTTTTCTGTTCCAAAGAATATTAAGTGTGTTATTTGGTGTCTGGAGTCTATAAAATGGCGTGCTACTGGTGAGGACAAATCGGATCTCCTGATGTCCAGTTAGTGCTCACCAGCCCTACTTTTCAAAGCTCTTTCTGTTTTCCCTCTATAAATTTTATCACAAGGACATTTTAAGCAGTATTACTCCTTCAGTAGAACGATTAATAAAGTCTTTAATCTCATTATCTTCATCCCTTGCCACATTTCTTATGCTTATAACTCTATAAGTATTATTACAGTGAACACAATGTCCACGGGGTAATTCCCCTTAATATCTGTTGAAGACATAAAATATCATCATCTCAGATCAGGAACCTTATGTACTGTTTTAGATAAAATGTTAGCTAATGTCCTATTTCTCTTTGCTACTACCATTGGTCTGTTGGAGAAGACATGTTGTCCCAACGGTGTTGCTTTCAGCACATCTCAATGTTTATGGATAACCTGTTTAATTTGTCTTCTATATGACATTTAATGATATATTTGGACAATTTTTTGATTCATTTGTACAGTATAGATCCAGCAACCTGAGTGTTAGATTGTTGCTGTGTATTTAACAGCATATCTCTATTTTTGTAACTTATCTTGACAACCGCTTGATCTGAAGTGCTGTCATTATACCTCCTTGCTCTAAATCTTTCACACATATCTCTTTCAGCGTGTGTGTATACTTTATTACTACTACAGTTATGTTTAGCCCTAACCAACTGTCCATATGTAATGGACTGGGTTAACTGGTGAGGATGGAAGCTATCTGCTCTCAAGGAATTCTTATAGAAACTTAGAAACATAGAATTTGACGGCAAATAAGGACTGCTTGGCCCACCTAGTCTGCCCATTTCCCTACCTAACGGTTAAGCTGCAGATCCTAGTTAACCAACAGCCTACTTCCTCCTACGCCCCCCACTAGACTCGCCTTATGTCTGTCCCATGCATTCTTGAATTCTCCCACTGTTTTTGACTCTACGACCTCCTCAGGAAGACTGTTCCATGTATCCACAACCCTCTCTGTGAAGAAATACTTCCTCACATTACCTCTGAGCCATCCCTCTATCTTCAGATTGTGCCTCCTTGTTTTTGCACATCTCTTTTTCTGAAAGATATTACCCTCTTGGACTTTGTTGATTCCCTTGAGGTATTTGAAAGTTTCTATCATGTCCCCCCCCTCTCCCTCCTCTCCTCGAGGCTATACATCTTTAGTTCCTTTGGTCTTTCTTCATATGTCTTCTGATGCAGACCCTGCATCATTTTGGTTGCCCTCCTCTGGACAGCCTCCACCCTGTCTATGTCTTTGCAGAGATGGGGTCTCCAGAACTGTACACAGTACTCCAAATCTGGTCTTACCAACTGTCTGCACAGAGGGCCAACAACTTCCTGTTTTCTACTGGTGGTGCCTCTCCCTATGCATCCCAGTATCCCCCCCAGCCCTCCTTACTGCCTTCTCACATTGCTTGCCCACCTTTAGGTTGTCTGATATGACTACCCCCAGGTCCCTTTCCATTGTTGTTGTTGTCAGTATCTCACCCCCCATTGTGTACTCTTCCCCTGGGTTTTTGTTTCCCAGGTGCATTACTTTGCACTTCTTTGCATTGCATCTAAGCTGCCATACATTTGACCATTCCTCCAACCTTGCCAAGTCCCTTTTCATACTTTCCACCTCACCTTGTGTATCAACCCTGTTGCAGATCTTTGTGTCATCTGCAAAGAGACATACTTTCCCTTCCAGTCCCTCTGCAATGTCACTTATAAAGACATTAAAAAGGACCGGCCCCAGTACTGAACCCTGCGGTACCCCACTAGTAACCCTCCTTTCTTCATTGTGGACTCTATTTACCATTACCCGGTGTGTCCTGTTTTCCAACCAGTGTTTTACCCAGGCTACCACCCTGGGACCCACTCCCAGGCTGGCTAATTTGTTTATTAATCTTTTGTGCAGGACTGTGTCAAATGCCTTGCTAAAGTCTAGGTAGGCCATGTCCACAGACCCTCCCTGGTCTACTGCTTTGGTCACCCAATCAAAGAAATCAGATAGATTTGTCTGACATGACCTTCCTGCTGTGAATCCATGCTGCCTTGGGTCCTGTGCTTCACTGGCCTCTAGGTACTCAACAATTCTTTCCTTCAGAAGTGATTCCATCATTTTCCCTACCACTGAGGTCAAACTGACAGGTCTGTAGTTTTCTGTCTCTGTCTTGCTCCCACTTTTGTGAAGGGGAATCACATCTGCCCTCCTCCAGTCCTCAGGTACCACCCCATCCTCCTATGATCTATTAAAAAGGGTAGTCAGTGGTGTTACTAGTTCTTCCCTTAGTTCTTTTAGAATTCTGGGGTGAATCCCATCAGGCCCCATTGCTTTATCCATCTTCAGTTTTATGAGTTCTTTCAGAACCCTTTCTTCTGTGAAAGGACTAATTTCAACCTCCCTATCCAGAGTGTTTCTATTGGCCAGAATAGGTATTTCCTCCTGCTTTTCCATTGTGAATACTGAGCAGAAGCATTCATTCAGTATCCCTGCTTTTTCACTATCACTCTCTGCCCAATCACCTTCCTCTTTGTTTAGCCTCAGTATCCCTGCCTTAGTCTTTCTTTGCTCCCTAATATACCTCTAAAAGTTTTAACCCCTTCTTAACCGAGTTGGCTATCTTTTCCTCGGTTTATTCCTTTGCTATTCTGACTGCCTTACCACTTCCTTCTGCTTTAACTGGTACAGTTCTCTGTCCTGCTCCTTCTGTGTTTCCTTATATTTCCTGAATGTTATATTTTTCTCCCTTATCTTCCCCACCACTTCTTTTGAGAACCATAGTGTTTTTTTCTTT
Organism: Neoceratodus forsteri; assembly: GCA_016271365.2. NCBI lineage: Eukaryota > Metazoa > Chordata > Ceratodontiformes > Ceratodontidae > Neoceratodus > Neoceratodus forsteri. The sequence continues at coordinate 1,060,153,407 of CM057454.1, forward strand.
CATTTTGATTTGTTTATTTGCTTCACACAAAGGCTTGTTGCCTCTGTGATGGCAGTTTTGATTTTTCCCCCATTGTTGCTCCACCCCACCTTCTTGCCTTATCAGTTGGTTTCCTATAGATTTTTGTTTCTAGTCTATTTCCATCCTTATAGATCAGTAAATCCAGATATGGAACCTCTGTGTTATCACTCGTCATACTGAAAATAAGATTTTGTGTTCTTGAATTTAGATATTCATTATATCCTTGTAGGTCATATTCATTCCCTGTCCAAATGCAGAAAATATCAATAAAATGCTGAAACACCTGACTATATTGTAAATACGTATTACGTTGGTCAAATATATATTTGTTTTCAAAATCATTCTTATATAGATTAGCATATGATGGGGCCACGTTAGACCCCATTGCTGTACTCCTGATTTGTAAGAAAAAATCATTTTCAAATTAAAGAAATTTTGATTAAGTACTATTTCTGCCATTTTCACTAATAAACTATTAGGGGGAGCATCCTATAATCTATCTTGTTCCAATACAGTTGCCAGTACTTGACATCCCTCTTAATGTGGGATAGATGTATAAAGATCCTTAAGATCACATGTCACCAAAATACATTCTCCATGTAGTAAATCTGAATCATTCTTCTTTTCGATAATCCTGATGATATCGGTAGAATCTTTAGTATATGTCCTAGTTTGTTCTACTAAGGGCCTAATAAAGTAATCAATATAAACAGAAAGAGGTTCAACACTGAATTTATGCTGGATACAAAATCTGCCGGGCAGACCTATTGTAAGTTCTTGTGAATCTTTGGCAATATATAAAACGTAGAAATAGAGGGTATATTTCTAAATAAAGCATTCTTTTCCCATTCTGTTATCCAATTGTAACCACACAGCCAGACAAATAAAACGCTAGCCATACCTGAAGCAAATGATCTGTTCGCTCCTCAAATTAAACAAGATCGGACGAGCCCCCATTTTTACAACCCCCACCGGCCCCTTATTTAACCAGTAGGCACACTTCCCACAGTCTAGGGAAAAAGAGGGATGGGGGTACAAAGCAATATCATTTGTAGATGTAGTAGAAAAACACAAGATGTGTGTACACTAGACACAACCAGACCTATACCAAAACCCAGGTCCTGAGGAGAGAACGTTTGCTAAGGGCTATGCTAGGTTCGCACTTCTGAACAGGGTTACCCAGTAAATCCACACAGGAAGCACTAACAAGATTGTCTATACCAGGCTGGGATTCTGGAGTGTGACTTTGTTCTGAAAGACAGTTGGAAACACAAAAGCAAAGTTGGACCCCAAGGGTTTACACTGGCACAAGGCAATGCAGAACACATCTGTAGAAACAGAACTCAAATCCTTCATATAGCATAGGATTAAAATCTGGAATGTGGAACTAGCCACACAGAAAAAACACACACACACACACACTTTCTCCTCGAATGGCACTAAGCCAGTACTTGGAACAGTTCCCATATGACATAGGATTAGACATCTGGAAAATTGTGGAATTAGCCAGTGTGAAAACACAAATGTTTCTGGAAAGTGGTACTAGGCCAAACTTAGAACATTTCCCATATGGCATAGGATAGGAATGTGGCACACGGGACACAGAGCACTCAATGCTAAAAACTTGCAAAACCCACATACATGGGGTAAACTGGAGAAACTCACACATGAGGGATAAACTTCTTCAGGCATTGGCCACATGCACTGACAGAAAACAGGCACCCTTACAGACTCCGAAGTGCTGAACTGGTCACTCCACGGGGGGGGGGGGGGGTGTGTCCCACCTTTTGCTTTCATATTCATACCCAGCCATTCTTTCAGAGTTACACCTCACTAATACTGAAACTGTAGAAATTGATGCTATTTTGAAATGTTTGTCACATTTAAGATCAGGAACACCACTAGGGTGTAAAGCTAAAGTCCTGAACAAAGGGCAAGCCACACATGGGATGTCCACTATTGTCAGAGATTTTTAAAACAAACTTCTTGAGGGAATCCTCACAGAAATGGGTGAAATTGTCCCTTTATCAGAGAATCACCCCACAGAAAAAAGGCAGGTACATATCCTGGGTAACTCGCAGACAGAAATCTACTCACAGTTATACACACAGGCAGCTTCACCAAAGTTCTGGGTTGGATCAGGGGATTGCCCCTAAAATCCACAGCGGTCCCCTCCATCCCACATGGGATAGAGACACAGAAATTCATGGAGATGGTTTCCACCACTTCACTAGTCAGGAAAAGCAGTCCTTCACTAGGGTGAGAAATACAGACACTCCACACATTGAAGCTCAATTTCTGAGCTGATGCTGGAACTCACTCCAGCTTTTATTTATTTATTTAAAATTTTGATAACTGTGTGAGCCCGCTGAGACCAGAGGTCCCTTTTTTCAGGGGTGATCCGGGATTAGTTACATAAAAACATACTTTCACACATTAGACAGCATACAGTGGTTGTAATAGTACTCAATCTGCTCTACCTATCTCCTCTCAATGTATTTTCTGTTTCTCTACACTCCAAACTTCTTGTTTTCTCTTAGGACCATTACTTGCATTTTTGCACTTATTACTGTACTGCTCTCATGTGCTGTGAATATCATTCTATTATCAAAGTATTTGTATCAAATCTCTAAATACTGTTGTTTCTTTCACTTTTATTGTTAGATTATCCGTGTGCTGTGTCACATGTGTATTGTTTTGTATGTAAACTGTCTTCTCCCGGGTCGTGCCTGAAAATAGGCATTGTTCTTGCCTGGTGCACTCACCCGGTTACCAAAAGCAAAATAAATAAATAAATAAATGTACATTGGAATGACAGTAATTACAAATGACAGCATAAGTTACACCTGTGGTACGATACAATGGGGTAGCATTAGACACGGTAGATACTATTGTAAAAATGATCGTGGAGTACTATGGTCACGGGTAAGACCTGTGTAGGAGGGGATGATATGTGGGGGCTAACGACTGCAGCCACAGAGGCTAAGTTCCAGGAGGTAAACTTTGAGGCCCAGCTTGAAGCTTTGGAGAGACAGCTTGTTGACCAGGTAAGCGGGGAGGGTGTTCCATAGCTAGAGTATTTAAAGGAACGCCTGCCAGAGTTGGTGCTGACCTGAGGAATGGCCAGGGGACAGCCAGCAGAGGACCTCATGTCATGGCCATGTGCCTTAGGGTTGAGCAGGCCCCACAAGTGAGGAGGAGGGCCTGCGGTGGAGAATTTGTAGGTCAGGCAGGTGGAGGAGTAGGCCAGTTTGTGCCTTAAGGAGGACCAATGGAGGTCAGCAAGGACCTCACAGTGATGTCTCCTAGTGGGGTCATTGTTTGCAAAGCATGCTACTCGATGGTAATGCACTGAGTACGTAGATCCCCTTCCCAAAGGGACTGGAGGAGGGGGGCCCTGTAGAAGAGGATGGGAAGAAGAGTGCAATTGGCGATAGCTCGCCGAGCCTGATCAGAGAGTGAGTGTCCCAGGTGGTAGAGGAGCCCAATCCTCTGGTGGATGGTTTTAGTTAAAGTGTCAATAGGAGGTTTGCAGGGACAGCCCTCGGTCAGGCGAGAATTTAGGTTGTAATTGATCTTGCCAAGGACCTCGACTCTCTTCCCCTGGGCTGTTTGGAGTTTGAGCAGGTCAGATCTGATGGCCTCCAGACACCTGGTTCCAAACAGGACCACTTTAGTCTTTTCCTCATTCAGGACTAGAAGGTTGGTGGAGAACCAGGCTTCAAGTGCTGAGAGGCAAGTTTGCAGTTTGGCAGTGATGACACTAGGTTGAGGGTCACTGCAGTAGACAACGGTGTCATCTGCATAGAGGATTAGATTAAGGGAAAGGGAAAGGGGAAATTGTTTAACCAGGAAAGGCACACTAAGCAGAAGCTTGTTTCCAGGTGCGACCTGGGTGCACAAGGAAGTTAAGTGACTTGCTCAGGGTCACACAGTATGTAAGTGGGGGCTGTGGGATTCAAACCCAGGTCTCCAGGTTTGCAGCTTAGAGCCTTAAACCACTATGCTATACTGCCTCCTGTGATTACACAGTGCACAACCCCTTTCAATGTCACTGACAAAGAGGGAGAACAGCAGGGGGCCCCAAGATAGAGCCCTGGGGTACCCCAGAGACCACTGGTCGGATACTAGATTGGACACCTTTCCAGACAGCTTTTTGGCTTCAGTTGAGCAAGTAGCTCTTAAACCAGGAGAGTGAGAGCCCATCCAGTCCAAGGAGGTGGAGTTTGGAGAGAAGAAGTTGATGGAAGACACGATCAAAGGCTTTGGACAGGTCAATAAACAGGGCTCCCGTTGGGGAGTCATTGTCCATTGCCTCAAGGACATCAGACGTGAGCTGGATAAGGGCCGTATCCATGCCATGGCCTTTCCTAAAGCCATGTTGGATGTCAGTGAGGACACAGTGTGTCTCAAGGTAGTCTAGCATTTGGTTATAGACTAGCCTCTCCTGCACCTTCCCTAGGGGACAGAGAATGGAGATGGGCCTGAAATTCCACACGTTATCACGGGGACCTTTTTTGTGCACTGGGACTATGGTCGCAACTTTCCACTTACTGGGAACTGTACCCTCAAGGAGGGACCTGTTGATGAGCCAGGTGACAGGGAGCACAATGGCCGAGGCAGCAGCCCTCAGTAGTTTTGGTTCGAGCAGGTCGTGTCCTGGGGTGGAGTCTGGTTTAATTTTGAGTAGGAGTGGGAGAACCTCTGAGGGTTTAACAAGTTTCAGGTGAAACTGGGGCAGAGCAGGTTCACTGTTAGGACTGGTATATTGGGAGGCCCCAGGCGAGACAGGGGGAGATAAGCCATTGAGGTTAGAAAAAGTGGCATTGAACTCCTCAGCTTGAACACACTCTGGAACAAGACTCCACTCAACTGACTTTAGAATTCTGAAACTCCCCCTCTCACATAAGCTGTGTGGCTTATGTTGCTGCGAGAGTTCTAAATGATATCACCTCTCAGCTCTTAGCTGAAATCAAGCAGCAGAGAGGAACAGAGTGAAAATCCATTTAACTAGATAATCACTAGCTGCCTTCCCTACCCAATGCTGATACTGATGGGATTCTAGTAACCCCAGGGGACTGGTGGTTATAGTAGTAAAGAAAGGGGGAGCAAGGCAAGGGCTTTCCAAGAACTAAAACCCTATGGGAGCTGAGGGCCCTTTTCTGGTGTCAGGATATGCAGTGGAGGAGGGGAGTGAAGAGGGAGGAGAGAGTCCTGCCAGGGCCTGATTCCTCCAGGATGCTGAGAACCCTGCCTGCACAAGGCAGAGGTTGAGCATGACAGGAGGGAGACAGGAGGGAGGTAGGTTGAAGTAATAAGGCAGAGTAATATTCAGGGTACTGGGAACCCTGTGTGGGGCCTGGGAGGGGGTAGAGGAGAATGTAAAGTTGAGAATGAAGAGAGGCCGGGTCCTAGGAAGAACCCCCATTCAGAAGCAGAGGAACCCTGCAAGGGGACTGGGATGCAGGAGAGTAGAGGAGAGATGGGTTGTGGGAGTAGGGAGAGGGTAGGGACAACCCCATTTGTACAATGTTGAAATGAACACATACAGTAGATATTACAGAACAAGAAATTAAAGGCAGTATAAATAAAAATAATGCCTGACAGCCCCCCTGGTCCCAACATAATTACAGGCAGACTCAAACTCTTGGAACATCACCTAATTAAGCCACTCAAATTATTTGAACAATGCTTAAATTTGGGGAAAGTACCCTTGGAGTAGGAACTTGCTCCTTTGTTTAAAAAGGGGTTATAAACAAAAGATAGAAAACTACAGACCAATAAGTTTAACTTTTATAGTTTGTAAAATATTAGAAAGCATAATAAAAAATAAACCTATGGCTGTAATAGGTGATTTAGATCATGCATAGCATGGTTTTGTGAAAGAAAGATCTTGTCTCACAAATTGAATGCATTTTTAAAACAAAATTAGTGAAGCACTTGATAAAAGATTACCATTTGATGTAATTTTTATAGGTTTCAGCAAGGCATTCGACACTGTACCACACCTTGCTATTAATAAATTAATGAATGTAGGAGTAAACAAAATAGTAAGGTAGAGTGCATGTTGGTTGAGTGACAGAAAGCAGAGAGTAGTTATAAATAGCACAACATCTACATTAGGCAACGTTACCAGTGGTACCTCAAGGCTCTGTTTTTGGAGCATTTTCTATGTTTTCATTGCTGATTTATCTCATAATCTTACATCATGGCACATGAAGTAAGCCGATGATCTAAAGATTGGTGGTACCTCTTTGACAATTAAGGATAGTTTTATCTTACAATCCGATTTAAATAAAATCATTGATTGGGCTCAACAGTGGGGTGTCACTCAGCTACAATAAATGCACTGTGATGCACCTAGGTGATAATAACCCAAATAAAGCATATAATCTAGAAAACGAGCATTTGAGAGTGTCCATATGTAAAAAAGAAATGGGTGTGTGCATCTCAAACGATTTCAACTTTAACGAACATATTAATGAGAATATCAAAAAAACTAATAAATTAATTTGGACTTTAAAAAATAATATTACATCTAGAGATCGCAGCATTATGTTACCCTTGTTTAGATCTTATGTGAGGCCACACCTAGATTACTGCTGTCAAATGTGGTCACCATATAAAAAGAAATATATACAAACCATTGAAAGAATACAGAGAAAATGTACTAAGTCAGTAAATGGTTTTAGTGACATAGATTATGAAACAAGACTGAAGTCTGTGGGTCTGAGGTCCTTAGAAGTCAGACATCTGAGGGGAGATTTATTATTTCTTTGGGTTGTAATTGCAGATGTGTATTTATTTAGAGAAATAGGTTTTAGTTATAAGCAGGATATCTTTGCTACCTGAGGTCACCCATTACAACTCAAGGTAAACAAACCAAATTCTACTAGAAGACAACATTTCTTTACACAACAAATAATTTTAGTCTGGAATACCTTACCCCTGGGCATAATACTATCTAAACGTAAATCGGAATTCAAGAATAGATTGGACTATTGGCTCATGAATGAAAACTAAGGGATATCGATAGGAGCTTACATGGGCTATTGCCTCTCTCTCCTTCTCCCGTCTTAGAATGAATCTTAGACTTTACAAGCATAGTAATCATACTCGTCCAGGAAGTGGCAGAGAAAAAAGGGGCCTGCATGGAAAGTTACTATCAGCCAGTACAAGGTTACTTGAAGCAAATATGTAAGAAAGTATGCAGGTAATGCATGGCTCAATGCCTCCACAGCACAAAGACACACACACACACACACACACATATACACACACACACACACACACGTTTGACCTAGATAATGCATGCCCGCAATTAGGAAATTCTGCCATATGGGACTGGGCAGGTCCAGGCCAATTGTTAGACATACATAGCACTGCATACATTCTGGTTTCCTAAAATATCCCCTGCACACCCATGGAACTCAGTCTCTGGAACAGAACTAAGAAGCATCACAGTTGAGTTAAAGTTCTGCCTGGGCCTATGGGATGGAGATTCACACTGTTACCCAGAGGTGCCCGAGTGCTGCTTTTATAGTGTCTATGCAGTGTTCATTGTAGTCTGGGTGGAGGTAAGGCCTCATGAAACTCTGATTATTGCAGAGGGTCACTTATTCGTTCAGTCTGTCAGGTGTGGTCCATATGCAGATCACCTACAGTAATTTAGTGTGTGTGTGTGTGGGGGGGGGGGGAGTCATCCCGATGAAGCCCCAATCTGTCTGAAGTACTGCCTGAGGACTGTATCAGGGGATCACGATCAGGATTATAGTCAAGCTGCAAGGCAACAAACTGCCCCAATGGCCACGTGTGCTACAGAGAAACAAACAACAAGTGAAAAGTATACTCAAGCACCACCTGCTGCTGACAGAACAAGCCAAAGTTAAAATATGCTTAATGTATTTTATGTAAAACATATATAAGTGAATAAAACAAAGCAAAATATATCAGACAGCACAGAGACCCCTAACAGGAACAACACAGTGAGACCCACTGACCTCCTTCCAGTTTTACATCAAAGCATCATCAGGGAGTGCACATGGAGCTGAGAGTATAATCACAGGACACGTGAGCAAAGACAGACAACTGTGCAGACAATTTGTGGGTTACAGTACAACAGTGGTAACCCACAGATAGAAAGGCGCCAATGGAGGCTGGCATGGGCTGTGGGCATGGGTCTATGTACAACAACATACCTGTTATAGCATGTCACTGTTAAGAGTCTCAGTGAAAAGGTCCAGCTTGGCTACTGCTTAGTCCATCCAGGATCAGCTCTGCAGGTCAGCTACAATCATTTGTCATTGTCATACTTTAGCTGCCAGGATAGTTGAAGGTCAATGTACCCCGTTCTTTTGCTCCCTAATGGCACTGCTAGCATTTTCACAGGACACCTTAGTCAAGTAGTGTGTGCTTGTCTTATTTTCTGTGATATACGGTGGTCATATTTGCTGTGATGTGCCTTCAGTCCTTACATCACTGGTGCATGCGCTTTCCTGCACATCATGATGGAGGGAGGTTAATCCTGGTCTAAACACAACCTGGTATCGTTGTAGCAGATTATGCCATGCAGTGTGGATTATTTTTTCCCTTTTCCAGGAAACCTGGGCAGCTTCAAGAGAACAGATCCCGGCTGAGCCCCTGGTATGGTGGGCCTAGGAGCAAGACAACACAATATACGTGACCCATTTCTAGGTTTCAGGCAGTGGTAGAATGCAGAGCATATCTCAAAACAAGCATTTACCAATGCCAAATGATGGCTTGCTGGCACTGGCATTGGCAGTGCAGGAGTTAGAGAGATGCACAATAGGATTGGAAGTGAAGTAGTGAACTGACACCAACCCCAGACCCACCCTGCAGAAAGTGATAGGCATTGGGGTGTGCTTTTGATCGTCGGCTATAATGCTCACACCATTTCACCTCACCCTACCTCACGAGATGTCAAATAGCGTTACAGTGCCTTGGGGTTCGCCACGCTCACCCCATTCCATAAGGAACTACACTGATATGGGTGCAGTATAGGAGAATAGGGTGAACTTTGGGGCCAAAGAATCCAAGGCAGAACTCGATGTCTGTCACCAGCTGCAGGGTGGAGGTGGAATGGCATGAGCTTTACAGCCAGCAATGCCAAGTCACAACCTTGACGCCTGTCAGTCTCTTCAGGGCGGGGAATTATGGTTGGAAACCCTAACACCCAGGGCATTTGTTGGTATTTTCACTCCGGAATTTTCAACATGGGCCATTTGTGACCCCACCTCATGAACAGTGGCAGTATGAGTCAGTTAGCCGGAAGGTGATTTTGCACAGCGACTGCATTATGGCACCACAGGTGCGAAAACACATTTCATGCAGGATGTGAAAAATGGCAGCTGCATTGTTCATGAGGAGGTGTAAAAAAAATGGCATTGTTAAAAATCTATAGTGAAAATATGAAAAATTGGTGAAGTCACGAGCATGCATAGAAACTGTGCAACACACACCTGTAATGCAATTATTTGGGGGATTTTTTTAACCAAATTTTCAGCATAGGCATTTTAGGAACTTCGGTCATGAACAGTGTTATTTTGATTTTGTTAATGTGTCCCGAACATTGATTTTCCACAGCAGCCATTGTGCGACACGTGTGAAAACACATTTTGGGCAGGATGTAAAAAATGACAGCTGTACTGTTTATAAGAAGGTGTACAAAAATGGCAATGTTGAAAATCTGGAGTGAAAAATATGAAAAACTGGTGACGTCACAAGTGTGTGTGGAAACTGCACAATGCACACCCGTAACACAATTATTTTGGGGATTTTTTTTACTAAATTTTAACATAGGCGTTTTGGGACCTCCACTCATGAACAGTGTCACTGATTTTGTTACTGTGTCCTGAACTTTGATTTCGCACAGTGACTACTCCATTGTGCTCCACAAGTGCGAACACACATTTCAGGCAGGATGTGAAAAATGACAGCTGTACTGTTCATAAGGAGGTTTGGAAAAATGGCAATGTTGAAAATCTGGAGTGAAAATATTAAAAATTGTTGAAGTTATGAGCGTGCATTAAAACTGCGCAACACATGCTCATAACACAGTCATTGTTTGGAATTTTTCCACCAAATTTGCAAGATAGGCTTTTTGGGACCCCACCTCATGAACAGCAGCACTGTCGGTTCGTTAATTAGTCCCAAAAGGTGATTTCGCGCAGTGACTGCAAAATGACTTTTCGGGACCGGGTAATGAGATGACAGTGCATGTGTTCATGAGGTAGGGTCCAAAGTGCCCCATGTTGAAAATTTGGAGGCACAATTCAAAAAAAATGGCTGAGATATCCACCTAAGTTGAACCTCCCCCCCCCTAATTATGCCATTATATAGCTTACCGGCATTTCTTCAGTTCACGGTCGGCTTTGAAAAGTGCAGATGTGTTCCCGCTCCACCGAAGATAGCGGTGCCAACCTCTGGAGGTCAATATGAGGTGGGGGGAGTGTGAGGATGTGGAGTGAGCAGAGGGTGGATGCGGGTTGGGGAGGGGCACTGCAGACAACGAGGGACTGTTTTCTTTGGTTCAGGTTAAAAAAAAAAAAAAACACCGTAGACAATTTTCTTTTTTACAGGTGTAAGATAAAATATTGTGCACACTGGGGTGGGATCCCAGTGTGCTCCATAACTTTGGGAAGTGATGTTGGCCACACTGGGATGGGCTCCCCCTGTGGCACACAATGGGGGTGGGGCGGGGGCAGGAACATGCCGACAGTGGTCGGCATTCGATAAATGTGGAGGCACATTGGGGTGGGCTCCCAGTGTGCCACACAATCTTTGGGGGGGGATTTGTTTAACATGCTGACAGGAGGATTGAGCACCCCTGAAGTTGACTTTCTGAGCATTGTGTGTGGCAGGAAAGGCACATCGGGAGGCATGTCATTGTGTTACTGCATGACGAGCTTGCCTCTGATTGCAGCAGCACTTACTTTACAAGTTGTGCCCACTTTGCATAATGCTGGTGTCAGGGCTAGCATGCTAGCTTATTGGTGAATGAGGGATGCACCTACTAAAGCATGCCCTGCATTTGCCAACACTGACACACCTCTGAAATGTGCTACTACCACAAGATGTTGGTTTGCATTTGTGTGGCAAGCCAACATAAAAATGAACCAGTCCAGTGCAACGGAAGGATCATTAAATGCAGGGAACCTGGCAGCTGAGCTATTCAAGGCAGGGAAAAAAACCAAAAACAAGTCTAGCTCAAACATCAAAAAACAGCAAGTACAAGGATAAGAACTAAAATAAACTGCCAGCCAGGCAAATGATACACTTACCGTAACAGGAGGTAATGGCCTAAAATGCAGTTGGTCAGGCAGAAAATTGACTGAAAACAAACAGGTAGTGTCTGCTGATGCAGACAGTCCAGTTCAAAGATGGCGCCGGATGCCAAAGGGGGCTATAAACCCCCACACTCTGGCTAGTAGAGCAGTGGACCAAAGTATCTGGAATCAGCAGTCATAGTTCGTGGGGGAGGACTGCTACAGAAGTCAGACCCTCGCGACCTATGGATGCAGCGGGAATCCCAGTGGAGAACTTCACTGGAGGCTGGAGTCAGTGACCGTAGTTCATGGCGGAGGGCTGCTACAGAAGCCAGACCCTTTCGAGCCATGGATGAGGCAGGAATCCAGCCGCATCCACTTTTTGAGTTTTAGGTTTTGTTATCTCCTGTAACAGAATATCTGTTGGGTACATCTCATATTGCAAATTAAGGCATTTTCAATTTCAGTTCTAAGGTATCTAACTGTAAATGTATACCTTTATATTTTTTAAATGTTTATGACATAGCAATGTCTCATATTAAAACAATCCCAGACGACTGGCTCTGAAATCTCCTTACTGGAGTTTTCCTCAAAAAATCTAGGAATTTCAATGATCATGAAAGTACTGAAGTCTGGTTCTGTAACAATTGTTGGATCATAATATCAAACTTTAGATTCAGGTGCAAACATCTAGAACTGAACCTCAAGCTGTCGACCAAAGAATGGGACTCTACGTGGGGACTGGCTAGTAAGAGTTTCAAAGACCTGCAAGGTAAGTAGATCCTTAGGTGGAGCAAGGTTATTTTACCATTGTACAGGTCATTGGTGAGATAACATTTAGAATATGGGGTGAGGTATTGGAATCCTTTCCTTTAGAAGCACATCAGCATGCTGGAGGGGGTCCAGAGGAGAGCAACCAAAATGATCAAGAGGTTACAGGACACGTCCTATGAGGAGAGGCTGGGAGCCCTGGGGATGTACTCCCTGGAAGAGAGGAGGCAGAGGGGTGATATGATGGAGACCTTCAAGTACATGAAATGAATTAACAGAGTGAAAAGGGAGGGTATCTTTAAAATGAGTGACAACAGCACCACCGGGGGCATAGCCCAAAATTGATGGGGGGGAGATTCAGAAGGGATGTAAGGAAACATTTCTATATGGAGAAGGTGGTGACCACCTGGAATGAGCTGCCAGAGGAGGTGGTATCAGCAAGGATAGTGACAGCATTCAAGAGAGCCTGGGACAAGCAAAAAGAGAACTCTTGGGACCAAAGAAGCGGAGGGGGGGGGAGGAAGGGAGGGACAGTTGGAGGGGCAGGGTCACTGGTTTAAACTGTAAGGCCAGACCCTGTTCACTTATTGGTGAGCAGACATGATAGACTGGGTGGTCTTCTGCTGGCTCTTTTTGTAGGTTCGTAAGAAACCTGCCATTGTCTTTCTGAAGAACTATGTGTAGTTCAAAAGCTTAACGTTTTTTTCTGTAAAATTTTGTTGGTCCAATAAAAGGAATTAAATCACCTATTTTGTGCATCTTATTGTACAAGGACCAATACGGCAACAGACATTTTTTGTGACATAAGTGATATAGAAGAGGTTCAGAGGAGATTTACTAAATCTATTCGTGGCATGGGTAGGCTTCACTACAATGATATATTGAATTACTTAGGTTTACAGTCTAGAAAGAAGACGGTTAAGGGGTGGTCTCCTCCTAGTTTTTAAGGTAATAACTGATTGTGAGTTAATGGCTGACATGGGCCTAGAATTCAAAGAAACCATATACGGTTCTAGGAACCACACTAAACAACCATGGGGCAAACTCTAAAAGGAGTTCTTATTTTACACAGAGGATAGTGAAATACTGGAATAACTTGCCCCAATATATAACTGATGACCCTAATATAGACTGCTTCATGCCTTGACACCTTTATGGATTCCTGGGTTATAAATGTGTATCAACCCCCCGCCCCCTCCTTGTTTAACTAGCAGGGCTGCTCATCTCACCACATGGCGCCAAAGAGAGGAATGGGGGTTGTCACTACAAACAGTTTATAGTACATCTACATCTGAGCCTGCCATACACAGACAGGCAAACCAAGTGTGGCAAGGACCTGGCACACACCTGGTGGGACCATTTACCATGGCCATCAACCTAGGTCCCTGGGAGAAAACATTTGTTCACAAATATGCTAGGCTTGCACTTCTGATCAGGGGCACCCAAGTAAATCCAGACACAGTGGAAGCAATAACAGTACTGTCCAAACTAGGTTGGGATTCTAGAGTGTGGCTTTTATTCACATATACAGAGAATAATCACAAAGTGAAGATGGACCCCCACAGGGCTACTCCTACTGGTAATGCAGATTACTGAGGTACAGAGAACACACACACACAGTGAACCCTCAGGTTCTGACTTGAACAGTGAACACTCTGGTTCTGAATTACACAGCGAACTCTCTGGTTCTGAATTACTCAGCAAACTCTCTGGTTCTGAACTACACAGCGAACTCTCTGGTTCTGAATTAGAATATTGGCACACATGGTCAGTTACTGGTACACTTCCCTTGACTAGGTACACATGGCCAGTACTAGGAGACTTTCCCATATTTCATGAGGAATACTGGTGGCACACATGACCACCAAAGAGCACATACAGGCTCATGGAAATAGTTACCCAGACATGGGTTGGATTTTCTATCAGGCACTGGCCAAATGCACTGAATGAATATTGAACTGGTGCCCAAACTGAACACAGAGGGGTAAACTGGTTACTCGAGATGGGGGGGGGGGGTTCCCACCTTTTGCTTCCAAGTTTATACTCGGCCATTCATCTGGTTAATAACACCCTCACAGAAAACTTGTAGATGCTATCTTGAAATGTTTTTCACACTTAACATACTACATGTCTAAAAGTTCTGTACCTGGACAGTCTCTCTCTCTCTCTCTCTCTCTCCCTGTAAACTCCATAGTAGGCAGACACTTAAAAAACAGAAAGTCTAGGTGACAGGGTCCCTCTTGTCAGAGAAAATTCACCACAAGGAATGCAGGTGCCCCTCCTGGGCTGAACACAAAAGTACGCACAGTTTCTGAAGTTGTCACAGGCAGTTTCACTAGACAGACTGTGTGAGGGGATTGCCCCTGAACCCTGAAGATCGCCCCATCCCTCCTGGGATGGGACAAAGGAAAACCCACTTGGAACGGTTTCCACCACTTCAATCTCTGTCTTCTATGTTCTTCTTCTAGGGTGAGAACAAACTACCCAAAAAACACTGTGGTAGCTCTCTGTCAGAGCTAAAACTGAGGAGCTGCTGCAGGCTGCAGCCTCCTCATGGAGCTCCACTCTACCGACTCACCAACATTTCAAAGCCATCTCCCTTGCACCTAGACAAGTGTGGCTTATGCAGCTGCAACAGTTCCAAAGTGACATCATCACTCCTGCTCAGCTGAGACTGAAAAACAGAGTGTGGCACTGTGAAATCCATTTACCTGGCATTTCACAAGCTGCCCATCCCTGCCTGCCACTGGTTCTAACTGGGATTCTAGTAATCCCTGGGAACGAGGGGGTTACAAATGAAATAATCCACTGTATAGTGGGGGAGTGTCCCATGGCATGGGTGTGGCAGATAGACACAAACTCAGTCTATACAGGTACACACGCTTGTTGCACGGTTTTATTCAGCACAGCTAAAACAAAACAAAAATCCACAGGAAAGGCCAACTAAATCTTACAGAAAATGAATCTTCAGATTGCGTTTCGTCAGGATGCAACAACCAAGCATCACTTTCCTTTTTTGTTCCAATTGTTCTCTCAGCAGGAAGACCGCATGCCTTTTCTTTTCTTAGGCTTTGGCCAAAATCAAATCCCAGTAAATAAAAGGAAAAAACAAAATTAAACAAGCATCTGTCAATGCCGAATGTTGTCTCAATGGCATTAGCGTTGGTAGTGCCAGAGCTAGAGATGCATAATAGGAATGGCAGTGAAGTATTGAAGTGACGCCAACCCACACCCACCCTGTAGACAGCGACAGGCATTGGGGTGTGCCTTTGGGTCATCAGCTATAACGCTCATGCCATTGTACCTCACCCTACCCTGTAGACACTGACAAGTGTAGTGGTGCTTTAGGTCTTTGGCATTATAATTACCCCATTCCATAAGGAAATACGCTTGACGGGTGCAGTATAGTAGAATGGGGTGAATTGTGGCCGAACAGTGCAAGGCACACCACGATGCCTGTCAGTGGCTGCAGGGTGGGGGTGGGGGTGGGGTGGAATGGCGAGCATTACATCCGATGATCCCAGGTCACATCCCTGGCACCTGTCAGTCTGTACTGGATGGAGTGCTACACTTGGAAGCCCTAACACCGTAGGGGTGCGGTGGTATTTTCACTCCAAATTTTCAACATGGGCTGT
Organism: Neoceratodus forsteri; assembly: GCA_016271365.2. Taxonomy (NCBI): domain Eukaryota; kingdom Metazoa; phylum Chordata; order Ceratodontiformes; family Ceratodontidae; genus Neoceratodus; species Neoceratodus forsteri. The sequence continues at coordinate 1,060,169,119 of CM057454.1, forward strand.
TTGTGAACCCACCTCATGAAAAGCGGTACAATCAATTTGTTAGCCGAAAGGTGGTTTTGCACAGTGGCTATGCCATTTGGCGACACATGCACGAAAACACGTTTTGGGCAGGATGTGGAGAATAGCAACTGTATTGTTCATGAGGAGGCGTAAAAAATGGCAACGTTGAAAATGTGGAGTGAAAATATGAAAAACTGGTGAAGTCATGAGCATGCATAGAAAGTGTGCAACACACGTCCATAACCCAATTATTTTTGGGAGTTTGTTACCCACATTTTTAATGTAGGCATTTTGGGACCTCCCCTCATGAACAGTGGTGCTGTGATTTTGGTTAATCTGTCCCAAAGTTGATTTCCCACAGCGACTCATGCCATTGTGTGCCACAGGTGCGAAACACATTTTGGGCAGGATGTGAAAATGACTGCATGTACTGTTCATAAGGAGGTGTGAAAATTGGCAGGTTGAAAATCGGTATGGAAATATTGCAAATTTGCAAAGTTACAAAGGGTGCATAAAATTTCGCGTAATGCACCCTTATGTACCAGATCATTTTATGACTTTCGGCACCAAATTTTCAACATAGGCATTTTAGAACCTCCTGCTCATGTACAGTGTCACCGTCATTCCTCAAACTGTCCCAAAAAAGTGATGATTTCTCGTGGACGCGAAACACATTTTGGCCAGGATATGTAAAATGACAGCTGTACTGTTCATAGGCGAGGTGTGAAAAATGCCAGTTTGAAAATCTGGAATGAAAATATTACAAATTCTCGAACTTACAGCGCACGCGGTAAACTGCACAATGCACATAAGTGAACTCAGTCATTTTATGGAGTATTGTCATGAAATTTTCAACATAGGCATTTTAGGACCTCTTCTCATGAACAGTGTCACTGTCAATTTTGTAATCTGTCCCAAACACTGATTTCCCACAGCGTCTGCGCTATTCTGCGCCTGAAGTGCGAAAACACATTTGGGTCAGGATGTGAAAAATGACAGCTGTATTGTTCACAAGGAGGTATGGAAAAATGCCAATGTTGAAAATCTGGCACGAAAATATTGTAAATTCGCAAAGTTACAAGTGTGTGTAGCAACTGCTCAACACAAGCTCGTAAAGCAGCCATTTTTGGGACTTTTTCCACCAAATTTGCAGCATAGGCTTTTTGAGAGCCCACCTCATGAACACTGGCATTGTCATTTCATTAATCAGTCCTGAAAGGTGATTCAGCGCAGTGACTGTGAAATCCCGGGGCTGAATAATGCCAGAACAGTGGCACAATTTATGAGGAGGGGTCCCAAAAAGCCCATGTTGAAAATTTGGTGCAAAAATTTCAAAAAATACCCGAGATATGCATCAAAGTGGAAAAAACCCTATTTATACCATTATACAGCTTACCAGCATTTCGTCAGTTCGCGGTCGGCTTTGAAGAGTGCAGACGTGTTCCCGGTCCACCGAAGATCGTCGCGCCAGACTCCGAAGATAAGTATGGGATGAGGGGTGTGGGGAGGTAGGGCGCAGAGGGTGGGCACGGGTTCATGGAGGGGGCAGGAGACAGCAAGGGACCGTTCTTTTTCACAGCTTTAAAAAAAAAAAAAATCATAGGACTTTTTTTTTTTTTACAGGGCATTTAGCACACTGGGGTGAGCTCCCAGTGTGCCAACCAAGTCTTTTTGTGGGGACTGCAGCCAATGGGGATTGGGCACCCCGTCGACACATACTGGGGGACACATGAGTCAAGGTATTGGGCACCCCTTGCAAGCAACTAAAGGGCTGGGATTGACATTGCCAACGGGAGGCTTCCCCATTGGCAAAAATAAAAAGGGACAGGGGGATAAAAGCCAACTGGGATTGGGACCCCCATTGGCAAAGGAAAACTGTTGGGGGGCACATGATGCCAAGGGGGATTGACCATCCCCTCGGCATACACTGTACATGTGAGGGGGCACATTATACCGACAGGGAGTGGGCTCCCCCATCGGCATTATGACAGGCAGCGGCGGAAGTCACAGCTGCCATGTTGCCTACACTTTGGGAGGCGTGTTTTGGTCACGCTGCATGACAGCTTCACTCTCATTGCAGTGGACCTTTTCTTTGTTCTGGTGGCCACATTTGGTATGCATGAGATCAGAGCCTGCTGCTGGCTGATTGGGGAATGAGGGATGCACCTTCTGATGCATGCCTTGCATACGCCCAACACTGGCCGTGCCTTCAAATGTGCTACCACCGCAAGATGTTGGCTGGTGCGCAAGCGCGCGAGCCAACATAAAAATGGGATGTTGTTATGTACCTTTGTGACCTCTGAGATTCCACAGATATTCAGGCTGTTCCTGCTGTTGTGACAGTCACCATCTTTGGCACATTCCTGAATGGATATATTCATGGAGCTACACTACTGTACTCTCAGCAAGGTCCAGGTGCTTGCCCATGAAGTCAGCTGTTACAAAGTGCAAAACAAAACACAGAGTATCTGTCAGTGTGAAGTGCAACTGAAGTGAGCCACATCTCTTTACAGAGTATAAAACTTTGGTCACCACTGATTTCATTTGGTGACGAATGTCTGGAACACCCCCCTCCCCACCTCTAAGTGGAAGTGGCATGGGCATGTGGAGGTGGAGACCTGGTAGCCAACTGTCTATGCCTCATTTTGAAATCCATCCCCATCCAACAACTTGGCAGGAGACTGCTCCTATTATGACTTCCCTGTGGCAGGGTGTTTCCTACTGTTACTGACTGGTGCAATCTGGATTCTTTCATTACAAGGCTGAAACAGACCTATGAGCTAAACCTGCTTCCAGGAGTCAACAAAATACTGAGTACGCATAGGCGCACACACACACGCACGCACACACACTCCAGAGACACAGTACACTGTGTCGGAAAAAAAAAAAAAAAGAGGACATACTCAATGTTAGGACAGCGGGCTGCATTAGGGGAGAAGGAACATAAATTCAAGCATGCAAGGGAAAACAGCTGCAGTACTCATCCCACAATGAAAATGAAGATGCACACTGACAAAACCTGTTCAGATGTAAGTATGACACACACAGTAAACCAGAGTTCAACAGAAACCAAAAGCCAGTAAAAATTACACATGACACAGGACAGGATTGGACTACAGTGAAACAGCAGAAAAATGGAATGATGCAAACATCCCATGGGGAAATGCAGAAAATCAACATTTGTAAACCAATATATACCGATGCACAATGACCAATATACCGATGCACAATGACCAATATACCGATGCACAATGACCAAAAAAATAATAATTTTGGGGAATTTCATTTACTGATGATGCCACAGGGCCCACTGAATCGAGAAGGCAACTTACCATGCTTCAGCATCCAAGTTATGTCGCCCATCCCTAACTTCGGCTTCCTCATCTGAGGAATCGCTGCCTGTAGCCCCTACATTAACATCTACCGCATCAGCCTCAGACTTAAACATACTGTATAGGGCTGAATTTGTAAATTTAAGTCAAAGTCCAAGAATAACTCTGCTATAACCTCAGCCACTAGTGATCACAGTTCATTTGGCATTAGACTATATTTCTACAACCACCACTCCTCTTTTTTTCAGTTCTCACTCCTCTTTCAGAGCTACAGTGTACATTCAGCACTTCTTTCAGAGCTAACAGTATAACTCCATTCCCAGGGCCTCAGGCTGACTCCCAGTCCCATTCACAATCTAGTCTCAGCTAAGCCAAAATCTAATGACAGCCTCTTGCTGCAATGCATGCTCACCGTCTCATTCCTGCAGTTATAACTTTCTGCAGCACAGCTGCACATGTACTCTGACGCCCTGACTCTTCCTGCACTTTCTTTAGTTATGTAATTATCATGATTTATTTATTGGAAGAGATTTACCAGGAAATACATACTGAGCCTTAAAGCTTGTTTCCAGATGTGTCCTGCGGGAACAGGGGTGGGAATAAATACAATAATGACATGTCACAAAATCCTGCATGACAAAAGGGCTTAGCTGCCTTTGACTTGCAATGGCCCATGCAGTAAACTGCAGCATTCTGTGATATTGTGCAGCATTTCTGCATTGCATCCTTTGGCTGTCACATCTGACTACAGTAGAAGCAAAGCGCAGTAATCTGATAGAAGACACAGCTCTGTACAGTATATACAGCAACGTAAATGGCAAATTGCTAAACAAGAAAGATAGGAAAGGAGGATGAAAGAAAAAAGGAGGGGTAGGGAGCAAGGAGGAGGAAGAGGATGAAAGAGTTTCAATAGATTGGAGGTAGTAGTGAAAGGGAGAGACGGGAGATAGGGAGGAAAAGGGTCGAAGAGACGAAGGTAGCGGAAGGAGGGAGAGGGAAAAGGAGGGGACAAGGGGAAGAAGAAGAAGAAGAATGTGGAGGTTGAAACATACAGTAGTAGTAGTAGTATAGTAATTTGGGGACTGCCAGCGGATGGGGAAAGAGAAAGGGGGTAAGACATTAGGCAAAGGGCAATTGCAGGTAGGAGATGTATGGGCTTGGAGTAACAAGGAAAGAGAGCGTTTGGAGGAGGCAGAGTGAACTGTAAATGGAAGAGAGTTCCAGATTTTAGGAAAGTGGTAAGAGAAGGCATTCTGTCCCACAAGGGATTTACAAGAAGGGAGTATTAGGGAGTGATAGCTTAAGTTACGGAGAGAGTAAAAGGAAGGAGGCATAGGAGAGAAAAGAGAACCGAGATAAGGGAGGTAGGGAGGACAACCAGAATTTAGAGATGAAGGAGGCACAGTGGATTAGGCAGTGATCTACCAAGGAGGGGAGGAAGTGATCAGAGTACAGAGAACAGTGGTCTGGCCAAAGTGGACTTGGGTGCAGCACCGTAAACCATGTCACCATAATCAAAGCTCTGAAGTTTACAGTATCATCTTTGAAATGATAATCCTGTTCATTTAATTTCCATGTCAGTGAGACAGTCTGGTGGTGCCCAGAGGGATAGCATGCACTGGTACCCTTGTACCCAGAGGTGTCAGGTTGTCAGTCAGTGGCTGTACAGCTTGGATATTTTTTAATCACTCTCTAGTCCTCATCTCCCAACAATAATTCAAAGAGCACTCAAACAGTTGCAGAATAAAAATAATTTATTTTTAGACATGTACACAGTCATAATCATGGCAAGCTCTTAGAAATGCTGTTGGGCTGGACTGTTGGTGCAGTGGTTGGATTTCTGCCTGCGATACCGACGAACCAGGTTTGGGAATGGACCTGAGTCGTTGGAGGGCTGGCCGGGGTGGGGTGGAGAAGGATGGAGCATCCCACAGACTGCTTTCCTTCTCCAGGAGGAGGGTGCAGCGAGTGACCAGCACTTGAGGGACCCCGGCAGAGGCCGGGGGTACCACAGTGACCGGCACCTACCAGAATCTGAGGGGTGGGACAGATGTAGGCATCAGTGCATGCTCCCACCCCTGCTTACAGGGGAAGAAAATCTTGCCTTCCCACCGCCTTGATGATGCCTGTCTCAGCTTCATTGGCTCCCAGGCTGACTCCCACCCTATCCTGTCAATCATGGCACCTTTCAGAGGGGTTCAGGTGCCATGACCCCACCCCGGAGGGCAAGCCAAGGAGTACCAGGAGGGCAGCTAAATGTGGGAAGCTGCACCCGAGGGTCTGTGACCAAGCAGATGGTGCCAGCAGTGGGAGGCACCAAAAATAGTAAAATAAAAAAAAAGGAAAGAAATGGTGTTATTGTTTTACAACTTTGCAGGATTGGCCGCAGATAATTCTTAATGCTATGTGCTCAGAGGCAGCAAGATCATTAGCGGTACTAGTTTAGGGCATGGATCAGTGTCAGTGGCTCTTTAGATAACATGCTGGCCCCTGGGGCTGGCGTATCAGAAGGTTGTGAGGTCTAGCCCCACACCAGGTACTTGGAGTAATACACATAACTAACACTGAAATGCAGTGTGTGTGTGTGAGAGAGAGAGAAGAGAGAGAGAGAGAGAGAGAGAGGGAGTGAGTGGGGGTCAGCACTGATGAAGTACCATCTTTCAGATGACATGTTAAACTTAGGTCCCTTTTGCCCATCTCTGGTCACTGTTTAAGTGAAAGTTCAACACCCCATGCCACTTAAAGAAGAATAGGGTAGTTGGTTTATTTATTTAGACTTTGGTAACTGAGTGGAGCCCACTGGCACAAAACCAGTTTGCCCAGTGTTTTGGACAGCATTCCTGTCAATAGAAGAGGTCCATACACCCCCCAATCCAGCTGGAAACAAGCAGTCATAGTTAGTGTGGTAAAAAAAAAATTACAAATAACATAACATCACGCTGGCCCATCAGCTCAGAAGTAGTGCTATTGCTTGTGATGCTGGTGACCTGGGTTTGAAAGCAAGCCCAGCTCGTTGGGGGCTGGCTGGAGTAGCAGGTTAGAGTGTTCCAGCGGATGTTCACCTCCTCCAGGGAGGGAAGGGAGGGTCACTGCATCCACTGCAATACTGACACCTAGGTGACCATGGGTGGCAAAGTAGCAGAGACAGGCAGGTTAGGGTCTGGATGATGGCTGATTCACACCCCAATACACTACTGCATGCACATGTGTTTGGTCCCTTGCAAAGTTGCGTACCAATATCTAGTGGGTACATAACTAGAAAATCAGGAAAAAGCCCCGGTGTTCATAGGCGATGGGATCCTGGTGCTACTGGGACCCAAGCAGTGGACGCCACACCACATGTTGTCTGAACTTGTGAGTATCAGGGGCATGGCAACCCCCAACCCCACTGTAGGGGGTAAACCTAGGCTCCATCACACAGAACCAGACAGGTGCATTGGGATCCCAAAGGGAGTTGAACACCGAAGATGAAGGGGGTGTAAGAAAGAAAAAAAAACACAACACAACACCACAACGCAACCCGCACACCCATAACACACTACAACACATGACTACTGGTTGGCTGTGTCGAGATCCTGGGTCCAATCTTTGCAGAGATTGCCGGGAGTTCCTTGTCAGTGGGGGGTTTTCCAGGGTTCCTTAAACAGACTCTGATTAAGCCCCTGCTGGGGAAAAAAAAACCATCTCTGGACCCAGATGCCTTGGTGAATTATCGGCTGATCTCAAACCTCCCCTTTTTGGGGAAAGTTTTTGAGAAGGTCATCGTAAACAGCTTGAGGGTCCCGTCATGGACTTCCAAATTTATGAACCATTCCAGTCCAGATTTAGGCCTTGCACAGCACGGAAACCGCATTGGTCAACATGTTGAATGACCTGCGCAGGGCGAGGGATAGAGGAGAGAGAACGATTCTCATCCTCTTTGATCTCTCCTCAGCATTTGACACTGTGGGCCATGGGCCGTTGGACAGGCTGAGGGAATATGTAGGACTCACCGGCAAGGTAATCGACTGGTTTGAGTCCTTTCTCCAGTGCAGGTCTCAGAGGGTGATACTGGGGAATTATTCTTCGGACCCAATGGACTTGACCTGTGGAGTTCCCTGAGACTCTTTCCTCTCCCCCATGTTGTTTTCAGTATACATGCTGCCCCTGGGTGAGGTTATAAAGTGGTATGAGAAGAGTTTTCATTGCTATGTGATGATAATCAGCTCTACCTGTCCTTTTCACCAGGAAGATCTGATGCAGTTGACATGCTGAATGAGTGCTTGGCCAGCACCTGGGCTTGGATGTGGTCAAACTGGCTGGGACTGAACCCGGGAAAGAATGAGGTGCTAGTGGTTGAGCTGGGTCAAAGAGATGGAGTGAGGACCTCTGGGGATAGGTTGGGGCTTCTTATTGGACTGACCAAGCTGGAAGCCTCCTCAAAGGTAAAGAATTTGGGCGTTGTTCTGGACAGTGAGCTAACATTTGATGCTCAGGTGTTGGCTGTTGTCCGGACCAAGTTTTACCATCTCCAGAACATTGCCCAAATTAAGTTCCTTATCCCCCTCAATGACTTGGCCATGCTGCTGCATGCTTTCATCACCTCTAGGCTGGACTACTGTAATGCACTCTACCTCAAGGTCAGAGGAGGTGCGATGCACCGCCTGCAGCTTCTGCAGAACACAGCATCCCGGTTGTTGACTGGACATTTGAAGTTCAGTCACAATACACTGGTACTTCGCGAATTGCATTAGCTGATGGTGCGCTGGCACATTACCTTTAAAGTAGGTCTTTTGACATACAGGGCCCTACATGGGTTGAGTTTAGGCTACCTGAAGGAGCTTCTGTATCCCTACATCTCATCTCGCTCTCACAGATTGGCAAATGAGGCCCTCCTGGAGGTCCCCAGGGCTAGGTTAAAAACTTCCGGGAACTGAGCGTTTGAAGTAGCAACCCTGGCCCTCTGAAATTCACTGCCAGGGTACCTCTGGGAGGCGCCGTATGTAGAGCTCTTTAAAAAAAACACTGATTCCTGACTGCTTTAGGGTTAGGGTCTCCTGATCTTCCCTACCAGTGAAACATACTGTGATCAAAGAACAGATTGTGATAGATCCTCCCTGGCTCTACTGTATCAAATTGTGCATATGCCATTTGTTCTATTCCTTCGGGTTTTTCACTGGCCTCTCCTATCCCCCTTTGAAATCTGCTTGATGTACTCCACAACCCCAAGCCTGCAAAGCCGTGTTGCCTGTTAAACTCAGCTGACTGCCTGCCTCCTTTGTACTGTGATTTATCTTCCTCCTACTGGCTAGGTAAATGTCACCTGAAGTTGCTGCATTGACCATGTTTATGACTGTTGCCCTTACTTGTACCTGCTCTTATTGTTTGCCTGTTGTACCTGAATGTATCTCTGTAATCTTGAATGTATGTTTGTAATCTCCTGGGTCGCACCTGAAAATAGGCACTTGGTTGTCTAGTGTGCTTACCTGGTAAACAAAAGCAAATAAATTAATAATAATAATAATATAATAATAATAATAATAATAATGATGTTTCTGTTAGAGAGGCATTTGTGATGTGAATAATTTAGTCTGGGACCATCAGACAGGTTAGGAATCAATCTGTTTAGAGTTCCCTTCTGTTGTGTTTGTATATTTTATTATCCGCTGTAAGGGTGCCCTGAACCTTTGGAGAAAGGTGCCCAAAATAAATAAATAAATAAAAATAAATAAAGAAGTGCAAGGTAATGCACCTGGGAAACAAAAACCCAGGGGAAGAGTACACAATGGGGGGTGAGATACTAACAACAACAAGCATTTGTCAGTGCCGAATGTTTGCTTGCTGGCATTGGCAGTGGTAGTGTAGAAGTTACAGAGCTGCGTAATAGGAATGGCAGTGAAGTATTGAACTGAAGCCAACCCCACCACCACCCTGCAGAGAGTGACAGGCATTGGGGTGTGCGTTTGGGTCATCAGGCATAACGGCCACTCCATTTCACCACACCCCACCCTGCAGAGACTGACAAGTGTCACGGTGTTCCTTGTGGTCTTTGGCCCTTATGCGCACCCCATTTCATTAGCAAATATGGTGAGATGAGTGCGATATAGGAGAATGGGGTGAAGTTTGGGGCTGAAGAGTCCAAGGTATACCTCGATGCCTCTCACTGACTGCAGGGTGTGGAATGGTATGAGCATCACAGGCAAGAATCCCAAGTCACACCCCTGATGCCTGTCATTCTCTGTAGGGGTTAGGCGTTATAGTTGAAAACCCTAATACCTCAGGCATTCGTTGGTATTTTCACTCCAAATTTTCAACATGTTTGTTTGTGACCCCACCTCATGAACAGGGGAATATCAGTTTGTTAGCTGAAAGCTGCTTATGCACAGTGATACGGCATTTAGCACCACAGGTGCAAAACATTCGAACAGGATGTAAAAATGACAGCTGTACTCTTTCATGGGGAGGTGTAAAAAATGGCTATGTTGCAAATCTGCATTAAAAATATTAAAAAAATGGTGAAGTCACGAGCGTACATAGAAACTGTGCAACGCACACCCGTAATATAATTAGGTTGGGAGGTTGGGGATTTTTTACAGCAGATTGTCAACTCAGGCATTTGGTGCCTCCGATCATGAACAGTGTCACTGTGATTTTCTTTATCTGTGGCGAACAATGATTTCCCACAGCGACCACGCAGCTCTGCACTGAAAGTGTGAAAACACACTTCAGCCATGTTGTGAAAATGACGCTGTACTGTTCATAAGGAAGTGTGGAAAATGCCGCTGGTGAAAATCTGGACTGAAAATATTACAAAGTCATGAACTAACAAGGGCAAGTGGAAACTGCTAATGCTCACTCATAACACAGTCATTTTATGGACTTTTGTCACCAAATTTTCAACATAGCCATTTAAGACCTCTGCTCATGAACAGTGTAACTGTGATTTTCTTAATCTGTCCTAAACATTGCTTTCGCACACCAACAGCACCATTGTGCGCTACATGTCTTGACTACATTTAGGCAACATATGAAAAATTGCAGCTGTACTATTCATAAGGAAGTTAATAAAATGGCAATGTTTAAAATCTGAGTGAAAATATTAAATTTGCAAACTTACGACATGCATAAGGAACTGTGCAACGCACGCCAGAAAAGTCGATTTTAGGGAATTTTTCACCAAATTTCAATATAGCCATTTTAAGACCTCTGCTCATGAACAGTGTCATTGTGATTTTCTTAATTTGTCCTGCATATTGATTTCTCGCACACCGACTGCGCCATTGTGCGCTACATGAGCGAAATGCTTTGGTGAGATGAAAAAATGACAGCTGTACTGCTCATAAGAAGGTGTGGTAAAATGGCAATGTTGAAAATCTGGAATGAAAATATTGAAAATTTGGCGAACTAAGTGCGTGTGAGGAACTGTACAACGCACGCCATGAAACAGTCATTTTTGGAATTTTTCACCAAATTTTCAACATAGCCATTTTAAGACCTTTGCTCATGAACAGTGTCACTGTGATTTTCTTAAACCATTACATTGATTTACGCACCGACTGCGCCATTATGCGCTACATGAAGCGGAAACACGCTGGGTGAGATGTGAAAAATGACAGCTGTACTGCTCATAAGAAGGTGTGGCAAAATGGTAATGTTGAAATCTGGAGTCAAAATATTGAAAATTACGCGAACTTACGAGCGTATAGGAACTGTACAACGACGCTCGTAAAACAGTCATTTTTGGAAATTTTTCACCAAATTTTCAACATAGCCATTTTAACACCTCACCTTCATGAACAGTGTCACTGTGATTTTCTTAATTTGTCCGTACATTGATCTACCCGACTGCACCATTATGCGCTTACAGTGGAAACCGTTTTAGGTGAGATGTGAAAAATGGCAGCTGTACTGCTCATAAGAAGGTGTGGTAAAATGGCAATGTTGAAAATCTGGAGTGAAAATATTGAAAATTCACGACCTTACAAGTGTGTGTAGGAACTGCGTAATGCCGCTCGTAAAACAGTCATTTTAGGACTTTCTCACAATTTCAACATAGCCATTTAAGATGTCTGCTCATGAACAGTGTCACTGTGATTTTCTTAATTTGTCCCGTACATTGATTTCACACCGACTGCGACATTGTAGCTACATGGTAGAAACACATTTTGGGTGAGATGTGAAAAATGACAGCTATACTACTCATAAGAAGGTGTGCTAAAATGGCATGTTGAAAATCTGGGTGAAAATATTGAAAATTCGCTTGAACTTATGAGCCTCCGTAGGAACTGTGCAGCGTGTGTAAATAAAACAGTCATTTTCAGAATTTTTGGCACCAAATTTTCAACATGGGGTTTTGGGACCCTTCTCATGAATGATGTCATTGTATGGGCGTTATTCAGGCCTGAAGGGTGATTTCACGCAGTGACTGCGCAGTATTTCACGAAATCACCTTCGTACTAATACGCCATGACAGTGACATCATTCATGAGAAGGGTCCCAAAAACCCATGTTGAAAATCTGGTGCAAAATTCCCAAAAATGCCTGAGATATGCAACAAAGTTGAAACCCCCTATCTAGCCCATTATACAGCTTACCAGCATTTCCTCAGTTAAGGTCGGCTTTGAAGAGGTGCAGAAGTGTTTCGGTCCACCGAAGATCGTCGCGCCCGAGCTCTGGGCAAAGTATGGGGTGGGGGTGTGGGGAGGCTGGGTGCAGTGGGTGGGTGCAGGTTGTTGGAAGGCGGGGAGACTACGTTGGACCGTTTTCTTCTACAGGTAGAAAAAAAAAAAAAAAGCAGACTGACGGACGTTCCATGCTGGGGTGAGCTCCCAGCGTGGCACAGAAACAGTTGTGTGGGAGGGCGTTCAGCCGACGGGGATTAGGCACCCCCGTCGGCCTAAGTAAACACTAGGATGACTGTGTCCATGACCTTTTGCTCCAGCCAGAAATTGGCAAGCCTTTTGGCCCTCCCCTGTCATCTCCACTTTGGATGGCACTCGTATTGACCCCATCTCCACTTTTAAAATACCTTAGGGCCTGACTTGATAGCAAGCTCGATTTCTCTGCCCATGTTGACACCATCCATACCAATCTTCACCTCAAGCTGGGTGCCTTGTACCATAACAAGTATTGCCTCTACCTCTGGGTCCACTGGGAGTTGGTTACTAAAATTATCCTCCTGGTGTTTGACTATGTGGATGTGGTCTGTGGCACCGCTCCTGCCTCTTCCCTAGCCAGACTGGACACCCTTTGGATTGCCTTCTGTTTTGCCACCAACTCCCTACCCCATACTCACCATTGCTCTCTTTATTCATCCCTTTCCATCCTCCCTCTTCCTCATCGTTGTCTCTCCCACTACACCTCCTTTGCCAAATACTGGTTTGGCTCCTTTCCATGTTACCTCTCCTCACTCCTCTCTCCCACCCACTCCTCCTCTTACTCTCTTCACACCAGAGACTCCAGAACCTTTGCCATTCCTCACCCTCACTCATGCGCTGGGCAGCTGCCTTCTCCTACCAACTCCCCTTCCCCTGGAACCAGCTCCCCTCTTTTGCTTATCCCTGTCCCTTAGTGCTGTGTGGAATGTGGAATTCCACCAGTGCAATTAGTGCATGAATGATCGTTCTGCCAGTGGAATTTCTGCCTGAAGTTTGCTGATTCTTCTGTGGAATTCTGCCTGCTGTGATCCATGGAACAGCATTTTTTCTGCTGCTTTTTGCTGCTGCATCGATTTTAGGCAGCCATCGGGACTCAAGGATAGAGTCAGAGAAAGAGACAGAGAGTCAAACAGGGAACTCGAGCACCACAGTTAGCATGGAGTTCCCAGGGAGGAGAAACCACTGCAGCACCCTGCCACAGCAACTCTACAATGTCTTCCTTTTCAGTAAGTAACACAAAGTATACATCACACAGGCAGTCTTTGGGCTTAATTTTAAATAGTCATGGGGAAGCTCATGGAGACAATCCTGAAAGAGAGGCTGGTGACCTTTTTGGAGGACAGTGGAATCTAGGTTGGACATTAGCATGGGTTTGTCTTGGGCAGATCCTTTCAGACTAAACTCATTGAGTACTATGATTGGGTGACAAGGGAACTAGACAAGGGTCATGCAGTGGATGCCCTGTATTTGGGTTTCAGCCAGGCCTTTGCCTTTGTGCCACATGGGAGGCTGGGGTGAAAGCTGGAAGCTGTGGGGGCGGGAACAAAGATGGTGAAATGAATAAAGAATTGACTAAGTGGTAGGCAGTAGAGGGTGGTAGTGGGAGGGGAACTCTCAGCAGTGGCAGTGATGAGCGGGGTGCCACAGGGATCGGTGCTGGGGTCAGTATTGTTCGGGTTATTCATAGCTGATATCTTGCATGGGATCTGAAGTAAGATCAGTCTGTTTGCAGACAACACCAAAATGGGGGAGGTGCTTATTGACATTGAGGGATGGAAAGGGCTACAGGACAAGCTAACTAAACTGCAGAAATGATCAGAAACATGGCAGCTGGGGTTCAGTGCTAAGAAGTGCAAGGTAATGCACTTTGGAGCAAAGAACCAAGGGAGGACTATCAACTGGCAGGGGAGCAGTTGGGTAGCACTATGGAGGAAAAGGATCTAGGGGTACTTATAATGGGGAGCATGAACTCTGCTCAGTGTAGGAAGGTGGCAGCGAAGGCCAACAAGATGCTAAGGTGCATATCGAGGGGAATCTCCTCCAGAAGTAGGGAGGTATTCCTTACCTGAACAGGTAACTGGTTAGGCCGCACCTAGTGTACTGCATGCAGTTCTGGTGCCCATACCTGAAGGAGGATGTCAGATTGCTGGAGGGGGTGCAGCACAGAGTGACAAAGATGATCCAGGGATTGTAGGGCAAGCACTACGAGGCAAGGCTGAGTGAGCTAGATATGTATTCATTGAAGGAGAGGATGGATAGGGAGACATGACTGAGACCTTTAAGTACTTGAAAGGGATGAACAAGACTCGAACAGAGGGGGATCTTCCAATTAAGAAGAGGAAGGGGCATGAAAGGGCACAGTCTCAGACTGGAGGGGGGAAGATTCAGAAGGGAGGTAAGGAGACAGTTCTTCACGGAAAGAGTGGTGGGCAAGTGAAACACTACCACAGGAGGTGGTGGCCTGTAAGATGGTGGGCAGCTTCAGGAGGGGATGGGACAGGGTGAGTGGGAGGGTAAATCTAAGGAGGGGAGGAGCAGCTGCAAGATGAAGGGCTAGCTGCACAATTGAACAGACTCAACAGACCGCAAAGCCTATTTTTGCTGGCATTTTTGTATGTTCGTAAAATGCTATGAATCGATGTGTTGAACTAGCTGTGACTTGGCGATTCAGGAATATATTATGGAGGAGTCATGGGATCAAGACTGAATGACCATTTGCTACAGCTTTACATGGAGCCAAATGTACTGTGAATCTTGTCTGCATGCTTTCAGTTGAGCCTTACAAGAGGCACAGTACTCTGTGGACACATCTCAAAATGACACTCGGTACTGTGTCTCACATGTTTTTTTGTTGTTATTCAAATGGTACAATAGGTGGCTTTCAGCTTATTTATCAGCAAGATTGGTGCCTAAGATGAGAGTGCTTCACCTTGAGCAAAAATCTTTCAAAACCTGTTTCTCAAACCTTGAGAACTGCCTTTTTGTTAGGGGTAAATGAAAGGAAACAAAAATCTAACAAATTTGATAAAAATGTAAATGAAAAAATAAATGTTTCCTGTCAAACATGTCGTGCAAAGGTCGACCGCACTCCACAATGGCAACTGCGCTGACAGCTGCCAAGACCAGTTTTGACCCATCGGTCATCCTGCAAGAGGTAATGGGGATAAAGGCTCATTTGGACAATCTCCAGGCTCGGATGTGGCAAATGTCCATCAGTGTGTAAGACAACGAGACTACCCTATGGCATTTGGACTGGTAGGCTGACAACTGGGGCAATGTCATTCTTGAGCTCAAAACCGAAATAGCACTCCTGTGGGAAAAACCTGATGATCTAGAGTGCATGGGCAGATGAAGTAATATCAAAATAGTGGGAGAAGCAGAGGGTGCCTAAGGGAAAAATGTTTGTGCCTTTATGCAGCATTTACTTTCTGGATTGCTGAACATCCCTGGAAAACACAAATACAGAGGGCACATCAGACTCCAGTAGCACCCCAATCAAGCGGAGTGAAAAACCCAGCCCATCCTGGCTTTGGCCCTACAAATCTTGGTAAAAGGGATGGTCTTGAAAATGGCCCGAGAGAAGGGTCTGAAATAGCATGGTCGCACCAGCTCCATTTACTAGGACTACTCTTTCTGGGTTAATAAAATGAGAGCAGCATTTATCCTTAAAAGGCAAACACTTCAGAAGCTTGGTGTTGTATGGGATACTTTACTATTTTCCAAAATTGACTGAAATGGGGTATCCTATGACTTCACAAGTCCTGCCGAGTCAGCTGCCTTTGTCTGCCAATTGTTAGGGGGTTCTGCCATCATCTCCGCAACCACCCGCCATGCTGACCAGTCACTAGACAAAAGGGGGCTCCCTGCACAAAACTTTAGGTTGCTCCCCCATGGACATGGTGGCATACTCGCCTGCTCCTTCTACTAGCAATGACCCCTCCCCCCCCGAATTATGTCATTGTAAATGGATGACGCAAAGATGGGCCACACAAGCTACCTCAGACAGCCTGCCATCTCCCAAACCCCAGCACAGGAGCCATAGTTATGGGTCCTAGGGTCCATCTCGGAGTACCTGTTCACCTGGCAACACTTCCCTGACAAGATCTCTGCTGCCACAATTCAAGGATCCCACTGTTAACCACCCTGCACCACAGGCTTCAACTCAGGCTCCTTCTTCTTAGGATGACATAATGAAGGCACAAAATACCACTAGCCTACTGAACCCTCAGCCTCCCCAGAGCCAGCTGTCAAATCAGCTCTCAACCCGAGCTGGTGATTCCATGAACTTTTTTATTCCCAGTGTTGCTCTAACACCCCAAAACTCTGTAGAAGGACAGCACCTTGTAACCCCCCATATAAGCTCATCACATGCTTGCTATTCCTATTAAATTGTGATGTACTGTGTGTTTTTCAAACAACATGAAGTCTTGCTATATTATGACATATGCAGTGAGTCCCAACCTTTGAACTGCTCCAGAGGTGAAAGAGTTAACTTTCCATGCCAGGCATGGATCGCTGAGCTCGAGCTCGGTTGAAACTCTGTCTGTTGTTCTTCAAACTCAAACCGTCAGATTCTTTACTCAGCCTCACTGAACAGTCGCTCCGGAGGTTTCTCCTTCTGCTCGGTTCATTTTGTCGGTTAAAGTATTGTTTTTCCTCGGTTTTCAACCAAATTTAAACTGCAACGGTCGGTTCAGAACTCTGTCTGTGGTATTGTGAGTACTAGATAGGTTTTACATTTATTTCTATTCTTGTGGAACTTGTAAGCGGTTTTATCGGTTGGTTTGAACCGATCAAGTTGCTTAAAATATCTTAATCTATCTTTTAGTGTGTGGTTACCGGTTCTTATCAGTTCTAAAAAAAATGGATTTTAATACGTTTTTTTCCATGACCTATGACACGGTTGGGAACCGATAAGAGAGTCTTACCTGGCGGATTGCCATAAACGGGTAAGTTTGGTTAGGACTGGCACTATGTCTGAGAAACCAGTGTGTGTGTGTGGGGAAGTCTTTGCCAAGGCTGATCCCCACACCACCTGTGTTTATTGTCTGGGGTTTGACCACCTCAATGCAGACTGCCAGATTTGTAAAAGTTTTCCTGCAGCTACCCTGGAAAAGAGAGTTGGTAGGCTCAGGGAAAGGGAGGCCAAAAAGTCCACTGAACCGGATGGCCCAGCCCGGTTCGGTTCCAACCAAACGGAGGTGCCCTCCTGACCAGGCGCGAGAGACTTCCTCGGGCAAGGAGATCTGACTCAGAGGAGCCAGGTCAGCAAAAGGACTAGAAAATCAGCTGGTGTGGAGCCAAAACTTTCATCTCCAACCACTGGAAAGAGATAGCCATGATAAAAATTGTCCAGTCGCTTTCCCGGTTCCGACAACCGGCACCATCGGAGTAAGCGCGTTCGGCGGTTCCACGGTTCAAGAGTGAGTTAGAGGAGTATTAGGAACCGGAGGAGGGGAAGAGGAGTATGAGGAGAGTGAATGGATTTGAAAGTCTGGATGTGCCCATTGACCAGGACATCTCCCCAGACAGACATTCAGGAGTGTCTCCTCCTAGGCTTTCTGAGTCCCCTTCTCATTTTATGTTTTATAAAAAAGTGGCTGAAACCCTCCAGCTCCCTATGGAGGAAGCTGTGGATGATCAAGAGGAGCCTGACTATGTGGAAATGATGGATATCCCAGAGTCTAGGACAGGGGTTCTCAAATGGTGAGGCCAGCCTCCTTGGGGAGGCCCCAACCTGTTCCAGGGGAGGCTCAAGCAAGTCTTGAAAAAGTACTGTATTTAAATTTTGAACTTTATAGATTTTGCATGAAAGGAATAAGGCAAAACTGAAAGAGGATACTAGTAGGTGAATTTTGTATTAATTCACAAGTCTGTGACCAGGAAGGCACTGTACACTGAGCCATGGCTTATTTCAGGTGTACCCAGGAAAGAGTATGAGAGACTACAATTCCAAATGTAACTGTAGAACACTCAAGCAATACAAAATGAATAAAACTGCAAACGAATTATGAACAATAAACCAACAATGCAAGAGACAATTGATCAATTCAACTGGCGGCAGAACTGTCCAAATACAAGAGTTAAACATACAGGTACTAGGAATATGAGCAGGAGGGAGCAAAATGATCCCAGAGAAGTTGCTTACGAGCAGGATGAGAGGGGTGAGGCAAAGGTCTGCAAGAAGGCTATTCCAGTTAGAGGGGAAACAGAAAAAGCAGTCTGACCCATGAAGGTATGGCAGTAAGGGTAACAATGGTTTGAGAGTCAAAATACTGGAGCAAGTAGGTTATCCAGTTGGGGTGGGGACACAAAAGCTTAATAACGTGAGAGCAGCTATGCAAAGAGGTTTCAATTTATTCCTCATGTACCATGAAGAAGGGCTATTTGTCTATGGGAGGCCCAAAACATTTCAGTATTTTTGGGAGGCTCAAGATCTTTTCCATGGCTTAGGGGAGGCTCACTATGACAAAGTTTGAGAACTGTTGGTCTAGGAGACTGTCTATTCCCTTGCATAAATCTTTTGGGAAACAGACTTTTAAAATTTTAAAAGCTCCTCACACTATACCTCCTGTGGATAAGAGAATGGACAAGAGGTACACATTGTCAGGCTCTGATACAGAGTTCCTCACACAACAATGCAGCCATGTTGGGGTAGTGCAGGCTGAAGCCTATGCCAAGGCTAATATTCCCTTGGCTTCCCCCGGATAAGGACTCCAGGAGGATTGATGCCATGGCAAAGAAACAGTACATGGCAGCATCCTTGGGACTCAGACAGGCAAATTATGCTTGGCTTATGTTGCCCAGATACAGAAATCCAGATGGGATACTGTTATGGCTCTAGCAAAGCAGGTCCCTGGCCAGCTTGCCATAGAGCTGGAGCAGGTGGCTGCTGATGGTATTGAGGCATCTAAGCTGAACCCATGCTGCAGTGGACTCTAATGATGTGTCATCAAGAGGTCATACACAGGGCACTTCGCGAGAATGGCTTGGCTCAGATGTACTAGCCTGTCACAGGATACCCAGACTAAGGCCATGGATTTTCCTGTTGTGGGTAATTCTCTGTTTGGGGAGCAGACAGAGAATTACATGAAGAAAATGGATGAGTATAGGACCACCTATAGGAGTGCACAGGCCAAAGAAAGGCAGGCCACTCCTCAAAGGCAACTTCCCAGGGGCAGGGGCAAGCCTTTTCATAGGCCTTTTTACCAAGCCCAGGCCTCCTCTTCTGCCTATGCTCAGAGGGGGTTCTTTAGAGGGAGAGGCAGACGGGGTACAAGCAGGCCTGCTTCCACCCCTCAGCACAAAGTCCCTGCCAAACAGGCACCCTGATGGGGTTGCCAGGGCCAATTCTCAGCTACCTGTAGGGGGCAGGCTGGCTTACTTTGTCCAGGACTGGAAGTCTCTTACATCAGACAAGTGGGTCCTGGAAGTAGTAAGCCAGGGACTGGTTCTCAGCTTCAAAAAATTTCCAAAGATGAGAACCAGATCCTTTCCACCTGCAAATCCTCCAGAGGCTCTTGCCTTAGAGGCAGAGGTCTCTTCCCTCCTAGCTCTCAGAGCTGTGGAAAGGGTTCCACCCCTACACCAGGGCAAAGGCTTGTACTCCAGATACTTCCTTACTCCAGAAAAGACAGGAGAATGGCGGCCCATCCTGGATCTCAGATACTTAAACAAGCACCTTTTAAAACCAAAATTCAAAATGGTGACTCTGGGAATTATTCTACCCTCTCTAAGGCCAGGGGACTGGCTAGCGTCCCTGGACCTCAAGGATGCCTATTTCCATATTCTTATCAGAAGCTCCCATCAAAAGTACCTCAGGTTAGAGCTGCCCTCAGGCCATTACCAATTCAGAGCAATGCCCTTTGGCCTCATCTCTGTTCCAAGGGTATTCACAAAATGCCTGGCAGTAGCAGTTGCCTACCTAAGAAGGTAAAAAATTGCCATCTTCCCTTACCTGGACGACTGGTTCATAGTAGGCCAGTCTCCAGACCAAGTCAAGTTACGTCTACAGATAACTCAGCAACTGCTCACTTCTCTAGGTTTCCTTCTGAATCTTCCAAAGTCAGTTCTAGAGCCTGTCCAGCTCCTCACCTTCATAGCGCAGAGCTGAACACAGAGAAGGCCAGAGCCTTCCTTCCTCTGGACAGGGCAAGGACCCTGGTCTCTCTGGCCTCCTCATTCACCCTGCAGGTCTCTCAACCAGCAAGGCACTTTCTACAGCTCCTGGGGCACATGGCTGCTTCTACAGCAGTAGTGCAGGGAGCAAGATTTCAGATGAGGGACATCCAGTTCCATTTGAGAGCCTTTTGGTCTCAAAGGAGAGACCCTCTAACCAAATTGATCCCAGTGACTCGAACCCTGATCCAAGCCCTACAGTGGTTGCAGGACCAGAGGAATCTGAGACAGGGGGTTCCTTTTGCCCCTCAGTCTCACTCCTTAATCCTTACTACACATGCATCCCTCTTGGGGTGGGGAGCTCACATGGGAGACCTCACTACCCAGAGATTGTGGTCCCCTCAGGAATCTCTGCTCCACATCAATCTGTTGGAACTCAGAGCAGTTTTTCTAGCACTTCAAGCTTTTTCCAAATCTGTTCAGAACAAAGTTATGCAGGTCAGAACAGACAACACCACCACAATGTGGTACATCAACAAGCAAGGGGTCACTCAGTCTACGGCCTTGTGCACCAAAGCAATGAAGTTGTGGTCTCTGGCTTACTCACTGAACACCTCCCTTATGGCAGTTCACCTCCCAGGCAAGGACAATGTCCTGGCAGATGCTCTCAGCAGGATTTCCCAGGGCCATCACCAGTGGTCACTGGACCCTCTGGTCTTAGAGGTGGTATTTGCCAGATGGGGCACCCTGCAGAGAGATCTTTTTGCAGCCCCAGACAATCACCAACTTCCCCTTTTTTGCTGCAGGCCCCCAGTGTTGGGCTCAGTCCCTCTGGATGCCTTCCTTCTCAGTTGGGAAGGAAGTTTCTCTATGCTTTTCCCCCCTTCCCTCTCCGTTTCAAGGTGCTAGTCAAAATCAGATCTCAACCCTGCAAGATGATCCTGATTGCTCCAGATTGGGCCAGACAGCCTTGGTACCCACTCCTACTGTCCTTAGCAGTCTACCTTCCCCTGTTTCTTCCCAGGAATCACAACCTGTTAACCTGTGCTCAGGGGAGAGTTTGGTACCCGAACCTCAAATCTCTCAGTCTCAAGGCCTGGCTCTTGAAGAGTTAGAGTTTGCTGACCTACACCTCTCCCAAGGTGTAATGGATATCCTGAAGGCTTCTAGGAAGCCTTCCACCAAACTACTTATAATTCCAAATGGAAGAGGTTTTCCATATGGTGCTCTGGAAAGCATATTTCCCAGAATCTGCTGACTTACCCACAGTCCTGGATTATATGGTCCACTTAAATACCTTGGGGCTGAGACCAGCTACCCTAAAGTGTACCTGGCAGCTGTGTCTGCTTTCTTATCAGCAGGTAAGCCCTCTTCTCTTTCAGCTCATCCTGCATTCTCCAAGTTTTTCAAGGGGTTGCTTCACACCAACCCTCCATTCAGGGACCCTGCCTCTGCCTGGGATCTTAATGTTTGCATTGCTCAGCTTATGCAACCCCCCTTTGAGCCTTTGTCTTCAGCAGAGCTTAAGTACTTGACTTGGAAAACTGTGTTTTTGGTAGCCATCACTTCTGCCAGACACATAAGTGAATTACAAGCCTTGTCAGTGGAGCCTGATTTTATCTCCTTTCATAGAGATAAGGTGGTCCTCAGGACTAATAGGAAGTTCTTGCCTAAGGCGGTTTCAGATTTCCACCTTAATCAATCTATGTCTCTTCCTGTGTACTTCACTGACCATTCCTCCTCTGGCGAGAGGAGACTGCACAGTTTAGATGTCAAAAGAGCCCTTAGTTACTACATAGAACATACCAAGGGTCACAGATTTGACTCCCTCCAACTGTTCCTCACTTATGGTGAGGTTAGTAAAGGGAAACCTGCCACTAAAAGATCCATTGCCAGGTGGATTGTCTCTTGTATCCAATTTTGCTATGAAAAACTGGGTAAGGTTCCTCCCTCACGCCTGAGGGCTCACTCTACCAGAGGTACAGCTGCTTCTCTGGCTGCTGCCAGGGACATCCCTATCCTAGAGATATGTCAAGCAGCTACCTGGAAAACAGTTCACACTTTTACCAAGCATTACTCCCTGGACATCCAGGCTAGGAGTGATGCTCGGTTTGGCACAGCTGTGCTTCAGAACCTATTTCCTAAGTAGGTTCTGTCCCTCCTCCATGGAGGTACTGCTGTGTAGTCTGCATATGTCATAATATAGAAAGACTTCATGTTGTTTGAAGAAAACATTACTCACCTTAGTAATTTTGTTTCTTCTAATGGAGTCTTGCTATATTATGACCCCCCCACCTGCCCCTCTCAGAACCTTTGTTTTTGGGATATGGGTGGGCAGTGCAGTGTTGGCACTTAGTAGATGCCCACCTTGTTGCTTCACCCATCCGTTTTGGGGTGACTTGGTGGTGTGTTTTTCATTTTTTGGGTCTTCTGACTTGAGTCTTTGTTTTGGGGACCAAAAAAAAAAATGTGTTCTTATGTTTAGTAGCCAGTTGGCTAGTGTAGGTTTACAGCTTCCACACAGGACCTCAGTGAGTTTAGCTCGTAAAGATCTGACGGTTTGAGTTTGAAGAACTGACAGAGTTTCAACCGAGCTCGAGCTCAGCATTCCATGCCTGGCATGGAAAGTTAACTCTTTCACCTCCGGAGCAGTTCGAAGGTTGGGACTCACTGCATATGTCATAATATAGCAAGACTCCATTAGAAGAAACATTACTAAGGTGAGTAATTTTTTCTTACTCTCCCTGGACTGCCTGTAATGTTCTCCAAAATTTCTCCTCTCATTTCTCTGCACACCTGGTGGCATTAAGCTGTCTTCCCTTGCAACATGAACTGCTTTATAGTTAACAAAGGACTGTCACAAACCTAGCATCAGGCACTTACAGGCAGTCTCTCTCACCACAAAAAGCCAACAACAGACTGGCATCAGCAATCTGAAATGTGGAAGGTTAATCTGTTTACTCATGTTGTTTTCTTTCAGTTTTCTCAAAAACTGCTACCTAGTTTTGAGGAGGATGTGTGTGGGGACAGTCGGAGCAACAGTCTATTTTGAATTTGATTGTTAGAAATGTTTTCTATCTTTACTCCATATCACTGCCAACTCACCTTAACTGTCCCTCTCCCTGGGCACTCCACTTGGCAGCCATTCACTCCTGGCTGAGCAGCTGGTCTCTTCCTTGTATTTAGTTTTGCTCAGAATAGTGTACCCCTCTGCTCCACTTCACAGGCATTCTGCAATTTGAGAACTAAGGGTGTCACCATCAAGTATTGTGGGGTAGACTGGCATGCCACAATGGTTAAGGAGCTTTCACTCAGTAAATTTGAGCTTGTTTGTGATAATTGTGTTCAGGCCACTGCATGACCGGCACCATTTGAATATGTTAGTCAAGTGATTTACCCCACCTCCTACTTACAGTATTAATATTCCTTCCCAGCACCCTCCCTCTTACTTTGGGGCCTCCGACTACCACCTGGTGCAACCTTCAGAGACCACTGAGGATTTATCTTTATACAACTCCCCAGCACCTCACAATTGCACAGGGTTTCACAAAGCCTCGTGTTCCCAGCCCCTCCTGACCCCAGTTGCTGGATTACCCATACGTCTCGCTCACGCAGTTAACATATCATGCAAGCTTAAGCAACTGCCCTCCTGCACCAGATGGTTAGACTACTAGCCCTAGCCCTCTCCTAGGCTTTGGAATTTATTCTTCTGTTAGTCAGTGTCCCTCCACCACCTGATCTACAGCTGCATCTCATATATAATTTCTAGCACTGTACCTTGTTCTTCATTTCTCTTCAGGGCTGCCTGCAAGTAGTTAGTGCTCTGACTTGATCCTCACTGGTCCTGTCTCCCTCCATGCAAAGGTCTGCCAAGACTGCCACACTAGCCAAAACTACTCACCAACTCTGAACTGCATGGTCATATCCCTAGATCTCACATGACTACCGTTGGGAGGAGCGCATATGGTGTCACACTGCTGTGCTGCACCTACAAAGAACCCCTTGAAGTGCAGATACGACTACTGTAGTTGAGCCTTTGAATGTGACATTAAGGCTAGCCTGAGTGATCCCTCAGGTGCCAACCTTGCATACTTATGAAACGGAATGTAAGCCATTCATGGAGGCTGGCCCCACACTGAGTTTCCCAAAAGTCTGGTGTAGCCAGTGATGACAGCACCTCCCATCTAGCCAAAAAAGAAATGACCTAGCACCCTGGGAAATAAGCGAGAACAAGCAGCATGATCTGTACTGTGACTGGTCTTGTGGCCATTACATGCATGGCACACAAACCTGTCTCCCTTGCGCTATTCACTCCCATCATCTCTTTTGCTCCCTCTCCTCTTACCTGTAACTTACCACAAACCCTGCCCCCTGCTAGTGATGGAGAACTGGACCTATTTAACTTTCTGCAGCTGCAGGCTGTGCTCACTGTTGATATAGCCATGGACAACCCCCCCCCATCAGGTATGAGTTAGTTAGTTACCTGCTGGAGAAATGCGTCAGCCCCTGGTTGCTAATGCTCACCTAACTTTTTAAACAGAATGGACATAGCCCTTTCTAAGCCTGAGGAAGGCAGCAGCCTGAATTCTTTTTTTTTTGTTTTTAATCATTGATTCTGTGCCAGCATCCCAAGCCCAGATGGGCTCACCAGGCTCTAGCAGCCACCCCGTCATACTCGGGCTTGCCCCCCTGAGTGCAGCTGCTGATAGACGAGGTCTGGTGGCCAGAGGGGGACAACAAAGAAGCCAGCTCATTAGCGAGGGCCAGCATATTTTTGAAAGCTGAGAATTCCATAGGGGTGGGGATGTGCGAACATACAGGTGCCAACTGCCGCTGAACTTCTGGCCTCTGCCAGGGGTCTACCATGTGTCAGACACCCAACCCTACCTCCCCCAGACTAGGAGAGCGGTCCTCTGGATGCTCAATCTTACTCAATCCCGGCCGGCCCTTTGACTCCCAAGTCCGTTCCTGAACCCGGGTCATTAGCATCGCAGACTGCAATCATGCCTCTGTGCCAGCGGGCTGGCAGAGCAGCCCAAATTCTTAGTTAATATGTTATCTGCTTTGGGCCCAATATTCACTACCTGTCCAGACAAAATATAGTCTGGAGTGGGGTACTTCTGGACTCTTTATCCGATCATCAAATGATTTATTGTATCCATGAGTGGCATAGGCCCAAATGACCGTCACAAATTCCAAGACACAGGTCTTTTAAAGAATTTGATTATATTCAGCTTATGTTAGACTTAGAAAATCATGATTGGGAGAGGCTAGAGTTAATGCCCACAGTGGAGGATGCCTGGGGGTTGTTTCACGGAGATTTCATGGGCATATGCAATAGCACGCCCCCGTGAAATCCAGAAGAATTAAATCATATAATGCCCCCTGGTTCAACTTCACCCTCCAGAAAGTAAAGAAACAGGAAAAGGCATGGAAGCTGGCAAAAATAACAGCATGTGACTGGAAAGATTTAAAAACTTTGAAATAAGTACACCAGAAATGTAAGAGAAGCAAGACAAGCATATTATAATGGGGAACTATCTACTTCTGTTTCTGGTAATCAAGAGGCTTTCTGGAAGCATATGAGGAGACTTCAAAACATAAAAAAAAACACAACTATTCCCAA
This sequence comes from Neoceratodus forsteri, assembly GCA_016271365.2. Taxonomy (NCBI): domain Eukaryota; kingdom Metazoa; phylum Chordata; order Ceratodontiformes; family Ceratodontidae; genus Neoceratodus; species Neoceratodus forsteri. The sequence continues at coordinate 1,060,194,831 of CM057454.1, forward strand.
CAAGTTCTTTTATAAACAAATAACAGTACCACTAGACCGCGCAGTCATAAATGACATAAATAGATATTTTATTTCTATTGACACTTTTTCTTCTCAAAACATAAATCTAGCATCAAATACGGACCCCAATTCGGTTCCTACCCAACTAAAATATGGCCGACATAAACAGGTGTTTTTTTTATCTTATTTATCTCCTCCGAGTCCGGAACGCTCTCAGGCTTTCAACTTACATGACACACTACTGTGCACTGTGACTCCTGCCTCCTCAAGGACATTACTTTCTCCCCACGGGACCCCCCTGGCACAAGGTCCACGAGGAGATCGAAGAGGCAGAGGTGGAGGTCCAGTACTAGGCATGTGGCGGCTAGGTACTGTGGGTCCGTTGCCTCTCCGGGATGTAGGGGTTCTCATTTGTTTCCCCAAGAGCTCCCCCCAAGCAGGATGTGCAATGATGCCATGGCGCACAGCAACTCTGGTGGCATCTGCCTTGCTCACCCCCATGTTTTTGGTCCGTCATCCTGCAGTGCCCGATCTCCATCCGGGGGTTGCGGACCACGGACAGCACTGCTCCCCTCCCGGGGAGAGGGAGAGGAGAGGAGAGCAGTCCACTGGATGGTCAATCCTGTCCCTCTCCCTCTCTTGTTGATCCCTGGTGCCCGAGCTTGCTCCCAAACTCAGGTCACCGGCATAGCATGAGGTGTGGTGTCCAGAGCCCCTTTACCCTCAGCGCCACCGTGCCGGCTTGATAAACAGGTGTTGACAGTATCATAAGTATCGGACATAATGATAGATAATCCAATTTTGTCACACCATAATGAGAAATATTTCTTTAAAGAAATAACAGTTAATGAAGTTCAGAAAGCCTTATTGAAATTAAAGCCTGTGGCCTTGACGGAACACCAACAGTGTTATTAAAATACCCGGCACCAATAATTGTGTATCCATTAATTAAAATGTTTAATAGGTTGATTACACAGTTGGAATTCCCTACACAATGGAAAATGGCCAGAGTCATCCCAGTATGTAAATCTGGTCTAAAAACCATTAGAGAATTATAGACCATATCCTTAATACAGATTATAGCCAAAGTACTTGAAAGATTCCTTGCTACCCAGTTACAGTGTTACTTGGAAGAAAAAAGATAATAAATAAATATTAGTCAGGCTTTAGGCCACTACATAGTACATCAACTGCTTTGTTAAAAGTAACGGGAGACATCAATGAGGCTTTGGACAGGGGATGTCTGTGTGCGCTATCTTTATTGACTTATGTGAAGCTTTTGATACTTTGGCCCACGACATCCTCCTGTCCAGCCTCAAAGATATTGGGACGTCTGAATCTGTAATTATGTGGCTTAAGCAATATCTTGTAGGGAGGAAACAAATGGTAACCCTCGGTGATGGAACATCAGACTTTGAGACCACAATATTGGGTGTTCCACAGGGTTCAATATTGGGGCCAGTTTTGAGTGTATATATATATATATATATATATATATGTAAATATATATTTACAGTGTCAGTGGCTCAGTAGGTAGCACACTCGCCTCTGAGGCCGGGAGATCAGAGGGCTGTGGGTTCAGTTCCCACATCTGGCACTTGGGTTAATATCCCAGTACTGACACTGTAGTGCAGCATGAGAGGGGTGCTGCACTTCTGAGGTGCTATCTTTTGGATGAGACGTTAAACCGAGGTCCCATCTGCCTGAATTGGTGGTAGCTCAGGTGGATGTTAAAGATCCCATGGCACTTATTGAAAAGTGTAGGGGAATTTTTTATTTAAATCAAAATAACAACATCACATACACATAATTAATACAATCCATACATAAATACAACAAGAAAAAAAAAACCTTAAAACAAACAAGTCAAGACTTCCTGTATAAACATTACAGTACAGTCACCTTACATACAAGTGTAGATGTATATATTTTTCCTCTCTTTTTTTTTCCTTTTCTTCTTTTTCCTTTTTTTCCCTTTTTCCTCCCCTTTCCCTTTTTTTCTTCCCCTCCCTCCTTTCTCTTTTTTCTTTCTTTTTCCTCTCTTTCTTCCCCCCTTTTTTCTTCCCTTTTCCCTCTTTTCCTTTCCCCTTTTCTTTCCCTTTTTTCCCCAAGCAAAACACCGATCAATACTACTAAATCACCCCTCTACAAAAACACCTTCAAAAAAAATCAAACCCCTTCCAAAAAGCACCCCACCTCGATGACGAGAATAAATTTTGCTCTATCAACTTCAATTTTTCAATTTCAGACTCTATTATCATAATCAAAGACAATGGAGAGATAAACTGTTGTTGCAACAGAAGTCTACACTGGCTTATCCACAACCAATATAAAAAATAAACGTGAAGAACTTGTAGGGTCCTGTACCGGTCCCCTATTTGTTCAGTAGCAAAGAAGCCATAATACAGACTCACCTTCAAAGGCGATATAACTAAGCCTTGTTTCCACCGCTCTTTAAGAATATCCCAGAATTCCATAGCATAAAAGCAATCAAAATACAAATGATCCATTGTCTCCAAAATTGTAATACATCTATCCCTTGGGCAATACCTCTCTTGCACGGATTTATGCTTTTGATTACTGCGAACATTAATCTTACCATGTATACCCAACCATAAAGTATCCCACATCTGCTGAGGAATACGAAAATTTGTTAAATAATTAGCTAGGTTCGAACTAACCCCCATAGGAAGGAAAGTAAATGGGGCATCCGAAAAAAATGTCCCTAAAATCAAAGTATACAAGGCTTGTCTATTAAGCTTCTTTACTACCATCCAACTTATATCCCACTTTTTAATCTTATCAAACACCGCTCTCCAGCAATCAGTCAGTGGAGGACGTCGTTTATTAAAATGTAAAAAACAACCTTCTTTCCATTCACCCAAAACACCCTGCAAGTGAGACTTCATCGGTGAAACCCATAAACTTGAAACATTTCAAACCACAGGAACCAAATTCATATATAAGAAAGTCGTAAAAAAAAATACTACAGGCTGAATCATCCCTAACCCACCCTCCTTAATCCCCAAATATAGCGTATTTCTTTTAATAGGATTTAAACGACTACCCCATATACCACTAAAAAAACATCGCATCAAAGGAGCTTCTAATGACTTAGGGATAAAATAAACATTGCTAATGAATAAAAAAATAGGGAGAAGATAAGTTTTAATTAAATAAATTCGTTTTTTCTTCGATAACCTATGTCTATTCCATTGGGACACTCTGAGATTACCCTCCCCTAAAGCTTTCTTCCAATTAACCAAAGCCCCCTCCTTACCCCCAAAATACAAACCCAAAATCTTACAAGGTTCTTGTTCCACCCTAAATCTTCCAACCAAAAGCGAACTAGTATTGAACCCTGATATTGCCACGCATTTCGTTTTCTTTTCATTGATCTTAGCCCCCATAATCCCTCCCAAAGATCTAATCACCTCATAGGCAAGCTCTATAGCCTCACTATCTGGTAACACAAGACATATATCATCCGCATAAGCAATCAATTTAGGGAAGCACAAACCCTTCATAACAATAGGCCTAATCAAGGGTGATTGACAAAGAATCCGCAACACAGGATCAAAGCCAAAACATACAATAAGGGCTAAGCGGTCATCCCTGCTAACTCCTTTTAAAATACTATGAGAATGACCCCTCCACCCATTTTCCAAAGGAACCACAATCGCTAATGCATAACACAGTTGCACCCAATTTATAAACTGCAATGGCAAACCAAACGCTTTCATACATTCCCATAGATAGTCATGTGACACCTCGTCAAAAGCTTTAGATTGATCCAGACTAACAAAAAAAACACCTGAACACCCTACTGAATCTTCACATACTGATGTAACTTCCCTAAGAAAAATTAAAGCATCCGTCAGCTTCCTCCCGGAAACTGCACAAAATTGTTGTTTATTAATCAAAGAAGGCATCACTAAAGACAGTCTGTTCCCTAAAAGTTTAGAAAAAATCTTAAAATCAACATTCAACAGAGTTAATGGCCTCCAATTATGGATATCCATCCGATTCCCCTTCTTAAAAAGGAAAATCAACAACCCCTCATACATCTGAGTAGGCAACAACATATCAGACAAAAATGAGTTATATAGAGCCAATAACTCCACCGGCATTAGCTCCCACAAAACTCTATACACTTCCCCTGGTAAACCATCAGATCCTGTTGAAGTCCCCTTTTTCAAAGATGCAATAACTGCACCCAACTCTGATTCAGTAAAAGCAGTTACCAAGCTAGTCTGTAAAACAGAATCAACTTGTGGGAGATCTGCAGCTACCAACAAGCCAGAAGTAAAACTAGAGACCTGACAAAAGGACCCAAATGTGTTTTCTACATATGAATCCAAATAATCCATCATACCAACATTATCACTCACCAATACACCATCATCTCTGTGCAAACCAGAAAACAGGCGACTATTAGACCTCGCCTGACATGCCAAAAAGGGGTTCACCTGCGCCGTTTTCCCCTGAGTTCCAAAGGACTGTTCTTTAATTAAAGACGCCATTCGATCATATTGATACGGTAACATGGACATTTTTATCCGAGAAATCTCACTAGATAAATCCAAACCATATTCATATTGTCTAGACATAAGTGACTGTAAAGATCGACGAAACATCAAATATTTATCCCTTTTCGTCCTAGCCACCAAACTACCATAAGATTTAAAATATCCAATCAAACAAGACTTAAAGGCACCCCACCAACTTCCTCGATCTTCAAATAAACCAATGGTAGTAACCTGATCCTTTATAATTATTTTAAGATTTGAAATAACCAACGCATCACTCAGGAAAGTAATGTTAAGTTTCCAAAATCCTGGGCCTTTCTTCCTACTCTAAAAAGAGTCCATCCATACCCCAATCAAAACATGATCCGAAGTCTCAACTGGAACATAAATCAAACCATCAATCTGAAAGGACTTTGGAACAAAAATAAAATCAATGCGGGAAGATAATTTCCCTTTAAAAAAGGTAGGTTTTGCCAAACCCTTCCCCTCCTTTTGTGAATCCTATAAAACCAGCCTGAGCAAGTATAGTAGACAAACAAGATTTATCACAATATTGTTTCCCTGATAACCCTTTCTGTGAAAAATTAATATTGAAATCTCCCCCCAAAAATAAAAAAACTTTAGTATACAAAAAAGGCTGAATTTTATATAATAATTCGATCCACCCAGACTTTAATTGAGGGAAATAAACTGAAATAAATCTACAAACAATACCACGTATTTGCACATCAACCAACAATGCTCTACCAGGTTCTATATCAACCAACCGTAACAAGGTGACATCAAATGTAGTAAAACAAACACCCACCCCACTACACAAGTCTTCACCAAAAGACCAATACGACACTCCCCACCGCCAAAGTCTACTAACATTAGAAATCTCCAGAACAGTATACAAACGAGTATCTTGTAAAAGATACACATCGTAATTTAAAAAAGAAAGAATACCAAAAGTCGACTGACATTTAACATGGGATCTAATACTATTAACATTTAACGATGTAACAGACAATGAAAAAGAATCTTTAAGGGGGAGGTTTAATCTGTCTAATACTAGATCTAGTCACACGTTTGATAGCTTCAGCTGGCTTTTGCTTAACTGAACCCCCTGCGGTATTCAAAGAAGACCCTACAATGGGCCTAGTAGAATCCTGATCCATTACAGGGAGCTCATTTTCTACCTGTTCACCCCACGTGGCCAGAACCGAAAACCTGTTATTTAAGGGCAGTGATAAAACCGAGGAAACACTATGCACACCCCCTTCTGAAGGCAGTGGGTCATCCTGAGAAACCAATAGTACCTCCTCAGTTCCTTCATCATCATGAATCTGCCCAGGTAGAGAACTACCAGAATCTACCCCCTGTTTTGAAATAGATCTAATAGGGGACCCACGAGGGGTAACAAAAGGCGTAACCATATCCTCTCCACCTGAACTTATCCCAGACAGTAACGGAACCTCTTGTGCCAAATCACTATTTAACAGCTCCTGGCCAGAACGTAAACTAGTCCTCCCAATATTCACAGGTACCCCCCCCCGCCCTCTGCCCCGACGTCTACCCCTAAGCACAGGACCAGAATCTACACCTTCAGGTACAACAATAGAATTCCGAGCCTGTGCTAAGAAATGTTCCTGATCAGAAGTATTATTAACTTCAGAATGTTTCCACGGACAATCAGAAAACACATGATTCTTTTCCTCACATAAACTACATACAGGGGAAGAGGTACATTCTGTAACCATATGGCCCAACATCCCACAATGAAAGCACCGAACCTTATCACAAGCAGTATTCAAGTGGGATAGAGAACCACATTTAAAGCAACTCTTTGGTTGTCCAGCATAAAAGATAATACCCCTGTCCCTTCCCAAAAGGAAAGAGCTAGGCAGATGTTGTATTCCTTCAGTATCATGAATCAGACGAACTCGAATAGTCCATCCCCCATTCCAAAAACCATTCATATCCAAAATGGGTCTAGGTTTGTCTTGTACATAGCATTTCTTCTCCAGCCAAAACAGAATGTCAGAAATGTTTACACCCTCATTCCCGAAAAAGAATCGTAACTGTCTTTATTGTGGGCTTAGTTATGGGAATAGCCTGAAAATCTTTCCAACGTTCACTATTCTGTAAATCATAATATAATCTCCAGAATTTGTCCAAAGACAGTTCAGTACAGAAGCTAACATCATAATATAAATCACCTGGAGGGTGAATCAGGGCGTACACTTCGTGAGGAGAGAAAGCCATGGAGTTTATTAACAAAACCTTACCCACCCAAATACGATCTGGAGCCACCGGTAGCTATCCCCTATATCGCAATCTTACTAAAAACCTGCGTTTAGCAGATTCCACTGGTTTTCTAAACAGGCCAGCAAAGGATTTAGGAACATTGCCCCCAGAAGTCAAAGAATCCACAATTCCCCCTCATTTCCTTACCACACACCTCCTGAGGTGGATGAGTTTCAGTTACTGAAGTTAATTCAGGCAAAACTGGTGCTGAAACCGCCAAACCAGGCGATAAAGGCTTCATGGAGTCTAATAAAATCTGATCGCCCATGGCGTCTTGAGTATCCAAAAAACAACGAGCCTCACCCTGGGAATGCGCATCCGCACTACCAAAAATCACGGACTCTGAATCAGGTTTACCAACCGGAAAAATGATCTCCTCGTGATGCACCAAATCATATGGACAGGCAACCCCTGGAATTGGTATAGTGGGATCAGGAACCCACTTCTCCCTGGACCATAACCAGCCCGCCCGCTGCAGTGCCTCGCCAGGGATCCAAGGTTCCAACAAACACATCTGTTCAGGTGCCAGACTCGAACCTAAGTCGCTTCCCAAAACAGGATTCAAACTAACATCTCCGCCAACCTGCTGCCTAAAACGTTTCCCTCCATCCTGAGCAGGGCTTACAGGAGAGCGCTTTCTTTTATTTCTTTCAACTTCCAGCTTCTGTTGGCATGAACGAAAATCTTTTTCAGCCAAAGTAATAAGCTCTAAAAGGTGTTGTTTTTTCCGTTCCATTTCTTTATTTAACACCAATTCTGCTTCATCTTCCACATCCGAAACAAGCTCCACTTCCAAATCTGAAACCGTACTCAAACGGGCTTCTTGAAATTGAATATCGCTCGCTGATGCATTCTCTTGTCCTGTATAGGTCAGAGCCACATACTCACAACCTTCCTCCTCCAGCTCCATCAACCGACTGGCATCCTCCATCTCCTCCAACGGACGGACAGCGCCACCCGCGAAAAGAGTAGGGGAATTTCCCCGGTGTCCCGGCCAAATTTCTCTCATTCACTCAAAATACCACCAACAGCTTAATCTGGTTCAAGGTCAGTTGGCATTCATCTGTATCCCCCACCCCCGGGTCGTGCCTGAAAATAGGCAGAATTTGTCTAGTGCACTTACCCGGTCAACAAAAACTAAATAATATAAATATATATATATATATATATATATATATATATACACACACACACACGCGCACACACACACACATAAATAAATTCCAAATTTCAGATTACAGGGTAAAATATCACCTATATGTGGATGATGCCATTATATACATGGAGGGTTCCTCTGTAAAATTCAACATCCACTTTAGATGGCGTTTGACAAATTGTAATATTTTCTCTTGAATTCTAAATTAGCATTAAATGCTAAAAAATCCCAAGTTGTTCTCTTTACTAGAAAGAGAAACCTGAACCCTCAAATACTACTTCAGATCAAAACATTAAGTAACATTAATCTTGAACAGGTATTAAGTTTTAAGTACTTTGGGATGTTGTTAGACCCGGCCTTAAAGTGGAATTTGCATATTGAAACTGTAGAAATAAGTGAGTAAATGTTTAGGATTGTTATATAGAAGTAAGTACTGTGTGACAGAAAAAAATGATTATGGAGCTCTCATGTACCTGGATGCTTCCCAGAGGAGCCTCAATACTCTTTATATCATTTACAATAAGTTGGCCAGGTTTATATACATACGCAAGGCCATCCATTAACCCTGTACCAGCAGTGACTCTTGATCTCAAACTAAGCTCACTCAACCTTGAAGAAATCCTTTTGCCTATCACAAAGATCTTTAACCTCTCACTTAGATCAGCACAGTTCCCAATTTTCTGTAAAAAGGCGCTTGTCACACCTGTCCATAAGAGTGGAGACAGGACACTTCACACCAGCTACAGGCCCATTTCCATTCTCCCTCCACTTTCCAAAGCACTTGAATGCATAGCCTCAGACCAGCTAGTTTAATATCTGGAGAAATATGAAATCCAATGCCCTTAACAACATGGATTTCGAAAGGGACACAGTACCACCACTGCCCTTTTGGAGTTCATGGGTTTCATCCACAACGTACTCGATCAGGGAAACTGCTGGTGAGGTGTTCATTAACCTAACAAAAGCTTTCGACACTGTCAACCACCCACTTCTACTCAGGCAGCTCTTTTCCATTGGTCTCTCCAATGAAGCACTGCAATGGTTCAAGAGTTATCTTGTGGGCCGGTTCCAACAAGTCAGGATTGCCAATACCACCTCAAATCGAAAGCCAGTCCTTAGGCGTACCACAGGATTCCATCCTGGGACCGTTACTGTTTAGTCTATTCATGAATAATCTTCCTAGTGCCTGTCACCAAAGAATGTTACTATATGCAGATGATGTTGTCATCTTTACCAGCCACCAGAACCCTTAACTCATTGAGCATCATCTACAGCTTGACTTTGCGAGGGTTGAAAAATGGTTCCGTGCCCACAAGTTGATTCTGAACCTCAGCAAAACCAAGGTCATGCTATTCAGCAGTGTGTGTAGCAAGCATAAAGCCCATTCTCTCACCACCCAGAACAGCTCTGGCACACAGCTTGAGCAGGTCAAGCATTTCAAATACCTTGGGATCACATTGGATAGCTTCCTCTCCTACACACAACACATCGTGAATGTTGCCATGGCCATAAACATTCAAATTGGAATGCTACATAGGCACAAGCATTGTATTACCATAGATGCTCTGAGGCTGGCAATCCACAGCTCAGTCACCTCCATCATTGACTATGGTCTAGCCATCTATGGCTCTGCCTCCTCTACTACCCTCCGTAGGGTAACGGTGACACTTAAAGCCTGTAGACTACTTGTTGGTGCTGCCCACCTTACTCACACCTGTGAACTATATGCCCAATCTGGACGGCTCCCACTCCTTTGTAGAATCCAGTATCAGACCTGCCTGCTAACAAAAAAGTTACTCCTAGGCCTCATGCCACCAGGTGTTGAGATGCTCCTAAACATGCACTGTATCACTCAGTGTACCCATAATGCCATCAATCAAACCTTCCAGGTTCCCAGATGTTGGACCTCTATGGGACAGATCATTTGCCTACAGTGCTCCACACTGGTATAATGCTCTCAACCAGGATATTCTGACTACTCCCAAAATTGGCCCCTTCAAATGGCTGCTCTGGGCACACCTCACCTCTTCTAGTAGCTGCGATTGTTTCACTTAGAGCTCCACCGCCCTTAGTCCTGCAGACTTTCCTGCTCCTCTCCAATAAATTTCTGCTATCTAGTCCACCTTTCATTCCCCTCCACTAGCCCCTGCTACTCCCACCCCCATCACCACCAACAGCAGCACTTATAGCATCCCCATCCCCATCCCCACCCAAAAATCACTTCTCAATCCCTCCTCCCTCCTTGACAATGGCCTTCTAGCCTGCCCACAACTCTGGGACTACCCTCTCCACTGTTCCTCCCCTAATATGCCATCATAGCTAGTCTACTGATGGACTGCTTAGTTCTCAGTCTGAGCCAGCCTCTCCTCATCTATTACTGGTTTTAGCTCTATTCCTACCTTACCTGTGTAGTCTCGTATAATGAATATTGATGTTCACCCTTGTATGTGCTCTACCATCTGTGTAACTACTGTATAATTTTTGTTATGTTGTTCACCCTGTTTGTCTACCAGCATGTTGACGTGGAACCTTTGTAAATGAACTGTTCTTGCTTAAAGGTGTTTAATCCTAGAGTTTATTTATTATTTATTTATTGAATTTTGTTGACCGGGTAGGCCCACTGGGCCCCGGAGGTCCCTTTTTCAGGGGCGACCCGGGGGTAAAAAATAACATACAGGTAAACAGAACAGTAAACGCAGGTAAGCAGAGCTGTAAAAATAACATACAGGTAAACAGACAGTACAAGTAGGTAAGCAGAGCTGTAAACTTGCATATATACCAAATGGTTTAACAGTGATAACACACATAAGGCAAATTCCATACTGTATAACTGTGAAAGACTTAATGGCATTTACAATATGGAAGGTGGAGAGGGAGGAGGGGCCATGGCATAAGGTCAGTTCCTTATGCATTGGCAAGTGCTCCTGGCGAGCAGGTGTGCTTTGAGCTTAGACCGGAAGCAGGGGCTCGACCCTGCCTCCCGTACCTCCAGTGGGAGTTTGTTCCAGTGGGAAGGTGCAGTAAAAGCAAAGGACCTGGACCCAGCTTTAGTCTTTGTTTTGGGGACCACAAGGAGGTTTTGTCCTGAGGAACGGAGACTCCTCAGGTTGGTTTTGACACTAACTAGTCCTTTGAGACTAGGGGGAGGTAAGGGCCCCAGAAGCTTAAAAGCGAGACATAGTGTGGGGTAGATGAGGCGGACTTCCAATGACGGCCAGCTGAGCTTGGATTGAGCCTCGCAGTGGTGTGTCCTAGGGTGTAATAATGTTGAAAATTGGACAATCTTATTGTATAAGGTCTGGAGCCTGCAAGTTCCGTGAGAGCCATGCCTTGAAGAACAGGTGCATATAAGTGAGCTTGGAGAAGAAGGACGGTTGCGATGGCAACTCTGGCTTCAGGGATAATCTCGTCCTTTATTCTGTAGAGGATACCGAGTTTTCCATGTATGGCTTTGGTGAGTTGGTCAACATGATTTTTTAGGGTGAAGCCTTGGTCCAAGGTTAGTCCTAGGTATTTAGTGGAGGTAACCACCTCAAGTTTATCACCCCCTCTGGACTGCAGCTGAAGGAGCAGCGACCTCTCGGTTTCCAAGGATCTGGGCCCGAACAACATCACTTTAGTTTTACTGGTATTTAATACCATTTTATTCCGAGTGAGCCAGTCCTCCATCTGAAGAATGTCCTCTTGGAGGGCATTCCCCAGTTCTCCTAAGTTAGGGGAGGCTCGGAAAATGACAGCATCGTCCGCGTATTGGATGACGCTGCTGCTCCCGCAATGTAAGTGCAGATCGTTTATAAACAAAGTGAAGAGAAGGGGACCAAGTATTGACCCCTGAGGTACTCCTACTTTGAGCGGTGCAGACTGGGAGACATAGTCCTTCCACTTGACCCTCTGGGTCCGGCCCATAAGGTAATTAGCAAACCATCCTAGGGCATGTGTGTCCATGCCAAGAGCACACATTTTTTGTAAAAGGAGGTTGTGGTTTAGCAGGTCAAACGCTTTAGACAGGTCCATGAAGACCGCGCCTGTGCTGACCCCTGAGTCATTATTGCCCAGGATATCAGCCGAAAATTTGGTTAGTGCAGTGTCTGGCTCCATGCTTGGCTCTGAAGCCATGTTGCAATGAAGAGATTATCTGGTGTGTTTCAGATATTCTCAGTTGAGAGTATATAAGCTTCTCTTGTAATTTGCTATTATGGACAACAGGGAGATAGGCCTGTAGCTCCCAATAGGCTCGGTGGACCCTCCCTTGTGAATGGGGATCACTAGGGCCTGCTTCCATGGCTCAGGGACAGACCCTCCATAAAGGACCGGTTTATCAGCCAGGTTAGGGCTTGGCTAAAGATGGGGCGCCTCCTTGAGGATTCGAGTCTGATCCCATCAGGCCCCCGGTGTCTCTCTCGCCCGGAGGATTTAAGTGAGCAGAACCTCCCTTTCCCTAACCAGCCGCAGATGAAACAGAGGGTGGTCTAGTTCAAGGGGCAGGTGCCTATTAGGTTCGTTCTTGTTATCTAAGGGACCCACCTTGTATGCATCCAGGTTTGTGAAGAAACCATTTAGGGCCTCTGCGATGAGAGGCGCCTCTTCGAGTACTTGCCCGTTCACCAGGATAGGGCCGGTTGTTGATAAATAAACAAATATATTAGATGCACCAAGAAGAACTCACAGGATAGACCTTTATAAAGAATTACAATGGATCTGTTTGGCAGAAAGATGAACACTGCACGTAATACAGTTCATGATTAAGAGTATTAAGGGACTAGCTCCAGATTACATATTAGATAATTTTACATTTAGATACATTAAACAAGAGCTACGTTCTGCTCAGGGACTAGAGTGTAACCCCCCAAATTATAGTACAAACATGGGATGAAAACACTTTTTTTTTTTTTAATATTGGTCCCATGACTTGGAACTCTTCACCTTTAGCATTCTGGCCTGAAAGTAAAAAAAATTTGTACAAGTGCCATTAAGAACTGGTTTATCGAGTAAGCTAAAATAAGAACAGATTTAACATAATAGAATTAATAAAAGTAGTAAGGGATAAATTAACAAGCATTTGTTAATGCCAAATGTTGTCTTGCTGGCATTGGCATTGATAGTGCAGGAGTTAGAGATGCATAATAGGAATGGCAGTGAAATATTGAATTGACGCCAACTCCATCCCCACCCTGCAGAGACTGACAGGCATTGGGGTGTGCTTTTAGGTTGGTCATAATGTTCATGTCATTTCATTTCACCCTACCCTGTAGACACCAACCGGTGTTGCGGTGTACCTTGGAGTCTTTGGGCCTTACACTCACTCCATTCCATAAGGAAATAGGTTGAGATGGGTGCAGTATAGGAGAATGGGGTGAACTTTGGGGCTGAAGACTCCAAGGCACACCTCAATGCCTGTCACTGACTGCAGAGTGGGGGTGGGGGTGGAATGGTGTGAGCATTCTAGTCGACGATCCCAAGTCACCCCCCCAATGCATGTCAGTCCCTACAGGGTGGGGAGTTATGGTTGGAAACCCTAACGCCCCAGGCGTCTGTTGGCATTTTCACTCCAAATTTTCAACATGGACTTTGTGACCCCACCTCATAAACAGTGGCACTATCAGTTCGTTAGCTGAAAGGTGATTTTGCACAGCGACTCTGCCATTTGGCTCCACAGGTGCGAAAACACATTTTGGGCAGGATGTGAAAAATGACAGATGTACTGTTCATTAGGAGGTGTAAAAAAATGGCAATGTTGAAAATCTGGAGTGAAAATATAAAAAATTGGCAAAGTTATGCACATGCATGCAAACTATACAATGCACGCTCATAAGTTATTTTTTGAATTTGTTCACCAAATTTTTAACATGTTTTTTTTTTGAGACCCCACCTCATGAACAGTGGCACTGTCATTTTGTTAATTTTGTTAATTGGTCATGAATGGTGATTCTGTGCAGTGACTGCAAAATCAACTTTCGGGACCAAGTAATGAAATGACAGTCACATGTTTGTGAGGTGGGGTCCCAAGAACCTCATGTTGAAAATTTGGAGCCAAAATTCTAAAAAGTGGCTGAGATATCCACCCAAGTTGAAACCCCAATTGATGCCATTATAAAGCTTACCGTGATTTTCTTTAGTTTGCGGTCGGCTTTTGAAGAGTTCAGATGTGCCCCGCTCCACCTAAGATCGCAGCACCAAACCTCTAGAAGTAAGTATGGAGTGAGTGGGGGTGTGGGAGGTGGGGATGCAGAGGGTGGGTGTGGGTTGGGAAGGGGGCGGGAGAATGAGGGACAGTTTTCTTTTTTACAGGGACAAAAAAAAAACACTGACTTCGGGGAAAGGTTCTCTTTATTTACATGTTTAAAAAAATACTTTTGGGCACACTGGGGTGGGCTCCCAGTGTGCCACATGAGTTTGTGGTGGGGACTGAAGCCGACGGGGACTGGGCACCACCATCAGCAAAGTAACTTGGGGGGGGGCATGCTGACATGGAGATTGGGCACTCCCAAAGTCAGCTTTCTGGAGATCATGTGGAGGACAGCAGGAGCCACCATATTTATCGAAGGGTTTCACCAGGAAAGGCGTGTGTTGGAGACTTGTCATCTGATGAGACAATGAGGAAATTGTACCTCATTGGAGTGGCAGATTTCTTTCAACTCCATGGCTCTTTGAAATTGCTGTCATCGGCTGCATGCTCACTAATTGGTGGCTGAGGGACGCACCCACTAAAGTGTTCTCTGCACTGGCGACAACACTGACACTCCTCTGAAATGCAGTACTGCCACAAGATGTTGCTTGCACATGCACAAGCCAGCATAAAAATGTTAGACTAATAAGCAGTGATGGGAAGAAGATAGAAGACAGAGAGAAGGCAGAGGTCTTAATTGAATACTTTTGCTCTGTCTTTATAAGTAAGGAGCCTGGAAATGGGCACACCACTGAAGGAGTTAATTGCACAAGGGGGGGGGTAGACACAAGCCCTTTCACAGTAGAGAGGGTAAGGGCTTTATCTATCTTTAGTTTGAGTTCAGTCATGGGGCTGGACTGTATCCACCCACGCATACTGAGAGAACTTAGGGATTAATTGGCAGCACCTCTAGCAGATCCCTGAGAGAGGAAATTGTTCCACAAGACTGGAAAAGGGCAATAATGGTTTCCATACATAAAGGAGGGAGAAGGGAGGTGGTGGGTAACTACCACCCTATTAGTCTCACCTCAGTGGTAGGCAAGATGATGGAAACCTGCTAAAGGAAAGAGTTTTAACTTTCCTGGAAGAGACTGGACAGCTGGACAACAGACAACATGGCTTTACAGCGGGAAGGTCCTGCCAGACTAATCTGATTGAGTTTTTCGACTCGTTACTAAGATAGTGGACCAGGGGGAGTCATGGATGTTATTTATCTCAACTTTAGCAAAGCCTTTGACTTGGTCCCACACAGAAGAGTGCTAAATAAGCTCGAACATACAGGAGTGGGACAAGAAGTGGTATCATGGGTTAGGAGCTAGCTTAGTCAGTAGAACCAGTTGGTTATGGTCAATGGGGCAGCATCAGAGGATGGGGGACTGACCAGCAGGATGCCACAGGAGTCAGTCATGGGCCCTTCACTCTTCAAATTTTTTCATAGTGACATCCTTGAGGAGCTTGAAGGGAAGGTGAGTTTATTTGCAGATGACAAAGATCTGCAACAGAGTGAACACTGCTCAGGGAGTGGAATAAATGAAAAGTGACTTGCTCAAGCTAGAGAAATGGTCCATCATGTGGCAGTTAACATTTAATGCAAAAAAATGCAAAGTGATGCATCTAGGCAGGAGCAGCCCAGGGATGGTCTACTATCTCGCATGGGAGCAGCTAACAGCCACCAAACAGGAACGGGATCTTGGGGTTTTCTCTGATGACTTAAGTGGGCAGAGAATGTGAAAGAGTGGTGCAAAAAGCGAGCAAAATGCTGGGATGCATAGGAAGAGGCATTACAAGTAGCAAGAGAGAAGTGATCATGCCACTGTACAAGTCCCTGGTAAGGCTCCACCTTGAGTACTGCGAACAATTCTGGAGGCCCTCTCAGAAAGGATGTGGATAGACTTGAGACGATACAGAGGAGGGCAACAAAAATGGTACAAGGGATCCATGAACTGCCATACAAAAGCAGATTATGGCAACTCAACATGTACTCACTGGAGCAGTGCAGAGACAGGGGTGACATGATAGAGACATTCAAGTTCCAGAAGGGCATAAACAGAGTCCCTACCCAGGAACACTTTCTGACCAATAGCTCCACAAGGACAAGGGGTCATGGAATGAAATTAAGGGGATGGAGGTTCCAGGGTGACATGTAGAAGTTCTTCTTTACGGAAAGGGTGGTGGCTCCATGGAATAGCCTACCTGCAGAAGTCATTGACTGCAAAACAGTAGGGCAATTCAAATCTGCTTGGGATAGTCATAAGGAAATTGTCTCCAAGAAGTTCTGGGGGGGGGGGGCACTCAGGGCAGACTAGATGGATCTTTGGTCCTCATCTGTCATCACTTTATATGTTTCTACGTTTGTGATGACTTACTACCTTTGTTTGTACTATGTTCTTCACCTCCCCCAATGGAAATATTTAGCTGTGCAGGTCCCTTCTCCTACTCCCTCCCACCCTTTGGAATAACCATTGTAATATAGACAATGCTGGCAGAGAAAGACCATTCGTCTATCCAATGTGACCAGTTTTTTTACCCTGCTCTACACTGTGACCTATTATCCAGACAGGTTTTGGCCCTCCTCTTCGCCCCTTGCTCCCTGCCTTACTGCTAACCCCCCCCCAAGAAACTATTGAGCCCTTCACTCTGTCCCAGCCGTGCTTGAACCAATTAATGGTTTTTGCACTCACTGCCTCTGCTGGTAGCCTGTTTCACAACTCAACCACTCTCTCGGTAAAGTACAACTTTCTCATATTCCGCCTGAATCCTCCCCACCGTCTAACATTAATGTCCCCTTGTTTTTGATCTACCATTCCTGCTACATGGTTTCTCACTACTTACTTTGTTACTTTTAGGAACTTGAAGGTCTTTATTATGTCCCCTCTTCTTTCTAGCCTCCAGTGAGTACATGTTTAGTGCCCTAAGCCAGCCCTTGTAGGATCTGCCCTGTTGGCCCTAAATCATTCTGGTTACAGTACGTTGCACTATCTTCAGCCTGCTGTTTTTCCCCAGGTTAGGATTTCAGCACTTGGCACAGTACACCAGATGGTTTTTACCAGTGATCTATCGAGAGGTAGTACTACCTCTTTCCTCTGGTTATCAAAACCCCTTTCTGATACACCCCACCATTTGGGTTGCCTTGCTGTAGGCCTTGTTATATTATCTAGTTTTAGGGAGTTGCATATGATAACCCTAGGTTCTTTTCATCTGAAGTAGTGGCCAGCTTATCCCCTCCCATCCAATATTTCTTCCTGGGGTTATTTGTTCCCTATGTGAATCACCTTGTACTTTTTGGCCCTGAATTTCAACAGCCAGACCTTGGACCATCTCTAACCTTTGCAGGTCCCTCTGCAACTCCCTTGCCCCTCTTGCTGTCTACCCTGCCACAGAGCTTAGAATCATCTTCAAAGAGAAACATCTTGCCCTGTATTTCTTCTCCTACATCACTGATAAACATATTGAAAACGACTGGTCCCATTACTGACCCCTGCTGTACTCTACTTATGACCTCCCTTCCTACAATTTGACCCCATTTACCACCATTCTTTGCTGTCTCTCCTCTAACTAACTTCCCATTCCCACCCCTATAACTAGATTCTTTGATGCTCCCAGATCCTCTTATTTCTTCAACAACCCTTGGTGTGGCATGGAGTCAAATGCCTTGCTAGAGTTTAACACTGGACCTGTCAGATTGTTGAAGGGGGGTTATCGTTTTTTATTCTCCGACAGGTGATGTTAGACATTGAACCTCTCAGGTTGTTTAGTACTTCTTTGAGCTCATTCACGTCATTCTTGTCATCATAGTGGGGGTGGGAGGAGAACTAGACTAAACAACCTGAGAACTTCTTCAGTGTATCACCTAGATCAGCTGTACATTCACGAGAGTAGCATCACTTGCTCAACAGGTTCTCATGCACTCTTCTCTTTGTAGCCAACAGAAAGTTAGCAAAGCACTGCAGCTAGCAGCGAGGAGCAATAGCAAGGCACAACTCACTCATTGACAGTCATAAAAAGGTGTATCCCAGTTCCCCATTGCATTTCAATGGCACAGCTACAAAACACTTCCTGACTTTGATCCCGTAGGAACTGGTCTGCTATGCCAACCTGCCCTAAAAACTGTTTATGTCACTGTGGTCTGCTGTTTTATACCTTTCCTGGTTGTGTTTGAGATCTCTGGAAACCTTACAGTCCTGCGTAAAGCATCCTAGTACCATAGTAATGTGTCAGCAGAAAAGGATCATCCTGGTCCATCTAGTCTGCCCATTTCCCACCTGCCCCGTTTGTCTCCACTTCCCAGGGATTTTCTTTTGCCCACTAGCCAGCCCCTTGTGTCTTTCCCATGCCTTCTTGAATTCTTCCACTGTTTATGCACACACCACCTCATTAGTAATCTGTTCTAGGGTTCCACCACCCTCCCAGTGAAACAACATCTTCCTACTTTGCTCTTAAATCATCCCCTTCCAATCTTAAATTATAACCCCTTATTTTAACTCCTACTTTTCTTTTGAATAATCTTCCTTCATTCACTTTACTTATTCCCTTCATATATTTAAAAGTCTCTATCATGTCACCTCTATCTCTTCTAACCTGCAGCGGGTATAGATTTAATTATCTCAATCTAGTCTCGTACTGTATGACTTCTCTTGCATACCTTGCACCATCTTTTTTGCCCTTATTAAGCACAGTAAGGACTAATGGAAAAAATGTCATCATTTTTTTTTTTATTATCAGAAATACATTTTTTGCATATCTGCAACTTATCCTTAATATATTTTTATTGTATCAGATATTTTTAAAACCACTTTCATTGCTAATTTGTTATTAATGACTCAAGTCATTAATCATCAACGCCACTCGCAATTTTTAAAACGCTCTCCCATTGAGGTTGTTTGTTGAATGCACATACTAAGTTCTTACTGTGGATGTATTCAGATAGTACTAGCAGATGTTTGTAATGGGAAATAGCACACCACCACACCAAGAAATTTAATTTTTTCATGGCAGGCATGGCGCTAGAGCAGGAACATTTTCTACTCACATATTTTTTTCCATGTACTCTGGGCCAGGCAGGGACCTCTTTCCACCACAGCCAGCTTGCCCTTATACAGACTGGCTGAGAACCTGCCACCTATCCGGTCGGGACCACCAGTCCATCTGTGACACACCACTATGCTGCCCCCTGGCTTACCCCACCAGAGCCGGGTATGCCTTTAGCTTCACAGCATTTCTTCCTCACTGTCCATCTGGCCACCCATAGTGGCAGTGAAGACTGGTGGTGTCCATGGCAGAAGGTGGCTCAGTTCTGACACTGGACATAGTGGGCAGGCTAAGGCTTCATCCTCCCTGCCTGCACTGCAGTTCTTCTCATTTTCTTAGCCCACCCACCTCTCTAGGAGCACAATTTGACTGGTGCACTGGCAAAACTAGTCCAGCCAATCCTCACGCTCTGTCCAAGGGTCCCTCCCTGTCAGTTGCTGAGCCCCTGCACCCCCATCTGTTGTCATGCAGGTGGCAGTATTGCAGCAGGTCACAACACCCTCCCTCCCCAGAGGAGTTGAGAATCCTTTGCGCTGCTCGATGTTACCTCCCCTGATGACCTGGACTCTTTCCCAAACTCAAGTCATTAGTATCATGAGTGGTAGCTCTACTGCTGGGCCGGCGAGCCATCTAGGAACTTTTGAAAACTTCAAAATCCTGCATCATAGTTCAGAAATGAAAGAAAATGAAGAGAAAATAAGTATATTGATGTTTTACCAGAAAAAAAAGATTGCTAAAAAACAAAAAACAAAACAAAAAAAATTAAACAGAGATTATACAATGGGAAGAAAGTATCCTGGGCTCCGATTGGTCAGACTGCCCTAGAGCCACTGATGTTATCTGACAGTAACGTCATTGTATCTAGGGCAGGCACAACCATGACCACATAACAGTAAAACAAATTCTTCCATGCTGAATACCTTTCCAAGCAGTCTTTCCTATCAACTCACGAGTCCCCCCCCCATCCCCAACACATAAAACCTTTGTTTTTCCCTACATTCAGCCATTTCTGACAGTAGTGTAGACCCCTAAGTCAATGGCAATGACATTTCAACAGAATCGGCAAAAACAGAAGAAAGATGTACTGCAGCTCTAAACAGCTTTTCCAGTCCCCCTCAACATTGTGACTATGACAGCCCGTGCACACTCCAGCATCCTACTGTACAATCACTTAGTGGCAATCTTCTGATTCCTGTCATGGCCCTCATCTTTTTCTTCAGTCAGATGTGGCTATTAACAGAAATAAGGCTACAGACAATCCTTGTTTCTCCTGGTCTGCTCCAGGTTCCAACTCCACTTTCCCCCAATCTGACTGCACTGTAGTGTCGGTCAGTGAACGGGCAGTCAGGCACTCAGGAAAGCTGGATCAGTGCTGACTGGGGCAGCCAGCGGCCCAAACAGTAATACACAGTCACATAGTGGCACTTGAAGGGAAAGTACAAAATTAAACTTTATAAGTATGCTCAGTCTTTTATTGTGAGCCCTTACAATGTAGACAAACAGGAAGAAAACACCACGGCATTTTGACCACATGGGTCTTCCTGTTCGGCTGTACCTTGTAAGGGCTCACAATAAAGGATGCAGCATACTCATAAAGTTTAATTTTGTACTTTTTCCTTTCAGTGCCACTATGTGACTGTGTGTTACTGTAGTGTCAGTCACAATTCTTCTGGGTCATGACTTCATCGAAGGAAAACAAATCCTGAAAGAGCAAATTCAAAATCAAACACAGGCTCTATCTGTACACTGTGTGTGTGACAGGAGGGGGAACAACAGAACAATGGGGCACAGGGGTCAGAGACACACAAACAATGCCACAAAGAGAGACCTAAGAGGGAATACAGGGCAACTATGTAGGGACAGCGCCACCTGCTGGACAAGACAAAAACTATAGACTTTTTTCAATAGGTATACCTCCCCTAACCAAAAAAAAAAAAAAAAAGTATTTCAAACATATTCTTCCCATTTTATTTTTAAAACAAAGCAAGCCATTGTATAATATCAGTAAGGCATAACAGGGTGTGTGTTATTGTGTAATATCACTTCTCGGGTGTTGAACGCATTCAGTCTGTGGCCTCGTGCTTCAGCCACTTGAGGCGTGACATTATTACACAACACACCCTGTTTTGCCTCATTGCTTTACCAATAAATACTGACTATAGCAGCAATGTCTATTGGTATCAAAACAACTCATCATCGAGTGTTTAGTAATGTATTTTCTTGCAAAAACATCAGTACATCCTCTTTATTTTTCATTGTATTTTGTTCCTCAACCAAAACATGGTGTTGAAGTTTTTAAAGTAACTGGTGTCTGGCTACACCCACTGCGAATAAATTACACATTTTAGTGTGGTGCTGAGCTATTTATAATCAGAAATGTTTTCCAGCATACTCCACACATCCATGATATAGAGCCGGCATTTAAAGTCAAACTGTGATTGCAAGGGAAGGGATTTGTAAGTATTGCCAGTGACTGCCATCTTTAATGACTTGAGTCAATTATTAAAAAAAAAACTAGTAAGAAAAGCTGCTTTAAAAACATCTGAGGGAATTAAAAAAATATGCTGATGGTGAAGTCTCGTTATGTCAGAAACATTACTAAAAAACTACACGATTAAATGTTTTGGCAACTAACAAATACTGCTACCCTATCCAGCCTAAGTCCTATGACAATGATTTGCATATACTTCATTACCTATGACACCTTGCAGGTGTGTGTAATTGTGTGTTCCTTGCTAGACACTGTTTGAAAGAGGAGAGTTAGAGCTTTCCAACCTTATATGACCTGTGTTATTAGCCTCTAAAGTTCCAGAAATATGCCCCTCCAAATATCAGTTGGCATCATTAACCAATATGTAGGCAGTGTAGCCCAGGCATTAGATTGACAATGGAAGATGAACTACATAAAAAATACATTTGAATCAACAGCCACAAACCCACAATTTCTTACAAAGTCTGTATGTGGGGAGTGTGGTTTTATTAAGTGGTGGTAGGCAATAAAGGCAGAAGTGAGGAACCAATGACTGGAACCCAATAACCAGCAAATTGTTTTACTGTGTAAGTAACCCTGGAACACCTAAGTTTATAACATCCCCAGGAGGTGATGTCATGTATGGGAATGAGACAAGAGTTAGCTTAAGGTAGAGGTGAGAGGCAGGAGCAGGCTGGGGAATAATGAGCTCTTAGATGCTGTTTGAGATGCTATTGTCCCACTTCCTTTGGAGTATTAGGGAAAGAGAACATTGTTTAACCAGAAGTAGCACACTAAGCTGAAGTTTGTTTCCAAGTGCTCCTTGGTCGCATAAGGAAGTTAAGTGACTTGTTCAGGATCGCACAGTACGCATCTAGGCAGCTGTGGGATTCAAACACAGGTCTCCAGATGTTGCAGTGCTAGGAGCTCCAGTCAGAGACACTGATGGCAAAAATTATATAGCATGATACATAATATAAGCATTATTTTGATTTAATAGACAGTTTGTTAAATACAAACTTAAAAATCTCTTAAAGTAGGAAAACAAAAAATTCAGTTCATTGTACTGTATACCTTTAACCATTTAATATAACGTGCTAATATGGTACAGTCAGAAGAATAGTTTTTTTAATAGATAACTACACCCTTATGCTAGCTTTGGAGTTCTGTGATTTGTGGAGGAGATGTGACTATGAGATCACCACCACACTACAACATACATAGTAACATAATAATTAAAGGTTGGAAGGCAAATTTAGTGTATCATGTATCCCACCCTCCTCCCCCGCTTCACAAACATGGATGAAAAAAAGTATACTGTGTTTGTGGTAATACTGTTTGGGTAGACTGCAAATTAATGTCAAAAGAAGAGCAGGTGTACTTACATATATTCTGCAATTGCAAACAGGTGTGCTCTGTGGCACCTTTAAAATCAAAACAAATTGGTGAAACAAGTTCTAAAGTCTACTGCCTGACCAGCACTGTTGAATACAGTAGATGTCTCAGAACAGTTTTAACCAATCAGGATGCAGGATTTTTCAGAGCCATTTTGTAATTATAGTGCAAACAGTGCCCCAGTCCATTCAGCTTAAACATCTTATAGCCTCTGGTTGAAGTAGTCCTCCCCCTTCCTAAAACTGATTTATCTGAGGGAGATGGTTGGAACAGCTAGGATGATCCATACACTAATAACAAGCATTTGTCAATGCCGAATGTTGCTTGCTTCTATGTGCTGTTTAGGTATTTGGAAGTCATTGGAGTGCAAATACTGAAAATTTACGAACTTACGAGCGTGCGTAGGAACTGCGCAACGCACTCTTGTAAAACAGTCATTGTTAGGAAATTTTTCACGAAATGTTCAACATAGCCATTTTAAGATCTCTGGTCATGAACAGTGTCAGTGTGATTTTGTTAATGTGTCCCATACATTGAGTTTGCACACCGACTGCGCCATTGTGCGCTACATGGGCGGAAACACGTTTTGGGCAGGATGTGAAAAATGACAGCTGTACTGCTCATAAGGAGGTGTGGTAAAATGGCAATGTTGAAAATCTGGAGTGGAAATATGGAAAATTCGCAAACCTACGAGCGTGCGTGGGAACTGTGCAACGACACTCGTAAAACAGTCATTTTTAGGAATTCTTTCACCAAATTTTCATCATTGCCATTTTAAGATCTCTGCTCATGAACAGTGACACTGTGATTTCCTTAATGTGTCCCATACACTGAGTTCTCACACCGACTGCACCATTGTGTGCTTCATGGGTGGAAACATGTTTTGAGCAGGATGTGAAAATGACAGCTGTACTGCTCATGAGGAGGTGTGTAAAAATGCCAATGTTGAAAATCTGGAGTGAAAATATTGAAAATTTATGAACTTACAGGCCTGCGTAGGAACTCTAACGCGCACTACACGTCAGAAACAGTCATTTTAGGAATTTTTTCACCAAATTTTCAACATAGCCATTTAAGACCTCTGCTCATGAACAGTATCACTGTGATTTTCTTAATTTGTCCCGTACACTGATTTCGCACATCAACTGCGCCATTCTGCGCTACAAGGGCAGAAACACATTTTGGGTGAGATGTGAAAAATGAAAGCTATACTGCTCATAAGAAGGTATAGTAAAATGGCAATGTTGAAAATCTGGAGTGAAAATATTGAAATTTCGCGAACTTACGAGCCTGCGTAGGAACTGCGCAACGTACGCTCGTAAAACAGTCATTTTTTGGAATTTTGGACCAAATTTTCAACATGGGGTTTTTGGGACCCCTTCTCATGAATGATGTCACTGTCATGGTGGTATTCAGGCCAAAGGGTGATTTCGCAGTCACTGCACAGTCACTGCTGAAACCGCCGGCGCGGAATAACGCCATGACAGTGACATCACTCATAGAAGGGTCCTAAAACCCATGTTGAAAATTTGGTGCAAAAACTTCAAAAATCCTGAGATATGCAATAAGTTGAACCCTCTATCTAGCCCATTATACAGCTTACGGCATTTCCTCAGTTCGCGGTCGGCTTTGAAGAGTGCAGACGTGTTCCGTCCACGAAGATCGTCGCGCGCGAGTCGGAGGTAAGTATGGGGTGAGGGGTGTGAGGAGAGGCTGGAGTGCGCAGTGGGTGGGTGCGGGTTGTGGGAGGGTGGGAGGCAGCATGGCAGGACCGTTTTCGTTTACAGGTTTAAAACAAAAAATAGACATCGTGGGACCGTTTGCCACGCTGGGGTGGGCTCCCAGCATGGCACAATGATGGGGTGGGGGCCATTCAGCTGACAGGGGATTGGGCACCCCCATCGGCCAAATAACTGATTGCCACGCTGGGGTGGGCTCCCAGCATGGCACAATGACAGGGGTGGGGCCGTTCAGCGGCTGAGGATTAGGCACCCGTCAGCAAATACTGATTGCCACACTGGGGTGGGCTCCCAGCATGGCACCAGCTACGAGAGGGGGGGGACGACAGCAGCTCAGCCGGTGGGGATTGGGCACCCCGTCGGCTACACAGGACGTGCGGGGATGCGCACGCCTGCGTGTGGGGGAGCTATGCTTATCGGTGCTCACTGAAGCATAGCTGCCCCTTTCAACTGTATGCCACTGCATTTTGGAGCATGTCATAGACAGCTCCAAAATGCATTGGCTTACAGGAGCCGCGCCTGCCAGCTTACTGACTGAATTGGAGGAGGAGGTGACACACCTCCGAAATCTCCGATGATGGCACTATGTTTCTTGCACATGCGTGCAAGCAACATAAAAATCATATGAGATTAAGGTTAATTCCCTTTGAAAAATGCGATTTGTTTATGTTGAGTAACTTTAATCCCAATGGTATCCTATCTTTCCTGGAGGATTAAACTATCAGGCATTGGCCAAAAATAAATACATAAACACTTGCCATGCATGTTAGTGATAAACATTATGACAGTATGTCCCATGACCAATGACTGTCAAAATGGATTCCAAGTTGAAAATCTATGTATAATGCTCTGTGCAAACTAAAATGACATTAAGATTTGCAAAGCATGAACCACTAACTGATTTACAAGGTTTTATTAAAACTCATGACTGCTGGACTAGTTTCGAAATTAACAGTGGATCTCAAAACAGCAGATTGCCACCCAACAAGTGTGAGAAGTCATTTCAAAATTATTTTCATAGATAAGGATGTTTGATGGGTAAGGACATGCGACAGTAATATTGCATCACCTTAATTCTCTGTGGTAAGAAAAGGAGCAAACAGATGCCTTTTAAGTGTCAACATTTTATGTATTCATTTGGATTTTGTTGACTGGGAAACTGCCTATTTTCAGCTGTGTGTGTATGGATGTGGGATGGGGGTGGGGTGGAGGATACGGATGTACACCAACTGAAACTGCACCAGATTAAGTTTTGGTGGTATTGTAGTGAATGTGGGATATTTGGCCAGGGCACCTGAGAAATTCCACTACTCTTTTAGAGATGGGCCATGGGATCTTTAATGTCTACTTAAGTAACACCAGAACAGAAGACAGTACAGTATCCCCATGGTACTTCACTTGGGTGCCAGTATTTATTTATTTTTTTTGAAATTTATCATCTTTGTTTTGTAATGTAATACATCAGTAAAACAAAGTATGAACTACAGAAGAAAGACTATCCAATACAAACAACGGACAACGAATAGTCCGTATCGAAGGGAAAGTACATGACAGTGAAAGAACAAAAAACACCCTTCCCCAACCCCCATGCTATAAAGTATTATAAAGATTCTGTATGTATAGCTAGGAACTAAATACATTATGTTGACTTTGGGAGACTATCAATTAACAGATACAAGGCATATAATTTACCCAATTTTTTATCGAAACCTGACAGATTATGGCAAGAGCCAGCAAACAAATGCTCGGTCCTAAAGTAGGATGAGAAGTTATTCAGCCATTCAGTATAGGTCATAGTTAGCTGGTCCAGCCAGTGTTTGAGCATTCATTTTTTGACTACCATTGAGGTTAAGGCTATATGGTATTTATGCCCCTTAACCCGGATATTAGAGTAGATTCATGAAATACAAATCCCAACAGTAAAAAGATCTTCTAGGCCAAGTAAGGGATCTAAGTCTGATTGGATTGAGTGCCATAGAAGAGCAACTTTTTCATACGACCAAAGAATGTGAAGCAGGTTCCCGTCAGCTTTGCCACATCTACAACAGTTAGAAGTAGGTAGATGTCCAATTGTGGCTAGTTTCACTGGTGTATAATGTAGGTTGTGTAGTATGTGGTATTGGGTAATTCTGAGTTTGTCCTGAGTGATGTATCTATATAAGTCTAGCCAGATTTTAGGCCAAACAATGTTTGTATCTGGCAGCAGAGAAGACCGGATTTTAGAGCTGGGAACAACATCTGGGTGGCCTATAGTTAGAAGAGAATTATATAAGAGGGATAAACAATGTGGTTTAGAGGCTAGGTCATGGAAGCTGTCTAAAATAGGTTGTATTTTGGATTCTTGTGGGGAGATACCACATGTTTGCCCTATTAAATGTCTTTATTGAAAGATCTTGAAGGTGCAAGTAGTGGGAAGGTTATATTTGTTCCTTATTTTGAGGAGAGAGAGAAGGGAATTGTGGGAATACAGGTCCACTGCTTTAGCATTCTACAGTTGAGGCAGCCAGTTGTGAGTGAGGTGTGTATTACCTATCCTGATGTTAGGGTTGAAAATAAGATGTTGTGTAAAGTCTTGATGTGGGGAGAGTTTCTTGGAGGAGCAGAATTGGGAGAAGACTCTAAGGGACGTCTCAATTATGGATTGACATATTGAGTCTGGTACCCTGTTCGTAGGAATATAAAAGATAACTGGGGAGAGGAGATGATGTTGTAGGAGCACCTGTGATTCCAATTGTAGCCACAGGGGAATATAATCACTCGAGAGGTTAGTATTCCATCTACCAATCTTGGAGAAATAGCTCGCCCAGTAGTAAAGGAGAATATTAAGGAGGCGGAGACCGCCTGATGGTCTGGGGAGGCTCAATTTGAGATATGATTTCCTGGGTTGTTTATGTAGCCATGTGAAGTCAGACATGAGAGTGTGGACCTTCTGAAAGAAAGAGAGGGAGAGTTAGATGTTCAGCATATTCAAAGGGTAAAAAAGCAGAGGGAGAACATTCATTTTGATTATGTTAATACGTCCCCATAGAGTCAGTGGAAGAGCCTCCCATCTATGAAGATCTGACTGAAGAGTTGCCACTAGATCATCCAGGTTTAGTTTCCTGGTGAAAGATTGATCTGTGGTTAGGTGTATTCCCAGGTATTTAAGTGAATGAGGGGACCATTTACAATCAAGATCGTTAAAATCCGCTTTATGAGTGAGATGAATGAGGGGAAAAATGTCAGTTTTGTTAAGGTTAAGTTTATAGTTGGAGAGAGCTGTAGTAGGGTATTACTTCCAGTACGTGCTTGAGAGAAGAATCAGGGTTCTCTAAATGAAGGAGAATATCATCCGCATAGGCAGAGAGGGTAACAGTGTGGTTTAAGATAGAGATTCCTTTTGTTTGTGAGGACTGTTTAATGTGGCACAGAAGAGGTTCCAGGTAGAGAGATTGAATAAGATGGGTGAGAGGGGGCAGCCCTGTCTTGTACCAGAGTAAAGGGAAAACTTTGAGGAAAAAACTCTGTTACAGTATATTTTTGCTGTGGGGGATGAATATACAGCTTGGATCCATTGAATGAATAAGGGGGGAAAGCCCATTTTGCCCAAAGTTAACCAGAGAAATACCCAGCCCACTCTGTCAAAGGCTTTCCCGGCATCCATCAAGATTAGGGCCACGGGGAATTGGGAAAGATGGACTGCCTGGAAAATATGGGTAATTTTCCTAAGGTGATCTGCTGAAGACCTACCTGGCTGAGAAGCTGAGACCATACCCTATGTATACGATTAACGAGTAGTTTTTTCAAGATTTTAATATCACACTTTAGGAGGCAGATCGGTCGGTAGCTTCCAGGGAGCAGATAAGGTTTATCAGGTTTCAAGAGAAGAATTATTGATGCCTCTAATAAGGTGGGGTCTAAACGTTTAGCTTCTAACATATACTGGTATAATTTAAGCAGCAGAGGTGCCAGTTCTTTGACAAAAGTTTTATAGAAGTTGATGGGGAAACCATCAGGGCCTGGAGCTTTATCTAGAGTTAAATCCTGAATAACCACCACTATCTCTTCCAGGATAATAGGTTCCACCAAAGAGATCTGGGTTTGTTCCGGCAGGGAGGGAAGAGCAAGAGAGTCTAGGTACTGTTCTATATTTTGAGAAGATGTCTCGGGTTCCCCCCATAGAGAGACCGATAGAAATTCTCAAAGGTAAAAGCTACATCTCTAGCAGCTGTTTTTATCGTACCATCTGGGGCCTGTATGGAGGGTATGAGTCTTGAGCTTTCTAGTTGACGTAGCCGGAGAGCTAAAAGTTTCCCTGCCTTTTCCCCTTGGTTTTATATATATATATATATATATATATATATATATATATATATACATATACACACACACATATACATATATACATATATATACACATATCTACACACACACACACATATATATATATATATATACACACACACACACACACACACACACACACACATACATATGTAGTGATCTGATAATATTATTGGTTCAATGCAATTCAATGGGAGGCAGGAGAGCACAGTGGTTTAAGGCTCTGAGCTACAAATCTGGTGACATCCAGCAGACCAGACCTGGGTTTGAATCCCCCAGCTTTCACTTGCATACTGTGTGATCCTGAGCAAGTCACTTAACTTCCCTGTGCTCCCAGGTCGCTCCTGTAAAAAAGCTTTCAGCTTAGTGTGCTATTCCTGGTTAAACAACTAAAAGAAAATGCTGGTTTGCAGAGACTGGGTAAGAGAGGAATACTAATAAGGATATAGTCCAATCTAGACCATGATTTATGGACGTTAGAGTAAAAGATGAATAGCTGGTGGGATGGATTAAGTAAACGCCATGGATCACAGAGTCCTAGTGTGTCTACAAAATAATTTAGGGCTGTCTGTGATGCAGAGGGAGATTAAGAGTCAGTGTGTCCTGTCTTGGATGGGGGGGACATTTCAGTCGTTACCTAATATCAAGGAAATGGAGAGGAGTGGAGCCTTCTTACTAGCAAGCTCCATAAAAAAATGAGGGTTCTCCACCCTTGTCGGCCATATATGGAGCCTAGTAACACTGTAGCCTTCATAAGGATGCCTTTAACAAGAACGTATCTGCCATTAGGATCTGTTACTGTGGAGTCTGTTCGAAAGGGAATCATGTTCTTAATTAGAATAACTACCCCTTTACTTGCCGAGGAGTCTCCTGCTGCAAAAAAAATTGTGAGGACCCAAGTCTCCATAGCCAAATAGCCTCTCTTTCCAGCAGGTGAGTTTCTTGTAGCAGAATAATATCTGCATTGAGCAGGGTACAGTGCTTAAGGACCTGGTATCTTTTTGTAGGCTCCCGAACTCCCCTAACATTCCAGGACACTATTTTACAGTGATTGATAGCCATAACTAACAATAAACCAGTTAATCTTTCCAGAGGAGAAAATGTTAAACAGCAACTGAGCTTGAGACACACTCCGAACCTCACCCTCCCTCCCCAGAGACCCCAGCAACCTTACCCAGGTAGTGACCCTGTAGTAACATAAGCAGGCTGCTTGAAAAAAACAAAAAATAAAAACAATCCCAGAACTTGAAGCCGGTAAGGTTACCACCTTCCCTATCCTCCCCTAAGACATAATTTAAGTCTAGTCTGACCTTTGTGAGTAGTAAACGCTGGAAATCTAACTGGTTCAGATCAAGGTATCAGTAGTACAGAGAGCGGTAGGTGCTCTTCCCCCTCCCTTAACAAAGCCCAGCAACTATTTACACAAGCCTCCCTTGAAATAAAACCCATCAGATTAATTGTAAACAACCCATATAAGGGGAACCCCCCCCCATGCAGCTCCTGAATACAACCCCCCTAAAGGTGAGATGTAAATGAAAGTTATGGAATGCTGGTTCTGTACAAGCTTAGAAGTTACTGTCTTCTTTAGCCAGCACCAACACTGGACTAGTACAAGGGATGTAAAGGAGCCAAACCCCCCTACATTAGGCTCATTGTGTAGCGAACCCTGGGCTTACTCAATCCACGGCAACCCCTCCCTCCCACCACATCTTCAATTCTGGATGCCAACACTGGGGAGGCTGTAAACTCCATCTATATAAACATAACGTGGATCCATATGATACTTGGAGACCCAGAGGAAATAAAACCTAACTGGCATATATTCCTGCCTTCCATCAATTAACTTTTAGCATCTTGGGTTTCTGGTGGCCTTATAAACTGCCAGCTGTATTTCCAGTTCTTTATCCCCACCTAAAAAAGAAAGGAAAAAAAAAAGGGAAAAAGCAAAATTATGTCCCATGGAAGCAGTTCCTGCTTAATTAACCAGCCCCTATAGAGGCCTGCCCTCTGGTTTAGAAGACAGGAATTGCAGATGAGGAGATCAGGCCCATCCAAGAAGAACAAACAAGGCCAAGGTGTGGGTTCAGATCCGCAACAGGTAGGCAAAATTCCAATTCCCTCAGATGCTTAATGTAAAGCAGAGAAATTCTTCTTCACGGGGTCATGATACTACGAAAAAGAACTCAACCTTCTTTGAACAGGTCTGGTGATCGATTGAACAGGTTGGCCATAGCTAGAATCGGCATGTCATAAGAGATCCAGGAGCCAGCCGCTGACACTTGAAGTTTAGCAGGGTATAACATTTTGAACGGGATACTTGCTGCTATGAGTTTAGTGACTGTGGGGTGAAAGGCAGAGCGCTTTTGGCATATCTCAAAAGGTAGATCTTGGGTGAATTGCAGCTTGAAGCCCTCCCATGTAGGTGACTGAAGTTCAATTACTTTATTTAGCACATGTTGTGGTTCCACACAGCTCAAAACAATTAAGATTAGAGGTCTTGGTGGGGAACTCTGTGGGAGACAAGGTCTAAGTGATCTGTGGGCTCATTCAGTTTGGTAGTTACCCCAGATGGGAGACAGCCTCATGATTTTTTGTAGTAATTTCTGGACGAAAAGAACGACATTAGGGTTTTCTTTTGTTTCAGGAAGACCCATTAAGATGTTGTTCCTCCGGCTCCTACCTTCAAGGTCTTCAGTTTTTAGTTGCAGCTTAGTAATTTGCTGTTGGAGCTGGATTATCTCTGGATCCACTCTGTCTCTCCATTTTTCCACGGAGGTGGTTCTAGCTTCATGGTCACTAACCCTTCTAGCTTGATCCGACATGTCACTTCTAATGATTTAATTTCAGTGGATATGTCAAGCAAAGTCTCTAAAGGGCAGTAGCTCTTGTAAAAATCTATCCTCTGTGAGTGGAACTGAAGGGCCTGTTGCTGGATTTTTGAAGTTGGAAGCTCCCCCTTGAGGTCTGGCTTTTTTAGGCAGCTTTTCAGGCGAGGGAGGAGGCGTATGTATGAGCTGGGCCATCTTCATAGCTGCATCCATAGAGGAAGAAAAACTCCCAATAGCAAAGTAAAAGTTGTTGATATCGAATGCTGAAGATGTCCTCTCCTCTTTGCTGTGGTTATTAGGCAGTTTCCAGTTGAAATTAAGTAGTAAAAGATGAAGATGTGATGTTAAGAATAGGAGTCCTGTATCTCTGTCACTACTAGGCTGCCTGCATCACGTGACCCTCGGGTGCCAGTATTTATGGTAGGAGACTAATCCCAGTGTGGGATTCGAACCCAGGATGCTGTGGCCCAGAGGTGGACCAGCTATTTAATGAGCCAGGCTGAAACCTAAGGTAATCTAAAGAAAGATACTTCAGTGGTGCATCACTTTCCTCTTGCACCTGGAGTTTGCAAACAGTTTTCACCAGGTCCCAAAATGAGACTATTTAAAACTTCAAACTTTTACAACCTTTGGATTATTTTAAAGGGTTATTCAACAAAGCACTTTAGGCTCCACCCCCCTAATTTCACCCCATTTAAAGCCCAAATGTCCATTTTTTCATACCATTGGGGCCTGATTGTCTATGATTGATTGCAACCTTGGTGTTCTGAACAATGCTGAAGGCTTCTCTCACCTTGGAGTAGGTGCCCTCACCAATGGTTTTCCCCAGCTGGCATCCCTTATACAGAAAAACTCATCCATCCTCCTAAGATTCCCAGTCAGCTGCTGTCACCCAGCACACAATCTCCCAAGGGGTTAAAGCTGTGCATGGCGAGTGGCTCGGCAGTTCCAGAATTCAGACGTTTAGGGCTGCAGCTTCCAACACCCCAGCACCTGGGGCTCTCCCTCATGGGGGGGGCAGGCCGTGAGGTGGTGCAGTTTAAAACAGGCACATGGAATGATGATGCAAAGGAGTTGTTGCTAGGAAAACAACAGGACTTGATACAGCCCTCCTGCATAGTTAAGAGGGGGTGTTGTACAATTATTCCTACTGCAAGTGAAATGCAGTGTTAAACTTAAAAAACATCTGCCCCGATTCTGCAGAACTTCGCTTGCACTATTATCCTAGCCAGCTCCACCCTTGATGCTTTGCTTCCATTTTGAAGTGTGCTGTTGTATTTTTTTTTAAGTTTATTAAACTCCAACAGACCGAAAATAAAAAAAATAAGCATTCAATATGCACATTGCAGTGTGAAGAGGGAGCAGAAATCATAACCTGGTGAGGGTATAATAAGTTAGTTTTTGTTGACTGGGAAAAAAAAAAAGAAGGATAGACCATTCTGCCTACTTTCAGCCTTTTTTTTTTGAGGGGGTACTATGCAAAGTAACATATCAGATCAGGTTATGCTTATTAGAAGCACAGGTTAAGCTGTTTTTTCTTGGGGGGGTCTCAATACCACTGTGTGCTGATGCTCTTTTGCAGCAATGGAAAACAGCATGACTAGCAATACATTTGGCCATAAGAGTTCACTCTTCATGGAATTTATAAATTACAGCAATGTGGGATGGACGGGCAGTGCTGTTGTAGAGTTTGGGGGTGGCTGGGCATTGGTGGTAGGATTATATTGTATACTGATGGAGGGAAAGACTGGTTTACAGTACACTAGTAGTGTATAGCAGGCAAGCATGTAGGATTAGGAGGTAAACAATATGTTTTAGGGACCGGTATGCTACTATTATATATGCTGTAGTGACTGATACTCTATATATAGCTACAGTGACTGGTACACTACATATAACTTGATACTAGTACACTATATATGTGCTGTACTGACCTCTGCTGATGTGCCTCCTTTTGTGATGTCACTCCCTTATCTCCGCATGTAACAATGCCTTTGGGACTGCTTCCCATCCCACCAGACACCTACTTCTTGCTTCCCCGTGAAACATCTGCATTTTGCCATTCAGCTACATCCCACCCTGCAAACTCAGGCAAGTACTGAATAATACATTACTGCTTTACTTCTTTTAAACTTGTAGCATGCAGACTGCAGGGTTAAAGCCATGTAGCAGCAGCAGTTGATACCCAAGGGGGCAGGTAGAGCCCCCGTGGACAATATAATAGATTTACTGCTGGGCAACGCAATATACTGTTATGGTGTTACTAGTAGACTGCCTTATTGCTTAATATGCAGATTTCTTATAACTGTTGCATTACATACAGTCAATCTGTATTGTCATACCTCAACCTTTTGTCGCCGAAATGAAGGATGTGGGCACTCAAAATGAGGGACAATGATCATAATGAGAGACACTTCTTAAACATGAGAAACAAGCTCAGAACACTGTATAAACCACTGTGTTTACTTGTACAATGTTTGTATTTGATTTAGCATCTTAGAATATTGTGACTTTGAAACAAGTCTGAATTTACCTCACATTCCCTTTGTGGCTGGCACCTTTTCATTGAGGGATAAATAAGGGACAAAGGAATTTGTAGAGGTAAAATGAGGGACACTTGAGAGATATGCAATTGCTGGTCTGCCTCCCATGTAGATAGGGGCTGCATATTAAACAGTAATGTCCGACAATAGAGAGGTCATCACGAAAATGGACTAGCTTGGCATTGGTACCCCTGCCTATTCAAACTGGTCCATATTCCATGTTATAGTGTCTGATGTGGATGGGTATATTGTAGTCAAACTCAAGAGGCTCCCAGATGGACTCTCCACAGGACAGGGAGGAGAAGGGGAAAGGACCTAAACATTCATGTACATGCAGGGAAATTAGTTCTTTAAATATGTTTTTAGTGAATTATTTTCAAAAATATACGTATCATAGATAACAGTAGATAAAGAAAAAAGATGTCATTTAAGAAAAAGAATCACAATGCATTCATGTATACATCAATATAACAATAAATTATTTGTTGGTATGCCATCTATATAGAAAATGTACATTTAATTTAATATATTTACATGGGAGGCTTTTATTTATTTATTTAAACAGCAGTTTGGAAAACCTTTGAGCCATAGGCTCATTTACAAAGGTACCTTGTCACTTTTGTAAAATTAATTGATTAAAAATACATATAAAGAAAAGCAGAGAAACAAAAACATGAACCATAGGCTATAATGTGCTATAATTGTTTGAATGGATACATAAAAAGAAACAGCCCAATTTAATGGCTGGTCTTAAAAAAGGTGAGTGTGTGTGTGCATGTGCGTGTGTGTAGGGTAGTTGAAGCTCAATTAAAAAGGGGTGGGGGAATAAAGGAGAAAACCTAAAAAGGGATTAAAGACTAGAGCCAGAAAATAAATAATGCATTCAGGTTCTAGTTAGACCCCCAACGCCACTTCCCTATAAGCTCAGCAATCAGCATAGCAGCATATATTCTGCTCAGAGTCCTGGACCCGCCCCGCCCCAAGGAGAGCTGACTGCAGCTGACTGGCCCCGCTCCTGACCTGTCTGTGAACACTAATGTAATGGGGGTAGGGGGCAGCAGAGCAGCACTAGGGAGTTGGGACTTGCTTTGTTTATTTTTATTATTATTATTGTTATTATTATTATGTGTTGCTGAGCTCAGTTGCTCGACTTCATATGCAGGGAGGGTCATGGCATGTGAGTGACAAGAGGAAGGGAATCGGGTCTTGGGATCAGGAAACTAACAAGTACAGTTCAACTGGAAATTGTAGGGAGAATCTCTGTATGAAAAAAATGTCCTCTGGATCGGGCGACTTGTTTTGTTTAACTTACTCTTCTGAATAGAGAGCATCTGAAAACAACAAAACAAGCCACTGATTCAGAGGGCATTCCTTGACTTTCTTCCTCCAGGCATCTGGTTGTGGTGCCAAGGGAGTGAGGGAAGGGAAACTGTTAACTAGGCAATATGTCCTTACCTAGGACTGCAACAGTTCTCCTCACAGGGTGCTACATACTTGCAGGGTGTTTGCGATCTTGGACGGTGACAGCCACCGCCATGGTCGCCATGTTTCATCAGGAAAGGCACACCCTGCAATGACGGGGTGCTCCCTCATTGCAGCGGCAAAATTCTTTCAAGTTGGTGGCATGCTTCTTAACTGCTGTCATAGACAGCATGCTCATTCATTGGTGCCACATAGATCAACCCAAAAAAGCAGTGGCACCAGTGGCCACAGCACATCCGCACCTCCACAACCTGCTACCCCAGCAAGCTGTCACAAAACGTTGCTTGCACTGCATGTGCAAGACAACATAATGAAGGAAGCAAGGGGCTAAGTAACAGGAGATAATATAATGATTTACTGTGTCTACTTTCTGTGTGTTTTCATCTTGCATGTTTTGTTGTTATTGTATAATGTGATGTTTTATGTATTATATACAAATAGATGTATTATAAGTACGATCATTGTTATTGTATATGGTAACGTTGCACAGCGGACCTAAGTGAAAATGAATTTTACTTATGAGCTATCCAATTCATAATGAAATGAATAAAAGCTTTTACTACTACTGCTTACTACAAGGTAGAGGCACTCAGCAGCCAGCTAACTATTGTCCAATCTCATTGCTGAATGTGGACATTAAAATTCAAGGAAGTGTTAGCATACTGGCTTGAAAGAGTCATTCCATATGTAACTGAACACCACCAGACTGGTTTCATAAAAGGTAGAATGACCCCAGATATCCAAAGAACAGTCACTGTGATCTGGGCTGCCTCAAAGCAAAGGTCCCTGCTCTCCTACTCAGTATAGATACAGAGAAAGCCTTTAACTCTGTTGAGTGGGAGTATTTATATCAGACTACGGCAATGATGGGATTTAGACTACTCTTCACCAGTTGGGTTTAGCTCATCTACTCAAAACTCAGAGCTACCAGCCTAACTAATGGGCTAATCTCGCCACGTATATCCCTTGGTAAGGGAATGAGGCAGGGTTGCCTGATCTCTCTGGTGCTGTACCTTATCACAATGGAGTTCCTACTGTGAAGGCTCTGACAGACCCCTAAGATAGTGGGTGTAACAATAGGCAAAGAGGTGCACAAGACATTGGCCTATGCTGACAACTTACTTCTTGCCATCTCAGACCTGGACACTTACCTCCCCCATGGCATATGAACTCTGAATTAATCCAACCAAATCTCAGGAGTGAGGGTGAACTGGTCCAAGACAGAGGCTTTGCTTCTCAATGTCATATGCCAACCAGCACAGATTCTATGCCTCAACACGAAATGGTCCCATAGGCAGCTAAAGTACCTAGGCATGAATCTCTCCACTGACATGAAAAGTATGGTGGACCTCAACATAAACCCACTAATAAAACATCTGGAAGCTGACTTTACCAGATGGAAATGGCTCAATCTCACATTTGGGGGAAAGATCGCCACTTATAAAATGATGCCCTTCTCTAAAATTCTGTTCTGCCTGAGCAGCCTTCCCATATCAGTTCCAAAGGCCAGATTCCAAGGGTTGGGATGGCTCTTTCAATCATTTCTTTGGGAGGGACAACAGCCCAAGTTCAGCCAAGCCACACTATGAACCCTGATCAAAAAAGTGAGGATGTGGCATTCCATGGTTATGAACATACCACCAGGCCATAGTCATCAGACAGAATCTGTGGTGGCTTTTGCCCATCTCAGACATCACCATTATGGTGATGCCTTGAAGGCTACACTTATTCTAATTTCCCCTAGTGTGAGTATAAGGACTGCAAAGCCTTCAGTGATGTCACACCCTCATCTACTCTTTCATTTGCAAAGAAATCCTGGACTATGATGCTTTGCCAGTGGATCCATTGATGGCAAATTTTAAGCGCTTTGGGGAAACCCTCATATCACTATTGAGGGCAAGCCCCTTTGCTGGATAAAGTGGATTGATAAAGGGAGTTTTACAATGGGTAACCTCCCTGACCCCACCTCACAAACACTCCATACCTTCCAAACCCTGGCCACTGCATTTAATCTTCCAAGAACAGATTTGTGGAGATATCTGCTGCTCAGAAAGGCCATGAACCTTTGTCAATGCAGGGGAACAGTCAGCCCTAGGTGGCTCCCCCCCCCGAAAGCATTACTCTCTAGCTAGGAGTCTCACCCTTGGTAAACTGGAGGAAAATATATCAGTTTCTGCTGAAACCCCACTGTCCTCCCTTGTTAAGCAAAAAACAGCATGGGAAGCAACTTTTCATATCTCTGTGAAAGCCACAGACTGGAAAAACATGCTTAGCAGAGCTCACATCAGTGTCAGGGACAACCAGTAGCAGCTTATCCAAAAGAAAATTTTGCATAGATGGTACCGCACCTCTGAAGTCCTGCACAAAATTGGTCTCATAAGTACCACAGCTACTGGATCACTGGAACATATCCTATGGTTTTGTCCCTCTCAGTCTGTTGTTGATTAGGAACAACCATTGAGCGTACGCTCATTCACAATGGCAGCCTGGTTCCAACATTAAAATGATACAAATGGCAATACATACATCAACAAAATCATACGATATTCATATACACAATGACAACTTAGTTCAAACATTAAATCACATCAATACAACACATGCAACTACAGTATTCAGTGTGCAATGTATCCGCATTTAGCTAAAACAATTACAAAATTTGAGCATTTGAAAA
This sequence comes from Neoceratodus forsteri, assembly GCA_016271365.2. Lineage (NCBI taxonomy): Eukaryota > Metazoa > Chordata > Ceratodontiformes > Ceratodontidae > Neoceratodus > Neoceratodus forsteri. The sequence goes on from CM057454.1 coordinate 1,060,233,453, forward strand.
CAGAAGTTTAAGCGTAGAGACAGACAGGGGTTTGGAATACAGATCTCTAAAACAGGGTGGAAGTTTATTCCAATACCTCAGGACCATGTGGCTAAATTATTATAATGACCTTTTCTGATGTGTCTTCAGGACAGTCAACTGAGAAAATTGTGAATTTCTTAAAGATGGTTCAATTGACCGAAAAGCAAGCCTATCACTTAAATATTTGATATCCTGATATCATAGCTCTGACTGAGATCTGGCTCTCAAAAAAGATACCGGATGCTGCAGTCACCCTGGATGGGTTTAACACTTTCCGACAGGGCAGGCTATCCAAATGACGAGGAGGGTGCCAAGTTTACCTTAGGAAGGACATCCGCGGTCTAGTACTACCTGCCAATTTAAATACAATAGATGGGCAATCCCTTATCAAGCTCTCCATTGGGCAGCAAAACAAGATCCTGGTACTAACCACTGTTTACATACCCCCAGGAAAACACTACCGGGATGGAACAATCCAACCAATGATTTCTTAATCCCAACTGGGACAGAATAATAGTCAGCCACTTTAACATTAACTGGGAATCACATGCCACAACCTCTGCCAAAGACCAAATAGCTAGCATGTACCTGACCCAGATAGTCACCTACCCCACTAGACATAACTACAAGACAGGTACCAGCACACTCAGACTCAATCCTCACAAACTCCCCATATCATACATCACATGTATCAGTCCTGCCTGACTGCCTTAGCGACCACTCACCAGTACTATGTATCTGGACTAATAGATTTACTACACGCCCCCCCCCAACATCACAAGATCCCACTCAGTGAAAGCAGGGATGCTAGACACTTTCAGACAATACCTCAAACTAATTGACTGGTCACCGCTTTACACGGAAATGGATGGAAATCATGCTTTTGACTTCTTTTGCTCCACTTTTATGAAGGTTTGCAATACCTTTGCCCCCTAAAGGTTAAAAAAAGTAAAATGTTCTGTGAACCCCTGGCTCTCAAAAGCCCTCCTGGATCTCGTGCACACTAGATATAACCTCTGGCACAAGACCAAGGCAATTGGCAAGCAAGCTGACTTCTGTGCCTATAAGGCCACCTGTAACAATTGCACATACCTAATTAGGCAAGCCAAAGTTGCCTACTACAAGGAACTACTGAAAAATAGCTGGGATCATGGCAGGGAATTCTGGAACTCATTGAAAACTCACAGGTAGAGCCACAAAGGCCCCAGCTGATCTCATAGTAACTGCAACAAAGACATTACAGGAGCTTAAGGCTATTGCGAATGCATTCAACCAGGCATTCACTGATCTGAGCTCAGTGTTACCAACTGACTACCTTAACACCCAGTTGCCTGATCAGCCCCCGTGTCCTATCACACCTCCAACACCCCCAAATAGGGTTCCGCCCTATTACTTTAGGCAGATCTCCAAGTCTGAAACCTTGAAGTATGTGAAGAGGGTCCTTGGTAGAACCAGGATGAGGAGTGACTCCATTGACCTGAAGATGATTGCACTCACCCTCAATGAACTGGCTGACCCTCTAACCAAAGTTTTCAATGCTTCTCTGAAGTCTGGTATCTTCCCTGATAAATGGAAGAAAGTGCTTGTCACCCTGGTGTTCAAAAACGGTGACAGAACTAGCCTGGCAAATTATAGGTCCATTTCCATCCTGCCACCACTCTTCAAAGCCTTAGAATGATCTGTCTTGGACCAACTTATCGAATATCTTGAGAAGTACAATATACTGTCCCCCAAGCATCACAACTTCAGAAAAAATTCAACTATCACTGCTCTTTTAGGATATACTACCCATCTCTGTACTGCACTGGACAATGGCCTGGCAGTGGGGTCCATCTTCATAGACCTCACAAAGGCATTCAACATCATCAATCACCAGCTCCTACTTCATTATCTATCGACTATTGGGCTGTCCACAAGTTCCACAAAGTGGTTTGAAAGTTACTTCTCAAATAGGTCACAATGTGTGCGACTAAATGGTGCCATCTCCAAGGAGAGGGTAGTATCCATAGGGGTCCCACAAGGTTCAGTTCTCGGACCACTCCTGTTTAGCCTTTTTATGAACTCCCTACCACCCACCTGCCTGGCATGCATGGTGCTCTATGCTGATGATGCTGTTATCTCAGTCACAGGTAGGGAACTGTCCACTATAACTTCCAAACTAGAGGACAACCTTCATAGCTCAGAAGACTGGTTTGCACAAAATAAATTGCTACCCAACTACAAAAAAACAAGCAAACTAAGAGTATGCTATTTACAGTGCCACACAACAAAACAAAATATGGCCCACTACTGGTACAAAGCCTGAAACATCAAATTGAGCAGATCAGCACCTTTAAATACCTAGGTGTACACCTTGATGACACCCTTACCGTCACAACACATGTGGACCACATCATTAAATTGGCAAACATAAAGCTCAGGGTTCTTTATCGGCACAGGCACTCGATGACACCTGAGGCCCTGAAGCTGGCCACATGTAGCTCTGTGCTATCATCCTTAGACTATGGACTACTCATTTACGGTCCAGGTTCTGACTCTGTACTCAAAAGGATCAGAACACTCCTCAATAAGGCCTGTATGCTGGTTCTTGGGGCTGACCACCTGATGCACACTTGCACGCTGTACTCTAAAACTGGGTGGCTCCCTCTCCAACTACGAGTCAGATACCAGACTTGCCTATTTGTTAAGAACTCCCTGCTGGGGCTTGCACCTAAGACTACTGCCAGCCTATTTACTATCCACCAACCCACTGTAAACACCAGAAGAGCGGCCAGAGGTGGTGTTTAAGTGCCCTTTAAATGCACCACTCTTGCCCAATGATCACTATCATAGCAATGACCAATGTGGTTTAATGACCTCCCGGCTGAAATAATAAGCCATGGCAAGCTAAACCACTTCAATAAAGAATTACGCTCCCATCTTGCCCTTGATAATATCTGCCGATGTGCCACCTGAAGCTATAGCCTCCTCTTGATCACATCCTCTCCCTCACCCTCCCCACATTCTTCCAACCCCTTGCCCATCTCACTCCCACTCTCTCTGCAACTTGCCAAAGCCATCATTGGCTGCTACTATTTCTCTACCACAAAAGACCAGATCCTGGTATCCATGGTGATCCCAAATTATTATATGATTATATGTAAGTAATTACCACACTCCAGTTGGGTTGATGGACCCCTAGCACTTGGCTACCTGTAAACTACAAGTACCTGCATTTTAAAACATATGAAACTTTGTTTGTAACAAATATAACCTTGTCTGTAACCGATGTAACATTTGCCTGTGTTTTCATTCAGATATCATCCTGTTGTATACTGACATCTGATATGATCTTGTCTCTTTTCTTGACTCAGAACCTTTGTAAAAGAGCCTAATGCACAAAGGTATTTAATCCTAAACATTAAATAAATAAAATAAAAATATTTAGGTATGAGGCCCAGGCTGGACTTATATAGAAATAAACGAGTGTGGATATCCCTCCTATTAACTAAGGAGATCCAACCCAGTGATTTATATAGATTGCAATGGTGGGTAGTTACGGGAGATTTCAGGATTAACCTAGCCAATTTGTTGTAGCATCTAACCTATATAATCTATCTTGCGAGGCTCTAGCATATAAGATATTGCCATAATCAAATAATGGCAAAACTTGTGCTTCAGTTATGTATTTCATTGTGATAGAATCTAAACATTTTTGATTTCTAAACAAACAACCCTCTTGCCCACTTGCCCAATTAGTTTATTCACATGATTATCCCCTGTACCCAACTGATCCAACCAATAACCCAAATATTTATATATTTTAAGCTGTTCTAGATAAGTGCCTGATGAATCAAACATCTCAAGTTTTAAATCAGGTTTCAATTTGGAGCCAGGCCAAACGATGGATTTTGATTTAGTCGTGTTTAGCTTTAATTTTAGATTTCAAAAGTATTTTTGCAGTGAAATGAATGTACACTGCAAACTAGACTGAATTTCCGTTACAGAGCTATTGGAATAATAAAGAATCGTATCATCCACTAGAGGTGGTAATTGACCCCCTCCACACTTCTACCAATATCTTTTAGATAAATTGAAAAAAGGAGTGGCCCCAACACTGAGCCCTTGGGTACGCCTCTTACCACCTTCAAAGAAGAAGAATCTATCCCATTTACCCTAGTAAATTGATAACAATTACTTAAATAAGAACAGAACCAGACCAAAGCATTTCTGCTTAGTTTTAACTCAGCTAAATGTTGTAACATGGACTGGTGGTCAACCATATCAAAGGCCTTGGACAAATCGATCAGTATGGCTCCAGTATAGCAATGTAAATCATTTGCCCTACTGATGTCGTCCAAGACCCTGGACACGGAGACCAAATCTTCTAGTTCTGCAAAAAAACCCTTGCCTCCCAGCTGCCTTACAATCCCAGGCACTAGATACTGGGTGATATTTCTGTGGCTATGCACCTTACAAGGTCTGCAAAAGCATGGCGCACTATTGTGGCACTGGAAACCAAGCGAAAGATACTTTTGAAATGGACATCTGTCACTTCTCCCACACAAGTAATATGGGTACTTGCCCTCACAACAATGGCAGAGTATGAAAGACTGTCTCACTCAGCCTCATGTAGCTTGAACAGTGGTAGGGACATCTGGGACCTGTTTCTTTATAATTTAGTCCCTTCTCATCCCCCTGCAATTCCCTAGAGAAAATGTTGTCTGTCGTTTCTCTTCACTATTTCCATGTATTGTACTGTCTGTATAATAACTCTTTGTACTGTATTCTGTCACCTGATGTGGAGCCTTTGGAAATAAGTCTCTGACTCAAAGGTTGTAATCCTGAAATATTCAATAAATACAGCAAATTAAAAAAAAACTAACTATTTGGTATATGTACTGTTGAAGTTTGGTCAAACCTCAAGAGTGACCTTGACAACCCAGGGTATAAAAACAATGTTAATTGTTTTTATTTATTTATTTATTTTGATTATGATTAATACCTTTGAATCAAAGACTCATTTTCAAAGGTTCCAAGTCAGGGACAAAACAGAGCAATACAGATACAATACAATACAATACAATACAATAATTACAAATTAAGATAACAGTGAAGAAAGAAAAACATGGTAGGCATCATGAACATCATTAAAATGTCACAAGGTACAAGACTTGCTAGTTGCAGGTACATCTTAAAAGTAGAGTAAATTACATTACATCAAGTAGTTGCAGGGTAGGGAAACACTGGGAATAGTGAGACATGTCAATAACAGGTCCGTGTTAAGCTTTAGGGATGATGGGGGAAAAGGTAAGCAGCCAGATTGGCATTGTCAAAGTAGCTAGAGGTGGTGTGGGACAGGAGTAAAAGGGAAAGGTGGTGTAGGAGGGTTGTAAGTCGAAGGGGGGGGAAGTGGGAAGGGGAAGAGGTGAGGAGGCAGGGGATAGTGCAGGAGGAATATTGATATCCAGACAGATGAGTGGCACCACTATGGCACAGTCAAAAATTGTGCCACATTAACAGCATGCACAGTTTTGGAGTTTATTTAGTCTAGCACAGTTTATGATCACGCCTGTTTTTCAGGGTCCACATGACATGATTTTTGAGCTTGCCATACAGTTGCCGCTTATCTGTCCTGGACCCATGTTAATCTTAGGTCCCCTATCTTACTGTCTTAGACATGCTATTCTTAATTGCTGAATGCATTTAAGATTTCCACATCTGTAATTGTATGCTTATCTCTTATCATATCTTAGAAAATGGGTCCAAGAATCCTAGCTTTCTGATTGGCTAGGGTATCGATATCAGGGGTGGGTATTTTTCAATAGAGCCTGCTGTATAACTAGATCCTCATCGGGGTGCCCCATTATTGTATGAATTCTTGGACACCCCGAATGTTCAGCTCGGTAAGCCACCATTTCTCTCTGCTCGCTAATAGCTCGGACACTTTCCTCCCGTGACTCAAAGAGCAAAAAAAACAAACAAACTGTTTTGCCATTAAATAGCATTGGGTAGTAAACGCTCCACTCTGATTGTAAAAGTGCTGACTCTAATCAGACAGAGAGAGTGCTATCATTGAAACAGTGACTGAGCACAAGAGCAGCAGTATTTCCTTGACTTTTCATACTGCACATGGACGTCCAGCTGCGGTACGAAAAATGAAGGAAATACCGGCCTTCTCACGCCCAGTAGTGGTGCTGGAGATACTGCAGTCTCTGCTCTTCATCACAGTGAACATTTTCAAAATCGGAAGGCATTTCTTAAGCTACTAGTTTTAGTGGACAGCAACCCAAAATACAAATAAAGCCACATAATAAAAGCAAGTTAATTACCGTATGGAGAAAAATCATAAGCAGTCCCGAGTGGAGTTGTGTCACGGTCCACTTAGTTGTGAGAAAGATACATAAAGGGAAAATAAAAAAAGAAACTAGACAGTGAAAAAAGAAGTGCTGTAAAACTAAACAGGGGAGAGAGGGTCAGGGGCAGTAACTGCATATAACTGGCTTTTTATTAAGCTACATTGTTCATAATAATGAAGGCGTAGGAACTATTTTATCACAAATAGTAACTTTAAATTCATTTTCTATTCATTTTTTTGCAACTTTTTTTTTTTTTACACAACCCATTATCTAAGTGCAGTAATACCCTCCAGGGTGGTTGTTTTGGGGAAATACCAGACCTTCCAGGGGCCATAAGGATCCTCTGCCTGTGGCGTCAGACCTCATTATGCCCCTGGGAGGTCTGGTATTTCCCAATAATGCACACCCTGTCGGGTATTATTGCTTACTTATTGCCTCACAATTAAATATGCTAGAGTTGTGCCTCCAAAGGGTTCACCCTGGTGGAGTACACAGTGATGTGTTTTTGATGTATTTTTATTGTGATAATTTTAATAAAATATTAACAAAAAAAAAAAGAAGAAGAATGGTATAATAGGCCTGTCTCCTAATCAGGTTGAACTGGTTCCCTGTTAATAGAATTTAAGTGAACTTTGTGTGGTTCAACAGTCAAAGTTTGTGGGGTTGAACTTTGGGAGGTTTGCACAGCCCTAATTCTATTGCTGTAGATGATAAAATTATCACCGATTCCAACAAAGCTGCTAATACATAGGAACATAGGAGCATATGAATTTGATGGCAGAAAAGGACTGCCAGGCCAACCCAGTATGCCCAGTTTGCCTCTGTGTCCACCTATGTCTTAACTATAGTCCACCTCCCTTCTCAGCAAACCCATGTGTTTTTCCCATGTCCTCTTGAACCCTCCTACTGTCTTCTCACCTACCACCCCCCTTGGCAGCCCATTCCACTTTTTGACCACCCTCTCAATGAAGAAGTACTTCCTATGGTTGCCTCTAAATTCCCCCCCTCCTTGATTTATAATTTGTGTCCCCTCACCCTTGGCCATTCTTTCAGCATTCAATAATTATTTTACTCACCTTGATAGGTTTGGGGCCCCCCAAAGTAGTAGACTACCTGGTCTCCCTAACATAGACTTCCACCTTACACTTCCATTTCTGACTAGTCATTAGTAAAGAGGTTCTCTTCCTGCTAAAGCAAATTAGAAGTGATTGCACCACAGGCTATGATAAATGTAGCTTAAATTCATAAAAAAATTGCTGACCCAGTTATTGCCAAATCTCTTGCAACCATATTTAATAAGTCTGTAATCCTGGGCACTGTCCCTGGTGGATGGAAAACTGCCCCAGTTGTTCCTGTTCACAAAGGGGCAGTCCAAGGACCAAACTGAGAACTATTGTCCAATTTCTCTCTGACGAAGATACAGGAAAAGCTGGATTATAACCAACACAAGTGCCTAAAATTCTATCACATCCTATCTGATGCCCAGCATAGTTTTAGAAAGTCATGGCACAGACAGAGAACTGGTCCATTTAACCACTCACATCCTTGGGGCAATATATCAAGGTCAATCTATGGGAGCCATTTTTTGTGTGCCTTACCAAGGCATTTGACCCGGTAAACAATTATCTCCTGCTGTTTAAACTCAGGCATATTGGTCTGGACAATCTTGCTTGTAGGCTGCAGCTGGTTTAGCCACTATCTCTGCAATAGAAAACAGCTTGTCAAGTGGCAAGGTGGTTTATCTAATCAGATACATTACAACTGGGGTGCCCCAAGGTTCCAGTCTAGGTCCCATGCTCTTTTCACTATTCATTATTTTGATCTGCCTGCTAACTGCAGGGCTTGCTAAATGTCAGCTATGTGCAGATGATGCTGTCTTATACAGTAGCTCCTCTGACCTAAACCAGACCAACCATGCCCTGGACAGGGACTTCAAACTCCTTGAATTCTGGCTGCTAAACAACAAACTTATCCTAAATACCAGAAAAACCTAAAGTTCTATTGTTTGGCCCCAGACACCTAGGTAATGACAGACAGGCACTACTCAAACTATCCACACTCTCTGGTATTCATTTAGATGTTGTCAACTCGATAAAACACCTAGAGGCTCACCTTGATCAAGGACTAACCCTGAGACCTCATGTGATTGCTGTTACTAAAGTTGTTCACCAAAAGGTTGGTCTTCAGTATAGGCTTAATGGCAACCTTACTAAAGAGGCACGGCTATCCACTGGCACCAACACGCTGCTGCTGGTGCCAACATATGGTGCACCCTTACATCATTTACTGTGGGAAGCAGAACTTGGTAGACCAAGGTTTCAGTACTTTGCATGCTTTACAGCTGGTGCTCACCCTAGGGATCCCCATTGCATAGTTCTATCTGCCATGAACTGGACCTCCCTTGAGGTAAAACTAGCTTATCTGCCTCTTCTTTAAACTCAGTCAGCACACTAGCATACAAACCAAGATGTCCTTATAATGGCTGAAACCTGGCTAAAGGGTGTGGTAACACATCAGAAGATTTCTGTTCCTTCTTATGACCTTTTTCATCTAGACAGACCAACAAGGGAAGGTGGCCTTGCTATTTACGCTAATAATAAATTTAAGACTAGTGAAATCTGCTTTCAGTGCTGAAGGAATTGATTAAATTCCCCCTATTGGATACTGAATCCATTAATATCATAGGTTGCTATAGACCAAATGGTGGTATGGAGCTATTGAAGCACCTTAATACTATACTTGTTTCTTATCTAAATGAGTAAACTATTTTAGGCGGTTTGAATCTGGATTGGAACCCCCCAAATCTAACAAATTAAAACAACATGTGTGATGAGCTAGGGTTTGCACAATTAATTACTGAGCCTACAAAACCTAACATTAAAAACCCAGCAAATTATATTACAATGGACCTCATCCTAACCAATAGACTCCATGCACCAGATTTCCACAACGATTAGTGACCACAATATAGTTGCCTGTGTCAGAAGTATTATAAAGCATATATATACCCCAAAATATATTACCAAAAGGAAATTTAACAATTTCAATTTAACTTTTTATTTGATCTGGGTTCCATAAATTGGCAACAGTTTTATGTTGCCAATACAGTCCATGAAGCAACCACGATTTTCAAGCAACTAGTGCTTGAGGTCATAAATAGGCATGTACCACTGATAAAACATTGGGGGAAAAAGATGTCCTGCCCACGGTTTAGCAAGGACCTAAAATTGGCATTGCTTAACAGACATTTTGTGGGGAACAGCCAGGTGTATAAAAACTGAACCTAATTGAGTGCTATTTAGGAAAGCAAGGAATGCAAGCACCAAACTTATAAGGGAAACAAATGCTAAACTCTATGTAAATGCATTGGACAGTTCAAATGGTAAGGCAACCAAAATATGGAGGGTCTTAAAGGAAGTTGAAGGACAAAAAACTTCCCCATCCCACCCACTGAAGATCGACTGGCAAGGTGAAACTAACAGACAAATTATTTTGGAAAAACTGAATCCTTAGAAGGATTGCCATTTGACAATTCACCTGTAGTTCAGTTTCCTGTTCCTGCTCTTAATTTAGAAACTATGAGTTCAGATAAAAGGACAATCAACTCACTTTCTTTCTAATCTGTTACATTCAAACAAGTGGAAGACCTATTGTTAAGCCTAGATGTCAAGTAAAGTGCTGTGGCCAATGGGTTAGACCCTTTCTTATTGAAAATTGGGTATTATCAACTAATGGCACTTATAACATATCTCTTTAATTTATCACTTGCCAGCAATGAAATCCCAGTTATTAGGAAAACAGCGTACAATATCCCTCTCTTCAAATCTGGTGATTCTTGCAATATAAATAATTATGGACCCATTCCAATTCTCCCCATTTTAGCCTAATTATTAGAAAAATTAGTTAATCAACTACGGGACTATTTGGAGGCTACTAATATCATAAACCCTATGCAATCAGGATTTATACCTAAGCCTTGTACTATTACAGTACTAGCTAAAGTAACCAATGACTGGCTGACATCCCTGGATCATAAGCATCCCACAGGAGATGCGTTTCTTGACCTAAACAAAGCATTTGACATGATAGATCACAATATGCTGTTACATAAGCTAAAAGTCACTGACCTGGGCTCTTCCACACTTTCATGGTTCTCAAGCTATTTTAAGGATAGACATCAGCAAATCAAAACTGATGGGTACTATTCTGTATCAAAGCTAACAAGAGGAGTACCAAAAGGCTCTATCCTAGGCCCCCTGCTGTTTATGATTTATGTAAATGACCCAAGTAGTAATATTGAAAAAGCCAAATTACATTTTTTTGCTGATAATACAGTCCTGTATTTTTAATTTTTTTTATTTATTTATTTGGTATTCGGAAAATAACCTTGAGCCAAGGCTCTTTTACAAAGGTTTTACGTCATGTGAACAGAGTACAGACATTTAATCAAGAAGGTTACAGAGTTTTATGATATTTGAGACACTGAACAGCACAATCAGGAAAAGGTTACAGAGTTTTAGACATTTAAAACACTATACAGCATATGGATATAAACTTTAGTTGATATCAAGTGCAGGTAAGGAGCAAAGCCACTAGCAGTTAGGTTAGGTTGGGCAGAGGGTCAGTAAGGACAGGATTTTGATAGGGGAGGAGGGGGCCTCTAGTAAAAGTGGTCAAGGAGGCAAGGCTGAGGCCAGGGAGGCAGAGAACCATCCTAGTGTGGAAATGGGGGGGGGTGAGGGGTGTACAGGAGCAGCCCCTTAGAGTGATTCAGAGGCATTGTCAAGGAGCATGTGGGAGGGTGGCTTCTGTCTTGTGCTGAGAATAGTTGCTGTTAGCAGAGCCAGGCCTAGTCATCCAGAGTCTATCAGCTGTTGGAGAAACAGGTGCACACAGAGCTGGAGGTCAGGTAATGCTTAAGGTTTGATTTGAATCCATACAGGCTAGTGGAGTTCTGAATGGACTCTGGAACCTAGTTAAGCTAAAAGAGGGGCTCTGTAGGAGAAGGTGTGCGGTCCGAGAGCTGTGCATCAGAAAGGCACCGTGAGGTCCCCCTATGTTATGCTTCTGGTTATATGTTCTGAGCCTGGGAGGGAGAAGATGCCTGATACGCACAGGGTGGGGGGCTTTCCCCAATAATTTTTTTTGCCTAGGAGGCATGTGAGGAATTTAGTCCTGCACCCAAGAGACATCAGGTGTGTCTGTTTGTAGAGGGAACAGGTGTGGGTCATTTGATTGCTGTTCAGGATGAGCCTGCAGGCCTTGTTGAGAGCTATGTGCACCCTCTTGAGCACAGAGTCTGATGCTGTGCTGTAGACAACCAGGCCATAGTCAATGGTGGAGAGGATAGAGCTCCTGACTGATAGGCAGATGGCTGCCATGATAAGGTGTTTTCTGTGCCTATGTAGCACACCAAGCTTGGTGTTGACTGTCTTGACCACCTGGTCAACATGTAGAGCATAGAATAAGGTGTTGTCCAGGGCGACTCTAAGGTATTTGAAGGAGTGTACCTCTTTCAAGGGGGCGAGTACATTGTTTGTGATGTGTATGGTGGGGAACCTTTTCTTGAGCTGGGGGCTGGATAGGAGCATTGTCTTGGTTTTTTTGTAATTGAGCAGAAGTTTGTGCTTACTGAACCAATCTTCTATTTTACTGAAGGAGTGATGAAGTGCTGCTTGGAGTTGCTCAATTCAAGAATTTCTGTTGAGGATGACAGTGTCGTCTACATATAGGATTGTCTTAGCATCACTGGCTTGAGGGAGATTTAGGAACAGGCTGAAGAGCAGAGGTACCAAGATGGATCCCCGAGGGACCCCCAGTGTGACTTCCTTGGGGTCAGACACGGTTTGTCCTATTTTAACCCGTTATGACCTGAGGGACAGGTAGTCTCAGAATCAGAATGTTTGGATTGGTGGCCACCCCCAGGCTTTGTAGCTGGGCCAGTAAGAGGGTGTGATTGACGGTGTTGAAGGCTTTCGTTAAGTCTATGAACACTGCCCCTACTAGTTTGCCTTCATCCATAGCTTTGTGAATGTAGTTGGTGAACTCTACAAGGGCAGTCGTGGTACTATGCCCCTGCCTGAACCCATGCTGGTTGGGGCATTGCAGTTGGTATTTGCTGATGAAGTCTGTTAGTTGGTCCACCACAATCTTCTCAAGGGCCTTGGATAGGTGGGGGGGATTAAGATCGGCCTGTAATTGAACACATTGGTCCTGTCCCTGCTTTTGTGGGCAGGAATTACAAGCGCTTGCTTCCAGGTGGCCAGGAATTATGCCAGGGTCAGGGATTTGTTGAATAGTTTTATAATAGGCTTGATGAGCACATCAAGAATTTGAGATGCCAGCTTCATGTCTACTCCATTGCTACCCATTCTGGTCTTCCCAAGCACTTTTTTTATGTAGAATGCTGCCTCCTATATAGTAACTCTCTTGAGGTAGAAGGTAGGGTGAGAGATACTGGGTGCTTTGTCATCTGAGGGAACCTTGGTGGGGTGTAGGTAGTCAATAGGGAGTATTGTGCTTAGATCTGTGAAGGCAGAGTTGAAGGACTCCATGACAAGGTGTGGGTCCAAGGTAGTAGAGCCATTAATGTGGAGCAGCTGTGGGTTTCTCTTTTCTTCCTCCCCCAAGAGATTCTTTAAGTTTTCCTAGAATCTTTTGCTGTCACCCCAGCTTTTATCGAGCAGTTCCTTGTGGTGATCTGCTTTAGCCCTCTGTACTAGATGCATGCAGCAGTTTCTAGCTGCCTGGTACAGCTGGTGGTCATGGTCTTTACCCGAGGCCCTGGCTTTTAACCAGAGGTTGTCCCTCTCCATCATGGCTAGGAGCTCACCTGTGATCCAACCATTAGTGGTCCCCTGCACTTTCCTCCTTTTTAATGGCATGTATCAGTCAGTTCCATCTGTAAAGGACTTCAGGGCCTGGTCCAGGTCTGGCAGTGTGTCAATGGCTGACCAGTCATGGCAGGATAGGGCATTTTTAAGCAGTCCTAACTGACATCTTTTCAGGATTCTGCTCTGTATAGTGATGGGGTGGCTGTTTTTGAACTTATTTGACCATCTGAGGGTGACAAAGGAGTGGTCGCTCAGCGTATCTGATAGCACCTTGACCTCAGATATTCATGATGGGGAGTTTGTGAGGATCCAGTCAATAAGCAAGCTCTTGCCTGTCTTGTGGTTCCTTCTGGCTGGTTCCATGATTAGTTGTGTCAGGTATGTGCTTGCCACAATATCCTTGAGTGGCGTGGAGTTGTTGCTTTCCCAGTTTATATTGAAATCCACTGTGATAAGTAAATAACTATCCTTGGGTTGGGAGGCCACTGCATCCAGGACCTTGGGCCCACAGTCCCATGATTTTTTTGGGGGGGCAGGTAGGCTGATGCAATGGTCAGTGTCTTACCCAGCTGTCAGACTTGTATTTTTATGACAAGGAGCTTGTGGTCTGCGGCCATCCTGGAGATAGGGAGGACATAGCCGTGGAGGGAGTCTTGTGTAGATAAGACAGCCCCCACCCTTCATGCCATGTCTGTCACTCCTGAATACCTGGTATCCAGGTAGCGTTATTTCACTGTTTTTTTTATATTGCCTGTCAACCAAGTCTCAGGCACGCTATGTCCGGTTTATGCTGGGCCATCCAGGCCTGTAATTATGTAAACTTTGCTGTTAGGCTGCAAATATTCATTGCAGCTATTGTCAGGCCCTTTGTCTTGATACCCACCGATCCAGGTGGCAGCGAAGGGCCAGGATTTGGGTGCGCATTCCCAGATAACAAGAAGAGCATTAGGATAAGTTTCCTCACTGTGATGCAGAGGGTTATAGAGATTCATGACTTGTGTTTCCTTATTTTACCTTGGAGAGGCTTCTCCACTTTGACGGGTGTGTGTGTGAGAGGTGGTAGCTTGGCGGAGCCATGGTGTGTGTCAGATGCATTCTCCCTTGTTATGGTCCCATTGTAGTAGGACTGCTGGTATGCCCCTTCTGTGGAGGTTGCTCTTGGTACTGTTAGCCAGCAGTCCATCCCGAAGCAGTGTTCTGGGCAGACTGAAGAGGGACATGTGACCTGAAGGGTGCCTGGGCCCACTGACCCAAATGTGATAGCAATGAGTAGGAGAGTAGTGCAGCTCATGTTATTTGTTGTTGTCAAGAGTTAGGTTTGGAATTAGGCAGATTGGAAGGCTAATATGTATGGCAGAAATACCACCCAATACTATGATTAGAACTTAGTTCAGGGGCACGGGATGCAACACAGTAAATGAGACTTAAAGAGTTAAGATTAACACAGACAACTGTTGGGCCCAATAATTGCATTCTGTATCTTTAAGTGGAGTTGAAATATTAGAGAGAGGGGAGGATAAAGATTGCCTAGGGTGGGGCTGCTGGGGAGGGAGAGTATTTATTAAAGGCTGCAGGGGGTGGGGGTGGGTGGGTGAAAAATTGAAGCAGGTAGGAGAGAAAGTGAAACAAAAATGTGGTTATTTGCGGGGCATAGCTACAACTGTGACACAAATAAAACCTGGTCTACACAGAGAAGTGTTCACAAAACGCTGTATCACTTTAAGCTTAGTCTCTGATCCAGGGTAAAATACCACTGGACCTTAAAACAAAGAAGCTGTAATACTTTAAAACCTGAAAACCTGCACTCTAAAGGACCCTGCACTTCAAACAACCCATGAGTGCAAAATTGCTGTAAACAGGCTTAGATTCACATTTAAGTTAGCATTCACAGGACAATTTGGAGAAACTTAACCAGTACCAGAATCAGTAAATAAAATTAGCTTAAAGTTCAAAAGGAATAGGAGTAGCAAAGAATTCAAAAAGTGGAGCAGCCAATCAGCAGGCAGAGCTGATGGTTCCGGCCAGTCAGCGTGGAGACGCCAGAAGTTTCAGCAGTGTACCTTCAGTCTGGTGGTCTGCGGGCAGTACAGCGTGGAGGCAGCCAGTGGTCAGAGGGGACCCACCAGGCTGCTTGCAGCAGCAGAGGCAGCCTTGTCAGGGTTGAAGCTTCGGTGTGGTGGTCTGTGGGCAGTACAGCAAGGAGGCAGCCGGCGGTCAGATTGGACCCACTGGGCTGCTTGCAGCAGTGTCGGCACCCTTCAAGGGGTGCAGACGGGAGGGGACGGAGTGACAACTGTCCCAGGCCCAGTGGCTCAGGGGTCCCCAAAGGGGGGCCCATAGAGGGACCTGTAATAGGGGATGTGAGGCTAAGGGAGGCCCAATCCTAAAGATGTGTTCTGGACCCAGGAATTTCTATTGGCACCCCTGCACCCTTGTCAGGGGTGAACCCTTGACACTGTATGTACGGACCTCCAAGTGGAATTTAATCATTTACAAATTAATCTTTTTCATTCTAAACTGCTACTAAATGCTTAAAAGACAAAGAGTGATGTACTTCCAGTCCTCAAACATGGCAGTCTCATCCAAAGTGGACTACACCATTTGCACGCTTCTTGGTGATACACTTGAAATAGTGGCCAATTATAAATATCTGGGTGTATGGCTTCATCAATGCTTATCTTTCACTAACCATGTAGATAATATCTGCAAAAAAATAACGAGGTTGGGATTCTTCTGTAGAAATAAGAATTGTTTTCCACTTGACATTAGAAAGAGGCTGGTGCAAGCTACATTCCTTCCTCCCTTGAATTATGCAGACTTGGTTTACAATCACTGCCCTATTACGCTTCCAAGAAAACTTGATATTTTGTACTATACGGCCCTTCGATTTGTTATAAACTCCCTGCCTAGAACACATCACTGCTCCCTATATTATGCAACATGGTGGACATCAATGGCTACAAGGAAACTTAAAAATATATGTATATGGGCCAATAGACTTAACCGACAAACTGCTACAGTATATCACAGAGCTCTTTTCTTACCCTTATTGTAACTACTCGTTGAGAAGGCGTTCCTATGTGGTACTAAAAACTGCAAGGTTCTTTACACTTTATGAAAAGTTGGCCATCAGTAGTAGCATCATTAGGGCTGGAACAAATTCCAAAATACACACAAACTCCCCAACTTAGTAAGCCTAGAGGTCTTTAAATAACTTCTGGAAATGGAATGTCAAGTAAGTTGTTCCTGTAATTATAATAATGCATAAGCACTGATGTAACTGTTGATGAATGCATTACATATTATACCGAATTGTTCTTTTTTTCTATGTTATCTAGCTCTGGACATAACTTATATTCTTCTTATTATTGTTCTGTATATAATAATCAGGTAACAACTACTTTGTATATTTTGTTCTTCATATGTGGCACTGCATTTGTAGCTCTTTGCTTCAACTGTACTGTACTCTCCCAATTGTATGTATCTATGCTGTATGCTATCCTACCCAGGACCTCACTGAAAATTAGCTTGTGCAATGGAGTCTCTTTCTGATAAAATAAACTTGAACATCCTAGTATAAAGGGTCTCCTAAATCATGAATCCCAATTACACCTCCCCCACTCCTCATACTTTTCTATGCTCACTGTTCCATGGGTCAGGCCAGGCTTGGGTTCAAAGTCATTTGTTATCTCAGCACCATCCTTCTGAAACAAGCTCTCACAAGAGGCTCAGGGCTGTTCCTCCCTTGCCTCGTTTAGGTTAGCCCTAAAGTCCCTCTTGCTAAGGTTTACGCAGTGTCTTTACAACCACTGAAACAACTTCCCTCCCTGCTCACTTTGTTACCTATGGTTACCTGGTAATCCCTCCCTTTTTACTTCAAACCTGGTAGGCACTTTGTCAGATGTTCCGTGGTTTATAATTCCTAATTGTATCCATATCAGAAACCCTGTAACTTATTTATTTATTTAAAATTGGTAACTGGGAGAGGCACACTGGGCCGAGGCTCATTTCCAGGTGCAACCAAGGGGAAAGGGGAAGGGGAGAAGCATAATTACAAACAAAATACAGCCAGTCAGGTGATATGGTTACAATAACGGTGACATAAAGAGCATATGTTGAGTGCAGTACAAACAAAATGGAAAAACATTGTATATGGAGGAGACATGAATTAGCATACAAATCATCTGTGCAGACTGGGCAAATTCAAAGTACATAGTGCCAAAATGAACGGAGGCTGGGCTGGTGCTGAAAGTAGAAGCCAGACAGGTTGATAAACTTTAACAAGGGATCTGGAACTATGAGGTTAGGGGATGGAGAAGTAAGGGGTGGAAAAAAAAACATGCAAGGATAAAGAAGAGTTCTGGAAGAGGGTTGGCAGGAGCGGGGGGGGTGGAGTTTTAGCTGGTGTCTAATGGAGGGTGTGAGAAGAATAGAGGAGGCTAGCTAGTTCCAGAGGGAGGGGAGGGGAGGTGGTATGACAAAGCAGATTTCCTGGCTGAGGGTGGGGAAAGGAGAATGTGTGAGGGTATCCTGAAAGCAGGGACTAGGAAGAGGAGGGGATGGGGAGAGGAGATGGGCTAGGTATGAGAGGAGGGACCCTAACCAGTATTTAGAGATGAGGGAAGCACAGTGGGACTGGTGACATGAGGGGACAGGGAGAAGTAAAGGGAGCAGTGGCAAGTACAAGAGTGTGAGTTGGTAGCAAAGCAGCAGAAGGCATTGTAGAGGGTGTCCAGTCTGGCAAGGCAGGTGGAGGGAGCAGTGCCACAAACCACATCCGTATAGTCGAAAACCAAGGGAACCATTTTGTTGACCAGCTCCCAGTGGACCTGTGGAGAAAGGCAGTTCTTACTGTGGTACAAGGCACTGTCATAGCGGGTAGGATTTCAAGAATGTCAGACACAGGCAGACAAGATTTAGGTGCATAAAAAATGCTTGAGAGCGTTTGTCATTTTATTTTCTTAATAACAGACGAAATGAATAGAAAGTCAAAAGTAAACTGGTTAGTCAAAAACAAATCAAACAACTGTTTTACTCACAGTTTCTGCATCTCTGCCATTTAGGGTTACCACCTGTCCTGATTTTCGCAGGACAGTCCTGATTTGGACAGCTGTGTCCTGCAAAAAAAAACATGAAAAACACTACATGTCCTGATTTTATAGGAGAGAAAATATTTTCTGACTTTCCACTAAATGTTGCAGAAAACTACAATATCTTAATTAAAATGCCTTAAAATGACAAGAAACAATAGAAGCAACTAAGAAACTACAATACTCAGGCTTAATTCTGATTCTATAGAGAAAACAAGTCAGTTGCATTGGTCGAGGTTACATACTGTCCTTCGAAAAATCATGCTTCAGTGAGAAATGTCACACTGAGCTTTTCAAAAGGTGGTAACCCTACTGCCATTCTTTAAATTGAACCTTGTACAAGCACACACCATCAGGAGGTTTTACTTTCGCCTCAGTCAGCCTCCAACTGACCACCCTATCTGACTCAATGCCTCTAGTGGCAGGTTTTTATACAGTTTGGTGGAGTCACCTTACCTGGCCCTCAACTAACAATACAGAAAAGAAACTCTCTGGGTTACTCTAGCTTCATTTTGTGACCCACCATACATTTATCTTTTGACATCCCACATCCTTCTAAACCTTTTATTTCTTATAAGTTAACATAAGGCTGCTAAAGCCTAAAATAGAGTTAATTACATAGCAACCAAAAAAGAACCCTCCTTAGTTACTCTCTTAAGAAAATTCCACATGCATTCCAACAGTCAGGTAAGACACTAAGCCTTTGGTTTCTTTCCTGTGTTAGTTACAGTCTACCAGTAAAACCTACACAGAATGACCCTTGAAACAAAAGGTACTAACCTCTTACTTGTTTTAATAGGAAAGGCTAGGCTGCTTATGTCTATCCCTGCAGCTTTCAGCCCTTTATCTTTCTTTGTATAAAACAGCTCTTTATGTTTGTTTGCAATAAACAGCCCTCCAAACACTTCTTACAGGGCTTACTGCAAAGGGAAGGGCACCTTAGAGACTTTTAGTATCTCTACTTATATTTTATAACCTCAAAACATGTTTTCTTCATTTAGAAACCATACAGCCCAAAGGCCCTATCTCAAATAGCTAGCCCTATTATTTTCTTCTGTGCTGCTATATAGAAAAGCTGCAGGGCACAACTACTGTATTCTCAAGTGTACTGTAGCTTTATCTTGACCAAAGGCTGAAATATCGGCCCATCGGCTTCACGTTTCATTTTGGCCCATTTATATTTAGGGCTTTTATTAGCCCAATACTTTTTCCTTAGATCAACAAAACACTTTATTTTGAAAGGGGACCCCTGCTTTAGGGCTTTCTTCCTCTAGAGCCCTTTCTTTCATATTTTTTAAAGGGCTAAAGGGGGCCCTTTATTTTACCAATGTGCTCAGTTCCACTATCCTCTCCCTGTTTGGGAGCCAGAGCCACAATGTGCGCACACACCTCCTGGTTGGGGGCACGTTGCAATTCTGAACCACCAGTGCACATTTAAAGTACTTCTTTATCCTGCATCGGAGCACCTTTGTTCAGGCTTCCAAGTCTTCAGTACCATGGCGGGGGTTGGAAATGTGCAAGGTAGGACTTCGTCTTCTTACTAGGTTCAATCTCATGACAGGGGACACCCTGTCACAGACACCGAATTTGGGCTCGGGTTTGGCATGGATGGCATCCATCCTTTTTATCCCATTTATTATCCCATTTTTGTATAAGCAGTATCTCCAGTGTATGGTGCTTGTTGGAATTTGTGTTGGTACAGTGTTCCATTATCTGATGGTTATCTCATGTTTGTATACTCATTGGCCCCAGATATTCAAAACAGTTGCGCATGAGGCCAACTAGATTCTGCTCCGACACAAGTGCAGACTTGCGTAAACAGCCGCATATTCAGTGGGAGCCAATGTGCAGCACAAATCGCATTGCACCAATGCACAACTATAATGAAAGCAGGCGCAAGTGCAGGGGGTGTTCCCATGAATATCCAGCACAGTGGGATATTCAACCATGAAACCATGGCGCAAGTGCGGAGCAAATCAAGGATGCGCCGAGCAGACTTGTTCCTATAACTACAGGGTGCAAGCACACAGGCAGCACTTGTGCCAGGTGAGAGGGAGTGAGAGTGAGAGAGAGAGAGAGAGAGAGAGAGAGAAAGAAAGAAAGAAAAAAGGAAAGAAAGAAAAACTGACAGAGAGAGAGAGATGGACAAACAGACCAAGGCAGACACGGAGGGAGAGGAACAGAGGTGGCATTGGAGAGAGAGACAGAGGCAGAGAGAATGAAAGAGACAGACAGACACACACACTGACAGGCAGTGCTCCAGGGTGGCACACAGCCAGCAGCAGCCAACCGCACAGGGGGATATTGGACAGCAAGGGCCATGGATAGTGCACCTTTCATAATGGAGGCTGTAATGAGGGGTGTGAGGGGGCAGGAGGAACAGGGACATGGCCGTGGAAGGGCCCGTTGGTGGTATGCCCGACACAGGTGGTACCGCGCCTGCATCACCTTCAAGTAGTACAGTGACATGGAGATTGTGGGCTGGTACTGCCTGAACAGGGCCATTCTGAGGCAGCTCTGTGAGCTGTGCGGTGAGGAGATGCAGGCACCCACCAGATGGAGTCACGCCATGTCCGTGGAGACGAAGGTGACAGCTGTCATGTGCCTGCTTGCCATGGGCACCTTCCAGAGACCAACAGGAGACACCACAGGCATAACCGAGTCGGCCATGTCCCGCCTCTTCACACAGTTCCTCAATGCTCTGCTGCCACGTGCGTCGGAATACATCTGTTTCCCCAGCACACAGGCAGAGCGTACAGCAACCATGCAGGACTTCCACAGGGTAGCACGTATGCCTGGCGTGATTGGGGCCATTGACTGCACCCATGTGGGCATCCGCATGCCACCTGGCCCTGAGGGTGTGGTGTACATAATCAGGAAGGGGAACCCGAGTGTCAACTGCTAGGAGGGTGCAATGCCACGGGGCGCATAACCAATGTCTGCTCCACACACCCTGGGAGTGCACATGATGTGTTCATCTTGCACAGCTCTGTGCTGTGCCACAGGTTCAAATGCAAGGACATCCCCATGGGCCACCTAGTGGGTGAGTATGGCATGAGAAAGGGGCGATGGGCAGCCCATACCTTAGGATGGGGGAGGGCAGGGTGTGCATGGTGGCATGGGCACCACGGACAGGCAAGGGGCACAGCAGAGTAGAGCAGAGGGCTAAGCATGTCATTATCCACACAGGGGACAGCGTCTATCCACTGTGGCCCTGGCTGCTGACCCCCTACCGGTACCCGGCGTCCCCAGCAGAAGAACATTACAACGAGGCACATGCCAGCACATGCAACATCATTGAGCGAATCTTTGGCATGCTGAAAGCACGGTTCCTTTGCCTAGACAGGTCAGGTGGTACCCTACAGTACAGCCCCTTGAAAGCCTCTGGCCTATTCCTGGCCTGCTGCATACTGTACAACATGGCCATTGACTGTGGGATAGCTGTCGAGGCTGATGAGGGTGACAGTAGTGGGGACAATGGAGGCAATGGGCCGGAGGGAGGTGGACAGCCACCCCCTGGGCAGAGGGATCCCCGGCTGCAACAGCAGGTGAGATGACACCAGGACACCATTGCACAGGAGCACTATTTATTTATTTGTATTTCGGATGACACCTTTGAACTGAGGGCTCTTTTACAAAGGTTCCACATCAAGGCAATGAGGACAATAAGGTACAAAACATAACATGATCATTACAATGGAACTTACAAAAAAAAAAAATGGTGCAGACAGGTAGGTGGTGCGATACACATGCATGGGCCGCACAAACAGGTACGGCACACATGCAGGGGTGTGCACAGCATTGGGCATGCACACACAGAGGCATGAAGCAGGGGTAAGGGAGACAGGGGCACACACCCATACACAACCACACACAGCACCTCTCACAGCCCCCACACACACACACACACACACACACAGGCATGGGTATGTGGCATGGATCAGATGCATCACACCAGTGCACAGGTGCAACTGGTGCAAGACTGCCATCATCATGATGCCCATGCCACATGGCCCAGCAGCTGGGCAAGCATGCACACAGGCAGCATGTGGCGTGACACACAGGTGCCACACCAGTGGTAGGCACACACACTGCCCATGTGTGCACTGGGCAGCAGCTGCAGACTGCAGGAAGGGTGGCCCACACATCAGGTCTGCTGCACAGAACCATGGCCACCATGGCCACAGGGGCGGCCGCGCTTGGGCCATTCGGCAGCCACAGCCTGCGCATCAGCCATGGGGTGTGTGTGCAACTGCTCCCCAGGGGTGGAACTGCGGGACCATGACCGTGTCCGCGTGGGGGTGTCAAGGTGACCAAACAGTCCAGCCCCAGGTGTGCCTTGGATGCCGACATCAGAGCCCGGTGTCGACTGTGTTGGGGGTCACTTGATGCTTTGTACGCAGAGGGAGGGACAGCTCACTGTGGGGGGTCATCTGTGGCCGGCCATGCCCTGTGGCAGCCAGCAGTGCAAAGCCATCCAAGATCACAGTGGCAATGTGATCCAGAGATGCAGTTGTGGCCTCCTGCATGTGCTGCATCCCCACCAGGATCTGTGCAGTGCCCCTCTGCTGCTGCTGGGCTAACTGGCGAACCTCTGCGTGCAGTGTGCGCACTCCAGTGGCAAGCAGCACCTGTTGCTGGATTGACGCCCGCAGCAAACAGGTGTGCTCAGCCAGTGGGTCGAAGTCCTGGGGCTCCCGGGCTGGAGGCCAATCCTCATGTGGTGGCCGGCCATGCTGCACAGCCCCCCTCTCTGGTGGATGCTGCAGAGTGGGGTCTGCAGGGGGATTGGGTACGGCAGGTGCACCAGCGGTGGACCTTGTGTTTGGCTGCCCAGTGGCACCCGCAGCCTGCTGCTGTTGCCTGTCCGTCCACTGCATTCCACCCAGCGCCTGCACGGCTGCACCACCACCACCACCGCAGGACACAGCCAGGGCAGTGCACACCGCTGCACCCGCAGTAGTGTCGGGAAGCTGTTCCGCCGCTGGCAGAGCACTGGGCATGCTGCCTGCGTCAGTGGCCAGCAGGGGAATCTCCCCCACAACGGTGGCCATGCTGCCCAGGATGAGCATCACATCATCATCGGTGTCAGACCCCACCCCGATCTGTGTCTCTGGGCAGAGGACACCAGTGCTGGCATCCTGCAGGAACACATCCAGGGCCTCGTCTGACTCCAGGTCCAGGACATCCACCTGCACAGTGATGGTTAGCTGCAGTCTGTCTGGCCCCCGGATGCCCATGGAGGTGGAAGACTGGTCCTCTGGGGCTGGTCCAGTGGCCATGGCTGCTGCTGCCGCCCCTACAACCACCCCATCATCTGCACAGAGGTGCACTGGTGCTGCAAGAGAAAGGGAGGCGTGTTAGTAATGCATTGCCCACATTGCCCCCCCACACTGCCACTGCATGTGTCCTGCAGCATGGCATGCATGTGGGTATGCACACATGCACATGCCATACATGCCGGCTGCATGCACACCAGCATGGCCTGTACGCACCTCCATGCCCCCAGCTGTGCGTGGCTGACATACTTACCATGCAGTGATGGGCTGCCACCTGTCTGGAATCCGCCACCAGGCACACCCTCCACCATGCTGTGGTGCCCAGTGTCTGCCACCAACTCCTCCTGTGCCGTGAGCGGTGGTGCATCTGCAGGCCCCCCTCCAGTGGCATTCTGGGACACACAGATGGCCACCACCTTCTCCTTGATGCACCTGTTGTCCGTGCCCACTTTCTTACTGCACTCCTGTGCTGACTGCTGGTGGCTGCCCTACTGGTTGACGCATGCCACCACCTCCTCCCAGGCCCCAGCCCTGGCCTGTGGTGTGCCCATGGAACCACTCAACAGGGGCTTCCTGTCAAGGAAGCCATCGAACAGAGCCTCTGTCTCTGCCTTTGTGAAATTCGGCCTGGCTTGCGAGCAGGTTCACGCTCCTCACATTCCGTCATGTCACTTCCTGTGGACATGGACAGCACAGTGTGTCAGTGGCAGCATCACCCTGTTCCATCCCACCCTGCTGTGCTTGCTGCTCACAGTGGGCTGCAGCAGCATGGGCAACTTACCCCGAAAGGATGCAATACCGGTCCATGGCCTGTGCTGTTCCGTGGCGCTTATATAGTGCAACGCATGCAAATGAGCTTTGGCACAACGGTAATGACATGCTAATGCCCCCAGTGCACCATGCATTGGCTGATGAGCTCATTTGCATGTGGCATCTGAATATCGCGATTTTGCTCCTTGAGCAATGAGATAGCTCCAGTGCAAGTTGCGGCGCAATGTGCAAGCATGCGTGGTACGCAAGCCCGCAGTGCGCATGCGCCGAATGGTATCATGGTGTCAATCATGCACAGTACACCTACTGCATGATGGGGGGCATGGCACATGATGCACCAGGCCTGCTATCGTGCACATGTGCACTGCACAGAGGTGGGTGACCCTTGACCCCTGCTGTGACCCCTGACCCCTGGGTCACCCCTCACCCAGTGATCCTGCCTAGCCACGCCCATGCTGCACATCTCCGAGACTGTGCAATGGGTGGGCACAGCGCATGTTCCCTCACTTCACGCATCTGGCACATGTCGTGGCCACGTGTGCTTACTGCCACCATTTTGCTCACTGGCTTCATCTTGCAGCATGGTGCAGCGAAGGTCACCTAGAGCAAAGAACTGGACACAGGTCAAACTTGTCAACCTGGAGTACTGCCTGCAGTTCTGGAGACCCAGTCTCCGCAAAGACATAGACAGGATGGAAGCTGTCCAGAGGAGGGCAACTAAAATGGTGCAGGGTCTGCACTGGAAGACATATGAAGAGAGACTTAAGGAGCTTAATATGTATAGCCTTGAGGAAAGGAGGGAGAGGGGGGACATGATAGAAACTTTCAAGTACCTCAAGGGAATCAACAAAGTCCAAGAGGGTAGCATCTTTCAAAAAAGAGTGTGCAAGAACAAGGGGCACAATTTGAGATGGGGGCTCAGAGGTAATGTGGAAGTATTTTTCACAGAGAGGGTTGTGGATGCATGGAGCGGCCTTCTGGAGGAGGTTGTGGAGTCAAAAACAGTGGTGGAATTCAAGCATGCATGGGACAGTCATAAGGCAATTCTAGGGGGTGGGGGTAGGAAGAAGTAGGCTGCTGGTTAACTAGGATCTTCAGCTTATCCATTAGGTAGGGAAATGGGCAGACTGGGTGGGCCAAGCGGTCCTTATCTGCTGTCAAATTCTATGTTTCTATGGTTGCCTGTGTCCAGCCCACGCAACCCAACTGTTTGGTCTGGTGCCCCTGCAGTAGCCCAGGGTCGCGGTGTGGCAGGGGATTGCTGCCACACTGCAGCAGCAGACCAGGGTAGCCAGAAAGGGGGAGCAGTGCAGCCTCAGATATGGTGACCTTGTGAGGAGGGATCTAGAGCACCTGAGGAGTCTGGAGGCATGTGTCAGCCGTGGGGCTGTGCCACAGCCAGGTGAGTAGGCCCATATTGCACATGTGCCCTGGTGCTGTACTGTGTGTTGGCTAGGCTGCTTGGCATGCCCTGCAGAGAGGTGCACTGCCATCATGTGCATTGTGGGGTGGCATTGCCAGCCGCTGCTTGTGTTGTGATCCAGCTGTGTGGGACGTGTCAGGCAGGGGCTCACCCTGTGCACAGGGGTGGGGGTGGTGGACAGCTGCTGTGGATGTTTACCAATGTGTACCTGTCCCTGTTTCATTCCCAGGGCCTGAGAATCACCAGAGGGTGGCGGCAGCAGCAGCAGCAGCAGCAGGTCAGCAGGCCTCAGTGGGCCACGGAGGCAGCCCAGGAGCGGCTCTGGCACCAGTGGGGCCACGGAGGGCAGGTAGGCACTCTCATGGTCCTTTTTTACATTACATGGGGGGTGGTGGGGGCGTGGGTGTGGGCATGGCCGCCTGTGCCATGGCAGCTGTGTATGTCACACTGTGTGTGGTGCTTGCCACTGTGGCGCATCCATTGGACACATGTGCCGGCTGTTGGTGGGGTGGGAGTGCACCCGGCTGCCACTGTCGTTGCTGTGGTACTGCCGGTGCACTGTGCCATGTGACTGTCATTGCACAGTCGCGTGTCCATTGTGCGGTGGGGACCATCTCTGTGCACTGTCATGGTGTGCCGTGTTGCTGGCAGGCATTGGCCTACCCCCCCTGTGGATGGCCAGTACAGACCCTCCGGGGGTGTGTGTTCCTGCTGCCCATTGTGTGCTGTGGGTGGGCACGGTTCCTTGGAACATTGCACTGATCACCTGTCCTGTCCCTTGTCATAGGTGTCCAGCATCACAGACGAAGGCCCGTGGCCTGCTCTGGTCTGGGTGTGGGGGGCAAGGCTTGCAGCCTGTGGGGGGGGCTCCCTTGGTGGCCCTCCATTGGCCATTGACACCTCCTGTTGCCTACTATCTGTGCCACTGTTGTGTTCTGGGGGGGTCTGGGTGCCTGTGTGCACCCTGCTGTGCCCTGCTGGTGGTGGCCTCCTGTGGCCTGTCACTGTGCTTCCCTGGCTCTGTCCCTGGGTCTCTTCTCTGTGCCATGTACCCCTCTGTTGCTTTGCTTCCACAGTTGCTAGAGCTTCTCTTTCTGCACCATGGCACAACTCTGGTTGCACAATAGGGCAAGCCTGGTTGTGCCATGGCGCAACTGTGCCATATTCAGCCGGGTTGCACTGGTGCAACCTCTGAATATGGCTCCTTTTGTGCCACGGCACATCGGATTTGCACTGTGCCGGACTTGTGCCGGCCTTTGGCGCATTTCTGGATATCTGGGCCATTGTGTATCAATCTTCCTGTACTCTTGTGTTATGCAATATTCCTTCCTCTTTTTTGTTGAGCACTGATGCTACATAGCTAGCATATATTCCCTCATTTTATTTTTATTTGTTTTATTCATTTGTAACTAGGGCCCACGAGGCACAAGTGCCTGTGTAGCAACCGAATGGTTGTTACAAAAGGAGCAGGAAGGACAGCAGGGAGGGAAAGGGTTAACCCCACCACCCCACATACAGTCAGCCAGCCTTGCTGTCCAAGCTGGCTGGCTGACCATTTCCTATCCTGGTCCCCCTTCCCCCTTCCCTCCTGCACTTTTCCCAGGCTTCGGCCTTTGTTCTGGCCAGGCCAGAGCTCCAGCCAATACCTAAAGGTGCCATAACTCAGCCCAAGGGGCTGATCTAGATCCCAGGGACCCAATCACTTGGACAGAAGCCAAGTCCACCCCCAGGCTAGAAAAGGGTCTCCCCTGCTAGCCAGAGGGCAGTTCTGGACTGGGTGACTGACAGAGTGGAGAGCACAGGAGAATGGATGCCTAGAGGCTTACCTGAAGCTCGGGTCCGTAGCTCCTGGGTGGCTGCTCCTCTGTAGTCAGTGGTCCTCCTGGGTCTTTAGCGGCAGGCAGTAGGCATCTGCTCCCTCCTCAGTGGGTCCAGCAGCTCTCCAGATGTCCAGCAGCATCCCCTAGGGTAAGCTCCCTTAAGTTCTTTTCCCTGGGTCAGTGGGTTCCCCTTGTGCCTGGTGGGGCTGGTAGAGCCCCATTGTGGGGCAGCCTGGGCCTCACCCTAATTAAGCAGCCAGTGCAGTAATTCCAGTCTCCTGTGGCTGCAAGCCTTGGGGTCGGGGTGGGGAACGAGTCTTGCGTGGCTTCCCCATCTTGGCTGGCCTCAGCGCCCGTTGCAGCTCTCCCTATCATCCCGTTTGGGTAGCCTTCCCCTCTTGGGCACTCCTGCAGTGCTGGGTTGGTTGGGCCTGCTCGTCTCCCTGGGCTATCTGTGTCCCCTGCCTGGCCGAGGTGTCCCATCTCAGAGAGAGAGAGAGCAGACCTGCTGTAGTCAGCCACCAGGCCTTAGAGGACTTCCCAGGACACTTGACTGCTTCCCTCTCATTTGCTTCCTCCCACCAGCCCCCGGTTGGGAGCCATCTCCCGGAGTGCACCCTGGTTGTGGCAGGGCCTGTTCCGGTGATCACTGGTGGTCCACAGCATTGCTGCTGCCGTTTGCCCCATCACCTCCCGGCACTTACAGTGCCAACATCCCCATGGGGTCCTGCAGAGTTCCAAAGGCAATATGCACCACATCATTGAGGGGAGGGGAGACATTTGAGCAATGGGACCACCATGTGCAGCAGCAAAGAGAGTCCAGGCACAACTCTGTGTCCCCTCCCCAGGGGTTCCACCTCACGGATGCACACCAAGGGAACAGAGTGCCGGGGAAAGCATGGCTCCCCAGCTACCCCGCCGACACCACCACTGATCGTCTCTGCCTCCGAGGACCCTGGCCAGGAAGTGAGTGGACTGTAAGCCCAACAATTACTTAATTTAGCGCTGGAGATGTGGGAGGGAGGGCCATGCCAAGAGATAAGTTGGCAGCTAGCCCAAAAGTATTGTAGTGAGCTCGGGGGGAAGGGGGACTGAGTGAATGGACAACAAGCCCAAAATAATCATTTGGAGTGCCAGAGGCTCTGTAGCGGAGGGGCAGGAGGAAACAGGAGAGCAAGAAAGGTAAAGGTAAATGGACAAGGCACACAGTAGAGGCACAGGGGCACTGTGGAACATGAGCCCCAGAGGTAGCTAGAACGAGGGGAGGAGTGTATTCCTTGTGTGAGACACACCTTAAAATGAAGCTTGTGTGGAGGGGCATCCTGGGAGCCCAGGGAGGTTGAGTGGCTTGCTCAGAGTGACACAGTGCACAGGTTGGGTTGTGGGATTGGAACCCAGATCCCTGGGTCAGTGGCTCAGAGCCTGGAACCACTGTGCCACCCTGCCTCCTGGACTGCAGTGGAAATATGACTGGGGGCAGTACAGCCAAGCTGAGGCTGCAGGGGTAGGGATGGGAGCAAAAAGGGGAGGGGTGTCTATTGATGTGCATAAAAAGCAGGGCTGGGTCCAAGTCTGTACCCATAGGACTGCTTGCTGGTAGCTGCTTGGGTCTGCAGATCGAGAGCACGGCCAAGCTGGTGCTGTGCTGCCTGCCACCCCAACCCTGGCCAGAAGGTAAACCCAGTCCCCTGGTACCAAAAAGTAATTTTTGTGTATTTTGCTGTGTGTGATGTTTGCCCAGGTTGCACCCGGGGACATTAAGTGACCCCACTTGACTGAACTGAGTGCATCAGGGTCTGAACAAGAGTTACAGCAGGGTCTGAACTTGTCTGCCCTGCATCTCCAGTAGTTGGTGCCAAAACTGTCCCTGAAGGGGCTCAAACTGTCTGCCCCCTCATCAACCACATCGAGCCATATCAGTTCTCTTTCTCCACCCCCAGTCTGAGCTGTTGTAGTGGGGAAGTGGACGGGCTGCCCAGTAGTGGTAGTCCCATCACCCAGCTAACTGCCCTAAGAAGACTGCAACTGCCTGCACCCCTGAGGTCAGGGGTCACCCGCCTTTCGCCCAAGCATCCAGTGTCTTCCACCCAGCCTGCAAGTGACCCCCAAAGACGATGAAGGCCTGCACTAGCTAGCATAGCGGTAGTCAGTACCCCACCAGTCTAGTCAGCTTAGGAGCCGCCCTGGCTCACAGTAGTAAGGTGCCCTCTGAAGTACACGAGTAGGAAATTGCCCCGTTTTTGTTTTGCTGTCTCGAGGTGGCCGTAGCTCCCTTCCCCAGCTGGGTGGCACCACGTCAAGAGCCTGCCAGAGGACCCACCATTGGAAGACATCGCTTCGACCATCCTCCGTCCTCTCTTTGCCTTCATCTCCAGATCCGGACAAGCCTGCATCCTCTTCATCTTCTTCATCTTCATCCCCAGCTTTTTTTCTTCAGCCCTCCTGCCGGCCAACGAGACCGATCAGTCACTCAGGTACTGTACCCCATTCTTCAAAGCTAGCTAGCCACCACCTGCGCTGCACCAAAAAGACTGTCCCTCCTACGGGACTGTCAGACTGTAATTGGGATGCCCTTTCTAAAGTATCCTTGGCCAAGGTGGTTAGGTCTTGATAAAGTATTATTAGTGACGTCTGCAGACGTGGGGCACTAGGTGACCCTGTTAGAGGTACTTCACACATTGGTTACAAATGTATGATTGTTTATTTTTATAGCTTCTGTTGTTAGACCTGTATCATTGTCTCTTACTGCTGAACACTGTTTTGTGCATGACAGTCACCTAACCCATTACTAACCAGTGTCTGCTCATAACAAAAGCTATCTGTTTGCATCTGGAACCACTGTGCCTGCCTCTCCTTATCCAGAAGAGATGAACCACCCACCTGAGTTCGGTCACCACACCTGTTTTCAGAGGTGACCCAGGAACACTGGGGGGTGGACTAGCTCAGAGTTGCACAGTATGCAACTGGTGGTTGTGGGAATGAAATCCAGATCTGCTGGATGTATCAAACTCATTCACAACTCATTAACCTCTAGGCTGTACTGCCAGTTTTTTTTTTTAAAACATGAGCTCCTTCCCTAGAGAAATATGCCTAGGGGGTCATGGAGTTTTGGTGCCAGTAACACTTAGGTACTTAATTTGAAAGTGAACACAGACTGACTCATGTCAGTTACTTGTTTTATTTCTTAGTTTTCCTTGCCAAAGATTAAACCAAAAAAGAGCAATTTGTTAAATAATAATTTATTTCAGAAAGGTTGCACTCTTCCCTTTCTGTCTAAAGAAAGCAACTTACATGAGCCAGTGCTCATTTTCAAAACGAGTACATGCCTATCACTGGCACCAAACTCTGTGACCCCTGGGCATATTTTTGTATTAAACAGACTTCAGTGTTTTTTGAAATGGGGAAGTACAGTAGTGCTAGTCCTCATTTGAATGACTTTCATGCCACTCTATATGCCCCTGTCTGGAGCTACTATGATAATTGTTGCAGGGTCCTTCCCGTGTTTTAGGAGTACTTTCTGAATGTGTGGAAATGGAGGGAAGGCATACAGGTACTTCTTTGTCCAGTCCAGTCCACTACCAGGGCATCCTCTGGGACTGTTCCTCTCACTGGTGGTCTGCAACAAAACTGTGAGAGCTGTCGAGCTGATAGTATTCCAAGATGCAAACAAGTCTATATTGGGAGTGCTCCACCTTCTGAACACTGTTTAGTTGGTCTGCAATTCTAGCAGAACAGTGTATATACTTTTTTTATTAAATGTTTTTGCTTTCCATAAATAAACCGAATTGATATAACTCGTAAACAGCTGCTGCATTCAGTTTTTTTATGTTTCTCTGTTCATATCCTTTTCAGTACAGTATCAAGTTGCCTCGGCAGGGATGGGAGGGAAGCTGAGGGACATGTCTAGGTGTTCTAGCAGAACAACCAGACATCTCTCTCAAAATGGATATATCCCTGTGAGGCATCCATTACTGTCTGCAGCTGTTCTGTGATAGAAAGAGAGCTAGGAGAGTTTTTTGATGGGGTAATCAACACTTTCTTCTTGAAACTGGGCCTAAAATGCACCATTGCACAGCTTACTTTTTCAAAATTTCCTTTGGGGGGGGCATGCCCCCCAGACCCTCCTACAGAGGTTTTGTTTCCCAGGCCAAGTGTGCCCACCCTTCTGTAAATTCCTGGATCCGCTACTGCCTCATCAGGTATTGTTGCTTGCATGTACATTTCTGCAGCATGACACGTTATACTGGTGATACAAAGCCTCATTATTACATTGCCCTTCCATGCTTTTTATACTGTAGTTGAACTTGAGCAACTGTCTTTTATTAAAAAAAAGTATTCCTTGTTTGTTCATTGTTTAATAGTGGGAGAATTCAAAAATGCATGGGACAGACATATGGCAATTCTAGTGGGGGGCAGGAGGAAGTAAGCTATTGATTAACTAGAATCTGCAGCTTATCAATCAGATAGGGAAAATGGCAGACTAGGTGGGCCAAGCGGTCCTTATCCGCCGTTAAATTATGTGTTTCTATGTTCCTAAGTTAACACCTTGGGTCATACCTATAATTGGTATGAAGGTGTCTAGTATACTTAACTGGTCAGTAAAAGCTAAGAAATAAAACTGCACAAAGTGGATGCATTGTGCAATATTTGTTTTAAATTAAAAAAAGTTTAACCAGAAAAAAACTTAATGAGATGGCAACATATTGTTCCATGTTTGTCCTGGGCAAATATTTCCAAAAGTCTTAGGTGAAGTATTGAAGTAAAGTACACCTAACTAACAATCCCACTGTGTTACCATTGTGTTCCCTCTCCCTGGTGTACTTGAATAATACTGTATAGTATACCTTGCAACCACTAGATGGAGCCAACTAATAATGTAATATGGTTATCTGAGAAAACAATAAGCATTTGTTAATGATTCAGGACCGAGCAAATAGACATTTGCACTGGAGTTGGTGTATGTTTTCCTTAGACTGCCAACAGAATTAAAATAATTAGAATGTATAGGAATTTTGGACACAGACATCAGTCTGGTACAGCAAAGAGTAAGATAGTCAGAGCAAAGAGATACTTGGATCAATCCAGTTCAGTGTTTTGCAGCTCAGAACAAGCATTATGCTGTCCATATACTCAGGACAAGTAATATGTTTCCTCCATAATACCACTAAATGTCCTCCTGCTTTCCTTTCATATCTGATCTGTGAGGCTATCTATCCTACATTTTTTTTACTTCAATATCGTCCCTTTTCACCATTGCCCCAGCCTCTTCCCTGAAGGATGGTGCGGGAAAGAGAGAGGTACTGGATGAATCCTTGTAGTTTTCCCTCTAGAATGCAACTTTGTGGTCCTCTTTTAGTCTGTTGTTTTTGCTACAGCATCTGCCCTTTTCTGTTCCCCGCAGCCTCTTAACCTGAAGAATGGTGCCAGAGAGAGAGAGTGGTGACTTCCAGCAGTACTGGGTGGATCATTGTAGTTTTCCCTCCTGCCAGTGGCGGAGCCAGGTTTGGGAGCATTTGGGAGCCGGGGTAGGGAGGGCATTCAGTCAATCATGGGCACCACAATGGGCACTGAACAGTGAATAAAGATGCTGGTGGGGCACCACTACTCACATATGAGAAGCCAGTAGGGCCGACCGCACTCCCAGCCCCAGCTCTGCCACTGCCTCCAGCTTGTAAACTTGTGGTCATTTTTGGTGGTCATTTAAAAAGTTTTAGTGGCTTGGCATATGACATGATGTACTACATCTCAGCTGAACCCATTTAAGTAATTTCAGTTCTAAACCTGGCTAATCCCTGCAGCCAATCTAAATAATGTTCCATTGGCGACAATCTCATGGTGTCGAGAATATTCAGGCACCAAGGGTTGAATAAGAAGCAACAGCAGCAGCCAGGGCTGGCAGTATAGCCTAGAGGTTAGAGTAACGAGCTGTGAATGAGCTTGGTACATCCAGCAGACCAGGCCTTGGTTTGATTCTCACAACCTCCACTTGCATACTGTGTGACTCTGAGCAAGTCACTAAATTACCCAGTGCTCACAGATTGCCCCTGAAAACAGGCACATGGGCCTTACCCGGTTACCAAAGACAAAAAAAAAAAAGAATCATCAGTATTTATATAGTGCTTTTCATACACATTGTATTGCAAAGTACTTTACAAGCAATGCTAGACTGGTAGTGAAGTGACTGAATGGGTAGTAACAGCCATTTTGCACATCAGCACCCGCACACAGCCTTGGACAATTGCATGAACCAGTTTTATAGGAAGCGGAATGTTGGCCAAGATACTGGGGAAAGACTCTTCCTCTTGTGAGAAGTACCTTGGGTTCTTTTACTTCCACCTGGACAAGCACCAGGACAGCATCAGAGATGGGTAGAAGGGACCTCAGTTTAACATCTCATCTTAAGGAGGGCACACTCCTACAGTACAGTACCCACTTGGGTGCCAGCATTGATGACTGAGCCCAGTCCTGGTGTGGGACCAGAACTCTCAACCTTCTAGCCCAGAGGTGGATGGTGCTACCAAATGAGTCATGCTGAAAGGTTTTTTTTTATGTTTAAGAATTTTTTGAAGTACATTTAGTGGCAGTAGCCTCCATATTGGGCACTGGTACTCAGTATAGGACCTGGACTTAACTTAGAACACTTGACTCTTGTTAAGTGGAGGAAGTGTTGCCTAGTGGTTAGAGAACAAAGCTCTGAACTTTGAGACCTTCAGCAGCTATGAATCTCACCGCCACTTACTTACTATCTAACCCTGAGCAAGTCACTCCCTCCCTGAATTTAAAGGATCACTACAGTCAAAATTTGTTAAAGCATATGTTATGCAGTGTTTTGATTTGTGTGTGTGTTG
This sequence comes from Neoceratodus forsteri, assembly GCA_016271365.2. Taxonomy (NCBI): domain Eukaryota; kingdom Metazoa; phylum Chordata; order Ceratodontiformes; family Ceratodontidae; genus Neoceratodus; species Neoceratodus forsteri. The sequence goes on from CM057454.1 coordinate 1,060,267,876, forward strand.
TCCTAATGTGTCCTGCTGTTTGTTCGCTATTAGGAGTTTTTTTTCTAAATTTGCCTACCAGTATTATGGCCCCTGGGATCTCCATTTTAGCATTTTTTATTGCCCTTCTTTTTCGTACAATGCCTTCGGTCCCATGTAACAGTGATGCATCCGGGACCATAAATTTAACAAGTATTAGTTTAGAGTCAGTTTTATAGCAGTACAGCTGTGATTTTAAATAATTTTCGTATCTAGGGAGCACTAATAAAGGCTACATTTACAGTTTTGCAAACACCTGAGGGATAATTGAGTGGACTATTCTGTAAGGAAGCAGCTAGAGTCTTAACTAATTATAACATTAATGACTCAGGGTGATTTGTGTGCTTTTTATGGCTGTGTGTAGTTTGAGGAAATGAAAAGCTTTTAACACAAAACACTTACTCCAGTTGGCTAGACTTAGATACATACCCAGAAAACAAAAACATCAAATTAGAAGAGTTATTTAGTTGAGGCGAGGACATTAGGCTCCTAACAGCAGATTGCTGCTGCAGCAGCTTTCACTAAGTGAATCAGTGTCCTGCATCACTCTCATATGGGACAGGAGGCATTGTAGGAAAAAGAAGAGCATAAGAAATGTTTACAGAGTGATCCCCAAGGGCCATAAAACTATAGTGGTAGGCACATTTATAAAAAAGCTCCTAAGAGCAAACAAAGAGAACACACTAGTACTACACACACACAAATCAAAACTCTCAGCACAACATATGTTTTTGAAAATGTTGACTGTAGTATTCCTTTAACGCTCTCTCTCCGTTTCTTACTGTCTCTGTTTTCTCGCTTTATTCACTCACTCACTCACTCACTCTCATGCATTTTTATACAATTAGCTTTTTGAACTTGTATGATAAAAATAATATGAACTTATGAAATGCCAACAGAAACAGGCCTCATGGTCTATCAAGTCTGCCGAATTGTGCAGCTAGCCCCTCAGTTTGCAGGTGTCCCACCTCCCTCCCTCCTTACAACAACCCACCCACTCCGTCCCACCCTCTAATTTGCCCACCGTTCTACAGGATACCACTTCCTCCAGCAGAGTATTCCACTTGTCTACCACCCATTCCATTAAAAAAGTCTCCTGATTTCCTTCCTGAATCTACCCCCCTCCATTCTCAGCCAATGTCCTCTTGTGTCGTTCCCCCTTTTGATCTGAAAAATCTCTTGTGTATTAGTCTTGTTTATTCCCTTTAAGTATTTAAAAGTTTCAATCATATCCCCCCCATCCCTCTTCTCTTCCAGGGAATACATGTTCAGCTCTTCCATCCTCTCCTCATAGGATTTTGCCTCCAGTCCCTGGATCATCTTCGTTGCCCTATGCTTCACCCCCACTAACAATCTGATGTCCTTCTTCAGGAATGGACACCAGTACTGTATGCAGTATTCCAGGTGCGGCCTGACCAGTGACTTGTACAAGGGAAGGATCACCTCTCTGTTCTGTGAGATTTTCCTCACTATGCACTCCAGCATCTTGTTTGCCTTTGCAGCCACCTTCCTGCACTGAGCTGAGTGGTCCATACTCCCCTTTATAAGCACCCATAGATCCTTTTCCTCCACAGTGCTTTCCAACTGTAGCTCTCCCAGCTAACATTTCCTCCCCTGGTTCCTAGCTCCTTAGTGCAGGACCTGACACATCCCGGAGTTGAACCCCATCTGCCACGTTTCTGACCACTCTTGCAGCTTGGTCAGGTCCTGCAGTCCTCTCCACCCTCCCATGTCATCTATCACAGCTCCCATCTTGGTATCATCTGCAAACAGACTGATCTTACTCCGGATCCCGTGTGAGATATCAGCAATGAATATCCCAAACAGTACTGGTCCCAGTACCGAACCCTGTGGTACCCGCCTTGCTTCGTCCCTCGGTGATGAGAGTTCCCACCCCCCCACCACTACCCTTTGCAGCCTGCCCCTCAGTTAGTTGGTGATCCAGTTGACCATTTTGTTCCCATCCCTATATATTCCAGCTTCCCCCCAGCCTCCCATTCGGCACAGAATCAAAGGCCTTTCTGAAGTCCAAATACATGATGTCTACTGCAAGGTCCTTGTCCAGTTCCCTGGTCACCCAGTCATAGAACCCAACTTGGTTTGTCTGTCAGGATCTGCCCAAGACAAACCTATACTGATGACAGTCTTGAAGACCACCGTCTTCCAAAAAGTTCACCAGCCTCTCTTTTAGGATTGTCTCCATGAGCTTCCCCATGATTGAGGTGAGACTCACTGGTTTGTAGTTGCCTGGTTCATCCTTCGGGCCACTTTTATGAATGGCCACCACATGGACCATCCTCCAGTCCTGTGGCATGCATCCTGTGTCCAGTGATGTACTGAACAGGTTTCAAGTGGTCCCGCCAGGATCTCCACTAGCTCTCTAAGCACCCTAGGGTGAATGCCATCTGGTCCCGGTGCCTTGTGCACCCTCAGCGCCCTTAGTCCTTCCAGAACCCAGTTCTCTGTAATCCTGATATCAGTCACCCCCTCCCCCCCACCTACTCCCCCTCTCCCATGAGGTGTCTGCACCCCTTTTTCCTCCATAAACACAGAGCAGAAGTAATCATTCATTGCCTCTGCCTGGTCCTTCCCCTTCTCCAGTCCCCCATCCTTCTTAATCCTCACAGTCTGGTCTTTGTTTCTCCTTCTCTCACCAATGTATCTGAAGAAGTCCTTTTCCCCGTCCTTGATCCCCTGTGCCAGTCTCAGCTACCTGGATGCCTTGGCCGCCCTGACTAGCCTGGTAACCTCCCTGGACTTCTTCGTGTACTCATCCTTGTCCCCTTGCCCTCCCAATTTCTTGAGTCACTGGAATGCTTTTCTCTTGGCCCTCACTCCTTCCATGACCTCCCTAGTCAGCCAACTTGGCTTCTTTGCCCTACCCTTCTTGCTCTGTGTCCTGGTACAAGTCTCAGCAACCTCTGCTAGTCCCCTTTTAATATCATCCCATTTTTAGTTGGCATCCTTTCATGTTTGAATTGCCACCAGATGCTCAACCAAAATTTCTCCCATCCTTTTAAAATCCGCCACCTTAAAATTGATCATCCTGGTACCCTTATCTCCTGTTTCTCTGCCCATATTGAGTGTGAACCATACCGAGATCCCTTACAGCCTCCCCATTTGTCAGTACCAGGTCCAGAGTCCTTACCACCCTAGTTGGCTCATGGACCAATTGCACCAGGAAGCTGTCCTGAAATGCCTCTAATAATACCCACTCCTTTGCACTTGTGGTGGTTAGGGTGTTCCAGTCCACCCAAGGGAGGTTGAAATCCCCCACCACTACTGTGTTCCCCTTCCTACATACCCTTCTAATCTGCTTAACCAACTCTCTATCCAAGTCATCCCCCTGAGCTGGTGGCCTGTACACAACCCCCACCCTCAGTGTTCTTCTTTTGGAATCTTGAAACTGCATCCATAGGGCCTCTGTCCTGCCCTCCTCCCTCATACACCTTATCCCTTCCCACATGTAGATCACCACACACCCCCTTCCCCTTAGCCCTGTCCTTTCTGAATATCTTATACCCTGGGATCATCATATCCCAGTCCTGGTTCTGGGTGGTCCATGTTTCCTTGACGGCCGCTATGTCCACCCTCCCCACTGCCAAGAGAGCCTGTAGCTTGGCTGATTTGTTACCAAAGCTTCTCATTCAGTGAGACCACCCTACAACCTGTGTCTCTCCCCTTCCCGGTTTCTCCCCCCTCTTAACCCCTAATTGCACCCCTACCCTAAATTCCTCTCTGATAGTTTGTGGGGTAAGTATGTTCGGCTTCCCTCTCTGGGATCTCTGCCTACCGGCTGCCTTCACCCCCCCCACCTAGTTTAATTCCACCCTTGATTTCATGTACCCCTCAAGCTTCTGTTTTAATACCCCTTCCCTTCCCCACTCAAGTGCAGTCTATCTCCTGCACATAGATTCTTATTGTCCCAGGTTCTGCCCCAGTCCCCGACTATCCCATACTCCTTGAACTGACACCATTCCCCCAGTCAAGTGTTGAACTCCCCAATCCTCCCCTTTCTTCCTGTACTCATGCAGGGTACTGGGAGCACCTCTGAGAAGGCCACTGTTTCCCCCACTTCCTCACATAGCCCTCCTAGTTCCTCAAACCTCCTTCTCCCTACCTCCACGGTCTCCCCCGCCAGGTAGTTAGTGCCCACATGCATCACTGCATGTGGTTTCTTCCTGTCCCTCCTTGCACACTTAAGAACTGCCTGCCCCACCCTGTCTGCCATTAGCCCCTGTATGGCCTCTACCCATATGTGACTATGCCTTTCCCCCTTGCCGCCCCATCTGATCCCTTTTAGTATGGAATCACCCAGCACTATCACTCCCCCTTCCTCTGTCCCTATCCTCGCCCCCCACCCTTTTCCAAAGGTACCCATTACTAGAGCCTGCCACATCGCTAACTCCACCCTTCCACCCCCTTTGGTTTCCCCCTCTGTCTTTTTCCCTTCCTTTCACTGCTCCCTCACTATCCTCCACATCCCTCCCCACCACCCTGTGCCCCCCCGCTCTGCCTCTGCCATCTTCCCCACCAGCAATGCTTCTTTCCCATACATGCCTGCCCCCTCCTCCAACTGACTCCTGTCCCTTGTGGATTCCCTTCCCCTCTCGTCCCCTTCCACGCACCCCCTCCTCCTCCACCAGTATCACCAGCACAGCAAACCTATTTCCTGCCCTTCCTGCCTGGCTGTGCTTTGCCTGCTTCCCCCGACTCTAGCCCTCCCACTACTGCTAGACCCCCTATTTGTTCTGCTCCTGTACTCCCTCCGCAACCCCACCCTTGAGCCACTGTATCTCCCATGTGGTGTCCTTATATTATTCCCTGGGAGAGACCTTCCTGCCTCATGCCACCCCCATCCTCTCCAGCTCTCTACCAAGCCACAGTACGTCCTTCTCCAGACTCCTCAACATGTTACAGATTGGACACCCTCCTATCCTCCACAATATGTTCATCCAAACATCCACTCCATACCACTCCACATCCACTGCATCCCATGATTCTACCCATGTTGTCTCCCCTTGCATCCTGTTTCCCCGTACTATCCCCCGTGCTGTCCTCAACTGCCCCCACTAGAGGCCCCCCCGGTGTGTCCTTCCCTAACCCACTCCTTTTGTCTTCTTCACTATGTTGAGATACCCACAATGGTTAGATGTAGCCCTTTATCTTCCTCCAATTCCTTAGACTTTCAACTGAGCCCCCTCCGATTCCCTAGATGTTCAAGTGAACCACCTCCTCTATAGTGTACCTCACTTCTGAGTAATAGGTTCCTTACTGCTGTGTTAATCTCCTAAGAACTCACTTTCTTAATTGCCCCTTGCTTCCCCAAAATCTTCCCCCTCTCAGCTGCCATATTAGCAACCTGATGCCCCACCAAGAAAAACAGATCCCAGCCCAACTCAATTCACCCACTGTGACCCAAGTGACCCTGAACAATCACAGAGACCCTGGCTTGGCGGCAAAGACTAGAACAATCGCAGTGACCCTGGCTTGGTGGGAAAGAATAGCACTGAAACAGTCACAGTACTTTATCTCTGAATGCAGCTGGTACTTAGGGAAAAAAAATGGAAGTCACAGTACCTTGTCGCTCAAAACTGGGTCCCTCCAGTCAGCTGAGTTCCTACCCCACAGCTTGCCTTTGGGTCACTCTCTCTGTCGATCTCCTCCAGCTGCGTTACCTGATAGCTCCTTCTCTTCTTGCCATCCACCAATAACTCATCCCCTCAGGTAGTGATCAGCCCTTTTTTTATGTATTTGTATTCCTCCACCTCTTCCCACTAGAGGGCAGCGTTCCTTCCTCTGTCTGTAGGTTCACCCCAGATTTGGCTCCTCCTCTTCCCTTGGCTATTTAATAGAAATAAACTTCCCTACAAAGTTTCACTTTCATTTAGGTAATCCATATTTTGTTTCACTTTCAATTAGGAATACATATTTCAAAAACAGCAAAACAAAAAGGGTACAATATGAAATAAATAAATACAAAAATCATATGTGCAGTTTCAGCATTTAGAAACATAAAAACATAGAATTTGTCAACAGAAAAGGACCACTTGGCCCACCTAGTCTGCTGAGATGGTCCCTGCCTAGTCTGTCTCTGCAGACCCTAACTGGCCCCAGTGACCCTTCCTCTTCTCTTCCTATTTAGTTATATTCACGTATGTTTGTTCCATGCATACTTGAAGCCCCCTACTGTTTTCACATCCACCATGTCTGCTGGCAGTTTCTTCCAGATGCCCACCACTCTTTCAGTGAAGTAATACTTTCTCACATCCCTTTTGAACCCCTGTACAGTTTCATCGCATGCCCCCTGGTCTTGGTGCTGTTTCTCATTTGAAAGAGACTCCCCTCCTGCACCCTGTTCACTCCCATGAGGTAGTTATAGGTCTCTATCATACCCCCTTTCACTCTCCTCTCGTCCAGCGTGTACATGTTGAGAACCCTTATCCTGTCTTTGTAATGCTCTTAATGCAAACCCTGAACCATTTTAGTTCTCCTCTGCACTGCCTCCACCCTGTCTATGTCCTTTCTGAGGTGTTGCCTCCAGGACGGGACACAATACTCCAAGTGGAGTCTCCCAAGCAAGCAATACAGTGGCTGCACTACCTTCCTCTTCCCATAGGAGATGCTGTACCTCTCCTTATGCATCCCAACATTCTACTGTCACGACCCACTGCTTTGCCACACTGCCCTGCCACTTTGAGGTAATCAGATATGATAACCCCAAAATCTCTTTCCAGCTTAGTGACTGTGAGTACCTCCTCCCCATCCTATACTCAGATCCTGGGTTCCTGTGCTCTAGATATATGATTTTGCACTTTTTGGTACTGAACCTCAACTGCCATGCTCTTGCCCACTCCTCGAGTTTTTCAAGATCTCTACACATTCTCTCCACCCCCTCTTGAGTGTCCACTATATTACTGATTTTGGTGTCATCTGCAAAAATACATACCTTCTCTTCCAGTTCTTCTGCAATGTCACTTATGAAGACATTGAAGAGGACCGGTCCCAGTACTGAGCCCTGCAATATAGTAATGGTCACTCTTCAATCATCAGAGTGAGTGCTGTTAACCACCACCCTATCCATTAACCAGTTTCTCACCCAGTTCATCACTTTGGATCCAGCCCCCAGGCTTTTAAATTTTTTTTTATCAGTCTTCTGTGTGGCACAGTGTTGAAGGCCTTGCTACAGTCCAAGTAGGCCACATTCACTCCTTCCCCAGATCTATTTCTCTGGTCACCCACTCAAAGAAATAAATCTGATTTGTCTAGCAAGATCCTCATCCCCCTGCATGAATCCATGCTGCCTTTGGTCTTGTTGCCCATTGGATTCAAGATACTCTACCTACCTTTCCTTTAACAGAGTTACCATTAATTTCTCTACCACTGATGTGAACCTTTTTTTCAATTCAACTTCTTTATTGGTTTTAAATTATAAATATAGTAGTATTCATAAGAGGTATGATACATAGATGCAACCATCCACTTAGCATATGTAACCCCTACCCGGTCTACCGTTTGTATCGACAGCAATACCAGGTGGGCTGGGTTCGGGGAGGAATAGGTCACTCGGCACAAAGGCTAGGTTTGGCTACTCTGCACAGGGGCACCCAAGTAACTCCGAACACAGGAAGCAATTACTGTAATGTCCAATACTAGAAGTGGGATTCTAAAGTGTGGCTTTTTATTCACATCCAAAACAGAATAAACAAAGCATACATGGACCCCCACAGGGCTACACTCCTGGTAATGCAGATTAAAAGTGACCAGTACACTTCCTCAACACTTTAGCCCTCAGGCTCTGAACCCACTGGGCACACAGCCTGGACTTGCATGCTGCTTTGGGTTACACAGCCCGAACTTGTACACAGTTCTGGGTTTTCCCTGACTTGGCTCCCTTGCCAGCCACTTTGACACCTTCCATACTTCAGGAAAACATTTTCTGGTGCTTCCCTAAACTACCTAAGAGCACCTCAGCTCCATACAGGGAATCTTCATTTCAATCCCATGTCTGGGTACTTTCCTCAGGCACTGGCCAAGTACCTGAGAGAAAGTAAAAGGTGTCTCAGAGCAAATCTGTAGAGGTGAATTTGGTTACTACTGATGGGGGGGGGGTCTCCCACCTCTCGCTCCCACAATTCATACCCAGCCATTTCTCTGGACAGTAAACACCTCATTCTTTAGCACAGTGCTGTGTAGATTCTTGCTAAATGTATTTCACATTCCATCTACTTGCATTGCTTCCCATTTGTGCTGGACTTGAACATACTTATACGTGGCTTTGTCCATTACTCTAGACCCCCCAACAAAGTTAAGCAGTCCAATCCCCACTTTCTTTCTTTCCCTTTGTGCTGGCCTTGAACATACTTATAAGTGGCATTGTTCATTACTCTAGACTCCCCACTGAGTTAAGCAGTCCAATACCCACATCTTCCAACTGTACTTGGCTGTCTTTTCCTGACCCCACAGTAACAGTACCTTTAGTTTCCTTCTGTTCTGGTGAAAACACTTGGCCCTTTTTCAGAGCGAACTCACCCTTTGGTTGCAGGTTGCAGGTGCTCCACAGGCATTTCCTCCACAAGGAATCTTCCTCTCAGAGCTTCTGGTGCCTCAGCACAACTTGAACAGGCAGCTTCTTTCACTTAGCCGGACCCATGGGGGTTGCCCCTGGAAAACAGGCAAACACCCTCCTCCCATCTCCTCAGGGATGGGGCTACTGAACATTGAAAGCGGTCTCCACCACTTCAGTTACCAGTTCCTGTGTTTCTCTTCAGGGGGAAACACACACCTTTCCAAAAGTAGCTCTTAAACAGAGCTTAAAGCTCTGAGAGCATGTACACACTCTGCTGCACTACAGTCTCTCTCCAAGACTGCACATGGACTGGCTTCAAATTCCCCAGCGTTCTACTCTAACCTCCAACTGCAACATTCCAGTGTGGCTTATGCAGCTGTGACAGTTCTAAAATGAAATCATCCCTCAGTCTCAGCTGAGACTGAGAACAGAGTGAGACAGTGTGAAATCCGTTTGACTGGAATTTCACAAGCTGCCTTCCTTGTCTACCACTAGGTCTTACTGGGATTCTAGTAACCCCGGGGAATGGGGGGTTACACATATATTATGGAAAGCTGATGAAAAAGAGAAAGGAAACCCTTCCCCCCTCCCATTCTTCCTCCCTCCTCCCAACCCCGAGTGTGCCAATACATATAGTACAATACTTGAAAGAAATAGTTGGTACATAGGAACATCTTGAGATGGACCTGGAAAAAATAAACGTTAATAACCTCAGTACAAATATAAGTCGTACAATTTGCCCCATTTTTTATCAAATGATGCCAGATTATTATGGGAGCCAGCAATCAAGTGCTCTTTCCTGAAGCAGGCTGAGAGGTCATTTAGCCTTTCACTATAGGAGATAGGTAATTGATCCAACCATTGTTTAAGCACTAGTTTCTTTACCACCATGGAAATTAGTGCCATGTGATATTTCTGTTCTTTAATCCGGATAGTGGTGTAAATCCCTTGGATACAGATCTCCACAGTGAAGAGGTCCCCTAGACCAAGTACTGGGTCCAATTTGGATTGAATCGACAGCCACAAGGGGGCAATTTTAGCAAAGTCCTAGAATATATGTACTAAATTTCCTTCACCTTTACCGCATCTGGAGCAATTAGAGTTGGGCAGGTGGCTAATTTTGGCTAATTTTACTGGTGTGTAATATAGGTTATGTAGTATATTGTATTGGGTAAGTCACAGTTTATCTTGGGAGATTTATGTATATAAATCTTGCCAGACTTTTGACCATTCAATGACTGTTCCTGGAAGGAGAGAGGACTAGATTTTGGAACTGGGTACAGGATCGGTGTGTCCAATGGAGAGGATATAGTTGTATAAGAGGGACAAGCAGTGTGGCTTGGAAGATAGATCATGGAAGCCTTCCAATATAGGTTGAAGCTTAGATTCTAGGGAAGCAGTACCAAATACTTGTTCTATTAGGTGTCTCAACTGGAAGATCTTAAAATTATGAGAAGTATTTAGGGCAAATTTACGTCGGATTTCAGAAAAGGAGAGAAGAGACAAGGAGGAGGAGTAGAGATCTGTTACTTTAGGATTTTGTAGAGGAGGTAACTAAATATGTGTGAGGAGAGTGCCACCTACCTTAATGCAGGGGTTGAAGATGAGAGGTTGTGCGAAGTCTTGACGAGGTGAAAATTTGTAAGAGGAGCAAAACTGAGAAAAAACTTTCAGGGAGGTCCCAATTACTGAGTGGCCGATTGGGTCCGGTAACTCCTTCAGGGGGATATAGTAAATGGCAGGGGAAAGCAAGTAGTGTTGTTGTAAGATCTGGGTTTCTATTTGCAGCCAAATAGGAGAGGCTTCATCTATGGGATCTGTAAGCCATTTCCCCGATCCTAGAAAAGTGGATCACACAATAATAAAGAAGAAAATTAGAGAGGAGGAGACCCCCTGATGCTTTGGGGACACTCAGTTTAATAAAGAATTTTCTGGGTTGTTTATGTAGCCATATAAAGCCAGAGATGAGAGAGTGTACCTTCTGGAAGAAAGATAGTGGAAGCCACATGTTCAGCATATGTAATGGATAATAGTCTAGGCAGGACATTCATACATTCATTTTAATTATGTTTATGCGTCCCCAAAGAGATAATGGAAGAGATTCCCATCTTTGAAGATCAAGCTGAAGGATTGTCACTAGGTCATCGAGATTGAGTTTCTTGGTCCGAAGAGGATCCGTGGTTAGGTGAATGCCCAGATACTTAAATGAATGAGGAATCCATTTTAGGTCAAAACCATTGAAGTCAGCTTTATGAGTGAAATGATTTAGGGGAAAGATTTCTGATTTGTTCAGATTAAGTTTATAATTGGATAGTGAGCTAAACTAGGATATTACCTCCACTACTTGTCTCAGGGATTTAGCAGGATTCTCAAAATGGAGGATATCATCCGCATATGCAGAGAGGATGAGGTTGTGATTGAGTATTGGAACTCCCTGTATTTGGGAAGACTGTTTGATATGACGAATCAAGGGTTCTAAATAAAGATTAAATAGGAAAGGTGAGAGGGGGCAACCCTGCCTTGTGCCTGAGTAAAGGGGAAATTGAGAAGAGAATACCTCATTGCAACAGATCTTTGCTGAAGGGGAGGAATATATGGCCTGAATCCACTGGATGAAGAGGGAAGGGAAGCCCATCTTACTTAAAGTCAGCCAGAGGAAGTTCCAGTCCACTCTGTAAAAGACCTTCTCGGCATCCAATGAGATTAGGGCCATCGGGGTTTGAGATAATCTTGCTGCATTGAAAATATGGGAAAGCTTTCAAAGGTGATCTGCGGAGGATCTACCAGGGACGTATCCCACCTGTTCTGGACTTAGAAGATGAGACCATACTTTTCGAATGTGTAAAGCTAGGATTTTAGTTAAGATCTTGATATCATAATTTAAGAGAGAAATTGGACAATAACTCTCCGGAAGCAGGTGGGACTTGTTGGGTTTTAATAGAAGAGATATGGTCGCTTCTAATAAAGTAGGATCCAAAGGTTTAGCTGAGAGCATACATTGGTATAGTTTGAGCAGATGTGGAGCCAGCTCCTTTGCACAGGATTTGTAAAAATTAGTGAGGAAGCTGTCTGGGTCTGGAGCTTTATCAAGGGTTAAGTCTTTATTTGTTTCTATCACTTCTTCAAGGGTGATAGGAGAGATCAAGTAAAGTTGGAGGTGTTCGGGTAAGGAGAGGAGAGTTAAGGAATCCAGATAAGAGTCTATCTTTTGGGTAGGAGGGGGCGTTGATCTTTCCCCAGAGAGGGAACGATAAAAATTCTCAAATATTAGAGCAATGTCTCTGGGATTGGTTTTAATAGTCCCATCCGCAGCCTGAAGGGAAGGTATAAGTCTTGAGCTTTCCAATTTGCAGAGTCTAAGAGCTAGGAGTTTGCACACTTTTTCTCCCTGATCTATGTAAGTGGATTTAGTTTTTAAGAGTGCATACACTGCTTTTTCTCTTAAGAGGTTTGCATATTTGTTCCTAAGATCTAAGAGCCTGGTTGTGAGTCGGGGTTTGTTGAGGATGAGAGAGAAAGCTCGGCCACTCTTATTTGAGTTAATAAGGATAAGGTTTATTTTTCTCTCATTTTCTTTCTTCTGGTAGCTAATTTAATGAATTCACCATGAATATAGCATTTGCGAGTACACCATAATAAATCATCTCTTTGAATCGTACCTATATTAGTATCTATGAAGGTTTGAATGGAGGTTCGAATTTTAGAGATGATAGTTTTGTCATTTTAAAAGTTGAGTATTCAGCCTCCATGATCTATCTTTGGGACTGTCGGGGGAAGGAGATAGGGCCACCCATACCAGCGAATGATCAGAGATTACTGTAGGCTCGATGCCTGTTTGATGTAAACTGGTTTACAAAGGGATATTGATTAAGATATAATCCAATCTGGATCAGGATTGGTGCACATTAGTGTAAAAGGAGAACATTTGATGTGATGGGTTAAGTAAACACCATGGATCACAAAGTCCTAGTGTATCCATCAAGTCCTGTAGGGCTCTTAGTGATGGAGTAGGGGGTCTTAAGGGTCAATGGGTCCTATTTATATCCTGTGTGGGGGAGGGCATTCCAATCGCCTCCTAGAATTAAGGAGATGGGAAGAAATGGTGCAATTTTGCTGGCAAGTTCCATAAAAAATGATGGATCACCACCCGGTGGCCAATATACAGAGCCTAAAACTACTGTGGTGCCTAGGAGGGTACCTTTAATGAGAATATATCTGCCATGGGGATCAGTTACTGTGCAGGCAGCCTGGACTGGGATTGTATTTTTGATTAAAATGGCTATCCCTTTACGTGATAAGGAAACCCCAGCGGTGAAGACTTGAGAAATCCCCAGTCTGCGTAACCAAATGGCCTCTCTAGTCAACAGATGTGTTTCCTGTAGCAGGATTATGGCTGCATTAAGTAGGGCACAATGTTTTAATACTTGATATCTCTTTGTAGGTTTCCTGACTCCTCTGACATTCCAGGTCACTATTTTACATGTGTTAATAGCCATACCACATAATGAACTACATAATTTTTCTAGAGGACAAGTCATTATGAAACCAGAAATAATCATAAGGCACACTCAATCCCCCACCTCCCCCTTCTCTGAGCCCTTCAACAATGTTAAGCTTGCAAATTGGTAATAACAGGATGATTTAAGTGGAGGAAACCATTCCAAAGTATAGCAAGCAAATCGATAAGTTTGCCCCATCCCCCACCACCCAGTTGCCCAGGAGTTATAGTTTCCACTCTCCAAAATGATGATATTTTTGAAGTCCAAGACTAATCCAACAAGAGGAAACCATAATAAGTATAAAGCAGAAGACCCCCTGTCCCTCCCTTCATAACCCCAGCAACTATAAACATTTGTCTCCCTTGAAAAAAAGAAACGGTTAAAATTCTTGACAAACAGGTCCCAGTGAGGGAGACTATCCCCTACAGCTCCTGGCCACAAATCCCAGAAAAATAGGAGACAGAAGATTGGTATGGTCTGGCGGTACTGTACTAGGCAAAACAACTGCAGCTAAAGATACAGTACCAGGACCACAAATGTCCCTTTGTAGGGAATGTGTAGGAGCTAAATCTCCCAAAAATTAATTTGTTATGCAGTTAGCCCTGCACTTGCTTGAGTCAGGGTACCCAACCCCTCTATCCCCCACATCAACACCGTATTATTTTGATATGTTTAGGCACTAACATATTTAGAACAAAGTAAACATTCTGGAGGTTCATAATGCTCCTAGGTGGATTAGAACCTGCCCCTCTTAACCCAAATATCAATGGGGGTTCCCGAAACATCTTTCACAAGCTTGCTCAGTTGCTCGCTGCCTGTCTTGTGTTCGGCACCGTAGTTGTTTAAATGCATTGTCAGTGAGTGCCTGTGTGGCCTCCATGTACTGTCTCTTTAAGGGCTGTCTGTGTGCAGTAATAATTAATCTGGGAGGGGGACTGAGTGTTTCCATGCTCGGGTCCCGCCCGGGCTGCCTGCTAATTGCTCTGTTTCTGCCATTGCTAGTTGTGTAGAGGAAGTTCTTCTGAAAGGTGTAACTATTTGCTGGAAATCGCTTAGCGTAATAATGATAATGATAATGTAGTTTGTGCTAACCTGCTTTCTTTGCAGCAAGGACTGTTCTGCTTGGCTCCACCATTTTGGTCCTGAACTGCCAAATTGGACCAATCAGTGATAGGGGACTCTAAAATGGAGCCTGCTCATAGGGACTGTATAGAACCAAACCCGTGGGATTTGTAGTTCTGGACTGTTGGCGCCTTTTGCTACTGAAAGGGGAGCGCTTGTGCAATTGACAGTTGTGCCATCCAATCAAGCCATTTGGATCTGAGGGAAATACCATGAGCTGTCTGCTGACAAGCTAGATTTGAGTTGGGAGTCAAGAGAGAAGCAACTTGTGATAGCCGAGCACTAAATTGCATAGTTCGAGTGGGAGAACTGTGGAGAGGCCTGCAAGTCTGCTTTTACCCTGGGAGGAGAAAGAGGGAAAGAAGAGAGAGAAGAGAGAGAAGAGAGAGAAGAGAGAGAGAGAATGAATTGTTTCGGACTAAATCCAAGCTGTGTGCTTTTGAGTAAGCTGCTGAATTGAGACCAGGCTCAATCTGTAGAAGACTGAAGATTCTGCTGAACGCGATAGGCATGTCACGAACTCAAGCTATTTCTAAGCTCTCAGTCTGAGCAGGGACCTTGCAATCGTGACTGAGGAGCAGTGTGCCTGGTACAGTAATATTTCTTTACATATAAATGTGCTGTGTACTGAATGGGGGGTCACGATTTAGTTCCCCGTCTTGGTGAGCTGTGTGTTGATTGCTGGACGCTGTGTCCAGTACAAAACGGACTAAATCCCACAGTTAGCCCCATGTGGCTGGGCCTTGCCACGAGGGCCCCGCCAGCCTACCCTGCTGCACAGAGGAGAAAACATCGACGAGTGACCTGCCTGGGGATCATCCCCCCATTCCACGCCAGTACAGGAACGATGCTATAGCAAATTGTGTGGGCCCTGCTTCTCCTGGCAATCTAGAGAATTCATCTGCTGTCTCAATCTTCATCCCTCCTATGTCTAGTTTGGGGTACCATGAGTAATATCCAGGGTAGCTCCCTGCAACATATAGCTAAATCAAAGTGTGTTACCTGATTGTCTTGTTATCTTTTTCTTTTCTTCATGAACTGAGCCCTCTGGCTCCAGATTACAAATATTGTGTTGTGCAAGTTATTTTTCCATCACAGGGCCCCTAACCAGCTGGAAAGCCAGCCTACCCCGGGCAACGGTCCTGGCTAGCCCACCTCCCATTCACCTAGGCACCCAGAAGTGTGAGAGTGCTAGGGATTCTGACTGCTTGCATAACTGTGTGATTGTTAAGGAAAGTAAGCTAATTAACCTGATTGCCCCTATCCTTGTTCAAACCCCCCTGAATAAATCAGATCTACTTTTTCTGCCTTTAAAACAGTCTGTGGATCCTGTTTATACCTGAAGTATTGTGTTGCATGCCAATTGCTCTGTTTAACCTTGTTTTACAGGGGGTCCCCAGGGTCGAGTTGGAGAAACCAATCCTGTTGGTAAGTGCCCACGGTTTGGATACGGGTAAACCATATCAGGGGTATTATGCAGGTCATTGTTGAATTCTGTGTGGGCCACTTGCAGGAACCGAGGTGGGTTACAGTGTCCCAGAGGGCTGTACCCAAGTTAGTACAACCACTAATAACCCTGATCTCTGGGTGGAGGCACCTGTGTCAGAACTCAGGCCCCTTAACCTACTGGTTGCCCAGCAGACAGGGGTAGTAACCCTTGGAGTAGCACCACCTCGGGGTTACATCTTGGAGGCACCACTGGGATCAGCGTCCTCTAGTGGCCAAAGGAGGGAATTACCCAGATATGTTCAGTTTTGGTGAGAAAATGGAGGATCTTGCTACGCTCAAGCTCAAACTCACCCTCCATAAGCTGTTAGTGCACCGAATGAAGGGGTGAAGCGAGGCTAAGGGGTTAGACTCCCGACAGACCTTGTTGTTACTGGACATCCCATTAGGGACCACTAATGCTGTTATTACAGAAACTGTGGAACATGTTAAATGTTTGGGAAAAGTTGAAGTGAAGGTGAGGGATTCAGACCTGTTTGAACAGACCATGGTGGTGTTGCTCTCCTGCAGTAGTCCCATAGATCCAGAGAAGGTGGCCCTGGTTATTTTCCCTGAAGGGACCCAGAAGGGGTGGAGGGCCATCCATTTGCATAGTGATCAGGTTACCCCAGGCTGGTCCCCTATTATAGAGGGGTTTAAGGACAAGTTGCTCAAGTTATTAGCGTCTGAAGGATGAACCACTCAAGAGCTAGCAAAGGTGCTAGACCTTTCCGAGGAACACATGCCCCTGCGGTCCCCAGTCACATATCCTGCTTCCCCTAAGAGCTCCCCTGTGGTTCCCTCTCCCATAATAATTCCATCTGTACAGTTGGACTCATAACATAAACTCAGACTTTTTTCAGGCACAGTCCCAGTGCCTATGGGGGAGGATGACCTGGAAACATGGATGGACTATGCTACCCCCTTAGTACAGGAATGGCAGTGCTCTGAGGGGGAAAAGAGAAAGAGGCTTATGGAGAGCTTAAGAGGCCCGGCACTGGAGGCCATCCATTTTTTGCGAGCCACTAGCCCAGAAGCTACTACGGCTGAATACCGCTCTGCAATGGAAGGCGTGTTTGGAAGCACAGAATAGGGGGATGACTTACTGTGGAAATTCAAGTCTGCTATGCGGTGAAAAATGAGAAGTTGTCCGCATTTGTCACAAGAATCGAGAGGGCTCTGCAGAGGGCCCACAGGAAAGGAGGAGTACCCGTGAAGGAACTGAACCGAGTCAGATTGAACCATATTCTAAAGTCAGCCAGGTATTCCAGTGTGATGATATTGAAACTCAAGTTACAAGACAGGAAAGCTAATCCTCCCGAGTACTATTATCTGATAAAAGAGATTTGTGAAACCGAGACTGATGAAAAGGGCTTGGAGCCCTATGCGGGGATGGTTGGTACCTGCCCGACCCCAGAGAGGAGTGATCTGGATGAGGTGCAGCAGTTGAGAGAGCTGATTAAAGAATTGACAGAAGCAGCCAGAGAACCTGACCTGTATCAGGCACCCCCGGAGACTAAAAGTGGGGTGGGGGTGCATGTTGTTTCTCCAGAACCCCGGACTGTGGGTAACATATTGGAAGAAGTACGAGAGTTGAGAGTCCTAGTGGGGGATTTGCTGTGAACCACACAAACCCCCAAATCTGGTGGAAGTCCAGAGGATCAAGAACCCAAAGCATGAGTCCAGGCTGAATTGCCAAATGCCCCTATTGTGCCCAAACCAGGGGGATGGCTCGTGAACCCCCAGAGTTTATCATTGCGGGGAGGATGGACACATCCGTTTCTTCTGTTGCTTGCCAGAGAATTTGAGGAGGGTCACTACCAGATTATTAGCTGTAATCCGACGAAATAACAACCGGCCACTGGGGGGGGGGGCTTCTCAGAAAAGTTACTCTTCAAAGGCCACCACCAGAGCGACACCTAAGTCTGCACCACATGAGTGGTCCGAGGTGGTGGGTCTGTCCATGGAGACAACAGTAAAGGTGAATGGAGTGTCCACTCAGGCTGTGCTTGACAGCGGCTCTCAAGTGACTATAATGTTTCAAGATTGGTATCGGAAGAACTTGCCTGATGTACCCTTACAACCCTTGGAAGGTTTGCATGTCTGGGGGTGGAGTGAAAAGTCATATCCATACTCTGGGTATATCTGGATCTGGCTGTCTTTCCCTACTTTGGTGGCTGGAGTGGCGGAACAAGTAGAGACCTTGGCCTTGGTGTGTCCCCCTACTGGACTGTATGATGGGGTTCCCCTACTAATTGGGACCAATGCCCATATGTTCGGGAGACTGGCACAATTATGCTATGAGAAACAGGGGCACCGGACTGGTAGGGCCCTGAGAATTCTTGTATTGCTCAAGAAGGCCTATGAGTTGCAGCAGAATGCCGAGGAGGTGGATCAGGATGAGCCAGTTGGGGTTGTATAGAAGAAGGATCCTGAATCACTGGTGCTAGCCCCCAACACCCAGTGTACTCTACAAGGGGAGGTCCACTTAAGGAAATATGTCAAGAATAGGATACTGATGCTGGATGCGCCAGACAATGGAAAATTGGCTAAAGGATTGTTGGTCAGGCCCAGCATCTTGCCTGCTCATGCTCATGCCTATGCACAATCAGTGATGGTCCAGGTCCACAATGTGTCAGATTGGGAGATTCGGGTGAACAGAGGCTGCACTCTAGCTACCGCACACTGCACAGACACTACAGTGTTACCCAGTAACAAGCACTCTGGAGCAACTGATAGAGTGACTCCTGATTTGTTTGACTTTGGTGACTCCCCCATTGCCAGCTGAATGGAAGGCTAGAATCAGCAAGAGACTTGCCCAGAAAGTCCAAGTGTTTTCATTGAAAGAGTGGGATGTGGGATGTGCCCAGGGAGCTAAGCATCACATACACCTGCACAATGAGTGGCCATTTCGTGAGAGGTATCGGCGCTTAGCTCCCACAGATATAGATGATGTGAGAAGACACCTACAGGAGATGATTACGGCTGGTGTGCTACAAGAATCCAGAAGCCCCTATGCTTTACCTATTGTGGTAGTGCGGAAAAAGAATGGGACGGTAAGAATGTGTGTGGATTATCGAACCCTTACCCGGCGGACCATCCCAGATATACCATGCCCCGTATACAAGATGCTTTAGACTGTCTGAATGGGAGCAAATGGATCTCGGGTGTTGGATCTTCGCAATGGGTGCTACCAGATTCCCATGGCACCAGAAGACTGTGAGAAAATGGCCTTCATCTGTCCACTGGGGTTCTGTGACTTTATGAGGACACCCCAGGGGATATCAGGCACTCCGGCCACTTTTTAGTGATTGATGGAACGTGCAGTGGGGGATATGAGTTTGTTGGAGTGCCTGGTATACTCGGATGATGTCATTGTGTTTGGGAGTTCATTGGAGGAATACGAGAGCCAACTATTTAAAGTGTTAGACCGACTGGAGGATTTCGGCCTTAAGCTGTCCATCGACAAATGCCAGTTTTTCAGACATCTCTGAAGTATGTGGGGCATATAGTATCTACAGAGGGGATAGAGACTGATCCTAGTAAAGTTGAGGCCTTGACCACCTGGCCCCAGCTCCACAATCTGAAAGAATTACAGCGCTTCCTAGGATTCTGCAGCTACTACCGGCGGTTTATAAAGGACTACTCCAGGGTGATTCACCCACTCCTGAACCTTGCCCAGGGTTACCCTCCCACGAACTGTAATTACAAGAAAGGGGCCTTCTCTGGCACAGAAAGAGTATACTTCCACCTGGGTGAACATTTTGGGTCCCACTGGACACCTGACTGTGAAGCTGTTTTCCATGAAATAATATATCAGCTCACTCATGCTCCTATCCTCACCTATGCTGACCCTACTAGACCCTATGTGTTGCATACCGAAGCTAGCCTACAAGGTTTGGGGGCTGTGCTGTATCAAAAACATGAGAATGGTTTGAGTCCAGTGGCTTTTGCTAGTAGAAGTCTGGCCCCAATACAAGAAAAACTATCCTGTGCATAAACTAGAGCTCCTGGCATTAAAGTGGGCAATCATCAACCAATTCCATGAATATCTATATGGGGCAAAGATACTGGTGAAAACTGACAATAACCTGTTGACCTATGTACAGACTTCAGCCAAGTTAGACTCCACTGTGCATCGGTGGCTTTCTGCATTGTCCACCTACGATTATGCTGTTGAATACAGGTCGGGCTTGAATCACATCAATGCTGATGCCCTATCCCAAAGGCTCACTTCCAAGAGTGATTGGATCAGGCTGTCTGAGCCTGACATCCGATCTTTGTGCCAAAAGTTTGATAAAGATGAACAGATGTCTGTGGACACAGTGGACTGCTTAATGGATTGCTTGGGCCCTTCTGATACATGCATACCGGCTGTGTACTGTCACTTTTCAGCGCTAGACTTTAGTGCACTACCTCAGTTTGACAATGATAGCATTCAGTGGGCTCAATCTCAAGACCCTATGATTCAGCCAGCTCTTGAAGCCCTCTGTGCAGGGAAAGATGTGTCCAAATTGTGCTCCTCTGATTTGCGAATTGCTTTACTATTTAAAGAAGGCCCTAAGTTAAAGCTGATTAGTCAGTTGCTGTATAGAGAGACAGTAGATAGGGGAGGCCAAGTAGACAAGCAACAATTGGTCTTGTCCACAGCTTTCAGAGACTTGGTGCTGAGGTCCCTCCACAATCATATGGGCCACCTCCGTATTGACTGAACCCTTGACCTAGTGCGATCTCGATTCTACTGGCCTAAGATGGGGGCTGATGTTGAGCATCATGTAAGGACTTGTAGTCATTGTCTGTAGAGAAAAGCCCTGCCCCAGAGGGCTGCCCCCCCCTTGTTAACATTACCACCAGCACACCCATGGACTTAGTTTGCATAGAATTTTTGAGTTTGGAGCCCGATCAGCGAAACATTGGTAATGTGTTGGTGGTCAGGAACCATTTTAAAAAGTTATGCCCAAGCCTTCCCCACCAAAGATCAGAAGGCGTCCACCGTGGCCAAGGTGCTAGTGGAAATTTCTTCGTCCACTACGGGGCCCCCCAGAAAATTCATTCTGATCAAGGTAGAGACTTTGAGAGTTGCCTAATCAAAGAGATGCTCTGCCTATGGGGGTGAGAAAGTCAAGAACCACCCCATATCACCTGCAGGGGGACCCACAACCAGAATGCTTTAATCGCACCCTGCTGGACATGCTGGGCACTCTTCACCCAAAAGACAAGCATAAATGGAGCCAGCAGATTAACACCTTGGTTCACGCCTATAATTGTACAAGAAATTATGCTATCGGGTTCTCTCCCTACTGCCTCATGTTTGGGAAGGAGGCCCGGCTGCCAGTTGATGTTTGTTTTGGGGACTCTCCCGATGGGGTTTGAGCTGAAAATGATCTACAATATGTACAAAAACTGAAGGGCCGATTGAATCACGCATATCAACTAGCCCAGACAATGGCTACAAAGAGAAACTTAGCAAATAAAGAAAGATATGATAAAAAAGTAAAGGCCAAAGAGCTTCGAACTGGGGACCGTGTGTTGTTGCGAAATATGGGACTGCATGGTAAACATAAAATTGCCGACTGATGGTGCCATCTTCCTCATGTAGTAGTAGGCAAGTTGGATGACTTACCCGAGTACAAAGTGCGGCCTGAAAATGATTCAAAAGCTGTCAAGACCATGCACCATAACCATTTACTGCCTATTGGTCAAGTCATGATTGAGGCTGAACCCTCTGAGATTGTTCCCTCTGGACCGGTGATTCCGGCTGCTGCCAAACAAAGACAGAGTTAATCTATCTCAGTGGTGACAGACTTAAGATTTTCTCCACAGCAAGCCCGAATGATAATGACTGTCAGTCCACTTCTGATGAGAGTGAGTGCAACTATGCTTATTATCTCTCTTATGAACTGAGTCAGCTGTTTTAAGGTAACCCCATGATCAATTGTGGGGATGAAGCTGGGCCTTCTGGACTGCCTAACGCTCCAGCTTTGTCCCTGGAGCCAATGCTCCCTGAGAGTGAAGTGCGAAGTGTCAAGTCTGATGATATTGAGTCACTCTGTATGGTGGAACTGTGTGATTTACCTGAGGAAGAGGCAGATGATCTAAGTCAGACTGGTGACATGCCAGAACCTGAAGAATACTTTGAGTATGATGATAATTCCCTTCCAGTGCCAGAGTGCCTTCCAAGTGAGCAAAGTGTTATGGAACCAGAGTTTACAGAGCCAGGGGCTGACAGTGCCCCAAGTATGAACCTTCCTACCCTGGCAGAAGCACCCCTCTCAAGTGAGAAAAGCCCCAAGACTGTTGCTGAAAGTACAGAGACTGTGATTGTTCCCCCCAGAAAGACTGGCCCAGCAGTCAAGCCTGTGGTACGCTTCAGTTATGATTCCCCTGGGAGGCCAGTAGATTTGCCTCTCATTGTGGTCCATAAGGGTGTGTATGTTTCTCAAAGCTCACTGCCTAAAGTGAGCCTAAGTAACAATTCCAGGTTAATTGTCCTGCCCCCTAGGTATGGTGCCCCTGTCCCATCTAGCCCCAGGTTAGCTGATAGGGAAGGAACCCCAGTGGTGCAAGTGGTAGACAAGAAGTACAGGAACTCAGGCACTGGCAAATATGAAATACAGAATGAAGATCTTAAATCTGAAGGATAGGTGTGTGAAGGCACGTCTTATCTGTTTAGACACTAGTAGATTCAGTTAGAGATACTGAAGTATTTCTACCAAAACAGTACTGTTGTACAAGTTAAATGTTGTTACAGAAATCCTGATTTCGGGTCACAAGGCCATAAACTGTCATTTTGTTGCTGGTTTAAGAATTTCAGTTCCAGTGTCAGTGGGAAGAAGTACAGGAACTCTGTTCCTGCTACAAAAAAGGTACAGGAGCTGAGTTCCTGAGCGTTCCTGTTCACTTTCATCACTGAGCAACCCCTCTCACATGGTTCAATGTACAGGAAGTTATTACCTGAATTCAGTATAGTAATGTGTAAAATTACATGTGTGACATATGTATGATGTAATTCAGGATAGATGATGTACTGTGAAATGCAGAAAATGTGTATAGTAAAGGTTGAATATGTTGACTGATGTCCTAGAAGCTACAGGCCTAGCCTGCAAGTGGTGTAGATGTATGGTATAAATTGCAATTTCAGTTACTGTGATGGTACTCATTTGATGTGGACACCAAGTTTTTCCAGGGCAGGAAGGGTGTAATCTCCCTATCAATGGGGGTTCCCGAAAAGTCTTCCATGAGCTTGCCCAGTTGCTCACTGCCTGTCTGGTGTTCGGCGCCATAGTTGTTTAAATGCATTGCCAGTGAGTGCCTGTGTGGCCTCCATGTACTGTCACTTTAAGGACTGTCTGTGTGCAATAATAATTAATCTGGGAGGGGACTGAGTGTTTCCATGCTCGGGTCCTGCCCAGGCTGCCTACTAATTGCTCCGTTTCTGCCATCGCTAGTTGTGTAGAGGGAGTTCTTCTGAAAGGTGTAACTATTTGCTGGAAATCGCTTAGCATAATAATGATAATGTTGTTTGTGCTAACCTGCCTTCTTTGTAGCAAGGACTGTTCTGCCTGGCTTCACCATTTTGGTCCCGAACTGCCGAATTGGACCGATCAGTGATAGGAGACTCTAAATGGATTCTGCTCATAGAGACTGTATGGACCCAAACCCGAGGGATTTGTAGTTCTGGACTGTTGGCGCCTTTTGCTACTGAAAGGGGAGTGCTTGTTTGATTGACAGTTGTGCCATCCAATTGAGCCATTTTGATCTGGGGGACATACCATGAGCTGTCTGCTGGCAAGCCAGACTTGAGTTGGGAGTCAAGAGAGAAGCATCTCATGATAGCCGAGCAGTAAATTACGTAGTTCGAGTGGGAGAATTGTGGAGAGGCCTGAGTTGAGGCCTGCAAGTCTGCTGTTACCCTGGGAGGAGAAGAGAGAGAGAGAATTGTTTCGGACTAAATCCAAGCTGTGTGCTTTTGAGTAAGCTGCTGAATTGAGACCAGGCTCAATCTGTAGAAGACTGAAGATTCTGCCGAACGCGATCAGCATGTCACGAACTCAAGCTATTTCTAAGCTCTCAGTCTGAGCAGAGACCTTGCGATCGTGACTTAGGAGCAGTGTGCCTGATACAGTAATATTTCTTTATATATAAATGTGCTGTGTACTGAATGGGGGTCGCGATTCAGTTCCCCGTCTTGGTGAGCTGTGTGCTGAGTGCTGGACGCTGTGTCCAGTACAAAACGGACTAAATCCACGGTTAGCCCCATGTGGCTGGGCCTTGCCACAAGGGCCCCGCCAGCCTACCCTGCTGCACAGAGGAGAAAACATCGACGAGAGACCTGCCTGGGGATCAGCCCCCCTGCTCCACGCCAGTACAGGAACGATGCTACAGCAAATTGTGTGGGCCCTGCTTCTCCTGGCAATGCAGAGAATTCATCTGCTGTTTCAATCTTCATCCCTCCCGTGTCCAGCTTAGGGTACCATGAGTAATATCCAGGGTAGCTCCCTGAAACATATAGCTAAATCAAAGTGTGTTACCTGATTGCCTTGTTATCTTTTTCTTTTCTTCACAAACTGAGCCCTCTGGCTCCAGATTACAAATATTGTGTTGTGCAAGTTATTTTTCCATCACAGGGACCCTACCAGCTGCAAAGCTGGCCTACCCCAGGCAACGGTTCTGGCTAGCCCACCTCCCATTCACCTGGGTACCCAGAAGTGTGAGAGTGCTAGGGATTCTGACTGCTTGCAGAACTGTGTGATTGTTAGAGAAAGTAAGCTAATTAACCTGATTGCCCCTAGCCTTGCTCAAACCCCCCTGAATAAATCGGATCTACTTTTTCTGCCTTTTGAAACAGTCTGTGGATCCTGTTTATACCTGAAGTATTGTGTTGCATGCCAATTGCTCTGCTTAACCTTGTTTTACAGGGGGTCCTTAGGGTTGAGTTGGAGAAATCAATCCTGGTGGTAAGTGCCCAAGGTTTGAATATGGGTAAACCATATCAGGGGTATTGTGAAGGTCATTGTTGTATTCTGTGTGGGCCACTTGCAGGAACCGAGGGGGTTACAGTGTCCCAGAGGGCTGTGCCAAAGTTAGTATGACCACTAATAACCCTGACCTCTGGGTGGAGGAACCCGTGTCAGAACTCGGGCTCCTTAACCTACTGGTTGCCCAACAGGCAGGGGTAGTGCCACCTAAGGGTTACACAACTAAGGAAGAAAAACCTCTTGACGAGCTACAACCCATTGCTAGAAAACAACAAAGAAATTAAAATTGGTACAGTATTTCAGTGTTGGAGTCCTGTCCTGTCGATGTTGATGGGGTAAGGAAATTAGAGGGGGAAAGCTAAGAGTAGCCGGACCAATTTCAGTCCCAGGAAAAAAACAATCCCCCTACCCTCACGTGGATTAATCAGTTCCTTCCCCAGAGAATGAAACTGTGCAGTAGGCTGCCCTCTGAGTTGGAAATCTAGCACTGCAACTGGTGAGATCAGGCCCATCCACAAATTAATCCCAGACCTGGATATCTGAAAAGTTTGGAGGCGGGTAGGTGAATCCTCATCTCTCATTAAATCTTGTGCATAGAGAGTAAATTCTCATACAGAACTAATTGCAGTCAGAGACTTTAGTCATTCTTGAACAGTTCTGGGAGCTTGATCTTTAGATCAGCCATCGCTTGTGAGGGCGAGTCATAGGATATCTAGGATCCAGGTACTGAGACCTGTAGTTTGGCAGGATATAGCATTCTAAAAGGAATGCTTGCAGCAATGATTTTGGTAACAATGGCATGGAAGGCTGCTCGCTTCTGGCACATTTCATATGGTAGATCCTGCATAGTATGGAGCTTGGTGCCTTCTCTCACAATATTGTTTGGAGTTCTTTTACTTAATTTAGCACATGTTGTCACTCCAAATAGCTCAGGAATTTTAAAATTAGGGGTCTTGGGGGAGATCCAGGCTGGGGACGAGGCCGTAATGATCAGTGAGCTCTTTCGATTTGATAGTTGCTCCTGAGTGGAGAAGGGCCCACTATTTTCAGTAAAAGCTTCTGGATAAAGGCTATGATGTTGGGGTTCTCCTCGGTCTTGGGGGAGACCCATTATCAGAATATTATTCCTCCCACTCCTACCTTCTAAATCCTCGGTTTTTAATGGCAGTTTGTGTATTTGCTGCCAAAGCTGGGTTATTTCTGGGTCTACTTTATCTCTCCAGCATTCCAGTGTGGAGGATCTGGCTTCTGTGTCTCCCACTCTTTTATTTAAATCTGCCGTATCATGTCTAATAGACTTAATCTCTGTAGAAATTTCAAGCAATGTTTCTCTGAAAGGCAACAGTTCCTGTAGAAACCGATCTTCAGTAAGTGGAACTGGTTATATAGATGCTAGGTTTTTGGAGTTGGAGGCTCCCCCTTGATGCCTGGCTGTTTTAGGCAGCTTTTCAGGCGAGGGAGGAGGCGTATGTTTAAGCTGGGCCATCTTCATATCTGCCTCCATCGAGGAAGAAATTCTCCAAATAGCGATGAAAGTTGTGGTGATATCTGATGCTGGAGATGCCCTCTTTTCATAATTTGTATTATTGATGAGATTCCAGCAGAAATCTAGATGTAAAAGCCGATGATGTGAGGTTGGGGTTAGGTGTTCTATAACCTTGCTGCCACTAGGTTGCCTGTATCATGTGACCTCTACCACCACTGATGTGAACCTGAATGGCCTATAGTTACTAGCTTCCTGACTTCTGCAAGGAGGAGAATTTTACATTTCATATCAGTTAAATAAGTATTGGTCTTATAAGTGAAGTATGCAGTTACAAAATCAGTACAGGATGGGCCTGATGTTTAAAAGGTGCAGTTTAACGCAAGGTACCTGCACCAAAGGTTATTATGTAAATGGCACCATGCATCAAACTTTGCGGTAATCCCGATTTTCCAATGCAGGCTGCATTGAAATTGGGATACCTTATACCAAAGGTGCTCTGTGTCATTCTTGTGACAAAAGCACCCTTGCGACAAGTCGCAAGGGGGCTTGCACCATGGTGGGGCTGCACCATCACCTTTTTTGGAATTTTACAAGCTTCATTGTGGATGTGACAGGAGGCTCCACTTAGATCAGCCAGTAGGTCGTTTAAGAGTCCTGCACCAATTGGGGACAGTGTTGCGATGTGGGGGGACCTATCAGGAGTGGCCAGAGGCAAAAGCAGCACAGAAGGGTGCCCTGGGGGTTATGAGGAAGATGGAGGAAGTGCAGTGTGGTGATGTGACACCTGGCCAAGGTGCATTGTGCAATGCCAGGTAGCCAATTGGCTGGTGGTCAGGGGAGGGTTGGCAGGGAAGGAAACAGACTTAGCCCCAGGTGGGACCAGCGATGGCACCTGCCCCAGAGATGCCATGATCCACAAGCATGTATGCAGGAAGCATTGACTGCAAAGTGAGGGCTGCCAGTGGTGGAAGGAACATTCTCCAGGCACCATCACAGCCCCCTGGCACTCAGGCCCCTGCATTGTGGCAGGTTACCTCCCACATACATGCTAGTGGATTGTGGCATCTCTGGGACAGGTGCTACATCAGTGTGCACCTGGGGTCAAGTTCTTTTCCCTTTCTGCCAACCAACCCTCCCCAGACTGCCAGCCGATCGGCTGCCTGGCATTGCACAATGCACCCCGGCCAGGTGCCACATCACCACCCTGCACTTCCTCCATATCTCTCATGCCCCCAGGGCACCCGTACATGCTCCTTCTTCCATGACCCCCTGCTGGCATGCACAATCACACCCCGTACTCACCTTTGCGGCAATTCTACTCCTGTGCCAGGTGGGGGGGCTAGATCCCTGTGTCCATTCCCACAAGTGCGCCAAATGTTTGGTGCAAACCTGCAACTGAGGCAACTCCTGGGTCTTTGTTGGGACCCCCCTTTTATAAAATTGGGCACAGGGTCTCTAACACACTCAGAGTTTGTCATAACCCTAGAGCGATGCAACTTGTGTTGTTCTAAGACCCTTTTTAAAAATTGGGCTCAATGAGTACATGACACAAAGAGATTCATAGGTGATTGAGTCAGGAATCTGGGACATCTTACTAGTAGATAATACTCAAAAATACATTTGTATAGTATGAAAGCAGTTAACTATGGGTTCTAGCCTTGTTACCTACACCCCCTTGGACAGAGACGATGATATCAAGTACAGGCTAAGAGCAACATTTGTTACTATAAAATAGGAAAAAGCAACATCTTTCTGATTTACCACACTAGCTGATAACAAATACTTTACTAAGCTTGAAAGTACTTCAGTACAATACGAGTTAAACAAGTACAGTACATGAGGAGTTCTGATAAAGGCAGATACAAATCGTGCAAAACTGGAGCCAACCAAATATCCCTCACCTTTCTATAAAATGAACAATACAAAATAATACAGCTTTAGATCATCAAATTCTTCAGAATAGCAAAGGCCCAAACTGAGAAAAAGACAGCCAACTCAGTTAAGAAGGGGGTAAAACCTTTTATAGGTATATTAGGGAGTAAAGAAAGACCAAGGGAGGAATAGTGAGACTTAATAAAGGGGGGTGGGTAAACAGAGGGTGACAGTGAAAAAGCAGGGATACTGAATGAATACTTATGCTCAGTATTCACAAAAGAGGAGGAGGGGGAGGTACCTAATCCAGTCAATAGAAGCACTCTGGATAGGGGGTCGATACCAGCCCATTCACAGAAGAAAGGGTCCTGAAAGAACTCCTAAATCTGAAAGTGGACAAGTCAAGGTGGCCTTATGGGATTCACCCCAGAATTCTAAAAGCACTAAGGGGAGAACTATTGACACCACTGATTACCCTTTTTAACAAATCATGGGAGGATGGTGTGGTACCTGAGGACTGAAGGAGGGTGGATGTGATTCCCCTCTACAAAAGTGGGAGCAAGGCAGAGGCAGGAAACTACACACCTGTTAGTTTGACCTCAGTGGTAGGAAAAATGATGGAATCACTTCTGAAAGAAAGAATTGTTGAGTACCTAGAGGCTAGTGGGGCACAGGACCCAAGGAAGCATTTTTTTCACAGAGAGGGTGATGGATGCATGGAACAGACTTCCTGAGGAGGTTGTGGGGTCAAAAACAGTGGGGAAATTCAAAAATGCATGGGACAGACATAAGGAAATTCTGGTGGGGGGTAGGAGGAAGTAGGCTGTTGGCTAACGAGGATCTGCAGCTTATTCAATAGGTAAGAAATGGGCAGACTGGGTGGGCCACGGGGTCCTTATCTGCTGTCAAAGCCTATGTTTCTATGTTTCTTCTAATGAGCCTGCACAATTTAAATAATTAATATTTTTACTTTTTTACCTATACAGCAAAGAGTTACTGTTACAGAGTTATATCTTAAAGAGCCACTGACACCTTGAGAAGAACTTTGAAAAACATAATACCGTATGTAGACCCAAAGCAGCTTATGTTGCTCATTAGCTCTGTATTTCTTATCCCCATTATTTATTGCTGAGGCCATATGTGTGATAACTGGGTAGTTGCTCCTTGAGGGTTCATCCGCTCTTGTTGCTTCTTCCCAACCCAATGTCATAATTCTCTGCTTGTGACATCACAGTTGTTATTATGGCAACAGACTGTGATGTCACAACAGAAAATTGTAATTTCAAGTAGGGGATAAGCTATAGTGGTAGATGAACTCTAAGGGATAAAGATGTTGTGGTTGTGGGAATTTCTTCAGTAATAAATAATGGAAAGGAGAAATCTATAGAAGATACATGAATTATAATCTGAATTGTGTCCAAATATTACATTTTCTGAAGTTTTCCTAAATGAGTCAGCTGCTCTTTAAATCTTGTTATTTCTGGTTTCTTGAAGTTGATAGAATTATTAAAAATGATCCCTTCCAAATTTATTTTTAATACTGTTATACTATATGTGTAATTTTGAACTTGACAATCTTTTTATAGCTTTTAAATAGATATGTCTCTATATCAGCTTTTCATGTGCATGATTATTTCAATTCTCAGTCTTATATAGATGTCAGTTATAAGATGTAAGAAATCTGAAGGATAAAATATTTTTTCAAATAAACTCCATACAGTGAAAACCATAACCATCGGTGGTATATCCATGCTCATTCTGTAGACATAGATTGGATACATATTTTCTGGCAGCAAGAATAAGTCTAATAGGAGTAATATAATTCTTTCCTGATAAGGTTAGACAAAGTAAATTGACTCAATTCAGTTAGGGGATGCATGAGGAAACCCGAAGCAGATTTCTTAATGTTTTATTAATTATTTTTTCTAATTTGTTATGGCCACATGAACATTATCCTCAATTAGTTCTAAGATGATTATTCCACCTCATTGTTGATGCAAAGCAACTCCTAAATAATCAGAATATTTTGCACTTATGATAGGCTGTTAATTAATGTATAATATAAAGAATAGTTTATGGGCAACTATACACAACAAGGCTGTGTTCCTATCAAGGGGTTGAGATGACATCATAGGGACCTTGAGGGCAAAGCTCGAGAGGTCCCCAATGTCATCTCAACCTCGCAATAAAAGCACAGCCTTGTTGGTGTATGGTTGCCCATTTATTATTTCTTATAGTATATAGTTCCCTCAAATTAAAAAAAGAAAGCTAAATTTGGACACATTTAAGTGTTACAAGGTTTCATATCTTGTGATCGCGCTCCCTCTTGGTATCGGCAGCTCTGTTCTGCTGCAAAGTCTGTTGGTGCGGTACCATTTCTGTGTGCCCTTCCAAAGATTTGTGGCCAGACATAATTTAAAAAAAAGAAAGAAAAATGTTAGAAATGATACGGTTTGGAAACACGGAGCTGACTATGGCAGTCCATGTCCAAACTATCTCGGTGAAGGGCTCAGTAAGTGGTGGCACCATGTTTGTTAAAGTGTTTCTGTGAAGAGCTCTGCTTTGTCCAGTCAGGTGGTGTACAGTGGAGTGCTTCATGCATATTAATGATGGAACATGCACAATAACATTTAGAACATGCACAACAACTTTTAGGCAGCCATCGATTTTCATACATAATAAATCCAAATCATATACTGTTTGTATTTTCCAGTCTTATTTGACCCAAATACCACCAATTGATTCTTTCCTTTATTAAGCTGAAGTATATTTGGAGCACAAATGTTTGTAAACTTATCTAACAGTTTTTGCTGGCCAGGCAGCACCATAGATAAAAGCACTACATCATCTGTGTAAGGAAGGGCATTTATTGGAATATCTTTTGCTCTCAGTAAATGAAAATTTGGATTCTTTAGTTGTGTTAAAATAGTAGGTGGAAGGAGGCAGGAAAACAAAAGTTGTCCCCCGCAAGCTCATGAGGCAAACAGAGTATTTGGAGGGAGAGGAAACCTGAAAAGAAGCCAGTAACAATGAATGCAAGGGGGTACAAGGAATAAATGAAAAAAATAAATGTAGTGGACACAATAAGGGAAGGCAAAAGGGTAGGGAGTGGCAACGTAGTCTGGAGAGTCATGTGCGCAAATGCAAGAAGTCTGAACAACACGCATGCAGACCTAGAGGCTACCATGACGGAAGCAGACCTGGACTTAGTCACCATCACAGAGACCTGGTGCAATGCAAGCCAGGACTGAGGCGGTGGCCATACCAGGATATCAACTCTTCAGGAAGGACAGGGTAGGCAGAAGAGGGGGAGGAGTGGCTCTTTATATAAGGGATAACATCAAAGTCATGGAAACACAGGTGGTGCAGGGAGGGGAGGAGATACTGTGGGTTACTCTGGAGAGAAAGAAAGGGGCTGCTATTCAAACAGGAGTGATCTACAGACTGCCAGCATGGGGGAAGAGGTGGACAAGGAAATGATTGATGTAATCCTGAGGATGACTCACAAGGGAGAGGTACTACTAGTGGGAGACTTCAATCTACCAGATGTGGATTGGAGCCTCCCCAGTGCAACTACAGCTAGGAGTAGGTACATCCTGGACTCCTTGCAAGAGGCATTCCTCAGACAACTAGTACTGGAACCCATACATGAGGGAGGGGGCACTACCAGACCTAGTGCTGACAAATGGGGACAATGTGGCTGAAGTCACAGTGAGGGACCACCTGGGGACCAGTGACCACAGTACAGTGTGGTTTGAAATAAGAACTTTGACAGAGCTGAATCACACAAGGGCAAGGGTCCTGGACAGGAGGGCTGATTTTAGGAAAATGTATGAATGTTTCAGGAATGCCCTGGGAGGGCTAGGAGAACTGGGGAGTCGAGGAATGGTGGGACAAAATAAAAGAGGACATTGAACAAGCCACAAACCTCTGTGTCAGGCAAATTAGCAAGGGCAAAAGAAAAAAGAGACTACTATGGTTCTTGAAGGAGGTAGCGGATAAGGTCAGAGCAAAACTAATTTAGAGCGTACAGACACAGAAGGAGAGTGACAGGAAGATTTACCAAGAGAAACAAAGGGAGGTAGGGAAGGCAATTAGAAGAGCAAAAGCACAGAGGAAAGGATCACCAAATCAGTGATGAAGCAGGATAAAATGTTTTAGATATATAAGCGAAAGAGAAATGGAGAGATAGAATGACTGAAAGGGGAAGGAGGGAGTAGTGTGGAAGAGGATCACCAAAAAGCTGATATTTTGGACAAATACTTTTGTTCAGTATTCATGGAGGAGGGTACTGGAAATGGGCCAAGGATTCTGGACAAAGGTATAAGGGGATGGGAAGTGGACACAAGCCCTTTTATAGAAGAAAGAGTGCTTAAGGAACTAACAATGTTAAAAGTAGACAAGGCAATGGGGCCAGACAGGGTGCATCCCAGCATACTGAGGGAATGCTGGCTGCACCTCTGACAGCCCTGTTCAACCAGTCATTAAGAACAGGGGAGATTTCAGGGGATTGGAGGATGGCAGATATGGTCCCACTCCACAAGAGTAGAAACAGGGAGGAGGTAGGAAATTGCAGGCCTGTCAACCTGACATCGGTGGTAGGCAAGGTAACTGAATCACTTTTGAAGAAAAGGATTGGGGAATACCTTGCTACCAATAATCTGCAGGATCCGAGGCAGCATGGTTTCGCAGGGGGAAGTCCTGCAAAACAAATCTGATCGAGTTCTTTGATTGGTAATCAGAGAGGTGGACCATGGAGGAGCAGTGGACATGGCCTGCCTGGATTTCGGTAAGGCCTTCAACACCATTCCACATAGAAGACTGCTAAACAAACTGAGAAGCCTAGGAGCAGGTCCTAAAATTGTAAACTGGATGACAAATTGGCTGGGCAACAGGAGTCAGAGGGTAGTGGTAAATGGCATCCACTCTGGAGTAGGCAAAGTGACCAGTGGGGTACCACAAGGATCAGTATTAGGGCCAGTTCTCTTTAGTGTCTTTATTGGTGACATTGTAGAAGGGCTGGAAGGGAAAATATTTGCAGACTACACAAAACTCTGCAACAGAGTGGACACATCAGGATGGGTGGAAAGAACGAGAAGTGGTGTAAAAAAAATAGAAGAATGGTCAAGGGTTTAACAGTTGGGTTTTAAAGTAAAAAAAAATGCAAAGTCATGCATATGGGGCACAGGAACACGGAGACTACATACCAAATAGGATAAGCAGTATTAAAGGTCACAAAGCAGGAAAGGGACCTGGGGGTGATCATTTCTGATTACCTGAAAGTAGCGAAACAGTGCGACAAGGCAGTATGGAAGGCAGGCAGGATACTGGGATGCATAGGTAGGGGAATCACCAGCAGGAAGAGAGAGGTAATAATACCCCTATATAGATCACTGGTGAGACCACACCTCGAGTACTGTGTACAATACCGGAGGCCCCATCTTCACAAGGACATAGATACAGTAAGGTGGAGGCAGTACAAAGGAGAGCAACAAAAATGGTTTATGGCCTGCATCAAAACTCCTATTAGGAAAGGCTAAAGGAATGGTTAGGGATTGCGGAGGGAAACTGGATTTCCTGGTGCATTTGGGAATCAAAGATCTAGAGGGAAACAGCATTTTTGGAAATCCAAGCAAGGTTCCTGTAGTAGAAGCGTGGGATTCACACGGTGACACCAGTTGGAGTATAAAATCAAACCGCCTTTATTCAGTGGATCCCAAACAAAATAATATTGACTTTAAGCGTACTGTACGTCTTATAAATAAAAAGAAATAAACTGGATTCAGGGAGCCATATAATCATTACAAATGAGACTGCATGGGCACCATATGTTTGATAAATTATAGCTGGAATGGACCAGAATGATAGAGGATGCAGCGCCCTGCTGAGCCCAAAACGAACTGAACTAGCCTTAGAAATTGTCATCCCTTTATAGTGCTGGACTACCATGTGATACAGGATTTCCCTTCCCCTATTTACCCAATTTTCATATAAACTCTTTATGTTTCATATTTTATTGACATGTTCTCAAACCAAACACTATTAGGCATTATACCATCAGTTTCAGAGTACCCAGAATACATTATTTGAGTGGCTATCTTACATTTTAAGGAATAATTACATCCTGTCAATCATAGCCAGACACCTCCCCTTTAAGCCTGCCTATAATAATGGGAGAGAGTCGGCTGGCTAGCTCTATAGAGCAGCAGTGCAATTCTACAGTCAGACCCAGAGTCAGCACCACTTGTTAACGCTGAAAGAAAGGTATTTTGCTTTTCCTGCATTACAGGCACATTTTGAGAGTGTTTATAGAGGTTGTAAGGGCTAGGATAAAACGCGAACCTGCAGGGAGTTAAACGCTAGTGCTAGACAGAAAACAAGCTGTGTTTCAGAAGTCAAGCTTTACAGGTTCTACAAAAAAAGGAGAGGGCATTCTATTAAAGCTTCGAATGACCAACGACGATAAGTTTGGCCGAGAATGGGACTGAAAAACAGTTTCTGAGGGTTCCTAGCCCTTGCAAGGCTTAACATACTGCATCTGTACCAGAAACAAAAATTAGGGAGCCAGAAAGAGGCATTAGGGCATTATGACTCAGCTCATACACAGCATTTGTTTAAAGCTTTATTTACAGCTTTTGAGGGCTAAAGGAGCACGTAGCTAGCCTTTTCAATCTTCTCTTTTTGAAGGGGACACAAAATACAGGGCAATGCAAAGCACAATATACTTTTTCTTTCCGACTCGCTATTGCCTACTCGCACTCGAGGAGCGAATAAGCGTGACTAACAGGTGATCGTGGGCGCACGATCGTGAGGTGTATGCAGCGACTTACAGTACAATAAGGCAGAGACCACCAGGAAGGGATAGTAGGAACATTAGGCAGGTGGTCTACCTGCCTAAGGGGAACATAAAGAAGGAGACAGCAAGGAAAGAGATAGAAATGCTGTTGCAACAGACTTTGTGCAAAGGAGAAGGAAAAAGGGGTCTCATGGTTTATACTGTAGCCCTATTACAGTTCTGAGAACTTGCCAGAGTCTGTCAGGACAATGGATGCAACATTTCCTTTTCAGAGATATTGCCAGTACCAAAGGCCTCAGTGGAGCATAAAATGAAGATCACAGAGGTTAATAACTGGCTCAGGAAGTGGGGTGAAGAAAGTGGGTCGGGGGTGTTAGAGAACTGGAAAGGAGTTTGGGAGGATAAGGGACTGTATGCCAAGGACAGGCTTCATCTTGGCCCGTTAGGGAAGGAGGTCCTTTAACAGGGGGTGGCCGACTACATTCAAGAAAAGTGGGGTTTAAACTTGTGAGGAGGGGAGGGATAGGGAGGGATAACCAGAAGCCCTCTCCTCCAGATGAGGGAGTAGCCTTAAACCCAAGGAGGGAGGGGGAAACAGACTGGGGAGGAGGTTTCAGGGAGGAGCAGAGGGTGCATGGAAGTATAAGGAACCTGGGTGGGGTTTCACAAAGGGGATCAGGGATAAGGGGTGGGGGGTGGTGTTAGTAAATGCCAGGAGCTTGGGAAACAAGTTGCCAGAGTTCCAGACCATGCTGTTCGAGGGGGAGGTGGATGTGGTCACGGACACATGGGCCAACAAAATCCATGACTGGGACCTAAACATGCGGGGGTACACTAGGCTTAGGATGGACAGAAAGGAGAGCAGAGGGGGTGGAGTGGCTATGTTCATTAGAGATGACACAGAAATTGCTAGGGTAGAAGAGGCAGAGGGAAACGTAGAGGCCTTATGGGTCACCTTGGACCGAGCAGGAGGTAAGGTCAAGCTGGGTGTAGCATATAGGCCCCCCCCCCGGGATGGGTGATGTTCTGGAGGATGGTTTGCTGGACAACATCAATGCCCAGTGTGGACCAAAAGGGGGGGGAGTGGTGTTGATGGGGGACCTTAATATGCCAAGTACAAACTGGGGAACCATGTCCTTTAAGGTGGACAAGGAGCAGAGGCTGCTGGACGACTTCCAGGATGTGTTCTTAACACAGCACATGATGGAGACCACTAGGGAGGGGCATGTCCTGGACGTGGTTCTGGCGGATGGGGATCTGGTAAGGGACCTGGTTGTAGAGGATCCTCTGACTGGGAGCGACCACACTACTGTCTGGTTTCAAATAAGCATGGGGAAGGGGGGAGAGATCTAGGACACTGGCAGTTGACTTCTGGGGGACAGACTTTGTGGCAGGGAAATATTCTCAAGGATCACTTGAAGGGGATTACAACAATGATTACAACAATGACAAATGTGGAAAAGAGATGGGAGGTCATGAAACGGGGACTTCATGAGGCAGTCAGGACCTGTGCTAAGGTGAAGCGTAAGGGAGCAAAGTCACATAAACCATGCTGGTGGTCCAGTGAGGTTCATGTAGCAGTCAGAGAAAAGAAGGCTGCCTACAAAAACTATAAAACAACGAGAGGGGATAGGGAAAAGGAAATGTACCATCATGCATCTAGAAAAGTCACCAGGAGGGTGTGGGGGGCAAAGTCCAGTAAAGAGCAACGGCTGGCACAGGGGATGCAGGAGGGGAAAATTAGTTCTTCTGGTACATTGGGGAGTGGAGAAAAACTAAGGGTCATCTTGGCAGGTTGAGATCAGAAGGAGGGCGGGTGGAAGAGGCAAGGGACCAGGCAGAGGTATTAGACGAGTACTTCACCTCTGTGTTCACTAGGAAGGGGGATGGGATATCTATAAAGCAAGACACGATGGGGATAGAAGCGGTAGTGAGTGGGATCAGGGAAGCAGCAGAAATGGAGCAAGAAGGAGGGAGAGGTACCCCAGGGGTGTCACATCAGGATAAGGATAAAAAGGCCAGTAAGGTGGAGGGCATGGATGATGCTATCTTCACCAAAAGGATGTGGTTAGCCCTTAAAGGCCTAAAGAACAATAAATCTGCTAGGCTGGATGGCATTCATCCTAGAGTACTATGGGAATTGGCGGACATACTGGCTGCACCCCTGGTGGAGCTCTTCAACAGGTCACTTGAGACAGGGAGGGTACCTAGGGATTGGTGAGAGGCACATGTGGTGCCAATCCATAAAGTGGGTTGAGGCAAGTACCAGGTAACTATAGACCCATCAGTTTGACCTCGGTGGTGGGAAAATTAATGGAGAGTATACTAAAGGAACGATTGGGGGTGTACTTGGAGGAGGTGGGAGGTCTGGATAGTCTGCAACATGGGTTTGTGTCTGGTAGATCATGTCAAACCAATTTTGTGGAGTTCTAAGAATGGGTAACATAAGAACTGGACAGGGGAAAGCCTGTGGATGTATTATTCTTGAACTTCAGCAAGGCATTCGACTCTGTCCCCCACAATGGTCTGGTGGAGAAACCGACGGGGTTGGGAGTAGGCCCTTTGATGGTCAGATGGATTGAAAACTGGCTGCACTCAGAGAGCAGTGGTCTGTGGGGAGCTCTCAAATCCTAGAGAGGTCGGTTGTGGGGTACCGTAGGGCTCGGTCCTCAGTCCAATCCTGTTTAATGCATACATTTTGGACATCAGGGAGGGTATAGGGTGTGAAATTAGTCTCTTTGCTGATGACTCCAAGATGGGAGCAGTAGTTGAGGGGGAAGAGGGGAGCTTGGCCCTGCAATGGGACCTGGACACCATGGAAAGGTGGGCTCCCACATGGAAATTAAATTTCAATATCACCAAGTGCAAGGTGTTGCATCTTGGGCGGGGAAACCCTAAACACAGGTACGCCCTGGGAGGGGAGGCGTTGGAGGCCTCAACAGGGGAAAAAGACCTAGGAGTCATGGTGGATGCATGTATGAATAACTCCGAGCAGTGCAGGACAGCGGCTGGCAAAGCAAACAGGATGTTGGGATGCATTGTAAGGGGGATCACCTCTAGGAGCAAGGAAGTGATTCTGCCACTGTACAATGGATTGGTTAGACCACACCTTGAGTACTGTGTACAGTACTGGAGACCACACTTGAAGAGGGACATACAGCTCCTGGAGAGGGTACAGAGGAGGGCAACTAGCATGATACAGTACAAGGACTATAGAATTTGACATATGAGGACAGACTTGAGGAACTCTGCCTGTTTTCATTGGAGGAGAGGAGAGGAGAGACAGGGGGGACATGATTGATGTCTTCAAGTACCTCAAGGGAATAAATAGGGTAAACACTGAGGGGATCTTTAGATTAAAGCAGGGAGGTATCACCCGAGGGCATGGTTTGAAGTTGGAAGGTGGAAGGGTGAGGGGGGGAAAGAGGAGGAGGTTTTTCACTGAGAGGGTGGTGGATCCTTGGAACGTGCCACCTGGCGAGCTGGTTCAGAGATCCACAGTGGAGGGCTTCAAGAGAGGGTGGGACAGACACAGAAAGCAGATGTCTCAGATGATGACCTGGCCCAGGGGGGTGGGGATGGATGATAGGGGTTTCTAGAACACAAGGGAAGGGGCCTCGGTACTCAACTAGGGATCTGAGGTTCGAGCAGACTCGATAGATAGTAAGGCCTAATCTGCTGGCAATTAGTATGTTAGTATGAATGAAATATGTACTCCCTGGAGGAAAGGAGGGGATATGATAGAAGCATTCAAATATCTCACAGGTATAAACAAGGTACAAGAAAGAAACATGTTTTGTAGAAAAAAATGTTCAAGGACAAGGGGTCATGCTATGAAGACTGAAGGGGGGAGGCTCAGAGGTAATGGGAGAAAGTACTTCTTCACAGAGAGAGTGGTGGATCCATGGAATAGCCTTCCAGTGGAGGTGGTGGGGGCTAAAACAGTTACAGGATTCAAGAATGCATGGGATAGGCACACAGGGATATTAGAAGCAAGTAGGGAGCCAGGGCACTGAGCAGGGTCACCACTGTCAATATAGGTAGGGAAAGTACTGGCAGCCTAGCAGGGCTAAGAGGTCCTTATCTGTCAACAGCTTCTATATGTCTATGTTTCTATATATATCTTGAAAGTGTTGGAGCTAGGATTCAGTGTTGGCGCACTCCTCAAGTAGTGGCTATTTTACCTGTCACTATGTTGTCTAATGATTACATTCAATAAAAAGGAGTCCATTTTGAAAGGAGTTAGATGTTCCTAAAGAATTTTTCATCTATGCTGTCAAAAGCAGCACTCAAATCTACAAAGCAGCAAAGTAGTTCACCTCTCTTTATGATCGCATATTTATAAAAAATGTGACTCAGGACCATGTAATGTTGTACAGTAGAATGGAGGGCTCTAAATCCATGTTGTGATTCTATTAATAGATCTCCAGTATCTATCCATTCTTGTAACCTGTTCAATACTATTTTACAAAATATTTTTTTTGTGTAGCCTCAATTACACTGATTGGCCTGTACATGACAAAATTATTTAATTACTATTATTTCCCTGTTTTAAAAAATTGTGAATACTATATTTCCTGCTCATAATTTTGATATTACCATATATTGTAACAATGCATTATAAATATAGTATGATACTGGTAACCACCATGAAAAATTATATTTGTATACAACAGCTACTCGACTGGGGCCAGGAGCCTTATTAGATATCATGCTGATTGTTGCTGAGTAAACCTCTTCTTGAGAGAAGAAAAAGAGGAGGCAATATGTTGATGTCACTTGATTGTCTAAGGGCATATTAATGCCATTTATGGCAGCATATCAAAGGACCAAGGAAAAGCATCTATCCTAAATAGATACTGCTGCTCAGTATTTACTGAGGAGAAGGTAGGACAGGACCCACAGCTCAGCACCATGGACACAGGGGGGAGGGAGGTGAGTAATAGTCCCTTCACAAAATAAAGGGTCCTACAAGAGCTCACTAAGCTCAGGGTGGACAAGGCAATGGGACTTGATGGCATACATCCCAGGGTACTAAAGGAGCTAAGGGTGGAACTAGCAGAGCCATTATCAGAACTGTTTAGTGAGTCTCTGAGCACAGGAGAGGTCCCAGAAGACTGGGGAAGGGCTCATGTGATCCCACTCCACAAGAGTGGTAGCAGAGAGGAGGCAGGGAACTACAGACCAGTCAGTCTTACCTCAGTAGTGGGCAAGATTATGGAGGCACTCCTTAAGGAAAGGATAGTGCAACACCTGGAATCCATAGGAGCACAGGATCCAAGACAGCATGGGATTACAACAGGAAGGTTCTGTCAATCTATTCTATTCTCATAGATCTCTTTGACTGGGTAACCAGAGTGGTGGACCAAGGGGGAGCAGTTGATGTCATCTACCTTGACTTCAGCAAAGCTTTCGATACTGTTCCACATAGAAGATTGATAAGCTGGGTAGGCTCAGGGTGGGTTAGAAGTTAGTCAACTGGGTGGCAAACTGGTTGACAGGCAGAAAACAGAGAGTGGTAGTAAATGGTATACAGTCAGAAGAGATGCAAGTCACAAGTGGGGTACCTCAGGGATCAGTCCTGGGGCCAGTCCTCTTCAATATCTTCATCAGTGACATTGCAGACGGACTGGAGGGTAAGGTTTGTCTGTTTGCAGATGACACCAAGATCTGTAATTGAGTAGATGATCCAGATGGGGTGGGCAGAATGAGAAGAGACCTGGATAAACTGGCAACATGGTCTGAAGAGTGGCAACTGGGATTTAACACAAAGAAGTGCAAGATCATGCACATAGGGAAGAGAAACCCTGAAGCCACCTATAGGTTGGAAGGGGAATTGCTGGCAATCACAAGGGAAGAAAGAGGCTTGTGCATTATCATCACAGATGACCTGAAATCATCCAAGCAGACCACTAAAGCAGTACGTAAGGCTAGAGTGATATTGGGGTGTATTAGTAGGGGTATCACAAGTCGTAAGAGGGAAGTAATAATCTTTCTTTACAAGACATTGGTTAGGCCTCATCTGGAGTACTGCATGCAGTACTGGAGGCCACACCTTCACAAGGACATTAACAAGATGGAGGCAGTCCAGAGAAGGGCAACCAAAATGGTGCAGGGACTGCATCAGAAAACATATGAGGACAGATTAATGGAGCTCAATATGTATAACCTAGAGTAAAGGAGGGAGAGAGGTGATATGATCGAAACATTCAAGCACCTTAAGGGCATTAACAAGGTGAAAGAGTCTAACATGTTTCAATATAAGAAGAATAGCAGGACAAGAGGACACAGCATGAGCTTAGAGGGAGGCCGATTAAGGAGTAATGTGAGGAAGTTCTTTTTCACAGAAAAGGTGGTGGATGCATGGAACAACCTACCTCAGGAAGTGGTGGATATGAATACAGTGCAGGACTTCAAACAGGCATGGGTTAGGCATAAGGGAACAATACAGATGAGTATGAATAGATAGGTCACTGACAGAGTAAAGGCCTATGGCACATTCATAAGGTAGAAAAAGAAATGGGCAGACTTTATGGGCCTTGTGGTCCTTATCTGCCATCAACTTCTATGTTTCTATGTAAATTTTAATGGCGCTGACGATAGTATGCTTCCCAATCAATTGGTTGACTATAAGCCTCTATATTAGTAGTATATTATATTTATTGTGACCATAAGCTACCAGTGTTCAAAAGGTTTTACATCTTTATTGTTTGTTTGTTTTATTTATTTATACTGCTAAGACCTTGGGCCAAGGACTCGTTTTTCAAGGGTGAGCAGTGTACAATAAAATTATATAAACAGTTTGATAAAAAACATCAAATTACAATGTATACCCAAATAACACAAATATTCTGCAAACTATTAAACAAAACATTTACATTCACTCTCAACAAATAAAAAGTCTCTTAACTTAATTCGAAAAGTAAAAAACAACAACTTCTAAACAGTTAAATATGGACTGTAGAGAACTGAAAAATGATGGGAGAGTATATATTATTAATTATGACTATTCCCCATAAAAGTTTCTGATATTTATTTTTTGTTCCTGTAATATTTTCTTATATGATTTCCCTTTTCTGTTTAATTCCATTATATTTTCTCTTGTTCTAGTTTCCTTTACCTTCCTAATGTATTGATTCAACTTCTTTTTTTCCGTTTGACATATTTTACTAAACCATGTTTGGTTATGAGACAACTTCCTACATGAAACATAAAAACAGGGAGATGTCACTTTATTAACATTTTCAAAATGTTCTAGAATGGAACTAGAATTGATCTGTTTAAAACTCATTACTTCCAATAGCTTTTGTATGACGTTCGAACTATCCATTGTTTAACCTGACACAAAATGGCTGCCCAGGAGCTAATGTATCTATTTCTTGTTTGACCAGAGTTGTTATAATTGTTTTCCAGTAGAGAATAGGGTAATATAACTTCCTCTGTTTGATGTGAAATTTGTGGTTGTTCCCCAATTTCTGGCATTCCATCCCTACCTTGTTCCATATTAATCGATGGCAGTCTCAGTTGATAAAGGAAGTTTCAAACTACATGAAGTCTTGCTGTATTCTAACTATTGCAGCACTCAAACTGCCCCAGAGAGAAGAGGGTTAATTTTCTGTGCAGAGCATAGATCGTTGAGCTCGAGCTCGGTTCAAACCTTTGTCTGCTGCACTTAGAAGCACAACCATCAAATTCTTTACTCCGCCTAACTGAACGGTCGCTCCAGAGATTTTTCATTTGCTCACAGTTCGAAAGTCAGTTAAAGTCTTCGGTTTTACCGATTATTTTTTTGCAAGTTTCGATTCAGATCTCTGTCTGTGGTACATTAAGTATTAGGTAGTGAACTAGACATAGTAAACTTGTGGAAATTGTAAAAATTGATTTTCGACCGGTTCGGCTGTACCAGCCGTTTAGTGAATTACATATTCTGTCTTTGTTTCTAAACTTAGAGTGTGGTTACCAGTCCTTATCGGTTTAAAAAAGAACGCATTTTCTTGTGTTTTTTTTCCAATACCTGTGACACGGTTAGAAACCAATAAGGTGTCTTGCCTGGTTGTTTGCCATAAAAAGGGTAAGTTTGTGGTTAGGATGGCTATGTCTGAGTAACCCAAAAGAAAAACCGGTCCCACTGGGTTTCAGCACTTCAGTGTGTGTGGGGAGGTCTTTGCTAAGGCTGATCCCCACACCACCTGTGTTTATTGTCCGGGGTTTGACCACTTCGATTCAGACTGACAAATCTGTAAACATTTTCCTAAGT
The DNA here is from genome assembly GCA_016271365.2 of Neoceratodus forsteri. Classification (NCBI taxonomy): domain Eukaryota; kingdom Metazoa; phylum Chordata; order Ceratodontiformes; family Ceratodontidae; genus Neoceratodus; species Neoceratodus forsteri. The sequence goes on from CM057454.1 coordinate 1,060,310,958, forward strand.
CTACCCTGGAAAAAAGTTTAGCTAGGCTTAGGGATAAGGAGGCTGTGAAGTCCGCTGACCAGGATAGCCAGCCCGGTTCGGTTCCGACAGAACCTGAGGGAGTGCCCTCTGACCAGGGCGATACTTCTTCGGGCAAGAGGAGAGCCGATCCTGAGGGTCAGTTCCTACAAAAAGACAAAGAAAAGAAAAATCGGCCGGTTTGGATCCAGAGACCCATTTTCCAACCACTGAAGAGATTGCCAAAGCGATAAGGATTGTAGAATTGCTTCACCCGGTTCCGTCTGATCCGGCAGCCTTCTGGCAGACGCTCTGTTCGGTCGGTTCCTCCGGTTCAAGGTTATGCCTCTGAAGATTTTTATGAACTGGATTTGGAGGGGGATGAAGATTATGATGAGGATGATGATGACGATGGTGGGGAAGGTCTGGATGAGCACATTGAACCGGACATCTCCGCAGACAGGCCTTCTGGTGTTTCCCCTCCTAGGCTTTGAGTCCTCTTCCCACTACATGTTTTACAGGAAAGTGGCAGAAACCCTCCAGCTCCCTGTAGAGGAAGCCATGGAGGAACAAGAGGAACCTGATTATGTGGAGATGATGGACATCCCAAAGTCCAAGAGACTGTCTGTTCTCTTTCATAGGTCTTTTAGGAAACAGACACAAAATATTTAAAAAACTCCAAACTCTGTACCTCCTGACAACAGAAGGATGGACAAAAGGTACACCTTATCAGGTTCAGGTTCAGAGTACTTGTATCAACGATGCAGCCATGTTAGGGTTGTACAGGCTGCAGCCTGTGATAAGGCTAATATACCCTTGGCTACACCCCCACAGATAAAGACTCTAGGAAGCTGAATGCCATGGCAAAGAAACAGTACATGGCATCCACCTTGGGACTCAGGCAGGCCAATTATATGGCCTATGCAGCCAGGTACCAGAAGTCCAGGTAGGACACTGTACTGGCACTGGTTAAGCAGGCCTCCCCCCTGCTAGCCTCAGAGCTGGAGGGGATGGCTGCTGATGGGATTGAGGCATCTAAGGTACAGTTCCATGCTGCTGTGGACTCCAATGATGTGTCATCTAGAGACATGGCTACATCTGTGGCTCTTCGGAGAATGGCTTGGCTCAGATGTACTAGTCTCTTACAGGACACCCAGGCTAAGGCCATGGATTTCCCTGTCGTGGGTAATTCTCTGTTTGGGGAGCAGACAGAGAATTACATGAAAAAGATGGATGAGTATAGGACCACCTATAGGAGTGCACAGGCCAAGGAAATGCAGACAACTCCTCAAAGGCTGCAAGCTAGGGGCAGAGGCAGGCCTTTTCATAGGCCTTTCTACCAAGCACAGGCCTTTTCTCCTTTTCCTCAGAGGGGGTTCTTCAGAGGGAGAGGTAGAAGGGGGATGAGCAGGGCTGCATCCACCCCTCAACCTAGGGCTCCTGCCAAGCAGACACCCTGATGTGTCAGCCCAGGTCGACTCCCCCATTTCTGTAGGAGGCAGGCTGGCTTACTTTGTCCAGGACTGGATGTCTGTTACCTCAGACAAGTGGGTCCTGGAGGTGGTAAGCCAGGGGCTGGTTCTCAGCTTCAAGAAATTTCCAAAGCTGAGGGCTAGATGTTTTCCACCTGCAAGCATCTCCAAAACCATTGCCTTCGAGGCAGAGGTTTCATCTCTACTGGCTCTAAAGGCTGTAGAGAGAGTTCCTGCATTGCACAGAGGCAAAAGTCTGTACTCCAGGTACTTCCTTATCCCAAAAAAGACAGGGGAGTGGTGACCCATCCTAGACTTAAGATACCTGAACAAAGATCTTTTAAAACCAAAATTCAAAATGGTGACTCTGGGAATAATCCTTCCCTTTCTAAAGCCAGGGCACTGGCTAGCCTCCCTGGACTTAAAAGATGCCTACTTTCATATTCCCATTAGGTGCTCCCACAGAAAGTACCTCAGGTTCGGATTGCCTTCATGCCATTATCAGTTCAAAGCTATGCCCTTCGACCTGACATCGGCTCCAAGGGTATTCACAAAATGCCTAGCAGTAGTAGTGGCCTTTTTAAGAAGGAAGAATATTTCCATATTTCCATACGTGGACGACTGGCTCACTGTGGGTCAGTCCCTAGACCAAGTCAAGTCAGACCTGCTAGTGACTCGGCAAGTGCTCACTTCCCTAGGATCCTTCTCAATCTTCCCAAGTCAGTTCTCGAGCCTGTACAGCTCCTCACCTTCATAGGTGCAGAGTTGGATACAGTCAAAGCAAGAGCTTTTCTTCCCCTGGAAAGGGCAAGGGCTACTATAGAGCTGGCTTCTTCATTCCACCTTCTGGTCTCTTGGCCAGCAAGGCACTTTCTTCAGCTTCTGGACTACATGGCAGCTTCTGCAGCAGTGGTCCAAGGGGACATATTTCAGATGAGGGACATTCAGTTTCACCTGAGGGCCTTTTGGTCTCAGAAGAAAGATTCTCTAACCAAACTAGTTACAGTGACTCAGATTCTGATCCAGGCTCTCCAATGGTGGCAGGATCAGGGCAACCTCAGACAAGGAGTCCCATTCATCACTCAGTCTCACTCTGTGGTCTTAACCACGGATGCTTCTCTATTGGGGTGGGGAGCCCATCTGGGGGCTCTCACAGCCCAGGGACTGTGGTCCCTTCAGGAATCCCTTCTTCATCTCAATCTCCTGGAACTCAGGGTGGTCTTTCAGGCCTTGCAAGCTTTCTCTCAGTCAGTGCAGAACAAGGTGGTTCAGGTTAGGACAGACAACACTACCACCATGTGGTACATCAACAACCAGGGAGGCACTCTGTCCATGGCCTTGTGCATGAAAGCCATGAAATTGTGGTCCCTAGCTTATTCTCTGCAGACCTCTCTGATGGCAGTCCACCTTCCAGGGAAGGACAATGTGCTAGCAGATGCACTGAGCAGGATCTCCCAGGGCCATCACGAATGGTCCCTGGACCCTCCGATGTTGAAAGTGATTTTTTCAAGGTGGGGCACTCCAGAGATAGATCTCTTTGCAGCCCCAGACAATCACCAGCTTCCTCTGTTTTGTTGCAGACCCCCCGTCTTGGGCTGTCCCTCTGGATGCTCTGATCTTGAACTGGGAGGGAAAATTTCTATATGCCTTCCCTCCTTTTCCTCTACTGTTCAAGGTTCTGGTCAAGATAAGGTCACAACCCTGCAAAGTGATTCTGATTGCTCCAGACTGGGCTAGACAGCCTTGGTACCCCCTGTTGCTGTCCCTAGCAGCCCATCTTCTCCTATCTCTTCCCAGGAATTAAAACCTGTTAGCCTCCTCTCAGGGAAGGATTTGGTACCCCAATCTTCGGTCTCTCAATCTCAAGGCATAGCTCTTGAAGAATGAGAGTATGCAGATTTGCATCTGTCTCAAGGGGTTCTGGATATTCTCAAAGCCTCTTGAAAGCCTGCCACCAGAAAAACTTATAACTCCAAATGGAAAAGATCCAGCATTTGGTGTTCCAAGAAGCATATATCCCCAGACACTGCTGAATTGTCTACAGTTCTGGATTATACGGTTCATCTTAATGGCCTAGGCCCCAGACCAGTTACTCTCAAAGTACACTTGTCAGCTGTTTCTGCTTTTCTGTCAGTGGGAAAGCCTTCCTCACTGTCATCTCATCCTGTATTCTGTAAATGTTTCAAGGGATTGCTTCATACCAACCCCCCCTTTAGGGATCCTACCCCTGCTTGGGATCTTAATGTTTGCATTGCTCAGCTTATGCAACCCCCCTTTTGAGCCTTTGTCTTCAGCAAAGCTTAAGTACTTGACTTGGAAAACTGTGTTCTTGGTAGCTGTTACCTCTGCCAGGCATATCAGCGAATTGCAAGCTCTGTCAGTGGAGCCTGATTTTATCTGATTCCATAGAGATAAGGTGATCCTCAGAACTAACAGGAGGTTTTTACCTAAAGTGGTTTCAGATTTTCATCTGAACCAATTTATGTCTCTCCCTGTGTTCTTCACTGATCATTCTTCTTCAGGAGAAAGAAGTTTACACAGTTTGAATGTTAAAAGAGCCCTTAGTTACTACATTGAACATACTAAGGCTCACAGGTTTGACTTCCTCCAGTTGTTTCTCACTTATGGGGAAGTGGGGAAGGGCAAACCTGCCACTAAGAGAACTATTGCCAGGTGGATTGTCTCTTGTATTCAATTCTGCTATGAGAAGCTAGGCAAAATACCTCCCTGAGGTCTGAGGATTCATTCGACTAGAGGTACAGCTGCTTCCCTGGTTGCGGCCAGGGATATTACTTTGCTAGAGATATGTAAAGCAGCCACCTGGAAAACAGTCCATACATTTGCCAAACATTACTCCCTGGACATCCAGGCTAGGAGTGATGCTCGGTTTGGTACAGCAGTACTGCAGAGCCTATTCCCAAGGTAGCTTTGATTCCCTCCTCCGTGGAGGTACTGCTTGGTAGTCTGCAATAGTTAGAATACAGCAAGACTTCATGTGGTTTGAAGAAAAAATTACTCACCTTAGTAATTATGTTTCTTCTAATGGAGTCTTACTGTATTCCGACCTCCCTTCCTGCCTCCCCTCTCAGAACCTGTTTTTGGGAAGTGGGCTGGCAGGTGCAGTGTAGTACCCCAGGGGTGCATTTGGGCACTCCTCCTTTTTAGAGAGGGGTGGGTTATATTATTAATTTAACAGTCTTAAGTTGTTCACTACCTGGTTTTTGATTTTGGATTTCTTGACTTGAGTCTTTTGGGGATCCAAAATATTTGGTTGCCATTTGGCTAGTAAAAATTTTACAATTTCCACATAGTAGTTAGTATTAGCTCGTAAGAATCTGACAGTTGTGCTTCTAAGTGCAGCAGACAGAGGTTTGAACCGAGCTTGAGCTCCACGTTCTATGCTCTGCATAGAAAATTAACCCTCTTTTCTCTGGGGCAGTTTGAGTGCTGGGGCTAACTGCCACAGTCAGAATACAGCAAGACTCCATTAGAAGAAACATAATTACTAAGGTGAGTGATTTTTTCATGTATCCCCTTTGCTATATTTTACACTCACTCACTCCTCACTCCACTCACTCCTCCTCCTCCTCACTCACTCAGTTTCTCCTTTCTTCTCTCTACCTCCCTCCCCCTCTCTCCCTCTCCCTCTCTCTCTCTCACACATTCTTCATAATCTTACTTAGTTCCTGCTGTTGAGCTTTGATTGACATCCCTCAATTTCTCAGGAAACTTCCAAATTTCACTACTGGGCTTTGTAACCTGTTACCTTATATTGGCAATAGTCCATGCAAGGCTATTTCACAGTTTTTGGAACACCCTATTTCAAGAGAGAAGGGATTGTAATTCAGGCCAAACTGATGGCCAGGTGATCTCTTCCACTTCCCGGTCCTGCAGTTCCACCCCCACGCTCAGATGTTCTATGATATCTAAGCAGGGAGAATGCAGGTGCACACCTTATTGTAGTATTTGGCATAATTTTAGAAGCAATATTAGAACTGTTACAGCAGCCTTTGATTTTAGTCGAGCAATGGCTTTCCTTTAAATCAAAGTGTGCTGTAACAGTTTTGAAATCGTTTCTGAAATTACCTCCACAGACTACAATGGGGCATGTCCCCGGCCTCTCCCAGGTTAGACATCATAAAACATTGGGCGCAGGACTGGAGAACCGGGAGGTGGGAGTGATCACTTGGCCATTGGTTCAGCCCGAATTATGATCTCTTCCCTCTCAAACTGTGGTAGTCGAAAAACTGTGAAAAAGCCTCACATTAAAGCAGCAGTACTTCGGAAAAAAAAAATTACCCTTTTTTGATAGTTTATTCCCTGTGCCTTGCTAATCATATATCTGGTACTCTTTCTTGCTGGCATTGTACTATCGCCGAGTAATTTGCTCAGTTATTCTCTGCTTTTGTTTTCATTTCTGCCACTAAACATGTTTCAGTGTAACCTCCTCTGCTGCCAACTGCATATGTGTATGACTTGTAGGGACATCGGCAATGGTCAGCAGAGGGTCCCTCTGCTGTTGTCAAAAGACATGATGTGACCTGTAGAAAAAATGTGGCTGAAAATTCGTCAGCCGCCATATTTGTTGTAGCGCTACAGCAATTCAAATAAATTGCAAATATCTAAAAAACTAAAGATGACTGGAAAAAAAAACATTTACAGGTATAGAAACTGAAACTTTGGCAGCATGCTTACAGCTGAAAAACAGAATTTTGATAGCTCACTTCCTGATTTCCTAGTACTGCTGTTTTAAAAGCCAGTATACAGTAAAGCGATATAAAGCTCAAAACAACCCTGTGCATTTTTAATGTAATGGGTGCTGCCAACTGTTCATAGAATGTGAAACTCCTTGTTATACAGTGCATAAAAAAAAAAAAAAGGCACTAAGTAGTACTGAAAGCCAAATAAAACCATGAGTTCCTCTCTTTTCAGTGGGGTCCATTACTAGCAGTGCATGCAACTAGGTACCACTCTTCAGCTACAAAACGTCACTGGCTGCTGTAAACTAGGGTAGGCAAATGTGATCTCTTTTTAAAAACAAGCAAATGTCAATGCTGAATGTTTGCTTACAGTGTTGGGACAACTCTGTAAAACATAATATATAGTTTATATTTCACCCTTTTTTGTAACTGTCACCCTTATTTATTTATTACTAAGGATACCTGCATCGAAACAGGATCGCTGCCTATTTGCGCTGTCTGCTTGTCTTCTTCTGAGGTCACAGTTCCGTTTATGACATCCCAGGCTGTTGCTGTGGAGATAATTATGAAGTCATAACTTGGGCATTATGATGTCACATATAGACAAGCAGCTAAAGCTAATAAAATCCAGTTGACAGTAATCTTGCTTTTATGTTACTTCCCTGAATGGTGTAGAGGGCAAAAGTACAGAATAGTAAGACAGTGGGTTGTAGGTTCAGCCCTCCCCCCCACCACAGCGACAAACAGTATTCTCTGAGCAAATCTGAGCTACAGTAAACTTGTATCCAGGCCAGTGACTTGGAGGGCTGAGGTGCTGGATGTCTCACTTTCCACCACACCGGCAACCTGGGTTCGAGAAGGGATCAAGGTTACTTGGGAGCGGGTGTGGGAAGGAGGATTTAGCATCCACTGATGGATCTCCTCCTCTGGGGTGGAGGTACAGTGTGTACTGCTGCTTGGCTGCCACATAATGAATGGCAAAACAGTGGTCACCAAAACTGAATGTCAGAGGGGACACTGAAAGTGGGTACCGTCTTCACAGTCTACATGTGCACCATTGCATGCTGCTGGGGCAGTAATGGGTAGAAAAGAACCATCTGCAGGATGATGCTGTGATCCTAAAGGAACTGCACCATCACCATCCATGGCACCCACTCACACAATGAGGTAAGAAGTAGATAGGGTAAGTCCTGGAAGTGGGGTGAAGGGGCAGGGGTTCAACAGTGGAAGGGAGCTGATGGGGAGGGGAGGATAAAGTCCATGTGAAAGAAATGGTTGCAAAAATACATGAACTATAAACTGAATTTTGTCTGTTACATTTTTCAAAGTTATTCAACTGGTATCTAGGGGCTCTTTAAAGGGATGACAAGCAATGCATAATTTAAATCAACTGTTGCTTGTGCTTTCTTTCATTACTAACATACTGTTAACATGTCTGAAGCTGATATGTTTGCAATCTGCATGCTGTTCCAAACTGTACTTAGTGCTTTCTAATAGGAGCTTCCTGTTTATAAGGGAGAAACACATATGCATGCACACACACATATACGCACACTGGCTGATCAAGTTAGCAATAACCCAAGAAACGGTATGGGGTTATAGACATTTAATACATGCCTGGAGAGCATTGTGAGGCACATGACCGCAGGCCGAGTGTCCCCACAGCTCTAGGCATGCATTAAATGCCTATAGCCTGATATCCTGGACAGGATCATTGCACTTATAACATATGTTATGTTAAAAACATGGGAAAACCTACAGAAAGGAGTTTTCCTCATGTTTAAACACCAAAAAAGGTACTGTCTCCTGCCACCTTGCAAAATAGTCCAAAAGGAAAAATGCACATTTCCTTCTCTTATGCACTTAGAAAATTCACGCATACAGTAGTGACATGATATGTGATGTTTCTTGTGCATAACATGCTCTAGTACCCTGCCTATGGCATCTCATTTGCCCCCCCAACACCACACATGCTGTTTGTGTATGTGTATGTGTCTCTCTCTCTCTCTTTCAGCAGAATTACAAGATTTCCTTGCCTACAGGAGGACTTGGACAGAGAGAGACACACACGCAAAAGAGAGAGAGACAGGCAGTGCTGGAATTCTGCAGTCCCTCTCCCCTGATCTCGCTCTCTGTTTGTGTTTCTGTCTCTCTTTCTCTGAGCACAACATTTCCCTGGTCCAACAATACCTTTCACAGCTTGCTCAGAGCATGACGCACACACAGACAGAGAAGATAGAGAGACACACTTACCCCGTTTACATGTATCATCTAACCTGGTTCCGAATGGAGATCGGAGAATTTTTCTGCGATTCTGGGTAAATGTAAACAGTGATCGTGGACTGACCTGGTTGAGAATGAAACTGGGCTGGTGGTTCATGGTCGAGGTGCACTGATCCTGTTTGCGATCAAATATTTTCTGCATGTATACGCCTGTGTCTGCAGAGTCAGAGAATCGCACATGCGCATTTTGGATATGTGCTTGATGCGCATGTGTGCAGTCCATGCACCAAAATAATCTAGACTGGCAACAACTCTGGTAGTGAGTGAAGCCCTCCTCTAAAATATTTTACAGTACCTGACAGGAAATTTTACTACAAAATGTCAGAAAATGATGGTAGACCTGGAGGGAGCAGGAGACTAGATTATTTATTAATATTTTGGCTGATTTGAATGTTATGGCTGAGTTAGATGGCATGAAGAGGAGGCACTCAGAATTGTTCAGGAGTGCAGTGGAAAAATTAAAAGAAGCAGGTTTTGTAGGAGTGAGTTACAGCTTCGGTGGAAATGGAAGGCACTGTGGTGTTCATATTATAAGGCAAAAAGGGCTCTTAGCAAAAGTGGGGTAGGGGGGTCATCAACCTTTCTGTATTATGGCTTAATGAATGACATTCTTGGAGGCCAACCAATGTCAGAGCTGCCTGAGACTGGCCTTGACATAGGAATGCAGAGTCTTATTGATGTTGAGCCTGAAGCGATAGCTAATAATGAATCAGTGCTGGAATCCTTCAGTGTTGATGACAGTAAGTTATTTTTATGTTGTACATAAGGTTAGTGTTACATATGCACATACTTAATGGTAGAAAAAAAGGCAGATTGGTTAATGTGGTTTGCCCGGATGCAATGTTCACATATAGGATAGTGGATGGGCAACTATGCACAACCAGTGTGTTGTGCCACTGAGGTGTACTGATTCCCTGTTAGATCTCGAGGTCACAGGGAATCAGTAGCCCATGGTAGCACAACACACTGGTTCTGCATAGTTGCCCATCCAGTATTCTCTACTTTCTCCTAGTTATATGGTATATGCACTTCCGTGTTTTGCATCTGATACAATAATATAAATAGAAATAAAATAATAAAAAGAATGCTATAGATATATATATATATATATATATATATATATATATTAGAGGCAAAAACTCCATTTAATGCATTAGTTAGGGTTGTTCCACAGTGACAAAAGTGAGGAAATTCGCTGTTAGGGTTGAAAACCCTAACTCAATCACCCCAAGCACCACACACACACACACACACACATTCAAGTATGGGGAGGACCAAGTCAACACAACCAATGACAGACATCCAGCAGCAGGTGACAGAAATAACAAACAATTGTCTAAATGTACTACGAGACATCCCCACCCACCTGACCAGGTACTGCATGCTCAGTGGAGATCAACAGCAAAACTGAGGCCATGTACACAAACATTACACATCCCTGATTGCAGCTGCACAGCGTACCACACTCAGTAGTTGCATGGCCTTACCTACCGATGCCCACACACCACACCACAACTGGTACTGTGCCGTTATTCAACATAAATGCTGAAGGTGCATGATGACAGTTGTAGAAAGGTTTTAACACTAGTGAGTATACATTAATTAAGAGAAGCACATAAATTAACTACAAGACACTAGCATGCTCAAGATAAAAGTAGTGATACATTTAGTAGGTGATTTACATAGTAGTACATATACTGCAATGGTTTACTCAACATAAGGAGGCTGATGTAAACGTCAGGGACACTGGTTTACCGCATTAACGGTGACGCGGACGGAAACCCGGAATTGCGATTGGCCCACGGGAAAACGGCGCCAAAATGGAAATAGCGTTTGTTCTCGGGCCTCCCGTGATGTGCAGGCTTTAAAAGTGAGTGCAGTAGCGTGCGTCTTTTCTTACTGCCTGCTCAGTCATTTTGCCAGTATTGTCCTGGAGTCCTGGAGAAATCTCGCTGCTGGAGTCCTGGGGGAATTAAAATTGTTTCTGGTTCTGTGAGTATTTGATACTTTTTCACTGTTCCTGGATGCAGTGAGATCGGAGATCGCTGGTCTTGGCAGAAGGAAGAGGTTGCATTAAATAGATAAATGCTGCAGTCGCGCTGTCCGGGGGTGAGGAGAAGGAACACTTGCAGCTTCAGCTGAGCAGGTAAGGGAAGAGGTTTTATTAAATAAATGCATCACCATCAGCGTGAGGACAGTTGCTAGCCTAGTCCATCAGGGTGGGGATAGGCAGTGTCTGTTCTGGTCTGTTGGGGATGGGAAAATGTCTGCACTGGTCTATCAGGGTGGGAGAGCTGGGCTGAAGCTGTGCATCAGCATTGAGATTGGGATAGTGCCACCCCATGGGTGGCCTAGAGAGGAGGAGAGTGGCTGGGCTGGTCCTTGGGTGGGGGAAGTGGCCCTGGTGGTCCCGTCGGGGGGGGAAGTGGCTCTGGTGGTCCATCGGGGTGGGGAAGTGGCCCTGGTGATCTGTCAGGAGGGGGATTGGCCATGCTGCTGGCATGTCGGGAGGGAGAGTGGCCCTTGTGGTCCATTGTGGTGGGGCAGTGGCCCTGGTGGTCTGTTGGGGTGGGGAAAGTGGCCCTGGTGATCTGTTGTGGTGGGGCAGTGGCCCTGGTGGTCTGTTGGGGTGGGAAGTGGCCCTGGTGGTCTGTTGGGTGGGGAAGTAGCCCTGGTGGTCCATCGGGTAGGGGAGGGCCGTGCAGGCCTGTCTGTGCTAGGAGAGTGGCTGGGCTAGTCTATCTGAGGAAGCAGAGTTGATGTGCATCAGCATCTGGATTGGGATACTGCCCTGGTGGTCCACTGGGATGGGAGATTGACCCTGCTGCTACACTGCAGTGAGGAGGGTGGCCCTGGGCATCTGTCAGAGTGGGGAAAGTATTCATGCCGGCCCATCGGGTGGGAATAGTGTCCTCTGGGTAAGCAAGTGGTCATCATGCATCACCAGCATATGGATTGGGATAGCGCCACCCATGCTGCTGCAGCTTCTTGTGGGTTGGAGTGGCTGTGGTGGTCCATTAGGGTGGGGATAGTGACTGGGCTGGTGTGTCGGAGGGGAAAGATTAGTGAGTGTCCGGGCTGGTCTGAGGGTGTGAAGAGTGGCCGTGCTCAACTGCCCTGCAAACGTTGTGCTGCTCACCTGCCCTACTGTACTAGCAGCCTGGTGCTCCTGACCTGCACCTTTGTCTGCCTTGTGCTATAGTAGACCTGCCTTGCCATCTACTGCTTTTCTGTGTGCCTGCTGAATTTAAATGTTATGTGTTTTGGATAGCCCTGCTGCTGCTTTTATTTGAATGGGAAAGCAAGAGAGGGAAGATGTTGGGGAGGGTTGAACAGTCGGCCAGATGGGCAGGCTGGGCGGACTGGTTCACATGCTGGGAAAAATGGTTCTGGCCTTGGAGGGAGGGGTGAATGGGCAGAGCAGCACAGAAACATTTTTCCCAGCATGTGGACCAGTCTGCAGTCGTGCCATGCTCCATTGGTTTGTTGGTTGAACAGTCGGCAGATGGGCAGGCTGGGCGGACTGGTTCACATGCTGGGAAAATGGTTCTGTGGCCTCGGAGGGAGGGTGAATGGGCAGAGGCACAGAAACATTTTCCCAGCATGTAACCAGTCTGCCGGGTCGTGCTGCACGCTCCATTGGTTTGTTGGTTGAACAGTCGGCAGTGGGCAGGCTGGGTGGACTGGTTCACATGCTGGGAAAAATGGTTCTGGCCTCAAAGGGAGGGGTGAATGGGCAGCGGCACAGAAACATTTTCCCAGCATGGAATCAAGTCTGCCGGGTCCATGCCACGCTCCATTGGTTTGTTGGTTGAACAGTCGGCAGATGGGCAGGCTGGGTGGACTGGTTCACATGCTGGAAAAATGGTTCTGGCCTCGGAGGAGGGTGAATGGCAGAGCGGCACAGAAACATTTTTCCCAGCATGTGAACCAGTCTGCGGTCCGTGCCACGCTCCACTGGTTTGTTGGTTGAACAGTCGGCAGATGGGCAGGCTGGGCGGACTGGTTCACATGCTGGGAAAAAATGGCTCTGGCCTTGGAGGAGGGGTGAATGGGCAGAGCGGCACAGAAACATTTTCCCAGCATGTGAACCAGTCTGCTGAGTCCGTCTCGCGCTCCATTGGTTTGTTGGTTGAACAGTCGGCAGATGGGCAGGCTGGGCGGACTGGTTCACATGCTGGGAAAAATGGTTCTGGCCTCGGAGGAGGGTGAATGGGCAGAGCGGCACAGAAACATTTTTCCCAGCATGTGAACCAGTCTGCCGGGTCCGTGCCATGCTCCATTGGTTTGTTGGTTGAACAGTCGGCAGATGGGCAGGCTGGGCGGACTGGTTCACATGCTGGGAAAATGGTTCTGGCCTTGGAGGGAGGGGTGAATTGGCAGAGCAGCACAGAAACATTTTCCCAGCATGTAGTCCAGTCTGCAGGTCCATACTCAGCTCCATTGGTTTGTTGGTTGAACAGTCGGCAGATGGGCAGGCTGGGCGGACTGGTTCACATGCTGGGAAAAATGGTTCTGGCCTCGGAGGGAGGGGTGAATGGGCAGAGCGGCACAGAACATTTTCCCAGCATGTGAACCAGTCTGCCGGGTCCGTGCCATGCTCCATTGGTTTGTTGGTTGAACAGTCGGCAGATGGGCAGGCTGGGTGGACTGGTTCACATGCTGGGAAAAATGGTTCTGGCCTCGGAGGGAGGGGTGAATGGGCAGAGCGGCACAGAAACATTTTCCCAGCATGTGAACCAGTCTGCGAGGTCATGCCATGCTCCATTGGTTTGTTGGTTGAACAGTCGGCAGATGGGCAGGCTGGGTGGACTGGTTCACATGCTGGAAAAATGGTTCTGGCCTCGGAGGAGGGTGGAATGGGCAGAGCGGCACAGAAACATTTTTCCCAGCATGTGAACCAGTCTGCTGGGTCTGTGCCACGCTCCATTGGTTTGTTGGTTGAACAGTCGGCAGATGGGCAGGCTGGGTGGACTGGTTCACATGCTGGGAAAAATGGTTCTGGCCTCGAGGGAGGGTGAATGGGCAGAGCGGCACAGAAACATTTTCCCAGCATGTGAACCAGTCTGCGGGGTCGTGCCATGCTCCACTGGTTTGTTGGTTGAACAGTCGGCAGATGGGCAGGCTGGGCGGACTGGTTCACATGCTGGGAAAAATGGTTCTGGCCTCGGAGGGAGGGGTGAATGGGCAGAGCAGCACAGAAACATTTTTCCCAGCATGGAACCAGTCTGCCGGGTCCGTGCCACGCTCCATTGGTTTGTTGGCGGTTGAACAGTCGGCAGATGGGCAGGCTGGCGCGACTGGAATTCACATGCTGGAAAAATGGTTCTGGCCTCGGAGGGAGGGTGAATGGGCAGAGCGGCACAGAAACATTTTTCCCAGCATGTGAACCAGTCTGCCGGGTCCGCGCTACGCTCCATTGGTTTGTTGTTGAACAGTCGGCAGATGGGCAGGCTGGGCGGACTGGTTCACATGCTGGGAAAAATGGTTCTGGCCTTGGAGGGAGAAGAATGGGTGAGTGGTGCATCAGAAACATTTTTCCAGCATGTGAACCAGTCTGCCGGTCCGTGCCACGCCCATTGGTCTGTTGGTTGAACAGTCGGCAGATGGGCAGGCTGGGCGGACTGGTTCACATGCTGGGAAAAATGGTTCTGGCCTCGGAGGGAGGGTGAATGGGCAGAGCGGCACAGAAACATTTTCCCAGCATGTGAACCAGTCTGCTGGATCCGTACCGCCCATTGGTTTGTTGGTTGAACAGTCGGCAGATGGGCCAGTCTGCATGAATAATAATGATGGTAAAAAGACACACAGTCAGACATAATAACTTTATTATACCAAGCCACATCAAACTGAATAACCATGAGAATGTCTACTGGAATATTGTTGGAAGTGTTGGGGATGCAGAGAATTGATGATAAGTTCTTAAAGGTGAATTACTGCAGGCGGGGAGCCCTGACCACCGTGCAGATTGGGGCTTCAGCTCTCGGCCCCACAGGCACTATGCAAAAATAGTCTTTGCTCTTCAGTGAGCACTCAAATTGGTGATTGAGCACAAAGATAGATTTATTTCTGTTGACTGCAAGGGGCTAGGAGATATGATGAGCTACGAGCTGCACAGTGGTTTTATGGCTTTACCTGTGCCAGTAGAACACCTTTCAGCAGTTGAGCTCCGACTTGAAAACTAAGAGCTCCATTTTCATGAGGTCCAAGTTAGAGAGTGCCCAATTTACTGTTGGTGCAATTCCTGATTGGTTTATTCTTCAGTACAGATTATTGATCTCTCCATTAGCATCCTCAGTCCCAATCCTCATTAATCATTGTGGATTTTTGTTTTAATTGGATGCACTTTGTTTACATATAAATAAACCAATCCAGGGAGCTAGATGTTAGGGACTGAACCGATGGAGTCCACCTTGGCGTCTGGTGGTTCAGCTTAATTCACGTCTGAGCTCTGTAAAGCTTTGGTCATGGCATTGGATGAGTACTGTCATTCTAACTCTGTTGCCGTCACTCTTGGGCGGTGGGGGCTGCACTTGCTGCCGTCACTCCTGGGCGGTGGGGGCTGCACCTGCTGCCGTCACGCCTGCGGGGTGGGGGCTGCACCTGCTACCGTGCGCCTGCGGGGTGAGGCTGCACCTGCTACCGTCACGCCTGCGGGGCGGGGGCTGCACCTGCTGCCGTCACGCCTGCGGGGTGGGGGCTGCACCTGCTGCCGTCACGCCTGCGGGGTGGGGGCTGCACCTGCTGCCGTCACGCCTGCGGGGTGGGGGCTGCACCTGCTGCCGTCACGCCTGCGGGGTGGGGGCTGCACCTGCTGCCGTCACGCCTGCGGGGTGGGGCTGCACCTGCACGTCACGCCTGCGGGGGGGGGCTGCACCTGCTCACGCCACCTGCGGGGTGGGGCTGCACCTGCTGCCGTCGCGCCCTGCGGTGGGGGCTGCACTTGCTGCCGTCACAGCCTGCGGGGTGGGGGCTGCACCTGCTGCCGTCGCGCCTGCGGGTGGGGCTGCACTTGCTGCCATCACGCCTGCGGGTGGAGGCTGCACTTGCTGCCGTCCGCCTGCGGGTGGGGGAGCTACACTTGCTGCCATCATGCCTGCTGAGGGGTGGGGGCTGCACTTGCTGCTGTCTATCCTGGAGAATCGATGAACCTGATGTTGCCATCCATCTTGCTGGGAATCAGAGGTGAAGTCTTCATGAACATGAATGATGCCTGTCGCTGCTGCAGAGTTCACTTCCGACATTGAACCACCTGCCAGCACTGCTACCAGCGCCTCATGCTCATCCCTTGCACCACTCTTCAAGTAAGTAGGCATGGGTGTTGGTGGAAAAACTGTAGTGGAGAAATGCATTGATGAGGATGAGGATGATGATGATGATGATGATGATGATCTTTTAAGAGTTATGTGTACAGTTTTCTGTGGGCCACATGTAAACATTTCAATTACAATTTCAGGCCTTGAAGTGCTATCGGACGTGATCTGCTGCAGGGCTACTGTCCTCCATTAGCAAAGGAGTACAGTTTGCTTTCTTTTTGCCCACTAATTGGGTTTCCATGCTAAAATGTGAATGCTTTGGTGTTGCAGAGTTAGGACTTACTGTGTTTTTTTTTTAGGTCAAACTGTTGAAAGTGCTGTTGGTTCTGCTGTGAGCTCTTACCCTTCTGAAAAGGTATTGTTGTACTTCTTTACTCACAGTGACTCAAAGTCTAGATTGTGTTTCTGGGCGTCACAGTGTTTTCTTTTGGTACCCTTCTCCACATAGCCTCACATTAGCAGTTAGTGAGATTTGGCAGAGACATGCAGTAACTCTGAAATGGTGGCCAGGAATTGGCTGAGAATGGGATAGATGTAGATGAATAGCGATATTGCAGTCTGGAATTTAAGTGGCTGAAGGTCAGCCGTAAATCTGTAGCTGCTCCTCCCCACTCCGTGAGACATGGTCTTGTTTCTTACTATAGATAGTTCTAGTCTGGACTGTAAACTTCGAAGGGCAGCATGATTTCTGTAGCTATTCCTCCTCACTCTCAAAGCTGGAGAAAATTATTAGCTGAGATATATTTCAAATGCCGATCTTGTACTCTTGCTATTGTACTGTGACATTCTGAGGTCAGCGTGATTTTGTCAGCTACTCCTAACTCTGAAATAATTGACGGTGGATGAGAATGGGATGGATGTAGATAAATAGCGATATTACAGTCTGGAATTTAAGTGGCTGAGGTCAGCGTAAAATCGTAGCTACTCCTCCCCACTAATGGAACATGGTCACATTAGCGGGGAGATTTGGATGCTTGTTTCTTACCACAGATGAACTAGTTCTAGTCTGGACTGTAAACTTGACAGCATGATTTCTGTCTTGATTTGAAAAATTAATTAGTTGTGCTGCACAATTGTAAATATATTTTCTATATCTCCCAACTGTTTCAATTTAGTTTGTTGGAAGTCATCATCCACACTGCACGTGTGCAATGGCAACACCACCACCAAGCAAAATGGCCAAAATCTCATCTCTTACTGCTAAGAACACGTGCGTTGCAATTCAAGATCCTATGGCATGTATAGATGGAGGGAAGATGTTCTGTCACTTCTGTGATCACCCTGTTGACCACATCAGGAAGGACACAGTGGTGGATCACTGTAAAGCAAAAAACACACCAGAACACAAGCAAGAAGAGTAACAGCAGACAGGTGACTGCACACCAGTTTTAATGCCACAACAACACTAGCTGCTGAGGAAAACTGTTTTCTTGGACGTTAAGGGCTTGGTTATTGGTGCCAATATACCAATTGAAAGCTGGATCAGCCTGCTTGAGGGCTGGATGAGAGTATATCAAAGGTGGAGCACTTCAAAGGCAGACACTACGACGAATTGCGCACCCGACTAAATAGGGAAATGGAGCAGGGAAATTAGCCAGCTGGTAAGAGGAAAGACACTCGCAGTAATGCGATGAAACAACTGATGCAGACTCCGCTGTGTAATGACGTTATCTTTGTAATGGAAGTGCAAAATCTATAATAACCAGACACCATGGAGCTAACAGTGGTAAACCACTCCACTGTTACCCAAAAGTATTTAAAGACCTTGCATAAATATGGTGTAGGGAGATGGAACAAGTGGTAGCATTTGTTAGTGACAATGCCGCGTTACGCGGTAAAGTGCTTTAATGATGTGTGCATTAGCCTAATTGGTGACACGTAGTCCATGTGAGTTGTTGAACTTTACGTTTTATCATTGGTGGGCGACCTGGATTGACCACTTTGAGCAGGTCAATAAGCTTGTGGCACTTATAAAATATGCCTTTCAACAATCACCAAAATATGTGAGTACATTGCATTCCTGGAGGAGAGGATGTGGAAAAACAATATTGCCTCCTGTTCCTGTCTTGACCCGTTGGAACACCTGGTTGAACAGTAAAATACCACTCTGCCTCCTGGAACACCTCAAGAGAGTTCAAGAGATGAAACCAGTGATGCCAACTCCATGAGGTCATAAAAAACTATTTGAAGACTGGTTCACAGAGCTGCAGGTTCAAACTGCATTCATTGCTGAAAACTGTACTGACCTTATTGATGCAATCGACTTTTGCAAAAGCAAGGAAAAGCCCATGGCTGTTTTGCTGTATGACATTATTAGCAAAATAAAAAGCGGTTTGAAGCAGAGTGTTGAAGATGGAGCGATTTGGTGACAGAACTGATGGGTACTTGCGAGCTGTGAGACCACGAGGTCAAGCAGAAAATGTTGCCCTTTCCAAGGAGCATTTGGTGTCGCTTTAAACAAACTTTCTAAACATATGGACACAAAACCATCAGTTGAATTCTTTAAGGCTTGCCGTATTTTGGACCCCAGAAATTTGCAAAAACTGAATAGGGATTTGACACACATGCCAGTGACATTCCTCTGTTAGCACTACACAACTAAACAGAACACGAAGCAGGATGTATATGCTAGGAGGATATGAAGACTTCCAAGCATATTGGAGTTGGATGTTGAGCAGTACTGGCTTTCAAGCAGTCACAACTAACTGTACTCTCCAGGCTGCTCTACAAGATCTGGATTCCTGTGTCAAGTGCAGATGTGGAGATCCTTCTCTGTATATGGACAGATCCACACAGATCAAAGGGAGAACCTGCTGGTAGAAAATCTGAAACTGCTATCCCAACTCATGTACAACAAGTAGCTGGATTATATAATTTGCATGGTTTCCTCAACATGTCTGATTCCATTTCATACTTCTATTAGGTAGTCAAGCCAGTCACCAGTGCCACCCTCACCATGAAATAATGGGCTGACTCTCCCTCTAATGTCAGACTATTGCCCTGTTGTCCTTCCTATTTTTGGCCTCTTGGTGCCAGAAGGTCCCACTCATGTCCAGTTCCTTTCTATCTTCTGAGTTGTACATGTTGAGAGCTCCCTCTCTCTCCTCACATGCCCTGTCATCTCTTCCAGGATAATTCGTCACCCAAAGTTGGACCCCTGTACCCCACCATCACTGGTAAACACTAAACAGTACATTTAGTACCTACTCTCCTGACCCTTGCGCCGCCACCCTCCTTCTTAACAGTCTTCCTTTCCTTACCTTCTTTGCGAATAAATTTGCTCCCTCCTTCTGCCTGTCTATTGGGGGTCTTGGAGACTGATGATGGACTCGCTTTGCATGGTGATACGGTTTACTGCCCACCCACACAATCACCCTGCCAGCCTTTAGTTATACTTTTCCATAAAAACTGTCCAGATTTTCCTTACAGTCCCTAGACTCTACAAACTCTGGTGCAGCATATGCTGTGCATACATGTCTTGGTTCTCAGAGACACCATATCATCTACCCCATTAATACACATGACATGATGTGCAAGGAACACCTTTTATACTATGCCCAGTTTCCCATATTTCATATAATATATGCCTTTGACATTTAATGTATTTATAGTTGGTTAGATACCATATTTTATACTGTAGGGTTTAGTTCACCTGCTTTTCACTGTAGTCAGTCAGGTTTTACACATTTTCTTTGATAAAGCTTTAGTTTAATTACTGTACTTATATTTATGTTCCACATTCTGCATATTTTATCGTATATGGGTTTCCATTCAAATGTCTGTTCTTCACTGTTTCTACTTTCAGTTAACATTTCTCTTTGTTTTTAGCCTAGATTGTATAGACACAGCAGTTTCTCGTACACCCTTTTTGCTATGCTTTTTAAATACCTTTGCATATTTTACTGTATGGATGTTTTGTATTTCAATGTACTCTTTCTGCACATTTTATAAACACTATTTTATTTAATGCAGCTGTTCTCTCTTCATTTATTCATTTCTAAAATTGGTATGTATTAGAACATGCAGGCAATGATTATGGCGTATAGCATGGGCAGTACAAAGTCATGGTGCCAGCCTGTGGGGCAAAAAGACCTGGTTGAAGGGGCTTTGGAAATATCCCTGTAACGAGAATTACCATGGTATTGCTCAAGTAGAGAACCCATTGAAATGGGTGACTAAGGCAGGAAATTCTGTTCATTAAACCATGGATTTGGTTGCATGAGTGGCTGTCCTGTATGTTCAGGGCTGTCCGTGTTGGTGTAAGAGAGCCTGACTGCATGACAATTTTTGAGGACTGGATTGGCTGTATTTGTGCACACTGTTGCATCTGAGAGGCACTGTGGGAGAAGCTGTGTTGGCACATGGAGGAGTTGGCTGTGTTGGTGTCACCATGTCATCTGAGGATGAGTTCATGCTGCAGTAAAACCTGAGGAATAAGGACATAGTGCTGTTGCTGCTGCTGCAACACCTGCGGAATTGGGCCGTGTCCTTCTGCAGACAATGCAATAGAGGGTGGGGGCTACAGTGCAGTATCCGAGGATAAGTGAAGGCCATAGTGCTGTTGACACCGCCGCACACTTGAGGGTTGGGCACAACTGTGCTGCTGCTGCCATCATCTTATACCTATCAAAATAACAAAATTGGTGCAAGGATGGATCTATGTACAATGATGGACGTCAAAATTGGTAATATGCATGGTAGCAGAGCAAATATTTAAAATAAATTACCCAAAACCAAAACCTTACCCGGTAAAAGCAGTTTTGGATGAACACGGTGACAATACCGGTTTTCAACGATGCAAAGCAGATTTATCTTTTCAATCCACGGTAAACCAGTGTCCCTGATAAACGTATGAAAAGCATTGCCTGTTCAACGCTGTGAAATTCGTACTGCCATATCATGCATTCTTACTGATGAAGGTGTACTGCTGATGTACATACATAGACCTTCAGTGTGTTTCAATACTAAAGATGCAGTAAGTATTCTTTCAGCAGGAAACATTGTAATTGCAGGTGATCAGGCCAACAACTACAAATATCATAGCACTACTGAGCCAACAATGATGTACCTGTATCAGGAGATGTATATAGGATAGATTTTCCTGTAGGCACTTTCTGGTATGTTGTACCTGATAAAGACAATCTCATTGCATCTGTGATGACTAACTTATTCAAATAGTAATACATTTACTATTGTTGCAATAAGTGATCTACCCTTATGGACACAGTGTAATTTTTTAAACAGTTGTTTCATACTCAGGCTGTAACTACTGTTTGGGTTTCTGCCTTCTGGTACTGATGCTATCAAAGTGATAACTATGTTAATTGTGGTACAACAGGAATCAAATAGGTATGGTGTGAGATATAAACAGAATGTCTTTTAGTATTGATTTCAGTCACAATGGGGTAAGTGTGCTAGGACAGCAGGGGTTATCCTCTATCACTGACTCTGTCAGTTATACGCACACTAGGGTTTCGATGACTGTAATGATCAAGTTACCTGTTCATCTTCATGAGTTTATATTCACAGCCATTCTCCAGTAACTAGACAGTGTATGGTGTAACTGGGTGGGACACTGTGTTACAAAAGCTGCACTGCCTAGCAGAGGAGAGTATCTACTCATAAGACAATTGAAGCAATAGGCATGACCAACAGTTATGTTAAATGGTCTGGTAATCACCCTGTAGTGGGTTTAATGTTGAATGAGGCATGACAGAGTGCCACATGTCGCTAGACAGTGATAAACTGACCATTAACATAATACCTGAGAGTAGCTTGTGCTATCATATCAAAAACTGTTTTTAAACAACATTAAACCATGTTCATCATATGGTTAGGCTCTACATGTATGTTAGTAAAAACTAAACATAAAACTGTTACAATGTTTACAGTCAATTAAGCTGCATTTCTCAAACCCTTGTTATAATCAGAATATTATTCCTGTACAATTCCTTGGTTTTGCGCTGACTCTATTGCTCAGGTGGCCCACCATGTGTGGAGTGGCAGATGCTGGTGTGAGGCATCATTGAGTGAGCCATGCAACTTTTTAAGGTAATGAGCCGTTGTGTGCAGCTGCAATCAGGGATATGCGTTTGGTATACATAGCCTCAGTTTTGCTGTTGATCTCCACTGAGCATACAGTACCTGGTCAGGTGGTGGGGATGTCTCGTGTACATTTAGACAATTGTTTGTTATTTCTGTCACCCGCTGCTGGATGTCTGTCATTGGTTGTGTTGACTTGGTCCTCCCCATGACCAATGTGTGTGTGTGTCTGTGTGTGTGTGGTGCTGGGGGGGTCGAGTTGGGGGTTTCAACCCAACAGCGGATTCTCCTACTTGTCACTCAATGGAACAACCCTAACTAATGCATTAAATGGGTTTTGCCTCTAATTTCCTTCTTTTGAGAATGATAACAAGAAATAGTGAATGCGATGCAGCGAGGGAGGCGTGGGGCCCTTGTGCACCTACGTTCCCCTACATGATGTCTTATATGGCATACTAACAGGGACAACAACAAGAAGCAAATGCTAACAGTGGCGCCTGTGGTAACACAAGCACGAATGAGAACGAAAAGTGTGCACATGGTGGCGTGAGCGAGAATGGTCTGCCATGTGATGTGTTGTCACATAATGGCACATGGTGCCTGCAAGCACAAATGTCAATGGGCATGCTGATGTAAAGTGAAACAGAAAGATAAACAGTACTGTACCGCGAAATGGCAAAAAAGTAACAGAAGGCAAGCACAAATAAGCATGAGGATGATTGCGTGGTGGCATTGGGGTGTGCATTGGGATCATCAGCCTAACTCTCACCCAATGACATGTAATAAACAGAAATATAATACAAAGTTAGGACCCATGATCCCAATGCACCCCAATGCCGGTTGAGGAGGTGAAGCGAGGGGGTGTAGGGGTTTCAACCTAATAGCAAATTTTACCACTTTTGTCACTGTGGAACAACACTAACTAATGCATTAATGGAGTTTTTGCCTCTAATTTCCCTTATTTTCCGAGAATGATAACGGCAAATGAATGTAATGCAGCGGCAGGGCCAGCAGACCCCACGACAATGGCCGTAGGCGGAGGCCGAGGGCCGGAGGAGCCAGCTCCCACACAATGTGTTGTGCCATGCAACGGGGACAGCAATGCAACAGAAATGCTAACAATGCCGCACATGGTAACACAAAGCGCGATGAGAACAGAAAGAATGCGCACATGGTGGCGTGAGCAGAATGGTCTGCCACGTGATGTGTTGTCTATAGTAACATGGTGCCTGCAAATAGAAATGTCAATAGGCATGAGTGGCATAAAGTGAAACAGAAAGAGAAACAGTACATGAACAGAAATAGCAAAAAATAACAGAAATACAGCGCAAATAAGCACAAAAGATACAGCACATGGTGGCGTAAGCGTCAACAATGGTAAGTAAAGCAGGTACCAGAACCTGGCGGAAGAAACAGTAACACCCAGCAATGTAAGCGCAAATACGGTTTCCCAAACCTATAGAAAGACAGTGGTACAAATAATGTATATAATAATGAGTATCGGCATGAAAATGAGATCTTGGAATACTAAATACATTATATCTCCGGGAACGTGTGGCGTAGAAAAAAAATTTAAAATCATATTATTTAACTGTACAGCTAATTCAAATCTTAGCCCCATTTGGGAGCTAGAAGTACTCCTAAAAGTCCGTATCTCACAGTTTCGGTCACGGGCCTAAAGCCAATGAATACCATAATGTTATCTATGGAAAAAAGAAAGTTTGGAGTGCATAACTTTGCCTCCTGTAATGTTTTCACCAAACCACTGAAGAGCACATCTGTGGGCTGTTAGCTGTCTTCCTTCAAATTTCGGAAAAAAGACCAAACCGTTATTTTGCAACAGGGTGCAAAGTTTCTGCAATCGTTGGGCGCCGTAATGTTATCCTATGGGAAAAAACGTCCAACTTTGGAGTCCATAACTTTGCAGCCATGTAATATTTTCAAAAACAACCTGAAAGCACATCTGTAAGATAATCTTCCGAGTTCCTCAAATTTCCATAAAAACTCCCCAGCGGATTCTTTTTGCAGCGGGTGCCAAGGTACTGTTATTTGGGCACAGTGTCGCAAAGTAATTAAGTGATTTGTAGCTTTACTAAAAAAATTTGCGACACTTCATAGTGTAGACGCACTGCACTTTAATGACACTACTTCCAGAAATTTGAAAAACATATTTCTGGGGTGTTTTACCCCAAAATAAAGACATGGCTAGCATCCTCAGAACCGATAATTGAATACAAAAAAGTAGGTTGCTAGAGGTCTCAATTTAAATGCCAACCATTTTCTGATCACCAACTGAAAACAAGATGGCGGTTGCGACACTAACAGGGCCATTGCGACACTAAAATGCATTTACGACACTGTCAACTTTTTGATAACTTTTTCCATGACTTATAATGAAACTGTTTTGAATCTTTGAACAGTTTAATATTTCATAGAAATCTTTGAAAAACATCGAGGACCCTGGCTGCATGCTCTGAATTTCAGACCTGTCGATACAAACTGTGCGACCTGTAAATGTGACGTGAGAATTCGAAAGCGTAGCGGCGCACAGTCATGTATAGCCACAACCATATATCCGAGTACACAACAGCAGTCACCAAGGAGCCTATGGTTCCTTGATTGGGTATTCCAAATTTTAGTAAATCTGTTAAATAGTTCCAAAGTTATTAAGGTGCAAATACGAGTTTAACATGAAATGGCTCTCAACCTAACTATGGTGCTACGTGTCATAATATATATATATATATATATATATACACACATGTGCATATATGAGTATATATATATATATATATATATATATATACATATATATATATGTATTATGGCAGGCCCAGTAGTGCTACCATAGTTAGGGTTGAGGAGCCATTTCTATGTTAAACCCCAAAACTCTTTGCACCTTTAATAACTTTGCAAACTGTTTGATGGATTTGCCTGAAATTTGAATTTATGATAAAGAACTATAGGCCTTGGGATCTGCTAAGTTTTGTACTGGTCAGATATATGCATGGAGTTATTATGTGATCTGTAAATATTACGCTTTCTTTTCTGAATTCTGTGGTTGTTTCTACAGGTCGTACGGTTTATGTGATCGCCCTAAATCTTCAGGGAACATGAAGCCAGGGTCCCCAATGTGCCTTTCAAAGATTTCGTGAAAAATATTAAACGGTTCAAAAGTTATTCAAAACAGTTTCCATTATAAGTCAATGGGAAAAGTTAACAAAAGTTCAACACTTTCTCAGAATGCATTTTTACTTTTTGCAAATAGGCCTGTTACTTTCAAAATCGCCATTTTGTTTTCAGTTGATGATCAGAAAATGGTTGGCATTTAAATTTGGGACCCTAGCAACCTAATTTTTTGTATTCACTTAGTCGGGCCTGAGGATGCTTGCTATGTCTTTATTTTGTAGAAAACACCCCAGAAATATGTTTTCAAATTTCTGGAAAAAGTACTTTCACAAATTACTTTTCATGTTTCATTGAAAGTGTCGCGAAATTTTAAGTAAAGCTTTCACAAATTGCGACAGTAATTTTCTAGACTGTGGGAAAATGACAGTAATTTTTGGCACTGCACTGCAAAATAACTCGCTGGGAGTTTTGGGCTGAAATTTGAGGAACGTGTGCACATCTCACAGATGTGCTTTTCAGTGTTGTATTGAAAAATATCACACGGCGGCAAAGTTATGGCACTCCAAAGTTGACAGTTTTTTCCATAGGATAACATTATGGTTCCAAGCATTACAGGAACTTTGGCACCCTGCTGCAAAATAACGGTTTGGTCTTTTTTCCTGAAATTTGAGGAAGACAGCCAACAGTACACAGATGTGCTTTCAGTAGTTTGGGAAAAATATCACATGGCAGCAAAGTTACGCACTCCAAAATTGACAGTTTTCCCATAGGATAACATTACGGCGCTCGACACTTAACAGAAATCATTTGAGCCCTGCAAGCAAAATAACGGCTTTGGTCTTTTTCCTGAAATTTGAGGGAAGACAGCCAACAGCCCACAGATGTGCCTTTCAGTAGTTTGGTGAAAACATTACAGGGAGGCAAAGTTATGGTGTCTCTAACTTTTCTTTTTTTTTTCAGATAACATTACGGGCGTTTCACTCAAGGTTTAGGCCCGTATCTCGAAATAGTGCGAGATACGGACTTTTCGTCAGAAAATTTCTTAGCCTCTCAAATGGGGCTAAGATTCAAGTTAGCCAGGACAGTTGTAAATAATATGACTTTTAAATTTTTTTTCTACGTCATACGGTTCCTGAGATATAATGTATTTAGTATTCCAAGATCTCATTTTCATTCCGATACTCATTATTTTGCATACATTATTTGTACTCACTGTCTTTCTCAATGCAGGTTTTGGGGAAAACCAGCTCAGCGCTACATTACTGTTACTGTTGCTCTTTCCGCTTTGATCCGTACTCGCTTCACTTTCACCATTGACGCCTGCGCCTACCATGTGCTATCCTTTCATGCTTTCATTTGCGCTATGCTTCGTTATTTTTTGCCATTTCTGTCTACAGTACTGTTTATCTTACTGTTTCACTTTACTATCACCATGCCCGCTGACATTTCTGTTTGCAGGCACCATGTTACTTTGTGACAACACATCACGTGGCAGACCATTCCTGTTCACGCCATCATGTGCGCACTTTCTGTTCTCTTCAGCTTGTGTTACCATGTGCGCCACTGTTAGCATTTCTGTTTGCGGTGCTGTCCCTGTTAGTATGCCACACACACATGTATGGAGCTGCCAGTCTGGGGCCCCGGTGGTTCCTGCCGCTGCATTACATTCACTATTTCTCGCTATCATTCTCAAAAAGATTAGAGGTAAAACTTCCATTTCAATGTTACTATTGACAGTGAGGGCTGCTGTTGGGTTGGAAAACCTTGACCCCCCGCCCACCCCCCAACCGCATTAAAGCGATTGGGATCATGGGTCCTAACTCTCACCCCATTCTCCTATACTTCTGCTGCTTTACACTGTCATGGGGTGAGAGTTAGGACTGATTATCCCAATGTGCACCCCAATGCCGGTTGGGGTGGGGGGGGGGTCCAAGGGGTTTTTCAACCCTAACAGTGAATTTCCTCACTTTTGTCGCTGTGGAACAACCCTAACTAATGCATTAAACGGAGTTTTTGCCTCTATTATATATATATATATATATATATATATATATATATATATCAAAGTTCCTTTGTGTGTGTCTTCTATTCTGTGTCCTATTTTTTACCACTTGTTCCTAACCCTTATATATCTAACTTGCTATTCAAATGAAGAAAAGAAAAACAAGTGTACCATTAACTTAACATCAAGAGGAGACCACGTGATGCAGAACACGGAGTAGCAACCTCTCCAGATCTCTCCGGCCACCCGAGATATATTTTGCTTAAGTTACTTCGGATAAAGTGCTAGATTTCTTACTGTCAAGCCTAACAACTGAGCTTACCGTTTGGATCTTGTTGTGACAACCTAGAAGCACTATGGACACAGAGATGAAGAAAGCACAGCCAAGACATCCCCAACCGGTTACTCCTGAAAAGGCCCTTAAGAAACCACGGGCCTCCAGTTCCACTACGGGCCACTGACATTACCTTCAATGTCGGAACAAGAACTCCTTACTCTTAGCAGATTCATTGAAGAGTTCAGACCTTTTAGGGATGATCTGCACAGCCTCACGAAGGACCTGAAATCACTTTCTCAAGTGGTCGAGGATGTAGGTCATCGGACAATTCTGCCAGGCTTTGCTCTTTAGAGAAAAAAGTTGAAAAAAATTGACCCGGAGCTCGTGGAAATACGGCAGAAAATATCTCGACTGGAGCTGAAGGTGAAAGACCTAGAGGGCCACAGCTGCAGGAATAATGTGGTCCTCATAGGTCTCCCAGAGGGAGAAGAAGGGCCAAATACCATTGCATTTGTGCAAAAGCTGGTAGAGAAGATTGCGGGCCCCTCTCCATTTGGGTCTGGCTACATTATTGAACAGGCTCATAGAACTCTCCATCCAAAACCACAAACTGGGGCCACCTCACGTCCTGTGATCTTCAGGTTTTTAAATTTCTTGGAGCGCCAACATTTTTTATTTAAAATTAAAGAGTTGCACGAAGTACGATGTGAATGTACTAAAATCCGTGTGGCACAAGACCTACTGGCCACTGTGCGCCAGAAGAGATCCACTTTCCACCCCATTGTATCTAAGATCATCGCAGCTAGGATAAAATTCAGGATGGTCTATCTTGCAAAACTGCAAGTCCTGGTTAACGGGGCTTGGCTCTGTTATGAAGACCCAGAATCAGCAGCGGCAGGACTTAAGGTTGCCCTTCCAAACCTTTTCCATGCTCCCTGAGCTGGTACAGAGGTATGTGGTGTGTTAGTTACATTATGTGCTACAAGTCTCGATGGCTGAGAGGGACCTGGGGGTGGTGGATGTCAAGAAGAACAACTTGGAGACTTGTAGGAGGGCAGCAGCCAAGGCCAACAGGATGCTGGGATGCATCGCTAGGAGGATCACCTCCAGAAGGAGGGAAGTGATACTCCCTCTGTATAACTGCTTGGTGAGGCCGCACCTAAAGTACTGCATGCAGTTTTGGAGGCCCCACTTAAAGATGGACATTAAACTCCTGGAGAGGGTCCAGAGGAGGGCAACCAAAATGATTTGGGGCTTGGGGGACAGGACCTATGGGGAGAGGCTCGAAGAGCTAAATATATACACATTGGAAGAGAAGGGACTGGGGGACATGATAGAGGTCTTTAGGTACATGAAGGGGTAAATAGGGAGGAGCAGTCAGGGTGCTTCAAAGGAAGGAGGAGGGGGCAACTAGGGCATGGGTGGAAGCTGGAGGAAAGATTCAGGGGAGAAAGGAGGAGGTGCTACTTCACTGAGAGGGTGGTGGAGCCATGGAATGCGCTGCCCAGGGGGCTGGTGGAAGCAGATACGGTGGAGGGTTCAAGAGGGGGTGGGACAGGTACAGGGAAAGGGTTCTGGCAGCAAAATCCAATGCAGCCAGAATATCCGGAAGTGGGAAGGGAGAAGCCAGAGAAGGCGAGGGGGGCAGCAAGGTCAGCTCCCAGGGTGGGGGCTGACCAAACGAGCAGTCGCGAAAGACCGTTAGGCCTATTCTGCTGGCATTTTAGTATGTTAGTATGTGCAAAGGGTGTGGACTGGCTTGGGATTATTCAACACTGGATGGCCGATGTTCTTTCCTGGCTACATTTCCCCTATGACAGTGTATGTGTCCACCTTTTGTAGCCTCCTTCACTGTTTGCCATCTTCTATAGACATTGCAGGGTGCAACGGCTATTTCCTGGTTTTTGGATGGGACTGCCATAACCAGACGTGCCACGCGATCCCCAGGACATGTTGGTTGGCAAAGGCTGCTTTCCTAATAATGCCCCAGACTCGCATGGACATCGCTATTTTGTGTGATTGTGTGTAATACCAAGTGGCTGCTCTCACAGGAATATTTCCATCTGCAATATTTTCACTTGCATCACTCTATTTGGTCATTAGAGGGGGGTGCACTATTGCTGGACTCCTGCTGGTTTATACATACAGTACTCAACCCAAACATTTCTACCTTGTTTGATTGTTTGCATGGCAGTTCTTTCTTCAGTGTCAAAATATTCTTAATTTTAACCATTTCAACATGCTATTCATGTTCTCAGACTTCGTCCGGATTTTTTCTGCATTATTTCTGATTCATGAAGGGAGATCAGTTATGTTTCATCTTGCCTGCTGATATTCTGTCACTCACCTGTTGCTCACTGAAGTGGTAGATGGACAGAAGACGGGGTACAGTTGTTTATTTCCCCAAAAGGATTTCATGATGTTTTGTTGTTTATATGTTTATATATATAATTTTATTTACTCATTTATTTATTTTAAACTTTTTTTTTTTGAAAACTTCTTTATTTTTTTATGGCGACCATTCTGACATATGGTTAAATGCTTCATTGAGTGTTCAAGATCTTTATATATGGGCTCAGGTCACCATGCTACATAACGTCCAAAGTGTGGATTTATTTCTGTTCAGGATTTCTGACTTTTTGTTATTTGTTATGTAACCTTATAGTGCTTTATATTGATCCCTGAGTTGAATGTTGGACACGTCAAAAGCGGTTGGCAGGGGTACTCTGCTGGAACTTATTAAGCTCTCTGTTCATAAGCGATTCTATGCCCAGGGCCATTGTTTTGCCTCAATAAGTTTAGGGAGCACAGTATCATTTTAATGTATCACTGGTTATATGGACTTTTCTGATTCCCTTTACACGCTCTGGTCTTAATATTTAATTTAATTTTAATTTTAGGCTTCCTGGTGCACTTGTTTTACATCCCTGTATAATGGGAGATCTGTTACAAAATGTTCAGAAGGTTGTTATTGCTGAAGTATTTGTAACCTACTCTAATCTCTAAGTTTGTTACTGTTGTATACAAATGTTAACAATGATATTTTTCACTAGTTTTAATATATTAGAATGTTAATATAGTAATTGGGTTTAGTTCTAAGGGGTTAATTCGGAGAGCTGGAGGGTGGGTGAGTGGTGACGAAGTGTACTGCAGAGCAAAGTTTGTAATAAAAGGGAGAGGGGAGGGCTGGGCATATTCTAAAAGTTTGTTGAATAGTATTGGTATTTCTAGGTTTTGGGGACTTCTTGGGGGGTGGGGAGGGGATTTGGGCAGGGATTTGGGGATATGGGTAGGAGGGTAGTTAGGGGTGAACTTGCACAGATAACACTAATTCTATGCTAGTTTGGGCAGGTGTCTTTTTTCCTTTCATTCGAGGGTCCCTGATCCCAAATATTGTGGCTTTATGGCCAGGGACCTAATATTTGCCTCATGGAATGTTAAAGGGGCAAGAAATAAGCTAAAACAATATAAAATACTAAAACATTTGCAATTACTTAAAGTAGATGTCTCCTTTATACAAGAATCACACCTGATGATCCCAGAAACATAGAATTTGACGGCAGATAAGGACCGCTTGGCCCTCCCAGTCTGCCCATTTCCCTACCTAATGGATAAGCTGCAGAAGCAACAAAAGTGAGACAACAGCAAATTGGCCAATTTTTCGCTGCTGAAGGGACTACTCAGAGTTGTGGGGTAATGATCCTGGTAGCCCAAGCAATTCCTTTTTCTCAGCTGAATGTTATTCCTGACCCCCATGGTAGATTTTTATTTGTTCATGGGAAACTGCACACCACCGACCTCTTGTTGGGTAGCATTTATGGCCCAAATAATGACTCTCCAGGATTCTTTTTACAGCTGGTTAACAAATTAACTCTCTTCTTATCTATCCCAATGATTCTGGGTGGTGATTTAAACTTAACTTTTGACCCAAATTTTGATCGTACAGGAAACAAGTTTAAGGGTCTTTCGCTGGCGCAAAGAGCATTAAGGGATATGATGGACTAGGTTGGTTTATATGATGTATGGTGAATCCTCCACCCATCAGATAAACAATACACATTTACTTCTCCGGTCCACGGGACCTCTTCTAGAATTGATTATATCTTGCTCTCGCATAGCCTGATCCCGGAGGTGTTGGATTCATCTATACAGCCAGGTCTTCCTTCTGATCACTCTCTAGTCATATGTCACCTCTCATTTTCCTCTCTCCCTAAAAATGGTGGGTGTTGGAAGCTCAATAACCAGCTCTTAAAGGACCCAGGAATAGTCCAACACATTTACGAACACATTCAGCAATTTATGTCTGTTAACCATAACTCTACGGGTAAACCTGATATCGGGTGGTGTGCACTAAAGGTGTATTTAGGGGGTTTATTGATCGGAGTAGCTTCTAAATTGAAAAAGAAGAGGGATGGCCAAATGCTAAACCTTCTTTCCCGAATTAGAAATATAGAATCCAATCTATCCCCCACAACCCCTGATTATATCAGACAAGAACTTATACAGTTAAATGATTCTTACTTAGACCTTCTGAGAGAAAAGGAAGAATTTATGATTCTCAAAACCAATGCTTCATATACCGATCAAGGGGAGAAAGCTGGCCGCCTTCTTGCTCTACGGCTCAAACAAGAATCTTCTAGGCTCATTGCGGCTATTAAGTCGTCTGTGGACGACGCTCTGAAAATTGCCCTGGCTGACATTACTGCTGAATTTCAGACTTACTATATGCAGTTATACAGTTCTATGCTAAATCCTCCTTCCCTAGATAATCTGGATAGTTATCTTGCTGGTTCTCATCTGCCTTCTCTCTCAGACTCCCAAAGGTTACTATTATGTGCTCCTATTTCCCAAACGGAACTTTTTAGAACAATAAAAGAACTCTCTACAGAGAAGACCATGGGGCCCAATGGCTTTTCTCCCAACTTTTACAAAGTTTTTGCAAAGCAACTTGTCCCTTTGCTGCTTCCCTTATATCAGCATATTCTATCTGGTATTGAAGTTGACAGGTCTCTATTTGATGCTTTAATTGTTCTTCTCCCTAAACCGGGTAAACCCCTAGAACCTGTAACCAGTTACAAACCCATTTCTCTTCTCAATCAGGATATCAAAATACTAACCAAACTGCTAGCTGATTGCATAAATATGGTCCTTCCTGAGCTCATAGGACAGGAACAAGTGGGATTTATGAGGAGTAGCTCTTCCGTTGATCATTTGCGCACTCTAGCCCATGTCCTCTCGGCATCCAGGGTTATGGACTTTCCAGCTGTTCTAGTTTTCCTGGATGCTGAGAAGGCATTTGACAGGGTCAACTGGAATCTTCTGTTCCACGCCCTGCTTACATTTGGTTTCCCTATGGAATTTCAGAACTGGATTCAGGCACTTTATAGATCTCCACTGGCCTGAGTAACATGCAATGGAGTAATTTCCGACCTTTTTACCTTTACATTCTGGTACGAGACAGGGTTGCCCCCTGTCCCCTCTTCTTTTTAATTTATACCTGGAACCTTTTATACGCCGGTTAGTTAACTGTCCCAGGATCCAGAGTATTACCATACAAAATCATGAGGTCAAAGTCTCGGCCTATGCCGATATCTTCTACTCCAACTATCCCATCCGGCCTTATCTATCCCGCCCATGTTGGAGCTCATCAATGAGTATAGTGCTCTTTCCAATTATAAATTGAATATTGATAAAACAGTCATATTTCCTCTCAACCACATAACTTTAAGACAAGATGTCCCGAATTTAGGTCTGTCATGGGGAAAAGACTCTCTGAGATATTTAGGGATAGATCTCTCCAGAAGCCCAACTCTTCTCCAAAAGAAACATTTAGATGCTTTATTGCTCACTCTTACCCAAGATCTTAAAATATGGACCCTTCTCCCCCTTTCTCTATGGGGTAAAATTATTCTGATAAAGATGAATGTTTTTCCCCGTCTTTTTTATCCACTTAATTTGTTAAGCTTATGGCTGCCTTTGTCATGGTTTAAGAATGTACATAGCCTTTTTATTGATTTTATTTGGGCCAACAAGAAACCACATCTGGCTTTTCATAAACTAGCAGCCCCTAAACTTAGGGGAGGCCTCCGTCTCCCACGTGTAGGTGTTTATTACTGGGCCAGTCATGCTAGTAAATACCTTAGATGGTTAATTCCAGATGAAGCTCAAAATGTGTTTCCTTATGCTCCAACTTGGCTCAAGATAAAGCTAGCCCAAATAAAGTATCATCACCGCTCCACTTCAACGCTTTTATATACGAAGACAAAGCTTCTTCCTATACAACTCCATATACCCGATCATGCGTCTATAAAGGTGCACTCTCAATTGATAGCTTTTTTGAAATATGAACATTCCCGGGATTTGGCATAACCTTTATCTGGTAATCCCAATCTCAAGATAGACGGCAAAATGCTTTCACCCTCTTGGCTCCCTGCTTTAAAAATTGTCCTCTCTCATACTTTACACACACAAGAGATGGCTCTTGGTTATCTTCCCATGAGAGTACTGCCAAAGCAGGTATTCCAAACTCTAACATTTTTAAAATCTTCCAGCTATGCCTCCTGCTGGTGAAAACTTTGGGGGAAGTCCCTTTGCCCTCGATAGACCCAAAATTTCAAACCGAAATGGTTCCTGTAGCCGGCCTCCTGCATGCTGTGTCCAAGATGTTTATTCCTTGTATGACTGGCTTTACCCAGAACACTTTGGTCCATCCAATTATTGGTTCCCTCTTTTCCCTGAGGAAAACATTAACTGGTCCGTTCTATGGCAGGGTTGTCAAAAGTTTCTGACTCAAGGTAGGCTTTGTCTCACTCAATTTTATATATTACACAATTTATATTACATGCCACAGAAATTGGCCAAGTATGGTATTGGCTCTTACTCCACCTGTTTGAGATGTTCGCAGGACGAAGGTAACCTACTTCACGTATTCTTGTCCTGTCCCAAAATAGTCCCTCTGTGGTCCCTTATTAAACAAAAAGTAGATACTCTTTTAGGTCTTAATGATTTGTTTTCCCCAAAAAAATCTGTGTACTGGGGGATTTTTCTGAGATCCCGGTTCTGGCTCGTAAGTTTTATATGGCTTTAATTTCTATGTCGGTCAAAAAGTTAGTCCTGAGACATTGGAAGGATACTAAGGTGATTTCCTATACTGAATGGTTGAGGGAATTTCTTGCTAATCTCAGAACTGAAAGAACAATTGCAAGCCTTCATAACAGCACTCCAATGTTTAACTCATTGCCTCCTAGAAACGCCTGTAAGCATCGTCAAATCTAACTGCAGTGTGTCCCAGAACGCCTGTGGAAGTCACCTACAGACTTCCTGTGTGCCCTAGAAATGTCTGGAGAAGTCACTCACATGTTTTAATATTACTTGCCAGCCAGAATTGAATAGAATTTACTGCATAGTACCATTAGAAAGGTAATGTTGTGCTGAACAACTTTGCCACTGACACTTTGTGTGTATCATGTTCACTTTAGGAGTTATTCATATTTGTTTAAGACATTTTGTCCATCTAGAACCACCTAAGCACTTTGAAGAAAACACACATTCTGGGTATCTCAGCCAGTATAAAACAAAAACTGAATTGAGTATAGTTGATTGCAAAGAACTGTTGGAAA
Source organism: Neoceratodus forsteri (assembly GCA_016271365.2). NCBI lineage: Eukaryota > Metazoa > Chordata > Ceratodontiformes > Ceratodontidae > Neoceratodus > Neoceratodus forsteri. Next base: position 1,060,345,795 of record CM057454.1, read on the forward strand.
GGCAATTTTATGTGGAACAACTTTGCCACTGATACGTTGTGTGTATCATGTATACTTTAGCAGTTATATGCATTTGTTTGTGGTATGATGTGTATGGTTCAGACTTGTCCCTCAAACCACACCAAAACGCCTTGACTCATATGGGGAAAAATTATGTTTAATACTACAGAAATAGCTGTTTGTTTTACAAACAAATTATTAAAATTATATCTAATGTCTGAATGCTTAATTTGGTGTTGATATGTTACATATTTCCCAACATGAAAAGGTTTATGGTGCATTTTTTAGTGGAAAAAATATTTTGTTTTGTTGTTTCGACCAGCACAGAAATAAAACTAAATTACCTGCTATTCCTTGCACACCACCAATGGAAAGATAATTTTATGCTGAACAATTTTGCCACTCATACTTTATGTCTAACACTTATGGTTTTTGTGCTATTAGCATTTGTTTGTGGCATGCCAATTGTGGCTTGATTTTGCTTAGAAAGGCCCAGGATTAACTGTTAACAGTATACAGGAGACAAGTGCTGCGACTTCAGAAAGCTCCTGTGGAGGCAATGAGTTAAAAAGCTCTGGGACCCCTTTCAAGCTCTGTATTCCCTACAGCCTGCCTAGCAATGCTATCTTGAATAGATTTATTATTGAATGTTTTTTTATACTCTTATATGTTTACAATGTGCATGAGTGGGGGGTGGGGGAAGGGGTAGGGGGACGGGTGGTGGGGAGGGCAAGTCTTTCCATTTTCAGGTACTGTCTTTATATTGTAATGAGTATGTTGCCTTGTCCTCTGTATTGAAAACCTGTTACTAAACTTTAAGTTGCAAAAACAAACAAAAAAAAACTTAACATCAAGTGACACAGTGGGTGGGGTTAACGTATGTACGATGATGGAGATATGGTGAGGGTATGGACATAGTGCCCAGTGATCCCTCTTCCGACCGACCCCCATCACAGTACATTCACAATCCCCCCCCACATGTGTCATGATGCCCACACATGGCCAAGGCAGACACCACACTGGTAGTAGTTGTTGCCCCCCCCAACCCACACACATACAAACATATGACCCCGCTGGTTACCTTTCTGTGACAGATAAATCTTCTCCCCCACAAACACCCTCTGGGTTCTGTCCCTCAGCCAGTTTTCCACCCATCTGGTCATCTTTTTCTGAATTCCAAGATTCCCCAACTTCCTGATCAACCTTTTGTAGGGCACAGAGTCAAAGCCCTTGCTGAAAGCAAGATAGCAGATGTCTACCGCTTGTCCCCTGTCTACTGTCTTAGTGACACAGTCAAAGAAGTCAATCATATATGTTTGACACCCTCTTCCCCCCCCCAGGAAGCCATGCTGCCTCTCATCCTGGAGACCATGCTCATCTAGATATTCCACCAACCTTTGCTTTAGTATGGTATCCATGAGCTTGCCCACAATGGAGGTCAGACTGACTGGTCTGTAATTCCCTGGGTCATCCTTGGGACACCTTTCGTGGAGGGGCACTACATGTGCTGTTCTCCAGTCCTGTGGTACCACGCCTGACTCTAGTGAGCTATTAAATAGGTCTGCCAATGGCCATGCTAGCTCCTAGTTCCTTTAGTACCCTTGGATGTACTATGTTCGGGCCTGGTGATTTGTCCACTTTCAAAGCCAGCAGACCCTCCCTCACTCTATCCTCCTGTATCACTAAATTTGTGTTCTCCCCCCTGCTCCTCTTTTTCCTCCTGAAGGCACTGGTCTGTCCTTCTCCCTGGTGAAGACAGAACAGAAGTATTCATTTAGTATCTCTGCTTTTCCCTCATTATCCTCCACCCACTCCACCCATTTCTTAAGTCTAGCAATCCCTTCCTTCTAGTCCCTTTTCTCACTTATATACATAGAAACATTGAATTTGATGGCAGATAAGGACCGCTTGGCCCACCCAGTCTGCCTATTTCCCTACCTAATGGATAAGCTGCAGATCCTAGTTAACCAGCAGCCTAATTCTTTCTACCCCTTCCCCCTAAAATTGCCTTATGGCTGTCCCATGCATGCTTGAATTCAACCACTGTTTTGACTCCACAACCTCCTCGGAGGCTGTTCCACATCCACAACCCTCTCTGTGAAAAAATACTTCCTTACATTACCTCTGAGCCGCCCTCTATCTTCAAATTGTGCCCCCTTGTTCTTGCACACCTCTTTTTTTGAAAGATGCTACCCTCTTGGACTTTGTTGATTCCCTTGAGGTACTTGAAAGTTTCTATCATGTACCCCCTCTCCCTCCTTCCCTTGAGGCTATACATATTAAGCTCCTTTAGTCTCTCTTCATATGTCTTCTGGTGCAGACCCTGCACCATTTTAGTTGCCCTCCTCTGGATAGCTTCCATCTTGTCTATGTCCTTGCAGAGATTGGGTCTCCAGAACTGCACACAGTACTCCAGATGGGGTCTCACCAACTGTCTGTACAGAGGGGTAACAACTTCCTGTTTTCTACTGATGATGCCTCTCCCTATGCATCCCAGTATCCCCCCAGCCCTCCCTACTGCCCTCTCACATTGATTGCCCACCTTTAAGTCATCTGATATGACTACCCCCAGGTCCCTTTCTGTTGTTGTTGTTGTTAGTATCTCACCCTCAATTGTGTACTCTTCCCCTGGGTTTTTGTTTCCCAGGTCCATTACCTTGCACTTCTTAGCATTAAATCTAAGCTGCCATACATTTGACCATTCCTCTAACCTTGCCAAGTCCCTTCTCATCCTTTCCACCCCACCTTGTGCATCAACTCTGTTGCAGATCTTTGTGTCTTCTGCAAAGAGACATACTTTTCCTTCCAGTCCCTCTGCAATGTCGCCTACAAAGACATTGAATATAGTATAGAATATAATATATACACCATCATATAGTGAGAAAAAGTCATCTTCCGCTTCTTAATTCCTGCTCCTCATACATGTACCTATTCCCCCATATCTTCCCAGCCCATCTTCTCCTAGTCTCCAGTTATACATAACTAAAATAACTAAAATTTAAAAATATATAAATTCCTATCTTACTTTACTAGTTTACCAGATATTCACCAGTTTCCCTTAGTGTAAGTTGTTGCAGCACTGAAAGGATGGCAGGGGACCTGGGGGTTGTCGATAGGGAGTTCAGGAGAAACTGAGCAACATTGAAGTGGATGGAAGTGGTTTGTTGGGGTGTGTGTGTGTGCTGCCGACATCAGGGTTCATGGCTGTGACAGTGGGCGTGGGGGGGTGCCTGTGACAGAAGGGTGGGGGTTACATATTTGCGTGGAGTGGGTTCAGGCCTTCACATACTCATGCCTGAGCATTGTATATCCACGTAATGGTCCCACTACATGTCGTAGGCATACTGTGGCGTCAGCGACACTGCCATACATGCTTCCATGCACTACAGCACCGACCAACACTTGTGCCCCAAAGAGACTGCTCTGGCCCCCGGTCACCACCAGGAACTAGTAGTGGAGCAGTTGTCCCCTCCCTGGAGGAGGAATGCAGTCCCTGATATGCTTGATTTACCTTCTCCCCCTCCCCCCGGCTGACCATCCAAGACCATAGGTTGCTCCCTACTTATGGTCATCGGCATGGTAAGAGGTAAGGCACCAGCGACTCAACCATCTACACCACTGAGCCGGCTTCCCTCCTTCCATTTTAAGTTTCACAGTCATAATCTTACTTATTACTGTATGTTTGCTTGCATGCTTGTGCAAGAAACATAGTACCACCCTATGAGTTTTCTTAGGTGTGGCACCCCCGCTTCCAATGCCCTCAGCATTTTTGCAGGCGCGGCCACACCACACCAATGAATGTCCCAGCTGTCTATGACAGCAGTTCAGATTGCAGTGGAGTACAGTTGAAAGCAAACGACTGCTACAACCAGTGGTGGTAACGTGTAGGCAATTTGCATACTGCCCTGCCGTTGGCAGTATGGAAATTGCCTCCTTGTCACCACCGCTGATTATAGCAGTGGCTGTATGCATGCCCCCACTTTGTTGTGTTCCAGGGGTGCCCAATCCCCTTGGCTCATGCACCTCCCAAGCACTGTATGTCCAGCGGGGTGCCCAATCCCGTCGGCTCAGTGCCCCTCCCAAAAAAAATGAACTTCCAGGTGCCACGCTGGGAGCCCACCCCAGCGTGGCAGAACTCCAGAGTCCTCATGTGTGCCCACCCACACTGTATGGCCAATGGGGGTGCCCAATCCTCCGTTGGCTCCACTGCCCCACAAAAACTTCCAGGTGCCTTGCTAGGAGCCCATCCCAGCATGGCAAAAGTCCCACATCATCCATGTAAAATAAAATAAAAACTTGTAACAAAAGAAAACTGTCCCTCATTGACTCTCTTGCCCCCCTTCCTGCATCCCGCACCCACCGTCTGCATACCCCACCTCCCTACACCCCCCTCACTCCATACTTACCTCTGGAGGCTGGCACGATGATCTTTGGTGGAGTGGGAACACGTCTGCACTCTTCAAAGCCGACCGCGAACTGAAAAAATGTTGTTAGGCTGTATAATGGCATAATTACGTTTTTTTTTCAACTTTGGTGCATATCTCGGTCATTTTTTCAAATTTTTTCACCAAATTTTCAACATGGAGTTCTTGGGATGCCGTCTCATGAATTCAGTAACTGTCATTTGGTTATTCAGTCCTGAAAGGTGATTTTGTGGTCACTGCATGGAATCATCTTTCAGGACTGATTAAGGAAACGACAGTGTCACTGTTCATGAGGTGGGCTCTCAAAAAGCAAATGTTGCAAATTTGGTGAAAAAATTCCCAGAAATAACTGTGTTATGAGCATGCATTGCGCAGTTTCCACGCATGCTCGCAAATTTGTGAATTTCTAGTATTTTCACTCCAGATTTTCAACACTGCCATTTTTTCACGCCTCCTTGTGAACAGTATAGCTGTCATTTTTCACATCCTGGCTGAAATGTATTTTTGCACTTCCGGCACAGAATAGCACGGTCACTGTTGGAAATCAGTGTTTGGGACAGATTTAAGAAAATCACAGTAACACTGTTCATGAATAGAGCTCCCAAAATTCCTGTATTGAAAATCTGGTGGAAAAATTCCCCCAAATAATTGCATTATGGGTGTGTGTTGCGCAGTTTCTATGCATGCTTGTGATTTCACCAGTTTTTTTTACATTTTCACTCAGATTTTCAACATTACCATTTTTATACACCTCCTCATGAACATTACAGCTGTAATTTTTCACATCATGTTGGAAATGTGTTTTCACACCTGTGGCATTAATGACACAATCACTGTGCAAAATCACCTTTCGGCTAACAAACTGATAGTGTCACTGCTCATGCGGTGGGATCACAAGAAGCCCATGTTGAAAACTTAGATTAAAAAATACCAAGACATGCCCAGGGCCTTAGGGTTTCTAACTATAATGCCCTACCCTGTAGGGTCTGACAGGCATCCGCCCTACCCTGTAGGGACTGACAGGCATCAGGGGTGTAACTTGGGATTGTCAACAGTAATGCTCATGCCATTCCACCCCCACCACCCCTGCAGCCAGTGACAGGCATCAAGGTGCACCTTGGACTCTTTGGCACCAGAGTTCACATCATTCTCCTATACTACACCCATTTCAGTGTATTTCCTTATGGAATGAGGTGAGTGTAAAGCCCCAAACACCCCAAGGCACACCTTGACACTTGTCAGTGTCTGCAGGTTAGGGTGAAGTAAAATGTCGTGACTGTTATGGGTGATGACCCAAAGGCACACCCCAATGCCTGTCCATCTCTGCAGGGTGTGGGTGGAGTTGACATCAGTTCAATACATCACTGCCATTTCTGTACTGCATCTGTCTAACTCCTGCACTTCCACTGCTAATGCCAGCAAGCAAATATTCGGCATTGACAAATGCTTGTTTTTGTTTAACTAACGTACCTGAAATGTTATTACCTGGGCTATTTTTCTTCTGTTTGTACTGTGCACTACAGAATACTTTCCCTCCCTCCCTCCCTCCCTCCCTCTCCCTCTGTTTTCCAGATACAAGTTTCCTGTATTCTTCCCTCTGTGTTTCCTTGTGCCTAATGAATGCCACCGATTTTGCCATTCAAATGTCTCCTTAGTACCTTCCCCAATTTTTCTCATCTGCCTGTCCCAGTCATTTTTTTAAACACTAATTCGATAACACTGCCTCTGCTAGAAGGATAGTTCATGTAACCACCACCTTTTCTGTGAAAAAAGTACCCAACCCCTTTTTCAAGTGGTAGGGTGGTAGTGGACCAGCCGTGCTTCCACACATTTGAAACCCAGCACAGACCAGCCATTCTCCAGCAGATGGACACCCCCTCCTAAAGAATATACAAACATACTAAATGCCAGCAGAAACAGGTCAAATGGTCTATCGAGTCTGGTCAATTTCTCAGCTAGTCCATCAAGCTGCAGCAGACCCACTCTTCACACAGCCACCCTCCCAGTCATTCCCTGACCACCCCCACAGCACCTGTCCTATACACTATTGAAGCAGCACACCACCCTACAGGAAACCATCTCCTCATGTAGAGTGTTCCCGTTGTGTACCACCCTCTCTGTTAAGTAATGTCTCCTGATTTCCTTCCTGATTTTTATACCCCTACAATCTCATTTGATGGCCTCTAGTATCCCTCCCCCTTCTTATGCAGAATATCTCTCCAGTATTAGTCTTGTTTATCCCCTTCAGGTACTTAAAGGTCTCGATTATATCTCCACTATCTTTCCTCTCATCCAAGCAATACTAACATACTAAAATGTCAGCAGAGCAGGCCTAATGGTCTTTCGTGTCTGCTTGTTAGTCAGCCCTCGTACTTGGTGCCGACTTTACTGTCCCCTCACCCCTTGGGTTACCTTCCCCCTATATCTGTCCCAGACCCTCTTGAACCCATCCACAGTCTCTGCCTCCACCAGTCCCTTGGGGAGCACATTCCATGGTTCCACCACCCTTTCAGTGAAGTAGCACCTCCTCCTCTCCCCCCAGAGTCTCCCCAACTTCCACCTATTCCCTGTAGTTGCCCCCCTTTCCTTCAGAACACCCTGACTGAGCCTCCCCTATTTATCCCCATCATGTACTTGAAGATCTCTATCATGTCCCCCTGTCCCTCGTCTCCTCCAGAGTGTACATGTTGAGCCCCTCTACAGATACACCATCCCTTCCCATAGAATGACACAACACCCCTGCCTGCCATGCCCCCGGCCCAAGTCCTCAGCCCCATTTTCTGCCTTCTCCCATTATTCACCTGATCCTCCTCCTTGCCCTGCCCCCCACCCCAATCCCTCAATCTGTCTGGAGCTCCTCCCACCCCTGTCCTTGCTTTTCATGTGTCGCCCCCCACTCTTCCTGATTTCTGGGTACTGCCTCTTGTCCTTCCTCCCTTCCCTCACTATCCACCCTGCCATAGCTGCATCCACCCCCAACACTCCCCTCCTACTATCAAGTAGAGGTTCAAAGCATTGCTGTGCCTAATGCAGACCCCAAGACTCCCGCCTGACCCACCCCCATCTCAGTTCCCTCTGCACAGCCCAGGTTCCCCAATGATCAATGCAACAGTGTCTGTACAATAACAGTGGTTAAACTTAAACAACCCCCCACCAAGCATGCAAGGTGCCAGTCACAAAATGGTTAAACTTAAACAATCTCCCACACAACATGCAAGGTGCCAGTCAAGAAATGGTTTAATCAAGGTCCAAAGCTAAAAGTTCGCTACTAGTCCAGGCCACTCCTATCCCCTGACTCCTCCCCTGCCAACTATTTAATATAGATCAGGGCTGGGGTGGGGGGATGGGGGTAGGGAACAATTACAGCTCCTCCAGTAATAGTGAACACGGCTGGGCCTGTCCATTTCATGGCCAGCTTCGAGTTCAAATCTAGCACCCTGCATGCTGATTGATCCACTCTTTGCTCCTTACCCTGACTCATAGACGAGCGGGGAAACAACTTTCCTGGCTGCTCCCGCTGCCGAATGTGGCCCCCAGTCTCCCTCCACACCGCCGATGCAGCCAGCAAACTCCACAGCTCCTGACAAGTACATCTCCTCCAGTAATACATGTTAAGCATGTTCACCCTCACTTCATATGATTCCCCCCAAACCCTGGATCATTTTTAAGCAATAAGGCATGACCAGGGCAGCCGAGTGGCATATTGTCCCTAGGGGTGATTGACTGTTAATCTAACTCCTATGAGTGCCTTATTGCTATTATAAAAATTTTTCCAAAGAAAGACGGTTAAAAGAATACTTTTTGAATGTTTTCTTCATTTAGAGGGAGATGTTTAATAAAATAATTCTTCCACCAATAGTTTAAGAATACTGGTCCACAATCAGAATGCATCATTCCAATCATTCAGCAGTGCTAGAGGATGGAATGCTGACAGGAAGAATCCACGTGCCATTGTGATCAGGCTGTACATGATAGTATAACATGGATTTATGTAAGGCTGTTGGAATGCTAACAGCCAATCAGATTGCAGCATCTATGAGAACCTTTTTATATTGCTTGCACGCATGTGCAAGAAACATAGTGCCATCATCCGAGTTTTCGGAGGTGTGGCAGCCCTCTTCCAATTCAGTCAGTGTGTTTGCAGGCGGGGCCGCAGTTCTCCAATGGCTGCTGGAGCTGTCTATGACAGCAGTCGAAAATGCAGTGGAGTACAGTTGAAAGGGAGAGCTACGCTTCAGTGAGCAGCGATAAGATATTGCCTGCTCATGCGCACTCCCCCTACACACACACACACACGCACCGTTTGTTAATACCTTTTTTTTAGTCTACTTTTTGAAGACTTGCCACAGTTGGTTTTAATTCGTGGACAATGTTCACAAAACTGTAAAAAGGGTCCAAATATCAGTTTTGAAGGAGTCCCAGAATTTAGAAATGACAATTTGCGCTCTGCACGTGTCAGTCTCTACTGGTCTCTAGGTGCCATTTAATTCGTGTCATTGATGATAGCAGAGAGGGTCCCTCAGACAGAGCTAGTTATGCACTCGCACTCATACACTCGGCGTCGAGCGGAGCCCTAAGTTCTCCTTCCAGTCACTCTGCCTCAGTCTCTACAGCCCGGCACCCCGTTCTGAAACCAGGGAGCTCCCAGCAGGCGAACCTCTTAGCTCAGTGCTGCGGCCAATTGCCTGCTGAGTCTGACTCACTGAGTGAGCCATTCGTGACACCATCCCTGCCTTGCCCCACACACCAGTAAGTGAGGTAATGTTCGGACTTGCCCCACAACTTCCGTTTTCTTCTTGCCACAACATTCTCATGCGGACTTTCATTCTCGCATTAATTATGGGCTGAGGGTTCACTGTGTAGGGTTTTATGCTAACTAAATCAATAATGGTTATGTAAACCACACAGAAGGAAAGTCATTCAAAAATCAACTGGCTGCCTAGTAGAACATCTAAAAGTAATAACATAATCAGACCAAGGGGAAACTGTTTAACCAGGAAAGGCACATTAAGCCCAGGTTTGTTTCCAGGTTCGACATGGGCACACAAGAAAGATTACTGACTTGGGCAGGGTTACACACAGTATACAAAGTGGGATTCCAACCCAAGTCTTCAGGTTTTCAGCTCAGTGCCCTTCACCACTACACTGTACTGCCTCCCCAACCAAGTACTACTCTTCAAGTTGGCCAAGGGTGAAAGGGCAAGGAGAAACTCAGTGGTTTGGGAACAGTCAAATGTCACTGAAGGAGCAAGATTCAAGGAAACATTAGAAAAAAAAAACCCTGAAACATAGAACGGTCCCTCACTGTCTCTGTCCCCACCGCACCCACCATTGTACCTGCCCTCACCACACCCTCCCTCACCCCATGCCTCCGGACTCGGTAGCGACAATCGCCGATTGGATGAGTGCGTCTGCCTCTTCAAAGCCCGACCGCGAACTGAGGAAATGCCAGTAAGCTGTATAATGTAATAAATAGGGTTTTTTCAACTTTGCTGCATATCTCAGGCATTTTTTGTAATTTTTGCACCAAATTTTCAACATGGGGTTTTTGGGATCCCTTCTCATGAATGCTTTCACTGTCATGGCATTAATCGGGCCCGAAGGGTGATTTCGCAGTCACTGCGTGAAATCACCTTTCAACACTGATTAATGAAATGACACTGCCAGTGTTCATAAGGTGGGCTCTCAAAATGTTGAAAATTTGGTGGAAAATTTCCTAAAAATGACTGTTTATCAAGCGTGCATTGCGCAGTTCCTACACACACTCATAAGTTCACAAATTTTCAATATTTTCACTCCAGATTTTCAACATTGTCATTTTACCACACCTCCTTATGAGCAGTACAGCTGTCATTTTTCACATCTCGCCCAAAACGTGTTTCCGCCCATGTAGTGCACAATGGCGCAGTTGGTGTGCAAAATCACTGTATGGGACACATTAAGAAAATCACAATGACACTGTTCATGAGCAGAGGTCTTAAAATGGCTATGTGGAAAATTTGGTGAAAAAATTCCTAAAAATGACTGTTTTACAAGCCTGCGTTGTGCAGCTCATATGCACGCTTGTAAGTTTGCGAATTTTCAATATTTTCACTCCAGATTTTCAACATTGTCATTTTACCACACCTTCTTATGAGCAGTGCAGCTGTCATTTTTCACATCTTGCCCAAAACATGTTTCCGCCCATGTAGCACACAATGGCGCAGTCGGTGTGCAAAATCACTGTATGGGACAAATTAAGAAAATCACAGTGACACTGTTCATGAGCAGAGGTCTTAAAATAGCTATGTTGAAAATTTGGTGATAAACTTCCTAAATATTACTGTTTTACAAGCGTGCATTGCGCAGTTTCTGCGTACTCTCGTAAGTTTGCAAATTTTCTATATTTGCACTCCACTGACTTCCAAATACCTACACAGCACATACAAGCAAGCAACATTCGGCATTGACAAATGCTTGTTATAATAGTCGTTCTGCACTGTGCCCCATCCAACAGTCTGATGTCCTTCAGGAATGGCTGCCAGTACTGCACGCAGTATTCCAGGTGCGGCCTGACTAGTAACCTGTGAAAGGGAAGGATCAGTCCCCCTACTTATAGAGGAGGTCCCCCCTTGCTATATTCCTTGCTATACAGCTCAGCAGCTTGTTCGCTTTTGGGCCCAACCAAGCTAGAGGTACAGTACATAAGACTGAAATTGTTTTATTGCTGTACATGTTGTAAGCAAAAATAAAGTATTCAGGTTTAATACATTGGCTTGCCGGTTGTTGCATTAATTTGGTAAAATAATTACCTCTTTATTGTTAATTTTATTGCTAATATTCTTACAGTAGTTACAGTTTTAATCAGAGTCATAAAGCAATGTGCTATGTGAGTACAAGTTACAAACTGTTGACACCTTTATTATTAATATTAGTCTCACAGGTCTCAAGTGAATTACATGAAAATTCAATCTGTTCCCAGTTAGAGGATGACACACCAGGGCCCAGTGAATGCTCGAGTGATAGCTGTGGTAGGTATACTGTTAATCAACATGTATTGCCCATGATTAATAGTTGCCAAAATTAGTCAATTTAAGTAATGTATACATTTATTTCTTATTAAAATAATGTACATTTATGCAGATCTGGCAACACAGAGGGTAGAGGCGATGGGCGCCACACAATGCCGGAGTCCCGAGTTCTGAAATTAACTTGGACTGCTTGGGGCAGTTTGTGGAGGAGAAGGCATTCTCACCCTATGGGCAGCTATCCTTCTCTGGGGAGGGGGACAACCAGCAGTTGTTGTAGCCTGGCCCGTAGCAGTGGCTATGGGGATGGTTGAACTGAAGCTGTTCATTGCATGCTCTGCTCCTGAATGGAGGCAATCAGATAAACTGTACATGATGGATGAAGGGAGAGCTTGCAAGTCTCAGTCTAAACTAGCCACGGTTCCAGCAAGCTGGATCCCCCTTCTCCACACACACACTACCCTTCCAGGGCCAAGTACTGTGGATATAGTCGGCGCTGGCTAGTATAATTTATGGTGAGTGGTCTGGGAATCCCATAGATTATGATGGTTGTGAGGCAAGGAGCATAAATATAACAAAAACAAACAAAACAGTAATGTAAATTTCTTATTTAGGGAACCGTCTGAGCCAGCAGCGTCAGAAGAAACCAGTTGGTATTGCAGGCAGAGTTTTATCTGCATTGTCCGACTGGTCGAAAGAACATCATGATTTTATATTAAAGCTGGAAGAACGTAGACAGCAGTGGATGGAGTGAAAGGAAGTCTCATCAAGAGTTGGAGGAAAAATTAATGAACAATTACATGAAAGAAAGTGGTAAAAATTTGGACAGCGCAACAAAAGAAACATCTTAAATAATCACGAATAGTAGTCAGCCTCAAGTATTATATCAGCCACAACCAAAATTAACCCCTGCTAAAACATATACCCCTCTTCAACCTGTTCAATTAAATTATGATGCTACACAACAGGAATGGAGGCCAGTATCACATCCCAATACTGGTTGCTCACAAGTTAGCTATGCAGAGTGGTCCCCAAATTAGTCATGTAAAAAGCAGAGTTTCATTGGTACGGTTATAGTATTATAACTTAAGATATAGTAGGCTGTTGGTTAAATAGGATATGCAGCTTATCCTCTAGGTAGGGAAATGGGCAGACTAGGTGGGCCAAGCGGTCCTTATCTGCTGTCAAAGTGTCTATGTTTCTATGTTAATATCTGAATAGTTTGGAATTAATAAAAACAATGAATGCAATGTTAATAAAAGTCTAACCGAAAGATTCTTCATAATACTGTATGAAATAATTGTAATTTAACTGTTTCAGACATGAACATTCAATTAAAAATCTGATATTTCAATCAATTAAAATCAAGAGTCATCTTGTGTTTTTCTACCAATGCAATATTTATGGGATGATGCTGTATAGTACATAAATAAGATTTATTGTATTTAAGTAATACCATATAGAATACTGGATGAGCAGCTGTACACCACTAGTGTGGTCTGAGGCAGATGGGTTCTGATTCCATATAACATCGAGAATGAAAACTGAGAATTCAATTGGATTCATGAACATTGAGGTGACTGAACACACTAGTCATGCATTGAACAGCTAATTCTATTTTTTTTTTGGTGTATATTATTATGTGAAATCCGTGCCTAATGATTTATTTTTTGTCTCTTGCACAATTAAACTGATTTTGGAAGACTCAATAATTTCTAAATAGCTGTTCTACAACATGAAATGATAGAACAAAACAACTATGTGGCAACATTCAAATTTGCTCTGCCGCATACGTGGCACATCTACATAGTCAGTCAAGTTGTTCTGTGCAGCTCTCCGTATCTGTCGCAGCTGTGCTGCGCACATAATGGCATGGGAAAACTATGCCTAAGTGACAGCCACCCATATGCAGGCTGCTGTATTGCACAGAGCAACACAGCAACCCAGTCCATGGGTAACTACATCCACCCATACCCAGACCCATCCACCCACCCACCCATACCCTCTGAGGAAACCCCATCCCACCACTCCCATACATCCCAACATGCGCGCAGAATAACTGCATACAGTTCTCCTGAAAGGCCATTGGTAGACACTGTCGACCAATGGACTTGTACTGTGTACTGCACACTTTCATTCACAACTGTGAATGACAGTGTTCAGTACACAATGCAAACTCTATGGTCAACAATGTATACCAATGGCCTTACAGGAGAACTATACGCAGTAATCCTCTAACAGTTCATTCACCATGCAGCTGTGTCAGTGTGTGGAGGGTTGTGCTGCCAGCCGACCTTTCGGACATGCTGTGAAGCGAGAGAAGTGGGGTGGGGGGTTCTTCAGTTGGTTGGGGGAGAAGGAGGTGGTGGGTCCAATAGACAACCATAGAAGTTTAGGGATGGGATTACATTGTACGTTAATGGAAAGAAAGATGGAGTAATATATGATACTTTTCAAATTCTTTTGAACATTTGCTTAGAACAGTCACAACATACATGTATCCTCATTAGAAAGAAGTTTAACTAGCAAGCATTGACTTCCTAAATGGAAAGTTAGTTGCCATGTAGTGCATAAGACGGTCTCTGATAGCTGTAGCATCTTCCTCAGAATGTTTAGATGCAGGAACAGACGGTTGTGGGAGATCCCTCTCTGCCATGCTTACTGATTCCATCCACCCAGCATTAATTGCTTCCTTTCTCTCCTCACAAAAATTGTGTAAAACACAACATGCCACAATGACAAATGGAGAGAAAGTGTAAGCAAAATCTGAGCACTTAAGAAGAACTCTCCATTTCCCCTTGAGTCTTCCAAATGCATGTTCCACTGCAATCCTACCAGCACTGTGGTAAACATTGAATGATTCCTTCTCAGGTGACAGATGATCAGTACCTGTATAGCCTTTTATGAGCCATGGTAACAGCGGATAGGCCGGGTCACCTAGCAAATACATAGATATCTGCTTACTACCAATGTATATTGGTGATTTTGGAAGTTTCTCTGCATTATGGTAAATTGAAGAATTGTGAAGCACATTTGCATCATGCGAACTACCTGGCATATGGCAATTAACATTCTTGAAACTAAAGAGCAAGTTCAATTACAGTATATTCTAAAAACATTAAGCAGGTTGATAGTAAATAAAAAATATAAACTATGGGGTAGTGATTCAAAGGAGTTGCACTGGTGCAACCACATATATGCATTGTGGGGTGATATTCAGATGGGGGAAATGAGCTGCACAATTCCGGATGTGATGCAGTGCAAAGATAATGTATGTGGTGTATCCCCATGGGGTCATGGGTTGTACCCATGCATATGCGGCACAACTCTATATTCATCCTAGATGTGCGACGCAGCCGCAGACACATCTCGGAGATGTGCCGCATACATGGGCACAAAGTCATGCCTGTAAAAAACAAGGATAAATGGTAACCACCCACAGGCGGGCTGCTGTATTACATGACACAACACAGCAGCCACTAGTCATGGGTGGCAACCCCCCCCCCGAGCACTGTGCACAAGCACCCATTGTATGGCCTGCTATTCTAGAGCCCCCCCCTCTTTAATTGATGGCAAGCAAAAATTAGAGAGTAGAATTCCTACTTTCCATAGCAAACATTGATACAGCCTTTACTCATACATAAAAAAGTTGATTAGACCCATAAAATAAAAGTCAAATAAATTAAATGAAGCAAAGTAAGTAAATAATTTACTGTTATTTACACTCTTGAGCCCACCAGACACACATATACAAATTTTTAATAAGTCAAGTACTATTCAGTGTCTCCAGGACTGGAGTTTCTTTGATGACCATGAAGAATCCCTCACCTATCCCTACCACTTTACAATCCCCCCATAGATTTCACACCATGATATGGCTAGGAAAGGGAGGGCCAATCACCCCCATCCCATCCGCAGGGACACTGGTTTACTGGGATTGAGAAAGCGCATATTCCGTTTTGCACATTGTAAAAAATGGTATTGTCACCAGTGTCTGCTAAGCCAAAATCCGCTTTTACCGGTGTTTGGTTTTGTGTACTTTACTTAACAATTTTTAACTCTGCTAACATGCATTTTAGTAATTTTAATTTCCACTATTACACATCCTTCCATCCTTGTACCAATTTAAAGTTATTTTAGGTACAACATGTGATGGCAGCAGCAACACTACAGCCCCCATCCCTAAGGTGTAATGGAAGCAGCAATACGGCCCCATCCCTCAGGTACGATGGCAGCACCAACAGCACTACGACCCCCATCCCTCTGGTGTGATGGCAGCAGCAAAGCACTACAACCTCCTCCTCCCTCCCTCCCTCAGGTGCGACAGAAGCAGCACTGTGGCCCCATCCTCCGGTGTGATGGCAGCAGTATTCGTTCACCATTCCTCAGGTGTGATGGCAGTATCAGCACTATGGCCCCCATCCCTCAGGTGGGACAGCAGCAGTACTACATTCCCCATCCACCAGTGGTGATGGCAGAAGCACTACAGCCCCCACCCCTTCTGTGTGATGGCAGTAGCAACAATGCAGTCCACATCCCTCTGGGGTGATGGCAGTGGTGACAGCACTATGATCCCCTTTCTTCAGCAGTCACACCCCACATGCACAAGTTACAAATGACTTGGTCTATTTGCTTGTTACAACTCAGATGTGAATTAATCTGAACCATCACCGCTAAGGTGGACTACCTTTGTTTTTTCCTGTCTATAATTTAACTGCCTGAATTGGATTTCTGCCTGTGACACTGCTGAGCAGGGTTAGTGAACAGACTTGGGTGCTGGAGGGCCAGCTGGTGGGTGAAGGCTTGAGTGTCCAATGACCACTCACCTTCTCCTGGGAGGAAGGGTGGGTTCATGGCTTAGCATTTGTTGGCCCCTGGTGGAGGCCAGAGGCATGACAACATGTCAGCCATCACTGCAGGAGAGAGTGTGATGGACGTCGGCTTGTGCTTTCACATTGTGTGGCCTGTCACGCTCCCAAGAAAATGGGAAAACACCCACTGACCCAACCGAAGGACAGCTGTTGGTCCCTCCATAAGCCAGAATCCCCATACATGTGTCCATTGTGACCCCTGTCATACCCAGGATACACTGGAAGCTCTTTAGGGCAATTCTCCACCCCTGGTAGTCTCCCACAGGGGTAGGGGCCCACTCAGTGAAGGGTTACTTTGGATTACCTGGTAGCACAGCAGTAAGGGGCAGTGGATGGTGGTCGGCACTCAGCAGTGATGGTAGGGGGCCTTCGCAGGCCTGAAGGAGTGAATGGCCAGGGGTTAAAAAACTGCTTGAATCTGCTTCTTTGAAATAAAGTGTCTTCACCAAAAAAATCCACAAGTGATTAGTGGAGGACATTCAAATGGATTTATGCATCTACCAGACATGTGGATGATTTTTTTCCCTTGGTGTCCATGAAAAGGGTGTCTCCCAGTTTTCATGTCTTTGTTCAGATGTGAATTGAGCACTACTCTGCCCACCAGCATCATACAGCCCCTGGGGTCTTACATTCTGTATGCCATTGACTGTGCTTTCAAAATCCACTGGCCAAACATAAGTACACTTAATACCTAACATTTGCTTTTTGTTGAAGCCGTTTATCAGAAAACCTTTTGTTGCAGGCCCGTTGGTGCAGCGGTTGGATTTCCACCTGCGATGCTGGCGACCTGGGTTCGGGGAACGGACTCGGGTCACCAGAGAGCCAGCCGGGGGGAGAAGGATGGAGCATCCTGGGACAACTCTCCTTCTCTGGGGGAAGGTGGGGATGTGCACCGGTGCATGCTGACTCCTGGAGGAGGCTGGGAGCACAGCAGTGATGCCTGGTGCAAACTTCAAGGGGGAGTGACAGACGTCTGGCGTATGCCTTGACATCATGATGCACTCCCCACTGAAAAACCACAAAAATGCTTCCTGGCTGACCGGATGAGTCTCTCTGTCCTCCGCTGCCGCCGATCCCATGACCAGCATGCCTCAGCAGTACCCCATGCCAATGGAAAAGTGCACTGGCCACCCCCACTGGTGCCTTCCCCCTCCGAAGAGGGGGACCCGCCCGGCGAAGGGTTATGCCAGGTTACCGGGGGGGGACTGCCATATGAGATGATAGCCGGTATTGGAGTCGGGGCAGGCAGTCGGGAGGAGCATTAGAGACCCGAAGGAGTGGGCAGCCAGGGAGAAGGGGAGGCGCAAAAAAAAAAGAAAGAAAACCTTTTGTTGTCACAGAGACTGAAACAGTAGGTGGGAGAAAAGATGCAAATGATCCAGTTCACCTAAATGGGGTGCTAACTGTGAAGTATTTTCATAAGTAGTAAGGCAGTTTCTTCTTTGTGAACATAATTTCATTCAGACTAGTTTTCATTCAAACAACTGAGGATTGTGGATGGCCCTACTGGTTATAAACTTGAATAAGCTAGTTGATAACAGTGATCCTGCATTTAGCAATCTACAACCTAGATGCTTATATGCAAAGAATACAATAAACACCTGACTAAAATCTAAAAACAAGCTTATAAAACACATAAAATGTATCTGAACATTTATCTTTACCTATACAAAATAATTTCAGTGTCAGTGGCTCAGTAGGTAGCATACTCGCCTCTGAGGCCGGGAGATCAGAGGGCTGTGGGTTCAGTTCCCACATCTGGCACTTGGGTTAATATCCCAGTACTGACACTGTAGTGCAGCATGAGAGGGGTGCTGCACTTCTGAGGTGCCGTCTTTCGGATGAGACGTTAAACCGAGGTCCCATCTCCCTGGATTGGTGGTAGTTCAGGTGGATGTTGAAGATCCCATGGCACTTATCGAAAGAGCAGGGAATTTCCCCAGTGTCCTGGCCAAATTTCCCTCATTCACTAAAAATACCACCAACAGCTTAATCTGGTTCAAGGTCAGTTGGCATTCATCTGTATCCCACTCCCCCGGGTCATGACTGAAAATAGGCAGGATTTGTCTAGTGCACTTACCCGGTCAACAAAAACTAAATAAATAAAAAAATAAATTTCAGCCCAAGTAAAACTCAGGTAAATTACATGGTACCCTGACTACTATTCTATGATGTAGTAAACATACATTGTTATTTTTTTTTATATTCTTTGTAAAGCAGGTAAGGTCCACTAGGCAGGACTGTCTGTTTTCAGGAATGACCTAGAAGAACTGGGGAGGTTAGGTGACTTGCTTGGAGTCGCACAGTATGCAAGTGGAGGTTGTGGGAATCAAACCCAAGTCTGCTGGATGTACTCGGTTCATTCACTGCTTGTTACTCTAACCACTAGGCTTGGGTGGTTAAACTGAATGGCTGATTACAACAAAGCAGTGCGGGTGATTCCCCTTACTGACTCTATATGCAGCAAAGCAGAAAGAATGCAAAGCACAGCAGCATTCATTTTAAGATGCTGAAATCTGGGTTGGACTGCTGGTTCTGCGGTAGCACTATTGCTTGCAATGCCAGTGACCCAGGGTCAGAAGCGAACTCGGGTTGTTGGAGGTCTGGCCAGGGGAGGAGGATCGAGCACCTGGGGGACTGCACTCCTCCTCCTCCTCCTGGGAGGGTAGGCTGCAGGTCCTGCTGCTTTACCACTACCTGTGTGACCATGGGTGGTGATGCAATGGTACTGCAGAGTGATCAGGAGGGGGTGGACCCTAGCCAGGATCTGGAGCAGTGGCATGTCTCTATGTGACCTACCTCCTTGGATCTCCTCTAGTGCCAGTGCCCTCGGGGACAGAGACCAGAAAACCAGGAACAATTACCTGGTGGTGCTGAGAGTTGAGGCACTGGATGCCACACCTCGTACCATGTTAGCAACCTGGGTTCAGGAACGGGTCGCTGGTAGGTTGGCGGGGGGGAGGATGCTTGAGCATCTGAAGGACCAGTCACCTCCTCCAGGAGGAAGGGAGAGCACTTGGATCAGCACGCGACCGACCTCTGGCAGAGGCCATTGGTAAGGCATGGCTTAGCCCAGAAACAAGGGGAGGACTGTGACGGACGTTGGTGCACATGTCTAGGCATCAGAGCACGTCACGTCCTGGGGGTGAGTACAGCAAAAATAGTCATCCTTGCATGGCACAGACAAGGGGAGAAAATCCCTTGCTATCCCTGGACTTGTCACAGATAGGAGACTCTGACGAGATTTGAAGGTACGGTGGTTCCACCGACCCTGTCCCCGCCTGGGGGGCCAATCCATAACAAGATGGGGTGTCTCCTTGCAGAAGTCCTAGGGGTAGTTAGTCATATGACAGTGCAGGGAAATGAAACTCTTGGTAAGGGGGACTGAGGGAAAATCCCATCGAAGTGGGGGAGAGGGTTCAATTGGTCCAAGGTGCAGGGTCAGATAATGGCACCGAGTAACAAAGGATCCAAACACTGGGTCAGGAAGACAAGCAAGAGAATGTAGAAAAGTCAAATAAGTCTTAAGGAATTTTGTGCGGTAAAAAAAGAATGAGCAAGAAAAGGGATAACTTGGAAAAGGGAAGAGTTTGGAGTAACAGAAGAGAGATAACAGATTTCAGAAAAATGGAGGAATTTGTGGGAAGGAATCTGGAGGGGGTGGAGGGTATAACAGAGGTGAATGACGTGTGGAGAAAGACTAAAGGTTGCTCTTGTTGGGACCACTGACTATGCACCAAGAAGTTAAAGAAGAATAAGAGGAGGAGGAAAAGCATGTGGTTTAATGGAGCTGCAGCAGAAAAAGGTCATGGCTATGAGTAGGGCTTTTTGGAAGTTCAAGGTAACACAAACTGAGGAAGACTGGGAAATATACTAGGTAAGTCAGAAAGAAGCATTGATAGAGGTAAGGAGGCTGAAGACAGACACAAACAGAGGAGAACGTAACAAGTGCAGTCGTAAAAGGAGACAAAACTTTTTTTGGTATGTCACTGTGAGGTGGAGGACTAGGCAGTGAATAATCCAGCTAAAAGCAAGTGATAGCTGATACAAGGGAACAGGGAGAAGGCAGAACTACGTAACAGCTATTTTAGCTATGTGTTACTGTGGAGGAAGAAGGGGTTGGTAGTGAATCGGGAAAGGCCAGGGCAGTGTAGGGCAGAGGGTGGACACAAGACCATTCCGGATGGAGGAGACTCTGAGATAACTATGCTGCCTGAAGGTGGACAGGGCGATGTGGCCAGATGGGATGTACCCCAGGGTGTTTTTGGAACTTAAAGGTATACTGACAGCACTGTTAACTGTGCTCTTCAACAGGTCCGTGGATTCGGGAATGGTAACAGAGAACTGTAAACAAGCTACTGTGTTCCCTCTGCACAAGGGGGGATGGGGAAAGGAAGGTGGGAAACTACAGGCCCATGAGCTTGACATCGGTGGTGGGCAAGCTCATAGAGAAGGTACTTAAAGCAGTAGTACTACTTATCCAGGAAGTGATCCATTTCAATGTTCTGTAGATCCACAGAAAATACAGCGCCTGCCTGTCTGCCTATTTTTTACTGCTGCTGTCGACATGACGAGAGGCAGAAATGTAAACATAAACAAAAACAAAGGGAAACCGAGCAAACTGCAGGGTGATAGTACAATGCAGTGGGAAAGAGTTCTAGGGACATGCTCAACACAGCACAGGGAATAAACTGTCGAAAAAGTGCAGTTTTTTTTTACATAGTACTGTGGCTTTAACATCAGGATCACCAGTTACTGAGAGGTAAGTGGCCTGAGGAACCAAAGGCAACATAGCTTTACCAGTGGTAGATCCTGTCAAACAATCTTGGTAGAGTTCTTTGACGGGGTCACCAAAGATCTGGATCAGAGGAGCATGGTAGATGTTGCATATCTGGATTTCAAGAAGGCATTTTACGAGCCGGCCCGGTGGCGCTAAGAGTTGAGGTGCTGGATGCCTTACCTTGTGCCACGCCAGTGACCCAGGTTTGGGAGCAAGCTCGGGCTGCTGGGGGGCAGCAGGGGAGGGAGTGGATCGAGCATCCTATGGACTGCTCTCCTCTCCCGGGGCGGGTCTGGGTACAGTGTCTGATGTAAGTCTGACACCTAGTGGAGGCTGGGTGTCAGCACGTCTGGCCTGGTAGAATGGGGTGGTAGGCAGGGCAGCCGGCAAGCGCACTGCATGCGGACATGTGCGCAGGGAGCCTTTGTCAGCATTGCACGCCCTGCATCCAACTGAACATGGAAAAAGTGGAGTACCCAGCTGTTGTGCCTTGATGGCCATCTGCGATGTCCTGCACTCCTCTGAGGGACCACCATGAGTGGATCCGTTGTGTGGTGGGGGAGATGATCACCCCCCGCTGCCCCCACCATGGGGGGTAAGCCGTGGGGTGATCGGTGGTTGCCCTCAGTAGGAGACGGTGCAGGTCGGATGGCAGCCGGATCACAGGGGATGCAAGGACGATGAGGCCGGCTGGGACACCCATGGGAGAAAAAAGTAATACAAAAAAAAAAAAATGAAGCCATTTTACTCTGTGCCACACAGGAGACTCCCGTACTTGCTGACATGCATAGGTCTGGGGCAGATGATGGTTCCATGAATAGGTAACTGGCTGGTGGGGCAGGCAACAGAGAGTGTCATTGTAAATGGGGTGGCTTTAGGAGAGGGCGTGGTCACCAGTGGGGTCATTCAAGGGTCAGTTTTAGGCCCGCTACTTTTCAACCTATTCTTATTGGATATTGTGGAGGACCTTGAGGAAGGTGTGAGTCTGTTTGCGGACAACGTTAAAGTCTGCAACAGGGTGGACACTGAGGAAGGGTAGAAATAATGCAAAGGGATCTGGTGAGGCTTGAGGCATGGTCAAGGAAGTGTCAACTTTCGTTTAACACGGAAAAGTGTAAGGTCATGCATCTTGGCTATAGAAACCAGAGGGCAGGGTACTGTATGGGGGGGGGGCGGAACCAGGAAGTAACAGAACAATAAAGGGACATAGGCATCACTATATTGAGGGACCTGAAGCTGGCAAAGTATTGTGAGAGCGCAGTGGTTAGAGGCAGCATAATGCTGGGCTGCATCTGATGGGGGATTACCAGTAGGACGATGGAGGTCATAGTACCCTTGTACATCATCTGGATAGGCCGCATTTTGGAGTATGGGGTCTAATTCTGGAGGCCATATATCAGAAAGGATGTGGGGAGGCTGGAGTGAGTTCAGAGGAGGGCAACGAGGATAGTAAAGGAGCTCAACCACCTGTCTTGTGAAGAAAGGTTAGGAGAATTTAACACATATTCCCTGTAGCAGAGGAGGGAAAGAGGGGACATGATTGACATCTAC
Organism: Neoceratodus forsteri; assembly: GCA_016271365.2. Lineage (NCBI taxonomy): Eukaryota > Metazoa > Chordata > Ceratodontiformes > Ceratodontidae > Neoceratodus > Neoceratodus forsteri. Next base: position 1,060,368,428 of record CM057454.1, read on the forward strand.
AAGTACTAGCATACTAACATACTAAAATGCCAGCAGAATAGACCTAATGGTCTTTCGTGTCTGCTCGTTTGGTCAGCCCCCACCCTGGGAGCTGACCTTACTGCCCCCCTCACCCTCTCTGGCTTCTCCTTTCCCAGTCCCAGATATTCCTGCTACACAGGACTTTGTTTCCAGAACCCTTCCCCTGTACCTGTCCCACCTCCTCTTGAACCCCTCCACCGTCTCTGCCTTCACCAGCCCCCTGGGTAGCACATTCCATGGCTCCACCACCCTCTCAGTGAAGTAGCACCTCCTCCTTTCTCCCCTGAATCTCCCCCCTCCAGCTTCCACCCATGCCCTCTAGTTGTCCCCCCCCTCCTTCCTTTGGAGCACCCTGACTGCTCCTTCCCTATTTAACCCCTTCATGTACCTGAAGACCTCTATCATGTCCCCCCGGTCCCTTCTCTCTTCCAATGTGTACATATTTAGCTATTTGAGCCTCTCCCCATAGGTCCTGTCCCCCAAGTCCCAGATCATTTTTTTTGCCTTCTTCTGGACCTTCTCCAGGAGTTCATTGTCGCTTTTTAGTGTGGCCTCCAAAACTGCACCCAGTATTCGAGGTGCGGCCTCACCAAGCAGTTATACAGAGGGAGTATCACTTCCCTCATTCTGGAGGTGATCCCCCTAGCGATGCATCCCAGCATCCTGTTGGTCTTGGCTGCTGCCCTCCTACAAGTCTCAGAGCTGTTCATCTTGACATCCACCACCACCCCCAGGTCCCTCTCAGCCATTGAGCATTGTAGCATCCCCCCAGGGTGTACACTTGGCCTGGGTGTCTGGCTCCCAGATGCAGTACCATGTATTTCCCCACATTAAACCTCAGCTTCCACTTTCTAGACCACCTTTCCAGAGCCTCCAGGTCCCCCTGTATGGCCACCCTCCCCTCCTCCCCATCCACCACCGCCCCCAGTTTTGAGTCATCCACGAAGAGACTCACCTCACTCCTGATACCCTTCCTTATGTCAGAGACATAGGCATTGAACAGGAGGGGCCCAGTGTTTAAATCACGTATAACAATGTATAAACCAGATGACAGTGGAAAGCATCTTCCAGCTGAAAGGAAATAAGAGAACCAGGGGACATGGTTTACATAATTGAGGTGGGACAGTTCAAGGGTAACATTAGGAAGTACTACTTCACAGAGAGGGTGGTGTATATGTGGAATATACTGCATGAGGAGTTAATTGGAGAAAACAACAGTGGAAGGCTTCAAAAGAGCATGGTACAGACACAAGGGATTGTTGAGTGTAGGTGGGGGGGGGCATGTCCTAGCAGATAACTAGGCAATTGGACAGACTAAGTGGGCCCGATGTTCCCTTTCTGCCAACACATTTCTATGTATCTACAAGTAATAGAGCATGTGTTGAACCCGGTTACTCACCTCAAATGAGATGACAGGCCACAATGAATGTTACTGGACACAGCTGTATAGGTGCTTTGAAGTCTGAACTTACCACAAGACTAGTTATTCATCCCTAGTGGCATGTAAAAAACACAGTTTGCTAAATAGAATATGTGAGTAGCATTAACTGTTATAGTATACTAACTGATATTGGTCATCTACCACAGCCTGCAGGACATGGGACGCCCATCCTTTTCTGTTCACAAAATCCCGATAACCTTCATGCTGAGCAAGGACAGGAATATGGGTGCCATCTATGCTTCCAATTACCTGTGGCAAGCCACAAATAGTTCTAAACCATTCAGCAATGCATTGGACGTAATCATCTTTTGGCATCTTGACGAAGTCACCGCTTATGTTCCTCACAACACCGATGTATAATATCTGCACAAACTTGCAAACCGTACTTTTATGAACTCCAAACTGGTTTGCCACTACATGATACGCCACACAGCTTGTTAATTTATACAACACTATAGCCACCCTTTTATGAAGAGAAACAGGCTGCCGTACATAGGCCATTTCTGGACTCATGAAATCACAGACTATATCACAGAGTGACTTGAAGGATGACTGCATCATTCTGAAGTTTTCAACCTAAGCGTTGTCAAAGAAATGATGGGTCACAACTGTTTCCCATCAGTGTTCACTCCTCATTCTGGACTAACATCTTCTGGTTATTGGAAGGATGACACTTGCCAAATATACTTGGCACAGCTGAAAGTCACTGTATGCCACTAGATCTCTATCTGAAGCTTCTAGCATCTGACTGGCAACATTTTCTCTGTTATGTTTCATAAAATTCATGAAATACAGCATATTTGCCTCATGAATATCTGTTAAACAAGACATAATCAACATTAGGAGGAACTCCATTTTCATGGCAGCAGGGAGCATTTTTGAACATGGCACTCATCTCCTAAGCAACCATCAACACTATTACAATAGTACTGTGCATGTGTGAGGTCTGAGCAAGTGCAGAAACTGTGAACGAGGAACGCACATGTAAACCGGCTGGATATAAATGGTATCAATTAATCCTTCATATAAACACAAAAGCGTTGCAACTGGGACACAGGTAGGCGATGGCAGTTTCCGATCACAAGCACACATGTAAATGGAGTAAGTGTGTTGCAATTCTGCATTCCCTCTCCCAATTCTACTGTGTGTGTGTGCCTCTCTCTCTTTCTCTCAGCACCGCTGTGCTCTTCAATTGCGATCACTTTTGGTATATCTCTTAAAACCATTTCGACCATATTTATGATTTTGGTAAAGCACGCTATGCTACTCTGAGAACAATACATATCATTTTTGTACAGCACAGAAATGGTTTCAATTCATGATCGGAGACAGAGACAGTGAGTGACACATAGGGGAATGATCTAAGACAAAGTCTGTTTTCACCCAATTTTGATTGGGGAAAGACAGAGACGAATCAATGTCTGTCGCCAGCCAGTTGTGCTTCAATCTTTTGTTACTCCTGCTGTTTCTCTTTGCTAATATTTCACTTGAACCCCACTATATTCTTTGGTCATAGCAAGACACTGAACTCATATCCCAGTCTCTCTCTTTTGCGTCTGGCTGTCAGACGAATGTGGGTGGTTAACGATGATGTACAGTTGGCCCAGCAAACTGAACAGAAACAGACAGCGAGAGGACACTGAAGGAAATCGCCACTTGTCTCTCTCTCTCTCTCTCTCCCTGTCACTGTGCCTCGTGGTTGCCTCTCATTATCAGAGGGTTGTGGGCACATGATGTACAGGTTTGATCTTGCCAGGGGGACAGGGGCCGCCGGCAATAAGCTCATTCTCTTCCACCTCCCACATTTATTCTATGGCTATGATCTGAGTATGCTCTCTGTTCTGCTCAGTACGGCACAACTTCCCCTTCGCTGTACCTCTCTCTCTTTCTCTCTCTCTCTCTCCTGCTCACTCTCTGACACTGTCTGCAGGGCTCGTTGGCAGCTCTCACAGGAAGTCTACATCACACTACAGATAAACAAAACTATTCCCATCCTCTGGCAGTGGGCTTCGACACTGGGGCACTGTTACTTACATAAGCATGGTTATACAGAGTAGCATTGAGACTAGGGCACTCTTAAGTACATGAGCATGGTTGCATAGAACAAAATTGCACAATGCCTTACTGTTTGCATGCAGGTTTTGTTCTCTCGCTTAGCCCCATTTTAAATGGCTACCTCTCACTGCTGAATTTCCCATCACCTAACAGGTTCTGCTCTGCCCAGGGATCCTGCTGGCCAGACATCTCACCCCAACTGTGCATTAAATAGTGAATTTAATGCATGGTCAGGTGATGCTCTTTTCTCCTTGTCGTCAACCCATGTTATAAAGGCTGATGATGTCTGCTATCTGGCTAATGAGCAGAAAACCAATGTGACTGATGGGGCTTTTCTCCTTTGAACAACAAGAAGTTTACTCTCTTCAGTCAGATGAACTGTATTGCCAGCCTTCTCAGCATTGGCTTTTGAGATGCAAGCCTCTTGCATTTCTCTATCCATTGGTTTACACAGTACACACCTACACAGCCCCTACACTATGGTAACAATATGCTCGCTTTGCACATGCGCGCAAGCAAACATAAAAAAAAACTCACACAAAACACTTTTTGCACGACGTGTCTGTCTTACCATAAACACTGGATGGATTTGGCCACTTACACATACTGTAAAACTGCTTGAAGTCTGTACCTTTTGTGTAAAAATCAGTGAAAAAATTGCTGCTTCTTGTGGGAAATCGCTGTTTTGCAGGAGAAATTAACATTTTGATGTGGCAAAATCACCGCTTTTGTGCAGTATCTCTTGCTGCACATCTGCAGAGAGACACAAAGGTTTTTCACATAAAAATTGTTTTTGATGAAATTTTAGGAGTTTCCTAAGCAAATCACCATGAATATGTATGCACCAGTTTCACCTAATCTATTGTAAACTTGAAAGCATTATACTGATCAACTACCAACTGTTTATTTAGTAACATTTTTTTAAGGTAGGAAAAGATTTTAGGTTCATCACGTCTGCTTGTACTATCTTTATGATCACTGTCTCTGCCAGTAGGCTTTTACATAGTTTCACCATCTTCTGACAGATGAAGCACTTCCTACCAGTATCACTGAATTTTCCACCCCTAAGCTTCAGGGCATGTCTCATAGTTTTGCTGGAGAACATTAGATGAAACATTCATGTATGTGATTGATCTTGTCGATAGCTTTGATTAATGGTGCATCAAGTGACTTACAGTATGTTGGAATATTTTATGTGTTGTAGTTGGAATGACTGAAAGGATGAATGGCTATGATGTTAGGTATGAGTAAGGCCAGATCCATGGAACCTTCCCAGTCCACCTGCACATGTGGAGGGCTGAAAGCCATGGAGTTCCTCCTCTGCACAGGATGCACAGCACTGGGGCACTCCATGGCATCCACAGTGTTAATGCTAACCCCCTCCATACCTAATCCCTGAGCCAGGTGCCTGGCTACATGGGTGGGTGTGAGCCAAGGGGGTGTGGATGGTTATGCACTGATTCTGAATGTAAACTCTGCAGTGCAGAGAAAACAGTGGAGAGGGCTGCTCCAATGCCTGCCTTGGGGCAGCAGTAGCGGCTACATGCCCCCCTCAATCTGGCCACACATCACGATTTCAGGCCTGACTGGCCCCTCACTCTCCTCCAGCTCTCAGCTCTAGGAGCCTCCATGGTGGGCTGGGACATCACCTGCACCGGCCAGTGTTCATTTCAATATGTTATGTTTTACAGAGGGGATAGGGCAGTCCTGGAGGACTGCCACATCCCGACAATCCATGACCCTTATGCAGGCAGGGGATCCAGTTGCAGACTGGCATAAGCATCTGATTGGATGCCCATGGTCTGGACCCGTTCCACCTCCCTGTGCCTCACTGTGTACTCCACACTAGTGGAGTGTGAAGGCTGAGGATGCCATCTGGTCCAGATGGGTATGAGGGGGTGCAGTACCACGGCTAGGATACTCTCAGTTTGAGTGTATTTCAAACAGCTTTGTGGATTGTCCCCTTAGTGTGCACTGAAGTAGTTATTTTTTTTATGCTTGTTTATTTGCATTATCATGCATTGTGCAGGGAGTACAGCTGAATGGTAGCGATTCTGAATGCTTTTGTAGTGTACATTTGGTGTAAGCTCTCTCTGTCCTTGCTACAAAGACTACCACCCTTCTGAGGTGCCATGAAAACATGGGAGCCTTCCTGAGGAGTATTTCACCCTCAAGGTACTGTGAGGAAAAGGTCCTCTTAAGCTAAAGGTACATTAGTGAAGAAAGCCAATGAATCCCATACGGAAAGAGAGGAGCTGCCGGAGTAGGTAAGAATGGTGGGAGCAATGAAAACAAGCACTGGAAGAATGCTTGAGCAAGCACAGATATGTGCTGCACATGGCAGGGGGTGGGACAGGACATTACAATCACCACCTGCTGTCCCACCAAACTATAAGCATAGCTCCATGAGTATGTGAAAGATTGAGATTGTGTCCCCCTCAGCCTCCTTTTCTCCAGGGTGAACATGTTGAGGGCCACCAGCCTGTCCTCATAGCTTTTGCCTGCCATACCCCACATCTATTTGGTGGCCCTGCATTGCACCCGCTTGACCAATCCTTTTTGTACAGAGCCCAGAACTGCATACAGTTCTCATATGGGGCTTGACCAGGGCATTGTAAGCAGGCAGGACTGCTTCCCCTGCCTTGCTGGTCAGCCCTTTTTGATACACCCTAGCATTCTACCACCTCCTCTTGGAGGCAGTATAGCATCATGGTTAAGGGCACTGAGCTGCAAGTCTGGAGACCTGGGTCTGAATCCCACCAACCACCACTTGCACACTGTGTGACCCTTAGAAAGTCACTTAATTTCCTTGTGCTCCCAGGTCACACCTGGAAACAAGCTCCGGCTTAGCGTGCCTTTCTTGGGTAAACAATTTCCCCTTTCCTCTTGATAGCAGCTGCACACTACCTGTCACACTTCAGCCCCTTATCTTCTATCACCTCCAGGTTCTTTTCCTCCTCCTCCTCCTCCTCCACTGCATGAAGAGGAGCAAAACGCAATGTGTAGGTCCAACACTGTTTGCCCCTCCCAAGTGTTGCACCTTGCAATAAGTTACACTGACTGAGATTCTAGGAATCTGACCAATTGGCTAGCTTGCTCCCATCCTTTAGAAACTGGTCCCTATCCTCAACAAAATCCGCCACCCTGCCCAGGGTAGTGTCATCAGGAAACTTAAGCAGCCTGCTGGAGACCCTGTCTTGCAGATCGTTGGTTAAAATGTTGAAGAGCAGTGGCCATAGCACCAGTCACTGAGGGACACTGCTAAATACCTCTCTCCACTTGGAGCAGTGGTCATCCACCACAACCATCTGCTTCCGACCCCAAGCCAGTCAACAATCCATTTTATGTACGCCTCATGTATACCAAACTGGTATATGGTATTTTGCCAAAAATCTTATTATGCTCCACGAATGTCAAAGGCCTTGCTGAAGTCTAGATAGACCATGTCTATGTTCCGGCACCTGTCCACCTATCTTCTCCAGGAAATATCTGGTTATTTAAACAAAAAAAAACCTGTAAGGTTCAGAAGAGCAGCAATGCTCTGTGTTCCAGTCCTTTAGTGGGTTATGATTGCTATCATTCACCTTGGCCTTTCTCACCTCCTCCAATCAGCCTTTTGCAAGTAAAAGAGTGAAGCACAGGTAACTGCTACTTACATCAAGTCTAGATAAATTTATTAGCAGTCTCAAGAATCTGGAATCAGGTTTAAGTGCTTATGCCACTGCTTTTAATAATAGGACAGGAAGGGAAAGGCTTTGGTTTATATAGCACTTTTCATACACACTATACCCCAAAGCACTTCACAAACCAAGAATACCTTTAAGACCCTGAATTATTAACGCTAACAATATAGATGTGTCACATGAATTGAAAATGAATGTTTTAAAAGAGAAATTTGTTATGCCAAACAGCAATATATTCTAATTGTAAATGTTTTTCTGTGTAACTGTTCTATTTTGTGTTACATGTTGCTTGCATAAAAACCAGATGTAGCTGTAAATGATCTTAATCCAGTTCACTTTCTGGATAAACAAATGACACCCTTCCCCCCCAAATAACTTGCATAAGCCAGTCAGTGAGTACAGGCACAGCGAGAGAGAGAGAGAGAGAGAGAGAGAGAGAGAGAGAGAGAGATATTAAATAACACTCAGGGTTGTTAAGCAGGGAGAGGGAGGGCAAGCCAAGCAGAGAGGCGAAGTGACTTGCTCAGGGACACACAATGAATATTTGGTACTTGTGATATTCAAACTGGTGTTTCCAAGGTCACAAGTATGTGCTCTTACCTCTAGGCTACACACCCTGTAATGGAAACAGAGTTACGCCAATGTCTCTGTGCTTCAATAACTCATGTCCATAGCTGTTGTGGAGATCTCAATGGGAAGGGGAGTCAACATACTGTGTAACGCCTATGTTTCTAAGGATTTTAAGGATTTCTGATTGAGTGGTGCTGGCTGTAGGAGCTTTCAGGGCAGTGGTAAATTGCATCATGCTACTCCAGACACATGCTACAGTTGGCAGCACAGCCTGTACTTTGAATTTGGCTGAAAATAACATTTCTAAATGCTTGAAAAGTTATTAAGTTGAACTAGAGGCTACAGTTACCAATTACTTTCTGATGCTCTGCAACATAACCATGATTTCAGCAAAAACTGGGTTTTAATTGCTCTATTAATAGTCATGCAAACACACCAGAGAATACTGAATGGGCAGCCATGCTCAGTCAGCCTGGGCTGCCACAAAAGGGTTCGGCTTACATCAGACCTCGAGACTAGATCAAAGCCAGAGAGATCTGAGTTAATCAGAACCCTGCGGTGGCAGCACAGGCTGGCTGTGCATGAGGTTGCCCATCCTGTCATTTATATAGCATGTTTTTGTTTATGTTTTCTTAGAATTAGGGGCTCAATCCATGGAGAGATGGGTACATTTACGAGTGAGCAGCAAAAGTGAAAATGGAGTCGCCAGGAGCTGAAATGGCTGTTTGTCACTCATGCTTTTAAAATGCCAAGTTGCATAAAAAGAATTTAAAAGGTCAGCATTGGCCTGTATATTTTTGTATTTGCTTCATGGCGATTTAGTTTGTATCTGGTCTTCCCCACCTGTGGCTCTGCAAATTTACTTTTTCTTAGATTTATTTGAAAGTTATTACGCACATGGTAGTGGTTCCCAATGCAGGTGGCCTGCAGATTTCTGATCTGCTGATTTGTTGTTGTACTACAGAAGGCTACAGCAATGTTTTATGATCTTTGAACTGTGATACAGCCACATTTCAGGAAGGATATAAATCTCTGCTGAACAAGGGCCCACTATACACCATAATGTGTTATTTATTATTTTTTTTTTAACCATGTATTTATGCGCCCAACTGCCTCCTCTCGCCACTCTCTGACATCCTCTTTCTGCACCATCCAGTCCCATCATAGTCTGCCCCTAGAGTACATGGTTCCACTAGCCTAGGTGCCTGGTTAACCCCCTGGGTGGGGTGAGGATGGACCCCCATGCTTACCTCCCCAGAGCCATGCATACTGTGTCATGGATCCAGTACAGTGGAGTCTACCCCAATGAGCCAAAGTCATGCAGTGAGGTGTTATCACCCAGGAGAGACAGAGGGGTTTTTCCTTGCTCGTCTCCTCAGACATTGGTGTGAATGAAGGCCAATGAGCTAGGAGGTGTGCAGAGACATGTCTTCTGCTCCACCCCTCTGCCGATATCTGCCCAAATCCCTTGCTGCTACCCCCAACTACTGCTCCTTCCACCCGGGCTCCCCAGATGGTGGTATTCTGGTGAGAGCGTGCAGATGACCCCCCCCAGAGAAGGAGAGCAGCCACAGGGTGCTCCATCCTTCTCCTCCCCGGCCAACCCCGGTGGCCCGTGCTCATTCCTGAACACAGGTCGCCAGCATGGTATGAGGTAAGGCATCCAGCGCCTCAGCCCTCAGTGCCACTGGCCTGGCGTTATTTGGTTTTCATAGTATTTTTAACCCTTTTGGTGCAGAAGTAGAATACAATGTGACTGAATGGTGTGTACAAGAGGCACTGAAGGTGTTAACAATATAATTTTTTTTTCTAACTGGCCTGGTGGTACAGGGGTCATGTGACATTACTGATGATGTGTGTGCTCCAAGCATACTGTGCAGTGGCAGCTAGTCTAATCGTCTGTGTTACCGCAGAACAGTTTACCACATTAAGACACGGCATAACAGCACTTCCCTCATACTGTAGTATCCTCAAGGTATCACATCAGCTGAAGTCTTACTTTATTATGCTAAGCACAGTAAGGTAACACTTCAGCTAATGTGGTACCTTGAGGATACTATGATAAGGGGAAGTGCTGTTATGCAGTACCTTTGTAACCCAGGTGTCGTGTACCAAAGGACTATAACCCCTGCCTCATGACCACAATACAGGTTGAGGGGCCTGGGCTCTGTTTCAGATGGTAAAAGGAGTTCACTACCAGTACAGTTGAAGCCTCTTAAAGGGGACACCTCTGTGGATGGGTTTTCGTCCCCTATAAGTGGGCATCTCTAATAACAGAAGATCTGGAAACTGCAAAGTAAAGAGACAAACAGAGCAAACAAACAACAGGAACAAATGGAAACATACATTAACACTAAAACAGCACATACTGATTTCAGCTGTTTTGTGATTTTGTGCTGTATGTCTCAAGTTAGATAATGTTACTTTATTTTATTGAGAAAAAATGTTAAAAAGTATTTAAAAACAGTACAGAGTTTTGCTATGTTGGGCATTGATGCACCCAGCTCCTGCATCACTTCGATAACCTTCACTTTGTCTGCCAAGGGAAGATCCACTCATTTAGACTCCAACAGGACAGATAAATGTGCACAGGTAACAGCAAGAGACAAAGCCTACGTCAGTTAGCAGTTTGTGACTCTTTTTATGCAGTATGTACTGATTAAATTTGATTAGCCACACCTGATTAGGTGTGAAATGTCAAGTGTCTTAGCTGACAATGACAGATAATGAGAGGATAGCAGAGGAAACAGCCACAAAACCATCCCCATTAAAGGGATTCCTATGTCCCCTTTAAAGGTGTGATACTTCTATTCAGTTACATAGCCCCTTAATAGGTGCCTGGAGGATCGTCCCCTTAAAACGAATGTCCCCATTAAGTGGCTTCAACTGTAGTTGAATAAATAGTGTGGTGCCTCCACCCAGAATAAAGTATAAGTGAGTCTGATGACAAGTTAGTACAACCCTCTGGAATGCTGTATCTACGCACTGCCCCAACCAGTGATCCCACACATGGATTAGCAAACAACAATTCAGCTTGCATAAGACTGTACAAATATTGGTGATAGCTAATAATATGCTCACACTAGCTACACTTACCAACAGGTTTAGGATACTGCAAATTCCCCCTGGATTCCTGCAAAGACTAGTTAGTAGCTACAGTAATGCACTTTACTGTTAGACTCAGGAAATTAACACTTTGTAAATAATAATATGTACATGGACAGTGTTCAGACAAACAGTAAACCTCATTTATTAGGCGGATAAATGGGGTTAAAGGGATGCAAGTTAAAGGCTGAGTAATTGAATAAGCTTTTGGCTTGGTAACACATTAAACACAGAATTAATAGTCCAAATAGACACTCCCAGTTATTTTCACTGGGAACCTAGACTTGAACCATTGCAGGCCTGACACATTGCAGCTGGCTGGCCGACATTGGTGCATACAGTAAAAACAATGGATTTTATTTAACTCTTTAACCATGCAAAGGTGACTGAACATTAAGGAACAAATGGCTTGACTCTTTGGCAAACTGGTATTTGTAATCCCAGGCCCAATGGCCTGCAAAACACTTTAACAACAACTTAAAACATATGAACATTTGTGGCAGGGCTATCCCTGAATTTACTCAAGACTCCACAGCTCTTCAGGCTCCGAGTGGTAGTTGAGATCCGTGGCTCCCTAGGGCAGTCTTGAACATCTGGAGTCTCAGTTTCAGGTTGTTGGCTTTTGGCTTCTGTAGCAAGGACCAGCAGAAAGGACCAGGGCCTGCACGACTCACCCCCCCACATCTAGGCATAACCCCTGAGGTGGCTGCAAGCCAACGCTGACTGTTGTGTTAGTAGCTGACTCCTCACACTGGTCTGGATGCAGCTCTGGCTCAGGATACAGTCTTTGCCACTTTTATTTTGGAAAACAGGATACAGTCTCTGAACAAACAGGCTTTGGCAATTTCACTCAGGCTGCTTTGCATCGGAGATGCCGCTTTGGCAGGTGGGGACTCTGGACAAAATAGTTCTTTGGTTTGTGGGAGGAGGATTGGTCCCCAAGTTCAGGTCAGGCAGCTTGACTCTGGTTGCAACTTCAGGCAACAGACTGTGGAACACTCAGCTCCAAGTCTCTGTTTGGACCGTTCATACTGGAGACAAATTCTGGCAAATGTAGGCTCTGTTTTAATTTCCATCTCTGATGCAGTTTAGGCTAACAGAGCCTTGTGCCTGACTAAGTAGGCCCAAGTGCGAGCCCAGGGACTCATGCAAAGACGCTCCTCTCAGCTTGAGAGCTTCTAGCAACTGCTCCATTGAAGCAATCGCTCCTAGCTGAAGAAAAACAATATTGTAATCTGATTGGTAGATGAGGCTGTCAATCAGAGTTCTGGCTTTCTGATTGGCCACTCGGAAGGTGCCAAACACACAGTCCTCAATTTCTCCCAGCAGCCATAGCTAAGGACCTCATAGAACCCTTTGAGTTCTCATTGGCTGAAAGTAAAGGTCAAAGTAACAAGATGACTGCCGAAAGGCAAACAGTCAGCAGTCTAGCTTTAAAGTTCATTTTTATAAACAACTATTTTTAGTTTTAAATTTAATCATTTACAGGATCCTAGAAAGAGTCCAAAGGAGATACACAAAGTTGATTAACTAATTAATACATACTATGAAAGACTGAACATAGTAGGACTACATAGTTTAGAGCTCAGAAGGCACAGGGGAGATACAGTATGCTGCTTTACTTTGATATTCTAAATGACCCAGTCTTGATGACAGATTTAAACACTGAAAATAAAAGCGATCAGATTAAAACTAGGGGTCACCCATTAAAGATTAAAATTGACAGACACAGAACAAACAATAGGAAATACTTCTATACCATGAGAGCAGCAAATCTCTGGAATAGACCTCCCTTTACTATAATATCTAGTACAAGTAAAGAAAACTTCAAAACAAACCTTGACAAGTATATAGTCTCAAGTGGGAACATGGAGTTTTACTCCTTGTCCTAAAGGAGCTGTTCATGAGCCTTGGCCTCTCTTGCTGCTACCATCCTAGTGAACCTAGTGATTCAGTAGGGCTCCCACTGCACTATTATCCAGTGGAAGAGTGGAGTTGATAGGTGCATCCCCTGGCTGGTCGCGAGCTCCAGACTACTCGGACCCAGCACAGGCTATAGGCACTATATACAGGTATTGAACTCTTAAAGCTACAGTGCAATGGCAGCAGCTTGCATGTTCATGCAGTGGACACAGCAGTATTTTACATGGATTCAAACTCACAATGCTGGATATTAGCCCAGGTTCAAAAGGGCGGAACACAGGGATATAGTATGGCCAGATGAAGGGCAGAGGAGGAATCCGGGGAGACAACTTAAAGTAAGCCCCACCTCTTGGGGGGGGGGGTTACACCTTTATGTGGTAAACTGTTCTGTGATAAAGCACAAGATTAGGATAGCTGCCACTGTAAGTCTCAATATTGAATTTCTGCCCTGGCCGGGGTGACAGAGTCTTCAAAGAACTGTGGAGACTGCACACTTCAACTTTAGGAGGAGGATCTGCTGGCCATCTTCTGTACAAGCACACCTGTTGGTTAAACTAGGAGCAGCATCTGATGCTGCAGGGGACCAGGAAGCATCAGTCCTCTTCATCGGAGAGATCAGTCATTGTGGGGGTGTCCCTCACCTAGTGTGAGATGGGAGGACAAATGTAGGGAGGAAACTGGTATATGAGTGCAGGATGTCACCCCATACACCAGTGATCTTTTGTAAACCAATGGAAATTCCTGCCTACCTGTTGCATTCTGAAGTGAGGAACAAGAGCCCGTGGAAGGAGATGAAGACAGAAGGGTAGTATGCTGATGAATTACTGGGGGAATACTCTGTGGTGCTGGGATGGGTACTTTGAAAAGTGAGGAGCATAGCTAAAAGTCACTGATATGAAGGGTAATATGTAAAAAAAATAAAATAAAAGTAAACAAGTTTTCAGTCATTTAAAACTGCAGTTTTTCAGTTTAATACAGAATATGTAGGACAGGAGATTCCTGTCAATCAGGGGGCATATCCTGAGGAGCATAAAGCCCTCCCAATAGCCTTGGGATGAAAGGGATGTCACTACCTCACAATCCCAGTAGGTCACTGTAGATGTCACTGTGGCTCCTGGGTTTATTATCTCTTTGGTGAGTGTGTGTTGTATTCAACTGGAACAGTAAGCATGGTGCCTCAACCCAGAGAAAGATTTAAGTAGGCCTGGTGACTGGTCTGTACAAACCTCTGGGATGACAGACATACCCACATTCCCACTGTGACCACCTCTACAAAAGACCCAAAGCAATGGCAAGCAGTTCCCCCCAATCAGCATACACTTAGACCCGGATATTCAAACTGCGCCCAAAAAGTGTGCAACAGCAGGAGCAAGCGCAAGTCCATTGCGCCCATGCGCAAGAAGTGCGATATTCAAAAACTGCACAGGCCAAGATGCGCCTACAGCCGACGACTGAATATCACACCACCTGCGCTATAGCACAACTAGGGAGGTGAAGCTGAGCATATCTGATGCGCCATAGCGCAACAAGGGATGTTCAGCTGAACAGTCCAGATGCGCCATAGCACAACCAGGGATGCCCCCCAGCAGCAGGGCAGCAATGCAACAGCACAACCAGGGATGCAGAGGCCCACCATCCTTGCCACAGATGGACAGAGGAACACACAGCAGAACAGACATCGTCCCCCACACCCCATGCACTGCACAACTGGGGGAGGGCTGGAATAACCACTGGCCCATGGAGACCAGCAACCAACTCACTGCCGGGCCATGGTGCCCCATCACACCGCCTGGCAAGCTGTGACCGGCACACAAGGAGGGACGACCACCCCGTGCCACACCATCCCACCAGTGCAGAGCACACCCTGCACTGTGACCCCCAGACACCCTGCCCAGGAGCAGCGTCCACCAGTGCACGATACCCCATGCATGCCACCCCCCCACTGGGACAATGCAACCCTGTGCACCACAGAACCATGCAAGGCAGCCCCACCATGAGCACCCATCAGTGGGTGACAGCACACAGCGATGCAATGACTGCATACACAGTGCCACCATGCACATCCCCCCTGAGGTACAGCTGAGAGACCGACCATACGTTGGTACACAAGGTACCCCACACGTGACAGGGCATGCCCCGGACCCCACCACCAGTGGTACAGCACCCTGCACACCCTCCCAAGGACACACCCCGACCCAGCACTGGCCACAACAGCCAGCGCAGACACCCACAGTGGTGCATGGAAACATGCACCACGCAGGATGCAACACAGTGCATGGACAAACACCCACCCATACCCAAGGGCACACCAACACAGGGACACAGTAGCGGGGCAACCAAGCCTCCATCTTGTGGCCATGGAAACTGTGTACACACAGACAGCACTTGTCCATGGCACAGGAGTGCCAGCCACCCTGCACAGGCACTGTGGAGCTGTACGCCACCAGCATTTGCCTGGAGCACAAGTGACAGACAGTGGTGCACAGCCCCTATGACACACACACACGCGACAGCATGGAGGTGGGACAACAACAGCGGAGGCCACAGTGTCACCCGAGGCAGACATGCACCACACCAGTGATAGGAGGCAACCCGGCATTGTGCCGGGTACAGTGGCTGTCCTGCATGGACAGCCACCACTGACATGCCAGTGGACCGTGCATGTCACAGACATGCATGGGTATCAGCTGCACAGGCCATGGATGGTCTGACAGGTGTGCTATGGACACAGAGCATGCACCGTGGACCACTGCACACAGTCATCCAGTGCACAGGGAACAACACACATGCCACAGACAGTGACTGATAGCCACTCCCACACCATATTCACATCCCCACGGACACACACACACATGACTGCACCACCCCTGACGCCATGCACACCACTGCAGCTGAGCACCTATAACCCACTGCAAATCAGAGACCACCACAGTAGGCATATAAAAAGAAATGTATTTAAAAACAGCAAACAAAACTATGTACAAGTATTTACAAAGGTTTGTGGGTTGGGATACAAACAAGGTGGGGGTGGGTAAGGGGCAGGGGTGAACAGATGGTAGAGGGAAGGAAGGGTGTGAGGATGTGTCAAGGGGGTAGGGGAAATCAGGGGCAGTTCAAAGCTCAGTGGGAGCCCCGCTCCCCACTCTGGCTTCTCCTCCCGCCATGACATCTTCGGACACCGAGCCTGTCCAACCATTCGAGTATCTCCAGGGACCCCCTAGCTACCTGGAGAATCTATCTCAACGCCACCCTGATCTCCTGCAGCTGCTGTCCACCTAGGACAAGGGAGCAGAGTCAATAGGTGTGAATGCACAGCCCCATGCAGCCCACCCACTGTGCAGGGCATACGGCTGTGGAACATGCCTTTGTGATGGTGTGTGACCACCCACAGTGATCGTGTCCACAAGACCTGCCCACCCAGGCGCATACAGCCAAGCGGACTGCTGCACACACCCACTGGCCAAGTCCTGCAAAGCACCACCGTGGCTGTTCAGTGACATGGCTATATGGTGCGAAGGCAGTGGCACAGCCATGTACCCATGGACCACCATTGACGCACTCCCAGACATGCAGTGCCACTGGACAGTGCTGACTGTAACAAGTTGCTTGCATAGAAGTGGTGTCAGTGGATAGTGGCCATGTCCCGCTGCCAACCCCATTACACAGCATGCAATAGTAATCATGGATGTAAGGCACTCACCATCATCAGGCTGGTCCCTGCGCCTCTGCGGGGCTTCGCCCCTCCTGGACTGATGGTCCTCCACTGGCGCCTCCTCTCCCTCGCCAGCCTGTGCTCATCTGGGCCTAAGGTGCAAACATGGAGAGAGGAACATCAGTACAATCCTGTAACAAAGTCCCCCCACCCCCATGTGTGTGCAATCCCACACAGCCAGACCCACCCACCCCACACCCTGATAACACCACCACTGCCAACACCGGACGCCCCCCCATGTGCCGGACACATGCAACTGTGATTATGGAAGATAAAAGTTTATGGATGTTGCACCTACCTGGCCGTGACACCGTGCCCCTCCTGGCACATGCCCACAGGCGGGCAAGCAGGTCTGGGTCCCTCCACCTCAGGTTCCCATATCTGTGGCGGCACTGCTCTGCCATCTGCCCTATACTGGTGGCCTCCTCCAGGGCATCGGCCACCTCCTGCCACACTTGACTCCTGGCCCTGTCCAGAAGTGACTCACCAAATAGTGGGCCAACATATGGCTCCACAATGGCAACCAAGTTTGCCATCTCCACCTGGCTGCACTGTACTGCTCTCCTCCGCGCCATCTCTACTGCTCAGTTAAGTCAAAATGGTGCTCTGCAGTGTGGTTCCACCATGTGCAGATGCTGTGCGGTACAGCGCTGCCATTCCCTATCACGCTGTCACCGAACAGCACGATAGTGGTGCACCTATGCCTGACGCATGGCGCCTAGGGGGCAAAGGTCGGCTGGGGTCAGGGTCTCTGGCGCGCGCGGACAGCCACCCAGCACGATTGGAACCTAATGTGTCTGGCGTGATTGGGTGCCTGTGTGCCACCTCCTATGAGCCTACCAGCTGTTACCCCAGTGCGCCTATGGCGCCCCAGTGCCACAGTGCCATATAGGTGAACAGCCTGTAGCACCACTGGCACAATGGTAGCTGTGCCCTGCATTGCCTCCCGCACAGCACATCAGCAGCGTGGCCGGCGCCTGTGTCATCAACCCAGGCATGCGCAGTTAGGTGTGTACTGCGCATGTCACAGAACTGCGCCCTTGGCTCAGCACGTTCAACACAATTGCGCAAAGTGCAACAGTGCGATATTCAGCCGTCATATGCAAATCAGCTAATCAGCCATACAATGGCACAGTCACTGCATTTGCATCCACTTAAAGATGCATCATGCCTCATTTGCATGGGTTGCGCTATAAAAGTGCGATATTGGGCTGCACTGGCCATAGTCGGTTACTGCAGTCTATTGGTGAGTTGCATGCTGTTTGGGAGTGTGGACTGTGGATTTTGGGACATGCATGGGACTGCACAGTCACAGGTAACACCTGTCATTCTCACAGACTGAATCATGACCAAGCGAGTTGTGGAGGAAGAGGAACAGAGTTGTGGGAGGAGGAGGAGGCCAAATTTCACGAAGGCTGAGACAGATGCCCTGTTTGAGGCCTACCTAGACCAGGAGCCGCTTCTCAGCGTATCTCAGGGAACACCACAGGCCTGTGCTGCTGCATGGGAGGAGGTGGCGCGTGCTGTAAACCTGCATGGCAGCCAGCAGCGCTCCGTGCAGGAGTGCAAAAAGAAGATGGGCACAGACAGGAGGAGGATTAAGGAGAAGGTGGCTGCCATCAGGGCAGCATGGTCTGCAACAGGTGGGGGACAGCTGGAGGTGCTACACCTGTCCCCACAGGAGGAGAGGGTTGTTGGCAGCATGCAGCGTTGCGCCATTGAGGGTGTTCTGGGTGGTGGATTCCAGACGGGTGGTAGCCCGTCACTGCATAGTAGGTCATGGTCTGTCTATTGGGGGGGACAGTGTAGGTCACATGCAGTAACGTGACTTTGTTTTCCCTTACAGCTCCTCAGCGTCTGCATGGGTCAGTGGTGGTGGGCTTCTCCACTGAGGCCGGTCAGATGGAGATGGAGGAGGGCCCATCCATCTCCACAGGAATACGCGGCTCAGTGTGACAGTGGGCCCGCCTGGACGTCCAGACTGATGTTGTTGGAGCAGGTGCAGAGGAGGCCCTACCTGTGTCCCAGCGTGCCAGCATCCATGGATGCCGGCATGCTGGGACTCAGGCTGGTGCCGTGTCCATCACCGATGATGATGTCACTAACGTCATGGGCAGTGACACGTGTGTGCCACAGGATGGCCACACAGCAGGTAACATCGCGGCCATGGCTGTGGGTGGTGCCGCCGTGAAAGGCCTGCATGTCGTCACAGTCCCAGCCTGTGCCTGTCAGCTCCGTTGGGGCAGCACTGGTGTGTGTACAGGACAGTGGGACTGTTGCGGCCACTGCGGTGGCACCATTGAGCCCTGGGGAGCGGCAGCTGGAGGGGCAGCATCAGCAGTCGGCCAATGGGCTTGGGGGTACAGTGTTAGGGGGCAGCGTCAGTGCACCACCTGTGGACATGCCCAGGCCTGGCCCTGGTGTGCAGTGCCCACCCTCAAGGGGCAGGTCCGCAAACACCCTGAGGGAGAGCATGCCGATCAGGCAGATGACCTCTTGGATGAGCACACCCGCATACTGCAAGCATCAGTCAATCAGCAGATGCGGCTTGTGACGGCGGTGGATGCACTGAGTGCCACTCTGCAGCGGGCAGAGGAGCATTACAGCAGAGAAACCGCTCTGCTCCTGGCAGGGATGGACCGGATGCGGGAGGATGTGACCACTACCATTGACAGGCTGACACATACAATCACAGCTGCAATTGCCACAGGGGGCACACAGTTATTTGCCCATGCATCACAGACACCGCACAGTGCAATGTCCACCCCCCATTCCTGGTGTCATGTGACACCCTCCTTGTCAACACCGGGTTCAGCTGTGGGCATCCCAAGCACACCTGGTGCAGGCATGTTCAGTGTGCTGCAGACCCCTGCGTGAGCACAGTCGCGTTCACGCAGTGGAACCCCTGGGGGACCATCGGTGCCACCCCATGAGACCAGTGGTCAGTCTGTCACTGCTGGCCGGTCTCGGTGGGGCCACCCATACATCCATGGTGGCCAGGGCACTGTGGCGCGTGACTGACCTGTCTCCCAGCGTGGCTACTGTCTGATGCTGCCCTGTGTGCATTGTGTCATTCAGCGGGCAATGCACGGGTGGGTACCCGGCCCTGCACACACACACATACACAGTCCATCTGCACACCCTCCCGGCTGCTGTCCGCAGTTGTGTGTGCATGATGATGCCTGCATTGCGCTGTACGCCAATGTGCAATAGTGCCCAGTGTCTGACACACGCACAATGACAGGCAGTGAGCGTGGTGGTCTGTGGGCATGTGTGTGGCTAGGGGTGGCGTTCTGGGTTGGCGTGCCTCCTATCTTTTGTGCATGTCTGGTGAGTTCTGTGTGTATGTTTGTGTGTCTGTCCGCATGCCATGTTAGACCTCACCCATCCCTGGTGGTGTGTGTGGTTCCATGCCCGGCCACTTCCCTTGATGACATGCATCCCTGGTGTGTGTCCATGCATGTTTGTGGGTTGTGCCTTTGCCACTAGTTGTTGCACATGGCCCCATGACTTACCTGGATTGGTGCTGAAGTGCTCCTCCATGATGGTGTCCCAGTGTAGCTGTGCCAGCCGGAGCAGTCGGGGGTCCCGTCGCCCATGGGGGGGCTGCCCATCACCATTGTCACCGGTGTCCTCATCTTCCTCATTGCTGTCCCCCTCTTTGACCTGTACAGCTATCCCACATTCGTTGGCCATGTTGTGCAGGATGCAACAGGCCAGGAATAGCCCACAGGCCTTTGAGGAGCTGTACTGTAGGGCACCGCCAGAGGTGTCCAGGCAATGGAAACATGCCTTCAGCATACCGAACACCCGCTCAATGACATTATGTGTGGTGGCATGTGCCTCATTGTAGCATTGCTGTGATGGGGTCGCGGGCCACCGGTATGGTGTGAGCAGCCAGGGATGGAGTGGGTATCCACTGTCACCTGTGTGTAGAAGGTGGAGGTTAGTTTGGTGATCAGCATCACCCTGCCTCAGGCCATGAAGGCCACTACCCATGTCACCTCTGACCATGCCCCCCCAAGCCCTATGTTTGTCCATGTGGTTTGCATACTCACCCACTAAGTGGCCAGTGGGGATGTCCCCACTCTCGAGTCTGTGGCACAGTGTCGACTGGTGCCAGATGAAGGCATCGTGTGCTCCTCAGGGTGCGTGGCACAGACATTAATTATGCACCCCCTGGCATGGCACACCACCTGGCGGTTGATGCTAGCATAGCCCTTGTGATTAATGTCGGCCCCTGGGCCAGGTGGTGTCTTGGATGGCCACATGGGTGCAGTCTATTGCCCCTAGCATGCCAGGCATATGTGCTACCCTGTGGAACTCCTGTATGTTTGCTGTGTGCTCCGCCGGTGTGCTGGGGAAATGGATGTACTCCGCAGCATGTGGCATCAGTGTGCTGAGGAATTGGGTGAGGTGGCATGACGCGGCCAACTGGGTTATGCCTGTGGTGTCCCCTGTTGGTCTCTGGAAGGTACCTGTGGCGAATAAGCACATGCAAGCTGTCACTTTAGTCTCCACTGACACAGCATGGCTCCGTCGTGTGGATGCCTGCATCACATCACTGCACAGCTCACAGAGCCACCTCAGAATTGCCCGATTCAGGCGGTACCGGCCCACAATCTCAGTATCACTGTACAGCTCGAAGCTGGTGCGGGCTCAGTACTGCCTGTTGGGGGCATACTACCGACGGGCCCTTCCATGGCCGTGCCCCCCTGCTGCCCGCCTTCTCAACCCCCTCATTACTGCCTCCATCTGGATGGTGGCACTGGCCATGTTCCTGGCTTGTGTTCACCCTCCTGGCAGCTGTTTCTGTGTTCCCCCCACTGTCCTGGCTGCTACTTCACCTGCATCAGGTACACCTAACTGTGTTGGCCTCACTGCTGTGTGGCACTTCCCCCTTCTGCACTGTGGATGTGGCTCCCCCACACCTTCCCGGAGCCTGTGGGTTCCAGGTGACCTTTCTCTGTCCTGCCCTGTGTGTGTGTGTGTTTGTGTGTGTGTTGCCTGTGTGGCTGGCTATAGTTCAGCAATATGTGCCTTCCCTGTAGCGTTCTTGCACCTCTCCCTTGTTCCTTTTTATTTTGGCTCATTTCTGCTATCGCGCAACGTCCACTTGCTCCCCTATTGTGCATGGCGCATTTTGTTGAATATCACACTGCACCATTTATGCATGGTTCCTCCCCCTTCAGTTGCGCATACATTCATTATCATTGTGCTATTGCTCAGCGTGATTTGGGGGGCGCGACTGCCTCCCGCTGAATATCGCAGAATAGCGCATTTTCAGACTTGCACTGGCGCAACCCTATTGTGCATGGTGCAACCCTTTTGAATATCTGGGCCTTATACTCTATCGAGACAGTGATGAGCAGTAGCTTTGCACACATGCTGCTTTAGTCAGTGAATGAAGCCTAAAAGGGTGGGGGTTAATGCAAATGATTTAGTGCAGCTGTATAGTGGGACTAGCTTTTCTGTGCCCTGCGTAGGCCCAGCACAGATACTAACCACTTTTCCAGAGCCCTAAGCAGGTGCACTAAAGGGACACACTTCTCAGGCTGTTGCTAAAAAGACACAGCCCTAACACTCTGCTGCCCCACAACACCATGCACAGTACAGCAGCCCAATCTTGAACTCATAGACTGGAGGTGCTACCCTCTCCCGCCAGGTACCAATGTATTTATACCTTTTATATACTGGGGAGCTTCCAAACAGTTACTGGGTACCCAGTGGTTGAATAGGTGTAGGCCTATGGAAGTTGCAGCTATTTTTTGGCAGTGATGCAATTTAAATTAAACCATAAAGTGAAAAACCTCAACTCAAAGGCTATGTAATTGGAAAATGGCAAACTGAATCTCATCAGAGGTGTAACCCCTATGTGGCGCTACTCCAAGGGCAATTACCCCTGCCTTGCCTGGCCTAAGCAAAATTGAGGGGCCTGGGTTTTCAAACTTACTTTAGATTATTTTTTTTCCATACTGTTACATTTGCGCAGTGCCTCCACCACCACCCAGTTTCCATTTTAAGTGGGCTAGCTGTTACCTGGTAAAACCCCCTGGGATGTCATACCACCCACTTTAACCATTTAGCACCCCAACATGACCCAACAGACATTTCCCCACATTTCAGACACATCTGGTATGTAAATGAAGGGATAGCGCCTTCAATCAGGGGCCAAGAGGGCTGCCCTGGGCAGATCCTTTTAGGAAAAATGGTCATTTCCAGGTTATAGTAAATTCAATTTTAACTTTGGGGTCTTAGTCCGTTATGTGGCTTGTGGCTATGGCTGGTAGCTCCACTGGATGTCTTGACCAGATAGCACAATACTGGACCTCCCATGCAAAGTTAGGCTGAGACCCTTAAAGAGTGCTCCCCTTCCAGTCCTGTAGGCTGCAGCACACATCACCTATCAGTACATTACTACTCTGTCCTGGGCTCACTATGGGTACCCCCAGAACAGTTACGGTCAGCAGAAGTTTCACAACAAGGTCCACCCTTGCTGGGCTAAAGTTATACGCAGCAGTTGAAAGGTGCAAACCAAATGGACAGTCAAAATCAGCAAAACAGTTCAATAGAGGCCCACCCTCATTGTGCTAAGGTTATGCGCAGCAGTTGCAGGCTGCAAACCAAAGAACGATCTCACATAGCACAGTCACTTGGGCATAGGCAGCCCCAATTCAGCAAGGTTATTTTCTTTCTTGCACCGGGGGTGGGTACAAGAGTACTCACTCAGAGTCCTCACTGTAGAATTTCCGCAATCAAGGTTCCTGATGTCTTCAGTTCTCTCACAACTGAGGTGAAATCAGCTCTCTTACAGTTGGCTTGATGTCATCAAGTTGCAGGTCCATGCATTTCCCCAATGTGGAAGGGAGCACTAGCACCTGGGGGACATTCTGGCAACCCTCAGGCTAGCAAGAAATTCTGTTCTACGGGGCCTGGTGCATTATTGTTCTTGCTCCTCAATGCTAACAACATGGAGGTGTATACAGTATATTCTAAATTGTACTCCATCATATATTTGTATTTATCTATCTCTCTCATCTTTTGCTAGCTGTACAGTTGTATTTGCTGATTGTATTTTTCTGTAATTCTTTGTATCTCTGTATTTTTTTCCCTATCCCCTCCTCCTCCAGGGTGCACCTGGAATTGAGCGGTACTCTGCGCAGTATGCCTCCCTGGTAAAAAGCTTAAATAAATAAATAAAAACTACAGAAACTGAATAAATTGAACTACTAAGAAGGCAAATACCCCCTCTTGGATGGAGAGGATTAGCTGGTTCTCTGGCTTGGCTGCATGGCTGGGGACAAGAGCCCCCACCCCTGTGAAGGTTCCCGCTTGAATCTGGCAAAAGGCTGAAGAACACAATCTCTTATAGGGCTCTCCTGAGGCTCCTGATTGGCTGAAGCATTTTGGTGAATGGCCTCCGATTGGCTGGAGGGCCTGTCAGTTAAGAAAATGAATTATGCATGAACCTCACTCAATGCACAGTTGGTTTTGCTGTTTTGGTGCCTGGAATTAGGTCCCTGCTGTTCCCTATGAGTACTTGGCAGTTTCCCATGAGCTTTGGCTAATGTCCCACAAGCCCTGGCTTTGTTATTCTCGCTTTCCCATTGGCTGTGCTGCTTTGTAATGGCTGCTAAAACACACAGTCCCTTAAGCTGATCAATGCAGTCTCAAGATAAGTCTTAGTGCAGCCAGAATAAAATGAATATTGACTCAAATGCCCCACAGTTCATTAGCCCTAGGTGTGTACTTGCTATCACTACACAGATCGAGAAAATTGCTCAGTCTGTTAGTCTGTTGCTGCTGCCAATATTTTAGCTGTCTGACGTGCAGTAGGTAGGCTGTTTTTCTGAGTCCCAATATGTCTGGTGCAGCCAGGTTAGAGCAGTCAGTTATTAATTTTTAAATACTTTCCCTTTATGAACAATTCTTCCCAAACATACAAACAACAGTTACATTTATTTAAACATTTTCTTTCCGTTTTCCCTTGGCCAGAGCCAAAATACAGCTTCCCCGAGGGCAGAAGCACCCTCATGAATATTCAGCAGACTGGGGCTCCGGCTCATTAATATTTATGAGCCCTGATCTTAGCTCATGGATTTCTACTATTTGGGCCAAAAGCAGGCCCCCAGGGTCCTGTCCATGGTCACCGGGTCCCATTTAGCTGATGGGGATCCTGGGACCGACGGAACATTTCTCAAATTGACCGTAACTGTAGCGGTCACTAGATCAAAGGTGCCGCTCATGCCTGCACGATCCCTGCTGCACTGGAATGCCTGCTTCTAGTGGGAGATCGCTGTTTGGCTTCTTAAGCCTTAGAGGGCTGGATTTTATCATTGGGCTGGTTCTGGGGCACCAGGGCACAAACAGAACTTGGGCAGGACTAAAAAAAATATGCAGGCTAAAGGGAGGCACATGGAAGGAGCAGAAACAGGAGCTACAGGGCTGCAGGTAAGCCCCCAATTTGGCAGGGGGGATTACACTCTCCCATGACAACGAACCTTGGCATCCGCATCAAGGGTGTGCCAAGCTTGGCACACTTTAGTACCATCTAAGTAGTTTGCAAAGCATTTAATATTTTAAAACACTGGTCTAAGGCATATGGCTTCCTAGCTAGCATTGGTCACCATGACATCCTATTCTTTTCTTCTTTTTTTTAAAGATTTTTATTAAGTTTTGAAAGAAAACATGTATTTCACAGTCTTGTAAAGCATAGTAGTCAACATTTGCAGTTTAAATAATCTTGTCAGACTTAAAGTATTATGTTGTTTATACAAAAAATATTCTGGAGATTTAAACATACCTCAACAAGTAGCACATAAAGAAAAGGAAAAGGGAGAAGGGTGTAAGCAGCAAAACTACAGTTATTAATATTGGTTCCATACATTATTTAAGGTCTGAAAAGTAAACATGACATAGAATATGGTGTGTAGTCTCCATTTTTTCCCCTCCAGGAGGTAAACCCAACTCTCCCAAAAAAGTATTCTATTTTCCTCCTAACAAGTGACCACTTCCTTGAAAGGTAGCCACATTTTTGCCAAATATTTCTGTTTTATCCTTAAGAAAATAATGTATCTGCTCTAACTTGTATAAGTCTAACATTAAATGTATCCATCTATTTTCATTTGGAGGTTCGGTGTCCTTCCATTGAGTAAGAATACACTTTTTGGTATTGAAAAAAACATTAATATTAATTTAATTGGCTCAAACGGTCTTTCTGTTTTTAACGTTTCTTGACCTAACAGAATATAGAATGGGTCTTTCTTATTGTTGTCTTTGTTGCTTGCTCTAGAGTCTTAATTACTGAGTTCCAAGACTTTGTTAGTCTCTTGCATGTAACAAACACTTGTATTAGTGATCCTGGTGAGGTTTTACTTCTGGGACAAATTTCACTTATTTGCTGGTCTATTTTGTGTAATCTGGTAGGTGTAAAGTAGATTCTATGCAAAATATTAAACTGAATTTGTTGCATCTTAGTTAAATAAAAATGTTAAGTTGGAAAGAGAGTAACGTGGTCCCAAGTATAATTGTCTATTTCATAGCCTAAGTGTTTTTCCCATTTACTCTTTAATTGTATTAAAGAGTTAATTCTGTTAGTCTGAATCTTTAAGTAAATGGCTGTTATAATTTTTTTATTTGTATCCAACAAAATGTGTTCTATAGGAGTATTAATGGGTTGAATTTGTTTTTTTTTAATATAAAGTCTCTGTATTGTAGATATCTGTAAACTTCTTGTTTTGGTAATCCATATTTTGCATTTATTTGCTGAAAGAACATGAGTATACCATTATCAAATAGGTCTTTAATGTTTTTTATGTTGGCTTGATCCCATTTTTCAAATCCCTTATCCATACAAGATGGAAGAAAATTATAGGTATTACATATGGGAACATACAAAGACTTAAGTTCTGACCAAGAAATTGGTTTATGAATTTCTGTCCATACTTTATAAGTGGTCTGTGAAGCATGCATTATTAATTTCTGTTTATTCTGTTTTTTATTAATTGTTGTATAATAACCAGAGTATAATACGTTCTTGATATCATGATATGGTGTGTTGTCTGCTCAAATCTTTTATTGGTTGAATTCTCATCCTTATACCAATCCTGTATTTGTGCAACTTGTGCAGCCAAATAGTACCATCTCAGGTTTGGTAAGGCCAGTCCACCTTTAGCTTTTAGCATATATAGTTTTGTTATAGCTAATCTTGTTTTTTTGTTTTTCCAAAGACATTTTGAAAATGTTTTTTTTCCATCTATTTAAAATAAGAATTTAATATTTGTATTGGTAATGTCTGGTATAAAAATAGTAAACGTGGAAGTATATTCATTTTAATTATATTACATTGGCCTATAAGAGTTAGTAGGAGTGTTTGACATTTCTCCAGATATTTTTTATTTGCTTATTAGTGGGGGAGATTTCGTTCATATATTTGTGAAAATTCCTGAGGAATAACTACTCCTAAGTACTTAAATTCTTTAACTACTTCTTATTTTTTAATGAAAATGGTAATGTATTGATAGTATTTTCACCCAATGGCATAATTTCAGTTTTATTTTCATTTATTGTATAATCTGATGCTGTTCCAAACTCTTCAATTGTATTCAAGCTTTGTTCAATGACTTTGGAAGGGCTGTTAAAAAGAGTAATGCATCATCCACATATAAGCTAATGCGATGTTCCTGTCCAGCTGTTTTTATTCCTGATATTGATTCTGATGCTCTGATAGCTATAGCTAGAGGCTCAATGGCTAAAGCAAATAATAATGGGGACAATGGGCACCCTTGTCTAGTTCCTCTGGCAAGTCGAAACCTTTCCGATATATTCCTTTTTTGTATTTACTGTGGCTTGTGGGTGTAAATGTATTGTTTTAATGGCATTAATGAATTTTTTATCTATTCCAAATTTTTCCAGTATGGTAAACATATAGTCCCATTCCACTCGATCGAATGCTTTTTTGGCATTGAGTGTGATAATTTCTGCATTTTGAGATTTGGTTCAATCTAAAAGATTTATTACTCTTCTAATATTAGTTCCCAATTTATGTCCTTTTACAAAACCATTTTGTTCTTCTTCTGCATTGGTAGGGAGTATTGCATCTAATCTTTTTGCCATTATTTTTGCAAATATTTTCATGTCTGTGTTTATAAGTGAATTGGATCTAGATGATGTGACCAAATCTGGGTTTTTATTTTTCTTTAAAAAAACTGATATTTTAGCATCATAAACTGAATTTGGTAGTTTATTCACTTGTCAGCTTTTATTAAATAGATCTAATAAATGGTCCTTTAATAATTAAATATACTTTTTATAAAATTCAGATGGTAAACCATCATTTCCAGGTGCTTTACCTACTGGTAAATTTTTAATTGTTTCTAGTAATTCTTCCATTGTTATTGGGCATTCTAATTGTTGTACTTGTGTAATACTGATTTTTGGTATATTATTTTTCGATAAAAATGTATTTATTGCTAGTGGGTTATTCTGTCTGTCAGATTTATATAAATTTTCATAATATTGGGCAAAACTGCTATTTATATATTTCCAGTTAGTGACAGTTTGATTTAATGGGTTCTTAATTTGAGTTATTGCTCTTTGTTGTTCTTTCTTACAGTGAAATGCCATTAGTTTATCTTGCTTGTGTCTGAGTGCATAATATTTTGCTCTGGTTCATAATATACTTCTTTCTGCTTCTTCTGATAACATTGTATCTAATTCACTTTTTGTTAATAGTAGTTTTTTAAATATTTCCGGATCATGGTTTTGCATATGAAGGGTTTCTAAGTTCTTAATTTCGTTTTCTAATGATAGCCTTTTTTCCTTCTGATTTTTATTTTTGACAGTTTCATAGCTTATGATCTCCCCTTTTATTACTGTCTTAAAGTCGTCCCAATTGTTATTAAATGATGTTTATTCCAGTTTCTTATAAATTAAGTAGTCCTGTATTGCATTTTGTATTTTTTGATGGAAAATTTTTTCTAATAATAAAGTGTTATCCATAGACCTTTGTTTATCCCCTTGGAGGTCTTTTGTAATTAATTTCAATTCCAGTGGAGCATGGTCTGAAATGATTATAATGTGATATTTTATTGTTTCTATACAATTTTGTCATTGTTTGCTAATTAAAAATAAATCTATACTAGTATAGCATTGATGTACCACTGAGAAGTATGAGTATTGTAGTGAGTCTGGGTTCTTCTCTCTCCATGAATCAATTAAATTAAGGTCTTCCATAAATCCCTCAATTGTCTCCTTATACCTTATTAATTAGCGTGAATGATTTCTCTCTGCAACTGCCCAGTGCTAGATTATAGTCATCACCAATAATATAGGACCTTCAAAGGTTGATAGCTTAAAAATAGTTATTAAAAAATGTTGTCATATATATTGGGAGCATGTATGTTATCCAGGGCAAAAACCCCATCTAAAGTTTTTGTTTCTGTTATTATGTATCTACCTTCTGCATCATGTAATGTGCACCCGACGGTTATTGATTTTACATTCTTTTTAATAAAAATAGCTATGCCGCTAGCTGTAGTTGAACAATTAGAGAATCTGCATTCCCTCCATTTGTTTGAGTAAAAGGCAGCCTCCCCACTACAAAAATGCATCTCTTGTAGCATAAATATATCACATTGCTTATTGTTTATAAAATTGAAGATTTTTTTTAGCTGTACTCTTATCCCTTAGTCCTTTGACATTCCATATAATGATCTTAACCATTACATTTTATTATTTTTCCTGGTAAAATTATATGGAATTATGTATTCTGCCTCACCCCCCCCCATTTTTTCAGTTTCTTTGAATTCTTTAATTTAAAATCTACTAGCTCCTGATTCATAATATTTGGTATTAATTTTTTTTTTATTTGTACTATATTATTTGCAAATGCTGATTCAAAAACACTATTAAATCCCCACTAAGAATCTAAATTCTTCTCCCTACCAATCACAGTAACAAAAGACAGTGTCTTCTTCTCCACTTCTTACCCTGAGAGAGAGAGAAGCATGTAACAGAGCTGAGTTGTTAAAAAACAAACATGTCAAATGCTGCTTTTTAATCAACAAAAAAAGAAAGAAAAAAGAATGTAATTTTTTCTTTACATGCTTTGATTTCTTAAGTAAACACTCATTCTTTTAAATGCTTTAATCAGATTTTTATTCATTCTCTTGAATTACTAAAAATATTAGCAAAACTATACTTTTTTCTTTCCTCATATTTTTTTTGTAACATCTAATGACTTATAGTTCTCAAATTAAGGATACTGTGACCATTCAAGTCTAAATTTTAGTGCTTTACAGCAATCTCTGGTGCCTCTTGGTAGCATTTTCCCTATAAGCCTTCACTTCTACTTTTTATTTTCCCTTCTTTTCTATACAGTTTAATCACAAAAAGATGTTCAGCAATCGTCAACATAAGTCAGATTGTTCTCTCCTAGTGCTTGATTCCATGGAAGATTCTGCATTCTCCGTTGCTCTCCTATTTTGATCAAAAAAGGCTTTGTTGTGAGCAAGAACTTGATTCAGGGGCTAAAGGTTTGTGACATGGGGCTTTTAGCCTGATAGTACCATTGATTGGAATTTGGGGATGCAGAGTTAAAGTTTGTCTCATTTAACAGTTGTTCTGCCTCTTTGGGATCTGTAAAGAACCATGTTTGTCCTTTGAAGAAACAATTAAGTTTGGCTGGGGGTATCAAAGCATATCACATGCCTCTTTCTCTTAAAATTGCCATGACTTTTGAAAAAGATTTCCTCTCCGACATGGTTTCAGCACAGAAATCTGGATATGCCTGGAAATTAAAACTTTTTGCTTTAAGGCCTTTTTCTGTGTGGGCTTTCCTTAATATTAATTCCTGGTCCTGACATTTGTGTGGTTTTATGTAGACCGGTCTTGGTCTATCTGGTCCATTTTGTCACTGTAAAGGATTCCCCCCCTGCCAGTAAGCTCTGTGAAGTGAAATTGTTTGGTCTGGAAATTGTAGGCCAACCACTATGGTTACCAGCTCTTCAAAGAATGGTAAAGGATTTTCTTTACCCTCTGCCACTTCTGGAATTTTTAATAGTTTGATATTACCCCTCCTTGATATGTCCTCTTGATCTTGTAGTTTTTTCATTAATGTCTCTAACTGTATTGTGTGTAACAAGACAGTCTTTTTTTAGTGGGTTCATGTCATCTTCTATATCACTAACTCTCTGCTTGTGTTTTTCCATTCTTAGTGTAAGCTTTTCGAGTTTAGAGTTTATATCTGCAATAGCCTCACTAAGACCTCCCAGTGATTTCTGCATTTCTGCCAAGCTTTGTAAAACTGTGTTTTGGAATGTTACAGAGTTCAGTACCTGTTCTGACTGAGGTGGATGCAACTTTGATAGTGCTGTCAGACCGTCTGAGTCCCCATTTTGTGAGTCAGGTTGAGAATAGCTTTTGTTTGCTCATGTAGATTCCATTAATCTCTTCTCAGGAGGATTGGTTGTTGTGGGTCCATCTGGATCAGGTCTCTGCCATCACTTCTCCCTCTGCAGCTGTTGCTCTGAAAGCTCTGTAGTTTGTTTCTAGGTTGTTTCCAGATTGTTGTGTTACATTGCTGATTCTGTTTTGTCTGGTATGGATGTCTGGTCACTTGACTGTGGTGTGGCTTACATAGATGTCTCGGGGCCTGATGACTGCTCTGTACTTTTTTTTGTTCAGGCTGCATATCGGGAGAGTGTTCCATGGAGGTTTTCACAGTGGGAGGCAATTCAGGTAGCAGCAATGCTGGAAAGGTGTTGGTCCTTTTAACGCCATGAGTAGGAAAAAATCTCGGTATTGGTTTGTTACATAGCTTGGTTGTATTTCTGGTTGTACAGCTTCTTGTTGCAGTTTCAGAAAACTGTTTGTCCGAAAGTTCTTGGTTACAGTGAATCCTTTTTGACATTGTAACCCATACTCCTAGAGCATGCAAAGTCTGTTGTCAAAGGTCTGGTGTTTGTACATCAAGGTTAGGTAAGCTCTCAGCTCTGTCCCTTCCTCCTCAGGGAACTGCTACTCTGCCATGGTAAGGGGCAACAGACTACTTGGAAAACATAAACTGAACTTACAAGCTCAAATGGGCAGACTGGGTGGGCCATAGGCCCTTATCTGCCGACACTGTCTATGTATCTTGCATCCAGGACCATAACATCCTTTTCTAGACACATAAATTCTATTCTAAAAGCACAAACATTTTTCATCAGCTGTGAGCATTAATCAGTTGTTAGATACCATGGTGGACCCTAAATAAAACAAGTTTTAAAACTGCCAAATATTGTTGGTGCAATTCCACTTTTGGCCACTAGGTGGCATTTACTACCCTCTAGAAGTCACTGAGCCAGCAGTGAACAAATGGCTTACAGCAGTTTTGGTGACAAAACACATTTCTAAATGCTAAGTGGTGGCAGCCATTTTAAGGGTCCCAATACATACAAAATGGGGGGGGGTGGATCCATGTTGGGTCGGAGCATGACTAAATAGTAGAATTCCAGCGGTGCCTCCTCACTGATCTGATAGACTTGGTAGCATCTTCCCTAGATATGGGAGAAATAGTGGGCGCAGTGTTCGTGGACTTGTCCAAAGCATTTGATACTGTAAACCATCAAAAGTTATTGGAGAGTCTAAATCATATAGGATTATCTGATGAGTCGTGCACCTGGTTTTGATCATACCTGATGGGACGAAAGCAACAAACTATACTGGGTGGGAGTACATAGAAATATAGAAGTTGACGGCAGATAAGGACCGCAAGGCCCATCCAGTCTGCCCATTTCTTTTTCTACCTTATAAATGTGCCTTCGGCCTTTGCTCTGTCAGTGACCTATCTATTCATAGTCATTTGTATTGCTCCCTTATGCCTATCCCATGCCTGTTTGAAGCCCTGCACTGTATTCATAGCCACCACTTCTTGTGGTAAGCCATTCCATGCATCCACCACCCTTTCTGTGAAAAGAATTTCCTCACATTCCCCTTAATCGGCCTCCTCTAATCTCATTCTGTGTCCTCTTGTCCTGCTATTTTTCTTATATTTAAACATGTTAGACTCTTTCACCTTGTTTATGCCCTTAAGGTGTTTGAATGCCTCGATCATATCACCTCTCTCCCTCCTTTGCTCAAGGGTATACATATTGAGCTCCGTTAATCTGTCATCATATGTCTTCTGATGCAGTCCCTGCACCATTTTGGTTGCCCTTCTCTGGACTGCCTCAATTTGGTTAATGTCCTTGTGAAGGTGTGGCCTCAATACTGCAGTACTCCCAGATGGGGCCTAACCAGTGTCTTGTACAGAGGATTATTACCTCCCTCCCTCTTCGACTTGTGATACCCCTACTAATACACCCTAACACCCCCTAGCCTTACCTACTGCTTTAGAGGTCTGCTTGGATGATTTTAGGTCATCAGTGATGATGATGCCCAAGTCTCTTTCTTCCTTTGTGACTGCTAGCAACTCCTCCCAGCCTATAGGTGGCTTCAGGGTTTCTCTTCCCTATGTGCATGATTTTGCACTTCTTTGCATTAAATCCCAGTTGCCACTCTTCCTGACCATTCTGCTAGTTTATCCAGATCTCTTCTCATTCTGCCCACCCCATCTGGATCATCTACTCTGTTGCAGATCTTGGTGTCATCTGCAAACAGACAAGCCTTACCCTCTAGTCCATCTGCAAGGTCACTAATGAAGATGTTGAAGAGGACTGGCCCAGGACTGATCCCTGAGGTACCCCACTTGTGACTTGCATCTCTTCTGACTGTATACCATTTACCACCACTCTCTGTTGTCTGCCCGTCAACCAGTTTGCCACCCAGTTGACCAACTTCTGACCCACCCCGAGCCTACCCAGCTTATTTATCAATCTTCTATGTGGAACAGTGTCAAAGCTTTGCTGAAGTCAAGGTAGGCGACATCAACTGCTCCCCCTTGGTCCACCACTCTGGTTACCCAGTCAAAGAAATCTATGAGATTAGTTTGACAGGACCTTCCTTTTGTAAACCCATGCTGTCTTGGATCCTGTGCCCCTATGGATTCCAGGTGTTGCACTATCCTTTCCTTAAGGAGTGCCTCCATAATCTTGCCACTACTGAGGTAAGACTGACCGGTCTGTAGTTCCCCGTACTCCTCCCTGCTACCACTCTTGTGGGCGGGATCACATAAACCCTTCTCCAGTCTTCTGGGACCTCTCCTGTGCTCAGAGACTCACTAAACAATTCTGCTAATGGCTCTGCTAGTTCCTCCTTTAGCTCCTTAAGTACCCTGGGATGTATGCCATCAGATCCCATTGCCTTATCCACCTTGAGCTTAGCAAGCTCTTGTAGGACCCTTTCTTTTGTGAGTAATTCGACCAATCTAGAAGTACTGCAGGGAGTAACACAGGGATCCATATTGGTGCCCCTATTGTTCCTAATCTATACAAACCAGGTGGTTGATGTAGCAAAGAAATTGCATATTAGACTTTATGGGGATGACATAGTTATACTGACAACAGGGACTGATCGAGACCAGGTACAAACAAACTTACAACAGTACTTCTTTCAAGTTCAGAGTTGGTTTAAAAAATCAGACTGGAGTTTAAACAGTAAAAAATCAAAGGTGATGGTGTTTACAGGTGGCTCTAGGCCAATCCAGGATTCCTTACTTTTGGAAATAAAAACAAATACAGTAGTGTGCTTAACCCAGGTGGATGAATATAAGTATTTAGGACTGTGGGTGGATAATAAGCTTACATTTGAGTACCATACAAATAAATTGGCAAACAAAGTTAGTTGCAGGTTGGGTGCATTGAGACGAACAAAACACTGTCTATATGCTAAAATGAGAAGGTCAATTGTAAATCAAATGTTGGTTCCAATGATAGATTATGGTTTACATATCTATGGGTTTGCCAGTGCTACAAACTTAAAAAAAAGTAGAAGTCCTATATAATCGACTGGCAAAGTTTGTAATAAAAGCAGACAGCCGATCCCATCATTGCCACTTATATGAGAAATTAAACTGGCAACCACTTAGGGACAAACAAAATATAATATGGATAAATCAGGTTAGAAAAGTAATAAAAACTACAAGGCCCATCTATTTGCATAATAAATTGATAAAAAACAATCATTCATATAATTTACGAAATGATAAACTGTTTAGAGATTATCAGATAAAAACCTCAAAAACAAAATATAAAGAAATGACCTTCTCATTTAATGCAATAAAAATTTGGAATGAATATAAGATCCAAATGAAAAATATACATGATTCTACAAAGTTCTAATACAGCTTTTAAACAATAATATTTTTTTTTTTATATTTATTAAATTCTTGGATTACAAATACCTTTGAGCAGAAACTGCTCATTTACAAAGGTTCCACGTCAAAGGATGAGGGTCAACATACATACAGAGGTAGTAAAAGAATGCACAATAAACAACCAAAACGACTAAAAGAAAAAATAATGATACTCAGTTATAACATTGACAAAATGATGGTGTTTTGTACCATCTAATCCTAACATAGAAACATAGAAACATAGACTTTGATGGCAGATAAGGACCGCTAGGCCCATCTAGTCTGCCCATTTCCCTACCTACAGGATAGGCCGCAGATCCTAGTTAACCAACAGCCTATATCTTCCTGCCCCCACAAGAATTTATGTCTGTCCATGCATTCTTGAATTCTCCCACAGTTTTAGACCCCAAACTTCCTCAGGAAGGCTGTTCCATGCATCCACTACCCTCTCTGTGAAATAATACTTCCTCCACATTGCCCTGAACTCCTCCTTCTATCTTTTAAATTGTGTCCCTTGTTCTTGCAAGTCTCTTTTTCTGAAAGATGCTACCCTCTTGGACTTTGTTGATTCCCTTGAGGTACTTGAAAGTTTCTATCATGTCCCCCTCTCCCTTCTTTCCTCAAGGGTATACATATTAAGCTCCTTTAGTCTCTCCTCATATGGCTTCTCTTGCAGACCCTGCACCATTTTAGTTGCCCTCCTCTGGACTGCCTCTATCCTGTCTATGTCCTTGCGGAGATGGGGTCTCCAGAACTGGACACAGTATTCCAGATGGGGTCTCACCAACTGTCTGTACAGAGGATAACAACTTCCTGTTTTCTGCTGCTGATGCCTCTCCCTATACATCCCAGTATACCCCGGCCCTCCCTGCCTTCTCACATTGCTTGCTAACCTTAGGTCATCTGACATGATTACCCCAGGTCCCTTTCCTGTTTTGTTGTTGTTACTACCTCCCCACCCATTGTGTATTCTTCCCTGGGTTCTTGTTTCCCAGGTGCATTATTTTGCACTTTTTGCATTGAATCCTAGCTGCCATCGTCTGACCATTCCTCCAACCTTGCCAAGTCCTTTTCATCCTTTCCATGCCTCCTTGTGTATCAACCCTGTTGCAGATCTTTGTGTCATCTGCAAAAGGCATACTTTCCTTCCAGTCCCTCTGCAATGTCACTGATGAAGACATTAAAAGGACTGGACCCAATACTGAACCCTGCGGTACCCCACTAGTAACCGCCCTTTCTTCAGAGTGGACTCCATTTACGACTACCTTCTGTGTCCTGTTGTCCAGCCAATGTTTTACCCAGGCTACCACCCTGGGACCCACTCCCAGGAGGGTTAATTTGACTAATAATCTTTTGTGTGGGACTGTGTCAAATGCCTTGCTAAAGTCTAGGTAGGCCATGTCCACAGCCCCTCCCTGGTCTACTACTTTGGTCACCCAGTCAAAGAAATCTATTAGATTCGTCTGACATGACCTTCCCACTGTGAACCCATGCTGCTTGGATCCTGTGCTCCAC
Organism: Neoceratodus forsteri; assembly: GCA_016271365.2. NCBI lineage: Eukaryota > Metazoa > Chordata > Ceratodontiformes > Ceratodontidae > Neoceratodus > Neoceratodus forsteri. The sequence continues at coordinate 1,060,404,727 of CM057454.1, forward strand.
TGACCTCTAGGTACTCAACTATTCTTTCCTTCAGAAGTGATTCCATCACTTTCCTACCACAGAGGTCAGACTGACAGGTCTGTAGTTTCCTGCCTCTGTCTTGGTCCCACTTTTGTGAAGGGAATCACATCCGCCTTCCTCCAGTCCTCGGGTACCACACCATCCTCCCATGATTTATTAAAAGAGTAGCCAGTGGTTTCACTAGTTCCTTCCTTAATTCTTTTAGAATTCTGGGGTGAATTCCATCAAGACCCATTGCTTTGTCCACCTTTAGTTTTAGGAGTTCTTGCAGAACCCTTTCTTCTGTGAAAGGACTGGGATTGCGCCCCTATCAAGAGTGCTTCTGTTAATTGGATTAGGCACTTCCCCTCCTCTTTTGTGAATACTGAGCAGAAATATTCGTTCAGTATTCCTGCTTTTCACTGTCCCCTCTGCCCACCCACCGTTCATTCTATTCAGCCTCACTATCCCTCCCTTTGTCTTTCTATGCTGGCTGATGTACCTATAAAAGGTTTTATCCCCCTTCTTAACTGAGTTGGCTATCTTTTCCTCAGTTTGGGCCTTTGCTATTCTGACTTCCTTCCCTGCTTCTTTCTGCCTTAACTGGTACAGCTCTCTGTCCTGCTCCTTCTGTGTTTCCTTATATTTCCGGAATGCTATCTTTTTCTTCCTGACTTTCCTGTTGAAAAATAAAGATTTTTACTAATACTACTACTACTATTGTGTATGTATTGGAACCCTTAAAATGGCTGCCACCGCCCAGCTGCTAGAAATGTGTTTTGGCACCAAAACTGCTGTAAGCCTTTTGTTCACTGCTGGCTCAGTGACTGCTAGTGGGGAGTGCATGACCCCTAGTGGCCGAAAGTGGAACTGCACCAAAAATATTTTGCAGTTTTAAATCTTTTTTTATTAAGGGTCCCCTGTGGTATTTAACAAATGATTAATGATCACAGCTGATGAAAAATGTTTGCGCTGTTTGAATAGAATATATGTGTCTAGAATAGGATGTTATGGTGACCAATGCCAGCTAGGAAGCCATATGCCTTAGACCAGTGTTTTAAAATGTTAAATGTTTTGAAAACTACTTAGGTGGTACTAAAGTGTGCCAGACTTGGCACACCCTTGGTGTGGATGCCAAGGTTCATTGCCATGGGATAGTGTAACCCCCCTGCCAAATCTGGGGCTTATCTGCAGCCCTGTAGCTCATGTTTCTGCTCCTTCCAGGTGCCTCCCTTTAGCCTGAATATTTTTGCTTTTCTTCAACTGAAGATCTGGTGCAGCCAAAATAGAGCAGTCAGTTAGTAATTTTTAAATACTTTCCCTTTGTGAACAATTCTCCCCAAACATATGAAGAACAGTTACTATTATTTAAACATTTTCTTGCCCTTTTCCTTTGGCTGCAGCCGAAATACAGCTTCCCCGAGGGCAGAAACACCCTCATGAATATTCAGCAGATCGAGACTCCTGCTCATTAATATTCATGAGACCCAATATTTGACAGCTCATGGATTTCTACCATTTGAGCCGAAAGCAGGCCCTCAGGGTCCTGTCCATGGTCACCAGGTCCCACTTAGCTGATGGGGATCCTGGGACCGACGGAAAACTTCTCAAACTGACCACAACTGTAGCAGTCACAAGATCAAAGGTGCTGCTCATGCCTGCATGATCCCCACTGCACTGGAGTTCCTGCTTCCAGTGGGAGATTGTGGTTTGGCTTCTTAAGCCCCGGAGGGCTGGATTTTACCTTTGGGCTGATTCTGGGGAACCAGGAGAGAAACAGGACTTGGGCAGGACTAAAAGAAAATATGCAGGCTAAAGGGAGGTGCCTGGAAGAAGTAGAAACAGGAGCTGCAGGAAAGTCCCCAATTTGGTGGTGGTGGTGGTGGTGGTGGGGGTTACAAGAGGTTTTTGTAAATTCCTGGCTCAATGGCCAAATGCAGTTAAATAACTCCCCACTATTTTTCACAGAGTCCAGATTGTAGGAATGTGCCCTGGGTTTACTTATGTTTCTGTTGCACACAGGACCTCACCTCTTGATGTAGTTCTGTGCAGTGCTTATCAGTTTTGCTTCATCAGCGGGATTGTGTCCCTGTTCTCCCAATTTATATCTCTCTCTGGTGTCTGTGAAGGCCATGGTGTGTCTGCACTGACCCAGTTGTCTAGACTTCAAAGTTCTCAAGTGGTGGCAGCCTATTACCAGGCTATGGTACTTGCTAGTGGACACCACAGCAGACTTGGCAGCATCTACTGATCAGTGCCTCTCACCTCTTCTCTGCACTGGTGATGCTTAGCTTCAAACGTCATATGGGCTAGCACAAGAATGTCTCTTTTTTCTTTGACAGTAGACACAGCTTTTTACACACAGTTTGGCGGCTGGCAAATGGTCAGTCACAACACAGCTCAGGTGTCACCCACCTTAAATGTTCTGCAGCCAGGGAGTCTTAAAGGCACAATAACCCACACTGAGTACACTTGTGCAAGCCCCTATTATAATTTACTTAGGAGAAAGCCACAATCATTCCAGCCTCTTCCAAAACAATGCCCCTTTCATTGCAGCATGTGTACATCACTGTATAGCACACAAAATAGTGTACTGTCATCTGCACTATTTTACTTCAGAGTTCTCATTCAATTTGTCTTTGCAGATGATCTCCCTATCCAGCTCTGTCTCAGAAAACAGCATGGCGCAAAACAGTTAGCCAGCTCAAAGAGGTGATTGTGACTGCTTCTCCTCAGTAATTTGTGACTGTGTATGGGCCCATTGTGCTTTTGGCTCCCCAGCTGTAAAACTGAATGGAACTGAAGGGGTATAATGCCATGGAAAAAGTAATCAACAAGAAACAACAGGGTGTGAGTTAGGCTGAGATAAACACACAGCCAGGAGGGTAGTGAGGCCCAACGCCACAGCATGAGGGCCATACAGCACCTATAAATGTGGTTATCTCAGCCTATCTCACATCCTGGAGTCTCTTATTCTACTTATAACATGCATTTTATTGTAATAAATGTACACATGTAACCACCCCATGGTGGGGCTTCCTGGAAGCTCACGGTTGACCTGCCATTGCTGCGTGTGGTTCCCCGACTGGAACTGGTGTTTGGGAGCAAGTGCAAAGAGGAGGAGAGCAGAGCCACTGCTTCCTGTGATCCATGCCACCAAAGGAGTGGCCCTATGCTCAAAAAGGAGACCTTCACAGATGTCCAAACGGACTGCTGCAACTGTCACCACTGCACAGGACTTCAGCTATAGTAAGGCTAACAATGATAGATTGAACACCATATTTCTGAGAGAGATGCCCTCTGAAATAAACAACTTTGTTATTTAGTGTTTGCAGCAGTATGGATGTCACCATCTTTGGGATCTTTGACACTAAGAACAGCCAACCAGGAGTTAGTCACAGGACGAAATGCCTGAAGCACTCAGGGACACCAAGTGGCATAGCGCTTGATGCCTTTTTCTTTGCCAATCCTTTGTGAAGTACTGCCATTATGAGCGACTGAAAGCTGATAGACCTAGGAGACAGAAAGCTCAGGACCTGTACTAAAACCTTCCAAAAGCAAGGAGGGTGTTCAGGCAGTCATGCTTGGGTATCTGAAAGAGACAGACATAGAAACATAGACCATGAGAGCAGAAAAAGACCAGAGGTCCATTCAGTCTGCCCATATTATAGGTATAATGTTTTGTGTGCAGAACAACATGGTTTCTGAAAAAAACGTAGGACTGAAATTGCCTTGGTCAGGTTCACGGACACCACCCTCAGTGGTTTGGATGATGGTCTTATGTTGGAGGCGGTCTTTGTGGACCTGACCAAGGCATTGATCTCATTGATCACTCTCTGTTAAAACTTAAATTGTTTGAGCTTGGTTTCTCAGAGAATGTAGTTCTATAGTTTCAGGATTACCTGTTAAATAGGTTTCAGTTTGTTACTATTGGTTCCTCCTCTTCATCTATTTTTCCTGCAGCATCTGGTGTTCCGCAAGGATCTGTATTGGGCTCCTTATTGTTTTCCCTCTTTGTTAACAAATTACCTTGCCTTTGCAAATCTTTTAAGTGTTTACTTGATGCAGATGACTTAATTATTTACTCTCAATCGTCTAATATCCTCAATTTGTCACCATTGTTACAATCTGAATTTATTGATGGTAATTGCTTTAAGGATAATCATTTGATCCTAAACCTTAAAAAGATGAGGCCTATGTTACTGTTTTTCTGGTACCTTGAAGGAAAACCTTACCCTATATATTTATAATGATGATGGCTTATTAATTGGGTACGTTTATGAATTTAAATATCTAGGAGTCCAGCTTGATCCCAGCCTAGCTCTTCATACCCAGGTTAAGTCTGTTTGTAGAAATATTAACCAAAAACTGGGCTCATTACATAACTTGAAAAAAAGTTTTTCTCTTGAAACTAGATGTGCTATAGCAAATGGGACCTTGTTACCTCACATTGATTATGCTGGAGGGTTATATTATAGATTGTCAGCTAAGGAAACAAATGCACTTACTGTTTTGTATAATAATATTTGTCGATTTGTTTTAAACCTTCCCTTACAGACCCACCACTGTTCTCTGTATTCACAGATAGGACGCTTATCTCCTACATCCCGGTTTAAGTATTGCTATGGGAGTTTAATTTTTAAATCTTTATACTCAAAGACCCTATTTCCTCTGAGTAGTCTTGTTACTGTTCATGATACAACCTTAAATCTGTGGTCATTTAAAGGAACCCTTTTTTATGCTCCCTCCTCTAAAACTAAGGCTGGATCCCATTCTTTTTCACATGTTGCCCCTCCTTTCTGGAATCTACTGCCAGAAAATGTAAGGCCTGCCTCACCTCTATCTAGTTTTAAGTTTAAACTAAAAATGTTTTTTGCTGGAATGTGATGTTTGTACTTGTATGTAATTAGGATTGTATTTTTTTGTATTGTTTGTATTTATGTGCATTTTCTTTTGCTCAGGTGGGGCCTGAAAATGGACTTGTTCCAGTGCCCTTACCTGATTAACAAAATAAAAATGAAATGAAATGAGCTATTCCCTATAATCCCTGGAACCTATTGTTCCTCAAGGGTGCTAACCCTTCTGTCCTATCCCCATTCTCCTCCCTGGTCTTGTCATGCCGGGTGACTGCTGTTCCCTTCATTCTACCCCATGCCTGCTTGAGTCCCCTGACTGTGTTTGCACCCACCAGCTCAGCCAACAGACTGTTCCAAGGTTCCACAACACTTTGTGTAAAGAAGTACTTCCTCATGTCCCTCCTGAACTTCCTTTCTGTTAATTTCCACTCATGACCACGTGACCTCGAGTTGGTATTCAGGGCAAATATTTCCCTGCAGTTTACCTTGTTAATCCTTTAAGGAACTTGAAGGTTTCTGTCATATCTCCCCTCTCCCTTCTGGTTTCCAGTGAGTACATATTTAGTGCCTTGAGATGCTCCTCACAGGATCTGCCCTTCTGACCCTGAATCATTTTTATGTTTGCCATATGCATGCATGTGCAGTGGTCATTTTGATATGGTAATTAGGTGTTGAGAGGTGTGGCATTCTTGTCTAATGCAGAGCAATGTTTTGGGACACAACGGTGTTACACCAATCAACAGGGGGACTGCGTATGATAGAGTTTTGGCTTGCTGGGTGGAGCCAGCATGAGCTTGAAAAGAAACAGCCTTCTGTTTGATCTGTGCTGCCCACCAAAGCAAGCTGCTCCATTATCCTCAGCCTGGAATGTAAAACATGCAGGGGCTCTAGCTATAACAGGACACCATCCATCAATGTCTGTTACTGGTGCTACCATCCTCATGACTGTCCCCCACACCCGACCCTCCCTCTCAGCACCTCCCCCAAATATAACACTGACACTGGGGGTGCTCAGTCCCCCAGTGTCACCACCTCATAAGTAAAACTCCCTTTACCATGCCGCTCCCAAGGCATGGTCACATCCTGTAACTGTCCTGCCCACCCGACTCCTCCTTTTCTCAGTACCCACCCCCCAAAAAACATAACACTGCCCAGTCCCCCCCATGTTACACCTGAAATAAGGAAAACTTTACCTTGCAGTTTTTTTAAACTGACACTGGGGGTGCCTTATCCCCCAGTGTCACTGTAGCTCTCTGTTGTTGCCTCCCCTGTAACTGTCCTGCCCACCTGACCCTCTCTCTCAGCACCCCCCAAAATGTAACACTGACACTGGCGGTGCTCGATCCTCCAGTGCTGTGACCTGAAAGAAACTCTCTCCTAGTTTTTTTTTTATGTTTAAACCTCTGTAAAAAGAAAACTATCTATTGATGTCTGTTGTGGCCATTACTGTCCCCCACCCCAACCCTCCCACCAGCACCCCCATATGCCCAAGCCCTTACTTACCCACTGGGAGTCCAGCACCATAATCTTCTGTGGACTGCAGACATGTCTTATGAGGTTCAACGTATTTCAATGGGGTTTTGATCTTAGTTGCATAACCTGGCAATTTTTAGGCTGATTGCACTTGCACAAGAAATGTTTTATTTTAGTGAACAGCATTGCAGAGGTGTGTCACTGACTAGCCTGATGCAGGTCAAGCTGCATTGGGCTCATCCTTGACAGACCAATGATCATGCAAGCTAAGTGTGACAGTGGTTCTCAGTTTATGGGTCCATGATCCAACTAGCCTAGGGGGTGTATACGACAATGTTATAAGTTATATTATGACCAATCCAGTCCTTGAGCTATGCTCCACTCCTATGTATCATGACCTGTATTTATCTATCAGTTGAACTAGCTAGTCTAGAGTGTATAATCTGAAATGTGCTTACTACTGTATGTTTCCCCTAGTGTCAAATGATGTATTTCCCACATGTTTGTTTACTGTGACAAAAAACTGTACTCTCTTTGCCATGTCTCCTTGACTGTTGTTCCTCATGTTGTACTCTCCCGGGTTGTTCCTGCAGTATCCTGTACTACTCTGTATTCACCATGTTGTACTCTCCCAGGTCGTTCCTGAAAATAGGCATAATACTTGTCTAGTGTACTTACCCGGTAAACAAAAACTAAATAAAAAAATAAATGGATGAAAACTTTGTGTAGTTGAAAGGATTGAAGTGCTCCAATGAGAGAGCACTTCAGCCCTTTCATTTGCATAAAGTTGGTCAGCAAACAGCTGATCAGCTTTTTGTCATTCCCCTTCTCTCTGTACTCCCCTCTCCTTCTGGCTGCAGTATCAACATTCTGCAGAGAAAGTAATTAGCTGGCATCAAGCCCGAGGTTCAATGTTGGGGGAATTGCTCTTCAGCAGAAAGTGCTATTAACAAAAAACAACTAAATTATGTTTGTATAAGAGAAAAAAGTTCGGAAAAAGGCAAGAACATCAGCAGGGCTGGACAGTAGTGGGCTGTATTCTGCCGTACAGAGTGAACTGACAGATCAAACTGAGAGTCCATTATTATGGCTTTTAAAAGTATCATTTGGGAAGGCAAAGAGGTGCCATAGAACATGAAGAAAGTTAGGGTGCTATTTTCAAAAGTGTTTCTCTCATTCAGTTGCCATGACACATATGTTTTGAAAACAAGATTGTATCAAAGTGTTGTGTCAAAAGAGAGACAAATGGATGAGCCTGCTGTCAATCTGTATAACGTGGGAGGCTTGTCAGGTGCTAGAGTCAGTATTAAAGAAGAAAACTATAAACTATACTGATGCACAAGGAATCAACAAGGACAAATCTTGCAACTTGATTTGAGAAAGTATCAAAAAACTTAGATGAGGTTACAAAGCTGATATGGTGCAGTGCACCTTGGCCTTCAATGTGACACATTTCTTCAGGAAGCATGCTTTACTGAATTGAACCATGACTACATGGCAAGCAACTCTGAGCAAAAATGGGAGTGAAATATTCCACATGGACCACAGTAGCTAGAGATATTCCTCAGGAGCTAGTGCTGGAGCCAATACTGAGTAACCTGTATATCAGAACCTAGACCAGTACCACTGTGGCTGCATGCACCACTGGTACAATTTTCTTTTGCCATAGAGCTCTTCAGAGCCCCAATTATGAAGGCAATAGAATGGACAGCTTCTAACAAGAAATGTGTTTTATCACGATGTTTGGGGAGAAAATAAGAAATGGTGAGGCTGCCAGTAAGCTCTGGTGGCTGCACATTGAGGTTCTTTGAAGCCACCAGGATTTGAGGCTTGAGAACCATAGAATTCTAGTTAAAAGTATAATGAACTGAGTGTTTACATCTGCCAAAAGGGCCAGCATGGGGGAGGGGTGCAGTGAGAAGTTATCAAACTGGGTATGGAAATGGAATGTGAACTTGCCAATCCATAAGTACAAGGTAATGCACTTTGGATGTGAAAGTAAAGCCTATAATTGTTCACTGAATGGGTGGTACTTAGAAATCCAGATAATGAAATAGACTGGAGTGTAGTTATTACAAATGGTTTCAAAAATGCAAAGCAATGTGGTAAAGTGCCTTGAACAACAGATATAAATCAGGGTAATCTAAAATGCAATGATGAAAGTAGATCAAGATAAATAATGGCCCTGTTAAATACAACATATGTGGGACCTCACCTGGAGCATGGAGTGCAGCTCTGGACATCTCACTGCTTGGAGCTGAAGGAGAATGGAGGTACAAAGAAGGATGAAAATAATGGTGGAGGGTTTGGGACTACTTGAATAGGAGATGCTAAAATCATAAAATATGCATTTACTTTAAAAAAATGCTCTTAAGGAATGTGATTGCGGTGTACACAATCCATAAGTGACAGACTAAATTAATAAAGGGTTGTTTAGGAGAAACAGTCCATGGAAGGATGGAGGGTGCACAAAGATAGACAAAAGATGGTTAGAAAATGAATAAGGAAAATAAAATACTATAATTGTCTGAGACATGTCACGTGGCTGTGCAACAGTATAGTTTTATGCTTGGTTATGACATGGCACAGAGAATATTTCTTCCTTATTAACATAATTTTTATTACAACACCATTTTATAAGTATAATTTATTCTTTAAGCTATCACCACACTTCCCAGGTGGATGAGGTACTCAGCCTGCAGCATCATGACTTTAAACGTGTGGCAATGTACAGTAGCTTAATGCACAACCTGTTGTGTTCTGTTGCTATACAACACAAAAAAAAGGTATTTTGCTGAGTGATACGAGTATGGAATGAGCAACAGATAAAGCTGTATGGGTATTTAACTCAGAATGAAAAACAAACAAAACAACAGAGTACAATCTAAAGGCTAATAAGCAAGTGTTTTCTTCATTTTCAAACTGAAAGATAAAAATGCTCCAGCACTTTGAGGTGTACTGCCTCTTCCTCAGGGAGCATATCAATTGATGATGGGACTAATAAGACAAAAGAAAGTCTGCCAAGCACTGCAGCAGACACAACCTTGTCTGTGTCCCCTCTCCTGCAACCTGGCCACAGGCAGGCAGTTAGGGTTATGCCATTGGGGGTGGGGAGTAGCCCTGGCACCACCCATGAGGAAGGAACCACTGGGGCCACCCAGAGGGTAGAGGCATCTAAAGAGGGGTGGAACATGAGGGGTTAAAAGAGCTGTAGCCAGCAGCCCTCTCACTATATTCAATCCTCTTAAATTCCCACCCACCCTCCCTCATAAAAAGCAGGATTTTGGGTTGACCACTAGATTATGGACACTTTCACCCCCCTTGGATGACCACACTAGTGGTTGGGGAGGAGATTTCCAATTTTTTCTCAAGCAATCAACAATCAGCATTAACAAATGGTGTTGTATTATACATGGCTTTGTATGGCTTATACATGGCTTTGTATTATACATTGTGTATTCCCTTATCCTTTGTACCTCTCCCGGGTCACACCTGAAAAAGGGACTGCATAGTCTCAGTGGGCTCACCCGGTTACCAAAATTCAATTAAATAAATAAAAGCTTGTTTAATATAGTCTGGGGGACCAAATGGAAAACCACATCTATATTTGAAATTGGTAGCACCCCCACTACAGAAAAGGTTTAACACTTTTTTATGAAGGGGTGAACCCCCAAGAGTGATTTTAGGGGGATTGTGGTATTATGCAGTGGTAACGTTGAGAAATATGGATGCTTTTCTAAATCATGTCAAACTGCCTCGATGAATTTCTTGAAAAAGTCAAAATAATGACTCTCCTTTAACATATGTATAATTTTACAGTGTTTTCAACCTACATTGGTTTTATTATGGCAAAGTTACTTTAAATATTTTCTCTGCTTGTTGTTTTGTCTATATGTGTAATTTATGAACTGCTTACATTATATAATTTATAAAAAAATAGCTTATTTCAACATCATGTTTACACCTATAAAACATGAACAAAGGGTGTTTTTTTACAATTTTACAAGATGCATAATGTACTAATGAAAATATTTCTAATAGCATTTCTCTTCTTTTCAGGTAACAACAACAGCTGAGAGGTAGCAGCATGGCTAAAGACCCTGCTGAGACTTTGACCCTCCTCAACAAAAAAACTCACTAAGTAGTGACTGGTCTAAGTGTATCATCTGCCAATTAACAACAGAGGAACACCTGATGACTGCAACCCCTGGAGGACTAATGACATTTTATAATGCATGCCTTGTTAGAAAAGACCATGTTTATCAGGGGTTGCAGCCATTAGATGCCGACACATTATTAGCTTTGTCTGCAGTACATTATCATGCATTATACAATGGCAAGAAAGAATCTTGGACTATGATTGGTCAGTACGGGGCTGGACCCATGACATTATCCCAGCACGATGCCACAGCTCTACTCTCATCATTATTGCTGATCCCCTTTTTTTGCATCTCCTCTTAAGAAACAAAGATATTTTTCCACTCTAATAAAAACATTCTTTAAAATTATTTTTTTTAATTTTATATATAACAACGAGCCATTGTATAATAGGAATAATGCACTCCAGGGTGTGTGTCATTTGGGATAACACCATGCCTGGGTCATTGGACGCACTCGGCCTGTGGCCTCGTGCCCAACCCCTCAGGTGTGGCATTATCCCAGCATGACACACACCCTGTCATGCATTATTCCTTTATGATGCCATCAGTCCTACACCAGCAAAACAAACTGGAATCATTTTGAAGGTTGAGGAAGAAGCTCAAGTTCTGGCTCTTCCATTAATACTGGTCATTGTTTAAGCGCACGGAATAGGCGATTTACTAGCCAACCTGTTAACTGAAATTTGTGTATAATATGCCAGAAGGTTTATCACAAAAAATACAAAAGTCTATCACAGATTGTAACCTTCAGATGGCAAGAAACTCTGCTTGATGCAATTGAAGCCAGAGAAGACGACACAGTTTTAAAATGAATAGCTGGACTGGATTTCAATGCATTTGAAGCAAAGTACCACAAAGACTGCCATAGTACTTCAACCAGCAAAAGAAACATACAGATAAAATTTTCACTATCCAGTGACAAGAAAGATGAGTCTGTGTATAAAGCATGTTTCAGTGAACTGATTTCTGAAATTGAGAATGACCTTGTTATCAGCAGAAAAGCCTTGTCCATTTCTTACCTGTTACAGAGATACCAGGATATTCTGAAAGGCAAAGTTCCTAGCAGTGACAGTTACTGAAGTGAGAAGCTAAAGAAGAGATTAACAAGCTATTTTGGTGACCACATCATTTTTCAAACACAGCATGACTCAAGTAAAGCAGAGCTTGTATATAGCAGTGCTGTATCTTTGGAAGATGTCATCAATATACCGTAGCTTTTTGGTTGCATTCAAAGCAACAGTATGACTAGGAAAACTCTCTCCCTACTTCTGAAAATAAAGATAAATATTAAATTGCATTTATGCTGTTTTATGCAGCACAGGTCCTCCTTAGTGAACTCAGAATGTTTGAGGGAATGGATATCAATCCAATAGATAATTTCATTGTCAATTTAGAACAAACATTAGACATGATTCCTGACAATGTGTATGGGTTCCTGAAATGGGTATTCCAAGGGGATGCTAGTGATGAACCTATTGAAGATGGCAGTCCTTTAGTAACAGCCACTAACAACACCCTCCACAGACAGATATTATCAGTTGGTCAGGATTTCATTCATATAGTATTCAGAGGTGCAAAGTGTACACCTAAATATGTTGGGCTTGCCATATGACAGGCTCTAAACAGGTAGTAACAATAGTGCACAAGGTAGCACACTATGTCATTGATGAAGCTGCAGAGAGAATTTGCACAGCTATTGCAATGGATCAGCATGAACAAGCTGCCAGGGACAATGTTATAATTCCATCAAACATACAGCATGGGGATTTTATTCAGTTTGCTGCTGACAATAATGATTCAAATGAGGATATGTTAGATGGAAAGCACATAGCCCATGCCATAGCTATGGTAGTATATCAGCGTCAGACTCCCACAATTCCGGAAGACAGCTTTGGCACAGTGGCAGCTCAGGCTCAAACTAAGAAAATAGCACCACGAACATGATCACGTGAAACTCTTGCCATGTGCCAAGCCATTCGGGAGCACAGTCCTCAAGGCAGATGCCCTACACCAAATCTTATGGGAAAAGTAAAAAATAACTGGTATACTGATGTTGAGTCTTGTTGACAAGCCTCCAACCTTGATCTGCAATGGCTAATTCTAAGATGCTGCCCAACTAAGCTATCTGAGGTTGAGTTTGAAAAGGTGAATGCTCATCAAGTACCAGGATGCACAGCTTTTAATATGATGATTTCATCTACCATACCAACAGTAACATCTATTTGGTACTGTCCAATGCTGCCAGCATCACCTACTGTACAGAGTACAGTTTTCACTGTAATGAAGAACATCTGCAAGATGTCTAGGACACTTGGCCAAGACTGCAGTGTGTTGACATTTGATGAGGCTATATATTGTAAGGCCAAAGAGATTCAGTGGAGGTGCCAGTAGGAATTATAGAAAACAGTCTTGAGAATGGGTGGTTTCCACATAGTACAGACATTTCTGGCTGTAATTGAAAAGAAGTATGAAAAGAGTGGTCTGGAAGACATTCTAATAGAATTGCAGGTGTATGGTAGCAACCCAGCAAGCAATCTACTTAAAGGCAAATCATACAACTGTGGAGTGAGGTCCACAAGCTTGTAGTGGAGACTCTGTCCAGACTGAGGTGGCAGGCATTTTGTAACTAGGTACAAGAAAATGAGATTGATTATGATGTAGACCTCATCAACAGCAAGTTCTAGGAATTTCAAAATGTGGTATCAAACAATGATGCAACAAGCCTAACAGCAACACTTTCCTAGCTCAGTGATGCCCTCAAGAATGTACAGGATGCATTGCACAGATTCCGCAATTTTTGAAAAGCAGTTTCCCAAACATTTGCATTCTGGGATGATTACATCAAAATGGTTAATATCCTAATGCAGTTCATTAGAGCAGAACATGAAAGCAACTGGAAACTGCATCTTGTGGCAGTTGTAGAGATACTACAGCTATTTTTTGCCTCTGACCCCACCAACTTTGCCCACTGGGTATCTGTGTATATCAGTGATATGAAGCTTCTGCCAGATTGTGCTCCCGAAGTTCATGAGCAGTTTTTGTAAGAAAATCATGCTGTAGCTTGGTCTAAAAATAAATTCAGCAAGGTCTGGACAGACATGGCCATTGAACAAACAGTAAACTGATAGTAAAGTAAAAGGTGGTATAGTGGGTTTCACTTTGAAACCAGGAGCCTTGGCTAGATGGTTCATCAGTGCTCATGAGTACTCAGCCATCACAACTTCCATGAAGGTAATGTGTAATATAGTAGACTTAGACATTTCACAAGGAAAAGACAAGGAGGCTGCACCACGTTACATGCAACAAAATGAAGAAGATGTTAATATGATTGTTAACGCAATCACCGACTCCATGACAAACCCATTTGATTTGAATGCTGACTTGATAGCACTCACCAACATTGCAACTGGCATTGTTGCACCCACAGAGGTTGCCACCAAGCTTTCTACTGTGAATGATACAGAAATCAAAGCAATTAAAGAGTTTGTGGAAGACAGATTAAATTCAAATACCACTGGATTGTTTGAACCACAGCACAAGCTCAACATCAAATCATTTGCATCTCTAAGCAAGAAGTTCAAATCAAAAGTCAGTAGTGACAAGACAGCAGCTATCAATGCAGACAGGGAGTTGTTTAGTCATCTTTTAGTATAGTAGCTGCACAAACAAGAGAGATTAATCTGAAGGAAGTTTTCACACATGAGCTTTCCACAATTCCATATGCTGTAGCTAGAGATGCAGAGAATTTAAATTCCGCCGGCGAAGTGAACTCGAAGTGGACACTTCGTGTTGCCACTCCGCTACGCGGAGTGGGCAATGCAAGTGCTACTCCGCCTTGTCTTTACCACCTCGCTAAGCATATGAATGGCAATGCGCGAAGTAAGGCGAAGTCATTGTTTTTAATGGACTTCGTTCCTCATTATGATTCTAAGTGATCCACTTGGTGTTTCAGATTTGGCAGCCCCCACACATCACATGGCTTACAGTACTGTAAGTCACATGCTCTTTAGCTAGGCAGGAAGAAAGTGAGTCATACAAGCAGACACTTTTACTTTCTCCTGTGCAGACGGAGAGAGAGTAGTGTGTTTTGTGACTGCTGATACTTTTAGATCAGAGAGAGGAGGAGATTTAAACTTTGATTTAGACCCAACAGCTTTTTTAAAAGCTACATTTCTTTGTCTTTTCTGTACTCCTTTTTACTTAATTTGTTCTTTCTGTAAATTTTTTTTTCTTACCTTTATAAGTAGTTGTTTGTCTGTGTCTGTGTGACTGTGTGTGTGTGTTGTGTGACAGTATGAGTAGTGATTGCTCAGACTGAGGGAGCTCAGTAGGAGAGATTGACCAGGGTGACGGAATGTCTGGGACGGGGCAGCTCTGGGAGAGTGTGGTAGTAGTAAGCATCGTACTGTGTGCATGAGTGGAGGGTATGGGCGCCCATTCCTGCTGGACCGCTCAAAATTTGTGAGTGCCCCGCCGAAGCAGGACCAGCACCGCCTCCTGTCCTGACTCTGAGGCAGTTGAACCACCACCACCACCAAGTCCAGCACCAGGTCCTCTGGAACAGGATGTGCCTGTTCCCCCCTGGCCCAGGTGTGGATCCCACCCCTGTTCAGCACCGTGACCAGCAGGCTTACAATACATCCAAGTAACTATTAAAAAAAAATTATGTTGTGATTCATGACGTGATTGTAAATCATGATTTGTGACTGCATTTGTGACCGTGATGATGAAGAAACATGAATGCCTATGGCTGTACTTCCCTGGGCCCCGATGAGCTGTAGCTTAAAACTCCCAGACTTAAAAAAATGTATCAGTGAGTACAATGGTGGGGTGGTGAAGCCTGGAGAGAAACTACAAAACAGGCTTACAATACATCCAAGTAACTAGAAAAATAATTTATGCTGTAATTCGTAATGTGAATGACCGTGAATCGTGATTTGTGACTGCATTTGTGACCATGATGATGAAGAACATGATTTGTATCACGCGTGACTCGTGATGATGGTCCTCACTTAAAAACACATATTAATGAGTACAATGTTCATGCAGAATTAAGCACCGCACCTTTGCAGTACTCTGAAGGGAAGCCAAAGAAACAATTGTGACTTAAGTTACAGATGGAGATTGGGCCCTAAAGAGATGCAAATGCACAGACAGATTAAGATTGCGCGTGCACTGAAGAGATGCAGACACAAGGCGCAACACCTAACCAGTGCTCACCATCAGAAATTCAAATCTGGAAAAGAATACCTTTACCGGTTGGGGCGGGCCGCGCGGGGGGGGGCAGTGTACTGTACTGCTGCAGTAACAGTCACTAGTACTAGTACCAGTAAAGATACCACAAAGAAGTACAAAAATCACACAGCTGCAGAGGATAGTAGCTTCACATAGCTGAAATTATTTTGTGGCACAATAAAAGGTGTCTGATTTGATGACACGCGTCACACACATCCTCACACACACACTAAGTAATGCATAGCAAATTGAAAACTTCAGTAATATAACCACATATTTTAAACATACTAAAATTATGCATTGCTGCACCACAACAATCAGCAAAAAAAAGGCAAGAAATATTGAAAATATCACTGTGTGTTCATTAACACAGTTAAACAAGAAAAATATCACCAAAACAGAAAGCACTGTCTTTTTCTCCAAGTTAATCTACCTACACCACAGATACACCCCTCCCCCAAAGTACACTTCCACTGTCTCTCAGTCCATAGACTGAATGTTGTACATTAACATTCAAAATCCATACACAAACAATAAACGCTCAATGATATGAGCACAGGAGGGTTCCCTATAATCGCTGAACTAAAGTTTCAGCAAAATGACTCAAAAAGGCTTTTTTAACAGCTTTTTGAAGGTTTGAATTGCAGAGAGCTCTCAGAGCAGATTGTCTCCTACAGCTTCCTACACACACTACCCCAAACTGAGGCTGTGCAGAACAATCTAGAGCCCATGTGACCTGAAATCCCATAAATCACTTCAAAATTCGCCTTTGGAGCTTAAAAACAAGGCGAAGTGAGGTGAAGTGGAAGGCGGAGTAATGCGAAGTCATTGTTTTCAATGGACTTCGCGTTACCCATTATAACGCGAAGTATTCCGGCTGCATGGAGCACTGCTGAATTTGCCTTCAATTCACGAATCACTTTACGGAGCGAATTGGGGCCACTTTGCCCATCACTAGCTCTAGCACACTCTGATGGTACCCTGAACAAAACTGCAAACAGTAAGCTATTGCCTGAATTAGAAAAAGAAGCCGAGTCAAAATATCAACTACCAGCATCCAACATGCCCACAGCCTGGACAGTGGAAGGCATGGCTGTTATACAAATGGTCAAGCAAGGAGGTGCAACTAGCTTTGGAGAACTTGCTGAATTGGTCTTCAGAATAGTACGCAAGTCTCTACAGAGTTATGAGAGCTGCAAAAGAGCACATATCGTCTTTGATTGCTATAATGTCAAAGATTCAATTAAAGCTTTTGGGCATGTATGAAGGCAATCCTCACAAAGCAATGAAGTCAAAATCCATGGTCCCAAAACACCTATCCCAACGCAGTAGAATAAGTTCATTGGAAATCCCAAGAATCAAGAACATCTGGTAAAATTCCTGTCAGAATCACGGTGTGATACGGCAGCAACTTTACTTGACCCAGATTAGAAAATGGTTATTGCAGGTGGATTCAAGGACGGCCTCATTGCTCACATGGTCACTTCAGATGGAGTTGTAGACCAAGAAGATTTATTCTCATTGCATGAAGAAACAGATACTCGGCTTCAACTTCATGTTGCACATGCTTCACAAGAATACCCTTGTGTAGTGGGATGGTCTCGAGACACTGACATTGCAGTTCTCTGTGTACATTTTATTAACAAGCTGGAAGCAACTCAAGAGCTTTGGTTTCGTACTGCTGTGAAGGATAAAGCCAGGTTTATAACAACCCACACCATAGTAGCTGAACTTAGCCAACAACAACTATGCAGAATTTTGGGATAGTACATGCACTGACTGGGTGCGATTCAACCAATAGTCTTGCAAGGGTTGGCAAACTTAAGTCATGAAAGCTCATCAGGAAAAATCCACACAAATTTAAAAGCTTACCAAGCTTGGAATTATGGTGGATATACCTCCTGCACAGTTGAAATCAGTAAAACTTCTGATAACCCCTCTCTATGACCCAACGGCTAACGCAGAAGATGTAAATGGTGTGTGAAATAAGCTTTTCTGTTGAAAACAGGTCCAGAACGAAGCCTTCCCCCCAACATCTGATAGTCTTCTGCAATATACTGTACTAAACATGCAAATTACTAGACCCTTATCTGGAACCATGCCCTGGAGGCTCAGCCTGACATCCCATCCCCAGTTGGAAATGGCTGGCATCACGACAAGGATAGACACATTTCTCCAGCACTAATGACACAGACACCTGCCCCTGAAGCACTCCTGGAACTCATTACAGGCGGGTGTAGAAAAGCCAAGTGTGAGCGCAACTACAGTTGTTCCAGGCAGAGCATGGCATACACACAGGCTTGCTTGTGTACTGGTGGTGAGGACTGTTATAGTCCTCATATAGTTGCCAGTGTGGATCCAGATGAGTCTTATACTACAGATGATTCAGACTTAGACATGTAGCATATGACAAATACAGTATATTGAAAAAGTCTAGAAACACATACTGTATATATTGTCATATTGCCCATCGCTGAGTGGGAGTCCATTGGATATTAATGGTTTGCTAGCACCATGGTGTGCAATAGTATACCTGGCTTCCATTATAATGAATACGGTATTTAAAACTTTTGTGACAATGAATAATCTGCATTTATCAATATCAACCTCAAGGCCAGCATTCTTTAAGTAATGAGCCTTATTAATAATTTGTGTTAAAGAAACCTTTTGTATAACTAAAATTTGTTTTTGTCTTTTAAAATAAATTAGTAATAATTTGTGTCAAAGAAACCTTTTGCATGACTAAAATTTGTTTTTGTCTTTTAAAATAAATTGTTTAAATCCCATTTTATTGGTCATTTTTACTTTCAAACTTGTCTTGACAACTTTAGTACATTTTTGTGGCCTTTTCACTTGCACAAAATGTTGCTTTGACATGAGTACAAAAATCTTGCATTGGTATGCCTTACTACCACTTTACAAGACCACATCCACCCTAGATAAGTACCTAAGAGACACTTCTATCAAAACAACATATTTATTTATTTTATTTATTTAGTCAGTATGGGATTATAATACCTTTGAGCACAGGTGTTCATTTACAAAGGTTCCATATCAATGGAAGGGGTTACAAACTGAACAAAGGTAAGACTAACAGAGATGAATCTACAGTGGCAATAAACAGCTAACATGAAAAAAATAATATAAGTAAAAAAACACACAGTAAGTTGTAGTACATAATATAAGGAGTGTAAAAAGGTAGTGGAGACAGGAGAGAAGGGGAGTAAGAGGGAGAAGAAGTTATAGTTAGAGGCAGAGAGAGGAGCAGCCAAAGGCCTTGTCATGCTAAGTAAAGACTGGGGACGGGGGAGAGAGGAATGGATAGGGGACCACAATGAAAGGTATACAGTGGGTAGATGGGGGAGCAGCAGGGTGGTTAAGGAAAATGGGCCATGGGGTAGGTGAGGGTTGGGGGGACCAGCACAGGAGGGGAACCAGCAGGGAGGAAAGGACAAAAATGGTCTGGGGGTAGAGCTGGTGGGGAAAGGGTGAGAAAAGTAAATAGCGGACACAGGAGAACCAACCAGGGGTTGGAGGTGCATCAGATTAGTTGAAACAATCGCAGGAGCTTTTTGACAAAAGGTACTGTTTGAGCTGGACCTTAAATTGGCTTCATAAACTTCATCAAGAGTAAGTGTCTCTGTAGTAGAAGGATCGCTGACCCTGTGAAGTCCAACATCTAGGGACAAGAAGTAACTGATTGACAGATGCCCATGTGTGCTTAGAGCTGCTGATTGCTGTTAGCAGTGCTATAGTCCCATGTGGCAGAAGGCCCAGGGGCACTTTCTTTGTTAGGAGGCAGGTCTGATATTTAATCCTGTTGCCTAGCTGTAGCCAGCCCATCTGTTCATAGAGATCACAGCTATGGGTAAGCTGACCGGAGCCTGTAAGAATCCTGCAGACCTTGTTCAAAGCAATGGTTATCCTTCAAAGAGTGGTCTGTTGGGCAGATCCATAGATGACAAGTTCATAATCGATAGTTGAGAGAATGAAGCTAAAGACAGACACTTTCAGTGCTTCATGGGTTATACTTTGCTTATGGCAATATAGGAGCCCTATTTTTATATTTATGACCTTGGCAATATTTTCAATGTGTTGTATGTAGGAGAGGTGCTTATCCAAAGTGACCCCCAGATACCTGAAGTGCTCAACCAATTCAAGTGGGGAGCCAAGTAGGCTTTTGATGATGAGGTTATGGGACTTGTATTTACTACATGATGAGCTGAATAATACTACTTTTATTTTTTTGTAATTCAGGACCAGTTTCTGGTCTCTAACCCATCTTTCGACATCCTCAAAACCTCGTTGAAGATGATGTTCAATAAGGGCGGGATTAGGTTGACTAATAAAAATGACCGCGTCATCAGCATACAGAAGTATATGTTGGTGGCAGCATGATGAGAGATTATTGATGAAGATACTGAATAGGAGGGGGCCAAGTATGGATCCTTGAGACATGCCATAATGGACCATCCGCTGGTCGGAGGTGATGTTTGAGATTTTCCTCTTTGGAAGCAGTCCTCCAGATAGTTTTTGAACCAGTTTGTCATGTCATTAGAAAGTCCTATAGAGGTTAGCTGTTTTACAAGTAGAGGGTGGTTAACCATGTCAAATGCCTTTGTTAAATCTGTGAAGGCTGCACCAATAAGATTGCCTTGGTCAAGAAACTGGTGAATGAAGCCAGTAAAATCCAGGAGGGCAGTGGTGGTGCTGTGCCCTTTCGGAAAACTGTGCTGTTGCGGGCATTGTATGGAGTATTTTTAAAGATTGTCGTTGAGTTGATCTGCAACTATACGCTCCAGGATTTTTGACGGAGGGGGAGGATAGAAATGGGTCTGTAGTTGGTGTGAATAGAGTGTTCTCCAGATTTGTAGACAGGGGTAATCGGTGCAGTTATCCAGACAAGTGGGAATTGGGATAGACTTACTAAGAGGTTGAAGATCTTAGTGATCAGCTCGATATCTTCATCAAGAGTAAATGCCAAGAGTTTTAAGTCGAGGGAGTCCCCACTGTGTCTTGACTTACCCATGACTTTACTCAGGTGTCTTCTAACGAGGGAAACTGTTACTTTCTTTAAGTGGGGGGTTTGGGTTGCGATTTGCAGGGGGCACCTGGGAAGCGGCCACATTATGTGGTGCAGGTGGGGTGGGGGTCGTCATAGAAGTCCTGGGGGAGGATACTGCTGAGATTGGAGAAAGCATTGTTGAAGACATTTGCAATAGTTTATGGGTTCATAGTGGGGATATTTTCAATGTTGATCATGGTAGGTGCAACCTTTGGAACCTTGCCTGTGACATCTTTTATGTTAGACATAATTGTTGCTTTCTGTACGGGGTTGCTACATCACCACAAATTTCAGGTCTGGGACCCCAGACTAATATTTTTGCCCCAGATTTTCAACATGCCTTCTTTGGGACTCCGCCTCATGAATAATTGCATTAACATTAAGGCAAATATGTTTCGAAAGATGATTTTGTGGTCCTTGCACAAAATCACCTTTTGGCCCGGAGTTGAAAATGTTCTCTGCCCTTGTTCATAAGGCAGGGTCATAAGAAGGCTATGTTGAAAATTTGGTGTAAAAAATATTAAAAAAACAAAGTGGATGTAAATGGTGTGCAATATAAGGTTTTCTGTCACAAACAGTCCCAGAACAAAGCCTTCACAGACTTCAGGAAGGCTTATTTTGCCAGGATGGGCCGCATCCTTGGGGGATATCTTGCTGGAATTTTTCCAGGGATTGGTGCTGAACAGAAATAGTCTATCATAAAGAAGGATCTGACAGAGGCCACAAACACTTGGGCCAAGTCTCAGAGTAAGCAGTCCAAGTAAAAGGAAAAACCTAGCTGACTCAACAGGGAAATGGTGGGAAAAGTGAAGTAAAAGAGAGTGGCCTTCAACAGGTATAAGAAATCTGGGTAAGAGGAAGACAAGGAGGTATGCATGAAGAAATCTAGGGAGATGAGTAGGGCAGTCAGGGCAGCAACAGCAGCAAGGGAGCTGAGATTTACTCAGGGTATCAGAGAGGGAGATATGGATTTCTTCAAGTACATAAGAGAGAAGAGAAGTTGAAGGGATGAGATTGTCAGAATCAAGAAGGAGGGGTGATGGTAAGAAAAAGGGGAAGACTAGGCGGAGGCACTCAACATGCACTTCTGCTCGGTGTCCATGAAAGAAAAGGATGGGCCAATACCCCAAAGGAAAGAAGGGAGGAGTGGGGAGGGCAGAGGTAACAGATTGGGTCATCCAGGAGGATAGGGTCCTAAGAGGCCTTAAAGCCTTGCGGGTGGACAAGGCACCAGGACCTGATGGTGTACATCAAAGAGTCCTGAAGGAGTTAGCAGAGATATTGGCAGGCAATCTGGCAGATCTGTTTAACACCTTCTTGGAGACAGGGACTGTGGTCAAAGACTGGAAGATGGCTCACATGGTGCCTCTCCACAAGAGCGGGCCGGAATGCCAAATCAGGCAACTACAGACCGGAAAGCTTGACTTCTATAGTGGTGAAGCTGATGAGACCATTCTGAAAGAGAGGTTGATAACCTTGGATAGTAATGGACTCCAGGATGAGAGACAGCATGGTCTTATTTTGGGAAGATCATGCCAGACTCACCTAATTGACTTCTTTGACTGGGTCACAAGACCAGAGGATGAGGGCCATGCTGTGGATGTCCTGTATCTGGACTTCAGCAAAGCTTTCGACTCAGTGCCACATGGAAGATTATTGGGCAAGCTGAGGGACCTAGGGGCAGGGGAGAAACTGGTGGAGTGGGGTTAGGAGCTGGCTTCAGAGCAGACTACTCTCAAATGGGGATGGAGAAAGAATCTCAGATTTAGAAGTGGGCAACCATCTGGAAACAAGCAACCACCAAACAGTATGGTTCATGATAAACACAGCCATACAAAAGCAAGAGTATTGGACTTTAGGAGGGCTGACTTTGGGAAAATGAGAGCGTGCCTCAGAAAGCACTAGCAAACAGGCAAGAAGGAGGGGTGGAGGAACAATGGTGAGTAATCAAAACAGCCATCACAGAGGCAACAAGCCTTTGTGTAAAGCAAATCAACAAAACACAATGAAGGAAAAAACCACTATGGTTCTCAAAAGAGGTAGCAGGGAAGGTTAAGGAGAAAAGGATAGCATTTAGGAAATATAAGGAAACACAGAAGGAGCAGGACAGAGAGCTTTATCAGTTGAAGCAGAAAGAGGCTGGGAAGGCAGTCAGAATAGCAAAGGCCCCAACCAAGGAAAGGACAGCCAGCTCTGTTAAGAAGGGGGATAAGACCTTTTATAGGTACATTAGGGAGTGAAAAAAGACCAAAGGAGGGGTACTGAGGCTTAATAAAGGGGAGGGAATGTAGGTAGAGGGTGACAGTGAAAAAGCAGGGATACTGAACTAATATTTCTGCTCAGTATTCACAAAGGAAGAGGAGGGGGAAGTACCTAAACCAAACAAGAGAAACACTCTGAAGAAGGGGGCCGATACCAGTCCATTTATAGAAGAAAGGGTTCTGAAAGAACTAATAAAATTGAAGGTGGACAAAGCAATGGGGCATGATGGGATTCACCCAAGAATTCTAAAAGAGCTAAGGGTAGAACCAGTGGCACCGCTGACTACTCTCTTTAACAAATCATGGGAGGATGGGGTGGTACCTGAGGACTGGAGGAGGGTGGATGTGATTCCTCTTCACAAAAGTGGGAGCAGGACAGAGGCAGGAAACTACAGACCAGTTAGTTTGACCTCAGTGGTAGGGAAAATGATGGAATCACTTCTGAAGGAAAGAATTGTTGAGTACCTAGAGGCTAGTGGGGCACAGAACCCAAGGCAGCATGGATTCACGATGGGAAGGTCGTGTCAGATGAATCTAATAGATTTCTTTGACTGGGTGACCAAAGTAGTAGACCAGGGAGGGGGCTGTGGACATGGCCTACCTAGATTTTAGCAAGGCATTTGATACAGTCCCACACAAAAGATTAATACACAAGTTAGCTAGCCTGGGAGTGGGTCCCAAGGTGGTAGCCTGAATAAAAAAATTGGCTAGACAACAGGACGCAAAGGGTAGTAGTAAATGAAGTCCAGAGTGAAGAAAGGAGGGTTACTAGTGGGGTACTGCAGGGTTCAGTACTGGGACCGGTCCTTTTTAATGTCTTTATAAGTGACATTGCAGAGGAACTGGAAAGAAAAGTATGTCTCTTTGCAGATGACACAAAGATCTGCAACAGGGTTGATACACATGATGGAGTGGAAAGGATGAGAAGGGACTTGGCAAGGTTGGAGGAATGGTCAAATGTATGGCAGCTCAGATTCAATGCAAAGAAGTGCAGGTAATGCCTGGGAAACAAACACCAGGGAAGAGCACAATGGGGGTGAGATACTGACAATAGTAAAATGGAAAGGGACCTGGGGCAATTATATCAGATAACCTAAAGGTGGGCAAGCAATGTGAGAAGGTAGTAAGGAAGGCTGGGGGGATACTGGGATGCATAGGGAGAGGCATCAATAGTAGAAAACAGGAAGTTGTTATCCCTCTGTTCAGACAGTTGGTGAGACCCCATCTGGAGTACTATGTGCAGTTCTGGAGACCCCATCTCTGCAAAGACATAGACAGAGTGGAGGCTGTCCAGAGGAGGGCAACCAAAATGGTGCAGGGTCTGCACTAGAAGACATACCTAAGAAAGACTAAAGGAGCTTAATATGTATACCCTTGAGGTAAGAAGGGAAAGAGGGGACATGATAGAAACTTTCAAGTACCTCAAGGAATCAACAAAGTCCAAGAGGGTAGTATCTTTCAGAAAGAGATGTGCAAGAACAAGGGGGCACAATTTGAAACAAAGAGGGGGGGATCGCTCAGAGGTAATGTGGAGGAAGTATTTTTTCACAGAGAGGGTTGTGGATGCATGGAACAGCTTCCCTGAGGAGGTCATGGAGTCAAGAACAGTGGGGGAATTCAAGAATGCATGGGACAGACATAAGGCAGTCCTAGTAGGGGGTAGGAGGAAGTAAGCTGTTGGTTAACTAGGATCTGCAGCTTATCTGTTAGGTAGGAAAATGGGCAGACTAGGTGGGCCAAGCGGTCCTTATCTGCCATCACATTCTATGGTTCTATGTTTCTACAGCAGAGGGTAGTTGTAAGGGGGCAGACATCCAAGTCGAAACCCGTGACTAGTGCAGTACTGCAGGGTTCAGTGCTATGCTATGTTTTATTCAATTTCTTTATATAGGACATTGCAGAGGGGGGTCAAGAGTAAGATCAGCCTGTTTGCAGATGACACAAAGATATGTGCAAACGTGAACAGTGAGGAAGGTAGGCAGGCACTCAGGGAGGATCTAGCTAGTGTTGAGCACTGGTCAGACGTGTGGCAGTTGGGTTTCAACGCTAAGAAGTACAAGGTCATGCACCTCGGAGCCAGAAACACTAGGACCATCTATTGACTTGGGGGAGTACAGTTATCAACTTCAGATGAGGAGAAGGAGCTAGGGGTAATAGTCACAGGGGACATGAAGGTATCAGCACAGTGCAGAAGGGCAGCAGCAAGGACCAGCTGGATGCTGGGTTGCATTGCCAGGGGTATCACCTCCAGGAAAGAGGAGGTTATCCTGCCCTTGTATAGATCACTAATGAGGCCACACTTGGAGTACTGTGTGCAGTACTGGTGCCCTTACCTAAAAAAGGAGATGAGATTGCTGGAAGGGGTGCAGCATAGGGTGACAAAGATGATATTGGGGCTAGGGGGGAGATGCCATATGAGGAAATATTTAGGCAGTTCAACATGTACTTCCTGGAGGACCGAAGGGAGAGGGGAAACATGATAGAGACCTTTAAATACTTGAAAGGCATAAACAAGGTCAGAATGGGAGGATTGTTCTGCTTAAAGGGAGGAAGGGTCACGAGGGGGCACAGTCTGAAGTTGGAAGGGGAAAATTCAGGAGGGAGATGAGGAGGCACTACATGACAGAGAGGGTGATGACTGAGTGGAAGGTACTGCCAGAGGAGTTGATCGAACTGAAGACAGTGGACAGTTTTAAGTGGGGATGGGACAGAGTCAGGGCAGAGTAAGTACGGACAAGAACAAAATGGGGGAAAGTCTGGGGAGAGGAGATGATGGGAAGGGAATGGGTGGGGGGGGGAGCAGCTGCAGGAAAATTAAACTGTGAGCTGCACATTCAGGCAGACTTGATAGCCCTATGAGCCTTTTTCTGCCGGTGACTTTATATGTTCGTAAGTTATGAGCCTACGTTGAATTTTGCGAACACAGGCTTGTAACTTTGGTAATTTTCAATATTTATACCCCAAATTTACAACATAGCCATTTCCATACAGCACTTCATGAATGTGACAGCTGTCATTTTTCAAATCCTGGCCAAAATGTGTTTTTACGTACTGAAAGGTGATTTTGCAGTCCCTGTGCGAAATCCCTTTTCGGGCAGGAGTACAACATTTTCTGTGCCCTTATTCATGATGTGAGATCATAAGATGGTTGTGTTGAAAATTTGGGGTAAAAATATTAAAAACAAAACAACAAAGTTATGAGACTACATTGAATTTTGTGAATACAGGCTCATAACTTTGGTAATGTTCAATATTTTCACCCCAAATTTTCAACATAGCCATTTCTTTACAGCGCCTCATGAATGTGACACTCGTCATTTTTCAAATCCTGGACGAAATGTATTTTTGTGTCCCAAAAGTTGATTTTGCAGTCCCTGCGTGATATCACCTTTCAGACAGGAGTTTAAAACTTTATCTGCACTTGTTCATGAGGTGGGGGCATTAAAAGGTTATATTGAAAATCTGGGGCAAAAATACTAAAACATAACAAACTTATGAGCCTGAGTTGAAATTTACAAATGCAGGCTTTATAACTTTGGTAATACATAATCCACACAGTGCACCACAATGCATCTAGTATTCCAGGGCTTCTATACCAGTGTTGAACATCCGGCATTGAAAAATGCTTGTTGTTACTTTGCACTGCACTGTTTACAACCTATCCCTGCCATTTCTGAGGTGAGGGCTCCAGAACTGGATGTAGTACTGCAGGTGAGGTGTGAGAGAAGAGAGCCGGAGTCCTAATCAGATTCAGTCCTGAAAGTTGCTGAATTGCTGTTGAATCCTTCTGAAGTTCAATTGTGGATCACATTTTCTATGATACTCCCACAACCATTACATCATGGGTTATGTTCACCTCATAGACTGACGTCGAACTGAGCCATTGCTGTTTGCTGCTGAAAGAGTGCTGTTGCAGAGAATTTCCAGGAATTTCTGTTGGAATGTAGCGGTAGAACAGCCATGTTTACCTCTACTGGTGTAACTGGGGGAAGTGTGATGTCAGGGAACTTCAGCTCTGGTTGCCTGGTACCCTGATCACATGTGGGCCCTAGGTAGAGGTGAGAGAGCACTCTGCTCTAGGCCTCATCTGGACCTTGACACGCTGCCATATTGTTTGTGACTGCTGTGCCAAAGGGAACTACCTGAGAGCAAGTGCTAACTAGGCCCTTAGCAGAGGGGTCTGCTTGCTTCTAAACCATTAATGCTAGGCCACACCTGAAGCCTCCAGACCACCAGAGAGCCACTCCACTAATACAACTTACTGTAACATGTGAGATTGTGGTCATCGGACATGTGAGTAATGGCCCAGCCAGCCAGACATTCAAAAACACTTCAAGTTAAAGTTTCCATTTAAATTACAATTTCAGTGCTGGATTACAAGTTCCCCAGACTGGATTACAAAGTCTGTGGTCTCATAAACAACTCACAGAAGTCAGCTGGGCTGTCATAATTCCAGCTTGCAACAAATACTTGAAGTGCACCAATGAAACATCTTGGGCAATGCATTATCAGGCCTGCGACTGCTAATTTAACCTGGATACACACTGGCTGTTAGAACTGCAGTAATTAAATTAAAAGTAATGGTTTTAGATGGGATTGGTAGTACTGAGGGACTGCTACAACAGTGGGAAGCAACACTAACGATACAGTTGTCAGAGAGATCCCACGTGTGGAGGACAGACGATTTCCCACTTGTGGGGCATGAACTGCTAATACTTGAAATTACTGCTTATTGCAAAACCACCCTTTCCAATCAATGGACCTCAAAGTCCAGTCATTATTTTCTGCCAGTGTAGTGTGAGGTAAGGTGGCCAGCACCTCAGCCCTCTGTGCCGCTGGGCCGATGTGTGTTCTTTTTTTTAATTTTTTTTTCAATTATTTTTCTCGCCTCCCAACTGGAACTCTCTTGGGCTACCTCACTCGCTGTGAGCGCTCTACTGCCTGCTGTGTTCCCCAACATCTTCAAGGATGTTACAACCCCCCGGAGGCATGGGAGGGGCTACAGCCTCCAGGGAGGTCGAAGGGGCAGTGTCGGGGAACCAGCATAGGGCATGTGGTGGTGGTGGCACTCAAGGAGCAATCGCCTATCTGGCAGGAGGGGTATTTTCCCCTTAGTCTCTGTGTTCCTCCCTCCCTCCCCTACGTGGTGCACGTCCCGATTGGCACACGGCAACCCTGTTGACATTGGGCCATGGAGATCGCATGCTGTCTAGTGCATGGCAGCACCCCCAGTCTCCACCAGAGGTCGCTGGTGCAGACACCCAGAGCCTCCCGGGATGGGAGCAGCCCAGCGGGCGCACAATCGATCTGCCCTGCCGTCACGGCACCCAAGCTAGTTCCTGAACCTGGGTCGCTGGCATGGCGAGAGGTGTGGCGTCCAGCGCTTCAACCCTCAGCGCCACCGGGCCAGCCCCGATGTGTGTTCTTAACCTGTGGGGAGGTGGGCTGGTATTGTATCCCAGGTGGGTAGCATTGCACACTTGCACTGGCCCACATTTTTTTGAGTGAAGGCACCATGTTTTCTACTGTCTCTTGGAACAAACACCCCCAATCTAAGGAACCTAACAATCCCAGGTGCCTCAGCCTTTTTTGTAGCCCCACAGGAGCAAAGCAGGAATAGTAACCATAAGTAACATCCAAACATCTGCAAGGTGGCCTGGTTATACATGGACTACAGAATAACAGGAAATTCAGTGTTTTATTTAAGCCTAATGTTGCTTTTTAAGAGTGGACATAGTCCTAAAACTTGCAAATGTGTTAGTAAAAATACACATACCATGTGTGTCCACTAATGTGTAGTAATTGGACAGGCAGGAAGGCTGGCGCTGGTACTTTTCTTCCCCTGTGAGTAAGGCTGAGGGAAAAGTACAGTGTAGGTGCCAGCCTGTGCCAGCAAATCAGCAGCCAGCATTCTTTGTACCTATTTTCTAAAGAGACATAACACCTCAGCATGATTATCCTAGGAAAACACATAGCAAAGAAAACATATTAAATGAATGTCAGTGCTGTTTTGCATTAGCTGCAGCAGTTCCGTAATATATAAAAACATATTGGGCACCCTTCTTTGCACTCTTCCTGACATTTCTAGGGAATAACAGCATTGTTTTCTTGTAATTTTTCAGGCATTTAGAGTAAAAGTTGTTTTGTGACATTCATTTAAAAATGTTTGGGGAGGGGTTGAATTCCAGACGTCAATGGTGCAAAACGTAGGGACCCATATGTAGTTGCAGTTTTGTGGTACAAAGGCATCGGAATGACCACTTTCCACCACTGTTCACAATTGCACCAGGCTATGCCATACACAAAGGGCAGCAAGACTTTGTCTGTGCTGTTGCAATGGGCATTGCAATTGCACAAGGACAAGGGCTGAGGCAATCAGTCACACTGTAGCATTTGGATGTTTATGAACAGATGAGCTATGTTCAGCAGCTTGCCAGCAGTCAGTCACAAGGTCCATTGCCTTAACCTTTGCATTAAGCCCTAAAGGTGGCCAGGCAGTTTGACAAGGCAGTAGGGAGGGTGAGTGGGATGCTGGGGCACACAGGAAGGGGTATCACCAGCAGAAAGAGGGAGGTGGTGTTACCTCTGTATTGATTGCTGGTAAGACCCTACCTAGAGTGTTGTATTGTATTGTATTGTATTGTATGGGACCCCCGAATGAAGTTAATCTTTTACATTGTTAATGCCCCCAAAGACCACCATTTTACTCTCTCTTTACCCTTCCCTCTCATTCTTTCTCCCTCATCATGCTACTGTGGGGGGGGGGGGTACACCTATCATGAAATGAAACTCTTCCACAATTCTCTCAAAATAAGGGTTTCAGCAATGATTAACAAGGATCCACACACACAACACTATTAGGCAAATAACTGCTTTCTACAAAAACACATAAACAAATGTGTTTATTCTATCAGGACTCTCAACCCAAACCCCAGAGCTTCTGTGGTAGCATCCTGTAGTTCGTTACCCTCTGACAAAGGTTAATGCTGAAGCGCTGGGGTTTGGGTTGAAAGCCCAGGCCGAATAAACGCACTTGATGATATCTTTTTGTGGAAAGCAGTTATTTGCCCAAGAGTGCTGTGTGTGTGGATCCTTTTTGACCATTTGGTAACTACCCTTCACACAGTACCAGCCTGTTCATATGTCTCACAGCAGCTGTCCTATGAAACTCATTTCAGCAATGGTTGCATGCTTTCTGTAGTTGTCCATTAATTATAAGACTTAGTCCAGTCTCCTTCTTGTCCAGTAGAATGATATAGAAGTTCTTGTTCTGTAGGGTGCTGGAACACTGGAGAATATTCTTCATGCATATACAAATGTGTAATCTCTTGCTCTAAGTTCAGACCATTCCTTTGGCAGAGTTTCCTTGTTAATGAAATATATAGTACGTCAGTAGAAATGGTTGGAATGTAACGAAACACAGATTATACATGCCATACTTAAATAGCTGATGTGATAAAAAACACTTGCAAGCCCTTGCAAGCCCTGCTGCTGTTTAAATTTCTGATCTGAATGGGGATTTTTAATTATTGCTTAAAACTATTTTCCCCAGGAAGGCACACCGAGTTGAATAACAATGCAACATAGGATACATTAGAAACTGGCAATAAGCTCTCACTTTATTGTGCTTGTGATCCTCCGATGTGGGTGGCCGTTGGCTGATGAAAGAGTTCCTGAGCATGCTAAGTCAGTATGCCAACTCATCATTCTGCAAGGCTTGTCCCTACACACTGTACCTTGGAGAGGAGGAGGGTGGGCAGTTACCTCAAGGATGACTCCCGTGTCTAGGGGTACTTGGATGGTTCAGTCTTGCTGGGAGTCACTCCCTGTGTAATATACAGTTCCAAAGCTTGGAATTTTCTCCCTGCCCACTGAGGCATAGCCAGCTGAGGTGCTGCCTATAAATATCCCTCCACACCCACAGTCTCTACCTTGGCCACACAACCTCTGTCCATGCTGTGGCCTCTGTGCTGTATGGATGGGGACTTCAGCTCATCTTCCTCCATTCCTTGCTCATCAAGACCTTTTTCTTCTTCATGCCCTTTGTTTCTGGTGGAAAACAGAGCCACCTTTCTTGGTCAAAAACTAGATTTTGCTTGCATTTTACATTGTAAACTATAATTGTCCCTGCACGGCAACTTAAGTCTTGATTTATTAAACTGTAAAACCCATAACTTCAGTCAGTTTGCACTAACAGTTGCAATTGCATTAAACACTACACCCTTGCAGAAAATGTCTCAGGCAAAAGGCAAATACTTAGGTTCAACATGTTTTGCAAATCTGCAAACATTTACAGAAGCAGTGCACACAGCTTGAGGTAGGAACAGTGAGTCTGTGATCAGAGCCCTGACCACAGCTAACATTTTGGGGACCCAGTTTCACATGTCCCTGTTTACTTTACAGTGACACTTAGGGATAGCTATGGTTACATATTGGCACCCCTTCCAACAGTGAGTGGGATTTGGTGACATCTGGGGCATACCCAGCCATGCATGGCACAGAATGAATGATCAGTGCCTCTGGTGGAGGGTGAATGAAGGGATGTACCCTTTCAGACTCTCACACAGCACAATGAGGTATAGACTACCTTAGTTGGTCTGCCCTGAGCCCTGTGACAGCATGGGAGTCAGAGTCAGTGTCTAATGTGGTCACAGCAACAGTGGCTTACCAACTGACCAGATCCATCACTCGCCCCTTGAGTTCTGATCCTTAGCACAGGGTGCCCTGGTCTTCCGTCATTCACACAGATCCATTACTGTGGGCTACAGTTCCCCACCAATACAGGATTTAATTTGCTTGTTCTCCCCATTTATAAGATCATGAGACAGATGATCTGGATGCCATCAGGAGACCCTCATTGAGGGTGAGTCTCCAGTAGGCCACTGCTGTCCCCAGTCTCAGACCCTAGTCAGGGCACGAGCCTACTGAGACCTTCACTACAGGGAACCAGTGCAACCTGGACCAAGGAACCCTGCCATCATCTCTGGGCCTGCCAGCTTCCTTCAGCTAGTTGCAGTCAGAGAAGTGCACCAATAGAAGTTAAAGCTGGAATAGAAGCACAATGGCACTCAGATGAGTGTACCCGGCAGTATACCATCAAGATCGCTTTGGAATTGCAGCTCAGTGAAATGCGTGCTGACAAAACAGCGTGACTGAAAACAGCTACATGGACAATAACAGCAGGGATATTATAGAGCTGCTGTGCATGTATCTGGTTTCACTCATGTTATGCAGTTTAAGTCCACCAGAGTGTGCTGCCTAACTGTGCTGGCAACGTAGCGCAGAGGGTAGAGTCATGAGCTGTGAATGGATTTGCTAAATCCAGCAGTCCTGGATTCTATCCTAACAGCTTCATTTTTTTCCATCGTGCCTGCTGTTGCCCCCCGCCCCCGAGTTGAAGAGTAAATCTCCCACTTCTGCTCCCCAGTTGCATTTCCCCAAAGTTGGGATACTTAATCTCCCCGACTTTCTCCCTCCTTAGTTGCATCCCCCAGAGCTGGAATAGTTAATCTTCCCCTCCCCAGTTTCTCCCCCAAGTTCGTCCCCCAGAGTTGGAATACTTGATGTCCACCCCAACTTTCTCCTCCCAAGTTGCATCCTCAGAGCTGGAATAGTTAATCTTCCCTCCCATTTCCCCAAGTTGTGTCCCCCAGAGTTGGATAGTAAATCTCTCCCCAAGTTCGTCCCCCCTGTAGTCAGCCCTATGTGTGCCTTGATGCATTTTCACACAGCACAAATTTCGATTTAGCTTATTTCTGTGTGCGGTTTTCGACTTCGCTTTCTTCTTTTTAGCGACCTTTTGGGTAATCTGTACTGGGCTCCCTGTAGCACCATCCACCAAAACTGCTAGCACAAATGGGTGCTGCTGTCTGCAGGGGATGGACTGTCCCCTATAACAGTGATGTTGCATACACTTACAGTGTGGAGGCTGCGATTCCAGATATTAGTCATTGCACATTGGCTATGCAACCACTAATATTCTGTAACTGTGTTAGCCACAGGGATCAATCCATGGCATGGCACTAGGTGCAAGTTTCCATGCCCTGGGCAAATAGCTCTACAGCAGATGTTTTCCCCTCTCTCTGTACCATAAGGCCCACTTCTAGATTTAGTGGTTAATATTTTATGCAGTCCCTCACTGGTCTTCTCTAGTGGTCCAGTGGCCCAACCATTTGCTATCCTTCTGTTTCCCTGGCATCCAGTGGACCCCCCTTCCCTAGCCTTGTCCCTATATGGGAAGTGTTTTGCTCTGTGCTGCCTAACCCTTTCCCCTACTAGAACAAATATTCTGGCTTGCTGTGGCTCACAAGTCAATGACCCATTTTAGCAGTTTTTGAGCTTGTGGGGTCACTATGTCTTGTGACTGGGGTTGAGGGCACTGGGTAGCACCTCGGTATATACCAGCTCCCTCATTATCACTGTCTCTCCCGTTTCTTCTCACTGTGCTATTGCACTGACCTGTGCACTGGGGCAGGGTACTAGGGCAGTATTTTGGATGCCTTTGTATGGCACAAAGGGATGCAAGGTAGAAATCTGCCATAAAGTAGTCCTTGTGACAACTTTGTGGCACTCATTTGCAACTAAGAATGGGACCCCTGACTTCTATCATTCAAATGGTGAATGTACATTCAGTTAAAATGCTCATAGTTGTGCCCTTTATGCACTTACTGGCTACCTTTACCCAGCAGAATACAGCTGCAGACCTGTTTGCTAGCTGAAAGGTGTTCTTCGCCCCAACAACCTCTGCTTAATCAAATTGCTTCCACACCATTTCCAACTAATACAACACCAAGAACATGGCTAGGAATGCTCTTAAGTGTCCCTTCCAGTGTACTCAGCTGGGCAACCAGTCATTTGCTGTCAGGGACTCTTTATTAGTTTACAAGATCTTAGTGGTCTGCCTTTGCAGTCCAATGCAAATGTAATCCTTCAACAGTTTTATTTGTTTCTATCTGCACATTACCTGTGCTGTTTTGTACAACTATCTGTGTGGATTTTTTTTTATTGTTGTTTGTCCAAAACTGCAAGTAATTGTTCTACTTTAAGTGCTTTGAGCCTGACTCGACTGCATACATTTCCTATGGAACTGCTTACTGTACTTGTAATGTTTTTTTGTGACTATGTATTTTATGTGGAACCTTTGTAAGTGAGCACTCGTACTCAAAGGTACTCTCCGAAGGTCTCATTAAAATAAAATAAAATAAACATGCTATGTTCTTCTACCATTACTACTTATTTACACAGAAACTTAGATTCAGTGCAAAGAAGTGCAAAGTAATTCACCTGGGAAATAAAAATCCAGGAGAAGAGTACACAATAGCAGGGGAGGTACTAACGACAACTATAATGGAAAGGGATCTGGGTGTAGTCATATCAGATGACCTAAAGGTGGGTAAGCAATGTGAGAAGTCAGTAAGGAGAGCCAGGGGGATACTGGGATGCATAGGGAGGGGCATCCCAAGTAGAAAAAGAGAAGTGGTTATCCCTCTGTACAGACAGTTCGTGAGACACCATCTGGAGTACTGCGTGCAGTTTTGGAGACCTCATCTACGCAAGGACATAGACAGGATGGAAGCAGTCCAGAGGAGGGCAACTAAAATGGTGCAGGGTCTACATCAGAAACCATATGAAGAGAGACTGAGAGAGCTTAATATGTATACCCTTGATGAAAGGAGGAACAGGGGGGACATGATAGAAACTTTTAAGTACCTCAAGGGAATCAACAAAGTCCAGGAGGGTAGCATCTTTCAGAAAAAGAGATGTGTAAGAACAAGGGGGCACAATTTAAAGTTAGAGGGGGGATGGCTCAGGAGTAATGTGAGGAAATTCTTTTTCATGGAGAGAGTGGTGGACGCATGGAACTGCCTTCCTGGGGAGGTTGTGGGGTCTAAAACAGTGGGGGAATTCAAACATGCATGGGACAGACATAAGGCAATTATAGTGGGGGGTTGCAGGAAGTAGGCTGTTGGTTAACTAGAATCTACAGCTTATCCAATAGGTAGGGAAATGGGCAGACTGGGTGGGCCAATTGGTCCTTATCTGCCGTCAAACTCTATGTGTCTATGTTTCTATGTAACATAGACTGTGATGGCAGAAAACGGCTTATCAGCCCATCCAGTCTGCCTACCCTACCCAACTACTCTGCACTGCCCCTAGTGGCCATCCCCCACCTTAACGTCTGCCTCCTCTTTTCTAACTAATCCCATGTGCCTGTCCCATCCCTGCTTGAAGCTGTGCAGTGATCTGGCCTGTGCCACTGCCTCCAGCAGCTTGTTTCACTTGTCCTCCATTCTTTCTGTGAAACCTGCATGGGTAACTAGGGAGGAACCTTACAGGTGTCCCTTAGTCAGATACCAAACTCCTGCTCTGGGGCACTCACACAGTAGGACACCCACATGCATTTTATTAACACATTCATTATTTAATTATTTATTTAGTGTGTTCAGAAACCGTTGAGTTCAAGAGCCCTTCTTCAAAGGCGCCCAAGTCAGAGAGAGTAATAAAACAACTACCATCACAAAAACACAAGAACATCAAGACCAAAGTACAAAACTTTAGAAATCCTAAATCTTTAAATATCCTAATATATTAAATATCCATAGATATCCTAAAACCTTAGATATCCGCTCTGCCACATCCACTAGTTTATTGTCTGGTCTTCTCCGCAAATATAGTTCCCCTCTCTGGATATGTTCCTTACCCTAGCTTCCTTCAATACTTGATCCCTTTTTCTTGCTCTCCATCCTGTTTCTGTTCCCTATCCTGTTTCCTTCCTGCATTTTCATTCAATCAATCAATCTTTATTTATTCAGGTGAAACACTGTTGAGATAGCTCATTTACAAGGTGGACCTGGGACAGGTAAAGGCATATAATATAAAAAGATCCCCCCTTCCCTCCCCTTACTTCCTTAACACTTTATCACTGTTCTTGCTCCCCTTCCTAATTTTCTTACCTATCCTGCCTCCTCCCAATATTTTTATTCCCCCCAATGATGTCTTAAGTGGCTGTACAATGCACATATAGTGACTGTACAATACTCATATGTACATATGCAATTGTGTATTTTATTTATTTAGTTTTTGTTGACTGGGTAAGTGCACTAGACAAATTCTGCCTATTTTCAGGCACGACCCGGGGGAGAGGGATACAGATGAATGCCAATTGACCTTGAACCAAATTAAGCAGTTGGTACCTGTATGTACGTCATATATATATATATATATATATATATATATATATATATATATATATATATATATTTATACAATAGGGTGAGTGATAAATGAGTGTGATAAATCATGTTATTTTCACAGGCATTTGATAACTGTAAGAACTGACATTTATCACATCCCCGAAACCCGTGCTAAACCCATGCAAAGCCGAGCAAACCCACGCAAATGGTACATTTTGCAACAGTGAGGCCCCATTGTATAAATAGGACACATGATGCGCACATCATGGAATACGAAAAATATTTTCACTCCTGCCTCGTGAGCACTGTATATTTCACTCATGCCTTCGGTACTCCGTGAAATACCCAGGCTCACTCTGCAGGAGTGAAAATATTTTCTATATTCCACTCGTGCCCATCCTGTATCCCCTATATATTTTTAGATGGATATTTGTAAGCATATATTTTTCATGTTCATTCTGGCTTATTGCATAATTTCATTTATATTTAGTAATGTTATACCCGTGTTCAACTGTATCTTATGCAGTTTTGTTACACTACTTCATGTTATTCTGTACTTGCTATTTATAATGCATCCCATTCTCCCCTCCCCCAGGACGTTTCTGAAAATGAGCTCTTTGAAGCTCATGATGTCTTTCCGGGTGAAACTTTTAAAATGAATAAATAAAAACAAAACAACATTATGGCCAAAATACAAAATTAATATAGAAGTGTAGCTGTTAGATACAACCATAGACAAGCTTCAAACTATCAGCAGCCTTATGGAGGAAGAAAGTTACAGCTTGTGCTTTGAAGGAGTTGAAGGAGGTGAGTGTCTCAAGCATAGCTTTAGTACGCACGTACACACACACACAGAAAACCTGATAACCCCCTTGCTAAAAAAAATAAAACTATACTAATATATTGAAACCCCTAGTAGAGTTTTAGTGAATCAAAGAAGGCAGCCATCACATTTCACATCCAGAATTCAGGATCCAGGCCATCCTGCTATAAATCAAACTAGAAATATATTATGGTTACCACACATCCAAGGCAGCCTGCTGACTAGACAAGCTGGGGCATTGACTACAGTATTTGCAGATCAAACACCTCAGTTCGAACACTCCGTCCCAGCTTACTGTGCTTGCTGCTGTATTATTATTACTGACCACTTGGTGGCGCTATGGGAGTGTCACTAACTCAACCGTTGCAGTGGAAACACTTCTGCTTTTGGTGTGCTTTCACACAACGGGGAGGCTGCATCTCAATAAGATTCTTTACCAAGGACTGTGAGTAACAAATAATAATTCCAAAATATCACAAATAATTAAATATTCAGTACAAATAGATGCAGGGCCCCAAAAGAAATGAGACACTACATCTGAGTTAGGCTATCCTGAGTAAATGAATTGTAAAAGAACAAAATAAAATAGTATGCACTACTATGAAGGCTTCCATACTCAGGAATGAATACAAACAATTTAATAAAAAGAAAACAACCCTTCCTCTTCCCCCCGGGTTGCCAGGGCTAGTCCTACAGTGGTCAATTGCCCTAACCTAGTCCCACCATCCTCGTTAGTATAGTGGTGAGTATCCTCGCCTGTCACGCGGGAGACCGGGGTTTGATTCCCCGACGGGGAGTTGTGGTTTTTGTCAGTGTCAGTGGCTCAGTAGGTAGCACACTCGCCTCTGAGGCCGGGAGATCAGAGGACTGTGGGTTCAGTTCCCACATCTGGCACTTGGGTTAATATCCCAGTACTGACACTGTAATGCAGCATGAGAGGGGTACTGCATTTCTGAGGTGACGTCTTTCGGATGAGACGTTAAACCGAGGTCCCATCTGCCAGGACTGGTGGTAGTTCAGGTGGATGTTAAAGATCCCATGGCACTTATCCGAAAGAGTAGGGGAATTTCCCCGGTGTCCTGGCCAAATTTCCCTCATTCACTAAACATACCACCAACAACAGCTTAATCTGGTTCAAGGTCAGTTGGCATTCATCTGTATCCCCCCCTCCCCCGGGTCGTGCCTGAAAATAGGTAGGATTTGTCTAGTGCACTTACCCAGTCAACAAAAGCTAAATAAATAAATACTGTACCTTAGTGAAGAAAACTAGCATTCTGCCAGGACTGGTCTCACCATGTTGTCTTTAGAAATGTATCACCTCCCTTCCTGATCTTCTGGTTCCCTTATTAACAGGGGCAACTAACACCATAATTGTAATTAACCCCCATTCATTGGGGGGTGGGTGGCAAAGATAGCTTTACTAGTTAAATGCCTTCTGAGGCTAATATCTGGTTGACTTTCCAGAAACTGTCCCAATCCAACACTGTCTTAGCACAACTCACCTCCTAATTTGACCCTACTGTCTTATTCAGTTTCTGTATCCCCCCATCTAATTGGGCAGAGAGCAGTTGCACAGTGACAGCTGGGTTCTTTGTCATAACAGTGATCGCTGTTAGGATGAGTGTACTGTACATCACAAAAAATAAAAACTGTGATGTATACTTGTGGCGAAAACAATGGCAACACAGATCTCTATGTATGTGGAGGGCTGCGCCCCCTGTTCCTCCCTAACTAAAGATTTTCAACTCCGGGGGTACATGTCAGGGGGGACTTGAAAAAAAACAAACAAAAAAAACACAGCGACCGCAAAATCTCTTGCACCTCCCCAAACTCAAACACTGCACCCTCCCAACCATAGCCAGCCACCTTCACCACCACGCCACATGGCCAGCTCAGCAGTCTTCTGCTGCACTGCCTGTCACATACCTTCCCTCCTCTTCCATCCCCCACGGTGTGGTTCCGGTCGCAAGGTGCAATACCTGGAGTCTGGCCTGGGTAGGTGCTCCCTCTTGCCACACTGTAGCAGCCTGGCTCCTTGGGCCTCTGCTGAGTTGTGATTTCACTGTTCCTGGTTATCTGGTCACTCCACTGCTCCCAGTCGTCTGGTATCTCTGCCACTCCAAGTCATCAGGTTGCTCCGCTGCTCCTGGCTCTCTGGTCACTCCACCACTACTGGTCCTCCAGTCACTCTGCTGCTCCTAGTCACCTGGTGATCCCACACCAGTCTTTAACTACAGGCTGGAGCAACCTCCTACTAACTAACTTTTGAGCTAGCAGATGCCTAACCCCTGTTATCTAACTTCAGGCCCTGCAGCCATCTGTAACCAGGCTCTCTGTCCATATGGCTTGAGGCAGGTTGCAAGAGAACACGCAAAGGGTTAAACCTGACCCAGAGATAAGAGTAGTCCTTTAGTGGCCCCACTTTGGAGAGAAGGTGTCTGAAGTTTGTGAATATTCATGGGCCTGCCCTTCCCCCCTGCACCCTATAAGAGGTGGGGCAAGCTGTGGTTAGCAGGGGAGGAAGGTAGAAAGAGGGAGAAGTAACCACCAGCAACAGAGTCCAGTGTTTTGGCTGTGACCAAGTTGATCTGCTCAGGAATGGTGGCAGAGTCCTTGGGTCAGGAGAGGCATTTTCCCCTCTGGTGACATCTTCATGGGCCTGGGATGGAGTCAGGGTCTCAGAGCAGAAGAACCACTCCCCATTTGAAGAACATCAGACTGTAGGAGAAGGACATAATGGATGCCCTGCCTGTAAGAATTGCAAGACTGAAGGAACCTGATGGCACTAGGGGAGTAGTGGAGGGCCACTCCTCATGAGTGGTCACTGGGATCCATGAGTATCCACTCGCATCATCTGTATACCAAGGAGAGGGTAGATTTGTAAGCTAAACTACACTGAATTGCTCTGTGGGAGTTAAATGTCTAGGTAACTGTATTTATGTAACCGCCTCCCCGTGGTGTGCCCTGAATGAATGGCGGAGGGAGCCAGGTAAGAGTTGGGGTCACTAAGTTCCCAGGATTGGACTGGGCATGGAAATGTGTTCTTTGGACACTGGGCTATCAGTGTGGTATTGGAGGCAGACACACATGGCTGGACCAACTATCTAACAATTTTAGAAGTAGATCATAATGCTAATATACTGTATCTGAATTGATGTCATTTGCTAACACACTAATACATGCACCTGCTCAGTTTGTTCCAGGATAGTTTTCACTCTGTGTGGGAAAGTGCTATGCAAAAATGGTCTTGGGAGCATCAGGGCCCAGGGACCCCAAAAATGAGGCTTCACTTAACAGCTGCAGTTCCTTCTCTGACTGTATTGTGGAGGCAGGGGGCTCTGTGAGGACCCTGTGCTTTGTAACCCATAACCTATGAGGAAAGCTACCTCTATCAAACTGGGTGCAGCTGGGGTGCGGGTTTGATAATCATGTCCCAATAGGACTGGGGGATGAGGTCTGCTTTAGAGGGGAAGAACCTGTGCAATGCTTGCCCCACTAAAGACCATAGATGGGGAGGGGGGTATTCAGAAGTCTCCCTGCATAGTGAATGGATAGAAATGAAGGAGGAGGAGAGGAAGCTTGCTGACCTCTTTGTATGGGTTGGCACTTGACAGGGTGAAAGCATGGAGTGCTATGTAAATGACTACCTAGTGTGGCATTGTCCACCTTTTCTGTGTTACCTAGGTCTTTATGTCCCTAGAGAGGTCTGCTATTATGGGAGGAGCCAAGGGGGAAGGGGTCACTCCTGTGAATGTATTTATAAAGGACTACAACATGCTCAGCCTTTGTGTCTAGAAGGAGCAACATATTTGGGGGGCGGTGCTTCCTCCTTGATGAGTCACCATTTCAGAAGCTCAGCTGTAAGCATGAGATAAAATGGAGGTGCTACTGTCTCTGAGCAGCATCCCTGGCTACTCCATCTGCAAGACGGTCAGGGTCTAGGCTGAGTGACAGCCATCAGTAGGGGAGCTGCAACACTACTGTTGTGGGACGGGAACAGATCATCACTGATGTGCAAGTCCGCTGAGCTGGGCATCAGGTAAGAGGGAGCTTGCAGAAGGGGGCATGCATCATCAAGAAGTTCTCCTGCAAGCCATCATGACCATTTGGCTGTCTTCTGCAGTTAGCATATACAGTACCCTCTGCCCTCTTATTCTGCCCCCATATAATGCATGCCTCTGTTCCCTGCCTGCCCCCCACCCACTGTGTTGAATTTCCTCCCTCATAAGAACCTCATTTAGCCAGTACTCTGAGCACTTATATTAGAATATTATGCACCGCTGTCAAATGGTCGGAGGATGAGTGATGCCCAATCTCTGTCCGGGGGAGCCCTACTGAAGTTGGGCCCTGAGGGATATCAACCCCCTGTTGCTAATGTCTACCTTGCTGTGAACTCTTGGAGCTGAGCCTAGTCCCATTAAAAATTTGTCAAGGGAGCTTGGAGGGTTACCAACTATCATTGTGGGGGGTGTGACCCTATACCAGTGCCCCGGTGTATCATTTCCAGACCAAGCAGCGGAGGCCATCACTCTATCCTCCAGACACCCTCTCAATTACACTCTCAGAACTATATTTTAATTTTAAAATGAAGTGACTGTTTTGCTAATGTGAGTCGTCTGGCCTCAGCACTTGGACCCCAGAAACACATGCCTGCTATTAAAAACAGATCTAACAGGGTGAAAAAAAGGGTAGAGGGGGAGTAGGAGTGGAAAGGGGTAGGGTGGTATTGATGGGGAAACTTGTTAATTCTAGTCTTAGGAAATGAGACAAGCTGGCAGGGGGCAAATCAAACTTTATACTTGTAATTCTTGCTCCGTGTTAAGTTCAGGTGAGTTCACAATGGGTGGACTGCGGTTGATGTGGAGGCTTAGTACTCCAGGGTGGAGAGTGTTCCTGGAATGGTGATCCATTCTTCCCTCTTTCAAAACAGCTCTGGCCGCAATTTCCCAAGAGTTCAGGATTTCAGACTGGAGAGTGCCAGCGTCTGTATCAGTCTGTTGACTGTCAACAGTCTTGGGCTACTCTGTGTTTGACTCTTGCTCTAGCCGTTTGGGTGCAGGTTCCTCCACAGACTTGGAGCAGGCGTTAGATGAGTTTCTGCTTCTGTCCCTTCTGCCTGGCCTCTCTGGACTCCTCTAATTACCTGACTTGGCCTTCCTTTCCTGTTTTCTTTTGGATTTCGCCATTTGCCACTCCATACTGTCAGAGACCTGTGGTTCTGCTAACAGGGCATATCTGTTACCAGTGGTGTCATAGGCATAATTCTCTCTTCTCTCCTGCCCTTGAGGTTTTTGGTGTGGGTCCTTCTGTGGGGCAAAGCGATCTCTTTCTGGTCAATTCCTAGAGATGTAATTCATGGCTTCTTCAGGCATCTCAAAGGTGTTATAGATGCAGTTATGAACGATTTGGAGTTTTGCTGGGTATAATAGTCTATATTGAACCTGCAAACTTTGAAACAACTTCCTTGCTTCAGCTTAGTTTTTCCTTTTATTTGCCAACTCAGCAGAGTAGTCATTAAAAATATAAATCCTGTGCCCCTGCCAGTACAAGGATCCTCTTTCCCTGGACAGACAGAGGATTCGCTCCTTTTCAGAGAACAGCAGAAATTTAGCTAAGATGGGCCTTGGTCTGCCACTTCCTTTTGGTGGTGGTGACAGTGTTCTGTGTGCCCGTTCTATTTCTAGGCACAGTCTCCATTCATACTTAAGTAGTTTAGGTAGTTTGTCTTGCAAGGAGGCACAGGGGTCCCATTTGTCAGCACCTTCTGGAAACCCCACAAAATGAAGATTATTTTGCCTACTCCTGTTTTCTGAGTCCTCAGCCCGGAGAAGCTGTCCCATCTGTTCCAGTTCTTGTATCCTTGTCTCTTGGTCCATGCCTTTTTTATCAATATATGACAAGTATGTCTCAGCATTTGCAGACCAATGGTGAAGAGCCTGGACTTTCTCTTCTAGGGTGGTCACTGCAGTTTTAAAGATTGTGATCTCTTTCAGCATCTGTACCAGCATTGATTTAAGCTCCGAAGTGGCCGTAGACTTGTTGGCTTCAGATTTGCCAGGTGGCGTGGTTCCTGCCATTTTTCTCTGTGGCTCCATGTTATGACAGAGCCAAGCTATTTTGGTCAAAATCTCTGCTTCTTCCACTCTGATCACTCCTGGAGTTGCTTTGTTCATTAGAGCGGATTTGTATCTTCTGAGCTGAACAGTGTTTGCATGGATAAGAGTGTTGGAGACATTTTTTCCAGATAAAGAAAGCTGGGAAGAGCAGGAGCTCCATTTTAAGCTGCCATCCCGTTAGGCAGATTGTGCATGTGCCTTAACATTATAAATGTTAACAAACTTTGTGTGTAGTGCTAGTCTTGATCCCAGTGGGTATGCTTTGCGATGCCGTGCCCGTGAGCTGAGTTTGGGGGTGAGTTCAGTGACCTACCAGATGAGGTGATGGTTGGGGGAAGACACCATTATGCAACACCTCCCGAGCCAGGGAATGAAAGGTGCAGGGTTGTCCGCATGGGCCTGGGTACCATACAGTGAAGATAACTGTCCTTTTGGCATAGGGCCCTGCATCTTTCCACCTGTGGGTGACAGAGGGCCCTGTGAATTAGATGACAGATGCACTCTTTGCCCTGTGCATCTGTGTCTCCAGCAACATAGAACACAGGTACCACAGGGCTCTGCACTTCCACAGCCCACCAGACAGCCCCATTAATTCTTAACATCCATCACTGCACAGAATTGCAGGGCCCACAAGGGCCATGCACTTCTTTAGGCAGATGGAGTCTTCCCTTGGTGCAGGGCATCTGCATTTGTTCATGTAGATCCCTCAGGGACCTGCATGAATGAGGATATGATTCCACTATCTCAAACGGAAAAGAAATCCTTTGCAAAAAAAGCTTTGTTAATGCACAAGTTACAGTAACTTAATGCCACAAAAGTAGGGAAATATGGCACTAGGGTTTCCAAGCCTAACTCCCCACTCCCACCCCAAAGCAGCAAATGGGAAAAAAAATTAGGGTTTTGGGTCTCTGGAGCCTGGGCAAATCTGTGGCGGGGTCTTCCTTGAGGTTGTCAAGCCTAATGCCCACCCTGTTTCCTGAGCAAACAACATCACACATGACGTTCTTTCTTCACGCAGGGCCCTGTGGGCACTGTGAGAAGAAAGCTACAACAAACTTGGCAGCATGTGAACAGACATATATCTCTACCTTTGAAGAGTGTATCACTATGAAGCACTGGCTTGCAGCTGTACCTTATGCTTCAGACAGGAGGCTGGGGAAGGGGTAAACATTAGGGTTGATAACCACAAGGAAGATGCCACCACTGAGTCAGCAAGACTCTGGAGACTCAAAACCCCTAATGTTTTTTTCATTTTACTGCTGGAGGGGGGGGGGCAGGGAGTTAGGATTGGAAATCCTCATTTCCCTACTTTTGTGGCATTAATTCAATTCAGTGTAAGTTTATTGCAGGAAAAGCTCCATTGAGTAGGCTCATTCACAAGGA
This sequence comes from Neoceratodus forsteri, assembly GCA_016271365.2. Classification (NCBI taxonomy): domain Eukaryota; kingdom Metazoa; phylum Chordata; order Ceratodontiformes; family Ceratodontidae; genus Neoceratodus; species Neoceratodus forsteri. Next base: position 1,060,449,292 of record CM057454.1, read on the forward strand.
GGTCTTGATTACATAAAAATGGACATATACATATAGACAACAATGGTAGATGCAACACATAAAAGCAGTTATAGTGAATTACAGGTGACTCAGTCTATGGAACAATTGCATGACAGCAATAAAAGATAAAATAAAGTGCTATGCACAGAAAAATAACGGAAATCATGTACCAATCATACAGTACAGTAATACAGTGCATGGTAACATATTGACTAACTACAGGGTGAAGTGGGAAAATACAGCACACACAATAAAGACTTAAGCAACAGTCAGCTGGGTGGTTACTAGAACCTGTTTGTGTAACATGCTGAATTAGGGTTGAAGGAGTTGCTGATTCAGAGGGGTGAGAGTTCAGAGAGGTGAGAAATGGCAAATGGGAAGAGATGGGTAAAACATTGGGATGAGCAGGAGGTAGGGAGAACAAGAAAGGGGGGACATGCATACTAGGAAGTCATGAGTGGAAAGGTAGAGAAGGTAGAAAAGAGAATAGAAAAGAAAAGAAAAGAAAAGAGCTAAGTGTGTGAGCATCTGGGGTGAGGTGGGAGTGGAGCACAGGGGTGAGGCGGGAGTGGAGCACAGGAACATCTATAAAAGGGGCAGAGAGGGTGGAGCAGAAGGAAGGGAGGGAAGGGGAAGGCAATGGACAACAGGGAATGGGGAGCGAGTTTGGAAGGGGGGACTGGGGAAGGGTAGGTGGGGGGAGGAAAGGAAGGTGGGGGTTATTGGGGGGGTGAGAAGCAGGAAGAGAAGGGGAAAGAGAAGTTACCCTAACTGATGCATTAACAAAGTCTTTTTGCAAAGAATAAAAATATACTTGGGGACAGAGAGAGAGTTAGGTATCTAGGTACAGTATAGTCCTTCCTAAACATTTAATCTCTCTTTATCTTGGATAAATTATGGTAAACTAAAACAAGAAATCTGTACAGACCTAAAAAGATGGCAGTTGTTGCCACTATCTCTAACAAACAGATTGAGACCATTAAGACGAATGTGTTACTCTGGCAGTTTTTTCTTTATCAAGCACTGCCACTTAATGTTCCTAGACAAGATTGGTACATACTTCAGAAAGCTATCAAAAATTTTATTTGGAATGGGGACAGGCCAAGGGTGAGCTGAGAGTTACAGAGGTGGAAGCAGCAAGGGAGGCTTGGGGTTTCCAAATCTCAGAAATCACTGGATGTGCAAGTTACTTACTGTCACATCTTTTTTTGAAACTCAAAGTCTGTTAATGAACATACATTTTTACAAACATTTTTCCAGCTTGACACCTGTCACCCTCCACACTCAGAGGTTAGTACACTCTAGTACATGCAACTATTTACACAATGATTTGTTTCCCCTCAGACGTAGTAGTGTATCTCCAGCCCCCCTCCCTCATCCTGCTGCAGCCTGACACTCTTCTTCCCCAGTGAGATGTTTCTCTCCCACTGCTTTGGAGGCCCTTGACAAGCCGGATGTGTTCGGGAAGAAGGAAAAAAAGAAAGAACAGATGTTACCTGTATACTCCATTTCTGACCAAGGTCAGAATTTCAAACACTTACACCAACCCTTTTCTTTGGGGAGAGCTGATAGTACTTTAGATGTTTCTGGTGCCAGTCCCTTCTATAGTCTTCCTTGCTGCTATCCCTAAATAAACAAGTTGCCAGGGATTACACATTCAGCATTTTGGTAACTGTACATTTGGAAGAGGCTAGTGCTCAAGCTATCTGATTACCAAACTTAAATTTGCACATGTAAAACTTTTCTAAACTGTTAATGCAAGAACTTACTAAGTCAAATAATAACAGTCTAAGGTGTGTGTGCCTTGTACCAGTCTCACCCCCCCCCCCATGCAGCTTAAAAGGTTCAAGTCCCCACCCCCTCGTATCACCCTCCCCCCTCTTCAAGCTGGGTTTCTGTGTTTTTTTTATTTACTTAGATGGGATTAATATAAGATGACCAGACCCTTCATTTATCCTGAAATGTTTCTGCTGTTAGACATAGGCTTGCTGTAATCTGCTCCATTTGGAAAAGCTGTGTTATCCTTTCCCTCCATTCCCCTACCCTTGGGGCTTCTGGGTCCAGCCAGTGTAATGTAAGGGTCTTGAGGGCTACCAGGACCATACATCGAAACCCCCCCCCAGCTCTATTTAGGATTCCTGGGACCTTAGTTCCCAACATATAGTAAATATAATCCTCTGGCATCATCACCTCCCAAATCTTTGACAGCTCTTGTCTAACCTCCATCCAGTATGCTTCTATTTTTGGACAGGCCAACAGTATGTGATAATGTGAGCCCCTTACTCCACATCCTCTCCAGCACCTATCTGAGGCTATAGTTCCGAAGTGTCTAGTGATGGTTGGAACATAATAAAACCTGTTTAGTATTTTCCATCGGAATTTCCTCCAGCCTGTGGAGGATGACGCCTTCCACCCCCTCAGACATTCCTTCAATTGTTTATCTGAGATGAGGAACCCTACCTCCTCCTCCCACTTATTCCGTATCCTTGATAAGGTGTAGTCCCCTGATTTAAGATTTGGAACATGTGGGAGACATAACCTACTCTAGCTCTAAGGATGGCAGACCAATGCAGGAATTCCTCCAGTGGAGTCTGATTCTGCTGGACCCATCTGAGTCTATTTGACCACTGCAGATAACTTCTCACCTGCAGGAATAAATAAATGTCTTCCCTATTGAACTCATACTTGACCTGGAGATGTCTAAAAGACATGCAGTGCCCTCCATCCATCAGCTGCACATACCTAATTAGTGTCTTTCTATTCCACTGCTTGAATCTCTGGTCTGTGTATTCGGGGTTAAAATCCTGATTCCCTATAATCACTGTCAGGGGACCTATCTCACTGGGCGTGTTGGTCTGGGTTCTAATTTTGTGAAGGATCTTGAGGGTGTGCAGGACCCATCTATTTGATATACCCTTTTTCCATTCTGGGGTGACTGGCATGGTTGGGACTGTATGAAGTAGGATCAGGAAACCCCCATCTTGCTCCATATTATACCACCCGGAGTCTGTTCTTTGTTTAACCTAGGTAACAAAGGGGGGAGTCTGAGCTGCCAGATAATATTTTCTAAAATCTGGTAGGCCCAACCCCCTCCTCCTCCCTTGGGGGAGACAGCCTCCTGTGATCCACACTTGGCTTCTTGCCTGCCCAGATAAAAATAAGTATGCTTTGGTCCAGATGTTTCCAGTAGCTATTTGTAATGCCCACTGGCAATGATTGAAACATAAATAAATATCTAGGCAGCACATTCATTTTCAGGATTCCGATCTGCCCCACCAACGAGAAAGGAAGCACAGTCCAGTGTCTCAGGTCAGCATTTACTTCAGCCTGTAATTTTTGTAGTTAAGTTTAAAAAGATCTCTGACCCTAGGCATCATCCTCACCCCCAAGTACTGAAAGGTGTTGTTTTTTGCTGAAGCAAAGAGACATTTTTCTCTATTTGTCCATGTCACCTTGCCACTTATCAAGTTCAATTCTGATTTGTCATAATTGACTTTGTACCCCGAAACCCTGCCATACTGTTGCAACAGTTCATTCAGCACTGGGAGTGAGGTCTCTGGTTGTCCCAAAGATATGAGGGCATCATCTGCACAGAGGGAAATTTTATGCTGCTCCCTTGCTATCTCTATTTCTTTAATGCCATCTGTTTGTCTGATTTTAGCCACAAGGGGCTCAATATATTTTGTGAACAACAGTGGGGAGAGGGGGCAGCCCTGCCTCATCCCCCTGGCCAGAGGGAATCTTGTGGAATTGACCCTGTTGACCTTAACTACTGCTTCTGGGTCATGATATAGGGCATCAATGCATGCCCGGAAACCTGAACCAAAGTTCATGGCACCTAGGACTCCACTATTGACATCGCAACCTGTCAAAAGCCTTTTCGGCATCTAGGGAAAGTGCCATTTGCACCTGCTGCTGCTTTTCCTGTGAGGAGATGTTAAGAACTCTTCTTATATTGCCTTGCAGGATTCTACCTTTAATGAAGCCTGTTTGATCCAGGTCTACCAGGCTCTGCACCACCCCTTGCAGTCTATTGGCCATAATGGAGGTGACAATTTTCATATCCACCTACTGTCACTGGTCATTACCAGCAGGAACATCCACCAGAACTAGACACATGATGGATTCCCTGCAGGGGGAGGGCCTCAAACAACTGGTACAACAACCCAAAAGAGACAGGGCTATCCTAAATCTAGTACTGACTAACGGGGAAAGGATCACAGATCTCCAGGTAGAAGGTCACTTGGGGGCCAGTGACCATCACATGGTATGGTTCAATTTGGCCACTAGAACTAAATCATACCATTCCAAGGCAAAAATATGGGACTTCAGAGGAGCTGACTTTGATAAGATGACCAATAGAGTTAAGCTATCCCTGGCAAGAAGAAATACAGGTGAGGGGGTACAGATAAGGTGGGCAAGCATTAAGGATGTAATACTTGAAGTAACATCCCATTGTGTTAGAGAGAAAAGCAAGAGGAAAAGAAGGAGGGAACCACTTTGGTTCTCAAAAACACAGCAGAAAAGGTCAGAGCCAAAAGGCTGGTCTTCAGGAAATATAAAGGAACGCAGCTGGACGAAGATAGAGAGGCATACCAAATTTCTCTTAGGGAAGCAGGGAAGGCAGTAAGGCAGGCAAAAGCCTAAATCGAGGAAACACTAGCACAAACAGTAAAAGAAGGGGACAAGACTTTCTATAGATACATTAGTGAAAGGAGAAAGTCCAGAGGGGGTATTGTTAAGATCAAAAAGGATAAGGGGAAGTGTGTGGAGGAGGACCAAAGAAAAGCATCTGTCCTAAATAGATACTGCTGCTCAGTATTTACTGAGGAGAAAATAGGGCAGGGCCCACAGCTCAGCACCATGGACACAGGGAAGGGAAGTGTGCACAAGTCCATTCACAAAAGAAAGAGTCCTACAAGAGCTCAATAAGCTCAGGGTGGACAAGACAATGAGACTTGATGGCATACATCCCAGGGTACTAAAGGGGCTAAGGGTGGAACTAGCAGAGCCATTAGCAGAACTGTTTAGTGAGTCTCTGAGCACAGGAGAGGTCCCAGAAGACTGGAGAAGGGCTCATGTGGTCCCGCTTCACAAGAGTGGTAGCTTGGAGGAGGCAGGGAACTACAGACCAGTCAGTCTTACCTCAGTAGTGGGCAAGATTATGGAGGTACTCCTTAAGGAAAGGATAGTGCAACACCTGGAATCTGTAGGAGCACAGGATCCAAGACTGCATGGGTTTACAACAAGAAGGTACTGTCAAACTAATCTCGTAGATTGCTTTGACTAGGTAACCAGAGTGGTGGACCAAGGAGGTGCAGTTGATGTTGTCTACCTTGACTTCAGCAAAGCTTTCGATACTGATCCACATCAAAGATTGATTAATAAGCTGGGTAGGTTCGGGGTGGGTCAGAAGTTGGTCAATTGGGTGGCAAAGTTGTTGGTGGGCAGAAAACAGATAGTGGCGGTAAATGGTATACAGTCAGAAGAGATGCAAGTCACAAGTGGGGTACCTCGGGGACCAGTCCTGGGGCCAGTCCTCTTCAATATCTTCATCAGTGACATTGCAGATGGACTGGAGGGTAAGGTTTGTCTGTTGCAGATGACACCAAGATCTGCAGCAGAGTAGATGATCCAGATGGGATGGGCAGAATAAGAAGAGATCTTGATAAAGTGGCAAAATGGTCTGAAGAGTGGCAACTGGGGTTTAACACAAAGAAGTGCAAGATCATGCACATAGGGAAGAGAAACCCTGTAGCCATCCATAGGTGGGGAGGGGAGTAGCTGGCAATCACAAGGGAAGAAAGAGATGTGGGCATCATCATCACAGATGACCTGAAATCATCCAAGTAGACCACTAAAGCAGTAGGTAAGGCTGGAGGGATGTTGGGGTGTATTAGTAGGGGTATCTCAAGTCGTAAGAGGAAGGTATAATTCCTCTTTACAAGACACTGGTTAAGCCCCATCTGGAGTACTGCATGCAGTACTGGAGGCCGCACCTGCACAAGGACGTCACCAAAATGGAGGCAGTCCAGAGAAGGGCAATCAAAATGGTGCAGGGACTGCATCAGAAAACATATGAGAACAGATTAATGGAGCTCAATATGTATACCCTAGAGTAAAGGAGGGAGAGAGGTGATATGATTGAAACATTCAAACACCTTAAGGGCATTAACAAGGTGAAAGAGTCTAACATGTTTCAATATAAGAAAAATAGCAGGACAAGAGGACACAGCATGAGATTAGAGGGAGGCTGATTAAGGGTAATGTGAGGAAGTTCTTTTTCACAGAAAGGATGGTGGATGCATGGAATGGCCTACCTCAGGAAGTAGTGGATATGAACACATTGCAGGGCTTCAAACAGGCATGGGACAGGCATAAGGGAGCAATACAGATGAGTATGAACAGATAGGCCATTGACAGAGCAAAGGACTATGGCGCATTCATAAGGTAGAAGAAATGGGCAGACTAGATGGGCCTTGAGGTCCTTATCTGCCGTCAACTTCTATGTTTCTATGTCACATCTTTTGATAAGTGTACGACCGTGCCAGCAATTTTCCTGGATTTATCAAAGGCATTCGATTCAGTATAACATACCACATTATTAAATAGATGAAAGGTTACTGGTCTGAGTTTGAAGTCTTTGTGTTGGTTTGCTTCTTATTTGTTATCAAGACAACAATATATTAAAGTTGGAAAGTTTTATTCAGATCTGACTGATGTTGGGGGGGGGGGGGGGGGTCCCACAGGGATCAGTACTAGGACTCCTCTTGTTTTTGATTTACATTGACTTACCAAAAATGTAGCCTTGGTGGCATTAACACATTCCTGTATGCTGATGACACTATATTATATACTGTAAACAAGACAAAGATATTTCTAAAGCAGTGCTTATACTCCAAAATGATTTTACTAAGATACAGAGTGCACTTATAAAATTGGGATTGTTACTGAATGTTGGAAAAACTCAGTGAATCTTATTTACAACTAAAAAAGCGTGGATAATGCTAAGTAAACTATAAAATCACTAGAGGGTGTAGAGATAAGTAGGTGCAGGATCGATACATAAAAATACTTGTGAATGCACTTAGATAAACATTAAGGGCTCAATTCTCCAATGGGGCTGAGATCGGCACAAGCTGAGCCAAACAGCAGCTTGCACCGAAGCCCAGTGCGCCAGAGGCACTGCACCAGATTCTCGTACAGGAGGGATCCTGGCACCTAAGTCTGCACACCTGCGGCAAACTCTCCAGTGTGTCAAACAACTGGTGCATGGAAAGGGTTTGTCCCAGGCTCCTGATCCCTAATGTTGCCCAAAATTAATATATGTAGCAACCCCCTTCCCCTCCCTGATGACCAATTCTGCTGGTATTAAATACAAATAAGAAACCCACCTTCCCCCTTCCTGATCCCTGATGCCATCCCTCAAAGTTATTAATAATTAAACATATACCGAAGCCTGGTGGTCTAGTGGACCTCCTCTCCGATCCTGGCTCCCACCCATCTTAAATGTAAGAATAACACCCGCCTAACCCCTTCCCAATCACCGATGCCGTCCCTTGATGTATGTATTAAATATAACAAAAAGTCAAGCCTGGTGGTCTAGTGGCCCACCTCCCTGATCCACAATGGGCCCGACTTATTGTTAAATCATAAAATATAAACTGCACGTTTTGCCACTCCCCCGATCTCCAACGTCTCTCACAACACATATTGCATAAAAACTTGGTAATCTAGTAGACCCTTCTCCTGGTCCCATCCCTAACACCAACATCCAGTATTGTGTCACTTCTGATGTAGCCCCCCCCCCGAGCCTCGATCACCCCTTACATGGAAATCAGCATTGGTGGTCCAGTGGACCCGCCCTGCTTGTTGTGTCCCACCACCCTGCTCCCCCCATCCCCAAAGGAGCCGGCGGCTGGCACAACCCACCACTCACCACTGTGGCCAGCTGCCAACTGAGCACTCAATGAGTGCTGTACTCTATTCAGTACATGCTCTTTGACTGACAGCTCAATGAGCATGTACTAAATACAGCACCATGCTCATTGAGAGCTCAGTCGGTGGCTGGCCACAGTGGTGAGCAGTGGGCTATGCCAGCTTCCAGCTCCTTCGGGGATACTGAAAGTGGAGTAGTGGTACAGTGCCAGTCGGTTGGGGGTCCACTGGACCACCAATGCTGATGCCCTCGTAATGGTGATCAGGGCTTGGTGGGGGTGCTGCATCGAAATGGACATATTACTGGAAATTATGTTAGGGATATGGGGTTTGGGGAAGGGGGTCCACTAGACCACCAAGTTTCTATTCAATACATGTTTCTGAGCTGGCCCAGTGGCACTGAGTGTTGAGGTGCTGGACGCCACACCTCATACCACGCCAGTGACCTGGGTTCGGGAATGGACTTGGGTCATCAGTGGGTCAGCAGGAGAGGATCAGGATTGAACATCCGTAGACTGCTGTCCTGATCCTGGGTTGGGTTGGGGAAATCCACTGCACCATAGTGGCCCCTGGGGAAGCCCGGTAGCACTACAGGCTGGTGGATATGTAGGGGGAGCATGGCGGATGTTGGCACGCAGTGCCCGGATGTCATTGCATGTTCATGCTCCAGTGGGGTTGAAAAATTAGGTGGAAAAATGGCTGAGCAAGACTGTGCAGCTTGATGGCCATGTTCTGCCTCACTGGGAGTACTGGCCTGGAATTGCACTGGGGGGTCCGGGGCCGATCTGGCTGGACAGGGTATGAGAAGACCCTCCAGTGGTCCGGTGATGGCCATGCCAGATCCCCCATCATGTGAGTGAGCCTAGTCCTCTCCCCGCTGGCAGGGCCGGCGGCTAGATGCCCCCGCAGGTAGTCGCCACAGCAGGCGAATAAATAGGAATAATAATAAAAAAAAAATACATGTTTTTGGGGGACATCAGGGATCAGGAGGGTGGCTAGATGTAGGGTTCATATTTTATGATTTAATATAAGGTAGTCTGGGCCATCAGGGATCGGGAAGGGGGGGTGGTTGGATGTACAGGTTTTCTTTTCCATAATGTATAAACCTGTACTTGGGGACATTGGGAGGGGGGCCCGATGGATCAGCAGAGTGGTTGTAAATGTGTACATCATTCTAATGGGCATATTGATGAAAGGGGAGGGACTGCTAGACCACCAGGGTGGATAACAAATTAAACGTATACCAAATCGGCGCTGGTGTATGTGTATGTGTGGGGGGGTGTGGCACATTACCAATCTCCTCTAGAGGACATTTGTCTAAGTACCCTTAGATCAACCCTGGCTGGTCTAAGGGTCCTTAGAAAAATGTCCTTGGGGTGAGTTTCGCGAATCCCATTTTTGGGAATGTGGCAGCTTGCATCTCCCATGTTGCCTCTTACCCTGTCATGACGCCATTGTTGGGCACCTGGGTGGCGCAAGCCCTGTTTGGGGCAGGCAGCCTGCAGTTGATGCAGGCTGCCTTTGTGAATAGCACATGGGCAGTTACTGATGCAAGGTGCCACTTACGCCATTTATATTTGGCACAGGCACCTTGCGTCAATATCAGGTCTTTGAGAATTGAGCCCCCCAATGTTTAATTCACATATTCAAAATGTGTCAAACAGATTAAAAAGATTATTGGTATTTTTTATAGGAATAAAGCAAGTTTCAGTCTGACTGTTCAGAAACATTTGCTGAATTCACTATTTATGGGTCAATTAGATTATGGGGATTGCATATATAGAAAAGCTTCAGCGACTTTGTTAGGAACCTTAGATCACTTATACCATTATGCTTTAAGAGTTATTATAGGGCTGCCATGGAAGACCCACCACTGCAGCTTGTATGAAGCAGTTGTTTGGCATTCCTTGCCAGTCAGGAGGCAACTGTACTGGTATATTTTTGTACATATATATATATTTTTTGTTAGTTTTTGTTCACCAGGAAGGAGGACTAGACAACTTTTTGCCTATTTTCAGCCTCATCCTGGGGGGGAGGGCTGTTGGTGGTATTTATAGTGATATAAATTTATAGTTGGTGCACTTCCCTCTTATTTATTAGATTTGCTGCAGCTTAAGCAGAATAATAACTATGGGCTTAGATCAGCAACATTTACACAGTATTTGACTCCATGACACCACACTAAATTTGGGGAAAATTCCCTATCAGTATCCATACCATGCACCAGGGATGCTATCCAGAAAAAAATAAAAGTGGTCACCCTTCTGTTTATTTCTTATTTTAAATCTGGTATTAATGGATTATTGTATACAAAATGTGATTGTTTTAGATGAAATTAAGTCTAACAGTGTATTGTTCATTGAAATGTAACATTTTGTATTTAGGTACTATGTGAAATCTGTCTTTGTTTAATGTTGGACGCAATTGAAACAGAGAGTTTACTCTCAATTGGTTTTCCAATAAAATGATGGACTGATTGATTGAAGTTACACACACTGTAGTAGATATATTGCAGCATTTACTAGAATCCTGCTGGTGGCAATCAAAAATACCTTAGCCCCAGGTTTACCCTTGAAATTTCAACCCTGGTTGATTAGTACAGACTCTGACTTAAATCAGTTCAAGAATAGGTGGATCAGACATACCTTGAAACAGTGACTAATGGTCAAATAATATTCTTTACCCCAATTAAACAGTCTTGCTGAGTCCCAATTGGGTGGCATTCAGATTTCACTCCAGCAAAGCTTGTTACAGGCTTCAAAGGTTGGGAACAAAGAGGGTTTGATTTTTTCAGCAGTTTTTTGAGGGGGGGATCTATCTTCTGAACAGCTGCAGACAAAATTTAACATGCTGAATACAGATTTTTTTAGATATTTGCAGGTCAGAGCTTTCTTGAATAATTTGAGGCAGGTAGAAGAACTTTCTCAAACACCTGCCCCCCACTTACTGGTTGAGATTTGGGCTGAAGCTAACCAACTGTTGAGTAAGCATTTGATTTCCAGGCTGTATGCATTATTAAATGAAAATGCAAGGAAAGCAATAGCTAAGCATATACAGGATAGCCGGGAGAAGGAGGCTGATATACCCCCTCTAGGCAAGAAATGAGATACAGTTTGGCAAATGGTGCATAAGTCAACAGGGTCTGCTAGCTGGAGGGAATTTAAATGGAAGGTGGTAGCATGGTAGTTCCTCACTCCAGACAGGGTAAAAAAATAGGTACCAGCCCCACTGACCAGTGTGGGGGATCTGTTGTTTGAAGGGCACTCCCTTTCATATTTTTGGGGGATGTCCTAAGATTCAATGCTTCTGGAAAGAGGAGAGTCACTTGATAACACAAGCATTGCAATTACAAACCTCTTTTGGATTTAAATAAGGGGTGCTGGGGATCTATCTGTAGGGAGCCCAGGGAAGGTAAGAGGTATCTCTTCCACATACACATACTCATAATGGCCATGCTGAGAACTATCATGCAGCTGTGGTTGACGAACCATGATCCGGATATATTAGCATGGCTTGCAAACTGCAGAAAATTGAGATCAATGGAGAATATAATGGCCCAACCCTAGCTTAAAGAGGACAAATTTTGGTCAAGGTGGTTCCCCTTCACATTGATAGTAGAGGCGGTAGAGGGCATACTGAAGTTAGAACAACTAGCAGAATGAGCTTGTAAGTGACTGCATTGGGGGGACACACTGGATGCACAGTGCTGTAGTTAGTATTGTTAGTAAAATTCAACCTGTATTTTGGATTTGTTTTATGGCTTTTGTTTGAACATGAAAATAAGCAGAAGTGTTTATTGAAATCCCAAGATTGAAAAAAGTGAGAATTTGTTGTAAAAATGAAATACTACACAGGTGACACACGGTTATTTTTGTTTCCTGATCTAGTCTTTGGGTCTGGGGGGGCCTTTGGAGGGGTGCCGCCTATCAGGGCCTGAGATGGGCGGGCCTGTGGGGGCCACCTCTTTTCAGATTGGTATCTGCCCCCTAATCACACAATGAGATGGACTGTATTTGGTGAACCATGGGGATCAAAGTTGAATGTTTTTAGTTGGGCTGCACTAGATAGTACACAGCGTTCAATGACATGAAGTAACGAATGTCTCTAACTTATTACAACTAGACATTTTCCAGGTAGAGGAACGGTATCAGTTACACAGTTGTATTAAAGGTAGGAAGGTAGTCACCTGAAGTTATCCACTCTGACTTCATTGGTTGAAAGATTTGTGGTCTCCTCTCTCTTCCCAGACACTTAGGGATGTCATAGTTGTTTTGACTTGACTCATTGTAGATCATGCAGGAGGATATGCAGATTCTGCTTATGAATTGTTATATGATGAAATTATCTTCTTTTGTACATGCTTTGTTTCAGATTCGTTTGGCATGTATGGTTGTGCACCTGTTGTATTACAGTCTTTGTAATAAAATATTAAATAAAAAAAAAGAAACTGGTTAATGGATAGGAAACAGAGGGTGGTGGTTAACAGTACTCACTCTGATGATGGGAAAGTGACCAGTGGGGTGCCACAGGGCTCAGTACTGAGGCCAGTCCTCTTCAATATCGTCATAGGTTACATTGTAGAATAACTGGAAGGAAATGTATGCCTTTTTGTAGATGATACCAAACTCCACAATAAGGACACTCAGCAGGGTGTGGAGAGAATATGCAGGGATCTTGGGAAACTTGGAGTGGTCAAAAGCATGGCAGTTGGGTTCAATGACAAAAAGTGCAAAATGAAGCACCTAGGGTATAGGAACCCAGGAGCCGTGTATGGGATTGGGCAGATATTGACAGTCACTGAACAGGAAAGAGACCTTGGTGTTATCATATCTGATGACTTCTAAATGGCAATGCAGTATGACAATACAGTGGGTAGGGCTAATTGGATGCTGGGGTACATGGGGAGGGGTATCTCCAGCAGGAGGAGGGAGGTAGCATTGCCATTGTGTTGCTCACTGGCGAGATTCTCCTCCAGAATACTGTGTTTAGTTTTGGAGAGTGCACCTCAGAAAGGACATAGACAGGGTGGAGGCAGTCCAGAGGAGGGCAGTTAAAATTGTGCAGGGTTGCATGAGAAGCTCCACAAGGTGAGATTGAGGGATCTCAACATGTATACCCTGAAAGAGAGGAAAGAGAGAGAGAGAGAGAGTGAGAGAGAGGTGACATGATTGAGACCTACAGGTACCTCCCAGGGGTGAACAGAGTGGAGGGGGAGTTTCTTTCAAATGAGAAAGAGCACTGGGGTACTTCTGATGATGTTATGGTGGTATTGGCAGGCTGAGATGTGGAGCTCCAATTTCCCCCTCAAAGCAACCTTGATAAAACCAGCAAATCTGTATAAAACTTGAATTGGACTATAGGAGGAGAGGCTCTTAACCTATGGTAAAGATTGGGAAGCAGACCTTGCCTTCTACACCAGCGGATGCCACTGGATCTGTCAGTGACATGACAGCCACTCCACTGCCGCCTGATCCACCAGACAGGCTGGTACTGCTGCAGTACTGCCTCCACAGGGAGGCAAAGTTGATTTAGAGAACATTATGACAGAATTAACCACTTTTTGTGCTTATATGTGGCATTCCATGACAGAACTCATGGGGCAATGACCAGTCTCACTGACAAGGCAGATGGAGTTGATTCCCAGCTCCACATGGTCAATGATTGCCTCGAAACATTGGAGAAGGTAACCTGTCAAAATAGCTGACACAGAGAACCAAATTGTGGATTATCAGGAAGATGACAAAAATAGGGCCAGAAGAAAAAATATCCTTATTTACGGACTCCTAGAGGACAGCAAATGCACAACCTGAGAAAATTCCTAGAAGCCTTTTTCCGAACTGCATTAGTTTGATGACTCTTATAAGCTCAACACAGAAAGAACCCACCATACTTTAGGCACACAACCACTCTCCCCCAATGCTCGTCCCAGATTGATCACTGTTTGTTTTAATAACTTGGCATTTAAAGAACACATGCTGCATGTCACTTGCAGAAAAAAATCATTTTTTTATGGTACCCAGAGACTGTTTTTTATTATAACAATTACTCCACAACTACAGACAAAATGCAGGGGATTCATTCTGATAATACAAACTCTTTGACAGCAACAAATACAATTAAAAACCCTTATCCTGCCCTTCTGATCATCCAGTTCCAAGGAGGCCAAAAAAAACTACCATTCAGCACAAGAGGCTTTCCAAGACCTTCAGGAAAAAGGCATCATGTCAGTGCAAGGCTGAGGGAAGCAAAATATGACACAGCCAGCTACTTCCTGAGGATGGAGACCAGCAGCGACTGGGATTCAGAGACAGCATGCCATCAAAACCATCGCTGTCATAGTCCAGCAACTCAGAGCTATGTGATAGGAGGAAGCGCTGTGACCTGGGCTAACAACCACAAGTACTTTACTACTTATTTCTAGTGGGAGTCTAACTTAAGTTAGCTTGGGAGATCTCCTCAGGGAGGTGGGGCTTGGACTTTCTGGAGGCACAGCACAACTCTTGAAGCTTGGGGTGGTGGGACCTCTCCATGAGAAGCTGCAAATGTAAAGGGAATAAAGTAGGAACCTGTTTCAGTTCTGTCATAGGTGCTAGCATTTCAACTTAAATAGTCGAAATCTAGGAGCTGAGGCACCTGGACGGGGGATAATAGTGAGACTGCTGGGTCCCTGCTTGCATGCCCTAGTTGCTTTCAGCTTCAGCACTCACACTGAGGTTGCCTTAAAATAGCTATAGAATAAGGCAACTAAATGAGGCCCGTATAATGACTTGCACTACTGAATAAAGCAGTGGCTTCCAGGGTGGGGGCTGGACTGCTCTCAGCCTGAGAAATTATCATTTTGATTTGGCTATTCCTATCGTCTTCCTCCTCCACCACTCAGATGTGTGCTGGGGGGGACACAAAACCTCTTTTGAGCTGACTCTTTGGTGCTGAGTGGTGAGGCACCTGATTGGCATGCTTTCGACCCGGGTTTACACCCCAAGCATGGAATGACAAAAGTGGAGACCGGCTGGGAGGGAGGTTTCTGCCTGCACCACTCTTTGAGTGGCTCCTGGTGGTTGGTTGGTGGAGGTGCACTTGGCAGCGTGGGTGACCACATGCCGCCATGCATCCTTCCCTGGATGCCATGAACATGCAGCTGTCATGTGGGAGGCGGGAGGGATAAAACGGTAAACTGGCCCCTCATGGGACACCGGACGTTGGCCACTCCTGTGGAGTCCCCTACCGCCATCCGCCAAGTACACTGTTGTTGCTCCCCAGACCATCGCCCCTGGTGACATAGGCATTTCTCTTCTGGTGAGAGCGGGGCGGGGGGGCAGCAGGGATAAACCAGAATATTGGGGGTGTTGGCGAAGCTCTAAAGGTCGCTGGGACTCACCAGCAACTTGGCACTCATTCCAGAGCACAGTGGCCATTGAGCAGTGCTCATCGCCTGTTTTGGCCTCCTTTCCTTCCGTAACCAGGAAGTGACTTCCTGCTGAAACTTTATAACTGCACACTTAATCATATTAAGGGCCAAGAACAACCACAGACAAAGAGACAGTTTCACTCAGGGACAGCTACAGAAGTGATTAGTGAGCCCTAGTGAGGGGAAATGTAGCACTTGGGACAATTGGAGGGATGTTGGTACCCAATTCCCTGGATTCTATAAGAAACAGACTACGGTTTTGAACTCATATAGCAACTGCAACATTTCACTATGTTAGGCTCATGGGAGATAATTCTCAATAGCTCTGAGTTGAATTTCTACTTGCTTACAGATTGTATTTATTGCTAATGGAGGACTCTGTGATTGCTGGTTGTTTCAGGAATTATATCAAATATTATGTTTTTTTCTACAGTTACTTGGATTGCATGTTTTTGAATACCAATAGATGCACCAATGGTTTGTGATCTGCTAGGGGGATTTTTATCCTTGTTTTTCTGTCTGTTCCCTCCCTTGTGATAGCAGCTAAACTCCTGTACCAAAATATGGTAGTAGAGGACACATTTAGTTGCTCCTGTCTTTAAAATCTTCCAGTGGACTGGCAGGCTGGACTTTAGCACACTGCTTGTTTGGAAACTGCAGTAAGTGGGGAGGGGGGGATTGTGGATCTCACCATGATGGTGTTTTTACTACCTACTTTGACAATACTCCTTTCTTACTTTTTGGTCACTGACTCTATTTCAGGTCCTCTCAACCTTATGGAGGCCTATCCCACAGGATGGTATGGCCTCATGTCCAGGCTGGGGCAGTGGACACAACCACCAGCCCAACCCCTGGACCTCAGGGTGAGTTACAGTACCCTTCCCCCTTAGAATTCAAACATTATGACATAGTTCCATTAGCTCTCTGCCCATGGGCAGTACAGTACACTCAGCTTGGGGGTCCTCTGCCCTTTGGCAATGCCCCTTTCTTCCACTAGTTTTCCTTACTAGATTCACTGCAGGTTGTTTATTTTTGATTTGGCCTGTTGTTTATTTGGCCACAGTTAGGGCTTAGGGTATTTGAGGGCAAGCAGCTGTACTGCTCTTCTAGCCCTAAGAGGCCACAACTTGGTTCACCATGTGTCAGAGTATACTTGAGATGCACCAGTAGGTCCCCCATAAAAGCTGGGCTGGGTGGTACCTGTCAGCCGTCTGTAACACTGCATCTTCAGCATGTTCTTCCAATCAGAAAGGCGAGGACTGATCCAACTTTTCCAGTTTTTTGAAGTGGGAGTATTCACAACATTCAAATCAATTCAAACCAATTCAAACAACAATATGCCCTTAATAAATTGGATTTTCCATTATTTACAAGTTAGACATTATGTCTAAGCCACAATGGGCCTGGAATGGGACAAAGAAGCAGTCCGTCCAATAGTGGACCTTATTTTCCAGGCAGTGGGGATGGGGTTGGGGGGACTCCAGATCACATTATCTCAGTCTCATACTGGGCACTGCAGAGTTTGACACAAGTGCACAAATGACATCTGTAGGCAGTGGGAGGGGAAATTAGACATAGAAATATCTAAATCTGACTGGGCTAGAGCCTGCTTTAGACAGCACACTTACATACTCCTATAGTTGGAAGGAATTTGGTTGAAAACCATTATCAGATTTTTCCAGACACTGCACATCACTGGTAAATATGAAAAACAAAGGGGACAATTATGCTGGAGGCGATGTGGGCATATGCCAGCAATGCACTTTCACATCTTTTGGCACTGTCTAATTCTTTGCCCATTCTGGTGGAGGAGTGGAGGCAGCCTTATTAGAACTAATTCCAGCAGTAGGATAGCTCACGCCCCAAATAGTGCTCCTACTAATACTGCTGTACCATATTTTTGAGGGGTGATTATGAGGAGGGAGGGAGGGTGGGGCAGCTGTAAGTTGTGGGGCTAGCTGCACAATTGAGCAGACTCAATAGACTGTGAGGCCTGTTTCTGCTGGCATTTTGTATGGTTGTATGTATGTAAAACTAAGCACCATGAGGCAGAGCTGTGTCTTTAGCTTATGGCAGCAAAGAATCATAGAAGCATAGTCTTTGACGGCAGGTAAGGACCACTTGGCCCACCCAGTCTTTCCATTTCCCTACTTATCGGATAGGCTGCAGATCCTAGTTTTACCACAGCCTACTTCCTCCTACCTCCCACTAGAATTGCCTTATGTCTGTCCCATGCATTCTTAAATTCCCCCCACTGTTTTTGATCCCATAATCTCCTCAGGAAGGCAGTTCCATGTGTCCACCATCCTCTCCATGAAACAATACTTTCTCACATTGCCCTAGAGTCGTTCCCCCTTTATCTTCAAATTGTGCCCCTTGTTCTTGCACATCTCTTTTGCTGAAAGATGCTACCCACTTGGACTTTGTTGATTCCCTTGAGGTACTTGAAATTTTCTATCATGTCCCCCCTCTCCCTCCTTTCCTCGGGGGGTATATATATTAAGCTATTTTAATCTCTCTCTTCGTATGGCTTCTGGTGCAGACCCTGCACCATTTCAGTTGCCCTCCTCTGGACTGCCTCCATCTTTCTATGTCCTTGCAGAGATGGGGTCTCCAGAACTGCATGCAGTTCTCCAGATGGGGTCTCACCAACTGTCTGTACAGAGGGATAACAACTTCCTGTTTTCTACTGGTGATGCCTTTCCCTATGCATCCCAGTAACCCCCAGCCCTCCTTACTGCCTTCTTACATTGCTTGCCTAACTTTAGGTCTTCTGATATGACTAGCCCCAGGTCCCTTTCCATTTTTGTTGTCATTAATACCTCCCCCACCCCATTGTGTACTCTTCCCTTGGGCTTTTGTTTCCCAGGTGCATTACTTTGCACTTCGTTGCGTTGAATCTAAACTGCCATACGTTTGACCATTCCTCCAACCTTGCCAATTCCCTTCTAATCCTTTCAACCCCCCCTTGTGTATCAACCCTGTTGCAGATCTTTGTGTCATATGCAAAGAGGCATACTTTTCCTTCCAATCTCTCTGCAATGTCACCTATAAAGAAATTAAAGAGGACCAGTCCCAGTAAAGAACCCTGTGGTACTCTGCTAACAACCCCCCTGTCTTCGGAGTGGACTTCTTTTACTATTACCCTCTACGTCCTGTTGTCAAGACAATTTTTTACCTAGGTTACCACCCTGGGACTCACTCCCAGGCTGGCTAACTTATTTATTAATCTTTTGTGTGGGACTGTGTCAAATGCCTTGCTAAAGTCTAGGTAGGCCATGTCCACAGCCCCTTCCTGGTCTACTACTTTGGTCGTCCAGTTAAAGAAATCTATTAGAGTTGTCTGACATGACCTTCCCGCTATTAATCCATGCTGCCTTGGGTCCTGTGCCCCGCTGGCCTCTAGGTACTCAACAAAGAAAGCTATAACCAGGAAATGGGTGCAGTCAGAGCCTCTCATGCAGAAAGACTGGGAAGCAGTGTCCGGGAAATTTATACCATGGAAAAATGTACAGTGGTCCTGATGCTTCAGGTAGAAAAATTTTATAATTTCTGAAATGACTGGCTGTTGTGGATTATGGATTACTGTCCAGACATATCACTTAAGGGGCTATGTTAATCAATGGATGGAGATGGGTAATATAGTGATAATACCATAGTGGTCTGGGTTTACAAGGTAACAACCGGACCAGAGGTAATAAATACTGAGACAGAAGGTTGAGGTATTTATTAACTGCCTGCTCCAGTTATTACCAAGGAAACCAAGATCACTATGGTAGTATCACTATTATACTGGGAAAAAAATTAAAACTGGCAAATCCTCATGCTACAGCATGTCTGTGAGAAACAAGAAAATGAGAAAGCAGGAACTGTTTCTCACAGATGCACTACAGCCATTCCTAGGCATCTCTGGCAGAATGCAGAGCCACTGCCCCTTTATTCAGTCTACTGTCTGGTCATCACAGAATAACTGGACAGTAACCCTGCATTCTGATTGGCTAAGAGGGATCTCTTACATCATAATAAAATATAACTCCATAAACAGCAGTGGGGAAAGAAAACAATGATGGGTACTTAGAAAGTTAATGAATGACCACTGATGTAAGCATTGTATGTAAATGATGGTGATAGGTAAAGTACAGTAAGGTAAGGTAAACATTTATTTAAAGATGCCCATTCTCGGAGGCTCTGGACACTGTACAGATAAATAAACACATATTCATAGTACATCAATAAAACATAAGAACAAAGTTATAAACTTACATATATTTATAAAAACAAAACATTGGCCATACTACTCAAATCAGAAATCATGATGATCTGTGAGTCACTAGTAAGACAATTCAGTTGATGATTAGTAAACTGTATGAACTGACATGGTACTGCAAAAGCTGTATTGCACCTGATAAAACTGAATAAAAAGTTTAAATTAAAAAAAGAGAGAGAGCACCAGGGTCAAGGGGCATGTGATGTAGCTGGGGATGGGAGTGGGGAGTTCAAGACAGATGTGAGGAAATAGTTCTTCACTAAAAGGATAGCAGGTGCCTGGAATTGACTGCCAGTGAACGTGGTGGTGGCTAAAACAGTGGGGCCTTCAGGCATGTATTGGATCAACATGGGATGTATTTGAAAACAGGCAGGGAGTTGGGAGGTTACTGGAGACCAGGTAGGGCCTGCGGAGACAGATTAGGCAGGGAACTAGATGGGACAATCGGTCCTTTTCTGCCAATAAATTTATTGTTATGTTTGCTTGCACGCATGTGCAAGAAACATAGTGCCATTATCCAAAAATGCAGTGCCGTACAGTTGAAAAGGAGAGCTACGCTTCAGTGAGCAGCGATAAGATATTGCGTGCTCATGCATGCCTCCTACACACACACGCACGCATATTGCATACTCATGTGCCTCCCCACGCACACACTGTATAGCCGATGGGGGCACCCAATCTCCCATTGGCTGTGCTGCACCCCCCCAACAGAGTTCCAGGTGCCACGCTGGGAGCCCATCCCAGTGTGGCAGCAGTCTGTATGGCCGATGGGGGTGCCCAATCCCCCGTCGGTTCCACTGCTCCCCCCCAAGAGACTATCAGGTGCCACGCTGGGAGCCCACCCCAGCATGGCAACAGTTCCTAAGGCCAACAGGGGTGCCCAATCCCCCACTGGCTTCACAGCCCCCCCAAACAGCCTTTCAGCTGCCACACTGGGAGCCCACCCCAGTGTGGCACAAGTCCCGCGTAGTCTAAAAAAAAAAAAACTGAAAGAGAAAAGCTTCCCTCACTGACTTACTTCATTAATGCACTAATTAGGGTTAAAGTGACAAAATTAGGGAAATGTGGTGTTAGGATTTCCAGTCCTAACACCCCACGACCACGCTGCTGGCTGTAAATCAAGCATGAGGTGTGCCTTGGGTTGTCAGGCCTTGCGCTCACCCCATTCTCATTCACTGTGCACATCTAGGCTTATTTAGTGATGGAATGGAGTAAGTGTTAGGCCTAACAACTCCAAGGCACACCTCATGCCTGATTTGCTGCCTGCAACGTGGGGGTGTGGTGTTAGGGTTGGAAACCCCAATGCCACATTTCCCTAATTTTTTCACTTTAACCCTAACTAGTGCATTAACAAAGTTTTTTGCAATGAATATATGTGTATATATAAAACAGTTCAAAATATAATATCAAACTGATTAAATAATCATAGCCACAATTCTGCTACTAAAGGAAACACCTTATAACTCACTTGGTTATCAATGTCTCTAAATTCCCTTCATGCTGTATATTAAACCAACATCATTTATTCTATTCTTAGTTTTTATAATATATTAAAAAGCAACATATGTACATATGTTACGTAGTGCACTAACCCGGTTACCAAAAGCTAATAAATAAATCAAATATATTTCTATGTATTCTAGGCGTGTGGCAATTCTACAAAAAGGGCCATATTTTTGGAGTTTAATGTACGCACCCTACACACACCTACATCATACATCATTTGAAAGCTTATTTTATATATGTTTAGGTGAGGTATGATGTGGAGCTATAAGCCTGTAGGTGAGGTTAAACAATGGTACCCAAAATGAGAAAGTGTCATGTTTTGCACAGTTCCAGAAACACTGCAACACGACTATGACTCCAGTTTTTACTGTTTAAATTCATTTCATCACCTTAATGTGGTGTTTAGTGGTCAAAGTTGCCAAATGACAATGTATTAAAATATTTTTTTATTGATCTTGCATTGGTTAGTATTTTTTTTCAGAAATGATGAAGCTTGCATGTGGCAAAAATGGTGAATATCAACATTTTACAATATACTAAAATGAAATGTTTCCATATCGCAGATTCTTAATTGTCAAAGTGTCTCACAAGTGATTATAATAGTTTTCTATATTTTCAATTGAAATTTGATGCCAGATCAGTCTCACTCTGAAGGTTGTGCACCAGTAGCAGTAGATTACATGCCCATAGTTTGTGCTGCATAGTGGGTAAATATAAATGTACTTGAATTCCTAATATAATGCTTCTTCATTTGGAAGCTTTTGTACATACAATGCAATATCTAGTCTGCCTGGTAGAAGGTTTTAATTTGTAACTACCTATGCAGGCAGTACAAGCCTTTGAAATATTCTAGAAACTTGGGGCCAGATATTCAAAATTTTGCGCTGGGCACAAACAGTTTGCATGTGGTTTACACAGGTCCACTATATTCAAAAGGCCACATAGCGTGGGCAAACTGCATTAGCACCAGGCAAAAGTATAATGTATGCAAGGGGCAAAAAAGGGGGCGTGTACCTGAATGCAGGAGCAATGCTATATTCAGTGCATTAGGGCCACGCAGAGTGTTTTTGCGAGACTTAGCATGACACTTTGCAAGGTGCAAATTATCACCCAGGAAAAGGTAGTCTTAACTGTGGACAAACCAGCTTTTCATGACTTTGTGGCTTTGTGCAGCTTTGCGTGGCTTTGCACAACTTTGCATGACATAGTACCGTGATTTATGGAACTCTGTAATTCACAAGTGTGAATTATGGAGCTTGTGAGGGTCTGCCAGTGGTGGTTTATTGACCCTAACCAGCACATATTAAACATAGAAAGAAACCAGACATGGAAGAAACATGCTGCATATGGATGGCACCTCCTATGTTGCCATCATCTGCCACTGGTTCCAGACATGCCAGGCATTAAGTGGTGACCCAGCACCCAGTGGACACCATGGCAGTGTTTGCATACAGCACACGCCTGCAGACCACCTTTTGGTGGACACCAACAGAATCCAGCACACACATGCAGCACTGGGGACATGGAGGGTGTTGAGGGAAGGGTGTACAGGTGACCAGTCTGCACCACATTCTGGGTGCTGCCACAAGGCTTGAACAATCCACACAGTGCAAATGGTCCAGTGAAGGGAATACCCCAACACCAGTGTGCCTGTCTGATGGTATAAGCCCCCCAGCCATATACTGCATATATGTACAGACACCACAACACACACAGCCAGCCGTGTACATGTCACTGTGAGTATCCCATGCCAGTGAAGCAGCATCTGTGGGTCACACAACAGCATAACAGTAATGTCCACTGTCATGGGAACACCTGCAAGATGGGCCTGTCACTGTGTAAAGTACAGTAGTCATTGATGCCCTACACACCATAGGCATTGCCGTGTCTCTCACACTACTGGCCCCCTTGCTACTGTAGTGTCTGCTGTGCACTGTAGCAGGAACTACAGTTTGACAATTGGATGCAGCACCACTACCTGTACCTGTGCTATGTAGTCCGCTAGGGCACAATATTCTATGCAGTTCTGTACAAATGTAGCCTGCAGCTAACACCATGCACTTCCAGAGTAACCTACAAGTGGAGATGTGGGCAGACCCAGCCAACCCCTGTACATCCTGACTGACCTACAGGTGGAGCTGTGGGACCCTGCAATAGCTCTGGGCAAACTGCGTGCAAATCAGGGCATAATGAGATGCTAATCTGGACGTTTGCCACAGACTGCCTAAGTAGGCTCATTTGAATGTCGCTTTTGAATACAGCAAATTTTTTCCCCAGGCAAACGTGATAGCTCTGGGCAAATGGTTTAGCTCCGAGCAAAACGTACGCAAATGTGTTTGCGCCACACAAATGTTTCACAAACATGGTATATTTTTGCAGAATTTCACATGCACTGGTGCTTGCAGCTTTAATGAATCCACTGTTTTGCTAGCACACACATTGACCGCATAGTCCACCTCTACTTTCCTTCACGTCGCTGTGCACTGGGCTGCTGTTGTGGTTTGCACTTCCTGGTTGCTATATTCAGAGCTGTCTTACTTCTCGGGCTATTTTTGCACTGCACTCCCAGCCCAGTTTGCCCTGCTTCCTTAGCAAGCTATATTCAGCAGGTTAAGCACCGGTGCTATCACTTTTGACTATAGCAGGCTATTGGTTCTGGGCTAATTTAGCACAGCGGGCAATGCTAATTTAGCCTGGGGGCAAAGTTTTGAATATCTGGCCCTAGCTTTTTATGTTTGCTTGCACGCATGTGCAAGAAACATAGTGCCATCATCCGAGATTTTGGAGGTTTGTCACCCCCTCTTCCAATTCGGTCAGTGTGTTGGCAGGTGCAGCCCCTGTAAGCCAATGCATGCTGGAGCTGTCTGTGACAAGCTCCAAAATGCAGTGGCATAAAGTTGAAACCGGGAGCTACGCTTCAGTGAGCAGCAATAAGATATCGCCTGCTCATGCGCGCTCACACACACACACACACACACAAGCGCGCACGCCTGCGTGCTGCCTCCACCACACCGTGATAGCCGACGGGGTGCCCAATCCCCATCGCTTGTGCTGCGCCTCCCCCAAAGCCTTCCACATGGCACGCTGGGTGCCCACCCCAATGTGGCAACTCATAGAATAGCCAACGGGGTGCCCAATCCTCCGTCAGCTTCACTGTCTTCACCCCCAGTACTGGGTGCCACGCTGGGAGCCCACCCCAGCATGGCAACTGATCACTCTATGGCCCGACTGGGGTGCCCAATCCCGTCGGCTCCGGCCCCCAGCTGTCCTTGTACCATGCTGGAGCCCACCCCAAGCGTAACCAGCGTCCCATGTCGTCTTTTTTTAAATCCCTGTAAACAAAAAATGGTCCCACGCAGTCTTCCTGCCCCTCCCCACAACCTGCACCCACCCACTGTGCACCCCGCCTCCCCACCCCACCCCATACTTACCTCCGGAGCTCGCGCCGATGATCTCGCGGTGCACCGGAACACATCTGCACTCTTCAAAACCGACTGCTAACTGAGGAAATGCCGTAAGCTGTATAATGGGTTAGATAGGGTTTTCAACTTTGTTGCATATCTCAGGCATTTTTGGAATTTTGCACCAAATTTTCAATATGGGGTTTTGGGACCTCTTCTCATGAATGATGTCACTGTCATGGCGTTATTCGGGCGAAGGGTGATTTCGCAGTCACTGCATGAAATCACCTTTCAGGACTGAATAATGCCATGACAGTGAATCATTCATGAGAGGGTTCCAAAATCCCATGTGGAAATCGGTGCAAAAATTCCAAAATGACTGTTTTATTTAGCGCAGGCTATGAATTCCTACGCAGGCTCGTAAGTTCGCAAATTTTCAATATTTTCACTCCAGATTTTCAACATTGCCATTTTACCACATCTTCTTATGAATAGTACAGCTGTCATTTTTCACATCTCACCCAAAATGTGTTTCCGCCCATGTAACGCACAATGGCGCAGTCGGTGTGCGAAATCAATGTACAGGACAAATTAAGAAAATCACAGTGACACTTTTCATGAGCAGAGGTCTTAAAATGGCTATGTTGAAAATTTGGTGAAAAAAATTCTAATGTATTGTTTTATTTAGCGTATTGGCGTAGTTCCTACGCACGCTCGTAAGTTCGCGAATTTTCAATATTTTCACTCCAGATTTTCAACATTGCCATTTTACCACACCTTCTTATGAGCAGTACAGCTGTCATTTTTCACATCTTGCCCAAAATGTGTTTCCGCCCATGTAGCTCACAATGGCGCAGTCGATGTGCAAAATCAATGTATGGGACACATTAAGAAAATCACAGTGACACTGTTCATGAGCAGAGGTCTTAAAATGGCTATGTTGAAAATTTGGTGAAAAAATTCTAAAATGACTGTTTCTGACGATGCGTTAGCAGTTCCTATACATGCTCGTAAGTTGTGAATTTAATATTTTCACCCAGATTTTCAACATTGCCATTTTATTACACTTCCTTATGAACAGTACAACTGCCATTTTCATATGTCACCCAGTACGTAAGCCAAGACATGAAGCGCACAATGGTGCTGTTGGTGTGCTAAAGCAATGTTTAGGACAGATTAAGAAAATCACAGTTACACTGTTCACGAGCAGAGGTCTTAAAATGGCTATGTTGAAAATTTGGTGACAAAAGTCCATAAAATGACTGTGTTACGAGTGAGCATTGCGCAGTTTCCACGCACCCTCGTAAGTTCATGACTTTGTAATATTTTCAGTCCAGATTTTCACCAGTGGCATTTTTCCACGCTTCCTTATGAACAGTACAGCTGTCATTTTTCACAACATGGCTGAAGTGTGTTTTCACACTTTCAGCGCAGAGATGCGTGGTCGCTGTGGGAAATCATTGTTCGGCACAGATAAAGAAAATCACAGTGACACTGTTCGTGATCGGAAGTCCCAAAATGCCTGAGTTGACAATCTGCTGTAAAAAATCCCCAACCTAATTATATTACGGGTGTGTGTTGCACAGTTTCTATGTACGCTCATGACTTCACCATTTTTTTAATATTTTTACTGCAGATTTGCAACATTGCCATTTTTTACACCTCCCCATGAACAGTACAGCTGTCATTTTTTACATCCTGTTCGGAATGTTTTTGCACCTGTGGTGCTAAATGCTGTAGTCGCTGTGCATAAGCAGCTTTCATCTAACAAACTGATATTCCCCCTGTTCATGAGGTGGGGTCACAAAAAAAACATGTTGAAAATTTGGAGTGAAAATACCAACGAATGCCTGAGGTATTAGGGTTTCCAACCATAACGCCCAACCCTGTAGAGAATGACAGGCATCAGGGGTGTGACTTGGGATTCTTGCCTGTAATGCTCATACCATTCCACACCCTGCAGCCAGTGAGAGGCATCGGTATGCCTTGGACTCTTCAGCCCCAAAGTTCACCCCATTCTCTATATAGCACCCATCTCACGTATTTCCTGATGAAATGGGGTGCGATAAGGGCCAAAGACCCAAGGAACACCGTGACACTAGTCAGTGTCTGCAGGGTGGGGTGTGGTGAAATGGCGTGGCCGTTATGCCTGATGACCCAAAGGCACACCCCAATGCCTGTCACTCTCTGCAGGGTGGTGGTGGGGTTGGCTTCAGTTCAATACTTTACTGCCATTCCTATTACGCAGCTCTGTAACTTCTACACTACCACTGCCAATGCCAGCAAGCAAACATTCGGCATTGACAAATGCTTGTTAATTCAGTGACACTTATACACAGATCACTATTAGTGTTCGATATGACAGTAGACAGCTTCACACTGGACTTCAATCAAAGTGCTCACTAAACAAAAATGACAGTTTTGATACTAACAGATTTAATTAATATCTAATTTAACACATGTCTGTATACTTGTACAAAATAAAAAATGGTGGTAGTAATGCTAACAATATACTTTTTGAATTTTACCTCCACAGGGAAGTTACAGTATATGAAGACATGGAGGATACAAGCCCCTTAAAGCTTACATCAAAGAGACAAAGACTCTCCACAAACTTAGAAAAATATGTTATTTGTAAAGAAAATCAACAGAATGCAAAACTGTCAAAAGCCACCAGTGCTGGACAGAATTCTGTGATGCTGGCAGCAGAAGCCAGGAGAGATGGATTGTATTGGTGGCTACTGGATACATTTCCTAGTTTACTTGATGTGTCTCCAATATTTATCACAGGGGTCGCTTTCAGAAATATACAAGCAAGTCAAATTTGGTACATGTCAGAGTTGTATTCAATCCAGGAAAGAAAACAGACTGAATCTGATCAGATAGCATCATATTTACCTGTTTCTATAGCAAAGAGAGCAAGCACATCCTCCAGCAATTGGTCCTGTTGCATTGTTTGCTTGAGAAAAACACATAAAGACAGAAACTTCATAAAATTGAAATGTTTGAGGCAGCAGCCAATCTAAGGGAGGCAGCACTTCAAAGAGGAGATAATGACATGTTGCTCAGAATATCTGAGGAAGACTTGATTGCTAAGGATGCAGTTTATCACACAGCATGCCTTTCTTTCTACTTGAGTAAAATGAATCTGAAAGCAATACCATTTAGTTTCATTGCAACAATACAGTCACCTTATGGCATTGCATTTTATCACCTGTTGGAAGAGATAGACAATGATTTTATGCAGAAGAAGGCTGTTCTCCTGTCCAAGCTGCTACAAAGATACATTACAGTGCAGTGATTTAAGGCTCTGAGCTGCAAACCTGGAGACCTGGGTTTGAATCCCACAGCCCTCACTTGCATACTGTGTGACCCTGAGCAAGTCACTTAACTTCCTTGTGCTCCCAGATCACACAAGTAAACAAGCTTTCAGCTAAGTGTGTCTCTCCTGGTTAAAAAAAAAAGATGTAATGCCTTACTTCCCTCAGATGTGGAAACTAAATTCTATTCCAGTAGCAAATTACAGCAAGATTAGAAAAACACTATGGTTTGCACAGCCTGAGCAAGGCAAGTCTACCATTGTTCTGTGCAGCGCAATACCATTAGCTGATGCTATCCAAGCTGTTAGTAATCTGAAGCAGGTACTTAAATCATCCCAATAGTTTGTGGATGTTCTTCTGGACTGGTGAGTGAGCTTGATGAACAGCTTTCAAATGAGCAAGTAGCTTTGTATAATGCTGCTTCAATCCTTCAGTCTGAAATAGCAAAAATGAAACCCTCAGAATATGATCCAAAGCTAGAGGATTGTAGTTTACAGAGGTAGCTACTTTTGTGCCCCAATTGGTGCAGGAGTTTGTCCTTTGGTTGATAGATAAAGAGGCATATAATTCAACCAGGAATGAGAATCATCCTGAAGACATTCAAAGAAGGTGCCTCTGAACTGTGGAGTGTATGGTATTTAAAGAGGACCTTAACCAGTCCTTTTGACTTTCTTGCATAAATTACCTCTTCTTGTATTGATTCTGAAATTGTATTTCATTACTGTCTGCTGCAGTTAGTTTTTGCATTCTGAGCTGCTAAAAACTGCAGGGTGTACCAGGGCTTCTATAGCAAGGCTGGTGTTTCTGTAGACCTAGGGTTGTACTGCTGACATCACTGTAGAGCAGAGTCAATTTCACACACACACAAAAAAAAACATACTGACAAGGCATTTGGATTTTTTTTTTGAAATTTAAATTTTATTGGAGAACTTTTTATACCATAGAGACACAAATATTACCAGACTACTAGAAAGTCCATTTCTACTCATTTACACACACTAAACACCAAGACGAGAGAAAGAAAAGAAAAATAAGAAAGGAAAAGAAAAGCAGGAAAGAGGGAAAAGGGAGAGATGAGGCTAACGGGGGGGAGTGCCTTCAGAAATTTAAGAAGAGAGGAGAGAAGAAGGGAGAGGAACACTCAATACTGTAAGAGCCTTCCACAACTTATTGCCAGTAGCATATATTAAAATCCTCTTAACTATCGCTATTGGCTCCAACATACAACATCACCCTAACAGGGCATTAATATACTAAGTGCTTCATAAAAAGGGAAAACGTCACAGAAATTAATAGAGAGGCAAGACAATTACCTAGACAAAAGAAGACCTCCTGGCCTCTTTTCCCATGCGGAACCTTCAGACCGAACCAGGAGAGTCCTCTCAAGCATATCTAGCAAGCAATTCTAATACAGGTTTCCCCTCTCTGGAGGCCATGAAGTGCAAAAATGGTAGCTATCTCCCTTTAAATCTATCTATGGATAACCTCAGCTTGGCTGTCAGATATTCCATATCTAAGATCTTGGTGCTGATTTCATACCATGTAGAGGTAGTAGGCTTGTCCGGGGTAAGCCAAGACAAATTGATACCCTTGAGGGCTGCTGCCACCAAAATTCCAAACAGATAACAGGAAGACCTGGAAGCCAAAGGAGGGGGAGGTAATCCCAATATCCAATACTGAGGGGACTCTGGTAGTACTGTTTCAAAAATCCTTTCCAAAATATCCTTTACTTCCCTCCAATACTCCCGTATGATTTTGCATTCCCAGAATATATGAAAATATGTGCCCACCAACTGACAGTTTCTCCAGCACAAATCGGAATGGTGTAACCCATAATGTTTCATCACCGTAGGAACCCTAAAGAATCTAACAGCTAACTTCCACCGACATTCTCGCCAGAAGAGGGACGAGGTAGTGTTGTGGATAGCTTTCCAGATGGAGATCCAGTCAGATTCCGACAGGGCCATGCCTAAATCACTATGCCACTTGTCCTTAACCAGGGCCAGGGAGTTGCCCTCCGCGCAATTCATCCCCTGTACTAATTAGAGATCAGTTTTTTTTGATTCAGGGAATTAATCAAGGATGACAGGGTAGCACGCACTGGGTTGTTTAAAAATTCTGTATCTAAGTCAAGTTCCTTTACATTTAAGTGAACATAATGTCTTAACTGGAGGTATCGAAAGAAATCTGTATGTTGGAGGTTGAATTCAGCCTTTAACTGCTGGAATGATTTTACTAAATTCTGATCAAAAAGCTGGCCCAGATTAGTTAGCCCCAGTCTCGCCCACAGCAGAAAACCCATATCCCATTTGAGTGGGCCAAAATCTAAGCAGCTTAGTATAGTTGTGTGTTTGTTAAGCTTTAAAATATTACCTAGTTTTGAGTTCATGTCTCTCCAAACCTGAGAAATCACCCTAGTGAGAAGATTCCTAAAATCAAGCAGGCGCAGTCTTGCAGTGTCCAGAAAAATAAGTTCTGAGACATTTCCCAGGGGAGAGTCAGCCCCCTCAATCTGAACCCACTTTGGGGGGGACTCCTGAACCATAGTCACCAGCAGCTGCAACTGAGATGCCCAGAAATATTTCTGGACATCAGGTACCCCAAAGCCCCCTTTCTCCTTAGGGTCCACCATGATCTTCCATCTCACCCGTGGCTTCCTACCCAACCACAGAAATTTAGAGAAGGTAGAGTTCAGGTCATGCCAAAAATTCCTCGGGGGTCTGAGGGGGATGGCACCCATTATGAACAACATGCGAGGGAGAATATTCATGCGGATGGATTCACCCCTGCCCGAAATGGATCAGGGGAGCTCCCTCCATCTATTACAATCCTCCCTGATCTCCTGAAGTACCCTTAAATGATTTGTGGAATATAGAGCCTTGTAATCCCTGGGGACCCATACTCCTAGATATCTGAACCCTGACTTGCACCACTTAATTTGCTGCACCTGTGGTAAGGGCTGATTCAGGGGACCACCCAGAAGGAATAACTCGGATTTGTCCGGATTGACCTTATAACCGGAAAAAGCTCTGAATTCAGAGAGGAAGCTGAAAATCTTGGACACTGCATTTACAGGATCTGATATATATATATATATAACAATGTATCGTCCGCATATAATGAAATCTTAACCTCCACCCCCCTAACCTGGAGACCTCGGAAGACATCCATCTGCCGAATAAATGATGCCAGAGGTTCCAAACTAAGGGCAAATAGAAGAGGGGAGAGAGGACAGCCCTGCCTGGTGCCTCGCTCAATCCCAAATTGAGTGGAAATCATCCCATTCACCGGACCCTAGCTCTGGGATTAGAGTATAGGTTGGTTATCCAAGTCCAAAATTTTCCACCAAACCCAAAGCCCCCTAAGACCAAATCCAAGTATTGCCAGTTTAGACGATCAAATGCTTTTTCAGCATCTAAAGATAGTACTGCTGAAAGTGGGGAATCAATAGGGAGCTGGGCCGAGGAAATAACATTTAGCAACAATCTGATGTTGTCTTGAATGTGTCTCCCAGGAATTAATCCTGTTTGATCTGGGTAAACTAAGACGGGAACCACCTTCTGTAAACGTGCGGTGATAATCTTAGTGAAGATTTTAGCGTCTTGGTTGAGCAACGAAATAGGTCGGTACCCAGCACAAGATGTATGATCTTTCCCTGGCTTGGGCAACACTGAAATAAGGGCCTCACCCCATGTGTCTGGCAAAGCCCCCAGCTCCTGCGCCATGTTGCAGACTCTGGTGAGCAGTGGGGTTAACAGATCCTGGAACCCTTTATAAAATTCTGAGGTGAACCCATCTGGGCCGGGGGCCTTGCCAGAGCAGAGTGACTTGATGGCTGCTGCCACCTCACCTTCTGTAAAAGGAGACTCCAATGAGTCCCTCTGAATACCTGACAGGACCAGGAGCTCCAGACCCTGTAAAAAATTTGAAATTTTCTCCCCATGTTCTGGTGTTTCTTCCTTAGTATAAAGATGTCTAAAGAATTCTGCGAATTCCTGTGCAATATCACCCGGGAGAGTCTTATACGGATGGTTAGGTGGATCAGAGCTGACCTTAGGCACATACCTATCAGCCACCTGCTTGCGAATCCTAAGGGCAAGCATTTTGCCTGCCCTCTCTCCCCTCTCATAATAACGTTGCCCCGTGTATCTAAGGGAATTCACTACCCTTCTGTGTAATAAAGAGTTATATGAGTCTCTAGCCTCTCTTAACTTTTTAAGTATACGGATAGACCCCGTGCGTTTATGTGCAGCCTCCAGGTCAGCAATAGAGGCAAGGGTTTCCTGCATGTGAGCCCGATGCAAATTATGCTCATGAGAAGAGAATGCTATCGTATGCCCTCTTACCACCGCCTTTAAGGCATCCCACAGAAACCTGGGTCTGGAAAGCGCCTCTGTATTCTCTCTCAAATAACACTGAATAACCCTTTTAGTAGATTCTATATACTGTTTATCATTGAGTAATCCCGGGTCAAATCTCCAAAGACCGCCCCCCTCCACTGTGTCCCACCGAAGTCGTGCCTTGACCATAGCATGGTCGGAGATCGTAATTGGGAGGATAGATATGTCCTTGAATGAATGCAAAACATTTCTCTGAGTGTAAAATCTGTCCAGTCTGGAATACATATTGGAAGCCGGAGAGAAAAAGGTGAAATCTTTCACCGAGGGATTGAACTGCCTCCATCGGTCAATTAATCCTGCCTATGCAAGCAAGTTACAAAGTAACTGAGAACAGGCCCTTGAACCTGGGATTTTGTTTGAGCTTCTGTCCAAACTAGCGTCCTCAACACAATTCTAATCACCCATTAAATTAACTTGTCAGGGAGGTAGGCTAGCCAACGAGTTGAACAGAGAATGAAAAAACTCACCTGAGGGTGGGGTGGGGGCATAAATTCGAATCAAATGAATTGACTGACCCTTATAAGTGCCGGAGACCGTCAGTTGATGTCCCGAACCTGATTTAATTACAGATTGAATCTGAAATGGAAGGCCCCTGCAAAAAAGGATAGCTACCCCCCCCTTTTGGATTGGGGGTGCTCGTCAGAGCATACCGTATTCACCCAATCCCTACGCAATTTCATATGCTCTCCCAGGGTAACCTGATCTCCTGAAGACAGGCAATATCACATTTTTTCCCTTTTAAATTCAGCTAATATCTTTGCACGTTTAACAACATTGTTAATTCCTTTAACATTAAGTGAACAGATTGTCAAGTCAGCCATGTTATTTGTCCAAACAACACTCCAATAATAATTATACTCCCTGCATCAAATTACGAGATCTTAATGCATGATCGTGCAGAAAGGCACTCTCCCGAAAGCAAGTAAAGACAGAGAAGGAAGAAAGAAAGAGTGGAAAAGAGCAACCATTGTAGAACACAGTGAATCAAAAAAAAATAAAAATAAAAAAATTAATTGCAAGCCCTGCACAAGACGTGCTGGACCTGCCTCCACCAAGGGAGTGCAACGACAGGAGTCATTGCTCGTATCGAACGTAATGCCCTAAGCGTACAACCGTGTTGATGATGCTCAGCTCGGAGGGCGCTTTGATACGAGATAGGGGAGAGATATATTACACCCCCTAGAGGGAACTACACTCCACTAGGAGTGAAAAGGTTGGTGGGCTCCCTAGAAACCTAGAGAGTCACCAGCCTGCGCCCTCTGATGGATTCCTTAAGGGAAAAACTTCCGGGAAGGGCTGGGAAATACAAACCCTCTTCTGGTCTCCAACTTTAACCCAATATCAAACACACCTCCTTAAAGGAGAATCCAGTGCATCTCGAACTGCAAAAAGGGAAAGAAGAAGAAAAAAAAAAAGGGGGGGAAGAGGGAAGGGAAAGAGGCTGACCCTCACTTAAACGGAGGGGGGTACACCAGTATGAGATCCATCCGGGTGAAGCGAATGGGGTCTCAAAAGCGACACAACACCCCTGGTCTACATAAAAAAAGGAAACCACCTGTGGGGCCTTGCCCTTAAAAAGAAAAAGAAAGGGCCAAATGGAAATACACAGACTGTGTAATCATTTCCCCATGATGGCACTAGTTTATTAGCAGGGGCCTGGTACAACTTGTTCCTATGTATACCTCATAAGTTCCATCCTAGCTGAAGGTCTAGGGCAATTAATTAAGTCACAGGGGAGTGACCCCTACCCCACCCTCCACCCAGAGGGGGAACGACAAAGAAAAATCCCGAGGCAAAATCTAACCCTTTTCCCACTTTCTCTTGCCCATCTCCCCCTTCCCCCTTAACCGATAGAGAATGAAATCCAACTGTGACCATTCATCTCGAGGTAATGGGTAAACACAAAAACCCAAATCCGTTGGACTCGATGTACTTGACATATTATTAGGGAAAACGAGCTGCCCTCAGTACTAATACTCAAATTGTGGCCGTTAAGATCCCACAAAGAGGGAAGGGGATGGGGAACAGAAGAGGCCTCGAAGGGGCAGGGGAACCCAACCCAGAACCGGACTTCAGGAAAGTGCCACCTTGAAAAAGGGCCCCACCGAACATGAGACCCAGAGTAAAGGGACCGCCCCCCCATCCCTCCACCGCACCAGCAGGATCCAGCTTCCCTCTGATGGAGGAGAGGATCCCCCCCCAGTTCCACATCACTGGGACCAGAGCAATCGCTGGACAAAAAAAAGAATGAAAGGCTACCAGGTAAACACCTTGTGCACCATTATAGCAAGCTCTAAAGGCACTATGTTCGGGATGCTCAAAAAATAAATGCCGATTAGTCAATCTGTCCCTTAATCGCAGAAAACGAGCAATAAGCAGTCCGTTACTACAGTTCAAGTGATCTTCTCAGGATGTTTCCCTTTAGCAATCCATTTGGTTAGATCTGCGTGTAAGGGCAGAACAGAGTCCACTCTGAAATGAGGCCGATTGGTGATCTTCGAGTCCGGAGCCACTGCCCAAAGAAGCTGCTCGATCTCCTTCTCCGCAATCTGTTCCTTTATGTCTGGGACCTGAATGTTTTTCAAAGCCAGAAAATCTTGCGCCATTAGTAAGGAATTGTAGATTTTAGGGTCATCAGGCAATTCTATCCACAGTCTAGCAGGATAATGCAGTTGGGCTCTCAAGTCTTTCTCTCTCAGCTGTTTCACCACCATGAGCACCTTTCTCCAATGCTGGGCCAAGGCGGGGGGGAAGTCTTGATCTACAAACACCTTCTTGCCATCGAAATTCAAATCCCTCTTAACCCATGCCAAATGAAGGATCTTATCTTTTGTCAGATACCTCAAAAATTTAATTATAATAGCTCTGGGAGGGGCGCCCTGCTTGGGCTTTGGGGCGAGGGCCCTGTATGCTCTTTTGATCGCCAATGGGGTGTCTTCCTCTATTTGCAGCTCCGTTTCCAGCCAACAGTCCATAAAAGCCACCATGTCAGCTTGCTCAGCCCCCTCTGGTATTCCAACCACCCTTATATTGTTGCGCCTAGAGCGCACCTCAGCATCTTCAGCTTTCGCTGTCAGGGCCTTCTCTCTACCATATAGAAATGCCAATCTATCGCCCATAGGCCATATGTTCGCCTGCAGCCCTCCAGGTGCTGTTCCACTGCAGTAGTTCTAGATTCCAGTTTTTTGAAATCCCTCTGAATGTCCGAGACCTTAGCGTCTATTTTATGTAGTAGCTTAATTATTTTCCTCGATTCAGCCCTAGTGCTGGTGGAACTGGAATTGGAGCATGAATCTTCAGCCCCTGACGCTGAGAGCACTGAAGAGCACGAGGGAGCTGGGCTGAGGCCTGCCATCTATCTGTCCTGCAAGTTTACAGATGCAATATTGGCGATCAATGAGCCTCCCTTCTTCGTGCGGGCCATTACTAGTCACTTCTTGCACCGATGACACAAAGCAAAAGCAAGGGATGCCACCATAAATCACTGGATTCTCTATATTTTAATCTGCTGGAGAGCCAGAGTGAAGAGTTGAGTGGCCATTCCCACCTGCTATGTCACCGGAAGTGACAAGGCATTTGGATTTTGGCATAATGCATTGCTAACAGGGTGTCTTGGGGGGGAACACAGTATGTATACTGAGTACTGATAGGTTTCCCTTGCAACATTGTTGCAGCTGCATGGTACTGCACAGTGAGTCACTCTTGTATCCTACAATGATGTCATCAGGAGCTAGCAGCCCAGCAGCTGAACAGCAAAGGCAAGTGCAGCAGGGCTCAAAAACAAATCCAAATTATGGAAGACAGAGTAAACCTTGGCCAAAAATAACAAGTGCACACAGCTTTTCAGGTCTAGTACTGCATATAATGACTACAAGCTGTAACTTTCTGGACCATCAGGGAAGGTCCTCTTTAACAGTAGCAAAATTATCACGTCACTGCACATAAGTCTTGCTGCACAGCTAAACCATGAGTTTGAATCTTGTAATTAAAGGAGAAGACTCCTGTATATGTATGATTTGGATATATCTGATGTATTTATTATACATTACATCAAGTACTGTACATATGTCAATAAGAGATTAGCCATTTCTTCTGTTGCAACACATATCTAGAGTTTGAGGCTCTGACGCAAAGTAGTAAAATGTCAAGCAAGCCTCCATTTACATGCAAATGAGGTACTTGTAATACAGCCCCTCCCATTCCTTGATGTCACTGCAGCAACAGTGCAGAACAAAACATAAGGGTGTCAATGCTGTCTAGCTTGATTTTAGTTTAAGTTTGCAATGGCTTAAGGCAGTTCTGTCATGCAATTCACAAAGGGAGTAGCCTTAATACTGTATGTGTAGAGAGAGCAAATAATACATCTAATAGTATTTCATTCGCAGGAAACAAAAGCTGTTTCTTTGCACTGCTCATTTCTCCCTGTGAGACAGTGTAACATGTTGTGGAAAGCAGTGGACTGAATCAGTCAATCAACCAATCAATCAATCGAACAGTCAGTCAGTCACTCTGTATTGAACCAGGTGAGCACCCTTAAGAAGATTTGTTACAAGATGAGCCTGGGCAGTTTACCAAAGGATCACACAAGACTGACTTATACACACCCCCTTTCAGCAGCCTGAAAGTGGAGAGCTAGATCATTTACTTTATAAAGTGTATTGTTTTACATTTCAAATGCTCCTTAAATCTGAGTTTCTGACTGGAAATACCAAGTTACAGAATGCATATGACATGGGAGGAGTGAGCTAAGCAAATACAGAGCACTACAAACAGAGATTGATTAGTGTCTTTACCTACAACAGCTGAGGTGTAGCATCTGATTTGTGAGGGACATCCACCTTCAAATGCTGGCATTACAAAGTGGGGGAGGGGGGCTGCCACAGCTTATCCTTAGTACCTTGAAAGTGAAGTGCTGTAGCTCTCACCTCACTGCTAATGATTTATAATGGGAATTGGGGCACTTTTAAACCATGGACCTGTGGGGCCATCACAGTTTCTAAGGAGGTTAGGGGAACTTCTTAAGGGTTAGAGGGTAAGGCACTCTAGTAGGATTTGAACCAGAGTCCCCCAGTGCTTGTGTCTGTGCTTTCTTGGTAACCTATTCCTTGCCATAGCTGAATTCTTTATTGCCTTACAGCAGCCATCCAATCACGGACTGCCTAGCTACAAAGGGAAAGGGGCCTATTTGCAAGATTATTTCTCACTGCTGGTGTCAATCAAAACAGAGAATGTTAACACACACACACACACACCATAATACAACAGCCGCATAATACCACTTAAAACTCTTGTTGTACCCAGAGTCATTTATTGGGTAAACTGTTTTTGCTAACAGAAACAGTAACACAACACATACGGGCACTTCCTTACATGAATACTATATATACCTCAAATCAGTGCTGCATCACACTCACATGGTCCTAGTCCCTATTAGACCTGCACTTCAGGATGTGAACAACACTTAAAGTGTTCCTCCATTACTCAAGTGGGGAACCAAACATTGTGGGTTTGGTCTACTGGTGGAACTGCATTTAGTGCAGCACCATTATCTGTTGCTCTGATGACACCATCCTCCAGCAAAATTGATGGTAAAATGGAGGACAAACACTTTGATAACTTTGGGGGGGCTGTATATTTTTATTTATAATCTAGATCTGGAGAACAATAGGACTGCTGGCAACTGGAGGAGGCACACAACAGTTACACATAAGGAGTTGGGAAAATATTGGTGTGGAACTATGGGAGACTTCCCCTTTAAATTGACATACTACACCTTCATGGATGCTGCATTAATTATGATGAGCTGAGTCGGTTCATGATTTGTGCTGCAAAAACTGAAGTAGAAAGACTCCAAGAAGGTGTGTTCATTCTATATTGAATTGTATCACTTTATGCTGGTGGACATCTCATCCATGAAGGAGATAATATAGACATCAATGTAGAGACCATTGATGGAAAGAATACCTTCCATTCTATGGCTAGAGCTGTATTTCAAGAACAGTCTGCAGAAAGTTCAACATCACAAGAAATATCACTGAAGCGTGGGAAAGAAAAGTCACTTGTTCTCCCAGAGCGAGCAGAGTTTCTTATGCAGTGTGCAACATGTGAAAAACCTAGAACATGTCCAGAACCAATTCTCCATGAAAAAGTAATTGAGAAAATAAACTCCTTCTCCTACAAGTGAAAGCTGTCCAAGGTCTCTCCTGGTGTCTTTTAGGGCTACTACCTTGTGATTTCCTACCAATACCAAA
Organism: Neoceratodus forsteri; assembly: GCA_016271365.2. Classification (NCBI taxonomy): domain Eukaryota; kingdom Metazoa; phylum Chordata; order Ceratodontiformes; family Ceratodontidae; genus Neoceratodus; species Neoceratodus forsteri. Next base: position 1,060,487,783 of record CM057454.1, read on the forward strand.
TGACGTTGATATTGTTCACACTCAGGTGATTCCATTTTGGACTGGTTTCAACCACAAGCTTGCCACAAAGAAGAGCACCTACACAGCAGTTGCATATGCACCTATTGAGGATGCCAAACCAGCTGACATGGACACAGTCTATACTACAGTGCTGAAATGTAAGGAAATGTCAGCAGCTCTAGACCAGCAGCATGCCATTCAGACCATGGATCAGCAGCAGCATGCCATTCAGACCATGGATCAGCAGCAGCATGCCATTCAGGCCATGGATCAGCAGCAGCATGCCGTTCAGGCCATGGATCAGCAGCAGCATGCCGTTCACATCGTGGATCAGCAGCAGCGTACTGTTCAGACCATGGATCAGCAGCAGCATGCTGTTCAGGCCATGGATCAGCAGCAGCATGCTGTTCACATCATGGATCAGCAGCAGCATACTGTTCAGACCATGGATCAGCAGCAGCATGCTGTTCAGACCATGGATCAGCAGCAGCATGCTGTTTAGGCCATGGATCAGCAGCAGCATACCGTTCAGACCATGGATCAGCAGCAGCATGCCATTCAGGCCATGGATCAGCAGCAGCATGCCGTTCACACCATGGATCAGCAGCAGCATGCCGTTCAGACCATGGATCAGCAGCAGCATGCCGTTCAGACCATGGATCAGCAGCAGCATGCCGTTCAGACCATGGATCAGCAGCAGCATGCCGTTAAGACCATGGATCAGCAGCAGCATGCTGTTCAGACCATGGATCAGCAGCAGCATGTTGTTCAGACCATGGATCAGCAGCAGCAGCATGCCGTTCAGGCCATGGATCAGCAGCAGCATGCCGTTCACACCATGGATCAGCAGCAGCATGCCGTTCAGACCATGGATCAGCAGCAGCATGCCGTTCACATCATGGATCAGCAGCAGCATGCCGTTCAGACCATGGATCAGCAGCAGCATGCCGTTCAGACCATGGATCAGCAGCAGCATGCTGTTCACACCGTGGATCAGCAGCAGCATGCCGTTCAGACTATGAATCAGCAGCAGCATGCCGTTCAGACCATGGATCAGCAGCTGTATGTTGTTCAGACCATGGATCAGCAGCAGCATGCCGTTAGACCATGGATCAGCAGCAGCATGCCGTTCACACCATGGATCAGCAGCAGCATGCTGTTCAGACCATGGATCAGCAGCTGTATGTTGTTGCTCAGCAAGCAAAATGGACTCTCCCAAATGAACTTGGTACCAATGTGATTTGCCTGGGTGGTTTTCATGCTCTGTGTTTTTTATTGCATGTATTGGGTAATTTTCAGGAGATGCAGGATTGCTAGACCTTCTTGTTGATTCTGATGTGTATGCAGCTTGTACTGCAGATCAAACGCTTGCTGGTAAGCAATTCAGCCATGCTCTGCATGGCTTGACTTTACCATTTGAGGCCCTGAGAGCTCTGAAATTTTCTTCATGTGTTAAATGGTGTGAGCAGGGAGGAGGCACTCATGGAGTTCCAGCATTTGTCTGGCAAATGTTGGCTGACATAAAAAAGGTGTTTCAGGCTGAAGACATTGAGTCCTTACAACATGTCATTAAGGAGCTTGATGATGTTCTAACTCAGCATATGCTACCACTACTGGAGGAATTTCAGACATGGGGGTATGCCCAGTCTCCTACATTCAAGCTCTGGGATAATTTTCTCCAGGTTAAACATGGTACTACTACTAAAGGTCTGTGCAGAGTGAGAGGGTGATTGGAAACTTCACCTACACACACAGCGTGCTATGCTTCCATACTTCTTTGCTGCTAACAGGTTCAACTATGCCAGATGGATTTTAATCTAGATGCTTGATATGCTAAATCTCCCTGAAGAAGTACACAATGCCTTTGAATCTGGGGAATTTGCTGTGCCTCAGACTCCTGATTCTTTCAATGGAATTTGGAGTGACATGGGAACAGATAAACTGTCATCAGCCAGCAGTGGGATAGTAGGACTGACTGCCAGCTCTTGTCAGATGAACCTTCACAAGATATGTCCTGAATGAATATGCAAAAGCTATGAGAGAAAGAAGTGGCTATCAATGAGTAGTGATGACAAAGTCCACAAACAAGTCCTTGCCTCTGCACCGAAGAGGGATGAAGAGCATGTTACAGCCCTTACCAACCATGTCATCCTCTTAAACACCTCTGACTCCCTTACCTGAGTCCATAGCCTCAACCCAGGTACCCCCCTCGTTTCTCTGAGCTTTCCTCCTGTTTTACCTACCATGGACTCCCACCTTCCTTCTCTTGCCACCCCCAACTCCGTCCAACTCCCCCCTCCATACTCCCCAACACCTCCCTTTCCACCCACTCTCCCCCCAAAATATTCTCCTTCTCCCAATCCTTTCTTCTCTCTCTCTCTCTCTCTCTCTCTAATCTACCCCTCGTTTGCACTCTCACCCCTTTCTTTCTCCTACCCTTTCCAATACTGTACCTTGATAGGCTCCCCTGGGGCAGCTATGCCACACATTGCTAATTGAGAAACCTCATTTGCACTCCCCCCCTTTCTTTCTCCTACCCTTTCTGATACTCTACCTTGACAGGCCCCCTTGGGGTAGCTATGCCATATGTTGCTAATTTTGAGTCTCCTCCCGCTGTTTAATTTCAGATGTCTAGGTTACTCAAATGTATTATTATCTATAGTCTGTATTACATAGCAATCTTATGTTTTGTGTTAACTGTCAAGTTTTTTTGTCTCTGCTGTTTTATATCCTGACGTGGAACCTTTGTAAAAGAGTGTATTCTCAAAGGTTGTATCCGAATTACCAAATAAATAAAAAAATAATCAACAATATGACAAACCCATTTGACCCTGAATCACTTCCAGAGGTGCTTATCAACATATCTACTGGACTGCTGTAACATCAGATGTACAAGTTTCTACTGAAAATAGCAGATGTTGGTGAAGAACAAATGAAGAGATTTGTGAGAGATGCACTTGATTCTGATGGGACACATATCTTCTTCAGCTACATTAAGAAATCTGGCATCAAAATATTTGCTGACATGGCCAAGAAGACCAAATTTAAGTCTGGCAATGGAGGGACAATCACAGCAGCTATCAGTCCAGAAATTGTTTTCGGCAGAGCCCTGTCCTTAGCAAGATGCAGAGATGATGTTTAAATGGCAACTGTTCTTAGTCACCCAACAGGACCTGTGCCTATGTCCCTCTTCCATGCTGATGGAACAATGAGAAAAACAGACAAAGCTAAATTAGGGCATCAGCTGGAAGCTCAAGCTGAAAGAATCCATGAGCTATGAGCTATGAGCAACAAAGAAACCACAGTGTACATCAGAGATGCCATGGCTGTCATACAAATGATGGCTGGAGACAAATTCCACACATTCAATGACCTGGCTGCTGAGTACTTGAGGCAGGTCCTAAAAGGATTTTACAAAGCTAGTTTTGTAATCAAAAGCACTTACAAATGTGATCCTTGTGCTGTCCTACATATAAAACATAACTCTTGATAATAGTGACTGTAAGTTAAACAAAACTTGTCCTCTTAGGGCTCAATAATAGTTGCCTAGAAACCCTGCCGAACAACCTAGAGTAGGAGCCCTGACCCTACACCATAATGGTACCTAATGCTATCAAACTGTCTTGCTGAAGAAATTTATAAATCCCCGTAGCTGACTGAGGTAAACTTATTAGCCAGATTAGTTAATTATAAGGTGCTTGTTTTTGTAGAATTTCGTATATGATTAATCAAGTTGATATTATATTTTGAATGGTTACACACACACACACACACACACACACACACACATATATATATATATATATATATTAATTTATACACATGCCTTTGCCCTGAATAAGATTGTTCCTCGAAACATTGGCAGTGTTCTAAGCAGTACTTATAGTGATCTAGCAGTTCCAAGGAAGTAACCTGCGTACAATGGGAGTGGAGCGCTATAAGGGTGGCCAGCCCAAAACCTAAACAAAATTTCAAACAAACAGTGCTGCCAATGCAGTAAAAAAGTCCAACAGAGAGCTTGAATTGGCAAAATGCTGTTTTATTAATTCACTGGGTGACAAGCCCCTAGCTCCTCAGCAAAGTGCCTTCAAAGGGGGTGTAAACCAACAATTACAAAGTGCCATTTTAAACTGTTTAAACAGAAAAAAGACATATGGTGCATGGCAATATCGTGCTGTATTGGCAGTGTGATTTTGCCATGCAGCATAATGGCTTGCAACATTATGACCCTGTGCCTGGCATACCCCCATCCGGCTCATTGACTCCGCAAAATTACCCAACTTGCTCTCCTCAGGGCTCTCCTACTTCTCCTCCTCCTATCTGGAAATATCCACCTTGACCCAGGGCCCATACCTGCCACCCCCACTTGTTCCCCATCCAATGATTGTTGCCGCATTGCATCCATTAATATATGCAGCTTACTAAAAAAGTTTGACATCTTCCAGGGGTGGATGGCACAACACCACTCTGATGTTGTTGCCCTTGTTGAGACTTGGTTCTCCACCTCTACCATTGACTCTGTTGTGGCAATTCCTGGCTATTCCCTCTTTTGTGCTGACAGACAGGGTAAGCATGGAGGTGGCTGTGCCCTCTATCTGAAGGACTCAATGCATGGCCAACCTCTCCCCTGACCCCAGTTGGATTATGAGGCACAGGCCCTCACCAAAAAAGCTACCTTCAGGATGATCTCCGCCCCTCTCCTTATCACCTCAGTCTACATCCTCCCCCAGGGACCAGAAACCTGCATTCCACTCAGTCCTGAACTATCTCTCCCTTCTGCCAACAAAAATGAAATCATAGTTCTGGGAGACTTCAATATTAACTGGTGATCCAGTGCAGCTGCACCATTTAAAGATGCCATTACAGCCCTGGCTCTAACTCAGGTAGTCACCACCCCACGAGGCATAACCCCAACTCTGGCACCATTACTCTCCTGGACTTGGTGTCCACCAACCACCCTCAAAGAATCACAGGAGTCTCAGTCCTCCCTAACGCCCTAAGTGACCACTCTCCTGTGCTCTGCACCTGGTCCTGTAAGCCCCAGAAACCCCCTCCAAAATTCATCCTCCAGCATAAACTTAAACCAGGCAACCTTGAGCAATTAAGGCTCCACCTAAGGTTCTGGGACCAATCACCCTTAAAAACACCCCGGACATAGACTCAGCTCTTGACTTGTTCATCCACACATTTAACTCAGCCTGTAACAAGTTTGCACCTCTGACCAAATGTGTGTGCAAAGGCAACACTACACCTTGGACCTCCCACCATCTCATTGAGCAGATGCATTACCATGACTCCCTCTGGCAAATTGCCCTCAAAACAGGCATGCCAGCTGACAGACAATGTTACCATGAGGCTAGGAACAAGTGTACTTGGGCTATACACAGAGCCAAAGCGGAACACTACAAAGCATCCCTTATGTCCTCCTGGGGCTCAGGCAGAAAATTCTGGAATAATCTAAAGGAGCTTAGTGGAAAGACCAGAACTCCCCCCTCCCTAATTAATATAAATGGCAATTGTACCACTGACCCCAATCTTATTGCCGATGCCCTTAACTCCTCCTTCTTGGACCTCAGCTGCATACCCCCCACACACTCAGTGGCTTCCAGTTCAGTAGCGACATGCTGGACCTGAATCTCCTCTGCCTGACCCTGCAGAAAGTCCTTGCCCCACTAACCTGCATACTCAATTGCTCACTATGTCTAGGCAAATTTCCATCCCTCTGGAAAGCAGCCACCATAACCCCCATTCACAAAAGCGGTGACCGTATGGCCACGGGCAACTATCACCCAATCTCTATTCCCCCCTCTCAAAGCCCTGGAGCGCATCGTCTCTGATCAGCTCACTGACTACCTCACAAAATACAATCTCCTCTGTAAGGAACAGCACGGCTTCTGCAAAGGCCACAGTACCACCTCGGCACTCCTGGAATTCACCTCCTCTGTTCATTCAGCTCTGGACAGAAGTCATCTTACTGGCACTGTGTTCGTAGATCTATTGAAAGCATTCTACATGGTTAACCATGCCCTCCTCCTATCCACCCTCCCCCTACTACGTCTTTCCCAGGAGACCACTAATTGTATTTCTGACTATCTAACAAGTAGAACCCAGTAGGTCAAGATAGGCAGCACCCTCTCCACCTGCCTCCCTGTCAGATCAGGGGTGCCCCAGGGCTCCATTCTGGGCCCCCTGCTATTTAGCTTATATCTAAATACCCTCCCCGCGGCTTGCTCTGGTACTCTGCTAGTGTATGCAGACAACAACGTCCTCTATTCCTCCCACCCTGATCCCTGCATACTCCAGCAATCATTCCAAACCTCCTTCTCTGAGGCTGAACAACGGTTCGCCAACCAGTGGCTTGTCTTAAACTACAAAAAGACAAAGGTCATGACTTTTGCCCACCACCAAAGCACTCACAAAAATTGCCAGGCCCAAATCCTTAACTCCCACCTGACCCCCCTTGAACATGTAGACACCTTCAAGTACCTAGGCATCACCCTAGACCCTGCCCTCAATTTCCACCAGAATATTCATCTCCTCTCTACAGCTGTCAACACCAGAACTGGCCTCCTGCACAGGTACAAACACTGTCTCACCTCAGATGCCCTCTGACTAGCTGTCTCCTCCTCAGTCCTCTCCCTAATTGACTATGGGATCCTTGTCTATGGGGCAGCTGACCCCACCTCCCTCTGCAGGATGCAGCAATCTCTCAACAAAGCCTGCCACCTTATTGGTGGTTGTGACTGTACCACTCACACCTGTACCCTCTACAAACTGGCTCAACCTCAAAGATAGACTCAAGTTCCACACCTGTCTCATGGCCAAAAAGATTACCCTTGGCCTCTTCCCACCCCCAGGTTTCTCAGCCCTCCTGTTATCAGAAACACTCGGAGCTCCTCCAAATCTCTGCTCTATGTCCCCAGGTGCCGGATCTCCCTATGCCAGATATCCTTTAGCTATAGGGCCCTCTCCTGGATGAATGCTCTCCCTAGCTCTATTGTAACAGAAAGTAAGATTGGGCAGTTTAAATCCCTTCTCAGGGACCACCTCCACTCAGCCAGTACCTGTGACTGCTATTGAATCTGCCTGTACACCCCAACATCCAGTCCCCCCTGTTGTTGCACCCACTCCTTTCCCCACCCCCGTGACAATGGACTCTGTCCAGCCCCCCCTTTTTGCCTTGCTTCTGCTGTGCCCTCCCTACTTTAGACTCATCGTTTCTACTATGTATGCTGTATATTGTAACACCTATGCACCTGTATATTGTATCCTGGATCTGTTATGCACCTGTTTATAGTAACCACTACCCTGATGTTCCTGCACTGCATATTGTTCATTTTACTTGTTTCCTCCAATATTGACTTTAATGTTCTACTGTTCCTGTCTTGTTCCCATGATGTGGAGCCTTTGAAAATGAATCTCTGACTCAAAGGTTGTTTCCAAAAACTTAAATAAATAAAAGTCCAGCACAACAGGACCTCACAAAAGGAAACAAAATCAGTGCACCACTGCATCTCAAAGCCTCCCCAGTTCTGGTTACTATACCAAAAGCTCCCTCCTACCATGTCAGAGGCTGCTCTCCCCACCCTGACACAAACAAAAAACAGAAACAGCTTTTCAGTCCTGAACTGTATCATTTAATGTTCGTACAGCACTGTTTCTCGAGTGTCTTTAGTAGGTGCTGTTTGAAAATCAGCGTGCACATCATCGCTCTCCCACTCTCCCCAGCTCATCAATGCTGTACTGCACTCCACTCCGGCATCACACTGCCACACTCCTCCCCTGCTCAACTTTAGCTTCTTCTGTTTAATGAAAACAAAATTACTGTCATCAGCATTCTCACCTCAGCCCTACTCACAGCAGTCAGAAACTGCAGCTTTCAGTCCCTGTGAGCATGAGGTTGGTTTAACATGGAGGTTTTCACTCTTGAGAGCTGCAGTTAAAAACATCCACAATGTTTAAATTTATGGCAGCTCTGCATATGCTGGGGGGGAGGTGCTGATGTTGGGCTCTAAAGAGTACAGCTGGCTATATGATGTGTGTTTGGGGGGCACCATGACAAAGAGAAATGTTTGGAAGTGAACAGGACACACACAGTGAGTATGGCTGACAGAGAAATCAGTACCGTTTAGCAGCAGCATCACCTAGTGGCGAAATGTGAAACTGTGGACTTTTTTTTAAAAAGGTATACTTGCATCACAGAAAATTAAAAAAAAAGTGTATTTAAAACTTTTTTTAAATCAGTTTTTCTTTGTTAGTAAATGAGCCATTGTATAATAGCAATACGGCACTCCAGGGATTTCTGCAATTGTGTAATAACGTCACTTCTTGGGTGTTGAATGCACTTGGCTTGTGACCTTGTGCTTCAACCACCCAAGGTGTGACTTTATTACAGAATAACACACACCCTGTCATGCCTCATTGCTTAATTAAAAACCATCAACCAACTGAAAATCAACTCCTACTCAAAACTAGCTAACAACTCATTTCAATGTAAGTTTAATACTGATTGTACTATGATAATATACTTATGAGTCAGGAACTGTGAACAAATAACAAGTAACAAATGGTTTTATTGCGGGGTCAGAAACAAGATCGGTGGGGTTAGGCAATAGGGGTAGCAATTAGTGATATTATTGTTCATAGCCAGTTTTCAAAACAAACAGAAAAAAAAAGTACAGGGTTACCAATCAAACCTGATGGCATGCACAAATGTGGTAATTGCAACATTTGTGCTTACTAGCTGCAGAGTACCACATGTGTTACACTTAAAGACAAAAAAGGTGCAGATTAGACAGTTCATCTCATGTATAACAACATATGTAGTGTATGCCCTTTGGTGTGAATGTGATATGCTTTACATAGGGAGAACTGCTAGACAGTTAAAACTCAGGATACAGGAACATGTATGAGACATAAAAGACGCAAATCAAAGGAGTCCAGTAGCCATGCAATTTCTGTCAGTCCATAATAATGACCTTAAAGGACTCACATTTACTGGCATTGAACAGGTCACGATAGGCAAGAGAGATGGGGACAGACTCAACAGATTAGACCAGAGAGAGAGAGTTTTTGGATTTATGTCTTGAATGCTTTAACACCTGATGGCCTTAATCTGAAATGGGATTTGAAACCTTATCTGAAATAAGCTATAATTGATCGCAGTACGGTCATTTCACCCTTTGTTCCTATCTTTCTTTCAGTCCCCCCTCCATTGTATTTTACATTCCTTTATGTATGTTGTGTTTAATCAACTCTAGCTCTGAACTAGACTGCTATCTGTAAGCAATGTTTAAGTCCATATGCACCTTAACTGAAATATATTTTATAGATGATCGTCTATAAAATACAACATTTATTTTGATATAGCCACAATAATTTGCTAACCAAGATCTTGTTTGTTTGTTCTTTTCTCTTATTTTTCAGGTATGCCAGATTTACGGGACTGATCCAGAGTGGAGGAAATCCTGTATTACCACCTACACCAAGCTGTTTGATTATGGCTGGGTAATTGGGGTAAAGGCCCAGATCACATATGGAAAAATGTAATATTTTTGTTAAACATTGAACACTTATACCATTAAATTCTATTTGGAGGTTTTGAAAAGGTTTCTAATTGTGTGTTCATTGAGATTACCTCTAGAAATTTAACATTTGCTTTAAATTTTCCTTTTTATTGTATGACAGTGGGTTTTCTGAACTTTTCTAGAACCAGATCCACTTATGCAAATCTTGCATACATTTTTTTATTTCTATCATATTTTTTGTTTTTGCTAATAGACATTACATAGTTTTTCCTACTCAGTTTTCCTATGATCCTGCATTCCTTCCCCTTGCCTCCATTTTCTCTTGATATAACAAATTATGTTTTAAAATCATTATGACTGCTTTATACTTTCATTAATAGAGGCACAATTTCAATAACATCAACACATTTATCATTATGTTTAAAGTCTGAAATGAAATGGCAAATTGCATAGAAAACATAATGTTGAATTTATTTGAGTTTTTCATTAACTTTGCCAATCTTGTTTATTGTTATTGTAGTATAATACATATGTAACAGGGTTAGTGTCCTAAAATGATTTAAATATTTAAAATTGAAATACATAGTCTGCATAACAATAACTAAATAATTACCTGCTATAAGAATGTATTATGTGCTTTAAAAGGACTAAGGTTTGAGCAATTGAGCTGAAAAATTAATCTCTTATGTGATTGACTTAGATATGTGATGTCATGCATTTTTTGAATTGTATGTTTAATTGATGCTGGTATAAAAGGAACGAGATTACAGCAGGCTGCTACTCCCTGATGAAGCTTCATTTGTTGAAGTGCTGGGGTACCTGTCACTAGACAGCAACGTCTTGGTGTGCTTAACCAGGCTGACACAATAAATTAAAAATTATTTTCCTTGAAAAACTTTTGGAAGTTTGTCTTCACTGGAGTGGCCTACAAGCCACTCATGGCTCTGGAGTGCAAGTGAATTCTTCAGTTTTGTAGCAATGTTTAAAACCTGGGCTGTTTTTTTCTAGTGTCCATCCATGCCCAGCCTATATAACCAGGGGCTGCTCTTCTGTTGCACCTCTAGGCACTGCCAAAACAAATGTTTGTACCTGGGCTGTGCTTCTGGTGCCCTTGCAGGCCTCACCTAAAATCAAGTGACCCACCCAAAAACCACTCGTCCACAGTACAGTAGTTTATGTTGCCCAGCTGTACCGGTGGGCCCTACCATCTCCCTACTGGCACCAATATACCCTTAAATCAATGGGAGGTCATGGTGCTTCAATGAGCACCCAGCCATGGAAATGGTTTAGACCCAGTGTTGTTGTACATGATTGGTCAGTGGTGGTGCACACAACAAATAAAGCAATGCTTGCAGATTTTACTCCTAGTTCTCTCAGACCAGGGGATCTCCCTCAAGGCATATGGGTGATAGTGTAGTTGGAGCGAGTCCCTTCTCACATTGGTTTCACTCCCTCTCCTTCAGTGGTGCAGGCCTCTGGTTTTGGCTAATAGATGGTTGTCATCTCTAATCCCAGTCAGACCTCTCCTGATCTCCTCATTCAGAAGATAATAACCTCTGTTTTTGCATGGTAGCTCTACTGGGGAAACTTGATCCTAAACTGCAACACACCATGTACTTGCATGCAGTCCCCAGTGTCTAATTGGGATAACTAGCACCAGGCTGTAGTACTAGCTAGGTGGCTTCCCAGGTGAACTGGGGTCTGAGTTAAGCTTTGGGCTGGAATCCAACACAGCAAAGTCTCTGACTCGGACTGCATCCTACAGCTCTCTCTTTCATGCTTGGCTAGCATTTGTTTACTTCCATCAGCAGGAACAATTGTTTTGCCTTTCGCCTTTTTCACTCTGGTGACCAGAAGGAACACTGTTATATGGCAGAGACCTTTCAATTCCTGAAAGGAAGGGACAAGGTAGATCATGGGGAAATATTCAGCAGGCCTGGCAAATCAAGAACACGGGGGCATGAGTGGAAGCTGGCGGGGGGTGGGTGGGGAGATTCAGGAGGAATGTTGGAATGTTTTATTTTACTGAGAGTGGCTGAGTCTTGGAACAGCCTAGCAGCAGAGGTGGTAGGAGGTCTCAGACCTGATGGCTGCATTGACGGAGACTGATCTGGACACAGTGGCCATAACCAAAACATGGAACCACAGCTGGGACAGAAGTGTACCTGGTTATGCTCTGTTCAGAATAGACAGGGAAGGTAAAGGGGGAGTGCCCTCTACATCAAAGAAAGCATCAAGGCAACAAATTCAGAACAGGCATGAGGAAACAGAAGAAGTTTGGGTCACCCTTGAGCCAGGCAATGAAACAGCCATTCACACAGGGGTCATTTACAGACCCCCAGATCAGGCAAAAGAAATTGACAAACTGCTGCTGGAAAACATGCATGACATGGCAGCAAAGGGAGAGGTACTGCTGATGGGAGACTTTAACATGCCCGAGATAGACTGGTCCACCCCAGCAAGGGCCTCAGCCAGGGCACGGGACTTGTTGACTTTCTTGAGGGGGCTGGCCTTAGGCAACTGGTACAGGAACCTACCAGAGACTGGGCAATCCTTGATCTGATACTGACCAATGGGGACAGGATAACATGGCTTGAGCTGGAAGGTCAGCAATGGTCCAGCAATCACCATATGGTGTGGTTCAAAGTGGACACAGGAATTCAGTCAACCCATTCGAAGGCAAGAGTCTTAGACTTCTGAAGGGCCAACTTTACCAGAATGAGACTTCAGCTTAGAGAAACCCTGGAATAAAGGGAGATGGGGGGGCATGATGAGGAGAAATGGGCACACATCAAGGAGGCTATAGCGGAGGTCAAAAAACAATGTGTTAGGTTATTAAGCAGGGGAAACAGGAGAAGACAACTGCTTTGGATCTCAAATGGGGGGGAGGCTGAAAAGGTAAGAGCCAAGAGGCTGGCCTTTAGAAAGTATAAGGAGACGCAAAGAGACAAGGACAGGAAAATGTATCAGAAGTGTCTGAGAGAGGCAGAAAAAGCAGTGAGAAGCACTAAAGCACAAATCAAGGAGCAAATAGCTCAATTGGTTACAAAGGGAGACAAGACATTATTCAGGTACATCAGTGACAGAAGGAAGGCAAAGGGGGGAGTAGCTAAACTTTGAGGAAACAAGGGACAGATAGTGGAGGGAGACAGGGAGAAAGCAGTGATCCTAAGCAAGTATTTCTGTTCAGTCTTCACTGTGGAAGTGCATGGGCAGGGCCCACAGCTAGAATTTAAGGTAATGGAGGAAAAGGAGATAAACACTAGTATGTTCACAGAGGAGATGGTCCTAGAAGAGCTTGCAAAACTCAATGTGGACAAAGCCATGGGTACAGATCGTATACATTCCAGGGTCTTAAGGGAACTGAGAATTGAACTGGCAGCCCTGATCAGTGAGTCTCTAGACACTGGAGTGGTCCCAGAGGACTGGAGAAGGGCAAATGTTATCCCTCTTCACAAGAGCGGGAGTAAAGAAGATGCATGGAACTACAGACCAGTTAGTCTAACCTCTGTAGTAAGAAAGATAATGGAGACACTCCTCAAGGAAAGAATAGTAGAGTACTTAGAAGTCATGGGGATGCTGGATCCCAGGCAACATGGGTTTGCCTCAAGATGGTCCTGTCAAACTAATCTAATAGATTTCTTTGACTGGGTGACAAAAGCAGTAGACCAAGTGGGGGCTGTAGACATTACCTACCTACTGTAGATTTCAGCAAAGCCTTTGATACCGTCCCACATAGGAGATGGGTCGACAAGCTCGGAAGCTTGGGGATGGGGCACAAGGTGGTAAACTGGATTGAAAATTGGTTAAAGAACTGAAAACAGAGGGTAGTAGTAAATGGAATCCAATCAGAGGAAAGGGAGGTGATCAGTGGGGTACCTCAAGAGTCAGTTCTGGGGCCAGTCCTCATCAATGTCTTCATCAGTGACATTGCAGATGGGCTGGAGGGAAAGGTTTGCCTGTTTGCAGATGATACCAAGATCTGCAACAAGGTGGATACTCTGGAGGGAATGGAAAGGATGAGAAAGGACCTGGAACAGTTGGAGAGACAGTCAGATAGTCAGATGTGCGGCAACTAAGGTTTAATGCAAAGAAAGGCAAAATCTTGCATGTGGGGAGCAGGAACCAAGTAGCAATCTACAGGTTTGTGGGAGAGCTGTTGGCAGTTATGAAGGAAGAGAGGGACTTGGAGGTCATAATGACAGATGACCTAAAGGCCACAAGGCAGATGGCCAAGGTGATGGGGAAGACCACTGGGATGTTTGGGTGCATTGGAAGGGGAATCAGAAGCTGAAGGAGGGAGGTGATAGTTCTACTGTACAGAACCATGGTGAGGCCTCACCTTGAGTTCTGTGTCCAGTACTGGAGGCCACACCTTCATAAGGATATTGACAAAATAGAGACAGTGCAGAGGAGGGTGACCAAAATGGTGAAGGGTCTACATCACAAGCCTTATGAGGAAAGAGTCAGAGACCTCAATTTGTGCATGTTGGAGCAAAGGAGGGAGAGAGGTGACATGATAGAAATGTTCAAATATCCCAAGAGCATGAACAAGGTGGAAGGGGACAACTTAGTCCAGTTTAAATGTAGCTCCAGAACAAGAGGGCATGATATGAGACTGATGGGTGGTGGATGCATAGAATAGCCTGCCCCAGGAAGTGGTAGCCACCTGTACGATGGCAGGCTTCAAACATGCATGGGACAGGAATAAAGGAATATTAGAGATGGGACAAAAAAGCTAAAGCCAATGACCTGATAAGGTCACTGGCCGCTTCGTCAGGTATCATAAACTGGCAGTCTGAATGGGCCTGGCAGCCCTTATCTGCTGACAGTATATATGTATCTATGTATGCAAGAATCATTAATGGTTTTTAACATGGCTGGAACTAGGTAAAAGGCTTAATAATTACACTGGGGATAACAGTAAACAAGGGGGCAAGGGGTTAGGTGAGGGAAATAGCCCAGAGTAGACATTAGGTTCCAGGGCAGGATAGGGTAAAGTGAGGCAGACTAGATGGATCAATGGACTTTTTCTGCCAACATTTTCTATGTTTTCTGTTTTCCTCTTTCTGGTATACATGTGATCTGTCTCCTTCAGCAGCTCACATCAGTCTCCTTCTCTTTCTCCTTCTCACTGCAGTTACATGCAGACCTAGTCTGCCTCCTACTATAGTCATATGAAGACTGACTGGGCTTGGAAACAGCCCCTACACTTCATTGGGGAATCTCATCTCACTAGTGGTCCATGCAGCTGTCAATCATTCTGGGGCCAAGATGGAGATCCATCATGCAAGAGATGATTAGCCCCTAATTTTCACCCGAAATTACTCAGTCCTTTGGTGTCCCAAAAGTTCCTTGTGGCTGCCCTTCGGGCTCTGCAACCTGATTGGCAGAAGGTTTAACCTGTCATATCTTTTGGTGCAGTGATGGGGTCAGGGTACACAAAATGAGGACTTCCCTCTTTGCTGTGGGGCACTGACCCCAAAAGTCTTAAATTTGAAAGGATGCCTACCCATAAACAAGATTTTGTCCAGCTTCCAGCATTGTTTGGGTGGTCACATTCTGCTCTGCAGTTGACTGGGGCTTGCAATTGGGAAATCCACGGCCCTGTCATGAGTGCCGATTGTGCCCTTTATTTATAGTGGGTGCCCTGAGCAGCGGGGAGTCACTTTTGTGCTGATGTGGTGGCGCTATAAAAAGTCTGTGGCAGCTCCCCTCTTGCAGCTCTCCTTCGGTCCCCCAACACAGTGTTTTTTTTACTGTTCTGCCAATTTTTTATTACTACCACCAATTAGAGTTCCACTTTTGTGAAAGCCAGCAATGTTTTTTTTTTATTCATCTTTATTTAACATTATGGGTACATTACATTCAAATTGATAACAACATGAAAGCACCAGCTAGTCTTAATGCTACTGGCAGAGGTAAAGTATAACATACTATGGCAGCGGTCAGTGACAGTCAGACAGCCCAGTGAGCCCGAAAGCACAACTATAGGTTAAAGATAACAGTATATAACTACTGGTCCTCATTTTTTTCCCATAGGAAAACACAGTTGTAATCTTGCCATTATAACTAGCTGGTTATAACGGCAAACACATGCTGGGCTTCCCTCGTATTGAAGATGTGCAGCCACCGCTGTTCCCTTACTCCTCGCCACTGAGAGCCACAGACTCCACTGCCAGTCCAACTCCTTGGTGGCAAGCTACTTAAAATAAATAAATAAATACATAAGCTCTTTTACTCACGGGTTCCTGGAAGACAGCACTGAGTATTTGGCTAGCTTTAAAAAAAAAGGAAACATTTTCTTTTGCCTGCCACTTGTGAGCGCCAACTGGTCCATGGCTCCACAGGCATGTCTGCTTATTTTATATAATTACTGTGGAAAAAAAACAATCCCCAGCAATTATATAAAATAAAGGCTGGGTAGAGGGTGTAAAACTCAAATTTTACACACACCCTCGGTGTGGGTTGCCTTTTTATAAAATCCTCGAGCTTCACTGTCAGGGTTTATGTGGTATCCCACACCTCGGGGGAGTGTAAAATTCTTATTATAACTCCCTACCCAGCCATTATTCTTTACATAACTAAGAGGAGGTAGGTGTAGCAGAGTCTTGATATAGGGTCCAGTGGGCCCACCCACCACAGTGCTGATGTCGCTGAGAGCAAGAGAGAGCTGGAGCTGATGATAGCAGTCTGGCTAGGCTCCAAGGAGCCAAAAGGTAAGAACTCACACTGTGAGCGGGGGTGGAGGGGTAAAATTAATTGCTCTGACATGGTCTTTCTTGCTCTTTGTAGATGTTAACTCTTCTATGTGGCTTCTTAGATGGTATTATGAAAAATGTTCAAGTACCTGCAGGCCCTGAAACAGTGCATTGCAGAAGAACTAGCTTTTTATGGTACCTAAAACCTCTGTCAGTGGCAGGTCATATACATTATGTGTGAGATATATAATTACCAGTTAGTCATGTAATATGTTGGTATTCAACAGTTTAAAGCCCCATATCAATCAATCAATCAGTCAGTCATTCAATACTTTATTTAACCAGGCAGATTCATCATTGAGCAAGCTCATTTTAAAGATGGTCCTGGCAGAATGGAACAGAGCAAGGCATAATGCCATTGGACACTTAGTGCAGGCTGGTACATACAGTAAAAAAATAGCAACAACAACATTGGATAATACAGAGTTTGCAGATTGTTAACAAATTAAATTAAGGGTACACCAACGTCTGGGGTGGATACTAAACAAAGCAACAGAAGTAACAGGGTGTGGTAAGAAGATTATATTAACAATAAAACAAGAAGGCATGAACGGACCGACCAGGAGGGTCGACCCTTTGCGGGGAAGGATGGGGGAAGGGGGTTTCAAGAGGAGGATGTCAACACTAGAGGGAGAGATGACACGAATATAGTAAGGCCAGGAGGTAAGAAGAGTATACAGAGGGAGATATGCAGAGAAGTGCTGGAGTTGTAAGTAAGTGCTAAGTAAATGGAGAGCAGGGCAGGGAGGCCAGTAGGAGAATCACCTGTGGAAGGTACATATGACCTTCAGGATGCATGTGATTGACAGCTTAAAGATATGGGGTGATAATGATAATATACATGCAGTATGTGCATTCTTACGCCAGGAATGACTTATTAAATTTTTACACCTTATACAGCCATCCCAATTAAGAGTGACGCCCTGGAGACAGAACTTTTGCAAATTTTAGAATTTGGAATGTAGGTTCAATTCTGCATCCATGCTCCACTCTGCTTCTCTGCTTAAAGAGAGCAGTCTCCCCTAAGTGAACTCCAGTAATGGCTGATTCTCCAATCAGGTTTTTATTTTGTAGTTATATCAAAAAGTGTACTTTAGTCAGTTTTCTTGATTATTCTGCATTTAGATATGATTTTCTGTAAATTAAGGTTTCTTCAGTTCCCGTCTGAGTCCCAGGAACCAGAGAATATCCTCCTTGGTCACTGTGACTATTCTTTGACTATTTTTTCTAGCAAACCACATTCCTTTTTGCTAAATGTAGTGGTTTACTATTTTTAGCTATCCAATTTACAGAGAACGAAGCATTTGTCACTTTCTTTTTCTGCGTGTTCCCTTTCACTGTAATTAATTAGTTCCTGTTACATGAGCTGCAATTTACCATTTGGTTCAGTTTCTTCATTATCTGAGCTGTTTTTATGTTGGCTTACACACATGCACAAGCAACATCTTGTGGTAGTAGCACATTTCAGAGGTGTGTCAGTATTGTGGCAAATGCAGGAGATGCTTTAGTGGGTGCGTCCCTCAGCCACCAATCAGTGAGCATGCTAGCTATGACAGTAGCTTCAAAGAGAGTCAAAGAGTTGAAATGAATCTAGCACTGCAATCATGGACAGTTTCATCATTGCAGTGGCACCCCTTCCCCTCCCTCACAACCTCGTCGGCTCCTGTTGCATGCTGAGCACTCTGTCCCTGGGCCTTGCTCTATGAGAGCAACTTGTTTGTTCACTGTGCATTTCCTGGTGAAACATTTCAATAAATAAATCAGCCCCTGTGCAGCTTTCCACATTGGCGGCTCCTGCCACCCGCCGCACACTCCCCAGAAAGCCGACATTGGGTGCCCAATTGCTGACTCAGCATGTATTCCCCCCCACATTGTGGCACACTGGGAGCCCACCCCAGTGTGCCCAGATAATTTTTTTTATAAATTTGTTTTTTCAACACTGGGATGCCCACTCCCAGTGTCGGATGCCCCCCACCCCCTCAAGCTTACTGTCTTTGCTGACGGGGGTGCCAAATCCCCATCAGCATCATGTTTCCTCTCCCCCCAAGCTCCCTTCCTTTGCTGACAGGGGTGCCCAATCCACATCGGTATCATATCCCTCCCAAATCATATGGCACACTGGGAGTCCACCTCAGTGTGCCCCAAAGTTTTTTTTTTTTTTGTTCTTTTTTTTTAACCTTTAAATTAAGAAAACCATCACCCAGCATTTCTTTTAATCTGCAAAAAAGAAAACAGTCCCTCATAGTCTCCCCACTACCCCCCCTATCCCCACCCTCTCACTGAGCACCCACCTCCCCGCACTCTCTATTACCCTATACTTACCTTCAGAGGTTGAGAGCAGTGATCTTCTGTGGAGTGGGGCACGTTTGCACTCTTCAAACCGACCGGGAAACTGAAGAATCAAAAGTAAGCATGTATAATGGCTGTCAATGGGAGTTTCAACTTATGTTGATATCTCAGCCATTTTTAGGAAGTTTGGCCCCAAATGCTCAACATGGGGTGCCTGGGACCCGACCTTGTGAACCTGTCAGTGTAATTTCATTACTCAGTCCTGAAAGGTGATTTCATGGTTGCTGTGTGGACTCACCTTTCAGGACTGATTAACAAATTGACAGTGCCAGTGTTCATGAGGTGGGGTCCCAAAAAGCCCATGATGCAAATCTGGAGAAAAAATTCAAAAAAATAACTGCATTATGAGCGTGCATTGTGCAGTTTATATGCATGCTTATAACTTCACCAGTTTTTAATAGTTTTACTCCAGATGTTCAACATTACCATCTGTTCATATCTCCTTATGAACAGTATAGCTGTCATTGTTCACATCTTGCCTGAAACATGTTTTCGCACCTGGTGAACACAATGGCACAGTCGCTGTGGGAAATCAATTTTTGGGACAGATGAACAAAATCACAGTGCTACTGTTCATGAGGAGAGGTCCAAAAATATCCATGTTGAAAATCTGGTGAAAAAATTCCAACAATTGATTGTGTTACGGGTGTGTGCTGTGCAGTTTCTACGTACGCTCATAACTTTTCCAATTTTTTATATTTTCACTCCAGATTTTCAACATTGCCATTTTTTTCACACCTCCTTATGAACAGTATAGATGCCATTTTTCCCATCCTGCTCAAAATGTGTTTTAGCACCTGTGGCGCTGAATGACGCAGTCGCTGTGTGAAATCAACTTTCAGGATTGACTAACAAAATGATAGTGCCACTGTTCATGAGGTGGGGTCCCAAAAAGCCCATGTGAAAATTTGGAGTGAAAATACTAACAAACACCAGGGGTGTTAGGGTTTCCAACTGTAACACCCCCTCCCCCCGCAGAGACTAACAGGTGTTGGGGATGTGACTTGGGTTCCTTGGCTGTAATGCTCACAGCATTCCACCCCAACCCTGCAGCCATTGACAGGCATCAAGGTGTGCCTTGGGGTCTTCGGCCCTAATGTTCACTTCATTATCCTATACTGCACACATTTCAGCTTATTTCCTTATGGAACGGGGTGAGCATAAGGTCTGAAGACCCAGAGGCACACCACAACACCTGTTGCTGTCTGCAGGGTGGAATGAGATGGAATGACTTTAACAAAAAATTATATCAATTGTTTTCAGCTACTGGTAACGGAAAATTGTCATGAGCTTTGTTTAAAGTGTTTAGGTCCACAACACAACTTTATCAGTTGTATATCCTGTCATATTTTCTGCCCAAAAAATATGACAGGAGGGGTGGGAAGGAGGGGAGATAAGCCATTGACCAATTAAAGCTTGGTAGGGTAAACTAGTGTAGGGCTTACAGCAGACTGGATTGGCCTGATGGTCCTTATCTGCTGACAGTTTATATATTTCTAAACCTCATTAAAAAGGGTAAACATTTTAAAAAGAAGCATGCTTTCTCAGTCTCCCTCTGTGTCATCTAAAAATAATGAAAAAGGCTCAGAGGGTGGTCCTAATGATGGTGGAAGCACACACCTGAAGGATCCATCTCCACGTGTACAACAGCAAATAGTGTAAAAGGTGACAAGAAAAAATAAAACTGCACAGCCATCAGAAAGGCTTAGTAAAGATGGTTTAGATATCAGAGTGTCCAAAAGAGGACCCTGAATCCAGTGAAGGCAAAAATAAAAATAAAGGAGCTTTATAGTAGGCACTGGAAATGTTGTCTGTGAAAAAGAAACTGAAAGAAAGTCACCACTATCTTCCTGCATGGAGAAAGGAGCAGGCAGATGGCATGGATAAAAATGTCCTCATCAGAAGACATTTAAAAAATGTGGCAATTTTTCCAGGAGGTACAGGCCATGGGAAATTACAGTACAATACCTGCCAACTTCCCTCCCCAGGCTCAGGCTCCAACCTATCTGCCTGAGGATGAGAAGGAAGAAGAAGAATATTATGTGTATATGGAGGAAGGTGACCCCATGGAGTTAGAGGGCACACCTGAGCAAGATTGTGAACTTCCTCCAAGGCAAACGGAGGATTACTCATCTCTTTCCTCATTTGTCAGACAAATGGTTGATACCCTCAATGTTCCCCCACTAGAAACAGGAGGATGAAGTGAATGCTGATCTTATGGACATGATGGGAGTAGATCCACCAAGAAAGATGTTACTTCCCCTACATAAACCACTTAAAGGCCATAACAAAAATCATGGCTACACCCACTTTATCTGCAGCCATGGACAAAAAAAAAAAATTAGAGATAATCTCAGGTTGACAAGCAGGGAGTGGAATATCTGTATGCCCATATTACCCATCATGAGGTAGTCCAGGCTGCTGCTTGTAGGAGAGCAAAAATTGCTCTATCCATGCAGCCCCCTGAGAAAAAAAAACTCTAAAAAAATTAGAAACTGTGGTAAAAAAAGATTCATACAAAAGTTTCCCTGCTTATCAGGCAGGCAGCTTATTCAGCACATATAGCACAGTACCAGAGAGCACCTTGGAACACAGTTCTGGCAATGGCAGAAGGCGTAGAGACAGAGGATGATTTGGCATAGGACCTGATTGCTATAGCAAGATCAGTCCTAGATGCCACAAAATATCATTTCCACACTGCCGTGGACACTTATGACACTGCTGCCAGTGTTTTGGCTCATGTGATGTCCTTAAGAAGGTTTTTCTATCTGAGGACTACCATCCTTTCTCAGGATCCTCCTAAGAAGGCCATGGATTTCTCCTTTGAGGGAGATTCATTATTTGGTGACAAAACAGAGGCTACATTAAAAAAGTGAATGAATACAAAACCACATTGAAAAGTAACAGTGAGAAAGATAAGGCCTTTACCTCCTACAGGTCATATGGAAGGGGAGGCGGAGGCAGAGGCAAGGGACACTTCCTTTAGAGCCTATGTCTCTTATGCTCCCTAACAGTATCAGTCACAAAGAGGTTACTATTGGGGAAATGGAAAAAGGGCTTCCAGGCATAATGCTGCAGTCCCAGGGTCTAAGCCCCAGCCAAAACAAAACCCCCAACAGTTTTGCTAGGGTCGCCTGACCACTGCCAGTGGGAGAAAGACTGGCACACTATTTCCAGGAATGGATAAACATTACCACAGGCAAGAGGTACTGAAAGTAGTTGGCCTGGGGCTGTGTCTGCAATTCAATCACATTCCAAACCTGCAGAAACATAGAAGTGTTCCAGCTCACTCTCCCACAGAAAAAAGTCAGCTGGGACTGGAAGTAAAAAAGGCTGGTAATACCAAAAGCTATAGAAAAAGTCCCTGCCTCCCAGTGGGGCAGGGGCCTATTCTCAAGATACTTCTTGACCCACCAGAAAAATGGGGAGTGGCAACGTATTTTAAACCTCAGGTTTCTGAACAAACATCTGAAAAAATAAATATTCAAGATGATTACACTAAGAACAATGACACCATCTTTGTAGAAAGGTCATTGGCTGGGATCCATGGATTTGAAAGACACCTATTTTCATAACGTAGTCAGACAGTCTCACAGAAAATACCTCATATGCAAGCTGGGGAACTGCCAATAAAAGTCGACAGTGCTCCCATTTGGTCTTACTTTAGCTCTAAGGATTTTCACAAAGTGCCTGGCTATGGTGAGAGCACATCTGAGAAAACAAGGCATGGTGGTTTTCCCCTACCAGTACGACTGACTAGTCTTGGGAGAAAACAGAAAAAGAGGCAAGGTGCTTAGTTTAGTTGGTAAAAGGCACCTTGGAGAACCAGGGATTCTTGGTAAACTGGCAGAGGTTCCAGCTACTCTATTCAAATACTGGAATGTACAGGAGCAGAGCTAAACACCTTGCAGGGGAAAGCTTTGCTCCTGCAAGCCAGAGTTACAGCTTTGATAGCAAGAGGAGAGTCTTTCACAGCAGATCAGCCAAGACCTGCAAGAGACTTCTTACAGTTACAAGGTTACATCCACAGCTGTTGTTTCATGTGCCAGGTTCCAAATGAGATATAAAACAATAAAAAGGAGGTGCAGAGGAATTTGCAAAGGTGCAGTCCAGAACAACGCATGGCTCAAACAAAATCAAATAGAAATGGATGCACACACCAAGGCTTACAGTATAAGAACTCAACTTATTTATTACAAATCACCCTATGACAAACAAACCCTGTGCGCATTTGTCCTCAAAATGGGCTTCATCCTCCTGATGAAGCCCATTTTTAGGGCAAATGCGCACAGGGTTTGTTTGCCATGTGGAGATTTTTAATAAAAGCACATAACAGAGACAAGCTTTTGAAATTAAACTTATTTACATCTCAATATGGTAGGAGATGGGATGAACATAGATCTGAGTTTCAAGGGACATTATAAAATTTAACATCCACAGACCTCTTCTTCTTCAGACTGACATATTATAGGACTTCAGCAAGTGGTGTGTGTGTGTGTGTGTGTGTGTGTGTGTGTGTGTGTGTGTGTGTTGGGAGGCATGTGAATATGGCAGGTGTGGGTCTTGCTGTCACATTGAGGTAGGCTTCTGTTTAGATACATGGAGTCATAGTGTGTTATTACTCTTAATTCACACAAATAATGAATATTAATTCCTCCTTACATTTCCTTCACCCAGGAGTGGGGTTGATTCCATTGCACCATATTCAGATTCCCTAGCCTGTTACTGTAATACAGTAGTGTTATTATAGACTCACATTATTTTTAACTCTGAACATATTGGGGTGTGAGATCTCATTTGCAAGGGGGTCCTTGACAGATCTATTTACATTAGGCTAATATTGTAGTGATTTGTGAAAATGTAGGTATGTTAGAACTCTTGTCTTTCACACATACTTTGTATTTACTTCTAGTTACCTTACCCTGGGGAGGGTGGAAGTTTTATTTCACTGTGGTTCTAGCCAGAATCCTTGGAAATATTACTGTGCAGATAGGAGTAAGGTTAAATAGTGTCACAGTTTTGCTCTGTTGATATTAGCATCCATTTTACTTGGGATTTCATGACAATTTGAATTCATTTAGGTAACAATTACATGATTGATGTGAATGAAGGTGCATTAGGTGTGTGTGTGTGTATCTCCTTAAAACTAGTTATCCCCCCCACCGCTATGGGGATGTGGGGGGGGGTAGGGTGTGTTGTGGTGTGTGTGTGTGTGTGTGTGTGTGTGTGTGGAGGGGAGGAGAGAATCACATTTGTATCTCTTATTCAGATTCCTTAGACATTTTCAGTACATCAAGTTGTTATACACTAAGAATTTATTGACATCAGCATATATCAGGCTGCATGGTCTTAATTCCTTGGTGGTCCTTGACAAGAGTTTTTGTTTGGCACTAATACTGTCAATTTATAGTTCTATTATCATTTATAAAGTAATTAATCCTCAGGTGAAGTGTGCAAACTGGAATGCAGGAGACCGGTGCTCATACAATGGGCCAGCCAGACCCAAGTAAACATAAAGCAGAAGAATATATGGCACACAGGAATAGGGTGCAATAAAGTTAATTTATTAAGGCACACATGCCAAATGTTGCAAGCCCTGTCCCCAAAATACAGCAGATAAAAGGACAGACAAATGAACCCCCTGCGCTTCGACTCTAAACTTGAGTCTTCCTCAAGTCCTGTTACTACACTACACTACATTGTTACTACGCTATAGGCTTTTGAAATTTATGGGGCACAATAGCTAGCTGGAAAGCATAGCTGGGTAATGGGTCCAGCTACGTTTTACACATCATACAGTGTGTGCTGATCTTTTTAAGACAGCTTTACTGGTGTTTTTCTGTCTGCAATACATATATTGATGCTTCCTGTAGTCCTAAAACAATCTTATTATGTCTTTAATCTGGGTGGGGGTTGTTTTTCAGCAACTGTATTCTTATACACATTGTGACACTCATAGTTTGATTTAAGAGCCATCTGCTCAAATAGTTCTCATGTCAATTTAATTTATATTCAGTACAGTTCTTTGTATGTGTTTTGCACTAAGCACCTTTGACCCTGAGACTCTTCTACCTTATAGTGACATGGTACTACATCATCTTCTGTTTTTTTAAATGAGTATTTTAAACCAATAGGGATTTTTCTGTTTTTTTCTACATGATCTAGTTGCAGTGTTGGGTAAGTTGCTTTTAAAAAGTAATCAGTTACAGTTACTAGTTACTGTCTCAAAAATTTAATCACTTACAGTTACAGATTACTCGGATACAAAAAGTAATCAGTAACTGTAACTGTAATGCATAGTACATTTCATATTACTTTATATTACTTTTAATACATGAAGTTCGTTTACTCATGGATTGTATTTATGAGGTCTTGGAACACCAAAAAATCATTAAAAACAATAGAAATGGAGTCTTAGACAAGAAATCAGTTGGTATGTTATTTTATTTCATGTTTTCTGTGGAAAATAGGAAAACAGTTATTGCACATAAAAAATAATGTAAACATGTAATGCACATTATAATAAAGCAGCACATCACATCACAACAGGATGATACATTATATTTCTTAAAAATATGAAGAACCATACTACTACATATTATACAATGGCAAGAAAGAATCCTGGCTTCTGATTGGTCAGTTGGCGATAACAGCAGGGATGCTATCCTGGCATAACATCCCTGCTGTTTATGAGATCGATATATCTTTTTTCCACTTGATGATTGTTTGCATCTTCTCTTAAAAAAAATATTTTTAAACACTAAAAAAATATTCTTTATTATTATTTTTTTCTGTATAAAACAACAAACCATTGTATAATAGGAATAATGCCCTACAGGGTGGATGTTATGCTGGGATAACATCTCTTCTTGGGTGTTGGACACCCTCGGCCAGTGGTCTCAGGCCCAACCGCCCGAGGTGGGATGTTAGCCCAGCATAACACCCACCCTGTCAGACATTAGTCCTTTATTATGTTATGTATTATTAGTACAATGTAGTATTTTATGCCAAATTTTCTTATTACATGGATGCTGCTATTCCCTATTGTCATGTGTGGAAAGCTGAAAATATACTGTATGTTACGATACAATTGTCAGTGACAGTATGACAGTACGTACGGTATCTCATCTGATTTGTCTTTTTCTTTGTCTCTCCCTACATTTCTCTCAGTCTTCCTTTCTCTTTCTCTACCTACCTTTCTTTCTCTGCCTTTTTCTCTCCCCTTCTCTCTCTCTCTCTTTCAGTCTATCTCTGTCCCTCTCTCTCTCTGATCCTCTGTCCCTCTTCCTCTGTCCCTCTTCCTTTCTCTGACCCTCTGTTTCTCACTCTTTCTCCATCTCTCTCTGTCTCTGTCTCTCTCTCACTCTCTTTCTCTCTCTCTCTCTATCTCTCGTACTCTCTGTCTCTTACCCTTATTCTCTCTCTGTCTCTCTGTCTGTCTCCCTCTGTGTCTTTCTCTCTGTCTTTCTCTCTCAAGCCCTCTCCCTCCCTCTCTCTGACCCTCTGTCCCTCTTCCTCTGTCCTTCTCCCTTTCTCTGACCCTCTGTCTTTCACTCTTTCTCCATCTCTCTCTCTCTGTTTCTCTCTCCCTCTCTTTCCCTCTCTCTGTCTCTTACTCTCTTTCTGTGTCTCTTACTCTCTCTATGTCTCTTACTCTGTCTGTCTCTCTCTCTCTCCATCTCTCTCTCAGATTCTCTATCCATCTCTGTCTCTGCCTCTCTCTGTCTCTTTTGTTCAGTTTCAACAAAAAATAAATAGAGTGATGCTATGTAGCACCACGGTGCTTGTTTTTTTTGTGGTGGGTTACATCAAACAAAATAAAATACTAGGAATCAAAATGTTTCACTTAGTAGAACTGTACAAGTATAGTACCATATTTAAGTGCTTTCTTGGGGGGAGGGGGGATGCTAGGGGAGAAGGGAAGTCTGTCCATGCAGTCCATGCTCATTTATCCAAACTGGTACATTCTCTTCAAGTGTCTCTTCATAGTAGCTGCTAAGTCATCAACTTCCCATGCCCGTGGTGAAGTTGTTAAGTTTGCCTTGACTATGACTAGTAGTGGGGGCCCATAATTGTTGTTAAATCCTCATAATATTTTGAAGACCTGAATGTCGCTAAGATGTTAACACTGCCACTGTGCCAGATTGTCATGGTTGCAGACGTGCAGTGACTAGTTGATATTTCACACCCATGTAAGTATGAAGTGGCAGTGGCCGGTTTAGCCAGTGTCAGTGTGCAGTGTGTGAGAAATGTGTCACCTGTGGTGCCCACCATGCCCTTTCATGTGTGGCCCATGACCCAGCCACATTACTGGCTTCTCAGTGCATGCTCATCAGAGCCACTTTCTGGCATGATTTTGTGATGAATGAGTGCCTTTTCAGCCATTGGCTGCACTGGCTGTGGAGCAAGATGATGAAGGATGATGATGATGATGACCATGGCATTATGGCATTACCATTATTATGACTGTCTGCAGACAGAAGGCCTCATGAGGACAATGATGATGATGAATATTACAATAGAAGAAGCAACAGAACATTTCAATGAAAAATGCTGGAGAGCCACAGGTCCTTACAGTTGACAAAATACCTGTTAGTATGGGAATAGAATGACATTGGATTGTTGTTTTGCTTGCTCACCCTTGACTTTGGTTTTCACATTTTGGTTAAATCAAAATGTAAAGGTAGCCAGCCAGCAAGTGGCTCCTGAAAGTGCAACCAACAACCACAATGTGCTCTTGTGCTGTGGTAAAAGCGAAAAGCACCAGTACAATTCACGTTCACTTCACATCAGATCAAGTAAAGATGAATAACATCATGAACTATAGTAGCCTGTAATCAGAACATGTGTGTATTGCTATAATTAAGCTTGTTGTTTAGGATGAGATAAGTGCAACTGCAAGACAACATGAAATGTCCATGCCTGATGCTATTAAGCTATTACCACTGTCAAGAGTCTAGTCAAGACTGATAATAGAAGACAATAATACGCTCATTGTCTAGGGGGAGATAGTAATTGGGTAATCAATGTGTGTGTGTGTGTGTGTGTGTGTGTGTGTGCTACTGCTACGTCTACTACTACTGTTGTAACCGATCCAATGGCTGTTGCTCAGGTACTTGTTAACTACATACTGACATCAAGAGACTATCTGCATCATGCTCATTGACAGACTTGTCTAGGCAGCAGTAGGGGAGAGGACAGGGGACAGGGCAGATAGGTCGGTGGCATGGCAGACAGGTAGTGCCTGCTGGTAAGCTGCCTACAGCAGACCAGTAGACTATCGATAGACCTAACTGTATCATGCTTATTGACTGACTTGTCTACTGCAGACAGCACAGGACAGAGATAAATGGCTTGTGGGTGGCATCCAGAGGTGGTGGTGTCTGTCAGAGTGTCTTTTTAAACTGGAGAAGGAGACAGTCATGATCATCAAGAGACTAAACTTAATCACGCTCATTAATGACTAGTCTACCGCAGGCAGTGGAGGAGAGTTGAGATAAATGGGTTAAAGTTGTGGTAACCAGAGGTGGTGTGACCATGGTGGTGTCTTTCAGTGTGCATTTTTAAAGTGGACAAGTAGACTGTCATCAAGAGACTAAACTTAATTACGCTCATGAGTGACTAGCCTACCACAGACATTGGGGAACAGTTGTGATACATGACTTGAAGTGGTGATGGTGCCCAGAGGTGGTGGTGGTGTCTGTCAGTGTGTTTATAAGATGGACAAGTAGAACATTATCAAAAGAGAAAAGACTAAACTTAATCATGCTCGTTGATTGACTTGTCTATAGACACAAGTGGAGGGATCGCAAACAGATAAGTGGCCGCCAGTGTTGCTCAGGTGATGCCTGCCTGTTAAGCTACTTAGTAGAGATGTAGACTATTGAGAGACTTAACTTAATTATGGTCTTTGACAGATTAATCTACAGACAGCAGGGGACAGTTCAGCTAAGCAGGCATTGGCACCTAGATGGTGGCACAAACCCGTGACTGTGTTAACTGTTATGCAATCAACACCAGTACACCTAGACAGTCCTCACTTTTTTAAAGAATGCTAATAATTATGGAACCATGGTATGTTCCTCTGTATACTCAGATTTGGACAAGTATTTTTTTAATTAGGTGACAAACAACAAGCACAGTAGCAATGGCACACACAGTTGACAGCAACATTGTGTCATACGTTGCAGCATGGCTAGAGATTCTCAGTAGCAGTCCATGACCATGACCAGAATACAACTATTTATACCCAGTAAGTTTTATTGCAGCGTAAAAGTAGCAGCATTTCAAAGTTTTCATCACAAGGTCTGTTTTGTCTAGGTGTAAGGACCTGTTCACCAACACTGAATAGTCTTTCTACAGAAGCACTTGATGGTAGTGCTGTATTGTAATGCATGAATATTTTCTTGATTGTTGGGAAGTTTTGTAAACTTTCAACATTTTTATTACTGTCTTTCAGGTACTGCTCCAGTTCATTAATAACTCCACCACCACCACAGGGTAGGTTCCGGAGTTTCGTCAAATTTGAAAAAATCATCATCAACGTCCTCAGGATTGTCTTCAGATGATGGGCTGCCACAAACAGTATCTTCCTGATGTGACAACAACTGCACTTCATTCTCAAGCATGTTATTTGCAGCTCGATCTTCCCCATCATTCCCTAGCCATCTTGGACAATGATGAGAAGGAAGATTGTATGTCTCTTCCATGTCTTCATCCACATCATCTAAAATGTGGCATACGTCAGTGAAGCTTACAACATCTTCTTCTGTGTCATTGTCTTCTTCAGCAGTATGACTGCTGCTTTCCCTTGCCTGCTGCTGCTGCTCATGGTCATCATCATCATCATTTTCCTCATTGTGAACCGTGACAATTCCAATGGTGGGCGTGATATTATCAGAGGCAAACACGTGAAAAGCCTTAACAAAGTTTGATCCGTTATCCGTGACAGTTTTAATAACCTTGTTCTGAATGTGATATTTCAAGTGTATCTTCTCCAGTTTTGAGGCAATAGCATCATAAGTGTGTCTGCCTTTTATTCTTATGCATGCCAGTGCTGCCGATTTTCACAATGTTTTCACATCTATCCAATGTGCAGTGACACCTAGATAGCTCCTATTATGTGCCATCCAAATGTCAGCTGCGGTACAGATGTGACATACACTGCTGAATTCAGAAATCAAGTTTGAGTTCATATTTTGATACAATTTCTCTTTTCTGTCTGACAGTGTTTTACGTGTCATGACTTTCTTATTTGGCTGCAGACCTGTGACTAATCTGACAAATCAAGGCTGTTCAATAACATTGAATGACTGTAGATCTTCTATGACAAACTGAATAATAAGTTTGGCAATGTGAGACTGACTGACAAGGGAACTCTTTGTGGATTCAAATAATTATTGTTGTAAAAAGCATTTCTTAATTTTATTCATAGCTGCTCCTGATGACACAGACTTTCCACTGCTACTTGAGCTGGAAAAGTCATCATCCACCTCTTCTTCATGATCATCTCGTGACCTTTTGTGAGCAAGGGTGGTCATGTCTGAATCTGTATTAGTATGACCACTGCTGCTGCCTTTTGACACAAGTTTTTTTAATTTTTCCAAAGATGAAGGATGGATGTGCTCCATATGTTTTTTTAAGTTCGACGTACTATTTTATGAGGCTGACAGCAGCTTCTCTTCCGGCACACAAAGTTTACACTGGACAGAAATGTTTTTTCCCTAATCAGATTTTAGCCCAAAGAACTCTCCCAAATACCACTTTTGGAAACAGACACACCCTATAACTGTGAGCCACTATGTGGCAGTGGCGGCGTAAAAGATGATGAAGAAGAGGAGAAGGATACATTTTGTTGTTCAGCCTGGTGATTAGCCTCATTGTCTTGTTGTATGTCTTGCTGGTTAATAGACATGTTAACTGCAGAGGAACACGTGATAACTTGAAAATCTAAGAACACAGAAGTCAATGTGATAACACCGACACTTGAGAGATAATGACACACTGGGCACTACACACTGACACTGGCTAATCATCAGTAATCACAATTATTACAATATGGTTTCCCTACAACTAAGATTAAAGTTTAGAGACAAATTCAGAAGTATAACAATAACTACATACTACTAAATGTAAGTGTTCCAAATAGTAACAGTGGTTATAATACATCTACAGTTGATGGGCAATCTATACGTACTGCTTATGGTTTATTACTTATTGACTGAGCAAACCGTATTTTTCTTTCACGTGCTCTATTATGTAATAAACACTAAATGACCCAGCCCAAGACTACTAACATGGAGACATGGAAAACAATCAGGGTCTTGGTGTTACAAGTTCTGAATGATTGCAATAACTTACAAGACTAATGCTCACACTGTATGAAAAACACAATGTGAAAATGTCAATAATACTGTCCTTTTTTTCACTGGCCTGCATCACCTGGCCTGATGCAACAACATGTGTTGCCTGCTACGTATCTTCCTGATTTTGTCTGTGATATCTGCCTCAGTCTTGTTGAAGCCTGAAGATTCGGATGATGCTGATGGATAGTCGGATAGTTAGTTCTGTTTCTCAGGCACGTTTATAAAACAACAAATAAGAAGAGCTATGGTAGGCACAATCAGCACAGCGCGTCACCACATCTGTTCTAACTAGTACAGTACAATCTCTCTCAATTAGTCGAATCCCAATTATCCAGGCCATACCTCTCTGGTATCTGAATGCTGTGACATTGTCCCCCAACTATCATTTGGTTAATGTTATTTGGATTCCTGATTGTCCCAGGGGGAAGGGGGGAGGGAACCAAGTACAGCACAGACTGTCTGAAAATGACAATGCAATGATACCATACATTTTACCTGTAAACAAAACACATTTTTATGCATTAATAACAGCATAAGGTGTCGACTCAAACCACTATTCTGAAACATGTTAACTTTTGTGGTGAAAGATCAATTCTTTGGTCCTCAGTAAATTAAAAACCAGGAATAAATTTTTCATCATGACTCATACTATGATATGATATGATACTGTAGTCTCTTGCACAAGTTGCATTGCCTGAATCTGTCTGAACATTGGTGTTATGTCATGTGTTACTTACAAGACCATAAATTATGTTTTTTTTAACTGGTAAATAAATTAGAAATACCCCCCAAAACATGTATCTGTCTCTCTTTCTTTGTATAATGCATGTATGCAGCAATTTTTTTCTGTGTAGCTTGTATAATTAAAAGTCTGATACTGGACCAGCCTGGTGGTGCTGAGGGTTGAGGCTCTGGACGTCACACCTCAAGCCACACTGGTGACCCAGGTTCAGACATGAGCCTGGGCTGCCAGGGGTTGGAAGGGAAGGGATAGGATTGAGTGTCCAGAGGACTGCTCTCCTATCCTGGGGAGGGATCCAGGGAGTCACTGCTCTGTAGTGGCCCCTGGTGATGACCGGGGGCACTACCAGAGTGGTGCCAGCAAGGGGGCGGAGTGCGGCAGATGTCAGAAGGCTGTGTCTGATATCACTGCATGCCCGCACTCTGAGGGTGAAAAACCAGGAGAAAAAAACAAGGGGGGTGATCTCTGTGGCTAGTGGCTGCACCCTGTGCCCCCGGACCTGAGAGAGGCACCTGACCAGGGTACAGCGCGATGTTGGCCCAGCCCTGTGTACAGTATGTGGGTTTGTGTGGCCCACGCACATGACCAGGTCTGGGGTGTAAGTGATGGCAGCAGGAGGTCACGAGGGTCTGCTCAGCCGAGGTGGAGAAACAGAAAGAATAATAATATAAAAAAGTTAGATACTGAGTAATTAGTGCATCACTGTGATGGCCATTAGTTATTCTCCATTCCACTGTACACAATGGTTGTGTGCGGTGGAGTGGATGGGATGGGAGAATAATAGTCAGCTCATCAAAGTGATGCACTAATTACTCAGTATCAGACTTTTCATCATTATTTAACCAACAATAACATTCCACGTATTGAATTTTGACTACCAGTACTGCAGCATCCAATTGCGTTTGCATAATGAGAAATGCACACAGTGGTGTGTGTTGCCTTGCTGCTGCACATCACCAGTGAACCAAGTAGCAGGCATTTAGAAGTGGCTGGAGCAGATAACCTGTGAATGGAGATGAGCATGTGTTGGTCTGGCCTGGTGTGATCTGACAATCATCTTTCCACGACGTTCTGGTGTTGTCTGACAATCATCATTCATTCTGTGATGTTCCAACCACTCCAACCTGTGTGATAGATCTGATCATGTGTGCCTAAGGGCAGCAGATCACACGGACAGGAAAGGTGCAATTTCAAACATCACAGAATAAGGATGGTCAGACCACACCAGACCAGCACATGCTCACCTCCACTGGCAGATTATGTGCTGTACTACTTCTAAGTGTTTTGGCACTTGACTGGAAGAGGGGGTTGAAGACTCCTTCCTGTCCTGCTTTGTTTTGTGATGACATTGAAAGAAGAATTCACAGTACCCAACAATTAAAAGCAACAAAAGCGTACCTCGCTAGGCTCTGTGACAGCTCCTTCCTGACTGGACCAAATCAAGGGACGCCGAAGCTGTTGACATTGTTCACGTTCAGTTCACACAGTTGACCACCATCCACGAGTGATGAACAAGGGCCCACGTTCAGATAAATTCTGTAATGAAAAAATGTACTGTAATTGACTTGGCTCAGAAATGCACTGCTAGATTTGAGACAGTGCTTCACTGACTACTCCCCTGCCCTAACTGTGGCCCTGCCATGACCCACAACCTGCACAGCAAACAAACCACATCAGCAAAAGGCCATCATGGTCTATCTAGGCTGCTCGAGATTGCAGCTAGCTCCCTATTCAGCAGCTGTCCCACCCTTCCCCCCTCCTCTTACCTCCATTTACCCTCCCTTTTGCCCTATCCCACCTCTTCTTAAAGCATTCCACTGTGTTACATGCCACCACCTAAGCTGGTAGTGCATTCCACTTTGCCACCACCCTGTCCATAAAGAAATGCCTACTCACCTCCATCCTGAATCTAGCCCCCCCAATCTCATGTCAAGGCCCATACTGTTTCTCCCCACAATGACTTGTTACCAGTGAATCAGTAGTTGTCCAGCTGCATACACATAGCTCAGCCAACAGCTCAGATGGTGGTTGGCAGTGTGGGGGGTGAGAATTCTGTGCCACTTGCTTGGTCCAACACAATGTGGGAATGTATATAGGACTGGTGGACGTGGGGGGGGGCCACTGCACACCACGGATTCCACTGCAGTCCATACAGACTGTGAGTCTGGAGGGGTATGGAGGGGGGATTGATACTGACCTTGACCTGATTGACTGACAATAGAATATATAATAAGCAGCACTATGGTATGATTTAAGATTTGAAATAGAATCATAATTTTTGGACTGCATCTCTGAAAAACATAGCTTTGCTAATTGGACCAGATGCTCATGCGATGCATTTATCTCTAAGTTGCATTCACCACCCGAGTAGCCCTAAAGGTAACATAATAGGGCAGTCACGCAGTACACGACTCCACCTTCAACTCAAGAGTGAAGATCAGTGGTGGTGGTTATATGACTTACCTGCTTACCTTATATATATGCTGCTATAATTTTTACTGTCTTCTCCCAGTAACTTCACTCTGAACATTCAATCCACCTAAGAATAAATTAATAGTAAAGAAGCATTAAAGTACTGGAAAGTAAAGGTAAAACAAAACCAAATCAACTTCCACATCCCCAAATGTTACGCCATTTTAGTTGCTCTCATCTAGACTGCCTCCACCCTGTCCTTTTTTTGATATATGGTGCAGCATCCCTCCCTGTGTCACCATTCCCAAGCGCTCTTCCAGCCATACATGTACAGGTGGCAGTAGTTCCGACTACTATGGGATGTGGGTGGCTCTCTCATCTCTCCATCCCATAAGGAGCCCTAGGCATCCATCCATTGACATAATGCTCCCCACATCAACTGTCCTGCCCTAGAAGAACTGGGCTCATTCTCAAACCCAGATCACCGGTGTAGCGACAAGTATCCCTGCTTAAGCTTGTCAAGTTAAAAAAATATGTATCTATCTATTTATTTCTTGGTACCCTGTGGCACCCCCCCTGCCCCTTGAACAGTACTAAAAGAAAAAGAATACTGTGTGTCTTGAGTCCCTTGTATTATTTAGTAACAGTATGAGACACTCCTCCCCCTCCATTATCTCTGACAAGCCTACATACAGGTACAAAACACCAATAATGTACACCCTCCAGTCATCCCCCATCATGGTGGCCAGCACAGGGCAATGAGACGAGGCAGATAGTGTTAACTGCTATATCAGCGAATAAATGAACCGAGCAGCACAAATAAGTATACTGCTTGCAATACACTGATAAGACTAGCCAAGGATGGAGGATAACTGGGGGGCTATGCTGCCACCAAGATGGGGATGAGACAGGACAGGGTGTGCGCTAATGGTATTTGGATGCATGGGGGCTTATCAAGGATAAGAGAATTGAAGGGGTGCCACTCAACTTCAGGGAGCCAAGGCACACATAATTCTTCATGCTCATTTAGTACTATTCAAGGAGATGAGTGAGGGTAAGAGCGCAGGTGGGAGGGATGCTGTGCTGCTCAATAAATACCCATGCTCACATTAGGGTCCTCAGCCTAAATTGCTGGCACATCATGGAGTTAGGGGAACAGCAAAAGAGACAGTGCCTGGAAAACTAATGATGGTGAAATCCCCCCTCCACCCTCAGTTCCTTGAAAGCTGCTATATCCAGGTCAAATGCAGTACATGGCAATGAGCACTGTAGTGCAGATTTTGCAGAAACAATTAAGCAACAGGAAGAATCCATGTCCCATGGTGATCAGGCTGTACAACACAGTGTAACTGGAGTGGAGCTGAACTGGCTGGACATCCATATTCCACTCTGTACTCACACCAGGCGTTTATTTCAGACTTATCATATTTTTGGACATAGCGAACAAGAACAGGATGTAACTAGGCAAGGAAAAATTTATTTAAAAGACGCCCAATCCCGGAGGCTCTTGGTGCCGTACAAATAAGTAGACACATATTTAGGAACAAATCAATAAAAACACAGAAATAAATATAAGCGTATAAATAATAAGGCCTCATATAAACATTACCTATAGATAATAAACTAAACATCAAATTACCAACAGCTATAATCAAATCAAATCTGTAAATTAGCAGCTTAATCCAAAAAGGCCTGAGCGAATAGGAGGGACTTAAGGTGGGCCTTGAATACCTCCAGAGCAGGGTTCCCCCTCAACCCCAAGGGGCAACGAATTCCACAGGACGGGGGTGGCAACACTAAAGGCCCTGTTGCCAGCCAATTTCAACCTCATCTTGGGAATCACCAGGGGGGGCCTCCACAGGAGGAACGGAGGGGGCGAACCGAGAGAGCAGGTACAAGAAGGTCTAACAGATAACCAGGGCCCTGACCATGTAAGGCCTTATAGGTGAGAAGACCCACCTTAAAGAGGATCCTCCACCTGACTGGCAGCCAGTGCAGCTCATGCAACACCGGTGTAATGTGGCAGAATTTTGGCTGCCAAGTAAGTAACTGGGCAGTTGCAGTCTGCACTAGCTGCAGTCTGTGCATAGATCCTCCCATGACCCCGAGGTAGAGCACATTACAGTAGTCAAGCCTTGATGTAACTAAGGCACGCATCAAAGTGGGGAGGTCCAGAGGCAGAACAAGGGGCTTTATCCTGGTGACATTCATTTCTAAAATGGAAAAAAACAGGAGTGGACGGTGCAAGATATCTGTGCCTCCATCATCAAACTCCTATCCAGAATGGCACCAAGATTTCATAACCTAGAGGAGGCCTTCAGTGGAACAGATCCCAGAACAGGTCCAGTCTCTGACCCAGAGGCCATCTTATCATGCACTCTGTTTGACTCCACCACCAATACCTCCATCTTATCAGAGTTCAGTCGCAACTAGGTAGAGGCCATCCAGTCGATGACCTCAGCAAGGCAGCTGTTTAACTCATCTACCACATTGGATGTTCCTGGGGCAAAGGATAAGTAGAGCTAGGTGTAATCAGTATAGCAATAAAAATACAAGCCATACTTCCTAATGATCCCTCCCAGGGGTAGCATGTACACTGCAAACAACATTGGGGCTAACACTGACCCCTGAGGTACTCCGCAAGATAGGGGGCTAGGGGTGGAGAAGAAATTTCCCATCATGATCTGTTGCCTCCTGTTGGTTAAAAAGGACTCAAACCAGCAGATGACAGTGCCGGTAAGTCCGCAGAGTTCCATGAGGTGGTCAAGCAACACACAATGGTCCATAGTGTCAAATGCTGGAGAGAGAGATCAAGGAGAACAAGAATTGTCTTTTCTCCTCGATCTCTAGCCCTGAGGGCATAATTCTGCACCCAAACAAGCATGGTTTCTGTGCTATGCCTTACCTGAAACCCCAACTGGAAGTGTTTGTACAACTCATGGGTCATAAGGTGCTCCTCCAACTGCAGCGCCACTACCTTCTCCACAATCTTCGCCAAAAAGGGAAGGTTGGAGTTAGGTTGGTATTTGCCCTAACCTCCAGGTCCAAATATGGTTTCTTTAAGAGTGGTCTTACCAATGCCTCCTTCAAGGCATCAGGGAAGACCCCCTCAGATAAGGAACACCAGACAATCAGAGCAAACACCGGGCCAATGGTGTCGATGAATCTCATCAAGAAACGCGTCGACACAGGATCCAGTTCACAAAAAGTGTGCTTCAGATTGGTCGCCACCCCGGTGACCTCACTTACCTCCACTGATCTAAACTCCCCCCAACCAGGCTGAGTGCACTCAGAACACTTCTGGTGGCCACTGCCAACTATAGCATTGCTGACTGGAGGAACTCCCTGCTGGATACTGGACACTCTATCAGAGAAGAACTGAGCAAACTCTTCACATTCAGCATTAGAAAAAACCTTCTTTGGCTGTAGACAAGCTGGACGAAGTAGCCTGTCCACAGTCTGAAAATGTATAGCTGGTCGGATCTTCCTGGCGGCAATCTCCTTGTATAGGAACACTGCCTTCTTACGGTTGATTGCCCCCTGATATGCATTATAATATACACGCAGGGCCAGTTTGTCCTCCTCCAGGCTGGACTTCCTCCAGCAGTGCTCCAGCCTCTGACCCTTTCTCTTCATCTCCCCAAGGTCCCCATCAAACCATGGGAACCTCAGGTAGGAAGATTTGGGACATACATGGACAGGTACGAGGGAGTCAATGGTGTCAGATAGCACTCTATTATAAGAGCCCACTACGGCACCAATGTCTCCAACGCATGCATTACCCACACCAGATAGATCGGCTGCCACCAAAAAACCCTCTGGGGTCAATCCCTGCAAAGGATGACAGCTCACCATCTCTGTAGGGGAAGGGCATCTGGTGGGAGTCCTGAACATGAACCGCACCGTGCAGTGATCGGCCCATACCACCCAATCAATCTTAGCCCCAGTGAGAGCATCAGGTCCAATGAATGCCCACCCTAGTATGTTATGGCAGAAACAACTTGTGACAGGCCCAGTGATGACATGATCTGGAGGAGGTTATGACCAAGTGGAGATGATTCGTCATCAGCCCAAACATTGAAATTCCCCAAGACAATACATCTGGGGGCTTCCAATGTTTCACTGACAACAAATTTGGCAACTTCTTGGAGGAAATTCCCCACTGCCCCAGGGGGGCGGTAAATAAGGAAAATCCTGCAGCCTGTACCCGGACCCCCACAAACAGCCACACATTCAAAAGAACCCAGGGTTCCCACTGGGTGCACGGTGAAGCCCAAGTCAGATCTAAGACAAATGGCTATCACACCGCCCCTATGTTCCTCTCTGGGGCAGTGCACCACGGTATACCCAGGGGGGAGATGGCAGCCTCAAAAACTGGGCCAGCATCATCCCCAACCCAGGTCTCCATGATGCAAGCCAGCTCGACCAAGGAAATCATGTCTACAATAATTGCAGTCTTGTTCCTGATCAATCCGGCATTGCACAGCACTGTCCTCAGGAGATTGGTGGGTAAAGCAGCCCCTCGGGTTACCTGGCCACTCAGTCTGGTGGACTCCTTGGAGACAGGTACCAAACATGTCTGGCCTCTCTCTTATGCCCGTAGTAATCCAGGGCACCTTCTGGACCTAACAATCTCTAACCTACCACCCTCCGCTGTGCACGGGGCTCCCCACCACCCAAGATCATCCGGGACCCTCCAATCCCTACCTCCCGGCAATGTCTTACAGTAGTATCAGAAACTGAGAGGCAGGTGAAGGGCCATAAATCACGCAGAAGGGATGCCCTGTACACTATCCTGGCCCTCCCCAGTCCCCCCAAACAACTCTGGCACATCAATAGTTTAAAAAAGAATAATGAAAAGAAAATTCTTAAACACATACTCAACCCAATCCTCCCCACTCTCCTACCCAAATACAGTATGCCCCAAACCTAAATTAAGCTAAAATAAATTAAAATATAAAAGCCACTTCTAAAAGTACTTTGATATTTCAATCCAAATACTAAAGTTTTGGATGAGGAGATTGGTCTGAGTGAGGAATACGAATCCAAGGGAGAGAGATAATGAACCACCACAAGGAACTCCCACTTTAGGAACTTCAGGTCACAGAAAGAAGGATTAAAACCGTATAGACTGAACTTAGGACCATCAAATGTAAAAATAAAGCTTAAGTACCCCTCCTCTCACTGAGGTGTACAAAATAAGATAAAGAGTGTCAGATGAAGTTCAGATCCTCAGGCCCTCTCACTACTTGGGGGTCCAAAATAAACAAAGGCACTCTCACTGCCCAAAACAAAAATCACAAAGAAAAAGTTTAAGATCAGACCGTGAGTTTCTTGTAGGCACATTTCCCTAAAACAGGAACCTCTCGATAATAATCCAGTTATTGCTCAATCATGCCAGAAGCCTGAAAGCCCTATCTATGAGGGCTGTCACTGGAAATATCTGCCCCACAACCTTGACATCTCGTTTGCGCCAACCAACCGGCTGGCCCAGCGAAGGGCCTTGGAAAACAGCAACCCGCCAGCCGGCTCCCCGGTCAGTCCAGGCTCGGTCCTCCTGAGCAGAAACAGACTCCAGCGGCTGAACCACCCACAAATATATGATCCTGCTGTCCTGACCTGGCAGGATTCTGATTTAAAGTCCATGTCATTTCGGCATCACCTCCGAATAACAACCACCTCCAGAAATAAAAAGAATTCTTGGTAATTCTGTCAAAACAGACTTGGGTCCAGGATATAAACCTCTCGACTCTGCACCATGTCACGGGGTCGGTTTCATCCAGGAACTCTCATTCAGAGACTTACTCCACTTTCTCATCCGGTCACTCACTCACTTTGCTCCAATCAATAGGTTTAGACATTTACCTTCCGGCATTTTCATCCATCCTACGTTCAACAGTGCACTGTCTGCCGACCAGTCCTGTGAGCTCTCAGTATCTTTTGATGCACCAAACTTTGCCTGAAAAATCTAATTAACAGTCTGCGGTGTGTCTGAGGGACCTTGTCCCTTCCACCTGCAGATGATTGAAAACTGATGCGTTGCTGTCAACTGTTCCAGTGAGGGCCCCACAAAGAATAACACTCAGCGATATTCCGTCGATATTCCGGCACTGCTCCTCGAACTCTAAAATTCCTCCACAGGCTTCTCCAAATAACAGAGGGGAAGTTCACCAGTCCAACACACTCAACACCTCCGTATGAGATCCCATAACAGGTGGCAGGTAGGGGTTTCAAACAACTGGAATGTTTGTAGTGTTAAAGCGAGTAATTTTGTAAGCCCGCTAATACTTTCAGGCACAAGACAGAAAAGCGGTAGTGCAAAAATGGATTCAGCAGCTCTGTTCATATGGCAGACCTCAACATTTAAACTAGCACCCGAAAACGCAGGTGGCACTAACTAACTCACTTACAAACCCTAACTAAACTACAACTCAGCTAAACTAACCCTATAACAAAATAAAATAATGCAAGAAATAGCACAATAATACCAAATAAAATCAATAAAATAAAACAGTACTCCAAAATCTACTGCTGCTGCTGGTCGGGTGAATGCTGTAGGGCTATTAAAAATGAAAATTTGACATATGCCACTCCCTATATGTGAAAAGGGTGGTGAATAAGAATAACCACAAATTCACTTTTACTGCCATCGAGAAAGTATGCTCTAAGCTGGGGGTGGATTTCAGCAACCTCAACCAGAAGCAAGTGTGGAGTCCTGACTCTGCTGCTTACTGCTCTTCAGAATACAAAATTCACACTGGATACTGGAAGAACTAAAACTGGAGCTGAACTGACTGCACATGGTGGACAGCTGGACATGGACACACCCATATTCTAGTGATATGCCTGAGGCTGGCATGGCTGCCAACCTGCCACTGCCATCATCAACCAGTGATCATCACAACATGCCACAGTCTGAGACTGCTCTCTACCGGCCACTCCAGCAGCGTCACTGTGTGGTCCAACAATCCAAACCAGAAACCAAAGAAAGAAATACAAGTGACAACACTGGTCCACAGACTACAACTAAACAGGCTGATAAACTGATAATTGTTACTTAAAGTAAAGGACATTGATGCTTAATCTGGGTGACTCCTTTGATTACCAGACTCAACACAGCCATGCATATGCATGCATCATCTCCTAATTATCATTTACTCTGCTAGTCTAGTCTGGTCCAGACTCTTTAGTACAAAAAGTACAAAAAGTGGAGCCAGCATGTTTGTAACAAACATAAATTCATCAAAAAATCTTCACTGGAATTAAACGTAGTCTGTGTTCCCTAAACCTCAATATAATCCAGCATAAAGTCAGCATCCAGCATCAGCAGTCAGGGTATGAGGGTAGCTAAAATGCTTAAAAGCCCAATATTTAAAGAAATATATTCTCTGTTTTTTGCATTAGGTAAACAGCCACTCACAGCAGATGGCTCTTGTCTCAGAAAATTGCTCTAGTCTGCATTATCTGACTGACCACCACATCACCTGTCCTATTGCATTAAAAGTAGCCCTCCCAAAAAAAATAGGGAATACTTTTATTAAATATTGTGGTTTTAAGTATCTTAGCTGGATTATTTAAACATGCTTTTCACACTTGGTACAAGACTCTCCACCAGGTTTCATTCATGTGATTCATCAATAATGTTAGTGTACCATTTTTTAATTAAATACCTCACCTGCTAGGCTGTTGTTGTGATGATGTGTCCTCTTGTCATCGTCGACTCCGATTCCCTCCTGTGCCACTCTTCTCTCTCCCCAGGCACAGTCAGGCCCACCCTGCCGATTGTTGCCAGCAACAGTCTGTTGGCAACTGTCTTAGTCAATGTCTGACAGGATGCTACTGTCCGGACAATGCTGGAGTCGAGTACCCGCCGTCTGTACCCACCCGGCCGACCCAACTCCAACTTGGGGATGGGGACTCATTCTATGAAAAATGTATTTATTTAAAGTGCTAAGTGGTGGCCTGAGTCAGCCAGGCTTGGCCTAGATTTTTTTTCTTTTGGCCTTGTCAAGGTGTGTGGTTGGGTCGGGTGCGAGATGGACGGTTACACCCTTGACCCAAAAAGGTGGCCCACAATTTTGTTGCTGCCACCAAGTTGCAGGACTGTCCGACTACCCACCATGTACGTTCAGAGACAGAGCTGGACTTCTCTCCCCAGCAGTTGCTCGAGCCTCGAGCTGAGGGTGGGATATCTTCTTTTTTAAATTTGTACGCCTGACCTGTGGTTGTGGACCCGCCGGACTCCACTATATGGCCTACTGGCTAGGACCACTGAACCAGTGCAAGCTGTAGCTCTGCTCCCATTGTGTCCCATGATCTCTCTTGCTCTGCTTCCTTCCTCCCAGTCCCAGGCTCTGACCTCAGCTCGCTCACAAACTGGCTAATGGTGCCAATATGGCTCACGTGGAAGGCTGCAGTCTGATTTGCTCGCTCCACCTCATCAAGACTGTGGCAACAGACTGACAACAATGCTCAGCCAACCAGTAGCTGAGCCTGAGAATCTCCCCAGCTTTGTAGCCATACCCACCCACCCATACTTACCAGCAGCAGTCCATAGAGCAACGCGTCACACAAGGAAGTCAGTTTAAAAAAATGTTTTGTTTTTTTTTTCAAAATTGGATCACTTTTTTTAGGTTCTTGAAGTGCGGGAAAGGGAAGAATGAAGAAACATGTAAAGTAATATATAGTAACACGTTACAGTAACGCGTTACTTATATGAAAAAGTAATCGGTAACTTGGGAGAATTACTGCTTCTTATAAGTAATCTGTAACTAGGACACATTACTAGTGCATGTAATTTAATTACAGTAACCCATTACTACCCAACACTGTCTCGTTGTTATAAGTATTGATTTTTCTAAATAACTGTCATTACGCTTCTGACGAAGGACTGGTTGATCCAAAAGCTAGAGCATTTTGTTCTGGGGCCAGTCCTATTCAACATCTTCATTAGTGACCTCGCAGATGGACTAGAGGGTAAGGCTTGTCTGTTTGCAGATGACACCAAGATCTGCAACAGAGTAGATGATCCAGATGGGGTGGGCAGAATGAGAAGAGATCTGGATAAACTAGCAGAATGGTCAGAAGAGTGGCAATTGGGATTTAATGCAAAGAAGTGCAAAATCATGCACATAGGGAAGAGAAACCCTGAAGCCACTTATAGGCTGGGAGGAGCTAGCAGTCACAAAGGAAGAAAGAGACTTGGGCATCATCATCACTGATGACCTAAAATCATCCAAGCAGACCTCTAAAGCAGTAGGTAAGGCTAGGGGGTGTTAGGGTGTATTAGTAGGAGTATCACAAGTCGTAAGAGGAGTAATAATCCCTCTGTACAAGACATTGTTAGGCCCCATCTGGAGTACAGCGTGCAGTATTGGAGGCACACCTTCAAGGGACATTAACCAAATTGAGGCAGTCCAGAGAAGGGCAACCAAAATGGTGCAGGGACTGCATCAGAAGACATATGAGGACAGATTAACG
Source organism: Neoceratodus forsteri (assembly GCA_016271365.2). Classification (NCBI taxonomy): domain Eukaryota; kingdom Metazoa; phylum Chordata; order Ceratodontiformes; family Ceratodontidae; genus Neoceratodus; species Neoceratodus forsteri. The sequence goes on from CM057454.1 coordinate 1,060,531,419, forward strand.
GAGCTCAATATGTATACCCTTGAGCAAAGGAGGAGAGAGGTGATATGATCGAGACATTTAAACACCTTAAGGGCATAAACAAGGTGAAAGAGTCTAACATGTTTAAATATAAGAAAAATAGCAGGACAAGAGGACACAGCATGAGATTAGAGGGAGGCCGATTAAGGGGAATGAGAAATTCTTTTTCACAGAAAGGGTGGTAGATGCATGGAATGGCTTACCACAAGAAGTGGTGGCTATGAATACAGTGCAGGGCTTCAAACAGGCATGGGATAGGCATAAGGGAGCAATACAAATGACTATGAATAGATAGGTCACTGACAGAGCAAAGGCCGATGGCGCATTTATAAGGTAGAAAAAGAAATGGGCAGACTGGATGGGCCTTGCGGTCCTTATCTGCAGTCAACTTCTATGTTTCTATGTTTCTATATGTTTCTTGTTGTTACATCTATGTTGGTCCATTAAAAGGTATCAAATCATTTGCTTCTGGATCACACATCCTGAAAGCACTCCTGAAACTCACGAAAAAACCTGCAATGATGATCATGATAACTCTAGACTGGGCCAGGCAGGCCTGGCACTCGATACACCTGGTCTTGTCCGACAGGAATCCAATCAGCCTGCCACTCAGTTACAGTCTGTTGACTTTGTCCCCAGGGCAGTATAACATTCCTGAATCCCAGGGTCCTGCACCTGAGGGCATGGTTTTTGAGGAGTTTGAATTTTCTGGACTGGACCTCTCAGAAGAAGTCGTGAAGGTGCATAAGAATAAGGTTTCAAGGAAACATTCTACCAGAACAGCTTATTCCTCTACATGGAAAAGTTTTTCTTACTGGTGCGCCTCCAGAAAACTAAACCCAGTAGAAGAAGGGTTGCCTGTAATTCTGCAAAACCTAGTATACCTACAGTCATTAGGTATATGACCTTCAATTTTAAAGGTGCACTTAGCAGCAGTATCAGCATACATATAAACAGCAAGGAAAAGTCTTTGGTCTCACATTCCATTCAAAGGTTTATTAAAGGCCTAAATCACTTGTACCCATCAGTGAGGAATCCTGCCCCATCCCAGGACTTCAAGATAATGCCTTGCTCAGCTTACAGGCGATCCCTTTGAGCCTATGGAAACTGCGGACTGGAAGTATGGTGCATGGAAAACCATATTATTGGCTGCAATGACCTCTGCTATATAAATACCTGAATATACCTGAATATGCCAGATGTTAACTGGTACACCTTTGCTGCAGCCACATCCAAGAGCAGGGTCATTCTTGATGCCCTACAGGGGGCATGCCTCAGACAGCTAGTGTTGGAACCCACTCAGGACAGATCAATCTTAGACCTGGTACTCTCAAACGGGGATGGAGAAAGGATCTCAGATTTAGAAGTGGGTAGCCATCTGGAACAAGCAACCACCAAACAGTATGATTCATGATAAACACAGCCATGGAGTCAAGCCATACAAAAGCAAGAGTATTGGACTTTAGGAGGGCTGACTCTGGGAAAATGGGAGAGTTCCTCAGAAAAGCACTTGCAAACAGGCAAGAAGGAGTGGTGGAGGAACAATGGGCAAAACTCAAAACAGCCATCACAGAGGCAACAAGCCTTTGTGTGAAGCAAATCAACAAAACAAAAGAAAAAAACACTATGGTTCTCAAAAGAGGTGGCGGGGAAGGTTAAGGAGAACAAGGAAGTATAAGGAAACACAGAAGGAGCAGGACAGAGAACTGTACCAGTTAAAGCAGAAGGAAGAGGGAAGGCAGTCAGAATAGCAAAGACCAAAACTGAGGAAAAGATAGCCAACTCAGTTAAGAAGGGGGATAAAACCTTTTATAGGTACATTAGGGAGTGAAGAAAGACCAAGGGAGGGATAATGAGGCTTAATAAAGGGAAGGGAGGGTGGGCAGAGGCTGACAGTGAAAAAGAAGGGATACTGAATGAATACTTCTGCTCACTATTCACAAAAGAAGAGGAGGGGGAGGTACCTAAACCAAAGAATAGAAGCACTCTGGATAGGGGGGTTGATACCAGTCCATTCACAGAAGATAGGGTCCTGACAGAACTCCTAAAACTGAAGGTGGACAAAGCAATGGGGCCTGATGGGATTCACCCTAGAATTCTAAAAGGACTAAGGGGAGAACTAGTGACACCACTGACTACACTTTTTAACAAATCATGGTAGGATGGTGTGGCACCTGAGGACTGGAGGAGGACAGATGTGATTCCCCTTCACAAAAGTGGGAGCAAGACAGAGGCAGGAAACTACAGACCTGTTAGTTTGACCTCAGTGATAGGGAAAATAATGGAATCACTTCTGAAGGAAAGAATTGCTGAGTTCCTAGAGGCCAGTGGGGCACAGGACCCAAGGCAGCATAGATTCACAGCAGGAAGGTCATGTCAGATGAAACTAATTGATTTCTTTGACTGGGTGACCAAAATAGTAGACCAGGGAGGGGCTGTGGACATGGTCTACCTAGACTTTAGCAAGGTATTTGACACAGTCCCACACAAAAGATTAATAAACAAGTTAGCCAGCCTTGGAGTGGGTCCCAGGGTTGCAGCCTGAGTAAAACATTGGCTGGACAACAGAACACAAAGGGTAATAGTAAATGGAGTCCACTCTGAAGAAAGGGGGGTTACTAGTGGGGTACCGCAGGGTTCAATACTGGGACCAGTCCTCTTTAATGTTTTTATAGGTGACATTGCAGTGGGACTGGAAGGGAAAGTATGCCTCTTTGCAGATAACACAAAGATCTGCAACAGGGTTGATACACAAGAGGGGGTGGAAAGGATAAGAAGGGACTTGGCAAGGCTGGAGGAATGGCCGAAAGTATGGCAGCTTAGATTCAATGCAAAGAAGTGCAAAGTAATGCACATGGGAAACAAAAACTCAGGAGAAGAGTACACAGTGTGGGGGGAGGTACTAACAACAACAAAAATGGAAATGGACCTGAGGGTAGTCATATTAGATGACTTAAAGGTAGGCAAGCAATGTGAGAAGGCAGTAAGGAGGGCTGGGGGATACTGGGATGCATAAGGAGAGGAATCACCAGTAGAAAACAAAAAGTTGTTATCTCTCTTTACAGACAGTTGGTGAGACCCCATCTGGAATACTGCATGCAGTTCTGGAGACCTCATCTCCACAAGTATATAGACAGGATAGAGGCAGTCCAGAGGAGGGCAACTAGAATGGTGCCGGGTCTGCACCAGAAACCATACGAAGAGAGACTAAAGAAGCTTAACATGTATACTCTCGAGGAAAGGAGTGAGGGGGGACATGATAGAAACATTTAAGTACCTCAAGGGAATGAATAAAGTCCAAGAGGGTAGCATCTTTCAGAAAAAGACATGTGCAAGAACAAGGGGCACAATTTGATGATAGAAGGGGGGACAGCTCAGGGGCAATGTAAGGAAGTATTTTTTCACAGAGAGGGTAGTGGATGCATGGAACAGCCTTCCTGAGGAGGTTGTTGGGTCAAAAACAGTGGGGGAATTCAAGAATGCATGGGACAGACATAAAGCAATTCTAGTGGGGGTAGGAGGAAGTAGGCTGTTGGTTAACTAGGATCTGCAACTTATCCAATAGATAGGGAAATGGGCAGACTGGGTGGGTCAAGCGGTCTTTATCTGCCATCAAAGTCTATGTTTCTATGCTAGGTGAATAAGTGAATTGCAAGCACTCTGTACAGAGTCACATTACATAATACTCCACAGGGATAAAGTAGTTCTTAGAACCAACAGAAAATTCCTCCCTGAGGTGGTATCTGAATTCCACCTCAGTCACTCAGTAGCCCTGTACTCTATCCAGAGCATTTGTCTAGGTGAGGAACAGTTGCATACCCTGGACCTAAAGTGAGTCCTGTCTATCTACATGGACTGGATAAAAGATGCCAGGTCCCACCTTAATCAGCTTTTTGTTATCTATGGTGAGGTTGGCAAAGACAAACCTGCTACTAAGAGATCTGTCTCTCACTGGATAGTCTCTTGCATTCAGTTCTGCTATTAAAAAACAAGAAAAATACCACCAAGAGGCTCAAGGGCACACTCCACAAGGTGTGCCTCTGCCTTTGTGGCATACTCAAGGGGTATCCCATTGTTAGACATTTGCAAAGCAGCTACCTGGAAAACAGTACACACCTTCACAAAGTACTGCTGTTTGGACATGCAGTCCAGAAGGGATGCCAGCTTCCTTTTTCCTAACTAGGTTCTGGACCCAGCCTCCCAAGGTACTGCTACTGAGTTGCATAAAGTGCACACATTAAGTGAGTGATTCCTGGGGTTAGAAATAAAAATAACTCACCTTAGTAATATTGTTTCTTCTCAAGCGATCACTCACTATGTTTGTAATCCTTAACCCTACCTTCCCTTCCAGAACCTGAAGTAGGTTCCCCAAAGAATTGATTCCTTTTATCATTGAGGTTGCTTGATCATTACTGTTGCAATTCCTACAACTGTGAGCTTGTTGTTATTGTTTATTGTCATTGTTTACATGGCAAAATTTCACAAATCTTCTTCAATTTGTTAGGTGTTTTAAAAGTTGTATAAAATTGTTTCTAAACTTCTTTTGGTAGCCTTTTAACTAGATTTACTAGCAGCTGCTTCACTCTGGCTTGGAAACAGAGCTGAGTAATGGCTGGAATGATGCATGGATACAGAGTTTAAACATACATTCCAAATTCTAAAATTTGCATTGTTTCTATCTTCAGAGCATCACTCATGGCCGAAATGACTGCATGAAGTGTAAACCGAGTGAATGATCCCTTAAGAAGAAATAGAGGATAATGCCTAGCCTATGGTTGTTAACCACACTGTAAACAACTCAAGCAGTTGCCAGGACAACCACATAAGTCTCGAGAGTGCAGCTCGAGAGGTTTTTAGTTGGCATGACAACTGTGAGAGGTAATTATGCTCATGGTTAACAACCACAACCTAGGCATTGTGTTTTACAGTGTATGGTAACAGCATCATTTTTTCCAAACCAGTACAGCACCATTTGGCCACTAAGAGCAACAAGTGACAGTTCCAAGTTAAAAAAAATGCACTTACCAAGTAAGGGATGAAACAGGAATGCCTATTAGGACGTTTATTAGCACAACACAAATAGCAATGGGTATGCTGTAAAATACATTTACTAAAACTATTAAATACCTTAACTTATTCTCCATTCAGGAGTGATAAAAAAAAAAGTTAAAATGTATAAAAACAACCATGGAATTAAGTAACTGTTCAAAAAAAAATCAGATAGAATGGCAGTTTTCTGTTTGGACCACTGTAGTCATATTACTTCACGCTTGTACGCAGCACATTGTCAGTGTCAGATCAGAAGGAGGGTGGGAGAGGTACGAACATCCAAGGAGCGGGCAACACATAGAAGATCAGGTAACCTGGAATGTATGCTTTTTTTAAACTTCTGTCATGGACAGTTGATCAATGTTCTTTTAAAACAATTACTACAGCTGGTGACATTCTTACATGTAATCCCGTCGGAATGACCCAGTGAAGCTATTGTAGGTTTACAGCATTCTGACATCATAATGATGGGATTATCAGGTTATAAACTTATTGATTTCTGCCAGTAATAGACAGTCTCCATACATTATACAGCATTACCACTATGAGTAATTTTTTTCTTATCACCCGGGTATTATGGGGTTTAGCTGAAGCACACTGCAAACATACTGTAGCTGTATTCATTTTAAAAATGTCCCCCTTACTTGGCATGAGCACTCCAACTCATACAGAAACAGTACATATTACTAACAGTGTCATGGTTGAGGTTAGGGCTGGGAGAACTCGGTGAAGTTCTGACCCTTATTAAATAAGAACTGGAACACAGTGAAGTTCTGATTTTTTCTGATTAGTTCTGATTTAATAACAAATATTTGAAAAAAATGCAAAAAAATGCATAAAAGTGGCCAAAGTCAGTCACACTTGACACAAAGGCCCAAAGGAAATAATTGAATGGATGATTTGTACAAACATGAATGTAAGACTGCTAAATAAAAAAGCAATCACTCACTACTAGCCCCTTCATAGCTGGCCTGTAATGGTGGCATATTCTGCTGTGGTCCATGACGTGAGTGTTCTGGGAGGGGGAGAGAGAGAGAGAGAGAGAGAGAGAGAGAGAGAGAAGAGAGAAGAAGAGAGAGAGAGAGAGAGAGGAGAGGAGAGAGGAGAGGAGAGAAGAGAGAAAAGAGAGAGAGAGAGAGATGCAAATATCTATGATTAGTATTCTAACCTGTAAAAAACTAAGATCCCTTTAATTAATGTGATGTACTTCTAATGACTCTCACTCACACACACAGGCCAGGGACAAATTTACTGCCATGACTCGTGACTGTACACAGCACACTGACAGCACAGCAGCCCACCACCACTTTCTTCCAAGATTACTGGACTCCTACAGTACAGTTACTGTTAAGTGACCAAATTCAGCAACTGTTAAAGAGTGCCTCAGAATTTGAATTGGAGATGCAGACACATCTGGTGCATAGCCGCACACAGCACAGTCCCACACTGGGGTTGGTTAATGCTTATACATAATGTAACATGATATACTATACAACTAATGATAATAAGGAGGAATAATGGGGAATGAGTGATGATGATGACACTTGTGTGTAGTAGTACTTTACTTGTGTTGTAGTGTAAGCACCCTGCTGCAAGTCACAAAGTCAGATTTTATCCCCTGGGCCACCCACAGCTGGCAGCACAGGTGCATCAACTTGTATGTTGTTTGTCAGAACAGTATTTTTTTTTATACATCAAATCATGAATAAACTTTAACAAGTGATTGTGATTGGATGGCACAAATCCAGGATGTATTTTGCCAGCCTGCTGACCTTGCTCTGTACACACAGCCACACTGAAGCTAGGAAAAAACATTTTATTTAGGATTTCTTGGACTGTTACATTTCTCGTAGGCCCCCCTGCAGTCTCCCTTTCTCTCCTCTGGATGGCACAAGTCAAAGATTTATTTTGCAAGCCTGCTGCCCTTGCCCTGTACATACAGCCATACTGAAAACAGGAAAACACATTTTATTTGGGATTTCTGGGGCTGTTACATTTCTTGTGGGCCCCCCCTGCAGTGTCTGTCTCTCTCTCTCTCTTCCCTCTGGACAACACAAGTGAAAGATTATTTTGCCAGACTGCTGCCCTTGCCCTGTACACACAGCCACACTGAAGCCAGGAAATTTTTTTTATTTGGGATTTCTGGGACTATTACATTTCTCGTGCCCCCCCCACAGTCTGTCTCTCTCTTTTCACTCTGAATGAAATTGTGAATGAATGTTAACAAGTGATTGTGATTCATGATTGGATGGCACAAGTCAAAGATTGATTTTGCCAGCCTGCTGTCCTTGCCCTGTACACACACCCACACTGAAGCCAGGAAAAAAAATGTATTTGCAATTTCTGGGACTGTTGAATTTCTCATGGACCCCCTGCAGCCTCTCTCCTCTCTCTCTCTCTCTCTCTCCCCCCCTTCAGGATGGCACAAGTCAAAGATTTATTTTGCCAGCCTGCTGTCCTTGCTCTGTACCCACAGCCACACTGAAGCCAGGAAAAAACCTTTATTTTGGATTTTCTGTAACTGTAAAATTCCCCTTGGGCCACCAGTAGTCTCTCCCTCTTTCCTCTGGATCTGGAATGGCACAAGTCAAAGATTTTGCCAGCCCGCCCTTGCTCATGTACACAGCTACACTGTCAGAGGCCAAGAAAAAAAAAACTTTCATTTGGGATTTTTTGTAACTGTAAAATTTCTCTTGGGCCCCCATTAGTCTCTCCCTCTCCCTCTCTCTCCTCTAGATCTGGATTTGGAATGGCACAATTCAAAGATTTTGCCAGCCTGCCCTCCCTTGATCATGTACGCAGCTACACTGTCTGAGGCCACCTCAGGACAAACTACCGCTAAATACAATACACACCTGGGCCACTTAACCCACACCTGTTGCATGCAGCCATACAAACCACACCCTTAAGGTGCATACCCCCTACTCTAATTATTTCTCCCTCCTATTATTAATAGCTCTCAGAAAAAATTGAACAGTCAGAGACAATGTTATATGTTTAAGTCTCTTGCACAGTATTTATATAGGATTGCACCGCTTCTCCTACTATTACCTGTCAACGTTCACCCTAACCCTGGCCCCCACATGCCACCAAATGTTAAAATAGCAATCATAGGCCCCTAACAATAGCCTCCATCAACATTTGTAGTCTACTACCCAAATTTGATGACCTACAAGTCTGGGTAACTCAGCACAGACCTGATATTCTATCCCTCAATGAAACTTGGCTTTCCCCAAATATCGCCAACACTGCTATCTACCTCCCTTGTTACTTCCTATTTAGGCAAGACAGGGCTGGGAAAAGGGAAGGGGTTGTGCTATATATATGAAAGATACCATAAAAGGCCAAGTCCTCCCCCTAGCGCCCCCTGCAAACAACTCCCAAGCACTAGCAGTCAAAATAATCCTTGGCCAACATGTGAAATCACTTGCCATAATATATGTCTATATCCTTCTATGTTACCAGACATCTGGCTTTAAAATGGTCATCGACTACCTGGAAAACCTCCACCACTGCACAGAGACAGTGGTACTGGGTGACTTCAATGTTAACTGGCTTGCCCCTGAAGCTGACCCAAATAAAGATGCTCTTGCGGCCATCGGCATTACTTACATGGTACCCATCCCCATGAGAAGCAACTGTAGGACTGGTAACAGCTCCCTCCTGGACCTGATCCTCACCACACACCCAACTAGACTCACCAACACTGTAGTTCTCCCCAGTTCAATGAATGATCACTTGCCAGTCATGTACTAATGGTCCAACAAGATACCCAAACTTCCAGTTAAATTTACATACCAGCGCATCCTAAAAAAAGGCAAACTCAAACAATTTCAAGCATTCCTTGCTCAAAGTGACTGGTCCCCCAGATACATCCAGTAGCATAGATCAAGCACTAAACTACTTCATCACACAATTTAATGAAGTATGTGACAAGTTTACCAAGTTCCAGAAAAGAAAATTAAGGGGATCAACGAACCCTTGGATCACCCCAGTCCTATTAAATTTGATGAAAGATAGAAACAATCTCTGGCACTGTGCAAAGGCAACTGACAAGCAGGGTGATATACAACTCTACTGAGCAGCCAGAAATTTATGTACCCCGGAAATTTGCAGAGCCAAACAGGCCCACTGTAAGAGTGAGCTCTCAAACTTCTGGGGAAATAGCCATAACTTTTGGGATAACATTAAAGATATTATGAGCAAGCCCAATAAAACACCCCCATCCATGATTGAAGTTAATGGCACTGCCATACAAGACCACAAACAAATAGCAGACTCCTTCAATGTCATCTTCATGGATCTCAGAGGTGTGCAACCCCTGACTTCTTCAATGTTTCTACTTTGACAGGCAATGATAAAACAAGCCCCCCCCACCAGTACCCCACCCTTCTATTTTCAGAGAGTCACCATTGCCAAATCCAAAAAATACCTCCCAAAGGTGCTTGGTAAAGCCAGGTTTAGCAGTGACTTCCTGGACTTAAAACTTCTTTACCCGTCACTTGATGTTGCTGTGAAACCTCTTTACAAACTCCTGAATTTATCACTGTCCCTGAGGCAGTTCCCCCAACAATGGAAAGCTGCCATTGTAACACCTGTAACAGGTCACAACTCTCTAAGTATCACCCCATATCAGTCCTTCCCTCTCTTTCTAAAGTCCTTGAGTGCATCGTCTTGGACCAGCTGTCAGAATACCTGGACAAACACAGCACTCAATGTCCGCAGCAGCACAACTTTAGAAAAGCTCACAGCACAACCACTGCCCTTCTTGAGTACACTGATCATATTCATGGGGCCTTCGATCGAGGCCACACACTTGGTGCAATTTATATTGACCTAACTAAGGCCTTCAACACCATTAATCACCTGCTCCTTCTGCCCTAGGCCTCTCATCCCAAGTCACTAGTTGGTTTGGAAGCTACCTTGTGGGTAGAATGCAGAAAGTCAAAATTTGTAATACTCTCTCCCTTAGCCTCCCTGTGTGGGTCTGCAGTCCCACAAGGGTCTATTCTTGGACCCCTACTATTTAGCCTCTTTATTAACAACCTTTCAACTACCTGCAACAATAATATGATCCTTTATTCAGATGATGCTGTTCTAGTTTTTGCAGTGTGGACCCCCTCTCTCTTTCCAGTGACCTACAACCCAATTTTAGTTCAGTTGAAACCTGGTTTGGTCAGCATAAATTAATCATGAATTATAAAAAAAAAACAAGGCTATACAGTTCTCCAGCACACACAACAAAAATGATCAGCTAACCTAATTATTTTGAAAAGTCAAAACCAACCTCTCAAGCAAGTGCAAGAATTCAAACACCTTGGGATTACTCTTGATAGCTCCCTTTCATATAACCATCATGTCAACCAAATCTCTAAGGCTATAAACTCTAGGATAGGGATCCTCTACAGATACCGGCACTGCCTGATCCCTGAGGCTCTGCGTTTGGCTGTCTACAGATCTGCTACTGATGCTTCACTAAAAAGAATAATGATTGCGCTGAACAAAGCCTGTCAGCTTGAAACAGGTGCGGAAAAAAGAACCCATACGTGTGAACTCTACAAACAGACCAAATGGCTCCATCTAAAAGGTAGGATCTCCTACCAGATTTGCCTATTCATGAAATAAATTAGTCTTAACCTCACTACCCCTGCCACCCTTTTCTAATGTGCACACCTAACCCACGGTACACACATAGTGCAACCAAACAGTCATACCCTGTCCCATTCTGCAGGACATCCCAGGTGCGGTGCACCTTCTGCTTCAGAGCTCCTACCTGGCTAAATGGCCTCCCTCCTGAAGTTGCTGCAGAGCAAAAGCTTGGCCCCTACAAATTTAAACTTCAATATTACCTCACCTCTCTTCGTTGCTGTGATTGTTCCCCCTAAGATGGCACATTGTTCCTCTGACTCTTTACACTATATTTGCTCACCCTCCTCAGGGTCTCACACCCTCTTTCCCCTAGTTCTCCAATTGCGCACTCCTCCTACCAACCCTCCCAGAGGATCTCTCACCTTATTAACTCCCCTCACCCTTTTCCCTCTCATCCTCTCCTGCTCCCCACACCCTTCCTTGTACCTCTTGCCACTACTTACACTTATTGACAATGTTGCTGCTGTGACTGCAATTTGTTATTTAAGGACTACATATTCTATTTCCTGTTTTCCTGTAATCCTTTCTTGTTTTATCCATTTATTTATTTCTGGTAAGCCTGTTACCATCTTGTATTTACTGTTGCTACTTACACTACAATGTATGACCATGAACCTCGTAAATGTATACCACCTGCATTTATTGACAATGTCACTGCTGTGATTGCAACTTGTTGTTCTTAGACTGCATATCCTGTCTCCTGTTATTTTGTAATCCTATATTTGTACTTTCCATTTTTTGTCATATATACCTGTTACCCTACTGTATTTATCATTACTGTTTACACTGCAATGTTTGATGTGGAACCTTTGTAAATGAATCTCTGGTTGAAAGGTACTTGTAATCCATGAAAGAAAGAAAGAAAGAAAGAAAGAAAGAAAGAAAGAAAGAAAGAAAGAAAGAAAGAAAGAAAGAAAAAGAAAACTTTCATTTTGGATTTTCTGTAACTGTAAAATTTCACTTGGGCCCCCAGCCGTCTCCCCCTCTCCTCTGGATCTGGATTTGGAATGGCACAAGTCAAATATTTTGCCAGCCTGTCCTTCCTTGTTCATGTACAAAGCTACACTGTCTGAGGTCAAGAAAGGAAAACTTTCATTTGGGATTTTCTGTAATTGTAAAATTTATTTTGGGCCCCAAGTAGTCTTTCCCTCTCTCCTCTGGATTTGTATTTGGAATGACACAAGTCAAATATTTTGCCAGCCTGCCCTCCCTTACTCATGTGCACAGCTACACTATCTGAGGCCAAGAAAAGAAAAAAAAAAACATTAATTTGGGATTTTTTGTAACTGTAAAATTTTTCCAGCATTCTCTCCCTCTCTCCTCTGGATCTTTATGGCGTACATCAAAGATTTTGCCAGCTTGCCCTTGTTCGTATGCACAATTACACTGCCACACTGCCTACCTTTTGCCTGTCCCCAGCAGCACCCAGGCCACCACTATCTCCCCCAGTCCCTCTGGATTCCTCCTTTCTCCAGTCCTGACCTGTCACCCTCTCCCAATGGTCAGTTTCTCCCCCCCTCGCACCAGTAAATTGAGTCCTTTCTCTCTCCTTTTCTCTTCCCTCCCCTCCCCTCCAAAATGTGCATGTATTTTTTGTGTGTTTTTCTGCTTTTTAGCAACTTCTTCTGGCGGCTGCTGCAGTGATAAGCAAGGTGCTCCTCTAACTCGCCCTCCTCTCATTTGGGCCACGTTACGCACTCAGCATGGTTATATACCATGAGTGCATCATGTGATCATCTGTTGCCTGATTGAATGCCACCAGTCACCTGTACGTGGAGCGAGTGTGCCGACAGCATCCCAATGGCAACAATACACACAGTGGCACAAATGGCACTTCCATGGACCTGGAATCAGACTTCTGTGGTGAAGTCTATATTTATCCGGGTCCGTGGATTGTGGGTTTGATTCAGGGGTCTGAATCTCCCATGGAACAGTCCACCCAGTCCTAGCTGAGGTGAGAGAAAGGCTCCCACAAGTTGTGGAAATGTACAGCAAGAATGTAGGCATACTCCAAGTTCCACTATTTATTCAGTTTGTAAATAAAGCCAAGTAAGCAGCATCCTTCTTGTAATAATAACTGTGTTTGATAGAAATATGTTTTAATTATTACATTCTTAAAGAGCAAGTGACACAATCCTGGCAGACAACTCATACAATGGAGTTGCCTGCCCAAGGAGCTATTTTATATAGCATATATAATATACAGTGTGTATTATAGCGCCATATATGTATACCTGCCAGAAAAGATAATCTGAGTACATTTAGGTGGCTACCCAGCTCAGATTATTATCTCCATAGAGCACCTGCAGCCCTGTTCCCTACCTCATGTCATCATTATGCTGGTTTTTGGGCCGGGGCTGCAGTGCTCAGCAGTCGCTCGAGTTGTGCACAGATGTTACAGGCCAGGCTTTGCAGAGGCTATAAATTTTTCTGTAAGTTATAAAAAAAAAAGGTGAAATATGGTTAAAATAGCTCCTAGGGCAGACAACTCCATAGAAACATAGAAACATAGACTCTGATGGCAAATAAGGACCGCTTGCCGCATCTAGTCTGCCCATTTCCCTACCTACAGGATAGGCCGCAGATCCTAGTTAACCAACAGCCTATTTCTTCCTACCCCCCACAAGAATTGCCTTATGTCTGTCCCATGCATTCTTGAATTCTCCCACAGTTTTAGACCCCACAACCTCCTCAGGAAGGCTGTTCCATGCATCCACTACCCTCTCTGTGAAATAATACTTTCTCACATTGCCCTGAACCGCCCTCCTTCTATCTTTAAATTGTGTCCCTTGTTCTTGCAAGTCTCTTTTCTGAAAGATGCTACCCTCTTGGACTTTGTTGATTCCACTGAGGTATTAAAAGTTTCTATCATGCCCCCCCCCTTCTTTCCTCAAGGGTATACATATTAAGCTCCTTTAGTCTCTCCTCATACGGCTTCTCTTGCAGACCCTGCACCATTTTAGTTGCCCTCCTCTGGACTACCTCTACCTCTATCCTGTCTCCATTGTATGAGTTGCCTGCCTAGACCTAAGTTTCAGGTCCATTGCTCTTTAAAGTTCATTTTTACAGAAAGGTTGCCATTTTTTAATATTTAGTGGTTTCTTTCTTTAAAACACTGTTTTCCTTCTTTGCCCTACATCTTTAACTTGCAAATGGTACCATCTACTGATTGGTCCATAAGATTAGGGGCAGGTATATAAGGTGTATGTGTCTCCTAGAAGTCCACCCCCAGAAGAAGCTCCACCACAAGGTACCTACACACGTGGTAGATTTGCAATTATTAAATGAACAGTTTGTCCTGAGATATGGATTTGTCTGCTGACTGGATATGAATATATTTCACTCTGCTGTGCTCATACTGCCTTCATGGCTTTATTTACTAACTGAATGAGTACTGGAGCCTGGAGTGCTCCTACGTTATTGCCGTTCATTATTGATTCAAAGCTGGCTTGCCATAGCTGCACCCAACTCAGCACCATTAAGTACTAACCTCTCTTGTTTTGTTTGATGCACTACACGGTATAGTGCTTGTGGCAAGGTAAGGATCCCTAGGCACAAATACCTGTTTTCAGGGGCAACCCAGGAGCACTGGGGTGGTTAAGTGACTTACTCAGAGTCACACAATATGCAGGCGGAGGTTTGGGGAATCAAAACCAGGATTGCTGGATATACCAAGTTCATAGGAACATACAAAATGCCTGCAGAAACTGGCCTCGTGGTCTATCGAGTCTGCCCAATTGTGCAGCTAGCCCCTCAACTTGCAGCTGCCCCTCCCTCCCTCCCTCCTCATAACTACCCCTCACTCTGTCCCACTGTCTGTTAAATCCTCCCACTGTTCTACACGATACCACCTCCTCGGGCAGAGTGTTCCACTTATCTACCACCCTTTCTGTGAAAAAGTGTCTCCTGATTTCCTTCCTGAATCTCCCCCCCTCCAATCTCAGCTGATGCCCACTCGTGTCCCTCCCCTGTCTGATCTGAAGAATCCCTTCTGTATTAATCATGTTAATACCCTTTAGGGACTTAAAGATTCTGATCATATTCCCCCATCCCTCCTCTCTTCCAGGGAATACATTTGCAGCTCTCCCAGTCTCTCCTTGTAGGATTTACCCTTAAGTCCCTGTGTTATCTTGGTTGCCCTACGCTGCACCCCCTCCAGCTATCTGATGTCCCTCTTCAGGAATGGATGCCAGTACTGCGCAGATCCAGGTGCAGCCTGACCAGTGACCTGTACAGGGGTAGGATCACTTCTCTGTGCCTGGAGGAGAGTCCCCTCACTATGCACCCCAGCATCTTGTTTGCCATTCACAAGTTCATTCACAGCTTGTCACTCTAAACACTAGGCTATACTGGTTTTCATTCCCCACTTTGCCTCCCATCACTTTCACATCATCTACACTCAGTTTCATGATTCTAATTTATCTCTTTGTTCTGCACATTACATTTTTGTGTGCACTTCATTGGAATTTTCTGTCTTGCTTTCTCTTAGGATATCTGGAAGCACGTGCAGGCTTATCCCCCATGGATTTCTAAAAGAATCTCATCTTGTAGGGGTGATCACAGCTTCAAAAAGTATTCAGATTATCCAATTCTACTTGCATTTTTCTGCACCTTTTCACCCATGCCTGCAATATGAATTAGATAGATAGATAGATAGATAGATAGATAGATAGATAGATAGATAAAAATATTTCTAGTAAGAGATAACATTAGGACTCGAAGAGCCCTATTTGACAAAGTTGCTCTGTGGGAGGTTACATATAGTATTACATCAAAAGAGAAGACATCTTATGGTTATTTAGTACATACATTCATCATGGAGATATGTGACTTTACATTATTCCAACTTAAAAAAAACATTATACAAAGACACCTCTAATAATGCAGTAGATAAGTTTGTACAAACATACCTTCATTAAGCATTTTGGTAGTGGTCTCTATTTAAAGGTGGCAGAAGAGATGATATTACACTGTTCTTTTACATACCGTGGTTGTGCTAGTGCAAACAGATGAAGTTTGGTTTTGGGTTTATGTACCCAATGTTTATTAACCACACATACAAGTTTCCACCAGTTTAGCATCTAAGGCATCCTTCTCTTCTTTTGCTATTTTCTCCTCTGTTTGGACTTTTGCGCTCCTGACTGCTTTTCCCACCTCCTACTGTATTTCTATATACACTGCCTTGTCCTCTTCTTTCTGCGTTTCTTTATATTTTCTGAAAGCCTTCTTGTTAGCCTTCACTTTCTCTGCCACTTCTCTTGAGAACTACATTGGTTTCCTTTTTCTCTTGCCTTTGTTTATTTGCTGAATGCAAAGGTTTGTCACCTCCTCTATGGTTCCCTTTAGTTGGGCTCACTGTTTCACTACTTCCCTATATTTGTCCCCCTCTGCTAGGGCTTTCCTGAGACATTGCCTCATCCTAGCAAAGTCTGTTTTACTGAAGTCCAGGACCCTTGCCTTAGTGTGGTTTTACCTATTCACAGTTCTCATACTGAACCACATGGAGTGATGGTCATGGACCATGGATCAGTGCTGGGGGTGGGAATCACTGGATGCCAGTGGGTTTAGTTATACTATGGGCTAGCGATCAGAGGGAAGGGGGGACCACTAGCACCAGGGAGGTATTATTTCTTTATGTGGCTAGTGATGGGGGCACTAGCACCAGGGAGATTTTTGTAGTATGGGTTGTTTAGCAGAGGGAAGGGGCACACTAGCAGCCAGGAAGTATTTTTTCTTTATACGGCTGATGAGATGGTGGGGGGGCACCACTAGAACCAGAGATACTTAAATATGTTATGGACCAGGGAAGTGGGGGCAGCACTGCGCTAGCCTGCCTCTGCTACCCATTTAAATGGGCTTATAAAGGGCATGCAAATGGCCCCTTAATCACTTGAATGCCCAATGGGCTTATTTGTATGGGTCCCTTTGAAAATTGCAGATATTTCTCTAGCACAATCCACTCTTGTGGCCCAGTTTGACAGCCATGTCTGTGCAGCACTACTTGACTTAGCACTGCACCAACATGGCCCTATTTTCAGTTGGATCATGCCGGTGTACTATCCGATTGCATATAGCATCCTCGGACCCTTGGGCAATTGCAAAGTGCAGCACAAACCTTTGCACTCCACTTTGCACTTTACTGACTATCGTGTCCCTGGAGTTTTAATGCAATTAGACTTCTATTTTTAATGAGTCTTAGGTTGTGGCCATACTCTTGGGCAGTACTGATTTTACTAAGAGGGGAATTTCTTTGAAGGCCACCATTGCATGCGTTTTCTTTTTTGACATTTTTAGTGCATCACAATTTAAACTTTTGTACACCATGCAGTGGTGGGTGTCAAATGAGCATCCTAACATGAATCTGGCCAACCTGACATATGTTGCATTGAATTTTTGGAGTACAGTAGCACTAATGTTTTGGTGTACAACACTGCCATATTCCAAGACTGGCATTGCAAGATGTTGAGCTATGAATTTTCTTGATTCCTTTGGGATGGCAAAGGTCTTGCATCTTAATGCAACCAACCAGATGTTTACTTAATTCATCATGGTTTTTATGTGGGTACCAAATATTGGAGTTGTCTATACTGACACCGTTATTTATAAGACTCTATGTTTTCTTTTAGCCTTTTTTGTTTTGAATTTTTATTTGTGAAAAGCATTACCTGTGTATTTTTTGCATTTAACACCATTTTTGAGTCTTAGAACCATGGGCCCTATGCATGATGCCTACACGCCGCGGAAACCGAGTGCATAGGCATCGATACACATGAATGCCATGGAACAGAGTCCTGTGAACCCCCAGTGGCATTTAAAAATGGGGCACAAGACAGTTATGTGCCTGATTCCCCAGTTGCATGGACAGCAACATGCTAGGGGCAGGCGGGGGGCATGTCGGAGACGTGCCTGCACTATGCGCCATTCACAAAAATGCATTACGTTGTCTAAACACTCTTGGTGTGTAGAGTAAACAATAAAAATAAAAATAATACAGATTATTGTGTCTCGGAGTCTGCCAAGAAACATTTGTAAATAAGCAAGGAGTACTTAGAAAGTTTATTATGCTACTTATGCCAAGCATGTGACAAAGAAAATCACAAGGGAGATGGGTTTCTCACGATTCCTGAAGAATGTACATAATCTCCAGAACCTTAGATCTTAGGTTCTCTAAGATCTTGTTCTATCTCTCCCCGTGCTCCAGCTGTCTGCTCTTCTAGAGAAGTTACAGTAGTGTCTCAAGAGCACTACAACGGGTTGCAGACAGCTAAATACTCCAGATAACAGCATAGCAACAGAGATTACAACATAGTTACAGATATAAGAAACAATATGTATTGGTCCTAAGTCATTCTCCATTGGATAGTGCTTCTCACAGGAGGGGCATAGTAGGCTGCAGGATATGCTAGGGTGGACCCTACCATAACCACAGTACATGCCCAGTCCTGCTCACTCAGGACACCTGGCTGGCCCCAGCGGCAGAATGGTATCCCCCTCAAACACAACTGGACCCCTGTCCCATGCCCGTAGGTCAGCCTCTCCCCACAGCACTGCCCCATTCCTATATTTGCATAGCAGATGCCCTCCCCCAAACATGACTGCCCTGTCCTGTAGTTGACAATGCATAACCCCCACCCACCAAAACACTTGCCAACCCTGTCCCCAGTGAATTACACATCAACCCCAGCACACACAGAGGAGCAGTCCCCAGGATGCATCAGGAAATGGGCCATTGTAGTTCAGTATGCCATTCTTGGTGCAACCTGTGCAATATAGATAAACATATACAAATCCCCTGGTACACACACTCCCCTGGGCCTGGACTGCCAGTGTCTGCATTGATAGCCAGTGGCCCTCTCCCCATTGTGGGAGAGGTATCCCACCCCCCACATAAATGCCCCATCTTCAGTGCAGTACACGCACCCCCCCAACCATCACTGCCCTGTTCCCATCTGTGGTGTAACACCCCCCCACAGCAGAGCTTCCATGCCTGGGACCCAGCCCAGTACTGCAAACCCCTAACCATTCCCTGGCCCTGATCCTAAAAACCCCACCCCTTCATTGGTGGTCAGTGGTTCCTCCATCCCCGTGGCACTGACAAGACTGCTTCCATCCCCGTACCTGCCTGTTAGTGCTGCATCTAGGAATGGCCAGTGGCACATCCCTCCACATACCTCTTTGGCCACTGACCATCCAAATGATGCCAGGTGCACCTCTATAAATAGGTAGCATGCTCCCCAGCATCAGTCAGACAGCCGGCAGCCAAGGAGGTAAGTGGATAGCTGTGCCGCTGGCTGTCTGGGGTGGGTGGGGTCCACTGTGCAACAATGGTACTGTGGGGCACTAGGACTGGGGATTGGGGTAACTGGCCCAGGGCATGTAGTGTTTGTGTGTGTGTGTGTGTGTGGGCTGTCTTGATGTACCCGAGGGTCGGGGCCAACATGTTTTGGAGTGGGGGTGCTTGACATGCAGAACTGGAGTCGGGGCTAACGTGTGTTTGGGTGGGGGTGATTGCAATGCAGAACTGGGGTCAGGGCTGACATGTGTTGGGGAAGGGGGTTGACTGACAGGATCGGGGATGGGGCAGCACTATGTTGGTGCAGGGAGTGCTTTTGGAAATTCAGGGATGTAGTGGATGTGTGTTGGGAGGTGATTCTACAGTGGAGGCTGCAGTGGCTGTGGGGCTTGGGTAGGGGGACTGTGACAATCAACACGACTGCATGGGTCCGGGTAACTGCTGGTGCTATTCAAGCACACAGACCTGTGCTGCACCACACCAGTGATTCACTCAGGGACTGAATGCCTGGCTGGGTCTTCTGCTCCTCCCCCAGCCACCCTGTGCAGTCCTGTACACTGGGGGAAGGGCCATGAACAGGTGCCCAATGGGTGCATGTGGCTGTGAATACTGTACACTCTGTGCTTGTCCGGGGCTGCGGAGCTATGTGGGTGAAATACGCTCCTCTGGTGCATAATTCCCCCCGTTTGTGCTTAGGCACTCTTGATTGTAAAGTGTTAAAATCAGACTGCAGTTTGATGTGTAGTTCACCTATTTTTTGCTCTACCTATGAGGACTGTGACATCTGCATAGAGACTGATATCACAATTGGTAGAGTTGGGGAGGGGCCTAAGACAAGTAGCACACACAGTATCCTTCTCAGAGGTGCTGCCTGTCAATGGCATGGGTGAGGCGAGGGTACTTTGCACCATGTAGTTTAATGAATGGTTGAAAAAATGGTGTGGAGCACTGGGGTTTGGCTTCATTGGGGACTGGGTTCCACCTGAAGGGACACCAGCCTATACTGGCAGGATGGTTTGCATCTGTCCCGGAGGGAACAAGTCTTTTGAGCAATCAGTTTAAATGCTTCATTGGCAAGCTTTTAAACTAGTCAAGGGGGGAGGCACTGATAAGCAGCAGGAAAATCCCAACCTCTCCCTACAAAACAGGGTACTAAATGAGAAAAAGACCGAGGTAGAAAGGTCAGTGGGGGATGCTGCAACAGAAGGTAAAGTCATCAAAAATGGAGAGCAATGATTACCAATGCCCATAGTCTGGGTAACAAGCTTCCTGAATTAGTGGCCTTGATGGAGGAGGAACATCTGGATATCATGGCAGTCACAGAAACATGGTACACACAAAACCATGACTGGGATGTAAACATACCAGGATGCACTATCTACAGGAGGGACAGGAGGGTAAAGAGAGGAGGAGGAGTAGCTCTTTACATAAGGGAAGGAATCAAAGCAACAGAACAAAAGGGTAAACAGGGAGGAGAAAAAGCACTGTGGGTAAATTTGGAGACAGGCAATGGCACCAACAATCCGCACAGAGGTTGTATACAGACCTTCAGGGGAGGAAATGGACAAGGAAATGATAGAAAGTATACTTAGAATGGCAGAAAAAGGGAGATATTGCTGATGGGTGATCTGAATATGCCAGATGTTAACTGGAGTGCAGTTGCAGCAGCCACTCAAGAGTGGGGTTATTCTAGATGCCCTACAGGGGCATGCCTTAGACAACTAGTATTGGAGCCCACCGAGAGGGAGCAATCTTAGACCTGGTACTCTCAAATGGAGATGGAGAAAGGATCACAGATGTAGAAGTGGGTAGCCATCTGGGAACTAGCGACCATCGAACAGTATGGTTCACAATAAACACAGCAATGGAGTCAAGCCATACAAAGGCAAAAGTACTGGACTTTAGGAGGGCTGACTTTGCCAAAATGGGTGAGTGCCTAAGGAATGCACTAGCAAATGGGCAGGAAGGAGGGATGGAAGAACAATGAGGAATAATAAAAACTGCCATCACAGAGGTAAGAAGCCTTTGTGTGAAGCAAATAAACAAACCAAAGCGATGTAAGAAACCACTATGGTTCTCAAAGGAAGTGGCAGTGAAGGTTCAAGAGAAAAAGAAAGCATTCAGGAAGTACAAGGAATCACAGAAGGAGCAGGACAGAGAACTGTATCAGTTAAAGCAAAAGGAAGCTGGGAAGGCAGTCAGAACAGCAAAGGCCAAAACTGAGGAAAAGATAGCCAACTAAGTTAAGAAGGGGGATAAAACCTTTTATAGGTACATTAGGGAGCAAAGGAAGACCAAGGGAGGGATAGTGAGGCTTAATAAAGGGGAGGGAGGGTGGGCAGAGGGTGACTGTGAAAAGGCAGAGATACTAAACAAATATTTTTGCTCAGTATTTACAAATGAAGAGGGGGAGGTACCTAAAACAAACAGTAGAAACACTCTGGATACAGAAGTTGATACCAGCCCATTTACAGAAGAAAGGGTTCTGAAAGAACTCTTAAAACTGAAGGTGGACAAAGCAATGAGGCCTGATGGGATTCATACCAGAATTCTAAAAGAACTAAGGGTAGAATTAGTGACACCACTGACTACCCTCTTTAACAAACCAAGGGAGGATGGGGTGGTACCCGAGGACTGGAGAAGGGCAGATGTGATTCCCCTTTACAAAAGTGGGAGCAAAGCAGAAGCAGGAAACTACAGACCTGTTAGTTTGACCTCAGTGATAGGGAAAATGATGGAATCACTTCTGAAGGAAAGAATTGTTGAGTATCTAGGGGCCAGCGGGGCACAGGACCCAAGGCAGCATGGATTCACAGTTGGAAGGTCATGCCAGACAAATCTGATAGATTTCTTTGACTGGGTGACCAAAGTAGTAGATCAGGGAGGAGCTGTGGACTTGGCCTACCTAGACTTTAGCAAGGCATTTGACACAGTCCCACACAAAAGATTAATATACAAGTTATCCAGCCTGGGAGTGGGTCCCAAGATGACAGCCTGGGTAAAAAATTGGCTGGAGAATAGGACACAGAGAGTAATAGTAAATGGAGTCCACTCTGAAGAAAGGGGGGTTACTAGTGGGGTACCGCAGGGTTCAGTATTAGGACTAGTCCTCTTCAATGTCTTTATAAGCGACATTGCAGAGGGACTGGAAGGAAAATATGTCTCTTTGCAGATGACACAAAGATCTGCAACAGAGTTGATGCACAAGGTGGGGTGGAAAGGATGAGAAGGACTTGGCAAGGTTAGAGGAATGGTCAAATGTATGGCAGCTTAGATTCAATGCTAAGAAGTGCAAGGTAATGCACCTGGGAAACAAAAACCCAGGGGAAGAGTACACAATGGGGGGTGAGATACTAACAACAACAAAAATGGAAAGGGACCTGGGGGTAGTCTTATCAGATGACCTAAAGGTGGGCAAGTAATGTGAGAGGGCAGCAAGGAGGGCTGGGGGGATACTGGGATGCATAGGGAGCGGCATTACCAGTAGAAAACAGGAAGTTATTATCCCTGTGTACAGACAGCTGGTGAGACCCCATCTAGAGTGCTGCATGCAGTTCTGGTGACCCAATCTCTGCAAAGACATAGACAGGATGGAAGCTGTCCAGAGGAGGGCAACTAAAATGGTGCAGGGTCTGCACCGGAAGACATATGAAGAGAGACTTAAGGAGCTTAATATGTATAGCCTCGAGGAAAGGAGGGAGAGGGGGGACATGATAGAAACTTTCAAGTACCTCAGGGAATTAACAAAGTCCAAGAGGTAGCATCTTTCAAAAAGAGGTGTGCAAAACAAGGGCACAATTTGAAGATGGGGGCGGCTCAGAGGTAATTTAAGGAAGTATTTTTTCACAGAGAGGGTTGTTGATGCATGGAATGGCCTTCCAGAAGAGGTTGTGGAGTCAAAAAACAGTGGCGGAATTCAAGCATGCATGGGACAGTCATAAGGCAATTCTAGGGGGTAGGGGTAGGTAGGAAGAAGTAGGCTGCTGGTTAACTAGGATCTGCAGCTTATCCATTAGGTAGGGAAATGGGTAGACTGGGTGGGCCAAGTGGTCCTTATCTGCCATCAAATTCTATGTTTCTATAAATTGTGATTCAATGGCCTACACAGCCAGTATAGTGTTATGCTTGTGCAACTGTGTTAGTTTGGTTTTGGCCATTCACAGTCTCTATTCCAGAGGAATTACCACCCTATAGGGGCAAGGAATCCTCAAAGAGGATTCCACCCCTAGAGGGCCATGGGATGATTCCCGTGGCTAAAGGTACTTTAGGAAGGATCCCAAGGAGAGAAGTGCTGCCACTGGAGGAGGAAGGGAGGGAGGATGGTGGGACAAACAAAAAAGAGCTTTAGAAGGAGGCTGAGAGGAACTGCTTATATAGCTCAGGAAAGTGGGAGTGGCTGGCTGCTTGTTCATTGAAGTACAGGCCAAGCCTTCCAATTCCATGGCATATGCAGCCAGTATAGTGTTATGCTTGTGCAACTGTGTTAGTTTGGTTTTGACCACTCGCACTCTCTATTCCAGAGGATTTACCATCATGTATGGGTACCAAAGGCAAGGAACCCTCAAAGAGGGTTTCACCCCTAGAGGTGCTGTGGGATGATTCCCATGGCTAAAGGTACCTTAGGAAGGATCCCCAAAAAGAATGAAGTAGAATGAAGCATATAAGCAAGCAGTAGCTGTGATATAGTAGTAGTAGATAAAGCATCAGGCAGCTTGATAATGAAATGAGATGCCTTGATAACGTAATGAGATGCATAGGTTAGCAATAGCATGAATTCGGTGGGTAGTGCTAGAGAATGAAGGGACCTCCTAAGGAGAGAGGGAACAGAAGTAGGGACACCATCCACCTCCATCCAACAGTGGAACCTACCTAATAGAACTAGGAAACACTAACTACTGTTAACTAACTTTTATGACCTGAGGCACGGAGAAGAGAAAAAAAAACCCTTTGAGGAGGAAATCTCTTGGGATCCAAGGCCTAGGTCGCCTTCCCTCCAGGCTGGGATGTTTTATTTAGTGACGGCTCTGCAGTTGCAATTTGGAGACCCAATTAAAGGGAGGTGGAAAGTATTTCAATTTGGTGGAAATCTCACTCTCAATCTCTCTAGCGGAAATGCCGTGGAAGGTTGCAAGAGTGCTCTGCAACATCGAGGGCAGCCAAGACAGGAGGAGGAGAGCAATGACTGCTGAGGCACTCACCTGGCCTACTCACCCTAAACACAAACCAGGTGATCCAGAGGCAGTCGTACGGAGTATGCAGTGAAGGTGCCTTGCTAGGGAAGCCACTAAAGCCAATGGATAACAGTTGTAATGGAACCACTAGAGCCAAAGGAGATTGGAGTAACCACCCTTCACAGCTAGTCTTAAATTCTACACTAGGAGCTGCTGTCATGTCAGTGAACAGCTAAAGCCTAGCCTGGAGCGAGGACATTCCCACCTATGGGCCAGGTGAGAAGGACCCTGCCCCAAGTTGGGCACGCTCAAGATGCGGACTTAAAATGGAGAGCAAGACCATCGGTTGCAGGGAACCCTTCACCAGAATGATATGGCTGGCATGCCCCTGAACTGATAAGGAGCTGAATAAGCATTAAGTACTGAGACCTTGCAAAGGTCGGATGCAGTAGTGAGTGCAGCAGACATCCCAGAGGCTGAAGCCGAGGGAATGGTGGTAGGCATGAAGCAAAGATTGCATAAGAAAGAGTGGACCTGTATGTAGGTCAGTAACAGTGTAGCAATAGTTGGACCTGCATGTAGGTCTGAAAAACATAGTAGCAATGAAGCAGCACTGTGAATAGTGGGACAAGCCAGCCAGGCATTCAAAAAGCCAATAAAGGTGACAGATACTCTGAGGATTTGTCGGCGGCGGAGACAGGATTTAGAATATAAGTAATTAGCCACACAGGGTCACGACTCCCCAAACACCTCCAAGACTCCGCCATTGGAAAAACAAAGTGATGGAAGGAACAAGACCCACATGCAGGTACTGAAACTAGTTGACAGCATCAGCAGTAGCTTAGCTGACCTCAGATTATAACAGAGTATACAAACATAGAAGCAGCATCTGTATTGAGTACACTGAGCTGTAAACGTCAATAAACAGAAAGAAAGGAGACACCATGCTCTGAAGCAGCTATCACCTGGCAGTGCAATGAAACTGCAGCTGAGTTGAGAGAGCATGATTGAGCTGCATAGCTAGGGTTCAGAGTGAGCCTGAATCAGGTGAAAACAAATGAGTGCAGCATGGAGAGCAGCTTTGGTTGAGCTGAAACACACAGATAATTGTTGCAGTTGCATTGCAAGTAATTTGAGAGTTGTGAGTAACTGAGAGCAAGTAATATGAGCTCTGGAGAAGCAATATGCTAGGAACTTAGAAGCACAGCCCCAAAAGACAAAACCAAAACACACAAACATGGAGAACCAGGAACAAGACCCAAAACAAAGACACACAAACACAGAGAACAAGGAGTAATGACAGAAAGAAGCACACAGCCAGAGGCAAAATACAAAGCAGAAGCAGGAAAACAAATGCAGA
This sequence comes from Neoceratodus forsteri, assembly GCA_016271365.2. Classification (NCBI taxonomy): domain Eukaryota; kingdom Metazoa; phylum Chordata; order Ceratodontiformes; family Ceratodontidae; genus Neoceratodus; species Neoceratodus forsteri. Next base: position 1,060,556,959 of record CM057454.1, read on the forward strand.
AGTCCAGCTGAGACAAACAGAAGTAGCAAGGGGGGATTGGCCCCAGCCAGCTGCAGAGGCCAGACAGACAGAGCCTCCGGCCAGCAAAGAAAAAAGTGCTTCAGAAGGAGGCTGAGAGGAACTGCTTATATATCTCAGGAAAGTAGGAGTGGCTTGCTGCTTGTCCATTGAACTACAAACCAAGCCTTCCAATAATGTGTTTACATAAACTAAAAACAGAAGAGGACGCAAAATAGGTCCTTGATGTACCCCTCTATAAAGGGGACCTGTACTGGATAGGATATTTTCAACAGAAACCTGTTGGGTTCTGTCCATTAAATATGATCAAAACCAATCCACTGCTTGGGTTGACATACCATTCTTTTTCAATGACCTGGTGAGCAAGATCAAGTAGTCTATCAGGTCAAGGGCCTTTGAGAGATTGACATAGGTTGCACCCACGCATTCTGCCTTTTCCAAATCTTTTGCCAAATATCCACAAAGTCCATCAGTGCAGAGTGCATTGACCTCTCAGCTCTGAAGCCTGTTTTCTATGGAGTGACTGGATTGTGCTTTTCAAAATATGCTTGAAGCTGATTGCTTATCAAGTTTTCAAATAGTTTTAATACAGTGGATAACAAAGCTATTGTTCAGTAGGCTTTACAATTATTACTGCCACCCCCCCTTTAAAATAAGGGCTACTTTAGAGCATTTCCACCGTTCTGCAAAGTAGGAGTGCTGTAAGCTTCGGTTGAAAAGTTATGTGAGTGCAGGGGTGATTAAGTCTGCAGAGTAGTTCAAAAATGTTATCTCAACATGATCAGCTCTGGTTGTCATTTCTGCATTTGCCTTATTTATTTATTTCAGAATCTCTGTTGTATTTAGGGTTTTAAAATAGAATGTAGGAGTATTTTCTGAGAAAGGGTCAATTTGAAAACTCAGATCCACTTTCTTAGGATTTGGATTTTCTATGTTTTCTGTCACAATTTCTATCTGTGTTCTCTGTCACAGTTTCTATCAAATTATAAGAATACGTGTCTAGCAAATCAGCAGTTTGCAAGGCTGGCAGCTTGCTCCCTGACTTGTCCATGAAAGTAATTTTGGCATCATTCGTACTCAAACATTCTAGTTATTTTAACAGTCTCTAAAACATAGATGGGCTAGTAGCTTGGTTTATTTTGTTGTTGTAATATGCTTTTTGAATTTTTTAATGGGACTTTTACATTTGTGTCTAAGAGGGTTTTTTTCAGATCTATTTATGGTATTTTTACCTCCTCGGCTGGGGGGCTTGTACCTTTGGTTCCCTCCTTTCAGCTGGCCCTCATGATCCCCTGCCCCAGCGCAGCCAAAGCTCTAACCCCCTCTCCACTAGCCCTCACAGGCTGTTTCACAGCGGGTACCTACCCCATCACTGTGGAGACCTGGAGGCAGGGCTCAGGGGGAGCTGACTTGGTGCGCCATGGTGGTGCTTTCGGGCTCCTTCAAGCACAATCGAGGATTGTAGCTCAAGATTCATGAGTCCCCCCATGCTGCGGGCATGCAATGATATTGGGGATGCAGCAGCGCATGCTACCACATGCTGTACGTCTGACAACGCCCGCACTGTCCACTCTTTTGACCCCAAGCATGCACCAGCCCCTGGCCACCACCAGGAGCAAGTGCCTCAGCAATCATCGCCACTCACCCTCCCTGGAGGAGGAAAACAGTCCATGAGATGCTCTATCTTCCATGCCTCAATTCCTGAAGCTGCTTCCAACCCCTGGTTGTCGGCGTGGTTAGAGGTAAGGCACCAGCACCTCAACCCTCTACACCACCGGGCTGGCCAGCATGTCTAACAGTTTGAAAAGTTTCCCACCCTTCAGGCTTCAGGGTTTTGTTAGCTTACTTCCACACTCTGTTTTTAGTTGAATTTGTTTCTTGATCGACTCCATGACCCATGGGAAACTGTTTTTCCTTTCTTTGTTTGGTTTAAATGGTGCACTTTTACTACAAATGTCATGGAATGATTTGGGGAGGTCCTCCACAGCTATGTCAAGGCCCAGGACTAAATTGACTCTGCTCCAGTTTCTTTGGGCAGTTTGGTTCCTGAAGCTTTATAAAATGGAGTTCTTAAGACATCTGTAATAAGATGGGGTAACTGAATCAGTTCTTTTAGTTTGTTTTTTCAGTGCTACATGTGATATAACAATAACTCTTCCTGCTTTACCATTAAAAATATCTAAATTTCTCTTTGGTTTACAAGTGAGCATACTTTGTCACAGACAATTTGAAAATCAGTTTCTTCTTTTATTTGACTGCACACAGTTCAGGGAGATCATGATGACCAGTAGCATACTAAACATTTTACTAAGTTTATTCACTGAAGAGTGCTCTATTCCAATGAGGTTCCCTCTGACGCTACCTGTTACTGTTAGCACATGTCCTATCAGATGATACATGTATTACATTTTAACAACTGTAAGGGAATAATACCAAATCCCGTACTATTTTGAGCTGGGTCCCCAAGGTTGGTAGCTTTAGTGCTAGATTGTATTGATCTATAAAAAGCAATAGTGATTTAATTAAATGCATTCATCAAATATTGCGAATAATGCACTAAGTTGCTTCAACGCATTGTTCTTTGTTATCTAAATTAGATACGCATAGGTGAAGCAATAATTTTTTACCTATCTGGACAACTACATATAAAGCTATTCCATGACTAATCCTTCTTATAATAATAACTGTGTTTGATACAAATATGTTTTAATTATTATACAAACATGTTTTCATTATTACATTCTTAATATTCCTTTTTATAGAAAGGTTACTTTTTTGTAGTATTTGGGGATTTCTTTCTTTAAAACACTGTTTTCCTCCTTTGCCCAACATCTTCAAATTGCAAATGGTACCATCCACTGAATGATCCATAAGATGAGGGGCACGTATATAAGGTATACGTGCCTCTTAAAAGCCCACACCTAGATGAAGATCCACCTGATGGAAGTGCCAGGTACCTACACATGTGGTGGATTTGCAATTGTTAAATGCACAGTTTGTCCTGAGAGATGGATTTTTCTGCTGACTGGATGTGAATAAATTTCCCTCTGCTGTGCTGAATACTGCTTTTCTGGCTTTATTTACAAACTGAGTAAATACTGGAGCCTGGAGTGCTCTTACACTATTGCTGTTTATTACTGATTTAGGGCTGGTTTGCCTGTAGCTGCACCCAATTCAGCACCATTGAGGGCTGACTTCTCTATCTTTGCATACGCTGTGGGAGGCCTTCTTGGGCCTGGCGGAATGCTGTTTGTTCTGACCTGCAGTGCTTGGTCTTGGTGATTAAATGCCAGTACTCAGTATGACTGCAATTGATTGCATGGTCACAAACCACCTCCAGAGTATAAAATTGGTAGCTGACCATTCACTTGATAAAAAGCACCTTGACTGCTTCACTTTGCTTGAGGAAGGGTGCTTTCACAGTCCTGGTCCCTTGCACCCCTACATAGCTTATTATTAACCCCTGCTTTGCTGCTTTCATCCCCACTGCTTTTAGCCCTTATTTCTGGGAAGGTCTAGCTATGTTTCCCTTTTACCCTCCATCCTCTTTGGGTCCCCCATCCTCACTCTCCCCCCCAGCCTCACTCTCCCCCCTCAAATGCCCACCTACATAGACATCAAACTTCTGACCAAGCACGCAGGGGTTGAAGTGTTATTTGAAAAAAAAAAGTGACAAAAAGTGGTGGTACTATGCACGAGATCAGCACAAGGCTCATATTAAATAATTGGCTTGATTTTAAAAAGTAGTATTAAATTGTACTGTACTCCCTCACTTTAACCTCTGAGTACACTGGCCTTCTCTTTTGTTAGGTGAAGGCTGTCATGTTTGAAGAGGCTCCTGTCTCAGAAGCACCCCCAGGCTCCAACAAAATGGTACCCTTCCTCCTGACACCATAATTTATTAACTCATGAAATTTCTTTGTCTTCTTCTTCCACAGGGTATCATTCCTATTCCCTCAACCCATACAGGGAGGACAATTGAAAAGGTCAAGAACACTGAGTCTGCCTTTATTCTGTCCCACAGTCTACAAACGTTATGCTTCACTGTCTCAGTAGGTTGGTTTGCTAGATCTTTGGTGTCCAAGTGTTCCAGCTTCCCAACCTCCCTATTCTCCTCCTCTATCATCCTCCCTGTCCTGTCCATATCCCAGATGGCTGATGTCCAGGGAAGGCTTCTAACCCAAACCAACAGTTAACAGCTATCCCTCCAGCTAATTGTAGGAACATGTTTCTTTTTGTTTGTTTTTTAAACTTGTCAAGTTTATTAAACATTATCCTGGTTAGTCACAGGTAATACAATACAACCAAATACTTTAACAAGCCTCAAGATCATAATTACAGTTCATAACAAACTGTATAATCATTATGGAGATGAGTCTCTGAAGCCTGTTAGGAAAGTTCAGTAACCAGGCCCTGCTTTCTGTTTAGGTGACTCGTTTTCTTCTCCAAGTCACTTCTAGTTGTGTCAAAAACCTGGGCCAGTAACCAACATGTTACTAGGTCATTGTAGCCTCTGCTGTGCTTGGTTTGAAGTCCCAAACCTTCATATCTAAATAAAGTTTGTATACAAATTACAACAACAATTTGATCAAATGACAATGAAGGAAAATCTGAACAATCCATATGAAAGTTTTTTTATTTATTTATTGAAATGTTTCATCAAGAAGGCACGTTGAGCAACAAAGTACTCATCTCCTGGTGTGACCTGGGGGAAGGGTACAATTAGGTGAGGAAATCAGTAAAATAAACAAACAATAACATTTAGCATACATGGATGAATTGGGATACAGTAATAAAAACAACACTTTCTCCTACACCCTGATGGACTGACATAGACAAACTCAGTTACCAATACATTTGCAGTGAATTAATTGGGTTGCAGTGGAAGGTCAGGCTAGAGGATCAGGGGGAGCCAGTTATGGAGGGAGAAGAAGGTAAGATGGGGAGTCTACTGAGGAGGGGGAAGTAAGTAGGACAGTGGGGAACACGGTCAATGCCAGTAGCAACAGTAGCTGGGGTGAGTAATGTGAAAACAGATTAAACTGGGCTAGATGCGAGCTGGAGTTCCAGCATAGACAGAGCGAAAGTGCAGATCAAATTAGTTCAGTGCATATAAGAGCTAAGGGTATCTGTAAGTGCAGGGGGGTAGAAAGAGGTGCAGGGGGGAGGAGGAGGGGCAAAATGTAAGGAAAGACAAGGCTTATCTAGAGTAGCCCAACCAAAGAAGTTGTGGTTATGTCAGTGGAATAAGGGGGAGAGAGAGAGAGAAGGAAGGGGGAAGTAAGAGGAGTAGGAGAAAGGGTGGTAATAGCAGGGAGGAAAGGAAGAGCTTGCCTAGAACTAGCCCCCCTCCTGGATGCTGAGAACTCAGTGAGAGAGCAGACTAAATGAAGACAGTTGGAAGAGAGGGATGGGGGGGGGAGATGGGTGAAAGTAGCAAGGAGTGGAGGAAGAAACTTTGCCTAGAGCCAGCACCCTCCTGGATGCTGAGAACCCAGTGAGGGAAGGGAAAGATGAGGCTTACCCAGACTAGGCCCCTCCAGGATGTGGGGAACCCTGAAAGGGGACCATAATACACAAGGACAGAATTGGTGATAGAGAGAGGGGGAATAGGAGGATGGAGGAAAAACTAGCCTATTCTAGCCCCCTTCAGAATGCAGAGAATCTTGGGGGGGGTTAGGACTGCGCTAAGGAAAGAGGGTGAGAGAGTCAGTTGATGTATCTCCTCTGGGTCCTGGAACTTTCTCAGGCTCCCTTCTCACCATCTGCTCTACCGCCCGCTGTGACCCCCACCTTCCTCAAGGGTGTTACTTTCTCCGCGGAACCCCACTGGGCCCAAGGTCCATAAAGAGATTGAAGGGGGTGGAGGTAGAGGTCCAGCATTGGGCGTGTGGCAGCTAGGTGCTGTGGGGCCATCGCCTATCTTGGCCAGAAGGTTTTTTCCCCATTTGTTCCTCGTGAGCTCCCTCCCACCCCCCAAGCATGGCGTGCAATGATGCCATGGTGCACGGCAACCCTGCTGGCATCTGCCATGCTTGCCCCCTCATTTCAGTCCTGCATCCTGCAGCGCCCCATATCTCCAATGGGGGTCACTGGGAAACCGGACAGCCCCAATGCTCTTCCCCTGGGAGAGGAGAGCAGCCCAACAGATGCTCAATCCTCTCCCTCCTCTGCCAATTCCCGGCACACGAGCTTGCTTCCGAACTCAGTGGCTGGCGTAGTGCGAGGTGTGGCGTCCAGCGCCTCAACCCTCAGCATCACCAGGACAGCCAGTTAATGTATTCTTAATCATATATAGGTTAATCAGGACACTATAAAAACTAATAATGCATACCTCAAGGCCTACTTTTTATCCTACAACTTGTTCAAGAACTGGAATTTGTTCAGTTTCCTCTCTATAATGAAAAAGGGTGTCAAGTGAACAGATGCAACAGGGCCATGATGGACTCCATGCTTTTATTGCCCTTCTCAATGCGCAGCACTTCCTGGCAAATTGGCCAGTCTTACCAACTTTATTATCTGTTTTATGCCTCTGATTTTGTTTCAAATCTACTTTACTCCATCCTCTTACTTCTAACTACTCTGCTTCCCTCCTGTTCCCTCATTTCTCACACCTATCCTGACTACTACTACTGCGTTATTATTGTCATTGTATTATCCTCCTTTAATCAACATTGTAAACACCTAGTTTTAATATTGTTTGCTGTATTGTTTGCTGTATTGTTCTTAACATACCTTGACACTGTAACAAATTACTATTTCTGGGTGTTATTTTTCTTTTGTATTTCAACACCGACAAATATCAAATTTGTACTGTAATGTTTTTTGATGTACTGTACTGCGCTGTACCCTCCCGGGTCATGCATGAAAATAGTCATTGCTATGGCTAGTGCACCTACCCGGTAAACAAAAACTAAATAAATAAATTTTAAGAACATTATGCAGCCACCGGCCTAGTTTTGGGCGGTTCACGTTATGCCAACACTGAGTAATGGCTTTACCTGCTGCGTCCAATAGAATTAGAAACAAATACCTCTTTTGTGGGGTTTTAGCCCCACTAGGGGAAAGCCCTAGTAACAAGTGTTCAAAAGTGGGAGAAAGAATTAAATTCAGCATTTCCCTTATGGCCTCAGCCACTTCGGCCCAGAAAGCTTTTATCCCTGAGCAATCTCAAAACACATAGAATTGTGTACCCCGAGCTCCACAGCCTCTCCAACACTAAACTGAAACTCTGGTGCATAGTGTTGGAATACCACTTGAGTAATAAAAACTCTTGCACAGAGTTTCCAATGAAATTCTCGCCAAGAGATTGAAGCCATTGTCCTATGCACTCCACGCCAAATTTCTGCCCATGATTCATCTGATGTGATATGAATACTGGATTTATTTTCCCAGTTAGCTTGAAACTGTGCCATGACTTGTTGACTCTTGGCCCCTCCTTAAAAGTATATATACATGTGAGATAACTCCTCTCTGGTCAGAAGCCAGGGTTTGCTTCATAAAAATCCTACCCCCTATGTGGTTACTTCTTTCAACCCCGCTATCCTAGGTCATTTTACAATAAAATCCCTACATTACAAATACCTGTGAAAAGCTCAGGCAGGTAACCTGAATTAAACAATGAAGGTGAACACAGCATTCTCTGGTGCAGGGCTGGGTGCAAACGAAGGACCGTGCTGGACCCAAATCACTGACAATCTAGAACTGAAGCAAATGCACTTCTGGTGCCAAACTAGTGCTTTGTGATTTAATTACTCACACAAGACATAGATGTATACTCCAAATGTGACTTATTCATGTGATAGATACACACATATTTTATATTACTGAAGCACAAAAAGCACGAGTGCTTTGGTGATATAAAATGTGTGTGTATCTATTACACGAATAAGTCACATTTGGAGTATACGTTCACATCTTGTGTGAGTAATTAAATCAAAAAGCACCAGTTTGGTTCCAGGATTGTATTTGCAAGTAACCTGAATTCCCTTTGTGACTGCTGGAAGCTTTTAAGAGACTACCCATCCCCTATAAACTGCTGCAAAGTTACTAGATCCTCCCTGGCTCATATATGAAAATTGCCATCCCATCTGTCGGGGAATTGTGTCAGCTGTTGAAGAGGTATTCTATGCCAAATAGGCTCACTGGCATCCCAGCATTGTCCAATTGCAAACCATACCTGCATTGTAGTGTCTGGTCCAAATAAATGAAATGTTTTTTAGATTTTGTTGAGTGATTACTCACAGTAGGGCAGGGACAAGTTTCACCTGCCTTTCTCAGAATTCAGGCCAGCAATCTGTTAACTGTGCCTTTATGCCCTGACTGAAGGCCCCAATTGTACTTGCAGACCCTCCACTTCAAATGTCATACCTACTTACCCCTCCTGGTTACAATCTATGAGCTGCATTGCCAGCTGCCTACTTGCTCCCGGGGGTGAGGGTGGGGTGTGGGGTACAGATGGAAACCAACTGATACTGAACCAGATTAAGCTGTTGCTGGTATGTTTGTTAATGGGGAAAATTTGGCCAGGATACCAGGGAATTTAATCTACTGTTCTCTAGAACTGCCATGGGATCTTTAACATCCACCTGAACAACCAACAGAACAGGCAGACAGGACCTAGGTTTAATGTCTCATCTGAAGGATGAAGCAGGTTATTTTTGCTTGCAAGACCTCGTCCAGCATAACGATTTCTGGTTTAGAAAGCTAGTGACAGTGATGTTTTTTCCATTACAGTATACTGTATAGAGGGAGCCTGCATGTGTTACTGTACACATTGTAATTTATACTGAGCTCTGTTTGCCTGATATTGTCTGTTAAACAGTGATTTGTGCATAGATCCTGAGATACTAATTGAAATGTGATTCTATTTGCATGAATGGAAGGACATAAACTACCTTCGAGTCTCATGTGGAAAGATAACATAATTGCATCCAGAGTCTTGGCTGGCCAAGCAAGGAACAAGGAGTCTCTAGGGAAATTGTTGCAGATAAGGGATTTGCCCTCAGGAATGTAACAGTAAGATATGGTAATAGTAAGCAAGTATCCTGCTCCAGAGCTATATCTTTTTCTCACACTCCTCCCGAGACAGAAAATTAGATTTGTTGCTGTCTCAGCAAAAACCGTGAAGTTAAGCAAAAAGGAGTTCTGCAACCCTGGTGGCAGAATGAATGCAGAAGCCTTAATGAAAACACAGTGAGTTCAGCTTTTCACATGGAGTAAACCAGCACCAGGCATACAACAGCACAACTCTTAATCTTCGCACATTATTTACTGCTATTTTTTTGAAATGGGCTGAAAAATACTTACTAAAAATAGAGGAAAACATCAATGAAATTATAAAGGATAAAAAACATCACATATTTCTTTCTGATGTAGTGCATCAAAATGACATGATTTTGCACAAAGAACAGACAGCAGGTTTCTACTGACCTAAATCTTTCAATTAGATGCGGGTAGTTTAGCTACGTGAAGCTATCCAAATGGTTAAATCTTTAATCTTCTTACATTAAATCATGATGAAAATTTATCAGCAACTCAAGGACTGCACTGTGTAGCATTTTGGGTGACAGCTGCATCAGTAGGAGTTTTCCAGAGTGTTATAACTACACTGGGCATTGTCATGATGGAACAAAAATGTGAACAGCTTGTGTTTTAGGAATAGCAGGAACTTAAGGTCCTTCTTGTCCATCCTTTCTACTTTACAGCAATGAATATTACCTGAGCTTGATTACTGGTTTAGATGGTGTGTTTAGCTGAAAGTATCAAAAAAGAAAGTTGTAATAACAGGGATGAGGAAAAAACGGCCAGTGGTAGCAGTCTCTGGGAATCCGCCTGTTTCTCTCAGGCATGTTATAGTGTGAATTGCATACTACGTGAGGGGACATTGCTTGGCAAGATGGGTTGCCATCTTATAGAATGGGTCCAGCAATTGATATCCAGGCCCAAGCATGCAATTAGAGGGAGAAGCAAACCAAAGTCATCCATGCTGGCACAAATAACAAAGGGAGCACTTACTCGGACAACTCATGAAGAGGTTATTCATGCAACTAGGGATTCACATAAAAAGAAAGGCATTCAGAGTAAACCTTTTAGAGATTATCCTTATCCAGAGGGCTAGTTAGAGGTGCCAGTTGACCAATAGGCAGGCCAGGATGACACTTGATTTAGAGTTTGATGCAAGAGGGAGGGTTTTCTATTTTTGGCCAACTGAAGGGTCTTCTGGGACAGAGGATGCTTGTATTCCCAAGTGGGCTGCACCTGTGCCACAAAAGTGTTGGCGTACTGGCTAGTAGAATGGACTGGGCAATTAGTGGGGTTTAAACTAGAGAATAGAGGATAAGGGGCTAGTGCACAGGATCACCAAAGGCAGGAAGAAGATACAGTGAATCACCAAGGGAAGGACAGCAGAGCAGGAGAGCATCTGGAGTGGAGATCCCCAAGATGTGAGGAAGCATATGGGGCAACTATCCTCATTTGCGTGAAAGCCAATATGAGAAGCACACCCAGCATATTGGACAAGCTCAAAGACCTAATATTGTTTGAAGATTGGACTTAGTGGCACTCACAGAAACATAGTGGGGATGAAAATGACTGGAATTGGATATAGAGATATAGATTATTCCAAAAGGATAAGCCTGACAGGCAAGGGAGTGGGTTGTCTGTCTTCACAAGGGAGGAAGACGAGGAGAACATCAGGGAGGAAAACAGTGCCACAGAGTCCATCTGGGTCAAGACAGGGGAAAAGGGGCAGGGACACAAAAGTCACCCTGGGGATACGCTACAGGCCCCCAAACAGCTCAGTTGACCAGGATGCCCATCTGGTCAGGGAAATTATAAGACCTATCAGTGGTTCCCCCACAGCTTCAGGGGAAAGGAAAGATGAAGGGCGCAAATCAGAAGAATTCACACGTAGACAGATCCTCTTGAACATTTATGTATATTTCCTTTATTATGAATATAGGCGCATATCCTCTATGTTTCACCAATATGTCATTGGCTTCCTCAGCGTGGACGTGCATATGAGAAGTCCAGAAAGAGTTTTTTAAAGAGGGCCATCTACCTGTGTTCTAAAACTGTGATGTGCAGAACACACAAAAGGCTGAATAAGAAACAACATTGACCGCAATATGTCTAAGTGAATAACATTGGCCTGTATATAGGAATAGAAGAATGTTTAAGAGGCATCTCCTGAGGAAGCCAATGACATATTGGTGAACCGTAGAGGATATGCGCCTATATTCATAATAAAGGAAATATACATAAATGTTCAAGAGGATCTGTCTATGTGTGAATTCTTTTGATTTGCACCCTTCATCTTTCCTTTCCCCTGAAGCTGTGGGGGAACCACTGATAGTTGATTATACAACACATCGGAAGAGGCAGCAACTTTAAGAACTTAAGGTTTTATATTAATATAATTACATTTCCCGTAGTTTTTTCCAGAATAAGTTTCTGGAAAATGTTCTCAAATTATAAGACCTACAAGAAACAAGATTCCAAAGTGCTGAAAACATGGCTGCGGGACCGAACGGAGGAGCCGAAATACAGCACCAGCAAACAGAGACAATAGAAAACTTTCAGCCTCACTCCAGGCAAGTAAAAAAAAGCTTTGAGATAACATACAATAACAAATGATTTATTCAAAATACAAAGGGAGCACCCCCCTCACAAGAGCCTTATAAGACCAGTCAATTCAATTTCAATGTATTTATGGGAAAGAAAGTTGAGCACTGATCTCCTTTCAATTGCATCCAGTACAGTTAATAAAAATTACAGCAGGTAAACACAATAAAATCAGGTGTTATGGTGACCCTGGGAGACATCAGACAAGCATCCTGAGATTGCTAATAGCAGGGCTGAGAATGAGTTCCTGTCCAGCTTCAATGACTGCTTCCTAGAGCAGCATATACAACAGATAACTAGATTTTAGGCCACTGAATGTCAAGAAATGTATGGGAGACAGGGACCACAACTGGTTAAACTTCTCCCTGTGACAAGAATAACAAGCCAGGCCTTAGCCACCAGGACTTGAACTTAAGAAAGGTGAACTTTGTCAAGATGAAGGACCTGGTGTCCATGGGTCAGGAGCAGCTGTAGGCTGGGTAAGGCAAAGCACATGTAGGTTTCACTGAAGAATTTGACAAAAGCAACTGCAGAAGTCTTCATAGAAACATAGACTTTGATGGCAGATAAGGACTGCTTGGCCCACCTAGTCTGCCCATTTCCCTATCTACAGGATAAGCTGCAGATCCTAGTTAACCAATAGCCTATTTCTTCCTACCCACCACAAAAATTGCCTTATGTCTATCCCATGCATTCTTGAAATCTCCTACAGTTTTAGACCCCACAACCTCCACAGGAAGGCTGTTCCATGCATCCACCACCCTCACTGTGAGAAAATACTTCCTCACATTGCCCCTGAGTCATCCCCCCTCTATCTTCAAATTGTGTCCCCTTATTCTTGCACATCTCTTTTTCTGAAAGATGCTACTCTCTTGGACTTTGTTGATTCCACTGAGGTACTTTTTTTTTGAGGGGCACTATTAGTTCTGTTCAGGCTCTGTTGCTGTGTTCTGTCATTTTGCGATCACGGCAGTTCACCAAGGGAGAGTCCAGCTCCTGCGATGTCCTGCTGTCTGCTTGTTACCTAATAGCCATGTTTCTACCCCTGGCTCTCACTCTTTCCTTATTAACTCTTCCTGCTGCACCCACTCTTCCCTGTCCACTCCAGCCTGGCTAAAGTCCCACCCCATCCATAGCAGTGTCCCAATTATCTACCCTCCTCCGTCATTATCATAATAAACAAGTACACGACAGCCACCGTCACTTTCTTCTTTACCTCTCTAACCTGCCACCCCATACACGGCCTCTTTCCCTTATATGTGTAGTTGCCGGCTGCCTCACTCAAAAGATCTCTGCTTATAACCCCTATATGCATATGGTTGATTGTACATCTGCTGACTTCTTCAATTGTAAAATAATGTTTTTTTTTTATTTATTTCAACCTTGTACTGTACTGTATACACTGTACATACTTTTTCTTCCTTGTATATTATTGCTTTTTGTATACCTGCTTCTGTACTGTACTTTGATGTATTCATTTATTTATTTTATTTCTTTATTTCTTTATTAAATTTTGGTGACAGGGTAGGCCCACTGAGCCCTGAAGGTCCCTTTTTCAGGGGCGACCCGGGATAACAATACAAGATAAAATACAGTGGAGAAAAACATTTGATTACGTAGGTTGTTCAAGCATAAGGTGGTTACAGACAGTGGCTACAGACATGGTTATTATCATGACACAGTTTTTCCTTGGTACTACTTGGCATAGTGATATACATGAGGTAGCATTGGTCCCTAGGTGTCCAGATACTAGAGACTAGAGGGAGGTACGTGGTCGGCTCACCTTTGGGAAGGTTTGATGCAGAAAAAGGGGATACCTTAAGAGCCGTGGCAGTGGCATGCAGTTGTGGCCAGTATATGGGACTTCAGCCTGGTGCAGAAGTTCGTGAGTGAGGAGGCATCCTGGACCGTGGAGGGGGCTTGTTCCATAGGCTGGGGGCTTGGCAAGAAAAGGATCTGCCGCCAGCATTGGTCCTTACTCTGGGGATTTCTAGTAGTGTTCATTCTGATGTCCTTAAATTCCTAGGGTTGTGTTTAATGGCTATGGTTCCGGCTATGCTTGGTGGAGCGGGGGGGTTTGAGTAGCTTGTACGCCTGAACAAGCAATGGGTATTGGAGGCGAGCAGCCAATGTGGGCCACCGGAGCTGGGCCAGAGTGCCACAGTGGTGACATCACGGGTGGTCTTGGGTAGCGAGCTGAGCTATTTTGTTTTATAGGATTTGCATCCTGGATACCTCTTGCTTTGCCATGCCCTGTATAATCAGGGCTGCATAGGTCAGGGTAGGGAGCAGGACACTTGTCGCAATGGAGAGCCTGGCCTCAGGGATGAGCTGGTCCCTGAGTCAGTACAAGGTATCGAGTTTGCGATGTAGGGTCCTGCTGACCTGGTCCAAGTGGTCCTTGTAGGTGATAGACTGATCCAGAGTTAGGCCTAAGTATTTTAGGGAGGGAACTACATTAATGTTTTTGTCAGAGAATGTGGTTAGTCGGAGGGATGAGGACCTGTCAAGTCCCAGTGATCTTGGCCCAAATAGCACTGCCTTGGTTTTGTCTGCATTAAGTACCATTCTGTTCTCACCCAGCCATGTCTTTAGGGACGTGAGGTCCTTTTGGAGGAGCGGACCAAGAGTGGTCACATCGCCCAAGGGTCGGTAGATAACAGTGTCGTCAGCTTGCTGTACAACCGTGCTCTCCCCACAGTAGGTACTTAATTCGTTGGTAAAAAGGGAGACTAGGAGGGGGCCTAGTATTGAACCCTGAGGCACTCCCTGTTTTAGAGGTAGTGGCGCTGACATGGCCCCCTTCCATGTGACCCTCTGTGTCTGGCCTGATTAACTCCCAAACCACTTGAGGGCATGGGGGTCTAGGCCCACATTGTGCAGCTTCTGTAGCAGAAGATTGTGGTCGACAAGGTCAAACACCTTGGACATATCTATAAAGACTGCACCTGTGGGTATCCCTTTGTCCATTGCCCTAAGCACTTCGTCCGAGAAGTTAATGAGGGCAGTGTCAGTACCGTGGTTTGGTCTGAATCCATGTTGAGAGGGAGCAAGGAGCTGATGAGCTTCCAAGTAGTCCCGGAGTTGGTTGTAGATTAGCCTTTCTTGCAACTTGGCAAGTGTGCAGAGAAGGGAGATCGGCCTATAGTTGGTTAGTTTTTCCCTGAATCCGCCTTTGTGGATAGGGACTACATTGTCATGTTTCCACTGGTCAGGGACTGCTCCTTCCCTCAGTGATCTGTTAAAGAGCATGGTTAAGGGCCTGGATAAGGAGGTGGCTCCAGCCTTGAGTAGCCGAGGGTTGATCCCATCTGGTCCCCCTGATCCTTTAGGTTTCAGTGTCTTTAGGAGGGTTAGGACCTCAGTGCGCTTTGCCAGTCTCAGGTGGAAAGAGGGTCATTCAAAGTGTGTTGCTTCAGCTGAGCTTGGGGCCAAAGTCAGGGAAGATTGGCCAGTCTTGTAGGCCTCCAGATCTGTGAAGTGGTTGTTAAGGGCAGCCGATGTTAGAGAAGAGTCAGTAGTGAGCTGACCTTTGATCTCCATGGGGCTGGATTCAGTCTTTTTGCTGCCCTTGATCAGGTCATTGACATGATTCCAGAATTGCTTAGGGTTGCCTAAGCTAGTTTTCTGTAGGTGTGTGATGTACTCTCTTTTAGCAAGTTTAATGGCTCTCTTGGCTTTGTTTCGTAGGGCTTTGTATTCCACAAGATCTGCCGGGAGGGTGGAGAGCCTTGAACTTCTTCCAGGCTTTGTCCCGAGTAGTCATTAGAGCTTTGAGGGATGGAGAGATCCACTTGTAACAGCTGCCTTTCGCCCTCAGTCTCTTCATAGGAGCGAAGAGGTTGGCAGCTGTACTTAGTAAGTCCTGAAAGTATTCCAGGGCCTCAGCCAGAGTTGGGAGGAGTGTTACGGGGCTCCAGTCCTGGCTACTTAGGTAGTGATTGAATTGTACTTCTGAGAATTTGGTGTAGTCTCGGGCAGTAAGGATTCTTGGCAGGACCTTGGGTGCTCTGTTCTTCCATATACAGAAAATCGGGGAATGATCACTCAAGAAGTCTGCCATTGTGCCCGCACTCTGGATGTTTGTAGTGTTAGACACCATAGCCCAGTCCAGGGTGGTGTGATTCCCAGTTTTGTAATTCAGTCTGGTCGGTTCAGAGATGACCTGCGTCAGACCTGCTTCATGGGTCAGAAACATCGAGGCATGGCCAGGGTCCTGGGCCCAGTTGAAGTTGAAGTCACCCAAAATGAGTAGCTCCATAGCTACCTCTTGGGCCAGTGCATTTGTGATGGCTTTGAGTGATTGGAGGGCAGACTTTGGTGGGTGGTAGACACAACCTATTGCTAATTGCTTGGTGTGTCCTAGGGTTATGCGGATCAATATACCTTCATCCTCAGCAGGGAGACTTCCCTGCAGGGTTAGAGGTGACACGGTGAGGTCAGTCTTTGTATAGATTAGCACCCCACACCCTTTTTTGGATTCCCTGTCCTTGCGGTAGGTTCTAGAGCCCAGTGCTTGTATCTCGTGATCAAGGATGTGGGCTTTTAACCAGGTTTCAGAGATGGCTAGGACATCAGGCTTGTAGAGGTCCAGCCAGGCTTGGACTTCATGTATTTTAGGTCTGAGGCTACATACATTCATATGTGCTATATTCAGACCCCTAGCGAGGGTCCTGAGGGGATGCCACCAAGATATTGGTGGTATTGGTTTGAATATCTCCTGCCAGGAGTAGTAGCACTACCAGTAAGCTGAGTAGTTTAGTATTGGGTATGGTGACGAGGTTCCTTCGATGCATCCTACTCATAAAGTAGAACAGGTCATAGCATATACCCTTTTTTACCATCTTGTGTGCCGTTGAGAGCAAGCGTGTTTGAGATAGGGTTACCGCTGTGGAAATCGTGGGGGGGGGGGTCATTATGCAGATGGCCCCCTGGTTCGAGGTGGCATGGGTCAATGAGCCTATCCACCAAGAGGAGGGTCAGTGAGTAGATTATGGCAAGAAGTGCCCCCCTGTTAGGGAGAGGGACGCTTTGGTTTCAAGCACATCGGGGTGCAGGGGGGGAAGCATGTGCTTCGTAAGGCATGGTTGAATGATCTGTATACGGATCTGTTGGAATAGGGTGCTCTAAGTCTAGCTGCCCTTAGATCTATCAGGGGGTCGGCACTTGCTGACAGCTTAGGTTGTCAGTTGCAGAGCAGTCCCTGGCTTAAGAATAGATTTTGGCAGCAGTTTTTAGATAAATTTTTCACTAGGGAAGGGCCACTGCCTCGTTTGCTGGAGGGGGAGGAAAAAAGGAAAAAGAAAGAAAAAATGCTTTATCTATTCCAACAACAAAACAAAAGGACGTGTATGGTACCAGCAATGCCAAAAGAGGTAGTGAGGAGTAGTAGTAGGTGGTTGCACCCCATGGTAGTTTGTTTGGTGTTGCTAGCTTGCTTAACTGCTAGCTGGTTTACAGTTGAAAGAGTATATAGTCGAATTAGGGTGAGGTCCCTAACAATAGGGCAGGTAGAGCAGTAATTGAGAGGAGTTAGATGGAGTGGCTGGAGAAAAGGTTGAGAGCAAATGTGTGATCCTGTGGGTGGGACTGCTTTAAAAAGGGGCGGTGAGAAAGTGGGTCAAGTCAGGTATTGAAGACAGGGAGGCCAGTAGCATGAAAATGTGCAGCAGTGGAGTGACCAATCAGCTGCTAGGCTGAGGAAGGGGCGGAGTAAGGGTGTATGTAATACCGTGTGGAGGAGGGGGAGGGGAGGTGGTTGAAAAGCACAGAAAGAGATTTCCCTGAGATTAGGAAGCACCAGGCATTGGAAAATCAGCCAAGGAGTAAAGCTGCCAATCAGTGCTTGGTTCCTCCACTGGACATCCAGTCAAAAAAGGGGGCATTCAAAACCGTGAGTTTCAGAGGTCCGGTGTGTACCTGAATCTGTCCGGGGGTCAGTTGGGTGGTCTGTTAGCTGTGGCCTGCTCAGAGAGAGTCAGGGCTATAGGAGCAGCTTGGGAAGCCCACAGATGGGCTGTCTGAATCTGTCCGGGGGTCAGTCGGGTGATCTGTTAGCTGTGGCCTACTCGGAGAGAGCCAGGGACACAGGAGCAGCTTGGGAAGCCCGCAGATGGGGTGTCTGAAACTGTCTGGGGGTCAGTCGGGTGGTCTGCTAGCTGTGACCTGCTCGGAGAGAGCCAGGGCTACAGGAGCAGCTTGGGAAGCCCGCAGATGGGCTGTCTGTGGCCATGGTGCCCACCTGGATAAATAAAGATTTTGATTGAGTGATTAATTGAATAGCCTCCCGTGGCTGAACTCCCAGCAGGCTGCGGGACCCCCTGCTGCATTTGTACACTCACCAGGAGCTTGGAGCATTCCATGGGGCTGTTAAAGGTAATAGGACTCTCCTTTCACCACACTGTTTGTGTGGGGGTGTTAGCCAACCCCAGCCACCCTCCAACCCAGGGATGTCCCTTAATTTATAGGTCCTCCCCATCACATGACCAAGTGTCCACTAACCCAATAGCAGCTTATGCACTCTCACCACTAGAGGTCCCCTGTACTCTCCCTTCTAGCTCTTCTCCCTCACTCCTCTCTCCCCCTCACTACTGTCTACATTCTGCAATTGCACCATCTGTCCTCTATGAGTTGGTATTGCACACCCCATTTTTAGCTCTGCCTCCCAAGTTTTACCTCCCCTGCTGCTACATTTTCTCACACCACTGGCTACTTTCTCCTTCCTCCTCACCACTATAATCACCCCCTCCCCACTTCTCTAGCCTGAGACTCAAACTCTGCACCCTCAGCACCAGAGTCAGATGCCCTTCCTCTTCGCCAAGGCAGCTGCCCTATTCCTAGGTGTCAGTTGTTGCCCATTATTTTTTTTGAAAGTTAGGATAAACTCCACCCACTCTAATCCACTCCTTGTATGCTCTGGGGTCCCTTAAGGGTCCATTTTGGGACCACTACTTTTTAGCCTCTACCTAAACTCTCTCCCTAAAGCCTGCTCAGGTAAAATCCTCCTTTATGTGGACGATGCAGTCCTTTATGCATCTCATGCTACCCCGGAGGGACTTGAGTGCTCCCTTCAAACTGCTTTCACTGAGGCTGAGGCCTGGTTCATCAAACACAGACTCGCCCTAAACCATAAAAAGTCCAAAGTTATGTTTTTCTCCCAGCACCAAAATAAATTCAGGCAATCCCCTCTGCACATAAATACCTCACTCTCACAATCCCTTGAACAAGTCAGCGTCTTCAAATACTTGGGAATTACACTCGACCCGGCACTCACATATCATAACCATATTTGGCACCTCTGCACTGCGGTAAACTGTTGTATTGGTCTGCTGTACAGGAACCGACACTGCCTTCCCCCCAAAGCTCTCCAACTTGCTGTATCCTCCTCTGTGTTGTCTTTAGTTGACTATGGGATCACCATTTATGGAGTGGCTGACAACACTGCCTTACACAGCCTAAAAATGTCACTAAACATGGCATGTCGGCTCATTCTGGGATGCCCCACCACCACCCACACCTGCTCTCTATACAGTCAATTAAACTGGCTTGACTTCAGTAACAGGCTACTCTTCCACACCTGCATCCTAGCTAAAAGATTACCGCTGGCCTTGCTGCACCCAGTCTCTTCCCCCTCATATAGCCTGTCACACTCACTAGGACAACTAGGAGCTCCCTCAAATCCCCATATGTGATACCCAGACAAAATACATCACTTGGCCAACGCTCCTTCTTGTACAGAGCCCCCTCTTGGTTAAACTCCCTCCCTGCCAATGTTACCCCTGCTGCCAAATTTGGCCAATTCAAATCCCTACTCCATAGCCATCTGATCACCTCTCGCACCTGCCAATGTGTCTAATTCCCTTGGCTGCCTGACAATGGCCCCGTCCTGCCTGTAAGTGTAGTAATTTTTTTCTGCTCGGTATGCCTTGCCTACTTGTAAACCATGTACATGAATATCCTTAATCCGGTATTATCAACCTGCCCATGCAGTATCTCCGCTGCTTGCAATGTTTTTTGTCTTTGAACGCAGGGCATGCTTGCCTGTTGCACTGCTGTCTACTCATTGAACTGTTTTATTGACATGGAGTCTTTGAAAAGGAGCCTATGACTCAAAGGATTATAATTCCGAACATCTTAAATAAATAAATAAATAAATAAACTTAAAAGTTTCTATAATGTCCCCCCTCTTCCTCCTTTTCTCAAGGGTATACATATCAAACTCCTTTAGTGTCTGCTCATGTGTCTTCTTTTGCAGGCCCTGCACCATTTTAGTTGCCCTCCTCTGGACTGCCTCCATCCTGTCTATGTCCTTGTGGAGATGGGGTCTCCAGAACTGGATGCAGTACTCCTGATGGGGTCTCACCATAGAAACATAGACTTTGACGACAGATAAGGACCACTTGGCCCACCTAGTCTGCCCATTTCCCTACCTACTGGATAAACTGCAGATCCTAGTTAACCAACAGCCTATTTCTTCTTACCCCCACAAGAATTGCCTTATGTTTGTCCCATGTATTCTTGAAGTCTCCCACATTTTTAGACCCCACAACCTCCTCAGGAAGGCTGTTCCATGCATCCACCACCCTCTCTGTGAAAAAATACTTCCTCACATTGCCCCTGAACTGCCCCCCATCTTTAAATTGCATCCCCTTGTTCTTGCACGTCTCTTTTTCTGAAAGATGTTACCCACTTGGACTTTGTTGATTCCACTGAGGTACTTAAAAGTTTCTATCATGTCCCCCCTCTCTCTCCTTTCCTCAAGGGTATACATATTAAGCTCCTTTAGTTTCTCTTCGTATGGCTTCTCTTGCAGACGCTGTACCATTTTAGTTGCCCTCCTCTGAACTGCATCCATCCTGTCTATGTCCTTGTGGAGATGGGGTCTCCAGAACTGGATGCAGTACTCCAGATGGGGTCTCACCAACTGTCTGTACAGAGGGATAACAACTTACTGTTTTCTGCTGGTGATGCCTCTCCCTATACATCCCAGGATACCCCCAGCCCTCCCTACTGCCTTCTCACATTGCTTGCCAACCTTAAGGTCATCTGATATGATTATCCCCAGGCCCCTTTCCATTTTTGTTGTTGTTACTACCTCCCCCCCATTGTGTAATCTTCCCCTGGGTTTTTGTTTCCCAGGTGCATTATTTTGCACTTCTTTGCATTGAATCCAAGCTGCCATACTTCTGACCATTCCTCCAACCTTGTCAAGTCCCCTCTCATCCTTTCCACGCCTTCTTGTGTATCAACCCAACTGCAGATCTTTGTGTTATCTGCAAAGAGGCATACTTTTCCTTCCAGTCCCTCTGCAATGTCACTTATAAAGACATTAAAAAGGACTTAACCCAGTATGGAACTCTGCGGTACCCCACTAGTAACCCCTTTTTCTTCAGAGTGGACTCCATTAACAATTACCTTCTGTGTCCTGTTGTCTAGCCAATGTTTTACCCAGGCTACCACCCTGGGAGGCACTCCCAGGCTGGTTAATTTGACTATTAATCTTTTGTGTGGGACTGTGTCAAATACCTTGCTAAAGTCTAGGTAGGCCATGTCCACAGCCCCTCCCTGATCTATTACTTCGGTCACCCAGTCAAAGAATTCAAGTAGATTCACCTGACATGACCTTCCCTCTGTGAGCCCATGCTACCTTGGGTCCTGTGTCCCACTGGCCTCTAGGTACTCAACAATTCATTGCTTCAGAAGTGATTCCATCACTTTCCCTACCACAGAGGTCAAACCAACAGGTCTGTAGTTTCCTGCCTCTGTCTTGGTCCCACTTCTGTGAAGGGGAATCACATTTGCCCTTCTCCAGTCCTCAGGTACCACACCATCCTCCCATGATTTGTTAAAAAGGGTAGTCAGTGGTTTCACTAGTTCTCCCTTAATTCTTTTAGAATTCAGGGTGAATTCCATCAGGCCCCATTGCTCTGTCCACCTTCAGTTTTAGGAGTTCTTTCAGAGCCCTTTCTTCTGTGAAAGGACTGGGATCGACCCCCATCAAGAGTGCTTCTGTTAATTGGATTAGGCACCTCCCTCTCCTCCTCTTTTGTGAATACTGAGCAGAAATATTCGTTCAGTATCCCTGCTTTTTCACTGTCCCTCTCTGCCCACCCACCGTCCATTCTATTCAACTTCACTATCTCTCCCTTTGTCTTTCTACGCTCCCTGATGTACCTATAAAAGGTTTTATCCACCTTCTTAACCAAGTTGGCTATCTTTTCCTCAGTTTGGGCCTTTGCTATTCTGACTTTCCTCCCTGCATCCTTCTGCCTTAGCTGGTACAGCTCTCTGTCTTGCTCCTTCTGTGTTTCCTTATACTTCCTGAATGCTATCTTTTTCTCCCTGACTTTCCCCATGAAATCTTTTGAGAACCATAGTGGCTTTTTATTTCATTTTGATTTGTTTATTTGCTTCACACAAAGGCTTGTTACCTCTGTGATGGCAGTTTTGATGTTTTCCCATTGTTGCTCCACCCCTCCTTCTAGCCTGTTTGCTAGTGCTTTTCTAAGGCACTCTCCCATCTTTCCAAAGTCACCAACTGTCTGTACAGAGGGATAACAACTTCCTGTTTTCTGCTGGTGATTCCTCTCCTTATACATACCAGTATCCCCCCAGCCCTCCCTACTGCCTTCTCACATTGCTTGCCAACCTTAAGGTCATCTGATATGATTACCCCCAGGTCCCTTTCCATTTTTGTTGTTGTTACTACCTCAACCCCATTGTGTAATCTTCCCCTGGGTTTTTGTTTCCCAGGTGCATTATGTTGCACTTCTTTGCATTGAATCCAAGCTGCCATACATCTGACCATTCCTCCAACCTTGCTAAGTCCCTTCTCATTCTTTCCACACCTCTTTGTGTATCAACCCAGCTGCAGATCTTTGTGTCATCTGCAAAGAAGCATACTTTTCCTTCCAGTCCCTCTACAATGTCACTTATAAAGACATTAAAAAGGACTGGACCCAGTACTGAACCCTGCTGTACCCCGCTAGTAGCCCCCCTTTCTTCAGAGTGGACTCCATTTACAATTACCTTCTGTGTCCTGTTGTCCAGCCAATGTTTTACCCAGGCTACCACCCTGGGACCCACTCCCAGGCTGGTTAATTTGTTTATTAATCTTTTGTGTGGGACTGTGTCAAATGCTTTGCTAAAGTCTAGGTAGGCCACGTCCACAACCCCTCCCTGGTCTACCACTTTGGTCACCCAGTAAAAGAAATCCATTAGATTCATCTGACATGACCTTCCCACTGTGAACCCATGTTGCCTTGGGTCCTGTGCCCCACTGGCCTCTAGGTACTCAACAATTCTTTCCTTCAGAAATGATTCCATCACTTTCCTTACCACAGAGGTCAAACTGACAGGTCTGTAGTTTCCTGCCTCTGTCTTGGTCCCACTTTTGTGAAGGGAAATCACATCCACCCTCCTCCAGTCCTCAGGTACCATACCATCCTTGCATGATTTGTTAAGAAGGGTAGTCAGTGGTGTCACTAGTTCTCCCCTTAATTCTTTTAGAATCTGAGGTGAATCCCGTCAGGCCCCATTGCTTTGTCCACCTTCAGTTTTAGGAGTTCTTTCACAATCCTTTCTTCTCTGAAAGGAAGGGGATTGACAGCCCTATCCAGAGTGCTTCTGTTAATTGGATTAGGTACCTCCCCCTCCTCCTCTTTTGGGAATACCGAGCAGAAGTATCCATTCAGTATCCCTGCTTTTTCACTGTCCCTCTCTGCCCACCCACCTTCCATTCTATTCAGCCTCACTATCCCTCTCTTTGTCTTTCTACGCTCCCTGATGTACCTATAAAAGGTTTTATCCCCCTTTTTAACTGAGTTGGCTATGTTTTCCTCAGTTTGGGCCTTTGCTATTCTGACTTTCCACCCTGCTTCCTTCTGCCTTAATTGGTATAGTCCTCTGTCCTGCTCCTTCTGTGTTTCCTTATACTTCCTAAATGCTATCTTTTTCTCCCTGACTTTCCCTGTCACCTCTTTTGAGAACCATAGTGGCTTTTTCTTTCATTTTGATTTGTTAATTTGCTTCACACAAAGGCTTGATACCTCTGTGATGGCAGTTCTGATGTTTCCCCATTGTTGCTCCACCTCTCCTTCTATCCTGTTTGCTAGTGCTTTTCTAAGGCACTCTCCCATCTTGCCAAAGTCAGCCCTTCTGAAGTCCAGTACCCTCACTTTTGTATGGCTTGACTCTGTAGCTGAGTTTATTGTGAACCACACTGTTTGGTGGTCACTTGTTCCCAGATGGCTATCTACTTCTGGGTCTGAGATCCTCTCACTGTCCCCATTTGAGAGTATGAGGTCTAAGATTGCTCCCTCATGAGTGGGTTCCAAAACCAGCTGTCCAAGGCATGCCCCCTGTAGGGCATCATGAATGGCCCTGCTCTTGGATGTGGCTGCAGCAAAGGTGCTCCAGTTAATATCTGGAATATTCAGGTCCCCTATCAACAGTATCTCCCCTTTCTCTGCCATCCTAAGGATGCCTTCTATCATATCCTTATCCATTTCCTCCCCCTGAGATGGGAGTCTGTATACAACCCCTGTGTGGATTGTGGTGCCATTTCCAGTCTCTAAGGTGACCCACAGTGCCTCCTCTCTTCCCTGTTTACTGTTTTGTTCCATTGCTTTTATCCCTCCCCTTACATAGAGAGAGCTACTCCTCCCCCTCTTCTCCCCTCTCTATCTCTCCTGTAGGTTGTGTACCCTGGTATGTTAACTTCCAAGTCATGGTTCTCTATGTACCATGTTTCTGTGACTGCTACCATATCCAGCCATCCCTCTTCCATCAAGGCCACCAGCTCAGGGAGCTTGTTGCCCAGACTACAGGCATTGGTACTCATTACCCTCCATTTCATGATGGCCTTACCCCTTTTGGCCCCATCCCTGTCCTTATTGCCTTTGCCATTTTCTCCATTTACCCCTGCCCTTCTCCCTATCAATGTCTCTATCTTGGTGTTTACCTCACTTACTACCCTGATTTTTTGGGGGGGACTAGGATTTCCCCTGCTGCTTTTCAGTGCCTCCCCCCTTGGCTAGTTTAAATGCTTGCCAATGAAGCATTTAAACCTATCACCTAGGATCCTGATTCCCCTCCTGGACAGATGCAGAACATGACACCAGTATAGGCCTGCATCACTCTAGGTCAATAGTTCTCAGGCTTTGTCACAGTGAGCCTCCCCAAATCCATGGAAAAGATTTTGAGCCTCCCCAAAAACTGAAGAAATCTTGGGCTCCCCAAAGAAAAATAACATACTGTACTTTGCACAGTACACCATGAATAAATCAAAATCCCTCTGAGTACTTGGCTCGCATTCAGTTCTTTGTCTTATACTGATGTGGAACCTTTGAAAAAGAGCTCCTGTGCCCAAAGGTGTTGTCTGAATAACAAATAAATACAACAACAAACATTATTCAGCTTATTGTAACCCCCACCCCCACCCCAGGCCAGCCTACTCCCTCCGCTATTTTCATTCTTGAACCATTGTTACAGCTTGTTGCAGTACCTTCATGGGTCAGACTACTTTTTCTGTTTCCTCTCTATATGAAATAACCTTCCTACTTACTTTGCCTCTCCCCCTCCATCCCTGCTCATAAGCAACTTCTCAGGGATTACTTTGCTCCTTTCTGCTATTGCTCTTAGCACTTCTATCCTCAACCCTTGTATTTGGGCTGTTCTGCCATCAGTCTCCAAGTTGATCAATTACCAGCACTCGTTATTAGTTTACTGTTCATATTTCTTTGCACTGTTGTTCATTGTGTGTTTCTTGATCATTTTGCAGTTACCTTTTGAAATATATACACTCCCTACCCTTCCCTGGGTACACCTGAAATGAGCCTTGGCTCATTCACCTTTCCTTGTCACCTATTAGTAAATAAATACATAAAATTTGCTTACTGTTATCCTCTTTCAGTTTGCTTCATCTCTTCACACAAAATATATAAAACTCAAAATTTAAATACAGTACTATTTCAGACTTGCTTGAGCCTCCCCTGGAACAGGTTGGGGCCTCCCAAGGGAGGCTGGCCCACCATTTGAGAACCCCTGCTCTAGGTGGACCCCCAGTCACCAGTGAAGCCAAACCCCTGAGCTCTGCACCAGTTTTTCAACCACTGATTGAATCCCATAGTGTGGAGCACCCTAGCCTCACCCATGCCATAGACAGGCAGCACCTCCGAGAAGGTTACGTTGCATGCTACTTGTCTGAGACCCCTCCTCAACTCCAAAACTCTTCCTGCACTGCTCTGATCCCTTTCACAGCCAGGTCATTTATCCTTAGGTGAACAATGATATCCAGATCCTTCCCCCGTGCAGCTGTTCTGGTGATCCTGAGGATTCGTTCCCTGTCCCTCCAAGCCATGGGGCCAGGCAGGCACCTTACCTCCCTCTCCCCTTCCTCCCCCAGTTCTACCCTCCTAACAATGGAGTCCCCCACCAGGAGTTGTTTCCTTCCCCTGTGGGGTTCCATGCCACCCTCCTGGGGGTCTTCTTTGTGGTGGTTCCCAGTATCCTCCTTGGTCTCCACTGCGGGTGCCTCCATAGAGGAACCACACTTTGCCAGAACGGCATATAAATTGTGGAGAGGTACAACTGGAGGGATGCACCTCTGTTCCACCACCCTCACCCTCCCTGAACCCACTGTGGTCAAACCACTTCTCTTTCTTGGCAACCTCTGAGGCAACAGCAGTAGCACTGGTGGGAGAGAAGGTCCCCAAATCCTGCCCAACTCAGTCTGGAGATGAGCAACCTCCTCCCTCAGCCCAGAGAGGTGCCTGCAGATGGGACAACTCCACATCCTCCAGAATGTCTCCCAGAAGACTGCTGCTCAACAGCCACTGCACTGCACTACTCCCATTATGTCTTATTTCTGGCCCCTTAACTATTGTTTTGAATACTTACTCTTTCCTCTGTTTATTTATTTATTTTCTCCCTACTTATCTACTTCCTCTGTACCCTTAAAACTCCTGATCTTCCTGTTCTGAGACAAGAAGTTCCTATATTTCTCAGTAGTCTCCTTACTTGCTCAGAGTCAGACCTCCAGCAGTGGGGGGGAGGCTACTCTTTCCTTTTAGGATGGTGAGTCTTTTGTGGCTCTGTGATCACTCAATTCCTGCTCCCAACATGAAGTTCCTGTTGTCAGTCAAATCCTGTGCCTATAAAAGTAGAACTGGCTTAGGGTGGAGGTGAGGGAAGGAGAGCAGTATAGTCCCAGTAGAGAAGTATAGTTATGACAGCAGCTCCTTCCTCTTGGTGTTCTCTGCCTGTTCTTCATCATACCTCTCAACCTTCTGTCACTGAAATGAGAGGTATGGATGCTTGGAATGAGGGTCAATGAGGGATGCTGACCCTCATAATGAAGAACACATCTTCAAGCACAGAGATACAAGCTCACAACACTGTGAAAACCATTGTATTTACTTATACAAAGTTTAATTTTTATTTGGCATCTTAGAATATGATGAATATCTGCACTAAAGTCTGCATTTTCATCCCAATCTCAGTGTGGACAGCATCTTTTCCATGAAAGATAGATGAGGGACAAAGCAATTTTGAGGGGTAAGATTAGGAATGTCCTTTGTAATCAGGGTGAGCAGGGAGGTATGATTTGTATCCCTGCAAGCAGTAAGAGAAAAAGAGACAAGAATTTTCCCCACCCCACCCATGACTTAGCAGGGACCCAAGGCAATTGATTCAAAACAAAAAAGATCTAAGACCACTGGTAAGAGATGGGCTGCCTTCAGGCCAGAGAGGAGTGGAGAGAAGCACTAAGGGACTGTAAGAAAAGAAGTAAGAATGACTGAGAGGGTCTGGAAGCTAGGCTAGCACTAGGAGTTGCAGAAAACACCAATGTCTTCTTCTAGTACATAAATGAAAAGAGGCAGGTGAAGAATGGATTGGGGCCTAGAATATGGGAAAATGGAGGAGGAACCTGTGAGAGAGCCAAGGACAAATGTTGCTATTCCAAATTAATTCTTTGCTGCAGTGTTCACCAATGGGCCAGGGAAGGGAAAGTACATACTGGGAGGGGCCCATGGTATTAGGAGTAGCCCTAATGCAGCTTGTGGACATCCTACCCACTCTGGTAGCCGATTACATGGTCATGATCAAGCCAGGTATGCCCAAGGGGGTGGATGCAATACACTCAAAGGTCATAGTAGAGATAAGTGAGCAACTGGCAGGACCACCTTTTTTTGTAATTTATGATCAGGAAAGGCACACTAAGCTATGATAGCTTGTTTCCTCATGCATCCTGGGAGGGGTGGATTGCATGGTCCATTTTATGTTGGCTTGAGCATGTGCAAGCAACATCTTGCGGTAGTAGCACTTTTAGAGGTGTGTCAGTGTTGTGGCCAATGCAGGGGATGCTTTAGTAGGTGCGTTCCTCAGCCGCCAATCAGTGAGCATGCTGTCAAGGACAGCAGTTTCAAAGAGAGCCACAGAGTTGAAAGAAATCTGCCACTCCAATGAGGTGCAATTTCCTCATTGGAGCAACAGATGGCAAGGCTCCGTTTTGTGCCTTTCCTGGTGAAACATTTCAATAAATATGGTGGCTCCTGCTGCCCACCACACAATCCCCACAAAGCCAACACTGGGGATGCCCAATCCCTGTGTTGTCATGTCCCCCCCAGTACAATTTGTTTGCCATCGGGGGTGCCCTATCCCCATCAGCATCATGTCTCCCCCAACACACTCACTTTCTTTGCCCATGGGGGTGCCCAATCCCCATTGACATCATGTCCCCCCCCACACACACTTTCTTTGCCGATGAGAGTGCCCAATCCCTGTTGGCATCATGTCCCCCCTCAAACTCATGGCACATTGGGAGCCCATTGCAATGTGCCCCAAATAAATTTTTTACCTGTAAATAAAGAAAACCTTCCCCCAAAGTCCCCCCAAACTCATAGCACACTGGGAGTACACCCTAGAGTGCCCAAATCATTAATTTCTTTTAGCTGTAAATAAAGAAAACCTTCCCCCGAAGTCTGGGTTTATTTTACATTTAAAAAATGGTCCCTCGGCATCCTGCCACACCCTCCCCAACCCACCCACCCTCTGCACCCCACTTCCTGCACCCCCTCACCCCATACTTATCTTCAGAGGGTCAGCGAAGTGATCTTCTGTGGAGTGGGAACATGTCTGAACTCTTGAAAAGCCGACTGGGAACTGAACAAAATGTGGGAAGCTTTGTAATGGCAGACAAGGGGGAGGTTTCGACTTAGGTGGCTGTCTTAGCCATTTTTGGGAATTTTGGTACCAGATTTTCAACATGGGGTTCTTGAGACCCCGCCTCATGAACACATGCCCTGTCATCTTGTTACTCAGTCCTGAAAGGTGATTTCACAGTCACTGTGTAGAATCATCTTTTGGGACAAATTAATGAAATGACAGTGCAACTGTTCATGGGATGGGGTCCCAAAAAGCCCATGTTGCAAATCTGGTGAAAAAATTCCAAGAAATAACTGCATTATGAGCTTGCGTTGTGTAGTTTCCATGCACACTTGGAACTTTGACAATTTTTAATATTTTCCCTCCAGATTTTTAACATTGCCATTTTTCACACCTCCTTATGAAGAGTACAGCTGTCATTTTTCACATCCAGCCCAAAATTTATTTTCAAAGCTGTGGCACACAATGGCGTGGTCGCTGTGGGAAATCAACTTTTGGGACAGATTGACAAACTTACAGTGCCACTTCTCATGAGGGGAGGTCCCAAAATGCCTATGTTGAAAATGTGGTTAAAGAAATCCCAAAAATATGTTGGGCAGTTTCTACGCACACTCGTGACAACCAATTTTTAATATTTTCACTCCAGATTTTCAGCATCACCATTTTTTTACACCTCCTCATGGACAGTACAGTTGTCATTTTTCACATCCTGCCCGAAATGTATTTTTGCACCTGTGATACCAAATGGCACAGTTGCTGTGCAAAATCACCTTTTGGCTAATGAACTGATAGTGTCACTGTTCATAAGGTGGGGTCACAAAAAGCCCATGTTGAAAATTTGGAGTGAAAATACCAACAAACACCTGGAGCATTGGGGTTTCCAACTGTAACATTCTACCCAGTAGAGACTGACAGGCATCAGGGGTGTGACTTGGGATCATCAGAAGTAATGCTCACGCCATTCCACCCCTACCCCACCCCCAACCTGCAGCCAGTGACAGGCATCAAGGTGTGTCTTGGAGTCTTCAACCGCAAAGTTCACCCCATTTTCCTATACTGCACCCATCTCAGCATATTTTCTTATGGAATGGGGTGAGTGTAAGGCCTGAAGACCCCAAGGTACACCTTAACACTTGTCAGTGTCTGCAGGGTACGGTGAGGTGAAATGTCATGAGTGTTATGGCCAATGACCAAAAGGCACACCCCAACGCCTGTCAGTCTCTGCTGGGTGGGAGTGGAGCTGGTGTCAGTTCAATACTTCACTGTCATTCCTATGATGCATCTATTTAACTCCTGCACTACCAATGCCAATGCCAGCAAGACAACATTCGGCATTGGTAAATGCTTGCTTATTGATGGGGGAATGTTGGCCCTGACATCTGGAAAGCTACCCTATTGTCACTTCAGTATGTGCCATGGGATCTTTTACTTCCACCTGGACAGTGACCAGAGATGGGCACAATGGAGCTTGCTTTAGCATCTCATCCAACAGACAGCACCTCACCAGTGCAGTACCCATGTCATCCTGCACTACAGTGTTAGTTATGGGCATTACCTCAAGTACATGGCATGAGGCTAGAACCCATGACCATTCAGTCTCCCAGCCCCAGAGGAGTGTGCTACCTACCAAGTCACTGATACTGCTTTGCAGTGGAAAGGTGTGGTGCCAGAAGACCTAAAAGTGTCCAATGTGGTGCCCTTCTTCAAGAAGGGATAAGGTCAGACCTGGGCAATTGCAATCTGGTGAGCCTGTCATTACTTCTGGACAAGGTTCTGGAAGCAATTATTGAGGATAGAATCATGGGAGCACTTGACTGATACCAAGGCTCTTAGTCATTCTCAGCATGGCTTTATGACAGCAGGCAGTGCCAAACAAATCTCATCACCAAACTGTCATACCAAAGTATGGCAGGTGAAATTCAATACCAAGAAGTTCAGGGTAATGCACACTGGGAAGAGGAACCCTGAGATGGTGTATTGGATAGGAGGATAGGTTTGGTCACAACAACCAAACAAAAGGGACCTGGGAGTCATTATAAGCAGCTCCCTTAAACAAACCAGTCAGTGTAACAAGGCCTACTACAAGGTGTTGAATTTGCCCAGGGGCCCCAAGGCTTATAAACTCAGCTGATATTTTGTCATGCTTAGGATAAGGGAACCCAGGGATGCTTGGCTTCTTTTATCCTATGAAAATAATCTTGTTTTATTTTTAGACTTGTGTGTTTGTTTTTGTTGTTTGTCTGTGTGTTTCTTCTCTTTCTTCTAGAGAAAAAGAAGTTCCCCATCTTTATAGTAAGGTATGAAACTTACTAAACTAATTCTAATATTATCTTGTTATAATTTGAAGTGGGGTAGGTGGGGACTGTAATGGGGCCACCCCATTACCATTTGTCCAGTGCACACCTTTTTAAGGTGTTACACAACTGGCTACTAATATTGCCAGACCATTTCTGGGTTAATATCCATGTCACCATCCACAGCTAACCTTTTTATTGCTACAGTATTCGAGCTGTCTCTTCCACCAGTAGGAGCTGGAAAGGGGGGGCATACTACCCTTCCTTCCTTCCAGTGTAATACCCACAAAGGTTGCAAGGTACATTACTGTCTCCCCATA
Organism: Neoceratodus forsteri; assembly: GCA_016271365.2. Lineage (NCBI taxonomy): Eukaryota > Metazoa > Chordata > Ceratodontiformes > Ceratodontidae > Neoceratodus > Neoceratodus forsteri. The sequence continues at coordinate 1,060,588,382 of CM057454.1, forward strand.
GGGGTAAATACCAGAAAATGTGTATCTGCTAATAATTGTTTCTTATTTACGGGTTTAAAAAAAAAAAAAAGACCCAAGGTATTTTAACAGTATAACCCAGCCCAAGTCCTTCTGCCTTTTCTAGTGCAAACAGTTAAACCTCATACCTATCATTGGTACAAGGGCTTCTGCCCTCAGCAAGTAATTAGTTAAGCTGGAGGGGGGAGTTGTGTATGTATTTCCACATATTCATTCTTTTGATTGTCTTTTCAGCTTTCTTATCCTGTCAAAACAAATGTAAAACAACTTCTCATAGCCTTACAGCAATGGATGCAATTGTCTGCTTTCTATAAGTGCAAACAAAGTTTTTTTTATAATTTTAAAGTTCTAAAGCATCGCAGACCCTGAAAAAGTCTTACATGTTAGCAAAAACAGAGTGGTGGATTGCTCCAATGATTCTCTCAACCAAAACTAAGTAATTTGTACTCGAACTGTACCACACACCCTCTGCAACTTATTCCATGGTTATGTTCAACAAGTAAAGTCACAATGCTCTAAGATTCCTGGACTTTGACTTAAATTTGCAGGCTATATTTGAGGTTTAAAATGTATTTTATGCATTATGCTCAATACTGAAATTGTTTTATTACAAAATGCTTATGTTTCACATTTATGTTATAATGTTTTGATATACATCTTGCTACACTGTGTCATGTGTGTATTCAGAAAAGTGCTCCACATGTATAAATGTTTTTAATGCTCGTAACCAAACCTAAATACTAGGGCCAGCATTGCTTACCCACTACTACAATATGTTCCAAAGCAAAACCCCAGAAAAAATTTATGCTTCGTTTGTCTTATTACTCACAAGCACCCCTGAAAAATAAGTGCACTCTATGCAGGTTTTGTCATTTTAAATCTTAACAGTTATAATATGCAGAATTTAGATTGTGCTCCAAACCTATGCTTCAAGCCTTACCTCCCTCAATACTTTGGAGTATTTCATTATACAGGGTAAAGAAGGAAGACCCTTTCACTTGTCACAGGAACAATAGGCACTATTATTAAGTTGGCATAGGCCAACAATATATGTATTTGTCCCACTATTGCATAGTGTAACAGGCATATTGCTATGAACTATATGTTTGAAGCATGTTATTGTGACATTACAAGATTTTATAACTCTGGTCTCAGCTAAAAGAGGGAAATTATGTTCATCACTGCATAGCCGCTTCTGTGATTTAAAAGCAGTGTGTAACCATAACATTGTCATGGATTTACAGATGGTCAAATGGTATATTGGACCTCGGCCTGCACCCCCAGGTGTGCGGTTGACGTCCCATTTTAATTTTTCTCTTTCCAATTGCCAGAATTTAGGCTCTGTCACACCACCCTTTACAAAACAAAAGTTATTGGTTTAAAAGATTGTTATTTACAGTATATGTTTTTAACTCAGTTTCTAACACACTTTGCAAGTTTGCAGGTTTCCACGGTGTGGCACACATAAGATCTCCACGTACAACAGCAGTAACACTTTCATCTAAGTTGCCAAGACCTTCATCTCTTTCCTGAAAAGAAAACAACTGCCACAGCTATGATGTTATCACTATCTTTGTGCCTGATTAGTTCCACATAAGGAGTATTGCATAAATCAAGTTATTATTACCTCTGCAAGTGTAATGTTTTTAGCAAAATTACACCTATTTGTAGAACTTTAAATCAACTGAAAAAGGTCCAGTCAGTTCAGATTCTGCAATCAAGCTTATTGTTTCTGCTGACTATGAAGTTAAGTTTGAGGTAGGGGCAATCCCCTAACTTCACCAAGAAGATTCTTCTTCAACTGATCTTCAAGCAAGACATCCATTTTCTTCACTGCTGCTTGTTCCAAATAATGACTGGTACTTTATACAAACCTATTGCTCTATTATGGACTGTGTTTTTAATGGTTTATTGTAAACTGTTACCTTTTTATGGACTGTTAATCTTTGTGCCAGGGTGTCATCAACTACCACAACACAAATGCCATGCCAGTGTGTGTGGCTACTCCATTAAAAGGACTCAATGCACAACCTAATGCATCCCTGGCCAGTGTGTCTGCCAATCAGCCGTCCAGCAGCCAGCAACATGAACACTGACTTTTCTACTATGCTGGTGTTTTGTTTGTAAATTACTGTCTGCATTGCCCCATGTGTCTTGTGGGGTTACCACCATTCTTCAAATGACATTTCACCTGTACTGTAACTACACCAACCTGTGGTTACTTATATGAACTTTATGGACTGTTAATTTCATGAACTGTTACTAAACTGGTCATCTACATCTTATAATGACCTATCTAACAAGAGACATTATCAACAGATTCTTCAATCAAGCTCCAAGGGTGTGCCACACCACAACACAAGGTAGCATCTACCTTATCCACTCTCAAAGTGGATTCCACTAACTCTTCTTCATCAACAAATATTGTTATGTCATATTGTGTTATATGTGGTATCACATGTTAGCATCTTTTCACATATTTCAATTGTGGTGTTGACATCCCTGAGTTCTGCACTATGTTTTACAAACTCACCATTTGTGTTCCATCTGTAACCACCCCTGTACCAACTCCAGAACAGGATGCTTTTTATAAATGCCTTGACTATCTGTATGCTGGCAACCAGTTTTAAATCATATACCTATTCACCTAGACTAACAGTTTACGAGTAAAAATGTTTATTTAGTTGTTTTAACCTTCAGTTAATAACTAATCTTTACATTTATGTTAAACATTTGTGAAGGTTCGAGTCACTCAGGGGCCTCTTTGCCTTCAAGGTGGGGACTGTTGAATTTGCCCAGGGGCCCCAAGGCCTAGGTATATACAGGTTCAGTTATATAAGATTGCTGATAGCCACCTCTATATATACAGTTGACTATGGCAAGGTGTAAAGGGCTTGCAGAGAAAATGCAAATGGCCAATAGATGACTGAATGAGGCCCACATACAGGTTAATATGGCTAGCTAGCCAATGGTTGCCAGTGGCTAAGCAAATGAATGATACCACCACATCAATGCATGTATGTGGAGGCTTTAAATGGTTAATGGTTAAACTGAATAAAATAAAATAAAGGGTCTAATTTATAATTGTCTTATTCAGCAATACTGTATACCAAAACATGTATTTTTAAAAGGTTACAGCTAAGATAAGAATGCAGCTGCTAGTAACCACAAGTGCCTTAAGAATTGAGTTCCCCAGTTTGGCCACTGTCTGGTTTTTTATCTGTAACCCGAGTATTTTTAAAACAGTCACATCCCCTTGCATGTTTTCTGTATCCTGAAGTAAGTATTTTTTGACAAATAAAAAAACCCTGATTACTTGTTTTTCCATTTAAGAATGATTGCATGTCTCAGCAAAGTATCAAAAAAGTATCTTGTGACCAAGGTATCTAATGGCCAGTGTATTTTTGAACCCGAGTCTTATGATTTGTTGAATGACCTATTGTCTGTGTTTAAATCTGCTGAGGTAGTTTTTGGGAAATTCCAGTCTTGCATTTTTTTCTAAGCTTGCTACACATAAATATGGGACCTGTGGTTATGTCCAGTGTCCCTTCGAGAAGACACAGTCTCGGACAAGATGCAGTCTGAGACTATCCATAGATTGCTTGGGTGATCCAGAGACATATGGTTCATGTGTCTCTGAAATGCTGTAGCCCTGTAATGCAAATATTACTAGCTGTCTAGATTGCATGTTAGAAACACCCCATTGGGCTTGCCCTTTGGCTGGTTTACAACTAAATTGTAGCAGGAACACCTAGGTAGTGGTGGGCTACTTGATGTTTAAAAATAATGTTATCATGTATTTCCTTTTGTAAACTAGGATTATTAATCATGACAGGATCATCCTGTCAGGGTGAGTTTTTATTGTTACAATAGAATTTTCTGGCTAATCTTATTAATACTATCATAATAAAGTACCACTAATTTGGCAAAGAAATAGCATGATGGTTTTATTGAATTACTAAGAATTACCAACCAGGAACCTGTATAAACTGTATAATTGAATCCAATTAACAAAGGCAACCAGAATGTTTGGGTGATTTGGGAGGGACTTTGACAGTAGGATGAAGGAAGTGATATTGCCCCTGTATAGGTCACTGGTGAGGCCCCGTTTGGAGTACTGTGCCCAGTTGTGGAGTCTACACCTGATAAAGCACAGGGGTAGACTAGAATCAGTGCAGTGAAAGGTCACCAAAATGATCCAGAGTGAACAGGGTCGATCCTATCAGGAATGACTGGAAGCCCTTATCATTAACTCATTGGAGGCCAAAAGGGAAAGGGGTAACATGACTGAGACGTGCAAGTTCCTAAGTGGTCTAGACAGAGTGAGTTGAGTGTCTATTCAACAGAAATAGGGAATCAGTACTGTGGGGGCACAATTGGAAGTTGTCAGGAGGAAAGATCAGGAGGAATGTATGGAAGTTTTATTTATTTATTCATTAGATTTTTGGGATAAATTACTTTGAGAACCAGTGCTCTTTTTCAAAGGTTCCACGTCTAATGTGGTTACATTACATTTAGGATGCCTAATCTAGCTCAGGGAGAGCCAGGTCAATGGTACATTCATACAGAAAGGACATTAACAGTGAAGGCCCAGGTAGAGCCTGGTCTGGTTCAAACAATAGTGCAATTAGGAGAGAAAGCTTGATCAGCTAATACTTTTTTGATTAGAAAGACATATTCAATGCTAGCTCAGATTTGAGCTTGGTCATATTCTAACAAAGGGGCAGTTAAGATTTGAGGCTTTACTGTTTTAGGGATTGCAATTAAGGAGTGATAGTATGGTGAATGGGCTGTAGTTAATAGTTGGTAGGCATATTTAAGTTTTACTTCACAGAGAGGGTGACTGAGCCATGAAACTGTCTGCCAACACAAGTGGTGGTAACACGTATTATAAATAGACTCAAGCATGGCTGGTACATAGTAAGAGGCCTGATAATTGCACTGAGGGGAACTAGTGAGGTGAAAGATTCAGGGGGAAAGGGGGGTAGACACTCCATCCAGACGTTAGGCCGGGGGGGGTGACGTAAGGTACCTAATCAGGCAAAAACAAACTAGTACACACATTAACTACACATATAACCTACTACAGCACTGCATTATAAAGTATCCATCTTAGCCCACAGCCTGACCCCAACATTTTTAGTGTAAAACTATTCAACAGGGGATAAATGTCAGGTAAAAGTACCCCTCCTTATAAAGCACAAATTATTACAGTTAGTCAGCTGACTGCAATTAATTCTTAACGCAATATTATGTAAAGGACCTGACATCTTGCCAAATTTAAGGGGGTATCCAACCAGAAAACAAACACAGTGACCCCAGAAAACAAGTTAAAGTGCATTTTATAACTAACAAAAAGGGAAATAATCCCATACAAAATCACATTTTTTAGAAAAAAGACAGGCCTATATCAAGTAATACTTACATTATTTAAACAATCCAGTCTTCTATTTGTTGGAAGGCAATACTACTGACCATATCAATAAATCAACTGTGCAAAAGAGAAAAACTCAGCAAATATATATTTATTTATTTATTTGTTTTTGTTAACCGGGTAAGGCACACTAGACAGCCAAGTACCGTTATGGAAAATATTCTCACTCCTGCAGAGTGAGCTGTGTATTCTCACGAGTACAGAGGCACGGTGAAAATACACACACTCACGAGGCAGGAGTGAGATTATTTTCCATATGTCATGATCTGCTCATCATGTGTGCGATTTATACCACAGGGGAGAGAGCTGCAGGAACATTTTTTCTGAGTCTGTGTGTTTCCTGCTCATTCTGCGTGTGCTATCAGTGTGTGTGTGTGTTCTGAATGGACTGGGAGTCAGAAACAGGTGAGTGTGTTTTGCAAAGCTAACTGAGTGAGTCAGAGGCTCGGTGAGAAAGACAAACTGCTGCAGGTAGCACTGAGAAACAGAACTTGCTTTGTAAAAGACTTTCATTTAGAATTCAGGTTGTTTTGAAGCTGAGATCAGCACAGTAATGGGCTAGCAATGTTAGAAACACAATAGGACATAGGTGAGAGTCTTTTGCAAAGCTAATTGAGTAAGTTGCAGCTTCAGTGAGAAAAATAAACTTTTTCTGAAGCTGTTTCCTTTAGAATGCAAGCTACAGTGCATTTATCCTCACTCTGGTGACATCAGCACAGTATGGATAAATGTTGATATCCTCACTCAGCTGATGTCATCAGGATTCATCCTCACTGCAGTGGAAATAACACAGGTTATCCTACTGAGAAAGCTGTCACCCTGTGGTATAAATACATACACACACACACACACACATGTCTATATTTTTTCAGAGTAAAGACACTTTTTAAAGTGTATATTCTGTATTTATAGGACATAAAAATCCATTCTGTGAAGAGATCAAGAGGTTCAGATGGCTAATAGGATAAATCAACAAATAGTGTGGGGAGGCAATTTAGAAAAATCCCATTTACACAAATATGTTGGGATGAGGTTATCACTACCAAAGCCTGTGTTACTACATCACTACTTCAAAAACTATTCATGTTTAAAGTAGCAGTGCTTGATAGCGATGAAAATCTTGACCTACTGTATATGTTTTTATTAGAGTTTAGATTGCCTCTTACATCCTGACTTGGATGATACCCTTCTTTCCCCATTACCAATTTGCTTTACCACTTTTTGTGTTGTCTTGCACGCACGTGCAAGCAACATATTGTGGTAGCTTGGAATAGCAGGTTTTGGAAGTGCGGTCATGCTGTGGCCATTAGTGCCACTGCTTTTTCAGGCTGGGCTCTGTGGCATGAATGAAATAGCATGCTGTCTATGACAGCAGTGCAAAAAGCGTGCCACCGACGGCGATTTGCACGCTTGCAGTGAGGAGCTCCCTTCATTTGCGGGCATGCCTTGTCTGGTGTAACATTTCAGTAAACATGGTGGCGGTGTCACCATCTGCCTCTCACAGTCCCCAGTAAGCCGACCTCGGGGGCGCCCACTCCTCCTGTTGGCATGCCCCCTCCCAAGTTCATTTGCCGACGGGGAAGCCCAATCCTCGTTGGCATAATGTCCCCCATATTATAGTTTGTATGCTGAGTGGTTTTGCCCAGTCCCCTCGGCATCATGCACCCCCCCAAACACAGACACATTTTCTGTGCTGACAGGGTACCCTGTTGGCTTCAGTTCCTCTCCACAAAAAATACAGGTGGCACACTGGGAGCCCACCCCAGTGTGCAAAAACAAACTTGTAAAAAAAAAATCCTGCAATATGTTTAAGTTTTATTTTTATCTGTAAAAGAGAAAACGGTCCCTCATTGTCTCCACTGCTGCCTCCCCCAACCCGCACCCAACCTCTGTACACCCCACATCAATGCACCCCCTCACCCCATACTTACCTCCGGAGTCTGGTGCGATGATCTTTGGTGGAGCAGGAACACGTCTGCACTCCTCAATGATGACCGTGAACTGAAGAAACACTGGTAAGCTGTATAATGGCATCAATGGGGGGGGTCAACTTAGGTGGATATCTCAGTCATTTTTGTGACATTTGGTACCAAATTTTCCACACGGGGTCTTGGGACCCCACCTCATGAATTTAGTCATTGTCATGTCATTATTCAGTCCCGAAAGGTGATTTTGCAGTCAGTGCATGGAATCACCTTTCGGGACTGATTAATGAAAAGACAGTATCACTGTTCACGAGGTGGGCTCCCAAAAAGCCTACGTTGCAAATTTGGTGAAAAATTACAAAAAATGACTGTGTTACGAGCGATTCCATGCACGCTTGTAAGTTTGAGAATGTTTAATATTTTAACTCCAGATTTTCAACATTGCCATTTTTTCACACCTCCTTATGAACAGTACAGCTGTCATTTTCCATATCCTGCCCAAAATGTGTTTTCGCACATCCAGCGCACAATGGCACAGTCACTGTGGGACATCAATGTTCGGGACAGATTAAGAAAATCACAGTGACACTGTTAATGAATGGAGGTTCCAAAATGCCTATGTTGAAAATTTGTTGACAAACTTCCACAAAATGACTAAGTTACGAGCGCTGCATTGTGCAGTTTCCACGCACGCTCATAACTTCAAGAATTTTTAATATTTTCACTCCAGATTTTCAACATTACCATCTCTTCACACTTCCTTATAAATGGTACAGCTATCATTTTTCACATCCTGCCTGAACTGTGTTTTGGCACATCTGGTGCAGAATGGTGCGGTCGCTGTGGGGAATCAACATTTGGGACAGATTAACAAAATCACAGTGCCACTGTTCATGAGCAGAGGTCCCAAATGCTTTCATGAGGTAGGGTCACAAAAAGGCCATGTTGAAAATTGGGAGTTCAAATGTCAACAAATGCCCAGGGCATTAGGGTTTCTAACCATAACGTCTCACTCTGTACAGACTGACAGGTGTCAGGGGTGTGCCTTTGGATTGTCGGCTGCAATGCTTATGCCATTCCACCCCCACCCTGCAGCCACTGACAGGCATCAAGGTGTGCCTTGGACTCTTCGGCCCCAAAGTTCACCCCATTCTCCTATACTGCACCCATCTCAATGTACTTCCTTATGGAATGGGGTGAGCGTAAGGCCCAATGACCCCAAAGCACAACACGACACTTGGCAGAGTCTGCAGAGTAGCGAGAGGTGAAATGGCATGAGAGTTATGGCAGATGACCCAAAGCCACACCTCAATGCCTGTCAGTCTCTGAAGGGTGGGGTGGGGTTGACGTTGGTTCCATACTTCACTGCCATTCCTATTATGCATTTATCTAACTCTTGTACTACCAATGCCAATGCCAGCAAGACAACATTCGGCATTGAGAAATGCTTGTTTCAGTTGAAATGATAAAAGGAACACTTTTTAGTATGACTTGGAACAGGGTTTAACCAGCATTTGCTGTTGTTTTTGAACACCCATTGTTTAAGATAACTTTTCTTATGACTATAAAGGACTAGCATGCAGCAGACACTGCTCCCTGACCCTGTGGGACAAGGTATCACATCAAGTCCATGGGAGAAAACCAGCACGGTCGAAAGTGCGTGGTCAAAATCTTGAAAGATGGGATCGCGTGGTGAATGAAATAGCAAGGTGCCTGACCACGCGGTTGCCTGTTATCTCTAATTTATCTGGAGTCATGATCCACGGTGGCGTGGTGTTATGCATAGTAAATCTGCACTCCCCAATTTGCACTGGAGTGGTGATCCATGGTGGCACTGTGTTAGAACAGTAAGTTGGCTTTAGCTGAGTTTCCTTTGCACGGTGTTTCTTTATAGCATTTTGACCACTCTGTTTCTGATTGTGGCACTTTCCATTTCGTGGACTTGATGTGTAACCATGGGACAACAGGTGTACAAAAATAGCTGGGAATGCTTTCCAGAAACATGGTACAGAAACAGAGTAAAGTTAAATAATCCATTTAGTCCATTGGGTTTTAAACTATTTAACAAGTAGATTAATTTTTTTTTTCACACTGCAGCAGAATCTTAATTCTGTCGCCACCTCTCTCGTGTAGTGGCACATGATCATTTCTCAAAAAGTGAAGCCCTTTCGGATTACTTTTACAATGATGAAAATGAACATCCAATACATTTTCCAACTTATTTTGAAAGATAGCTCTTACATGTTCCTGCAGTCTCTCCTTGAGGGCAAGTACAGTCCTTCTAACATATACCAGTGGGCATTCACACCATGTCATGTACATCACAGAACTCGTCCTGCAATTTATTGCATGATGTATAATGTGTCTAATCCAGGGTGTACAAATGTTTTTGTTATTTCGTATACTGAAAATGGTACAACAGTGGCATGGTATGAAGCCTGAGGGCATGTTGTTACCTTTAGTCTCATCCTTAAGATGACTGTGAACAAGCAGATCTATTCGGGCATACTGGAAGGACTATTGGTCTTTTTTTGCTGGCAATGTCTGTTTCTGTGTTTCTACATTCCTCAAGGGGGTGACCATGGAGGGGGAGGGTCAAATCTGTAGATATTTGTCTGGACTTCAGAAAGGTGGATTGCAAACTGTCTTATGGGCAGGAGACAGAAGGCTGTGTTTGGATAGGCACTACTCTAGGTGAAGAGGGGTACTGAATATGGTCCCTCAGAGACTGGTACTGGGGCCACCGCTGTGCAATATCACCAATTACCTGGAAGCTGGCATCTCCAGCAGGCTGCTAAAGTTAGCTAACCAGTATGACAAAGTCAAGGATGGGCATGAAGATCAGGCAGAGCTGAGCAAGCTGGGTGATTGATCAGATTCAATGTAGTCAAATACAAGGTGTTGCACTTGGGGTAGAAAAACAGAAGAGGACTTACATACCATGTGAGACTTCTCTTGCAACAGCGGAGGAGGAAAAGGACCTGCTGGGTTAATAGACAAGGGGCTAATACATGACATGCAGTGTGCAGCCACTGTCAAGAAAACAGACAGAATGCTGGGAGCATCATAAGGGGAGTGAGCAGCAGGCAGATGACGTAATCCTGCCATTTTACAAGGGTCAAACTGGACTACACCAGGAGTACTGTAAGCAGTTCTGGGTTCCCAAATACTAATGGGACATTTAAACAATTGGGGGAAGGGGGTCAGTGCATATCCACCAAAATGATTAGGGGTATGGGAGACAAAAGCTATGAAGAAAGGTTGGCTACCTGTAACATGCTCATCTTGAATAAAAGAAGGCTGAGAGTGGACATGATTTATTTATTTTATTTATTTCAGAATTCGGATTAAACACCTTTAAGCCAAGGCTCTTTTACAAAAGTTCCATGTCAACATGAAATACAATCAGAATGAGTAGTACAATGGAGCAAGGAGTGATACAATGAGTTCAATGAAGTATAGTTCAGTGTTAGGTAACAACATAAAACTAGAAGATAACACAAATTCACAAAGAGAAAATCTTTAATAGCATGCACTAAGTTGCTAAGTGAAATGCCATAAGTTGCTAAGTGCAGAGTAGTGGGGAAGGTAGCAGCCAGAGGCTTTGTCAGAGGGGTTGGGGGAAGGAAAGGTGAGGCAGTGAGGGTGGAAGTAGAAGAGGGATGGGTGGAAGGAAAAGGTGATGGTCTGTGGTTAGACACACATATGATTGAATTAGGAAGGGCAATTAGATCTCACTCTATTGCATACTCAGGGGCCTCAACAACATGAGACAGACCTAGATGTTTGATCTGGGGTCCTCCGGCAAGACACAGGAACAGTCCCTAAAACTCAGAAGTGGCAAATTCAAGGATGACAGTTGTATGTACTTTGGGCCCGGTTCTAGAAAGCATACGTCAATGCGCAATGCAGATGCGCACACGGGAATGACCCAAGTCACAAATATGACCAGCAAATACGCCAAATGCAATTCTACATTGCGAAATGCGCATTGACGTAATGCAGCACGCCAATGGTGACTTACGCCGCAGTTGCGACAAACCCACAGGTATGCAAATGTGCAACTGAACATACACCAATGAAATGGTAGAGAAATGCCTGGGTGGGATTCTAGAAGCAGCAGTGCCACAACTTACACCAAGACCAGCCAGCGCAACATAAACCAGGTGGGAGCAGGTGTAACATACACATCATAGAAAGCAGCAGGGACAGACAGGTCGGACACACAGCAACACACATGTGAGATAAGATAGACAGTGTCCGAGGAAGGCAGTCACACAGGGGCAGTGTGGCACAGGGTAGAAAGGGTGCACAAAGGCCACAGGCACAATGCAGGAACAATGGCATCACCAGGCACAACGCCACTGCCATGGCCACTGATACATGTAAACAGCGCAACCACAACAGGGACACAGCACCGGGTGGCACAGACCAGTGGACAGATGGTGGTGAGACACACCAACATCCATGCCAGTGGTGCCACTTGCAGGGAAAAATGGCACCCTGAGGCAGAAATGCGCTGCACTGGCACTGTGCCACCACACAGCTGGGAGGTACAATGTGAGGTGGCAAGGTCACCATAGCATGCATGGTGACCCACAGCACACAGGACACCATGCAGATGTGGCCTGTGGAATGTGGCCTGTGCTGTGAGCAGCACAAATGGCACACCAACCTGAAGCACAGGGAGGGAACACTGGGAACAGCAGGCACCAACACCAGTGTGCACCTCTGCGCATAGCGACAGACACACACACACACACACAGCCATGCATACCAGGAACTGACACAGAGACAGTGTGTATAGCAAACGGTTTAATGAACAATATGAGACAGTGATACAGGGTAACAATGGAAGGGGGATGGGGATGAAATACAGGCAACAGCAACAAACAGTAACAATACAGTAAACCCAAACCCAAACAGCCACCCACAACAACCCGAACACCAACCCACACCCACGTACATCCCAACACAGGCCCAACAACCAAACCACAATCTCACCCAGAAAACAAACAGCAAAATGCATACCCACCCACCCAATGTCCACCCACAACACCCATTTGTACAGACCCACCAATACCAACCACCCCTATATACATGCCCACCCACAAGGAAAGCCCCACCCATATCTGGCAGTAGTGGACACATGGCACCTGGGTCCACTGGAGTTCATCGAGGAGGGCGGCCACTGACCCATGGAGGCACCCAATGTCTTGCAGGATGGCTGTCACTAGTACTACAAGGCGGGCCCGGTCTGGGTCCCCACCCTGCATGGGTCCGGCGGTGGCTCCCTCAGCCACTACAGGCAATGCCTCCTCCTGCTGCAACACTGGCATGGACACCTCCTGCCATGGACAAGTGTCCGCAGCTGCAGTGGGGTGGGGGGGCATCCTCACCCACCCCTGCTGCGATGTCCACAACAGTGGGCCCGATTAGTGGTGCAGCCATGGCCCCATCCTCATCAGCTGTGACTCTGCACTCCCTGTCCAGGCTATGTGGCTGTGGTGTTTCCAGCCCCTGTTACCCACCATCAGTGGGGTCCCCCTGGTCTGGCTGTGTGTCCTTCGTGGCTGGGTCCACTTTGGCTGCCACCACTGTGGAGGAGGTGGAGGATGTAGGTAGCAGCACCCTGGCCCTCTGCTGCCTGCGCTGGGTGTGCATCCAGTACTCCTCTGCATCTCGTGCCTTGACGGCTGCCATAGCCTGCAGCAGGGCCCTCTGCTGCTGTGGCAGCCTGCTATGGACACCTGTAGGGATATAAAGGATACTGTCAGTGCTGGGCCCAGACGGGGGGGCACACACACATAGGCAAGCAAAATGAGGGTGCAGCATGAGTCACACTGTGGCCACCAGCCATGGCCATGGCAGAAGGAGTCCATGGAATGTACTTACCTGACCTCCAGTGAAGCACCTCCTGCCTGAAGCTGGCGAGGCAGCTCTGCTGCATGCCGTGGGTCATCCCAGTGGAATCTGTGGGGTGAAGGAACAGGTGAGTGTGTTGGAAGCACCACGTGCCATGGCCACCACACCAGCACTGCTGCAACAGACAAACAGCTGTAGGGATACATACTAACACTGGGGTCCTGCCCAGACCACGTGTCCACATCCCCTTCAGTGGGCCATGCCTATCATCTGCTGCAGGATCCCAGTTTCCCTCCGCATCAGGTCCTGCCAGCGGTGGGTTAGCTGGCGGATGGTCCAGTGTGTCTCCGTTGCCTCAGCCATGTGGGTGCAGATAGCTGTCCATACCCGCTCAAGCTCTGCGGCACTGCTCCTCTGGCTCCCAGGTGGCAACAGCATCCTACCCCACTACTGCATGTAGCTAACGAGCAGGGCCATCTCATGCAGTGTGAAATTCAGGGCACGTCCGCTTAGACTCAGGGATGACCCAGAGGACATAATGGCCTGTTGTCTGTGTGGCACCTGTAACAGGGGAAGGAATGGCACATGCATCACTACAGAATTCCACTGTGGCTGTGCAGACCACCCCCACCCACAATGCGCAACACCGGACACTGGCTGTGGGACATGGGTCACTGCTGGGCCACAGGTCTGCAACTGTGGCCCACCACCCCAGGTGGTACCCCCTGCACCAATGCCATGCACAGCATGAGGTGTGTAAAGGCTGAGCCGTGCCATGCAGGGGCCAGGCACACAGTGCTGCACACAGTGACCACAGTGCACCAACATGGCACCCGTCCCCTGCAGAGGCATGTCATGGGCTGACCCTGCACAGTGTGGGTGTGTAGTGCCACATGCAGCCCTGCCACATGTCCACACCACCACCCCCATGCAAAGCTGCATGTGGCCACAACCACCAGGTGCTCAAGGGGCTGACACAATGCCAACCGTGGGCGCCAGCATGGGGACTGACAGCTACTTACCTGTATTGTGCACCATGGTGTCCGGAGTGGGTGGCACTGATGGGTCTAGAGCACACCTGGATGGAGAAAGAACAGGGCAACATAAGCCTGTGGCATAGTTGGGGACTCCCAGAGCAGCTGCAGTGTGGCAGTGTGTACCTACCTGGACCTGTGCGGTGGGGCTGATTCCTACACAGAGGACAGAGATCAACAATTGTCAGGTACACAGTGCTGTACAGGCATTGGGAATGTGCATGTTGAGCAATGTCATATACTCACCGAAGACTCGTACGTGTCCGCCGTGGAGCTATGGAGGGAATGGACATGGGTTAGTACACAGCTGTGAGTGCCCCTGTGGCCAGCAGCCTGTGGGTGCTGCAACCCCCCCACACTGGCACCATCCCTCAGGCATGTACCCACACACGGCCCAGGATACCATGCTCTGACCGACCCTGCACAGGGTGGATGTGGTCAGGTGTGTACCCAACGGGCATAACATGTAGGGCGTGATACAGGTACAATGTTACACAGCCAGCTGGGCAGGTGGCTGTGCACCTGTGTGTTCAGCACAGGCAATGACCTGTAAGGGCCCCCCTCACACAGTCTGAGGTGATGTTTGGTGGCACCTGACCCATTACACGTGGGACAGCCAGGACATGGGCTGCCACGTGCCACACACAGGCATGGATGGTGCTACAAGGTTGGACATAGCGGCATGACTGGTAACGGCACACAGGCCGGCATCTGGGCCAGCCCACCACTGCAGTGACACACCCCCACCAAACAGATATGCATCCCTGTTGCAGAAGCACAGTGACAGTGTGACTGGGCCATGGCACAGCCTGTGTTGTCCAGTACAGGCGTTGTATTGGCAACTCAGCAGAGACACCCGTGACCGGTCCCAGCTGCATTGTGTGCACATGGAGAGCCCACTGGCACACTGTCCATGCATCTATGCCTACAACACAGGGCTACTGTACCATGCATACCGTACAGTCTGTGACACACCTATGTGACCCTGTAGTACAGCATGCCACTGTGGTGTGGCAGCAATGATCAACAGGGTGCGTGTGGTGCTGAGTACCCCCTTGCCTCTGGTGGCCATTGCACCCTGCCTGCATCCTGTGCCCACACATCAGAGATGTGATGGTACATTTGCACACCACCCACCATGGCGGTCAATAGTGCCCACTGCTAACACAATACTGCCCTGTGCTGGTACAGCCCTCTCTAGGCAGCCACAGTGAGGGGTGCAACCATGGTGGGCTGTGTACCACTCACAGTGCAGTCATGCCACACAGACAGGCCCAAACCCCTCTCCCTCCCATGGCATATCCTAGGTCCAGGGCAGCCAACACCAGGGACCCAGCCGCCAGACTGGTGTCAACTGTGCCAGGGCCTGCATACACCATGCCACTGGGTGTGCACTGCAGTACCCTGTTGTGGCCTACACGGCTCACCCAATGCTTGCATGGCAGTGTGGGTCCCAACTCCTCCCAGCCGTGGCAGTTGTGCATACCACATGTGAGCCACTTGGGTGGCTGTGACCTCAGCAGGCACAGCCCTGTACTGCAGGGGCCATTGAGGAGTGTGGCCTGGGCCTGTGCCACACAGGCATGCTGGCCTGTGCCATAGGCAGTACCACTGAGCGGCTCAGAAGATTGGGGCATACCCATCAGGCACCCCTCAGCATGGGGGCCATCCCACCCCATGCTCTCCTAGAGCCCTGGTCCACGGCTGCCCTATATGGGCAGTGTGCCACTCACACAGCCACTGTGCAGTGCCTGCATGCCATTGGCTGGATGCCACATCCACAACACACCCATCACCGCAGCACCTGGCGTGCATCTCACCACCATGGGGGCCACAGCGGTCTGACCACATGCCCCACTGTATGGGCAGTGACACCCATCCTGATGGCACTGTCCCACGTAGTCCACAGAAGTGGGTGGGGGGCTGTCAGTGCCATCCAGCTGAGGACACAGCCATAGGATGTCTGCCTCCACCGCAGGCATGGGGGTCGGCCTGCCTGGCCTAACCACATATTTGAGTGATGGACCACACAGGCAACATGTTACTACACACATGTGGCATGTCCAGTACACTGCCTGTCACACAGTGGTGTGTGGCTGTACCATGCCCACCATATCCCTGGGCACCCTCCCTCAACACAGCCCCTGGTACGGACCATTGCCATTGTACATATCGTATCAGAACTCCTGACTGTCCACCTTTGGGAGGCTCATGCCTGCACACCTCTCGCCTGTACCACAGTACGAGGACTGTTCCCTATTGTACTCCACAGAGGCTCCCTGTGCCACATTGCAGGGACCTGTTCCACATTCATAGTCCACATACGTGGGCAACACTCCATTGTACATTATGCATGTCACAATATCAGTCACGTTATGACAGACATTCTGAACATGAACAGGGATGTAGCTGGAAGGTTCTGTTCTGTACAAGCATTCTCCAACAGTTCCCCCCCATTATTATCTGTACACATCCTCTCCAAATGGTACCCCCTTCCAAACAAGTCTTACTGTTGTCAGATGATTCCTCTGATCCCTAAAGAGGTTATACATGTATCTGTCTCCTAAACAGAAGTGTAGACAGAGACAACCCTCAGTGGCCTACATCAACCCAAATACTATAGATTAGAAAGCAAATGTCAATAGAAAGGCTTATGGTTTATGACAAGCACTCAACAGCACTGTACATAAATGCGTACAGTGAGTATGCCTGTCTACACCCTTGAACATGAATGCAACAGTACAACAGTGGTCTGTGCTTCTAGGTCTTGTTTGTTGCAGTGTTTCACATGCAGCCCATGAGTTCCACAGTGTGACAGGCACTGTACAACAGTTGGGGACAACAGGCTGAGAGGTATGCATGCCTGTCTCTGTCCCTCTGGGCAGTGACAGCTGGAGAAGGGGTATGTAAGGGGTGAGGGGCCCTGCTGTGGCCCAGTAATCACCAGTCTGCTGATTGTTTGTCCCTGTCTTGGTCTGGATAGTACTGTTCTGATCCAGCTCTCTCCTACAACCAGGTCTGCAGCCTCTGTACCGCTATGCTATGCCCGGGCCTCTCGACTCGCAACCACACGTGCATTTTGCATGTGTGTCGCATGCCGCACATCGCATATGCACATATGCCGTATGTGTGGTGGCAATTGCGTTTTACGATAGTGATGTGTGGCATGGCATCTGTGATGTAGGGATGTGGCCTGCCTGATTCACGTGTTTGTGTGTGCTCCCTTTGGACACAACACAGATGCGGGATGGGTGTGGGTGGCCCTGCATGTGTAGTACCTTTGCCTGCAGACCTCCATGTGTGTGTGCATGCGCGCACCCTGGGGGGGTCAGTGGCAGGCAGATGCCCACTGGCTGTGGCCCACACAGGGCACTGTTGTGACTGGGGGTTATGTCCTACCCAACATGTTCCTAGTAAGGCCCTGCCAATGCAATGATGACAAAAGGACAACACACCATAGGGTTGAGGTGCAAACAGGTTTATTTACACGATGCTCAATGCACACTTGTGCCCAATGCACAGTGCTGCCCAGTTCCACCCATCATGCGTGACCCCACACTCACCCATGCACACAGTCATGCATATACACACACACACACACACCCATGTGACCGCACGGTGCCCACCATAGACATGTGCTCCCTGCCATGCATATGGCCCCAACCCCCATTGCAGCCCCACCCACCGTTTACCCTACTGCACAGGTCACCTGAATGTCTCACAGCCATCTGTCACGCACACACCATCCTCGCACCGACACCTCCAGTGCCGGGTGCTGGGCTGTGGGGGGACCCTGCTGGTCTGGTGGGCTGTGCGGTGCCCTGGTGGACCACCACTGGCATCGCACCCTGTGGGCCTGTGTGTGCCCCCACAGATGGGCTGCTGTGCCTCCGCCCACACAAGCCTACTTGCCTCTGTGCCACATGTGGGAGCAGCCATGCCTGGGCTGCACAGTGTGTTCCCCCATCATGTGCTGAGGGCCTCGGGCCTTGTGCAGCCTGTGGAGCACCCTCCTCAGTGTGCATGCCCCCCTGTGTGTGCCCTGTGCCTGACCCTGTTCCTGTGGGACTGTGTGAGGGGCCTGGCCTGGCCAGTGCCTGTGATGCCGGTATGCCTGTGTGCACTGCCTTCGTCACATCTTGGTTCTGTCCAGTAGCTGGGTCAGTGTGGGCAGTACCCGGCTGGCCGTGCGACTCCGGCAGCATGACTGGTGGGTGGGTAGATACTGACACCTGGGGGGGTGGGGGAGGGTGTTCCACTGGCTCTGGTGACTGTGTCTGGGTGCTGGAATAAGCAATGGCTGGGGGTGCCATCCACTGGGCCAGGCCTTGCAGGTGGTGCAGTGGCTGCAGTGCACATGCTATGGCCTACATGGCCGTGGCCATGGCTGTATCCTGGTGCTGCTGGTGTGCCAGCATGTTCTCCAGGCCTATGCTGAGGCAGTCCATGATGATCATCTGGCATTCGGCACAGTGCCGGATGCCCTGTATGGCATCCCTCAGGCCAGCCATGCATGCTGCTGTTTCCCTAGTGAATGCCTGCAGACTGACGGCAATGCTGGATAGCTACAGCTCCATGCAAGTGTGGTGCTCCTGCATGCCCTGCCGTATGTTCCCTAGCTCCTGCCTGCAATTCCCCTGGCCAGCCAGCACCGACTGGCTGTAGTCCCCAATGTAGGCTGGTGGAGACAGCTGGTCCTTCAGCACTCAGACGGACTCATCCAACTCATCCTCCAGTTCATGAGTGGTCAGTGGGCTGAGCAACCCTATGGTGGTGTCCTCAGCCAATGGCTGGTCTTGGTCCAATGCCTCCTGCATGACCACGGGTGTCCGCACCACCTCCACAGATGTGGCAGCACTGCTGGTGGTGTTCCCGGAAGTCCCTTGCTGCTCCTATGGCATTCCAGCTGCATCCTCCTCACTTCTGTCCACCGCCTCCTCTGTCATGGAGATCTCACCATCCCCACTCCCCTCAGGCTCCGACATCGGCTCTGGTGTTACTGCCACAGGTGTACTGGTGGTAGGGCTGCCTCCAGCATCCAATGGGCTGCCGCCATCATCCGACACCATGCCAGTGGTCTG
Organism: Neoceratodus forsteri; assembly: GCA_016271365.2. NCBI lineage: Eukaryota > Metazoa > Chordata > Ceratodontiformes > Ceratodontidae > Neoceratodus > Neoceratodus forsteri. The sequence continues at coordinate 1,060,607,739 of CM057454.1, forward strand.
GGCCGTGCCAGCACCATCCTGCCCCTGCTGCTGTTCCCGCCTTCCAGCTCCACTGGGGCCACCTGCGCCAGCTGCCACTGCACCTGTTGGATGGGAAACATGCTAGTGTGTCCCCGTATCATAGTGTGCCCTCACCTGCCTGATCAGTGTTACCCCCACAGGTCTGCTTCGATGTTGTGCTCTGGCATTGCATCCACCACACTTCTGTGCTGTCCCACCTGGTGTATGCCACCACTGTACATGTGTCCTGCACCAATAGCATGGACACCCACCATTGCTGCCCTTGCCGTGCCATCCATCCTGGTACAGCAACACCAGCTGTCACATGGCTGCCCCCTATGGCTCCCCACTGCACAGTGGCACCATGCACTGCCATGCCAATGGGGCAACACCGTGCTGCAGGGTCCTGCACCCCTGGGTGACTACGTTGTCCCTGCCAGCCATGCACAACCCCTGCAGCCCTCATCCACACTCTGCAGACACTGGGACAGTGATCCATGCCCCCTCCCTACTGCCCAGCCCATGCCTGTGCACAGCTTCTCCAGCACACAGTGCAGGACACAACATCCCATAGTGTGGCCCAGGCCATACTTCAGCATGCCTTCCCAATGGTACACAGTGCAGGACACAGCAACACCCAGTGCAGCCCAGCTCATGATGCAGCATGCCCCCTCCAACAGTACACAGTGCAGGACACAGCAACACCCAGTGCAGCCCAGGCCATGCATCAGCATGCCCCCCCAACAGTACACAGTGCAGGACACAGCTTCCCCCAGTGCAGCCCAGACCTTACCTCTGCATGCCCCCCCAACAGTACACAGTGCAGGACACAGCATCCCCAGTGCGTCCCAGGCCATACCTCAGCATGTACCCCCAACAGTACACAGTGCAGGACACAGCAACACCCAGTGCTGCCCAGGCCATGCCTCAGCATGCCCCCCCAACAGTACAGAGTGCAGGATACAGCATCCCCCAGTGTGGCCCAGCCCAGCCCATTCCTGTGCACAGCCCCCCTCTCTGGTTTCATGTGCCCATGCCTGCCCCTCCACAGTTGGCCATGGGTCATTCCTTTGCACTGCTGCACATGTCAGCAGGACACATGCCTGTCCCTGGCCTACCCTTTGCCATTTTCTGGTTCCCTTGACCCACTCTGGCTGGCTGTGGCCATGTGGCATTCCTGTGGCATGCCTCCCCACCATTACATCTGCCTACACATTGTCACCCAACCCACCCCATCTTTGCCATTGGCTTCAGTGCTGTTGCCATGTCTGGCCTGTCACATACATTGCTGGTTGTGTGTCCCTAGCTGTGGCCGTCTGCTGTCTGAACATGTCCAGCTGTGTTATGCCAGTGATGCTCTGCTGGCTGAGATGTGCCACTATCCTCCTCTCAATGCTGTTGAGTGGCTCCTGCTGGGTGGGTTCACCCCCTGTGCCCTATGCACTGTGCCTGTTGTGCACCACCTTGTGCTTCACCAGGTGCCTGAGGTCACTCCACTTCTTTTGCACATCTCGGACTGTCCTACATTGTGCAGCAATGCAATTGACTCTGCGTACCATCCTGTCCCATGCCCTCTTGTGTTTCTCCCTCCTCTTAGCATTCCTGCTGTGTCCCATGAGGAGTGCATGGTGGCGGTCCATTTGCTCCACCAGGGTGTTAACCTCCTCATGGCCAAAATTCCTCTTCCTCCTCTGTCTTTCGGCTGCAGCTTCTGCAATTGCTGTGGCGTATCTGCTGGTGTATATTGGGCTGCAACTGTGTGTGCGCACTTTTATGTGGTTTATCTTGCGTGTTGTGACTTACACAGTTGCGTTTGGTGTATTCACAAGGGTTCTAGAATAGCCTGTAACTCACATGTCGCAGTTGCTGTTGCATAAGTTCTGCAACTGCGTTATTTGCATCTGACGTATTTTTTTTTCTGGAATCGGGCCCTTTGTCTCCAAGATAGTGTGGAAGATGTAGAACAGCCCACCAGCATAGTTAGTAGACATTAAGACAGTAAAGGCCTTCAAGGTCAGGCTGGAGAGATTTCAGCTCACCAAAGGAATCACAAGGTACCGTGCATAGCAGAATGGGTGGGGAACCCCTTTAAATCAGTACATTGTTGCACAGCATACTAATGCATCCATGCCTATGAGGGATGTAATAGGTTTAGAGTCCTCTAGAGTCATTAATTACTATGATACTAGGCTACATAAGCTCTCCTATCTTTGCTTGAACAATAGAATTATGCGGAATATAAAATTCTGCCCGTGAAATGCCTGCGGAATGACCATTCTGATTCCGTGGAATTATGTGAAATGTTTATGAAAATTCTTCAGAATTTTGCAAAAATTTTTATTTCAGTTATTGCGTAATAATTTTAAAATTACACATCCAAATAACACCAAATATACAAGTAAACATTACCCAATGGCTTACAAGAGTGTACCAAATATCAGAGTTGTAGATTGAAAGGGGGAGGAGGTATGAGTGGTGAAAGATTTAGTCAAAATAAAATTTTCAGTTATTTTGAGATAACTTTAAAATTTCTTATCCAAATTTCTCCACAACATCAGGATTTAGAGAAGCACACAGAATGTGTATATGCACTATGTTTTAAGTCTCAATCTTCATTAGGAGCTGGGTTATAGGTAGCCAAATATTTTGCCAAAATTTGGATTTCTGAAATTTTAGCATCATTTTGATAGTATTCATTGAAATGTTACAACAAATGACAGGTGTACAGGTTAACAGTACCTTTGTATATGCATGTAATTTCAGATTTCTAGCTTTAAATGGGACTGCGTTATAACCTGCCGAACATGTTGCCAAAATTAAAATGTTGGTTAGTCCCCTGTAATTTTAAAACTACACATCCAAATTTAATCAGAGTTGAAACATTTAAGCTACTATATCACATGGCCATTTCTGAAAAAAAGTTCATATTTGCAACTTTAAATGGGATTGACTTAACAGTAGTCAAACTTTCACAACAATTAAAAATTTAATTTTGCAAGAATGTAAACTACAAATTTATAAATCCCTAAAACTTTAAAAGTAGAGCATGTAATACCATTACATTTGACAGGTTTTCAGACCTTACAAGGAGACTGGGTGTCCCAATTTTATTAATTGCTTGCTGCGAGAAATTGCAAAATAACATCTGTACTTAAAGTCAAACCCCATGAGTTTTTGTGAAAATTGCAGAATTTCATGAAAAATTCCATAAAACCGGAATTTTCTTATTTCACTTAGTCTTATCTAGGGATTCTATTTAAAGGATAGGGGTATAGGCGGCAGGTAGCTCAGGGGGTCACCAGGTTCTGAAGTTAGATGCACAGTTTTACCATGTCTTGGGCAGCAGGATGAAAGAATTCTTGCTATTCCAACAGGGTAGGTTGACAGGAAAGGAGCAGGTGACTCACATTTTAAGGGAGTTTGTCACTGTAAACAACCCAGTGGAAATCACTGGGATCAATAGTTCTACTGAGTCAATCTGGCTATGCCAAAAGAGAAGGGGGGAGGATAGTCACCAAGAGAGGAACAGTAGAACTGCAAAAATCTCAGCCCAGCTTTCAAATGAAGTATTGATAATTGTTAATGTTAAATTCCACAAAAAAAAATCTATATGCTTCACCTACAGTATATGCTTTCATAAATATGTGAGAAAATGTTACTAATCTTTTTTTTCTTCTGCAAAACTAAAACTGCTTAACCAATTTATCCAGTTGTGTTAGGCATCAGGATACACTGACTATGGATATACATATCAAATTTTAACTCTGTGCATGCAAGAGCAGAGAAGTTACAAACATCCATATTTTTGATAGTTTTCATAAAGTTTTGCAAATATTCGCATAGTAACATTTTGAACCCCTGTGACTTAGAAATCTCTTTTCTAATTCTCTCCATATTTAGATCATTCTATAAGCATTAAAAAAAAGTTAACTGTACTAATTTACATACAGGGGGTGGGATATTCAAAAGGGTTGCGCCATGTGCAATAGGGTTGCGCCAGCGCAAGTCCGAAATTGCACCATTCTGCGATATTCAGCAGGAGGCAGTTGTACCACTGAAAACATGCTGAGCAACAGCGCAATGCTAATTAAGGCATGCACAACAGAAGGGGGTGGAACCATGCATAAAGTGTGCAATGCGATATTCAAAGGCTTGCGCAATGCGCAACAGTGGATCAGGCGGAAGTTGCGCCATAGTGGAAATGAGCCAAAATAAAAAGGCTCAAGGAAGAGGCGCAAGAATGCTACAGGGAAGCCACATGAGGCAGAGAGACAGACCAGGCCAGAGGGAGAAAGAGTGCAGGCCAGGGAGAGCACAGGACAGAATAGGGGCAAGGGAAGGTGTATGGGGCCACAGAGTGCAGAAGCCAGTAGGTGTATCCGGTGCAGTGGAGGTAGCAGCCAGGACAGCGGGGATAACAGAGCAACAACAGCTGGGGGGGGACACAAGCCAGGGACATGTACAGTGCCAGCTTCCACATGGAAGCTGTAATGAGGGGGGTGAGAAGGCATGCTGCAGGGGAACGTGGCCGTGGAAGGGCCCGTCGGCGGTATGCCCCCAACAGGCAGTACCGGGCCCGCACCAGCTTTGAGCTCTACTCAGATGTCAAGATTGTGGGCTGTTACCACCTGAACAGAGCAATACTGAGGTGGCTCTGTGAGCTGTGCAGTGATGTGATGCAGGCACCCTCACAATGGAGTCACGCTCTGTCAGTGGAGACAAAGGTAACAGCCTGCATGTGCTTGCTCGCCATGGGTACCTTCCAGAGACCAACAGAGGACACCACAGGCATAACACAGTCAGCCGTGTCATGCATCCTCACCCAATTCCTCAGCGCACTGCTGCCACATTCTGCGGAGTACATCCATTTCCCCAGCACAGCAGCGGAGCGCACAGCAAACATACAGGAGTTCCACAGGGTGGCACATATGCCTGGCGTGCTAGGGGCGATAGACTGCACCCATGTGGCCATTCGCACACCACCTGGCCCAGAAGGGGCCGCCTATATGAATCGGAAGGGTTATGCCAGTGTCAATTGCTAGGTGGTGTGTGATGCCAGTGGGCACATCATCAATGTCTGTGCCATGCACCCTGGGGGAGCACATGATTCATTTATATGGTACCAGTTGGCACTGTGCCATTGATTTGAGAGTGGGGACATCCCCACAGGACATCTAGTGGGTGAGTATGCATGTAAGACTGACAAATTGGTGCCAAGGGTGGGTAAGCCACAGGTGCCATGGGTGTGGCACACAGGGTCAGGGGCAATATGAGCCTGAACAAGATACTAACCTCCACTATCTCCACACAGGTGACAGTGGATACCCACTCCATCCCTGGCTGCTCACATCCTACCGGTGGCCCACAACCCCATCGCAGCAACGCTTCAATGAGGCACATACCACCACATGCAACATCATTGAGTGGGTGTTTGGGATGCTGAAGGTGCGCTTCTGTTGCCTAGACACCTCTGGCGGTGCCCTACAGTATAGCCCCTCAAAGGCCTGTGGAATATTCCTGGCCTGTTGTATCCTGCACAACATGGCCAAAGACTGTGGGATAGCCATACAGGTCAAAGAGGGGGACAGCGATGGGGATGCTGGTGACGCCGGTGATGATGGGGATGGGCAGTCCCCCTTGGACAACGTGACCTCCGACTGATCTGGCTGGCCCAGCTGCACCGGGACACCATCACAGAGGAGCACTTCACCCAACACAGGTAAGTCATGGGGCCATGTGCAACCAACAGTGGCTAGGGCACAACCCACATACAATCAGGGAAACACACCAGGGGTGCATGACGGCAAGGGAAGTGGCAGGGCACAGAAGCACACACATACAACCAGGGAGTGGTGAACAGAAACACGCCACATGGACGGACACACACTCACACACACACACACACAATAGGCACAAAGTGCACAAGGGTCAGCTGCACAACAGAGCGGGAACACAGACACCAAAAACACACATGTCCACAGGCCACCATGTCCACTGACTGTCCATGTACGTGTGTCAGATGCTGGGCACCTTCGCACTTTGGTGTACAGCACAATGCAGGCATCATCATGTACACGCACCTGTGGATGGCAGTTGGGAGGGTGTGCAGGTGGTCCGTGTGTCTGCGTGTAGGGCTGGGCACCCACCGGTGCACTGCCCACCGAAACACACATTGCACACAGGGCAGCACCAGACAGGGCCCACAATGGGAGACAGCTCAGTCTTGTGGCACAGTGCCACGGCCACCTTGGATGCATGGGAGGCCCCACCAAGACCCAGCAGCACTGGCAGGCTGAGCACAGGTCTCATGGGGTGGCACCAATGGACCACCAGGGGTTCCACTGTGTGAACGTGACCTTGCCCACACAGGGGTCCACAGCACACTGAACATACCTGCACCGGGGGTGCTTGGGATGCCCACAGCTGAACCCAGCATTGACAGGGTGGGTGTCGCATGATGCCGGGAATGGGGAGTGGATAGTGTACTGCGTGGTGTGAGCGGCACAGGGGCACCTGACTGTGTGCCCAATGTGGCCACGACAGCGACCAATGCCTGTGTCTGCCTGTCAATGGCAGCAGTCACATCCATCCGCAAATGGTCAATCTATGACAGAATCCTCTCATTGTCCCTGCTGTGCCACTCCAGAGCCACACACACAGTGCCTCCATGGATGTTGCAACCTGCATCTGCAGCTGTACTGATGCCTGCAGCAGGTGGGTGTGCTCATCAAAGGGGTTGTCTGCGACATCAGCACCCTGTCCCTCAGGGTATGGAAGAGCCTGATGTTCAGCACCCCTCGAGGGTGGGCAATGCTCACCAGGACCAGGTATGGGCAAGTCCACAGGTGGTGCACATACGCCACCGCTGAACCCTGTACCCCCAGTCCCGGTGGGTGACTGCTGCTGCTGCCCCTCCACCTGCTGTGCCCAAGGGGCCAGTTGTTCCATTGCTGTGGCTGCAACAGTGCCAGTGACCTGTACAGCCACCGGTGCTGCCCCACCAGTGCTGACAGGCACAGCCTGGGACTGTGCTGACGGGTTGGCACACACGTCGGAACCAGCTAGGTCCATGGGCATGAGCTGTCCTGCTGTGTGTCCATTCTGTGACACACACATGTCAATGCCCATAGTGGTCGTTGCATCATCAATGGTGCGGGTCTGTGTCACAGCCACAGCATGCTGGCATGCCTGCATGCCAGACTGCTGAGACACAGGAAGGGCACCCCCCACACCTGTCTCACCGACATCAGAGATGGCAGCCAGGCGCGCACACTGGTGCAATGCACGCCTGCTACCTGCGGAGGTAGATGGCCCTCCTCCAACTCCAGATGGCTGTCCGCAGTGGACAGGCCCTCCACCACTGACCCCTGCAGATGCACAGGATCTGTAACAGAAAGTGAGAACACGTTAGTGCATGTGATCTACCTTCCCCCCCCGACCATGACATACCATGCAGTGATGGGCTACCACCTGTCTGGAAGCAACCTCCAGGAACGCCCTCAATGGCACTGCACTGCATGCTTGCAGCAAGCCGGTCCTCTGCCGGAGTCAGCTGCACCACATCCGGCTGGCCCCCGCTTGTCGCAGCACGTGCCACCTTGATGGCTGCCACCTTCCCCTTCACCCTCCTCCTGTCAGTCCCCATCTTCTTTTTACATTCCTGCACAGAGAACTGGTGGCTGCCGTGCAGGTTGATGGCACGTGCCACCCCCTCCCATGCAGCAGCATGGGCCTGAGGGGTGCCCTGCCGTCCACTGAGAAGTGGCTCTTCATCCAGGTAGGCCTCGAAGAGTGCCTCTGTCTCAGCTTTTGTAAAATTGGGCCTCCTGTTCCACCCACCATCATCCTCCTCACCCATTCCTCGCTCGGTCATATCACAGCCTGTATGGGTGAGAGTGGTCACCTGTGACTGTGCAGTACACAGCAATTCCCTAAGGCCATAGTCCAGAACATCACACAGCATGCAACTCACCTATCCACTGCAGTAACCGAATATGGCCACTGCAGAACAGCGTCGGATTTTTATAGCTCAATTCATGCAAATTAAGTGTGGAGCAACTTTAACAAGATGCAAATTGCACTACTGCACCTTTGAATGGCTGATCAGATGATATGCATATGACGGCTGAATATTGCGCTGTTGCTCTTTGCACAATACGGTTGAATGGGCTGAGCCAATGGTGCCGTTCTGTGACTCCATAGTACACAGCACTGCGCATGCCCAGGTAGCTTACACAGGCATCTGCCGCGCTGATGACGTGCTGTGCGCGGTAGGCAATTCAGGGCATGGCCACCATTATGCCAGTGGCGCTACAGCGACGGTCACTACATGGCGCTGTGGCACAACTGTGCAGTAGTCTGCTGTGGCAATGGCACACAGGTGACCAATAGCACTGGACGCATAGACGTCTGATGGCGCTGTGCGTGGCCATGTGCCAGAGACCCATGACCCTGTGCCCGACCTTTGCCCCCTTGGTGCTGTACGTATGGCATGTCTGCAGCTCTGTCGCGCTGTTCGGTAACAGCATAATAGGGACTGGCGGCGCTGTACCAACAGCGCGATAGGGAATAGCGGTGTTGTATTGTGCAAAAATTCCACTTGGGGTTGCTGCACTGCAGAGCGCCATATTGCCTACTATACATGCAGGGATGGCATGCAGAGGAGCCCCCCAGTGGAGTTCACTCAAGCTTGCCAACTTGGTGGCCACAGTGGAGCATCACTATGGCCCACTATTTTGGGATGAACCCCTTAACATGGCCAGGACCCATGTGTGGCAGCAGGTGGCCACTGAGCTTGAGGAGGCCACTGGCCAGCAAAGGTCCGCAGAGCAGTGCAGACACCGGTATGGGGACCTGCGGAGGAGGGAGCCGGTACTACTGGCATGTCTTCGGTCACGTGCCAGGAGGGACATGGTGCCTCGGTCAGGTGGGTGATCTGTCTATGCACCTGTATGGTCCATATGGGTAACACTGTCTATCGTGTCCAGCACATGGGGGAGGGTTGGTCCATGGTTGGCTGTGGTGGTGTTTACAGGATATGTGATGTATGGGTCTGGCTGGGTGGGCGGGCACACTCATTGGGGCAGGAGGATATCTGCTTTGGGATTTCACTGATGTGTTTCTCACCTTTTGTTTCCCACAGGCATGGCGGAGTGGAGGAGGGCCAGGGCTGAGGTGCAGGGAGTGGTGGCAGCAGTGGCTGAGCGTGGTGGTGGTGGTGGTGAACCATGACAGCAGCAGCAGCAGCACGATGAGGGTGAGTGCCATGACATCATGAATGCTATAGCATGCTGTGTGACGGGAAGGGGGCAGGGCATGGCCACCATCCATGAACAACACTGCCATGCACGTGACATGTGACAGTCAGCACCGTCCAGTGGCACTGCATGTCTGGGAGTGCATAAATGGTGGTCCATGCGTGCACTGGGCACACGGCTGTGGCACTGCCTGCCCACTGCATAGCCACATTACTGTACAGCCTTGGTTGTGCTGTGCTGGACATGGGCGGTGTATATAGTGGTACACATGGCTGTTGCTGCCTGGTTGGGCACGTCTTGTGCACGGTCACTGTGGGTGGGTGGGTGAAGTCCATCACAGGAGTGGGGCACTTGGCTGTATGCCATGCATGATGGGTAGACTTCAGGGATATGGACAGTCACAGCCATTGACTCTGATCCCTTGTCCTAGGTGTCCGGATCCTGCACTGCATTGAATGTTCGATGCAGCAGCTGATACAGGTGGCGATGGATTCACTCGCCATCCTCCTGGACCTACAGCAACATGGTCTGAGGTGCAGGAGGAGGCCCCGGGACCAGCACCAGGTGGCAGGAGAGCAGGCTGGCAGGCAGTAGCTGCCCATCACCTCCCCCCTTGACCTATCCCTCACACCCTGCCTTCCCTCTCCCAGTTGTTCACCCCTGCCCCTTACCCACCCCTACATTGTACCCGTACCCCCCCCTTTTGTATATTTGTACATAGTTATAGTTGTTGTTCTTCTTCTATTCTTGTTATATTTGAAATATATATTTTGATATGAATACTGTGGTGGTCTTTGATTTGCAGCTGGCTATAGGTGCTCAGTTGCAGTGGTGTGCATGGCATCTGGGGTGGTATAGTCATGTGTATGTGTGTGTGTGCATGGGGAGGTGTCTCTGGTGTGGGAGTGGCTTTCAGTCGGTATCGCCGTGTGCTGCCACCCACTGCTGGGTGCTCATGGTGGGTCTGGCTTGTATGGTTCTGTGGTACACAAGGTTGCAGTGTGATGGGGGGATGCATGGGGATTCCTGCAGTGATGGTCACTGCTCATGGGTGGTGTCTGGGGTCACAGTGCAGGGTGTGCTGTGCACAAGGGGGGGGCTGATGTACACTGGGGTGGTCCACCCCCTTTGTGTGGCAGTCTCAGCTTGCCAGTGGGTGTGCTGGGGCAACATGGCCTGGCTGTGCTTTGTTTGCTTGTCCCCATGGGCCGGTGGATATTCCGTCCCTCCCCCAGTTATGCTGTGCTTGGGGTGTGGGGGTGCATTGTTAGTTCTGCAGTGTGTTTCTGTACCCATCTGTGGCATGGTTGGTGGGTCCCTGCCTACCTCCCTGGTTGTGCAGTTCCATTGCTCTGCTGCTGGGGGGCTCCCTGCTTGCGCTATGGTGCCTCTTGACTGCTCAGCTGGGCTGCCCTTGTTGCGCTATAGTACATCGTATCTGCTCAGCTTCTCCATCCTGGTTGCGCTATGTTGCAGGTTGTGCGATATTCAGACGTTTGCTGGTTGCGCAATTTGCCTTGCTCCATGTTTGAATATCATGTCTATTGCACATGTGCGCAATGGACTTGTGCTTGCTCCTGCTATTGCGCACATTTTGGGCGCAGTTTGAATATCTGGGCCAGCATGTCTAGCTCCAAAGGTGCCCAAGTTATATGCAGATAAATGTTTTCATGAAATTTCCTGAAAAAAATAAAATAACAAATTTTGAGCACATAATTTTGAGATGATGCATCATGTTGTCATGAAGTCTGGCACATTGTTAGAACACCTATCATCAAGAAATGATGCCAAATTTAAGATTCATGACCCAATATTCGGTTAAGGTATATGCAGATAAAAATGTTCATGAAATTTCGCACAAACAATAAAATTAAACATTTGAGCACCTACAATTTTGAAACTGTCCATTCAATTTTCATAATATTTGGCACATTACTGGACATTGACCAAAGGGGATATATGCCAAATTTCAAAGCTGTAGCTGGAATGGTTTCTGGCTTATAATCAAATAACTAAATTTTAAAAGTTCAGCAAAATTCAGATAAAATTCCACAAAATTTTGTGTCATTGTTCAAAATATCACTGAAATTCTGTGGATTTGGAATTTTCCCATTCTGCATAGCTCTACTGAACAACCATCTGTAGAAACTAGCATGACTTGTATTCATATATCTTTGGATGTATCAATGTTAGTCTAAAACTTGGTGTCGACAAATTCAATAACAATTACTGGAAAATATATTCAATGAACATGATACTGTTTTTATGGCTATGGCTTTGTTTGCGTGTTCCTTAAAGTTCTCTTGTAAAACACCTGCTGAAGAAACTAATATATGTGGATCAGGCCTACTGTAGTTAAATAAGAGCATTAAAATGGAAATCTATGCATTTTATAGTACAGTCTAAAATAGTAGGAAAGAAATCCACTACTCACACATTGCCTGACCAGTTTTGGTGCTAACAGCATCATTGGGGTCCCAGATGCTGGCCACACACTTGTCTTGCATTGTCCATGTATTTGGGTTGTATTGTAAAATGCAGTTTTACCCTTTTTTTGTAATGACTTAAATAAAATTGATGTTTCTGTGACATTCCAGTTGTCATGGCACACACTCTTGTGGTGCAGCTCCCTTATTGCTCTCATTTGATTCACTTTTTGCTACGCTCACTTGACTAAGTATAGATCCTGCATGCTGATACTTGTAATAAGATTATGATTTTTCTCATGTCACCATAACTGCATAGCATGATGTCATTTTTGGATGCTGGCTTAAGAAGCGAGACTGACACATGTGCGCTCACTGATGCTGTCTTTCAAAATGCTGACAGTGATTTATTTCCTGATGCACTGACCAATAATTTCACAGCTACATCTAAAACAGAAGTACAAACAGATAGCACTGATACAAAATTGAATATTAATTCTGCTTTCCTTCAACTTAAACTCGTCTCTGAAAGCATGCTGTCATCACTGGAACAGGTTCTTTTTGGAAGCATATGTGAAAGAGGGCCATGTGCCCAGGGGCCTGAGACTGATGAAACTGCAAGAGTATGGCATGGAATGAGAGTCCTTTATTTTCAATTGGAGATTAGTGTTACAGAGTGGCTCTATGAAATTAATCTAATGTATTATACATGACTATCAAATGATACAGCCGACACTACAGGAGGAACTGAAACTTAAAGAGGGCATTGCAGCAAGCTTCAAAGATTTATTTATTTATTAGCTTTTGTTGACCAGGTAGGTGCATTAGGCAAAACCTTGCCTATTTTCAAGCATGACCCAGGAGAGTACAATATACAGGCCTGGATATTCAGAAGGGTTGCACATGGCGCAACACTGTTGCGCCATGTGCAACACACTGATGCATCTCGGCGCAATATTCAAATGGGGATTGAGCCTGGCACAAATCCCGATGCGCTGGAGCACATCAGTAATGCATGCCGTGCAGGAGGGGGGACGTGCCCATGCATACTCTGCACATCCCAATATTCAGCCCGGGATGTGCTGAGCCCATGCATGCGCAACCCCGACTTGCACTGCACACAGGAGAGCCAAAAAAAAAGGAGCAACAGCTGGTCACCCACTGGTGAGCTGCCGTGTTGCAGGGTGCAACACGGCAGCTGCCACCTGCGGGTGGCCACCTGAGCTCTGGCTGCACCTTCTGGTGGTGCCCCCCCATGCCTGATCACGGGCATACATATGCAAATAATCGCCCAATATCCCTGGTGGTCCAGTGGACTGCTCGCAGACCGATTGTGGGCACAGTAGAAAATAATGCCACCCCAAAACAACCCTGGTGAACTAGCGGTATTCCCTCCCCACCCGCCCACTGAGGACAGGGAGGAGCCACACACACAGAAGACAGGGCAGTGATCACTAATCGAATCGAATCAGGTAAAACCCCAGCGGAAGAGTAGCAATCCTTCCAGTTAGTGAGAATCCAATCAATCATGGTACAGCTGGAGCTGTTTGGAGACTTCCGAGTGGGGGAGGAGATGAGTTGGGACAGGTTGGCCTTGCTGATGGTAGAAGGAAGGGAGGAAGAGGTTGGTTCAAGCCAGTCAAGGTTAAAGTCACCCAGACGGATTATCTCATTTTTTTTTGTCAAGGCAGTAATAAGTTCTATAAGCTCCTCCAGACCAAGCTTGCTAGTACGTGGAGGTAAATAAGTCCCAATTATGTGCAGTTTCTTGGCTCCACCGAGAAGTAGTACCACGTGTATGGCCTTGCCGTTGTTGGGGGGGCAGGATAGATAGCAATGTCCAGGTGAGCCTTGTAATAGAGTGCCAGTTCACCCCCTCTTTTGGCGGATGGACGGTCAGCTCAGAGCAAAAAACAGCCCAGAAATGCACAGCTATGACCCAAGACGGTGGGTTTCAGCCAGGTTTCCGAAAGCACGAGGATATCCAGTTTATTCACCTGAACCCAAGCCTCCAGGTCAGTGAGATTGGCCATGAGACTGTGAATATTAAGGTGGGCAAAGGTCAGTCCCAAAGACTGCGGCAAAAGATGGGTGGTCCCAGGATGAGATTGGGGGAGATTGATCTGAGGACCAGGATTAGGTTCAATATCACCAGCTAGAGCAAAGGATAATGTGGTGATACAAAACATAGCAAGAGCAATGGCACAGGATACTTTCTCTGGGGAGGTAAGCTTCTTGTAGACAATAAGTCTCAGTAGTGACCCTAGAGGTTTGGGACAGAGATACATTGAGGGAGTAGGTGTGGAGGCATGCGCAGCCACCATGTTAGAGTAGGTGAAGTCCCAAGTGGACATCGCAGACAGGGGAGTGAGGGAACCCAGGAGAAGGGATAAGGAGTTGAGGGTGAGTAGAACTGTGACTGTAGAGGTTAGGCAGCTCAGAACAGCCCAAGACATCATGGCCAAAGGGATTAAGTAAAGGTGGCAAGACAGAACTAAGAGAGGTATTAGAAAGGGAGAAGACACTTGGAGATAGGGAAGCAGCTGCAAGTGATCAAGGGGGATAGAAATAGGCAGGATAACAGGGATAGGGATACAAGAACTGCAGGAAGATATGAGGAGAAATTAGGGCTTAGAATGGAACCAGCAATCAGAGGGGGCAGAACGCTGTTGAAAAAATTAGAACAGTTGTAACAGAAATCTGCTGCTGGAACCAGATAGGGAGGTGTTCAGATGAACACAAGGGAGAGAGGCGACACCTAGTGGTGAGCTAAAATAAATTGTAGATGGGAAAGTAGACAGACAAAAAAGGAAACAGATAGCACCCGCCTTTATCACGTGAGTTCACGTACCTATATAAGTAAACACGGCTAAGGGTGGGAGGGTATTGGGGCAGGTGGGGAGCAGCCATGTAGCAGCTGCAGGGCAGGCTCTGAAGTGAATCCGGAGCAACCTGGACTAATTTCTACTGAAGCCCTCTGCGAGACTGAGCTGCTGCGCTTGTTCCTGTTACAGATACAGAATGATTAAATGTATGTGGCCTGCAGAATTTACCTATTACAGCACAAAATTAATTCTACAGCCTTGAGGAGTGAGTTTCTAGTTAAGCCCCACAGGTAGACTGAGTTGCTACACTTAGAGAGGCAGTCACAGAGAATAAATCTAAATTAAGTAGCCTCAGGGGGTACAAAACAAATATATTTTGTGAATACCAGGTTAATTTAAATTCAGAGATCCCACAATGACCCAGTTGTGCTAAGCTAGCTCAGGTAACATGAAAACTGTACATTAGCAGCGGTAGGAATTATAAAACAAAGCCGAGTAGAAAAGGCGCCAAATTTGAAATCTGGGGCTGAAGCCATCCGTTTTCAGTACCTGGTGGAATTACTCAGCGAGCGGTCCCACAGCAGCTCCGTGGGCAGAAAGCCCCTGGGATTTGGGGGTGGTGGTGGAATTACTCGGCGGGAGGTCCCACAGCAGCATTGTGGGCAGAAAGCCCCTGGGATTTGGGGGTGCTGGTGGAATTACTCGGCGGGAGGTCCCACAGCAGCTCCATGGGCAGAAAGCCCCATCATCAGGAATTTGCTAGATTTGAGAAAAAATTCAAATCAATGATTGAGAAACAGGATAAAACACTAAGAGTGACCAAGCTGAAGAAATTTGACAGGTACTATCTGCATTACCTGAACAATCAGGTTTTCATGTGGAACAAAGCACAGAATAATAGCAAAAGCAGAAACTGCAGCAGGATTTGACTCATTTTGTAGGGAAAGATAGTCAGTCACCTGGGTACTATACTCACTTGTCAGTGTTTCAGGACAGAATATAGAGGAGCTTTTTTTAGAGCAAGAAGCATGGGATACACCATAGTTGCCCTGCAGGAGTTCCATAACAGTAACTTTCCAACATCAACAAGAACAACAACAAACAGAACATGAAGAGAAGGCAATGGGCAGAACTTCAAGGGCCTGTCCAGGCAAGAAGGCAACCACGAAAATGAAGTACATGCACCAGACGTGATTAACTTCTTTAACTTATCCACAAGGGTATTATCATTGGTGGAGACTTCACTTCTTAATACAGGACCCTGTTTTGTTCTGATAACAGATATTTAAATCATTGGAACTCTTTACTGACTTTCATTCCTTCACGAGGAACTTGAATGTTGAATCTTTTCATACAAAATTAAAATTGGGGAGGCAACTGGCATTCCACTTGCGATGCTGGTGACCCGGGTTCGGGAACAGACTCGGGTTGTCAGAGGGCTGGCCGGGGGGAGAAGTATTGAGCGTCCATAGGACTGCTCTCCTTCTCTGGGAGGGAGGGGGGTAGTACATCCAGCATACGAGTGGCTCCCAGCAGAGGCTGGATTCTCTGCAATGCGCCGATGTCAAGTTCTCGGGGCGGGGTGGATGCTGGACATCATAACACATCCCCGCCTGCTTACAGAGGGAGAAAAACACTGCAGGCTCGCCTCCATGGTGCCCTTCCCTCCAAGCCCCAATTAGCCTCCGGTGCTAGTGTTCCCCCTACCAGATATTTGTAGTGTGGAGCTGGTGGGAAGGCAGCTCCGCAACCCCGCCCTCTGGAGGTAAGCCAGAGGTGACAGGAGAAAAAACCTGGTGATTGCCAGAGGTGGGGGACGAGAGGGGCCATGACTAAGGGCTGATATTACCGGTGATCCAGAGGCAACATAAAGCATACTGAATAAAAAAAATAAAAATAAGAAAAAAATGGTGAGGCAAGTTTAGGACCAGTCCATGACCCAGGTTCAAGAATGAGACTGGGCAGTCAGAGGGCCAGCTTAGGGGAGAAGAGTATCAAGCATTCCACAGGACACTCTCCTCCTCCATGGAAGGAGAGTGTCTTGCTCTGTTGCATTACGGCCTCCTGTCTGACCACAGGTGGTGATGCAGGGGATATGCAACAGTAGGGACATCACCGCTGGAGCATGTCCATGGGTTGGGTGCATTAGAACTCGCTGACACCCAATCCCAATGCATGGTCCTGATGGGGGGGTTGGTAGGGAGAATACAGGAAAAACACAGATGCAGGACCGCAAGGAAAAAATCTCTTCTGGCCTGACACATCCCACACTGGACCTGAGCCACTATCCCCTAGGGCCACTATCAGCTTTCATCTGTACTGTAGGTGGCCAGATAGATGCAGGGAAGAAATTTGTGGAGCTGAAGGTGTGCCTGGTTGTGGGGGATAGGCCAGGGGGCAGCACAGTGGTGTGTTGTGGATGGACTGGTGATTTTGGGAGGATAGGTGACAGGGTCTCAGTCAGGTGGAAACTGGACACTCTAGCAGTAGATGGAAGGAGGTCCCACCTGCCACTAAGGGTAGGATAAAACAAATAAAAAAAAAAGAAATGGGGAGACAAAGAGAACAAGTGGCCAGGAGAGCACATCAACAACAGATCCTTAACACAGAAACAATTGAGAATACCACTGACAATGCAAGTGCTGACACGTCATTAGTTTGTATCTCAACTTTAGACAGCTTGTCCACAGCTGAGAATATAGGTGCATGACAAAGCACACACTTACATAAGTTCCACCCAAATCTACCTCCTGCCCTCCATCAACACCAGAGTGGCGGTCTTCAAGACAGCCT
The DNA here is from genome assembly GCA_016271365.2 of Neoceratodus forsteri. Taxonomy (NCBI): domain Eukaryota; kingdom Metazoa; phylum Chordata; order Ceratodontiformes; family Ceratodontidae; genus Neoceratodus; species Neoceratodus forsteri. Next base: position 1,060,625,040 of record CM057454.1, read on the forward strand.
GCAAGGAGGACTTCTGAAAACTGATGGGGCATCTGCTACAACCTTCCTTCACAAATCTGACAGGAGAGGCAAGAGAAGCTCTTCAAGCTCTAGAGTCTGACTACAGCATAACACTCAAGCCATGGGATAAAGGAGGGTCAGTGGTGGTCTTTGATATGTCAAAATATCTGAAGAAGGTACAACTTTTGCTTCAGCTTTTTTTTTTTTTCATCTTTATCCTCCTTCCCTACCCCGGTGCCCCCTCCTTCCATCCGCTCATGTCCCCCGACACCCCACCTTAGGGATCTGCCCCTAGAGTGCCCTTCCTTCTCTCCCTGGCACATTGGGGTCTGTCCTTGTAGGTGGTCCGGGTAGACTTAGGGCGGACTTCATCTAGGGCAGCCGGAGGTGTGTTTACGGTTTTCTCCCCTTCGGCCCACACCCCTGGGGCGCGTGCGCACTTGGGACGTATGTCCCGGTAGCTACGTGCTGATGCCGCCAGCCCTCATCTTGTGATCCCCTCCCGGCTCCGTGGCGAAGCGGCCGCCCATCCCTTCCTACTGTCGGTGCTTCCACCGCTAGGAAGGGGATGCAGAACGCAGAGCGTGCTTGGTCACCACCCTGAGGGAGAGAGCATCCGTTGGGATGCTCGATCCTCCCTCCCCCCACTGACCCCCGGCTGCCCGAGTCCGTTCCCGAACCCGGGCCGCCGGCGTAGCGTGAGGTGTGGCGTCTAGTGCCTCAACCCTCAGCGCCACCGGGCCGGCCTTTGCTTCAGCTTTTAGAAGCAGCAGCTAAGCAGCTGAAAGGGAGATACAGTAACATTTACTTTTAAAAAGCACCTCATTTTGGAAAGGGAAGCTAGCAGCTAAAAGGGAGCTAGCATTTGCTTTTAAGAGTACCTCATTTTGGAGAGGAAGAGGGGAGTCAGCTAAATATCCCCCTACCCCATCACTTAACTGCTAACAGCTATTGTTAAGGGGTGGTACTAGTACTACCCCCCTCCTCACAACCACCCAGGTTCTTTCTACATTTATAGAAGCCCAAGGGAACTTCCTGCATGGCTCCCAGAGGAAGACACCAGTGAGAACAGGAAGAGAGGATAGAGAAGACACAGTGAAGGGAGAAAGAAACAGTGACACCTACAGGTCAAGATGAAAATAGATATGGACATCCAGGTCTGTCAGAGCTGTGGAGGGCTGGAAGCGAGGCAGACACTCTGGAGACTGGGTGCCCCTTCTGCAGGACAGTTGCAGAACTATGGAGGGAGCTATGGCAGGCAAGAGAAGAGATCATGAGGCTGCAGAGGAGACTGGATTGGAGATGCTCACCACCTCTCCTTACCCACCCACTCCCCCAAAGGCCCACGGGTCTTGGGGGATGGAGGGTGGTGAGAGGGGGCAGTGGGGCACCTAGAGCTAAGATGGTGTACTGTCAGGCACACGATATCCACACACAGAATAATTTTGCCCCCCCCATGAGGGGACAGAAACCAAGTGAGGAAAAAGGAAGATTTGACCTGGACAAAACTGATACAAGAAAACAGGAAGGAGATACAAGGAAGGACAGAAACAATACACAGAGCAACAGGAGTATTCTAGTCTTGGGGGACTCTATGTTGCAAGAAGTGAAGGCACAGTCCATCAGTGTGAAGGGAGCTGGAACTACAGTGAAATGTATGCCAGGAGCATCTGCAAGGAGAGCTAAGGACAGAATAGGACTGCTGGTGAGAAGAGATCAGGATTTCGCGGGGATCATTGTACACCTTGGGACAAATGACATAGCAAATAGGACTGTGAAAGAAGTCAAGGCAGACATCAAGACCCTAGGGGAGAGCCTAAAGGAGTATACAACACAAATGGCCTTCTCAGAGGGGTTGCTGGTTTGGAGGAAGGGCAGAAGTGAGGACAAGATCAGGAATGAAGTGATCAGGGAGTTCAACTGGTGGCTCCAGGGTTGGTGCACAGACAATGGAATGCACTACATTGGAGACTGGGGGACCTTCTGGGACAGGAAGCTCTTTAAGCATGATGGTCTGCATCTTACTGGAGAAGGAGCGAGAGCACTAAGGCAAAAGTTGGGGTCTTCTTGGAGGGTTTAAACTGGGAGGTCTCCAGCACAGAGAAGATGACCTAAATGAGGATGCAGCAGAAAGATACAAAGGTAAGAGGATCAACAAATGGAAGGGAACTCCTCAACATCAGACTAAAGGAAACAGGCATGGCCATGAGCAAGGAGTGGCCATAGGTAAAAAAGGAAGGACCTCATGTAAAGTACAGCAGGGGTAGACACAGAAAAGGGGGGATAATACTGAGGTTATAGCAGAGGAGGGAGGCTGTGATTGGAAGGCTATGGTGACAGCTCACTCCACCACTGTCGGTGGGTTTGTCACCACTCCCCATAAATCCAAGGGAGCACATACACACCCAGAAAGAGAAATTCAGAACCCGGGCATCTCGACCACAGAGGTCTCAATTAGCATTCTGCAACAAGATGGCAACCTCAAAAATCACTTGGATGGAAACAGCAAGTTGGCAATGTCCATGAAGAGTGTGCAGCCCCATACCAAAGGGGGTACACATTCCTGGAAGGTGATGGTTGCTAACACTAGAAGCCTTGCAACCAAACTACCCAAACTCGCAACCATCATGGTAGTAGAAAGATTGGACTGGCTCGCTGTGACAGAAACGTGGTTCACGGAAAACCATGGATGGGACATGATTATACCCAGATTCAGTCTGTTCAGAAAGGATAGGCAGGGGCAAAGAGGGAGAAGGGTAGCCATTTACATTCAAGAAGGCATAAAAGCTACAGAGGTGCAGAGTCACCCTGGGGACCCCGAGTCACTGTAGCTTACTATAGATACAGGAAATGGAAAAACCTTCAGGATCCGCATCATATACAGACCTACAGATCAAGGACAGAAAGGGGACAAAGACCTGATAGAAGAAATACACAAAATAACTTGGAGAGAAGAGGTGATACTTGTTGGGGACTTCAACCTTCTAGATATAAACCAGAGTACACTAATGGCGGCAACAACAAGAAGCAGGGATTTCTTATTGGCACTACAGGGAGCAGGACTAAGTCAACTGATCAAAACACCAACAAGAGGAGATGTCATACTTGACCTGGTCCTCACAAACACTGAGTGAGTCAAGAAACTTGACATGGGATACCATATGGGTAACAGTGATCATCGCGTGGTTAGCTTCAAGGTGAACAAAACTGAGGACATGTGCCACAGAAAAATAAAAGTACTAGATTTTAAAAAGGCGGACTTCAACCAAATGAGGACCAACAAAAGAAATGACTTAGTTGATCTACAAGTGGACGACGTCAATGTCATGTAGGGGAACCTCAAAAAAGCAATCCAGACAGTCACTGACCAATGTGCCAGAAGGGTTACCAAAGCGAAAAGACAACAAAATCCCTTATGGTTTTCAAAGGAAGTGGCTAAAATAGTGAAAGAAAAATGGAAGGCGTTCAAGCTACAACAGTGAACAAACAAAGAAGAAGACTGAGTGTTGTACAAGGAGAAAATGAAAGAAGCCAGCAAAAACTAAAGCAGGCAAAAGTGCAGACAGAAGCAAGTATAGCAGAGAGGGCAAAGAGAAGAGAAGAGACAAATCCTTCTTTAGATACATCCGTGAAAAAAGGAAGACAAAAGGGGGTATAGTCAAGATTACAACTCAGGAAGGGAAAACAACAGAAGATGACCCAGAGAAAGGAGAAATCCTGAACAAGTACTTCTGCTCGGTATTTACTGAGGAGGACCCAGGAAATGGCCCAGAAATGTCAAAATGCAACATCCCTGGACAGGGGTAGATACTAGCCCCTTCACAGAAGCCAAAGTACTGGAGGCACTAAATAAACTGCAAGTTGACAAGGTCATGGGGACAGATGAAATGCACCCCAGGATCTTAAAAGAACTGAGATTAGAGGTGGCTGCCCCACTGACTAAACTATTCACCAAATCCCAAAAGAGTGGGGAGGTTCTCAATGATTGGAAAAGGGCAATCGTGGTCCTGCTCCACAAATCAGGGGGCAGGGAGGACTCTGGAAATTACAGGCCCTTAAGCCTCGCATCCATAGTGGGGAAGTTAATGGAGACACTACTCAAACAGAAGATCATGACATTCCTGGAGGCTAGTGGCCATCAGGACCCCAAGTAACATGGTTTCACAGTGGGTAGGTCATGCCTGACAAATCTGATTGAGTTTTTTGACTGTGTTACAAAGGTTATAGATGATGGTGGGGCGGTAGATGTGGTCTACTTAGACTTTAGCAAGACCTTCGACTCAGTTCCACACAGAAGGCTGGTAAAGAAGCTAGACCACACAGGATTTGGATCAGAAGTATTTAGATGGGTTAAAAACTGGTTACAGGGCAGAGCCCAGAAAGTGCAGGTAAATGGAGCATTGTCATCATAAGGTAGAGTAACCAGCGGTGTGCCCCAGGGTTCAGTATTGGGGCCCCTGCTCTTCAATATCTTCATATCAGACATAGCTAACAGACTACAAGGAAAGATGCGTATGTTTGCAGATGACACCAAAATATGCAACAGGGTTGACACCCAGCAGGGAGTGGACAAGATGGAAACTGACATCAAGAAACTGGAAGAATGGTCTGGAGCATGGCAGTTGAGATTCAACGCTAAAAAGTGCAAAGTCATGCACATAGGAAAAATAAATCCAAATAAGGCATATTACCTTGGAGGGGAAAGACTAGCTGCCTCCATCCAAGAGCACAATTTGGGAATCATTATCTCAGACACATTGAAGGTAGGTAAACAGTGCGAGAAGGCAGCATTAAAGGCCAGTGGTATGCTGGGATGCATTGTGAGAGGAATCACAAGCAGGAAAAAGAAAGTGATCCTGCCGCTATACAGATCACTGGTTAGGCCTCACCTGGAGTACAGCGTGTAGTTCTGGAGGCCCCACCTCAAAAAGGACATTGACCGAGGGGAGATGGTGTAGAGAAGGGAAATAAAAATTATTCAGGGACTGCACAAGATGTCCAATGGGGATAGACTGAAAGAACTGAACATGTATTCCCTGGAACAGAGAAGAGACAGGGGTGACATTATCGAAACATTCAAGTACATAAAAGGAATAAACCAGGTTCAGCTAGACAATCTCTTCCAATTTAAGAAGGGCAGCAGAACCAGGGGACATGATCTAAGGCTGCAAGGAGGGCAGTTCTCCACCAACACCAGAAAGCTTTTCTTCATAGAAAGAGTGGTGGATGCCTGGAACAGCCTGCCTGCGAGGTGGTGGGGGCAAGCACAGTGATAGGTTTCAAGAATGCTTGGGACAGATACAAGGGAGAACTCAAACACAAGGACAGTTAGAAGACTAGGCTAAAAGACAATGGGCAGACTAGATGGATCTAGTGGTCTCCTTCTGCCATCAACTTCCACATTTATGTTTCTAGGAGCTGGATAACATAAAAACATAGAAACATAGACCATGATGGCAAACAAAGAGGCCAAAGGTCCATCTAGAAAAAGGTCAAAGGTCCACATGAGCACAGAAACAATTGAGAACACCACTAGCAATGCTAGTGGTGACACATCACTAGTGTCTATCTCAACTTTTGAAAACTTGCCCACAGCTGAGAATGAAGCTGCATGATGAAGCACACATTTACATAAATTCCACCTCAAGTCTACCTTCTGCCCTCCGTATTACATCACAGTGGCAGTCTCCAAGTGGGCCTGAGAGGAGGACTTTAGAAAACTGATGGGGAAATTACCACCACCTTTCATTACAAATCTGAAAAGACAAGAAACTGAAAGCTCTTAGAAAAATAGAAACATAGAAATTGTTGGCAGATAAGTACCGCTAGGCACATTCAGTCTGCCCATAGGCACTATACATGTATGCATCCACTCACCCTAAGTGGTCAGTGGCTTTTCATCACTCCCTTCACACCCAAGGCTTCCCTGTGCTTGTTCTAGGCATCTTTAAACCCCACCACTGTGCTTGCCCTACCAACTCTTGTGGCAGACTATTCCAAACGTTCACCATCCTCTCCATGTAGAAAAACGTCCTAACGTTACCTCTTAATCTCTCCCCCTCCAATTTCATATTGTGCCCCCTTATTCTGGTGTCTCTTCTACATTGGAAAAGGTCTCCCAACTGCACTTTGTTTATGCCCTTGAGGTACTTAAAAGTTTCTATCATGTCGCCCCTTTCTCTCCTCTCCTCTCTTCCAGTGAGTACATATTAAGGTCTCTTAGTCGCTCCTCATACGTTTTGTGGTGCAAACCATGCACCATCTTTGTCTTCCTTTTCTGGACAGCCTCCACCATGTTTATGTCTTTACACATGTGTGGTCTCCAGTACTGCACACAGTACTCCAGGTGAGGCCTTGCTAGTGTTTTATACAATGGCATCACCACTTCCTGCCTCCTACTAGTAATACTTCTGCCTATGCATCCCGGCATGCCACTGACCCTACTTGCAGCCTTTGCACACTGCTTTGATATCTTCAGGTCATCAGTTATAATAACCCCTAGGTCCCTCTCCTCTTTGGTGATGGTCAGCACCCCCCCCCCATCCTGTAGGTCTCCTCAGTGTTCCCCTTCCCAGGTACATTATCTTACACTTTTTTGCATTGAACCTCAGTTGCCACACCTCTGACAATCTTTCAAGCTTCTCCAGGTCCCTTTTCATTATCTGCACCCCTTCTGGGTATCCACACTGTTGTAGATCTTGGTGTCATCTGCAAATAGGAAGACCTTTCTTTCCAGCCCCTCTGCAATGTCACTAATGAAGACATTGAACAGAACTGGTCCCAATGATCCTTGTGGCACTCCGCTGGTCATCCAGTTTGAATCCCATTTACCCCCACCCTCTGCCTTCTGTCTGTCAGCCAGTTTCTAACCCACTGTATCACCTTATGCCCCATGCCCAGACTACTTATCTTGTTAACCAGCCTTCTGTGAGGGACTGTATCGAAGGCTGGGCTGAAATCCAGGTAGGTAATGCCTACAGCCCCTCCCTGATTCACTTCCCTAGTCACCCAATCAAAAAAATCTATCAGATTCATTTGAGAAGACCTTCTTGGTGTGAATCCATGCTGCCTCAGATCCTGGGCATCAATGGATTCCAGGTGTGTCACTATCCTTTCTTCCAGCAGTGCCTCCATGATCTTCCCCACCACTGAGATGAGACTGACTGGCCTGTAGTTCCCCACTTCCACCCTACTGCCACTTTTGTGCAGTGGGACTGCATGCATCCTCCTCCAGTCTTCTGGAACCATGCCTGTGTTGAGTGACTCTGTGAACAGGATGGCCAGAGGTGCTGCTAGTTCCCTCCGCGGCTACCTTAATATCCTTGGGTGTATGGCATCTGGTCCCTTGGCTTTATCCAGCTTTAGCTTTGTGAGTTCCTCCAGAACTCTTTCCACTGTGAATGGACTGGAGTCTACTTCTCCTCCTCCTCGATTGCCTCTGCTTCCCAACTGTGGTTCTTGACCCTCTCCCTCCTCAGTGAATACTGAACAGAAGTATGTGTCCAGTATTTCTGCCTTGTCTAGATCCCCCTCCTTACACTCTCCCTCTTTCCCTTTGAGCCTCACAATCCCTCTTTTTCTTCTATCACTGATGTACCTATAGAATGTATAGTCCCCTTTTTTCACAGACCACGCTAAACCCTCCTCTGTCTGTGCCTTGTGTAACCCCTAGATGGCGCTATCCCAGGGGCTACTACCTCTGCCTGATTTGCCACTAACAGGTTGAGGGGCCTGGATCCAATGGCGGGTGCCTCCACCCAGAGGTCAGGGTTTGCAATAGTTAAACTCTTTGGTCACAGCCCTCTGGGACACTGCAACCCCTTTCTTCCCACTAGTGGCCCACACAATATAGCAGAATTACCTTCACAGTATACACTTACCCCAAGGCTGGTTCAGGCACCGACATCCTGTAAAATAAGATACAGTGCAACAATCACAGTACAGTACTTTAACATAGACAAATACCTCAGGCAGTATAACTTTGTTGAAACAAACAGCTCTGATTTATTTGGGGATATAACAAGGACAGGGGAAATCAGGTTAATTAGCTTATACTTTACTATCTACTTCATGGCTCTGTGCACAGGCTCTATTCCTACCAGTTACTGTCCTGGGTACCCAGGCCCTAGTGGCTAGTCCAAACCGTGGCAGCTGGTAGGGGCCCTTTCACACAGAGAAAAGGAAAATTAAACAGTCAGCAGTACAGTAATTCCATTTGGATTTAATGTGGCAATTCAACAGGAGCGACCCAATTAGTACTCACGACCTCCAAAGAAGATATGGTCCTTCAATGTCAGCAGGGCTACTTTTGATCTCCAAGAGACTCCCACACATTTATATGGTAAAAAAAGAAAGCACTATACCAGGCAGGCTGCATCTGTATCCCAATCGCAATTACTGCACAATAACCAGGAGAACACACAGCAGATTCAGTTCCTGACAGACCGAGTGTAATTCAACAATTTCTTCAGTCTTCTACAGGGTGAGCCTGGTTTCTACTCTTCAGAGATCCTTTGATTCTTTTCACAGGACGGATTCAGTCCTAACAAGCAGTTACACAAGTTGTAACCGAACTCTGGGCCTTGCACCGTTTTTGACTGAAACTGTGCACTGAAGGAGCACAGGGTTTCTTTCCCTTCACTTTCAGATCTCAAACTGAAACTCCCAACAGACAAAAACGGGCTCTTCCTTTGAGTTCCTCCCAGTTCTTGACTGGATTGGCTGTCACTCACAATAGACTGCTGCTGTTGGTCCAAAAGGCACAAAGTCTAAACTACATCTCCCAGAGTCACTGCCCATACAATCCTCTTGTGGCTGGCTCAGATTATGAGTCCCAAGTTCTGATTCGTCCAAGGCATCATTTTAGAGCTAGTTTACCCCACACTGATTGGTCCAGTTCAGCAGTTCAAAACCAGAATGGGGAACTAGGCAGACAGTTCTGACTGCAAAGAAAGCAGGTTAGACAAACTGTAATTTTATTATTACTGTAAATGATTTCTGGCAATCAGTTACATCTTTCAGACAGGTTCCTTTGCACTCCTAGTGACTGCAAAATGGGGTGAATTGGCAGCAGCTTGGTGGTACTCAATCAAAGAAACACACAGTCCCATACAACTAATTATGTCTGCAAGCAGACAGCTCTTAAAAGACAGTACCAGAGGTTCTAAAACACTCACTGATAAATGGCTTAAACGCCAAACACCATTCAGGCTTGGAGCATTCAAGCAAGCTCCTGAAGTCTTTTGGGAACCCCATTTGCAGGGGGTTACACTCTTCCTGGTTTGGGAAAGCTTGACGTCCGCCAAGCAAGTACCTATAAGTTTCAACTGCAACCATATACATTTGCATTAGGCTCACACATGTAATCATCAGTCAATACATCATTTTACCAAGAACCATTTCTGAAACATTGCAGTACGTCACTCTTTACACAGTATAACACACATTGTACCATAACTCGTTATTACCTCTTGTACATGAAACCTGAAGAGAGGGACCTTCCTATCAGTTCACCTTGGGGCTGGACGGGCAAGGGCACCATACTTAGAGGGCAACACAAGTAACTTGGAGTTAGCACTAACGCTCAGTTTGGGCAATGAGCTCAGGGACACATACACTCCTTTATGGACAACATTGAGAGCAGGTCCACTGGCGGCCCAGGAATCATAACTGAGGTGCACCACAGGCTTTACAGGCTCGACCAGTCTTTCTAGGGGAGCTGTTACAGTCTCTGACTCTGAGCCTCATTTTCAGCATTGTTCTCCTTGTCAGGGGAGTCTCCCATGGGGTAGAGAGGCTAGAACTTGGGGCACTTTCAGCTCCAGGAGTTACAGTTTCTGAGTCCACAACATTTGGCTCATATGAGAGCTTTCAGACACTGGCAGTGGACTGTCAGGCACTCAAAATACTCTTCTTGTCTGGGTTTATCACCAGTCTGCCCCAATCTATCATTTTCCTCCTGAAAGCTCAAACAGTTCAACCATGCACAATGATTCCATTTCATCTGATCTGATGCTTTGCACTTCACTTTCTGGGAGCATTGGCTCCAGGGATGAAGCTGAGGGCATAGACAGTCCAGAAGGCCCAGCTTTGTCTCCAGTATTGACTAGGGATTGCCCAAAACAATTGACTCAGTTCGTAAGAAGGATAGTATTCAAAGTCACTCTCACTTTCTTCTGATATGGACTGACAGTCATGCTCAACTGGGACTTGTGCGGGGAACACTTTAACTCTGCTTCTGTAGGTGCAGACTTCCTTGATCTTTTCTTAGCAGCAGCTCTAGTCACTGGTCCAGAGGGGCATCTTCTGGGGCTCAGACTCAATCAGGATTTGTCCAATGGGTAGTAAATGATTTCTATGCATTGTTTTTACATCTTTTGAATTGTTCTCAGGCCTTACTTTGTACACTGGCAGATCATCTAGTTTGCCCACTACAATGTGAGGGAGATGGTGCCATCTGTCAGCAATCTTGTGTTTGCCATGCAGTCCCAGATTTCTTAGCACACCGATCTCCCTCCTGGAGTTCCTGTGCTTTCACCTTTTTATCATACCTTTCTTTGTTGGCTAGATTTCTTTTAGCAGCCATGGTTTGAGCCAGTTGGTGCATGAGTTAGCTGGGCCTTAACTTTGCACATACTGTAAATAGTTGTCAGCTGAACCCCATCAGGAGAGACCCCAAACACACATCTACGTAGTCGAGCTTCTCTTCCAAACATCAGGCGATAGGGGAGAACCCAGTGGCATCACTTTTGGTGCAGTTATAAGCATGTACCAGGGTGCTAATTTGTTGGCTCCATCTAGCTTGTCCTTTGGGTGCAGGGTGCCTAGCATATCTAGCAAAGTGCGGTTGAAACGCTCAGGCTGTGGGTCCCCTGGGGTGGTAAGGAGTGGTTCTGGACCTTCTCACTCCCACAGAGAAAGCATCTCTTTGATCAGACGACTCTCAAAGTCTCTCCCTTGATCAGAATGGATTCTTTGTGAGCCCCATAGTGAACAAAAGTTTTCATTTAGTACTTGGCTACAGTGGATGCTTTCTGGTCTTTGGTGGGGAAAGCTGAGCATATCTCAGAAATGGTCAGTGACCACCAGCACATTACTGATATTTCTTTGATCTGACTCAAACTCAGAAAATCAATACAGACCAGCTCCATGGGTGCACTGGTGGTTATGTTAACAAGGGGCAGCCCTCTGGGGCAAAGCTTTCCTCTATGGCCAAGCGACTACAAGTTCGTATGTGTTGCTCCCACATCAGCCCCCATCTTAGGCCAATAGAATCTGGATCTCACCAAGTCAGTGTTCTGTCTATACCAAGGTGCCCCCTTGGTTGTGCAAGGACCTCAATACTGAGTCTCGAAAGGCAGTGGCAGCACCAGTTGTTGTTTGTCTACTTGTCCCCCTGTCTACTGTTTCTCTATATAACAGTTTATTGATCAGTTTCAACTTAGGACCTTCTTTTGTATAACAGGCAGTTCTCAAATCAGTGGAGCGTAATTTGGACACATCTTTCCTGCATAGAGGGCTTCAAGCTGATTTGATCATAGGATCGCTGGGATTGAGCCGGCCGATACTGTCATTGTCCAGCTGAGGCAGTGCACCAATGTCTATTGCAGAAAAGTGGCAATAAGCAGCAGGTATGAATACTCAGAGGGTCCCAAGCAATCCACCATGCAGTCCAATGCGTCCGGGACATTTGTTCCTCCCTGTCAAATCTTCCGCAGAGTGCCCGAATGTCAGGTTCTGCAATCGGACCCAATCATTCTGGGGAACAGGCCTCCGAGAGAGCATCAGCATCTATGTGGTTCAGACCCTCGGTATTCGAGCATAGTCATATGTAGATAATGCAGAAAGCCACCTGTGCCAGTGGCATCCAACTTAGCTGAGGTCTGCACATAGGTCAAAGGATTATTGTCAGTTTTACTAGTATTTTAGCCCCATACAAGTACTCATGGAATTGGTCAACAATAGCCCACTTCAAAGCTAGGAACTCTAACTTATGTACAGGATAGTTCTTCGGATGGGGTCAGGCTTCTACTGGCAAAGGCCACTGGTCTCAGGCCATTCTCGTGCTCTTGGTACAACACAGCCCCAACCCTTGCAAGTCAGCATCAGTGTGCAGGACGTAAGGTTTTCTTGGATCGGCATAGGCCAGCACTGGAGCATGGGTAAGTTGATATATGATCTCATGAAAGCAGTCTCATTAATCAGAGTCAGCGGGCCCCAAATACTTCACTCGGATGAAAATACACTCTTTCAGTCTTGAGGGACGCTTGACTTTTGGTATTTTTTTTGGGTTGGGGATACCCTTGAGTAAGGTTAAGTAAAGGCGGATCACTCTTGAATAGTCCTTGATGAAACGTCGATAATAACCACAGAATCCCAGGAATCTTTGCAGTTCTTTTAGATTTTTGGGCTGTGGCCAGGTGGTCAAGGCCTCAACTTTACTTGGTCGGCCCCTATTCCCTCGGTGGATACTATGTCCCACATACTTTACTGATGTTTGAAAGAATTGACACTTATCAATGGACAGTTTAAGGCCAAAGCTCCAGTCGATCCAATACCTTAAATAATCTGCTCTCATGTTCCTCCAGTGAGCTGCCAAACACAATAACATCATCTAGGTATACCAGGCACTCTAGTAAGTTCATGTCCCCACTGCACGCCCATCAATCGCTGAAAAGTGGCTGGGGCACCTGAAACTCTTGAGGCATCCTCATGAATTCAGTTAGAAGCCAAGCGGACAGATAAAGGCTGTCTTCTCACGGTCCTCTGGGGCCATCGGGATCTGGTAGTACCACTGCGGAGATCCAGCACAGAGAACCACTTGCTCCGTTTAGGCAGTCCAAAGCATCCTGAATGCGGGGCATTGTGTACTGATCAGGGATAGTCCGCGGTTTAAGGTGCGATAATCCACGCACATCCTTACTGTCCCATTCTTTTCCTCACTACCACAATGGGGAAGCATAAGGGCTTCTGGATTCTTGTATTACACCAGCCGCTAACATCTCTTGCAAATGCCGTCCTCACATCATCTATATCAGCAGGTGCCAGGCGTCGAGACCTCTCACGAAATGGTTTCGTCATGCAGCCGGATATTGTGCTCAGCTCCTTGCACGCATCCTACGCCCCATTCCTTTAAAGAAAACACCTGGTCTCTGGGCAAGCTTCTCACTGATCCTCACTTTCCATTCAGCTGGCAGCGGGAGTTGCGAAATCAAACAAGTCAGGCGTTACTCTGTCATTTCTTTCCTGAACTCTTGCTGCTGGGTAGCACTGCAGTGTCTGCACAATGCACATTAGCCAGGATGCAACCTCTATTTACTGAATGTCTCTTTCTAGACACATTATGAACTTGGACCATTACCCTTCTGGCATAAGCATGGGCTCTAGCGGGCAAAATACTAGGCTTGACCAGCAGTCCTCTCTGGCAATTTTCCATCGCCTGTGTATCCAACATTAATATTTTATTCTTAACATCCTTTCTGATACGGACCTCTCCCTGTAAGGTACACTGGGCATTTGGTGCCAGGATCAGAGACTCAGGATCCTTCTTCCATACAATTCCACGGTTCCTCTGGTTCTATATTTCAGCATCTCTCTGTGCCTCATAGGCCTTCTTAATTAAAGCCGAACTCTTAAAGCTCTACTAGTCTTTGACCCCTGTTTTTCATAACACAAAATGTGCCAGCCTTCTGAACATATGAGCATTTGTTCCAATCAACAAAGGACACCATCATACAGTCCAGTGGGGGACACACTAAGGCTAGGGTCTCTACTTGTTCGCCACTCCAGCCACGGAGGTGGGGAAAGACAGCCAAATTCGGATATACCCAGAATAGGGGTAGGCCTTCTCACTTAACCCCCATACATGCAGTCCTTCTAATGGTTGTAGGTGCGTCTGACAAATGTTTGATACCAATCTTGAAACATAATTGTCACTTGGAGCCACTGTCTAATACAGCTCTTGTAGACACTCCATTTACCTTTACAGTGGTCTCCATGGGAGGGACCCACTATTCTGGACCAGTCTGGAGAGGCGGTGTGGGGCCTGGGCAACTGACCTTGCCACAAAAGGACGTGAATTAGCATTTTTGGTGCCCTCACTGATCATTCTTGTGCACCTCTTAACCACTGATTTGTTCTCCAAGCCTCCTTGTAGCCTATATGCAACTTTGTCAGTGTCTTTTGGGATTGGCATTCTTTTCATGTGCCCCATCCTTCCACAATTATAGCAAAACATACTTTTTGGAGTTTGAGCTGGCCGAGGTGCCACACTGGGAGCCAGGGCGGGGTATTACTAACTGGAAACCTTGGTGCCATCTCTGTCTGGGCGTGATAAGCATTTGGAGACATCTCAGTTTCTCCACTTCCATGGTCAAGGAATCGAGTTCTGAGCTGTTATCAGCAGGAGATATATGTGTGGGTATCCCCACCCCATAGCAGATGCAGTCGGATATAGGTCGGGATCTGCATTTGCAGATGCGGCTCTCATAAAGGGACTGTTTTGAATTCTCGGATCTCTCTCAACAGTTCGCCCCATTGTGGCATATCTTTTCCTTATCAGAGCACTCATTGACTGCCAACCTCTGCCCCTGAACTTCACTTGATGGGCCACCCTCAGTCACTGGGTCATAGCCACAGCTATTGGTGCAGATCCCTCCCGAGGTCGCCTTTCTCAACCTCGAATTTCTCTCATTAACTCATCATAGGAGGTGGGATTCCAGTCGATTTGCCAGGGCGTAACTGAAGCAACAGCAGTTCTGAGAAGGGGGCAGACTTAAGGATTCTGTCCAGTCTGGTTCGGTCCAGTTCAATCGCTGGTAAACTACCCTTTCTGAGGCATTCTTGCAACAATTTTTCCAGCCGAGACATATACACAGACAACAACTCCCTTGGTACTGTTGTGCATTTCTTACTCCACCATAGGTCCTCATCAGAATCTGGGCTCCCATACACATTCTCCAAGGCCTCAAGATAGGCTTGTGCAGTCGCTCAGGGTTACTGGCCCGCTTAGCACGGATGTGCTTGTGGGCAGGACCTCGGAGGCCTCACTAACCCTCTTCGCTGGCTTCCCGAGTTACTGCCATTCTAGCACTTTGGGGCAACATAGTTCTATCCAGGTCTCCCAGTCATCCTCCCCTTGGGGTGGGGAGGGTGCCAGAGAAGATCCTCAACCTTCGGTAAGAGTCTGACTAATGGCAGGTGCAGAAATAGGAGTCTGCATTGGTTCAGCCACCATTACGGGTACTGGAGCAGGAGAGGGTGTTGGGGAGGACACCTCAGGTGGCAAGAATAGTTTCTTCAAGTCCTCCACAGTTTTCCTTCTCCCAGCAACCATTTAGCAAATTTCTCTCAAAGTTTCAGATAGTGGTGGGCTCATTCCCCCGGTCTTTACTGTCCTTAGTTATCACTCTCAAGCAGTGAGGGCTCCTCTGGGTAATGGTCTGTGGTACTTTGGAGCTATCTATGGATCCTTAAACTCTACTAGGGCCAGGAAAGTGTGGGTGAGCAGATTAGCTGCCGACCCACACACACAGGATTTTGTAAACCTTCCACCTTGGAAAGTACTCCTGCACAGTGTCCGTGATTGATACCCAGGGGATGTCCAGGATAAGCATAGCATTTTGGGGCTCGATCTCCTCCCTAGTACACCACTCCACCAGCCGTGTACAGCCACTTCGTCGGGTACCCATTTATTTATTTATTTATTTTTTTTCCTTAACAGTGGTTTGTAAATATGGCCACTAGAGGACACACAATCCCAGCGTGAGCCTCCAAAATGTAACCCCTAGATGGCGCTATCCCAGGGCTACTACCTCTGCCTGATTTGCCACTAACAGGTTGAGGGGCCTGGATCCAATGGCGGGTGCCTCCACCCAGAGGTCAGGGTTTGCAATAGTTAAACTTACTTGGTCACAGCCCTCTGGGACACTGCAACCTTTCTTCCCACTAGTGGCCTACATAATATAGCAGAATTACCTTCACAGTATACACTTACCCCCAAGGCTGGTTCAGGCACCGGACATCCTGTAAAATAAGATACAGTGCAACAATCACAGTACAGTACTTTAACATAGACAAATACCTCAGGCAGTATAACTTTGTTGAAAACAAACAGCTCTGATTTATTTAGGGGATATAACAAGGACAGGGGAAATCAGGTTAATTAGCTTATCACTTTACTATCTACCTATGGCTCTGTGCACAGGCCTATCCCTACCAGTTACTGTCCCTGGGTACCCAGGCCCCTAGTGTATAGTCCAAACCGTGGCAGCTGGTAGGGGCCCTTCACACAGAGAAAAGGAAAATTAAACAGTCAGCAGTACAGTAATTCCATTTGGATTTAATGTGGCAATTCAACAGGGAGCGACCCGAATTAGTACTCCACGACCTCCAAAGAAGATATGGTCCTTCAATGTCAGCAGGGCTACTTTTGATCTCCAAGAGACTTCACACATTTATATGGTAAAAAGAAAGCACTATACCAGGCAGGCTGCATCTGTATCCCAATCGTGAATTACTGCACAATAACCAGGAGAACACACAGCAGATTCAGTTCCTGACAGACCGAGTGTAATTCAACAATTTCTTCAGTCTTCTTACAGGGTGAGCCTGGTTTCTACTCTTCAGAGATCCTTTGATTCTTTTCACAGGACGGATTCAGTCCTAACAAGCAGTTACACAGGTTGTAGATCGAACTCTGGGCCTTGCACACGTTTTTGACTGAAACTGTGCACTGAAGGAGCACAGGGTTTCTTTCCCTTCACTTTCAGATCTCAAACTCGAAACTCCCAACAGACAAAAACCGGCTCTTCCTTTGAGTTCCTCCCAGTTCTTGACTGGATTGGCTGTCACTACAATAGACTGCTGCTGTTGGTCCAAAAGCACCAAGTCTAAACTACATCTCCCAGAGTCACTGCCCATACAATCCTCTTGTGGCTGGCTCAGATTATGAGTCCCAAGTTCTGATTCGTCCAAGGTATCATTTTAGAGCTAGTTTACCCCACACTGATTGGTCCAGTTCAGCAGTTCAAACCAGAATGGGAACTAGGCAGACAGTTCTGACTGCAAAGAAAGCAGGTTAGACAAACTGTATTTTATTATTACTGTAAATGATTTCTGGCAATCAGTTACATCTTTCAGACAGGTTCCTTTGCACTCCTAGTGACTGCAAAATGGGGTGAATTGGGCAGCTTGAGTGGTACTCAATCAAAGAAACACACAGTCCCCCATAAAATTAATTATGTCTGCAAGCAGACAGCTCTTAAAGAGACAGTACCAGAGGTTCTAAAAAACTCACTGATAAATGGCTTAAACGCCAAACACCATTCAGGCTTGGAGCATTCAAGCAAGCTCCTGGAAGTCTTTTGGGAACCCCCATTTGCAGGGGGTTACACTTGGCTATCCTAACAGCCTTCCCTGCCTCTCTGAGACATTCAAGGTACACCTCCCTGTCCTCATCCCTTTGGGTCCCCTTATACTTCCTGAAACTTCAGGGTTTTAAATAATTGATTAGCAGTTTTTTTCTTGGGATGATACTAACTGTACAGAAAGTATTGATATAGATTTTCTAGAAGTGCTGTGTTTGTCAAACACAGTGAGGCAAGAGCTATGCATTTTCACAAAGATTTAGCACTTTTATGACCGAAACGCTAACAATTTTTAGAGTTAAATAAAACCCTGAACTTGCTCTTTTAGCCCTTACTTTGTCTCCCATCTCTTTAGAAAACCGTAGTGATTTTGTTCTTCTTCTTTTCCCTTTGGTCACTATCTTAATGCATTCATTAGTTACCTCCAAAATGGCTCTTTTTAGTCTACCCCACTGTTACTCCACCCCCTCCATTACCTCAACCTTCTCCAGGGCTGCTTTTAAATATCTACCCATTTCATTGAACTCCACCCACCTGAAATTTAATACTTTTGCCCTTGTGTGGCTTAACTGAGTCCCTCTCTCCATTGGTACATATCAGGTCTAGAATAGATTTGTCTCTGGTTGGCTCATGAACCAACTGTCTAAGTCCAGCTACCTGCAGAAATTCCAGGATGGCCGTGCTTCTGGCTGAAACAGCTGTCTGGGTGGTCCAATCCACATCCAGCCTATTGAAATCTCTAATCAACAGGATTTCACCTTTAGCTGCCATGTCGTGAATTTCCTACACTAGTACCATGTTCACTTCCTCCCTCTGTGCCGGAGGTCTGTAGATCTCCCCTGTACATATTGCTGTGCCATTTCCTGGTTCAAGGGTGACCCGCATTGCCTCGGCCTCCCCCTGCCTTCCCTGTACTTCTGTAGCCTTTATGCCTTCTCTGTTCTCTGATGTACAAGGCCACCCCCCCCTCCCTTTTTACCTTCCCTGTCCCTTCTGAACAGTGTATAGCCTGGTACATTGACATCCCAACTGTGAGTAGCAAAATGCTATGTCTCTGTTATCACTTCTATGTCAAGGTCTGCATCCGTCATCAAGGCTTCCAGGTCTGGAATCTTATTTCCCAGACTACGGGCATTTGTGAACATGAACTTCCATGTTTTACTCCCTGCCTTCCTGTTTTCTCTACTTTGCCTCTTCCCCTCAACCAGGGGTGGCTCATGTGCTCTTGCCCCTCATCCCCCTTATAAAAGTTTGCCCTGCCTGCCCCTCACTGCTCACGTGCATTGTTCCTGTTGTCACTTTGTACTTTTGCATGTTCTTGCGGGGGGGGGGTGTTCCTAAGCCACCTGTCTTTCCCCCCTTGGCCAATTTAAATACTCTCTGCTGAAGCATTCCAACTTCTCACTAAAGACTGTGGTCTTCTTTTCAGACAGATGCAGGCCATCCTCCTGATACAAGCTCACATCTGCCCAGGTTGGGCCCCAGTCCCCTATGAAGCCAAATCCTTCCCTTACACACCAATCCTTCAACCAGGAGTTGAAGGTTTGGATGTTGAGTGCCCTGGCCTCCCTCATGCCTTGGACAGGTAGCATCTCCAAGAATGACACAGAATGTACTACCCATTTCAGGTCCTCTCCCAGCTTACCGAAATCCTCCTGGACTAACTCTACCCTTCTCCTCACCAAGTCATTGGTCCCCAGGTGGACAATGACATCCAGCTCCTCCCTCCTGGCTATTGCCTTAGTGATCCTATGGATTCACTTCCCATCCTTCCATGCAGCACTTCCTGGAAGGGACTTAATCTCCCTCTCCCCCTTGCTAGTTGTCCCTAATTTTACCCCCCATACAATAGAGTCCCCCACTAGGAGAAGCTTCCTCCTCCTCTGGGGTCCCTTGCTCCCTTTCCCTGATTGGAGGTCCCAACCATCCTCCCTGGTCCCAGCTGTGAGTGACTGCATGGGGCAATCCCATTTCTCCAAAACAGCATAGGAGTTATTAAGCTGTACTGGTTGGAGGATGTGTCTTTGACCCCCCCACCCTCCCTGAGCCCATTGTGGTCCAGTCATCCTTCTTTCTGGGCAACCTTTGAGGTTGATGCTGTGGACCCAGTGATCTCTGGGTGGGGGTGGATGCCGCCTGTAACCTGGCCATCTCTGCATGGAGACAGGCAATCTCCTCCCTCAGCCCAGAGAGGTGCCTGCTGATAGGGCAGCATTGCAGCCTCCAGAACATCTCCCTGAAGACTGCTGCTCCACAGCCACTGTACTGCACCCTTCAAACTCTAGAATCTGACCACAACACGACAATCAAGTCAGGGGATAAGGAAAGGTTGGTTGTGATAATGTACATGTCAAAATATCTGAAGGAGTTTCAATGACAGCTAGATGCTGCAGCTCTCTGTTTAATAGCTCACTGGAAACAGGAGTGGTTCCAGAGAACTGGAGGAGGGCGGATGTAGTCCCACTACACAAAAGTGGCAGTAGAAGGAGGCTGGCAATTATAGGCCAGTCAGCCTGACATCGGTGGTAGGAAAGTTAATGGAATCACTGCTGAAGGAAAGTATTGCAGAATATCTTGAATCCAGTTGGTTTCAAGACCCAAGGCAGCATGGGTTCACAGGAGAAAAGGCATGTCATATGAATCTGATAGATTTCTTTGACTGGGTGACAAAGGAACTAGATCAGGGTGGAGCATGGACATGGCCTACCTAAATTTCAGTAAGGTGTTCGACAGTGTTTAATATAGGAGACTAGTAAGCAAGCTGGGCAGCTTCAGAGTGGGTCCAAAGGTGGTAAACTGGATAAGAAATTGATTAGGGGATAGGAACCAGAGGGTGCTGGTAAATGGAGTTTTCTCCGAGGAAGGGGGAGTGACCAGCAGGGTGCCTCAGGGTTCAGTGCTGAACTTGATCCTCTTTAATGTCTTTATCAGCGACATTGCATAGGAGCTGGAAGGGAAGGTCTGCTTCTCTGTGGATGGCACCAACATCTGTAATAGGGTGGACACTCCATGAGTGTGGAAAGGATGAGCAGAGACCTGAGAAAACTAGAGAAGTGGTCAAGGATATGGTAAGAGGGTTTCAATGCGAAAAAGTGCAAAATAATGCACTTAGGGCACATAAACCCAGGAGCAGAGTACAAAATGGTTGGAGTGGTATTCATGACCACCTAGCAGGAAAGAGACCTGACGGTAATCATATTAGATGACCAGCCAGTGCGACAAGACAGTAGGGAGGGCAAGTGGGATGGTGGGGTGCATAGGGAGGGGCATCACCAGCAGAAAGAGGGAGGTGGTGTTGACTCTGTACAGATCACTGATAAGACTATACTTAGAGTATTGTATCCAGTTCTGGAGACCACAACTTCAGAAGGACATAGACAAAGTGGAGGCAGTCCAGAGGAGGGCAACTAAAATGGTGCAAGGTCTGCATCAAAAGTCCTATGAGGAGAGACTAAAGGACCTCAGTATGTACACCCTGGAACAGAGGAGGGAGGGGAGAGGAGAGATATGAGAGATCTTTAAATGCCTCTTGAGGGTATATAAGGTATAGGAGGGCAGTATTTTTTCAGAAGCAAAGGTACTCAAGAACAAGGGAACATGCTATGAAGATGAAGGGAGTAGATTCAGGAAAGAAGTGAGGAAGTACTTCTTCACAAAAAGAGTGGTAAATTCCTGGAACAGCCTTCCAGTGGAGATGGTGGGGGGTGAAAACAGTAGTGGGGTTCAAGAATGTATGGGATAAGCACAAAGGAATCGTAGTGGAAAGGAAGGGGGGAGGAAGAAAGACCTGTAGATCGAGCACGGCCTGATCTAATAGTGTAGGTAGGGAGAAATGGGCAGACTGGATGGGTCTAGCTGTCCTTATCTGCTATCAAATTCTGTTTCTTTCTATAAGAGGCTACCATCGGATCCTACATCATACTTTCAAGATGGATATCAAGTCCTTTCAACAAGCATCCTTATTGGACAAGGTAATTCCAGACAATGTATATAAAAGTTCCTCAAGGTGGATCACCCAATTCGGGCAACTATTTACGGTATGTGCTACCAAAAGTACATAAGAGATTGGATGATTCTCCAGGATGCCCAGTTGTGTCAGGCATTGTCTCATTAACAGAGCTTATTTTCCAGTTTGTTGACATACTGTACATATAAGAGGTGTTGTGCAAGCACATCCCTCATATGTGAGGGATATGCCTAACATTTTGAGAATCCTGCAGGATCTCCAATTGGAGCCTAGATGGTGTCTGATGTATCTTGATTTAGAGGGACTTTATACAAGGGGACTTGAAGCAATGGACTTTTGGTTGACTGACTGTAATGGGTATTCTGAAAGTTTTAAACAATTTCTGCTTAAGTGTGCACAACTGGTTTTTGCCTACAGTAATTTTATTTTTCAGGATTACTTCTTCCTACAGATTAAAGGCACAGCAATGGGTGTGACTTTTGCACCCAATTATATCAAACTGTATTTGAGGAAATGATGGAGAGAAACTGCCTGCAATGCTCAGGTCAGTCCTTTCTACCGTAAGAGTGACCTGTGGGGGTGGTATATAGATGACATTTTTTTTAGTGTAGAAGGGTGTTAGGCATGAACTAGATACGTTTGTACAGCACCTGCTCAGCACAAACCCCAATTTGGGATTTACTGTACAAGTGAACACAAAAGAAATATGTTTCCTTGATCTCATGGTTTGCAAGACATAGAAACATAGAAAATGTTGGCAGATAAGGACTGCTAGGCCCATCCAGTCTGCCTGTAAGCCCAATACTTGTCAAGACAAGGGATGGAGCAGTCCGTGCAAATTTATTTCACAAGATTATTGACAGGAACAATGTTCTGTCATCGAGCAGCCACCCAAGGTGCACTGTGAAGAATACTTCAAAATTCCAGTTCCTTAGATTTAGGACGAACTGCTGTAAACAGACAGGTTTTGAAAAAAAGAAGCTCTGAACTGGATAAAAGGTTCTTTGACAGTGGGTACAGTGGAAGTAATGTAGTTCAAGCAGAAGAAGTTGTTGAAAGCTATGACAGACCCTTGCTATTAGCTGTTTGAATCAGGGAGAGTAATACTGCTCCTACCCTTAACTTTGTCACTACATACTGCAGACAAGCAACAGCATACATAAGGTGATCCAAAAATATTGGTCTATCCTTCAGGCTGACTCTATTCTGAGAAACTACACAGAAAGTCAATCTAGGATGGTGTATAAAAGCACCCCTAACCTAGTGGACCATTCGTTTCACAGCATGCAGCCAGTATAGAGAAATCCAAAGAGAAACTGGCTTACAAGTTTACCAAATGGTAACCCAGTTGTGTCAGATGCAAATTATGCCTGGTAATCATCAAAACCAGTCTTTTCAACTCAATCAGTGCAAAAATGTTTTTTAATTTTACAAACTGTGATACTCAGAACATAGTGTATTTGGAAATATGTGAGTGTGGATCCTTTTATTGGAGGAAAATGTTGAGGTATTTCAAAACAAGGATAGCAGAGCACCTTAGGGCCTTCATCAAGGGTGACATGTCTAATGCCCTGGTGGAAAATGTACACCTGCAAAGAGCCAATGGTGTACAATCTGACATCGACAGTGTGCAAACTCATGGAAACCATACTCAAGAAGAGGTTGGCAAGGTACATAGAGAAGAATGGTCTCTGGGACAGAACCAACGTGGGTTTGTGGGAGGAAGACCCTGTCAGACAAACCTGACTGACTTTTTCAATTAGGTCACCAGACTGGTAGATATGGGCAAAGTGGTAGACATCATTTACCTGGACCTTAGCAAAGCTTTCAATTCTGTGCCACATAAAAGGCTAATCAGTAAACTGAAGGACACTGGGGTTGGGAAGAAAATGTCAAGGTGGATGGAAAGCTGACATAAGCCAGAGGGTAGTGATGGAGAGAGAGTTATCCATTACCAAGGAGGTCATAAGCAGGGTCCCACAAGGATCAGTGCTGGGGCCTGGGCCGGTGTTGTCCAATGTCTTCATAAACCACATTGGGAAAGGCATAAAGGGCAAGATGTGCCTGTTTGTGGATGACACCAAACTCTGTGGGAGGGTGAACACAGTTGCAGCGATACAGGACCCAAGGGAAGACCGCAGAAAACTGAAGAGATGGTCAGGGATCTGGTAACTTGGCTTCAATGCCAAGAAATGCAAAGTGATGCACCTTAAGGCCAGACATCCTAGGGCTGAGTATTACCTGGGGGGATCTGGGTAACAGCATCAGAGAAAGAAAAGGATCTGGGGGTGGTGATCACCAGTGACCTGAAACACTCCTTGCAGTGCAAAAAAGCAGTAGTGAAGGTGAACAGGATGTTGAGTTATTTAACCAGGAGATTCAGCAGTAGGGAGAGTGAGGTCACACTGCCCTTGTACAGGTCACTGGTGAGACTGCATTTAGAATATGGGTTAAGGTACTGGAAACCATATCATAGGAAGGACATCAGCTTGGTGGAGAACAGCTCAAAGAAGGACAACCAAGATGATCTGAGGACAGCAGGAGAAGTCTTAGAAAAAGATGCTTGGAGTCTTGAGAATGTACTCCCTGGAAGGGGTGGACATACTAGAGACCTTTAAGTACCTGAAGGGAATAAATAGAGTAAATAGGGAAGGTCTCTTCAAGCTAAGTGAGAACAGAAACACAAGGGGGCACAGTTTGAAGTTGGTTGGGGGGTTTAGAAGGGATGTTAGGGTGGTGGACAAATGGAATGCACTGCCAGAAGAGGTGGTCTCAGTGAAAATGGTGGGCGGCTTTAAGAGGGCCTGGCATAGGCACAAAGGAAAGCCATGAAACCATGAGGGAGCAGTTATGAAGGAAAGGTTGATAGGGAAGGGGGGCACAGTCAATGACATAAGCAAGGGACACTGCATTACTAATGAGCAGACTCGATAGACCAATTTGGCCTTCTGCTGGCTCTTTCGTATGATCGTATAACTTCAAGTTTTGTAGTTTAGAGAGGGTTAAAATTGGCAGACGGGATGGGGACATTGAATCCTTTCTATTAAGCAGGGAAACCTTATGGATTGTTCAGTTGAGAGCACGTATGCACCTGGCCTTACCATAAATGTGTTTTACTACCGCATATACATAATTAAGATGTGTAGGGAATGTGGATATTAATGCTGTCTTATCCCTAAATCTTTTTCTTTGAAAAATATATAAGATCTGAAATTTCTGTTCATGTTCTCTGTTCCATTTAAAAGCTCAATATTGCAACCATATTAAATATATATATGTATAGATACATATATATATATATATATTTATGCAATAGGTGTGGAGCCAAAACCCATTGCATAAATCCATGTATCTCCACATATGTGGAATAAGTTTCAGCACCCAAAGTTTATCCCACATATGTGGGATAAATGCAAGCTGTGAATCAACCCCCTCACACACACACTCCTGACACCAGCCAGCACTACTTCCTCTCTGCCTTTGCCTATACAGAAAGCATTCCATGCTGCAGCAGCTCTGCAGCCACTCGCTCCTCTTAAACCTGATCCCATCCCCATCTTCACCTTCCACACAAAATAAACACTATTTTTTTGCTCCATACTATTTATTAATGCCAAACTGCAGCCACGCTCCCTATCTCCATATCCCAAAAATCACCCCCAACAGCTACTGCTACTTGACCCAACCAACAACTAACTCAGTAGCAAAAATGGTGCTTTTTGTAAAACAGGGCTTCTCCCAAGACTAGAGCAACACAACAGATCCATGACCCACAGACAAACACTGACCTCGAAAGACAATCCACTCCATATCTTCTCCCAATTAGGCTCGCTTCTCCAGTCTCTGTCTCCACTTGTCAGCAACACACTGAACTGGCTCCCTTCTCAGTTCCACATCCCATATTTTTTTTTTGTCACTGCGATGCAATGTGGTACCAGACAGTGAAGCCAGGAGCAACCACATAAATCATTTACTTTAAAAAAAAAAAAAACACAGAGGAAACAACCCCCAAAAATGTCCACAGCAGCTCTCCCTCTGTAACACTTGCTAAGCGAGAGACACAGGTGCCATGTTCTTCTGACTGTTCAACCTTCCCACACACAAAATCACAGCCAATGAAGTAGTGTGCTGAAGGACATAATCTAAACAGCAGAGCCAATCAAGTGGCACCCTGAAACACCTTGTCTGATGGAGGGTAATGAGTACCAATGCCCGTAATCTGGGCAACAAGCTCCCTGAACTGCTGGCCTTGATGGAAGAGGGATGCCTGGATATCATAGCAGTCACAGAAACATGGTACACAGAGAACCATGACTAGGATGTTAACATACCAGGGTACATAACCTACAGGAGAGACAGGGAGGGGAGAAGAGGGGGAGGAGTAGCTCTCTATGTAAAGGAAGGGATAAAGCAACTGAACAAAGAGTAAACAGGGAGGAGAGGAGGCACTGTGGGTCACTTTAGAGACTGAAATGGCACCACAATCCACACAGGGGTTGTATACAGACCCCCATGTCAGGGGAAGGGAATGGACAAGAATATGATAGAAAGCATTCTTAGGATGGCAGAGAAAAGGGAGATACTGTTGATGGGAGACCTGAATATGCCAGATGTTAACTGGAGCACATTTACTGCAGCCACTTCCAAGAGCAGGGCCATTCTCGATGTCCTACAAGTGGCATGCCTCAAACAGCTAGTTTTTGAACCCACTCATGAGGGAGCAATCTTCGACCTCATACTCTCAAATGGGGAGAGTGAGAGGATATCAGATCTAGAAGTGGGTTGCCATCTGGGAACAAGTGACCATTAAACAGTGTGGTTCATGATAAACTCAGCAACAGAGTCAAACCATGCAAAAGTGAGGGTACTGGACTTCAGGAGGGCTGACTTTGACAAGATGGGAGAGTGCCTTAGAAAAGCACTAGCAAACAGGCTAGAAGGAGGGGTGGAGCAACAATGGGGAAACATCAGAACTGCCATCACAGAGGCAACAAGCCTTTGTGTGAAGCAAATAAACAAACCAAAACAAAAGAAAAAGCCACTATGGTTCTCAAAAGAGGTGGCGGGGGAAAGTCAGGAGAAAAGATAGCATTCAGAAAGTATAAGGAAACACAGAAGGAGCAGGACAGAGAGCTGTACCAGTTAAGGCAGAAGGAAGCTAGGGTGCTCCACACCATGGGATTCAATCAGTGGTTGAAAAACTGGTGCAGAGCTCAGGGGTTTGGCTTTATTGGGGACTGGGGTCCACCTGGAGTGATGTAGGCCTATACCGGTGTGATGGTCAGCATCTGTCCAGGAGGGGAACCAGGATCCTAGGTGATAGGTTTAAATGCATAATTGGCAAGCATTTAAACTAGCAAAGGGGGTGGCACTGGAAAAAAGCAGGGAATCCTAGTCCCCAAAAAAAAAAATCAGGGTAGTAAGTGAGGTAAACACCAAGATAGAGATGTAGATAGGAAGAAGGGCAGGGGTAAATGGAGAAGATGGCAAAGGCAATAAGGACAGGGATGGGGCAAAAAGGGGCAGGCCATCATGATATGGAGGGTAATGAGTACCAATGCCCATAGTCTGGGCAAAAAGCTCCCTGAACCGGTGGCCTTGATAGAAGAGGGATGCCTAAATATCATAGCAGTCACAGAAACATGGTACACAAAGAACCATGACTAGGATGTAACCATACCAGGGCACACAACCTACAGGAGAGACAGGGAGGGGAGAAGAGGAGGAGGAGTAGCTCTCTATGTAAGGGAAGAGATAAAAGCAATGGAACAAAAGAGTAAACAGGGAGGAGAGGAGGCACTGTGGGTCACCTTAGAGACTGAAAATGGCACCACAATCTGCACAGGAGTTGTATACAGACCCTCATGTCAGGGGGAGAGAATGGACAAGAATATGATAGAAAGTATTCTTAGGATGGCAGAGAAAGGGGAGATACTGTTGATTTCAGACCTGAATATGCCAGATGTTAACTGGAGCACATTTACTGCGGCCACATCTAAGAGCAGGGCCATTCTCGATGTCCTACAAGTGGCATGCCTCAGGCAGCTAGTTTCGGAACCCACTCATGAGGGAGCAATCATAGACCTCATACTCTCAAATGGGGACAGTGAGAGGATCTCAGATCTAGAAATGGGTTGCCATCTGGGAACAAGTGACCATCAAACAGTGTGGTTCACGATAAACTCAGCTACAGAGTCAAACCATGCAAAAGTGAGGGTACTGGACTTCAGGAGGGCTGACTTTGGCAAGATGAGAGAGTGCTTTAGAAAAGCACTAGCAAACAGGCTAGAAGGAGGAGTGGAGCAACAATGGGGAAACATCAAAACTGCCATCACAGAGGCAACAAGCCTTTGTGTGAAGCAAATAAACAAATCAAAACAAAAGAAAAAGCCACTATGGTTCTCTAAAGAGGTGGCTGGGAAAGTCAGGGAGAAAAAGATAGCATTCAGGAAGTATAAGGAAACACAGAAGGAGCAGGACAGAGAGCTGTACCAGTTAAGGCAGAGGGAAGCAGGGAGTGATGTCAGAATAGCAAAGGCCCAAACTGAGGAAAAGGTAGCCAACTCAGTTAAGAAGGGGGATAAAACCTTTTATAGGTACATCAGGGAGCGTAGAAAGACAAAGGGAGGGATAGTGAGGCTGAATAGAATGGACAGTGGGTGGGCAGAGAGAGACAAGGAAAAAGCAGGGATACTGAATGAATATTTCTGCTCAGTAGTCACAAAAGAGGAGGAGGAGGAGGGGGGGATGCCTAATCCAATTAACAGAAGCACTCTTGATAGGGGGGTAGATCCCAGTCCTTTCACAGAAGAAAGGGTTCTGAAAGAACTCCTAAAACTGAAGGTGGACAAAGCAATAGGCCTGACAGAATTCACCCCAGAATTCTAAAAGAATTAAGGGGAGAACTAGTGAAACCACTGACTACACTTTTCAACAAATCATGGGAAGATGGTGTGGTACCTGAGAACTGGAGGAAGGCGGATGTGATTCCCCTTCACAAAAGTGGGACCAAGACAGAACCAGGAAACTACAGACCTGTCAGTTTGAACTCTGTGGCAAGGAAAGTGATGGAATCACTTCTGAAGGAAAGAATTGTTGAGTACCTTGAGGGCAGTGAGGCACAGGACCCAAGGCAGCAAGGGTTCACAGGGGGAAGGACATGTCAGATGAATCTAATTGATTTCTTTGACTGGGTGACCAATGTAGTAGACCAGGGAGGGGCTGTGGACATGGCCTACCTAGACTTTAGCAAGGCTTTTGACACAGTCCCACACAAAAGATTAATAGTCAAATTAACCAGCCTGGGAGTGCTCTCCCAGGTGGTAGCCTGGCAAAACATTGGCTAGACAACAGGACACAGAAGGTAATTGTAAATGGAGTCCACTCTGATGAAAGAGGGGTTACTAGTGGGTACTGCAGGGTTCAGTACTGGGTCAAGTCCTTTTTAATGCCTTTATAAGTGACATTGCAGAGGGACTGGAAGGAAAAGTATGCCTCTTTGCAGATGACACAAAGATCTGCAACAGGGTTGATACACAAGGAGGAGTGGAAAGGATGAGAAGGGACTTGGCAAGGTTGGAGGAATGGTCAGAAGTGTGGCAGCTTGGATTCAATGCAAAGAAGTGCAATATAATGCACCTGGGAAACAAAAACCCAGGGGAAGATTACACAATGGGTTGGGGGGGAGTAACAACAACAAACAAGCATTTGTCAATGCTGAATGTTGGCTTGCTGGCATTGGCAGTGCAGGAGTTAGAGAGATGCATCATAGGAATGGCAGTGAAGTATTGAACTGATGCCAACCCACCCCCACCCTGCAGACAGTGACAGGGATTAGGGTGTCCCTTTGGGTGTTTGCTAGTGCAGTGTGGGAAAACATGTTGGGCAGGATGTGAAAAATGACAGCTGCACAGTTCATAAGGAGGTGTAAAAAATGCCAGTGTTAAAAATGTGGTATGTAAATATACCAAATTTGGGAAGTTACAAGGGTGTGTGGAAAATATACAACGCACGCTTGCAACACTGCAATTTTATGGGCATTCGGCACCAGATTTTCAACATAGGCATTTTAGCACCTCTGCTCATGTACAGTGTTACTGTTATTTCCTCAAAGTGTCCCAAGAAGTGATTTTGCATAGTGTCCTCGCTATTCTGTGCTGGAAGTGCGAAAACACATTTTGGGCAGCATACGTGAAATGACGGCTGTACTGTTCATCAAGAGGTGTGGAAAAATGGCAATGGTGAAAATCCAGAGTGAAAATATCACAAATGCACAACAGTACGAGCATGCGTGCAATCTGCCAACACACGCTCGTAACACAGTCATTTCATGGAGTATCATCACCAAATTTTCAACATAGGCATTTTAGGACCTCTGCTCATGAACTGTGTCACTTTCATTTTCATAATCTGGCCCAAACACTGATTTCACACAGCAACTGCGCTATTGTGCGCGGACATGCAGAAACACATTTTGGGCAGGATGTGGAAAATGACAGCTGTACTGTTCACAAGGAGGTGTGCAAAAATGACAATGCTGAAAATCCGGCATTAAAATATTGCGAATGCGCAAAGTTACGAGCCTGCGTAGCAACTGCGCAACACACACTCATAAAACAGGCATTTGTTGGATTTTTTTCCACCAAATTTGGAACATAGGCTTTTTGAGAGGCCACCTCCTGAACACTGGCACTGTCATTTCATTAATGTGTCCCGATAAGTGATTTCGTATAGTGACTGCGAAATCACCTTTCGAGGCTGATTAATGCCATGACAGTGATAGAATTCTTGAGGAGGAGTCCCAAAGACCCCATGTTGAAAATTTGATGCTAAAATTCCAAGAAATGCCCGGGATATGCAGCAAAGTTGAAAAAACCCTATTCATTCCATTATAGAGCTTACCGGCATTTCCTCAGTTCGTGGTCGGCTTTGAAGAGTGCAGACGTGTTCCCAGTCCACCGAAGATCATTGCGCCAGACTCCGGAGGCAGGGGGTGGGGGGCGAGGGAGGCAGGGTGCGAGTGTGTGGGTGCGGGTGGGGGCATCGGACTCCGAGGGGCGGTTTTCGTTTACAGGGTGAAAAAACAGGAAAACCATCGGCGGGACAGTTTTCATTTTCCAGGGCCTTTGGCACACTGGGTGGGCTCCCAGCATGCCACCTAACTGTTTTGGGGGTGTCAGTAGCTGACGGGGAGGCACACTTTGTCGGCACACAACATGGGGAGAGAAGGCCGACGGGACTGGACACCCGGCTGGCAAACAAAGAAAGTGAAGGAGCCGAGGGGGATAGGAAACCCCTCGGTATTCAACAATTGGGGTGATGCTGACGGGGAGTGGGCTCCTCTGTCGGCACACAAAGACTGCGGGGGCTGTGAGCCAAGGGGATTGGGCACCCCGTCGACGATCAACATTAGGGGAGTTTAGCACTGACGGGGTAAGCTTCACCCCATCAGCACCACAAAAGACAGCAGGGGGTTAATGACAGGGGATTGGTCACCCCGATATCAGCAGATGTGAGGCAGCCGCTCAGTTAGCGACCATGCTCATAATGGCGGCGAGCACGGCAAGCAAAGGACCGCTGCATATGACAAGCTTTGTTCAGATTGCAGCAGACCTTTGCTTAGATGTGCTTGCCCCATTATGTATGCATGGTATGGTGCAGGGCATGCAGGCTGATTGGGGAATGAGGGACTCACCTACTGATGCATGCCCTGCATTCGCCCAACAGTGGCCGCGCCCCCAACTCTGCACTACCTCAAGATGTTGACTCGCGCACAAGCGCGGCAAGCCAACATGAAAAGGAAAGGGACCTGGGGGTAATCATATCAGATGACCTTAAGTTTAGCAAGCAATGTGAGAAGGCAGTAGGGAGGGCTTGGGGTATACTGGGATGTATAGGGAGAGGCATCACCAGCAGAAAACAGGAAGTTGTTATCCCTCTGTACAGACAGTTGGTGAAACCCCATCTGGAGTACTGCGTCCAGTTCTGGAGACCCCATCTCCACAAGGACATAGACAGGATAGAGGCAGTCCAGAGGAGGGCAACTAAAATGGTGCAGGGTCTGCAAGAGAAGCCATATGAGGAGAGACTAAAGGAGCTTAAGATGTATACCCTTGAGGAAAGGAGGGAGGGGGGACATGATAGAAACTTTTAAGTGCCTCAGTGGAATCAACAAAGTCCAAGAGGGTAGCATCTTTTAGAAAAAGAGATGTCCGAGAACAAGAGGACACTATTTAAAGATAGAGGGGGGGCAGTTCAGGGGCAATGTGAGGAAGTATTTTTCACAGAGAGGGTGGTGGATGCATGGAACAGCCTTCCTGAGGAGGTTGTGGGGTCTAAAACTGTGGGAGAATTCAAGAATACATGGGACAGACATAAGGCAATTCTTGTGGGGGGTCAGAAGAAATAGGCTGCTGGTTAACTAGGATATGCAGCTTATCCTGTATTGTAGGGGAAACGGGCAGACTAGGTGGGCCGAGCGGTCCTTATCTGCCATCAAAGTCTATGTTTCTATGTTTCTATGAATGACACACTGACAAATGGCACATCACCAGGGACACTGGTTAACCGGGATTGAGAAAGGGCATATTCCATTTTGCACATTGTAAAAAATGATATTGTCACCGGTGTCTGCTAAGCCAAAATCTGCTTTTACCAGTGTTTGGTTTTGTGTACTTTATTTAACAATTTTTAACTCTGCTAACATGCATTTTAGCAATTTTGATTTCCACTATTACACATCCTTCCATCCTTGTACCAATTTAAAGTTATTTTAGGTACAAGATGTGATGGCAGCAGCAACACTACAGCCCCCATCGCTAAGGCGTAATGGAAGCAGCACTACGGCCCCATCCCTCAGGTACGATGGCAGCACCAACAGCACTATGACCGCCATCCCTCTGGTGTGATGGCAGCAGCAAAAGCACTACAACCTCTCTCCCTCAGGTGTGACTGAAGCAGCAACACTGTGGCCCCCATCCCTTAGGTGTGATGACAGCAGTACTACATTCACCATTCCTCAGGTGTGATGGCAGTATCAGCACTGCAACCCCCATCCCTCAGGTGGGACAGCAGCAGTACTACATTCACCATTCCTCAGGTGTGATGGCAGTATCAACACTATGGTTCCCATCCCTCAGGTGTAATGGCAGCAGTACTACATTCACCATTCCTCAGGTATGATGGCAGTATCAGCACTATGGTTCCCATCCCTCAGGTGTGATGGCAGCAGTACTACGTTCACCATTCCTCAGGTGTGATGGCAGTATCAGCACTATGGCCCTCCATCCCTCTGGTGTGACAGATGCAGCAGTACTGTGGCCCCCATCCCTTAGGTGTGATGGCAGCAGTACTATGTTCACCATTCCTCAGGTGTGATGGCAGTATCAGCACTATGGTTCCCATCCCTCAGGTGGGACAGCAGCAGTACTACATTCACCATTCCTCAGGTGTGATGGCAGTATCAGCATTATGGTTCCCATCCCTAAGGAGTGATGGCAGCAGTACTACGTTCACCATCCCTCAGGTGTGATGGCAGCAGCAAAAGCACTACAACCTCCCATCCCTCAGGTGTGATGGCAGCAGTACTACGTTCACCATTCCTCAGGTGTAATGGCAGTATCAGCACTATGGTTCCCATCCCTCAGGTGTGATGGCAGCAGTACTACGTTCACCATTCCTCAGGTGTGATGGCAGTATCAGCACTATGGTTCCCATCCCTCAGGTGGGACAGAAGCAGTACTACATTCACCATTCCACAGGTGTGATGGCAGTATCAGCACTATG
The DNA here is from genome assembly GCA_016271365.2 of Neoceratodus forsteri. Classification (NCBI taxonomy): domain Eukaryota; kingdom Metazoa; phylum Chordata; order Ceratodontiformes; family Ceratodontidae; genus Neoceratodus; species Neoceratodus forsteri. Next base: position 1,060,658,157 of record CM057454.1, read on the forward strand.
GTTCCCAACCCTCAGTTGGGACAGCAGCAGTACTACATTCTCCATTCCTCAGGTGTGATGGCAGTATCAGCACTATGGTTCCCATCCCTTAGGTGTGATGGCAGCAGTACTACTTTCACCATCCTTCAGGTGTGATGGCAGCAGCAAAAGCACTACAACCTCCCATCCCTCAGGTGTGATGGCAGCAGTACTACACTCACCATTCCTCAGGTGTGATGGCAGTATCAGCACTATGGTTCCAATTTCTCAAGTGGGACAGCAGCAGTACTACATTCACCATTCCTCAGGTGTGATGGCAGTATCAGCAGTATGGTTCCCATCCCTCAGGTGGGACAGCAGCAGTACTGCATTCACCATTCCTCAGGTTGATGGCAGTATCAGCACTATGGTTCCCATCCCTTAGGTGTGATGGCAGCAGTACTACATTCACCATTCCTCAGGTGTGATGGTAGTATCAGTACTATGGTTCCCATCCCTCAGGTGTGATGGCAGCAGTACTATGTTCACCATTCCTCAGGTGTAATGGCAGTATCAGCACTATGGCCCTCCATCCCTCTGGTGTGACAGATGCAGCAGCACTGTGGCCCCCATCCCTTAGGTGTGATGGCAGCAGTACTACGTTCACCATTCCTCAGGTGTGATGGCAGTATCAGCACTATGGCCCCCATCCCTTAGGTGTGATGGCAGCAGTACTATGTTCACCATTCCTCAGGTGTGATGGCAGTATCAGCACTATGGCCCTCCATCCCTCTGGTGTGACAGATGCAGCAGCACTGTGGCCCCATTCCTTAGGTGTGATGGCATCAGTACTACATCCCCCATTCCTCAGGTGTGATGGCAGTATCAGCACTATGGCCCCCATCCCTTAGGTGTGATGGCAGCAGTACTACGTTCACCATTCCTCAGGTGTGATGGCAGTATCAGCACTATGGCCCCCATCCCTCAAGTGGGACAGCAGCAGTACTACATTCACCATTCCTCAGGTGTGATGGCAGTATCAGCACTATGGTTCCCATCCCTCAGGTGAGATGGCAGCAGTACTACATTCACCATTCCTCAGGTGTTATGGCAGTATCAGCACTATGGTTCCCATCCCTTAGGTGTGATGGCAGCAGTACTGCATTCCCCATCCACCAGTGGTGATAGCAGAAGCACTACAGCCCCTACCCCTTCGGTGTGATGGCAGTAGCAACAATGCAGTCCAAATCCCTCTGGGGTGATGGCAGTAGTGACAGCACTATGATCCCCTTTCTTCAGCACCCACACCCCACATGCACAAGTTACAAATGACTTAGTCTCTTTGCTAGTTAGAACTCAGATGTGAATTAATCTGAACCACCACCGCTAAAGTAGACTATCTCTGTTTTTTTCCTATCTATAATTTAACTGCCTGAATTGGATTTCTGCCTGTGACACTGCTGACCAGGGTTATGGAACAGACTTGGGTGTTGGAGGACCAGTTGGTGGGTGAAGGCTTGAGTGTCCAACGACCACTCACCTTCTCCTGGGAGGGAGGGTGGCTTCATGGCTCAGCATTTGCTGGCCCCTGGTGGAGGCCAGAGGCACGACAACATGTCAGCCCTCACTGCAGGAGGGAGTGTGATGGACGTCGGCTTGTGCCTTGACATCGTGTGGGCTGTCACACTCCCAAGAAAATGGCAAAACACCCACTGACCCAACTGAAGGACAGCTGTTGGTCCCTTCATAAGCCAGAATCCCCAGACATGTGTCTGTTCTGACCCCTACCATGCCCAGGATACACTGGAAGCTCTTTAGGGCAATTCTACTCCCTGGTAGCCTCCCACAGGGGTAGGGACCCACTCAATGAAGGGTTCCTTTGGGTTACCTGGTAGCACAGCAGTAAGGGGCAGTGGATGGTGGTCGGCACTCAGCAGTGATGGTAGGGGGCCTTGGCAGACCTGAAGGAGTGAATGGCCAGGGGTTAAAAAACTGCTTGAATTTGCTTCTTTGAAATAAAGTGTCTTCACTTAAAAAATCCACAAGTGATTAGTGGAGGACGTTCAAATGAATTTATGCATCTACCAGACATGTGGATGCTTTTTTTCCCCTTGGTATCCATGAAAAAGGTGTCTCCCAGTTTTCATGTCTTTGTTCAGACATGAATTGAGCACTACTCTGCCCACCAGCATCATACAGCCCCTGGGGTCTTACCTTCTGTATGTCATTGACTATGCTTTCAAAATCCACTGGCCAAACATAAATACACTTAATACTTAACATTTGCTTTTTGTTGAAGCAGTCTATCAGAAAATCTTTTGTTGTCACAGAGACTGAAACAGTAGGTGGGAGAAAAGCTGCAAATGATCCAATTCACCTAAATGGGATGCTAACTATGAAGTATTTTCATAAGTAGTAAGGCAGTTTCTTCTTTGTGAACATACTTTCATTCAGACTAGTTTTCATTCAAACAACTGAGGACTATGGATGGCCCTACTGGTTATAAACTTGAATAAGCTAGTTGGTAACAGTGATCCTGCATTTAGCAATCTACAACCTAGATGCTTATATGCAAAGAATACAATAAACACTTGACTAAAATCTAAAGACAAGCTTATAAAACACATAAAATGTATCTGAACATTTATCTTTACCTGTACAAAATCATTTCAGCCCAAGTAAAACTCAGGTAAATTACGTGGTAACCTGACTACTATTCTATGATGTAATAAACATATATTGGTATTTTTTTTTTACATTCTTTGTAAAGCAGGTAAGGCCCACTAGGCAGGACTGTCTGTTTTCAGGAGTGACCTAAAAGCACTGGAGAGGTTAAGTGACTTGCTTGGAGTCACACAGTATGGAAGTGGAGGTTGTGGGAATCAAACCCAAGTGTGCTGGATGTACCCAGTTCATTCACTGCTTGTTACTCTAACCACTAGGCATGGGTGGTTAAACTGAATAGCTGATTACAACAAAGCAGTGCGGGTGATTTCCTTACTGACTATATGTAGCAAAGCAGAAAGAATGCAAAGCACAGCAGTATTCATTTTAAGATGCTGAAATCTGGGTCGGCCTGCTGGCGCTGCGGTAGCACTATTGCTTGCAATGCCAACAACCCAGGGTCAAAAGCGAAATCGGGTTGCTGGAGGTCTGGCCAGGGGAGTAGGATCGAGCACCTGAGAGACTGCTCTCCTCCTCTGGGGAGGGTGGGCTGCAGGTCCTGCTGCTTTACCACCACCTTTGTGACCACGGGTGGTGATGCAATGGTGCTGCAGAGTGATCAGAAGGGGAGGACCCTAGCCAGGATCTGGAGCAGTGACATGTCTCTGTGTGACCTACCTCCTTGGATCTCCTCTAGTGCCAGTGCCCTCAGGGACAGAGACCAGAAAACCAGGAACAGTCACCCCACATCGGCCACTGGCAGAAGGGACCCAGGTGCCACAGACTTCATAACCAGGTTCCATGAGGGACACTGAGCTGCCCGACACACACTAAAGGAGTGTGGATGGGTCCTGGGGTCCCCTCCCTTTCCACCTGGTGGGGGTACAACCCAGGCAGGATAGGGGCAGGACAACAGGAGCTCCTGAGCATTACCTGGGGGTGAAGCTAAGGGATACCCAGCCTGAAAAGTGGAGACTGATGCTGTGAGAAGGGGACATAGAAAGAGAAAATAAAAAATTTAAAAATAAAATGCTAAAATCTTAGAGATTCTGTGCAATTTCCGTGAGGCACTGGTACAAAAATTCAAAATCTGCAAACCAAGCAGGATTCCATGATTGTTACCGGTGTTACCGTTAAAAATGGAAAACCAGGGTTCCTGCACATCACAAAAAAATCCTACTATATTAAAAAAAAACCTCCTAAGTTAAATATATATATAAAAAAACTGTCCCCCAAAATCAGATCCCTATTTCAAAAATTGGACATGTGATGGGGGCCATGGATAAAGGATTTATTTTCACTCATTCCCCAGTGACCTTAGGTAAATCATTCATGGCTCTGCTACACTACTCGTGAGGTTAGCCGAGGTCACCCTGGCACTCATGAAAATAAATCCTTTATCCCATGGCCCCCATCACATATCAGATATATTTATTTATTTATTTAAAACTGGTGACCTTGAAAGGCACACTGTGCCGAGGCTCGTTTCCAGGTGTGACCCAGGTACAAGGTGTACATTTAGAATTAAACAGAGAAAATACAAGAAGTTCTAGTTACAGGCATAAGGAGCAACAGCAGTGTGCAAGATAAGTACAAGTGAGTACAAGTAATCAGCATAAGTCAGCACTTTGTATATGCAGCTTTGGACAGGAAACATGATGGAGTGGACTATTACCAGGATAGGACAGTGAAAGCTCTGAGAATGAAGGGTAAGTCTGTCTGCTGCAGGCGGTTACCAAGTGGGACAGCCATAGAAGTCTAGACCTAAGTCAGAGAGGGACCCTGAGAGCAGCTGGGGCAAGAGGGGTTGGGGAGGAGCCTGAGTAGTATCTTAACAGCTGAGAGGGAGGTGGCCTGATGGAGTTTGGGGGGGGAGATTGTTCCAGAGGAGGGGGAGGGGGTAGGAAAAGGCTGCCTGCCCCGAGGTGGAGAGCGACCGTGGGAGTTGGAAGGTGCATGCACCTCTGTGATGGAGTGGGTATCCAGAGTATTTGGTTGGTGAGAGGCAGGAGTGGAGGTAGGGAGCCAAGCCAGTATTTAGCTAAGAGGGAGGTGCTATGGCTGTATATGGATATATCTATATCTATCTATATATATATATATATATATATATATATATATATATATATATATATATATATATACATATATATATATATCTTCATTGCAAAAATATTTGTTAATGCATCCTTGGGGAGAAGCATCAAAAATAGGAAAATGCTTAGGGTTCCTAAGCCTAAGACCACACTCCCACTGTGCCTGCAGGAACAGGTATGAGGGGTGTATTTTGAGGCTGTGAACACTAATGCTCACCGCATTCTCCTATGCTATACCCATCTTACCTTACTTACCCATGGAACGGGGTGAGCATTAGGATTATTAAGGTGCAAAATATGCATAACAGGATGAACTGTTTGTAAAAATGGAAACAAAACATGTAAATTTAAGGATTGCTGAGAATATCTCAGAAACCACAGAAACAATTAAACTAAATTAGTCACATCGACAGACCTACCCCACAAGATTGTGCATGCAAAATTTCATACACATCTGTTTAAGGGTTGAAACATTTTTAAGGTGCAAAGCATGCAACACTGGAAGACTGGGAACATTTAAAAAACATGCACATTTAAGGATGCTTGAGACACAGTAACTCAGAAACCATATAAGCTATTCAATTGGCTACATTGACTGAACTATACCACAAGACTACACTTGCAAAATATCATTCAGATATGTGGAAGGGTTGCAAAGTTATTAAGGTGCAAATTATGCACAGCTGGAAGACTGTGTGAAAATTTAAAAAAACACACAGGTACATTTAAAGATGTGTGAGACACAGTATCTCAGAGGTCACACAATAGATTTGCATGAAATTTAGTACATCAAGAGACCTGACTCTAGAAATGATGCATGCCACATCTGTTGAATGGTGCCAAAGTTATTAAGGTTCATAAATGTGTAAAATACTGTCTAATTTTTGTGCAAAAACAGATTGAAATGTTTGCAAATTACCATTTGTGCACACAAATCAATTTTTTCATGCCTGACATATAAATTGTCCCATAGGAAATAATTGGAAATTAAAAAATTGTATAGCTTTTGAAGGGATGCATCAGTTAGGGCTGAAGCAACAAAAGAAGGGAAATTAGACGCAGTCGCAGTGTGCCTTGGGGTTGTTGGCCCTAACTCTCACTCCATTCCATGTGTAAGAAAGTTGACGTGGTACAGTATTGGAGAATGAGATGAGAGTTAGGGCTGACAACCTCAAGGCACACTGCGATGCATGTTGGTCTGTGGAGGGTGGGTGTGGCGTAGGTTGGTGGGGTTGGGTTGGGGGGTAGTAAGGACTCAACCGTAATGTCTCATATCCTCACTTTTGTCACTGTAACCCTAACTGATGCAGCAACAAAGTTTTTTGCAATTTATTTTCTTACTTTCTGAGATGTATGCAGCTGTGGAAACACAACAGTCTCAGGCCCATGTGCTTCCACACATTATGTTACGAGCAGGTGTAGCAAAATTGTCATAACTGTGCCACCTTAAATAATTTTCACCCAAAATGCTCAACATAACATTCTTATCACCCCACCACATATACCCAGTACAGAAAATTTTCAAATCTCAGTCGAAATGCAATTCTACACAACTGTACTGTCATTACATGCCACAGGTGCAGAAAAACATTTTTCACAGGATTTGAAAATTGACAGCTATATTATTCATGAGGCTGTGTGAAAAAAATGGCAATGTTGAATATTTTCAGTAAAAATATTAACATTTGGTAAAGTTACGCACGTGTGTAGCAAAATTTTAATGACCGCCCATAACTCGGTTATTTTGGAGTATTTTTGCACCAAATTTTCAACATTGCCTTTTTGTGACTCCACCTCATGAACAGCGGCACTGTGATTTCATCATTCCATCATGAAAGTTGATTTTGCACAGCAACTGCACCATTCTGTGCCACAAGTGCAAAAGCACATTTTGGGCAGGATGTGAAAAATGACAGCTGTACTGTTCATTAGAAGGTGTGAAAATTGTCAATGCTTGAAAATCTGGAGTGAAAATATGAAAAATTTGCAAAGTTACAAGTGTGCAGTAGAAACAGCACAACACATGCTAATACAGTCATTTTTTATATTTTTTTCACCAAATTTTCAACAAGGACTCTTTGAGACATCTCCTCATGAACAATGGTACTGTGATTTTGTCAATCCATCCTGAAAGTTGATTTTGCACAGCAACCACACCATTCTGAGTGACAAGCACAAAAACAAGTTTCAAGCAGGACGTGAAAAAGACTACTGTGTTAGTCATAAGGAGGTGTTAAAAATGGCAACGGTGAAAACCTGGAGTGAAAATATTAAAAAGTGGTGAAGCTGTGAACTTGCGTAGAAACTGTGCAATGCACACTTGTAATGTAGTCATTGTTTTGAATTTTTGCACCAAATTTTTGGCATGAGCATTTTGGGACCCCACCTTATGAACAGTGGCATTGCCATTTCATTAATCGGTCCCAAAAGGTGATTCTGTGCAGTGACCGAAAAGTCACCTTTTGGGACCGAGTAACGAAATGACAGTGATAGTATTCATGAGGTGGGGTCCCAAGAACCCCATGTTGAAAATTTGGGGCCAAAATTCCTAAAATTGGTGGAGATACCAATACAAGTTGACCCCCCCACACTGACTCCCATTATATGGCTTACCTTGATTCCTCAGACTGCAGTTCGCTTTGAAGAGTGCAGACGTGTCCCAGTCCAGAGAAAATTGCTTGCCCCACCTCCAGAGGTAAGTAGGGTAAGGTGTATGTGAGGTGGTGCTCAGTGAGGGTGGAGATTGAGAGTGGTGAGGGATCATTTTCTTTACATGTAAAAACAAAATGACGTCGGGATAGTTTTCTGCCACTTGAGTTTGGGAGGATACATGCGACAAGGGATTGGACACCCTGTCAGCAAGGAAAGCAGGCTGGGGGCATATGACACCAGGAGAGGGGCATCCCAGTGTCGGAAAGATAAAAATACTGTAATTATCTGGGCACACTGGGGTGGGCTTCCAGTGTGCCACATAAGTGTGTGTGTGTGTGTGTGTGTGGATGTATACCGACACGAGGATTGGGCACTCCAATGTTGGTGAGGAATTGGGGGGAAGACAACTTTGATGCTGGATCCTGCATCAAAACATTCGATGCAGGATTCTGTATTGAAGATAAAAGACATTGGGGGACAGTTTTCTTCATTTAGCAGGTAATAAAAAAATATTTGGGCACACTTGGGTGGGCTCCCACTGTGCCACATCAGTGGTGCTGGTTGGGGCGAGGGGATTCCCACCGCCGACACGGGGATTGGGCCCCTCGATGTCAGCAATGCAATAAATAGGGCACAATGCCTTAAATGGCACTTTGATGCAGAATTCTGCATCTAACATGACAATTCAATGCAGAATTCTGCATCAAAAAAGCCTGCAATCCTGCATCGTGTTTGACATCTATTTTTTCCCATAGGAAATAACAGGAAATACCTAAATCAATAACTTTGCAACTAACTAATATTTTTATATCCGGGGTGGGATATTCAGAGCAGTTGCGCCATGCACAACATGGATGCGCCTGCTCAAAAGCGGAGATGTGCCAAAATGCGATATTCAGTGGCATCAGATGCGCAGTACAAAACCCAATGCACCATAGCGCAACGGTAATGAATGCATGCACAAGTGCAGGGGGCGTAACCAGGAATAATGGGCATAGTGCGATATTCAACAGCAGGCGACGTGCACGTTAGTTGAGTAAGCAGAAGTTGCGTGACAGGGGAAATGAGCGAAAAGAAAAGGGAGCAAGTGAGGGGAGGATGATTGCGCTAGAGAGGAGCCATAGTGGGGGAGCATAGAGACAGAGCGGCAGGGAGCCAGGGAAAGAAACAGGTGGTCAGGGGTGGCCAAGATGTGGATGGGAGCCACTGGAAGCAAGTGTGAGTGTGTGTGTGTGTGTGTGTGTGTGTGTGTGTGTGAGAGTCTGTGTGTGCCACAGAGGAAGGAGAGCAGTGGGGCAGAAGCAGGGCATGCAGTGGTGAGGTGCCAGGGGTGCACCCAGTGCAGGGGCAGTACCAGCAGCACACAGATGGGGGGACCAGGTAGTCAGCTGCCTGGGGGGGACACCAACCAGGGACATGGCCAGAGCCACCTTCTAGATGGAGGCGGTAATGAGGGGTGTGAGGAGGCAGGCTGCAGGGAGGCACAGCCATGGAAGAGCCCGTCGGCGGTACACCCAGAACAGGTTGTACCGTGCCCACGCCAGCTTCGAGCTGTACAGTGACATCGAGATTGTGGGCCGGTACCACCTGAACTGGGCCATTCTGAGGTGGCTCTGTGAGCTGTGCAGTGAGGAGATGCAGGCACCCACAAGATGGAGCCATGCTCTGTCCGTGGAGACAAAGATCACAGTCATCATGTGACTGCTCACCACGGGCACCTTCCAGAGACCAACAGGGGATACAACAGGCATAACTCAGTCAGCTGCATCATGCCTACTCACACAATTCCTCAGCGTACTGCTGCCACATGCTGCAGAGTACATCCGTTTCCCCAGCACACAGGTGGAGTGTACAGCAAACATGCAGGAGTTCCACAGAGTAGCACGGTTGCCTGGTGTGCTCGGAGTCATCGACTGTACCCATGTTGGCATCCACATGCCACCTGGCCCGGAGGGGGCGGCACATATAAACCTCAAGGAATACCCGAGTGTCAACTGCCAGGTGGTGTGCGATGCCAGGGGGTGCATAATCAATGTCTGTGCCACGCACACTGGGGGAGCACATGATGCCTTCATCTGGCATCAGTCTGCACTGTGCCATAGGTTCGAGAGTGGGGACATCCCTACTGATAGGAGAGTATGCAGTGCATGCCAGACGCTGGGTGCAGCTAGGGGTGTGTGGGGCAAGGGCAGGGGTGTCATGGGGAGCAGCCTGGAAGGCCAGGGGCACAGTGTCACAGACCACCATGCCAACGATACCTCTCTACACACAGGTGACAGTGTACCTGCTGGGTACCTGCTGCGGCCCTGGCTGCTCACACCATACCAGCACCCCTTGACCCCAGCACAGTAACAGTACAATGAGGCACACGCCACCACACAGAATATCATCGAATGGGTGTTCAGGCTGCTGAAGGCATGGTTCCATTGCCTGCACACCTCTGGCAGTGCCCCACAGTACAGCCCCTCAAAGGCCTGTGGGCTATTCCTGGCCTGCTGTATCCTGCACAACATGGCCACCAACTGTGGGATAGCTGTTGAGGTCGAGAAGGGGGACAGCGGTGGGGACGATGAGGATGCCGGGCCAGCTGGTGTTGGTCAGCCACCCCCTGGGTGACAGGATCCCCGGATGGACCAGCAGCACTGGGACACCATTGCAGAGGAGCACTATGGACCACACAGGTAGGTGAACAGGGCCACAAGCAAGCACCAGGGGCGACGGCACAGCTGACAGATGGGCAAGGGTGGGACACCAGGGCAAGTTCGGCGGCAGGGGTGCGGGACTGGGCAGGGGCATGTACACAAAGGCAGAGAACAGCAGGGCTGCACACAGCACACACACACAGGCACACACACACCCCACATGCCATGCCCATGAGGCCACATGCACACCCACCTCCATATGTCCCCCCCACATCTACACATGACCCACCATAACTACACCCAGTGGCAGGCACTTAGTGTGTCTCAGATGCTGAGCACCGTTGTACAGTGGTGGACAGCGCTATGCTGGCATCATCATGCACATGCCACAGTGGCCAGAATCCGGGCGGGTGTGCACAGGGACCGTGTGAGTGCAGGACAGGGCACCACACCCATGCAATGCTGACGGAACTCCACAGTGCACTCTGGGCAGCGGCAGACAGTGGTCATGGAAGGGGATGAGTCAGTCATGCTGCACAGTAGCACAGTCACCACGGATGCATGAGCAGTCCCACCGAGACCTGCCAGCCATAACAGGCTGATCAGTGGCCTCATGGGGTGGCACCAATGGTCCCCCCGGGATGAAGCTGCGTGAACGTGACCATGTCTGCGCAGGTGTCTGCAGGCCACCAAACATGCCCGCACCAGGTGTGCTTGGTATGCCCACAGCTGATCCTGGTGTCGACATAGCAGGGGTCACCCAACACCAAGAACAAGGGGTGGACAATGCACTCTGCGGGGTGTGCAGTGTCTGGGCACACAGCCAGTCAGCCAGTGTAGCAACGACAGTCACCATTGCAGTGATGTGCCTATCACTGGCTGCGGTCACATCTGCCAGCTGTTGAGCTAACTCCACTAGGAGCAGGGCATGGTCCCTGCTGCATCACTCCTCTGCCTGGTGCAGCTCCGCACGGAGCACATCCGCTGCTACCATGAACCGTACCTGCTGATCCACAGAGGCCTGGAGCAGACAGCTGTGGGTGTCCAAGGGGTCATCTACATGGCCAATCTGCTGACCCCATGTTGTTCCTGGCCCTGTGGCACAGTACCCCGCGACGGTGGGCGCCGCATGGTGTTGCCTGTATGGGGTACACCCTCATATGGTGCACTGTTGCCATGCCCTGCCCCATCCCCCCATCATCACTGTCCAGCTGTTGCTGCTGCCCCTCCGGCTGCTGAGCGACAGACACCACCCCCTCGGTGGACACACCCACCACTGCTGCCCCATGTAGACACTCAGGAGCTGTAAAGGAACACAGTACCGTTAGTGGTGCCATCTGAGCCCTGGACCCCACCTCCCCTGCCACCCACACACTGCCAGCACCAGTTCTACCATGTAGTGATGGGCTGCCACCCATCTGGAAGCCTCCGCCGGGCACACCCTCAATGGCACTAAGCCGCATGCTGCCAGCCACCTGCTCCTTCAGTGGCGTCAGGTGAGACACATCCTGCTTGCCCCCACCAGTCGCTGCATGCGCTGCCCTGATGGCAGCCACCTTGTCCTTAATCCTCCTCCTCATGTCCGTGCTGACCTTCTTCTTGCACTCCTGCATGGAATGCTGGTGGCTGCCCTGCTGGTTGACCACACTTGCCACCTCACCCCATGCCACCGCACAGGCCTGTGGTATGCCTCTCTGGCCACTGAGGAGTGGGTCCCTGTTGAGGTAGGCTTTGAACAGTGCATCCGATTCGGCCCTGGTGAAGTTGGGCCTCCGCTTCCGCACCCTCCCCTGCTCCTCATCCTCCCCACGTTCGGTCATGCTTGTACCTGGGGAGATGGACAGGTGTTACCATGGACTGTTCAGTCCCATACAGCCCTCCCAGACCACTGTCCCCACATCTCCACAGCATGGCACTTACCTTCTAAGGCTGCAATACCGATCCAAGGAATGTGCATTTCCATGGTGCCTTTATAGTGCATCGCATGCAAATGAGGGTATGCACAACTGTAATGGGATGCAAATGCAGCCAATGAGCTGTGGAATGGATCATGAGCTGATCTGCATAACCTGGCTGAATATCGTGCAGCTGCACCCTGTGCAATGGTTCTTGTGCGTACTCAGCTCATGACACACCACTGTGACGTGCGCAATCGGACCCACACCATGCATGCGTGTGGTGCTAACACAAACGTGAGTGGCGCAGCATATGCTTATAGTGCAGGAGGCAGTACAATGCACAGCCACTACTGTGCCTGTCATGCTCATGCACTGTACATCCCACGGGGCACACGTGACATGGTGCAGATGGCACAGTACCATCATGCTCCGTACTGCGCCACTGCACCGTGGGTGCCATGGCGCCCAGCACGGTAGGCCACTGCATGGCGTCACACACATGCACCCTACCATGCACCATACAGGGCCTCCCAATAGCTCCATGGAGCTCCATGTGCAGCCTGACCCTTGACCCTGCAGCTGCCCTTTGCCCTCTAGGTGCCAGGTTGTCCCCCTATTGCGCAGTACGGTGCCAACATGATTGCAACTGGCAGCGCAGCACAGTGCTGCCACAGCACATGGGACATGTGCTCTACCGGGTGCCATTTTGCACTGTAGACAGCCTGGAACATGCCACGCATCAGAGCTCCTGTGTGGAGTGCCACTGAGCTGGCCAACCTGGTGGCCCTTGTAGAGTCACATGCTGGTGCTCTGTTTGGGCAGGTACCCCTCCAGAGACCCCGCATCGCAGTGTGGCAGGAGGTGGCTGATGGACTTGAGGAGACCACTGAGGGCCTTCATACTGGGAAGCAGTGTCACCACCGCTATGGTGACCTCCAGCAGTGTGACCCTGACTGTCTGAGGTGCCTGCAGGCGTGTGCCCATTGGGGAGCAGTGCCACAGCCAGATAGGTGCTCCATGACTATCACTAGCCATCTCCAGCTCTCCTCGAGGCATAGGAGTCAGCAGGCCAGGTCACTGCAGGGGCCAGCACCTGTGATGTTGGGTGTGGGGGGCATCGTGTCCACCCTATGCCACTGCAACACAGACAGGCTGTGGGGGCTGCTGCCCGAGGGTGTGTGGCCTATGGGTCAGATGTGTACTGATGTGACTCTCTCCATGTTTCCCCCCTAGGCCTGGAGGAATGCCATAGGGCACAATTAGCCAGGGAGCAGCAGGACCAGGACCATGCTGGAGGAGTAGCCAGGTGGGCAGGCCACAGTGGTGGTGCTGTGGGTTTGCACGCCCTGCAAACCAGGACGCATGTGAGTAGTGTGTTTCCTTATACACCTGTGCAGGGTGGGTTGCAGGGGTGGTGGTATGGCATGGCCCCTCTGCACATTGCCCCTCCAGCTGTGCACTTTCCGCGGTGCCCTCTGCACTGTCCTGTGGGCCTGCACATGTGGGTGGGTGTCGCAGGTGAGCTGTGTGTACACTCAGTGCCTGGCTGTGCCACTGCCATCCTACTGCATTACCATGATGCCGGACAGCCAGGATGGTGTTGTGAGGTGCATGGGTGGAGGAGGTGTGCAGCGGTTTACATGGCTACGGTTGCCTAGGTGGGCGGCTCATGTGGGTGCAGTAACTGTGGGTGGTCACATGACATCCCAGGGGCACCGTTCACTGATGCATGCCGTGCACGTTGGGTTGGCTGCATTTGTCAGGGCAGTCACTCATATTGCTTCTGCTCCCTTTTCCTAGGTGGCCGTCATTGGGAGGCTGTGGAGCAGACCTTCCAGGAGATCCTGCAGGTTACCTGGGTGACACTGGAGCTGCTGGAGAAGATGGGCGGGGGGACAGGCAGCAGCACCACAGGCACCACAGGGCATCAAGAGAGGACCGGGGCCAAGAGTAGCACCTGAAGCATGTGGAGACACTCATTCCTTCCCTGGACTGTACCCCACCCCCCCATGTCCCCAACCTTTGCCTTACCCTTGTCCCCTGCCCTTTCCCCTCCTCCCCTTGTAGCGTCCCCACCCATCCCCCTCTGTTGTACATATCTGTATATAGGTTATGATTCTGTTGTTGCTGTTGTTGTTCTGTTTTAATACATTTGTTTATATCTATGTCAGTGTCAGCCTCTGATTTGCAGCGGGTGCATGGTGCCTTGCTGCAGTAGTGTGCACGGCTACTGTGGAGTGGATCTGGCATGGGTGTACCTGGCAGGGCTCCTTCACTGGTGTGGATGGGGACCATGGGCTTTGTCTGGTGCTTGTGTGGTGTGCCCTGTGCACCGTTCACCTGTGTGCAGTGGGCTGTGGTACATGTGCTGTATCCCATCCACCCCTGTCAGAGTGTGTTTTGCCTGTGTAGCTGTGGCCATTGCTGCCACACTGCCATCATGCGTGGCTGTAGTACGAATGGTCATGTGTCCCCCACCACCGCATGCTCAGATGATGGCATGCCTTCGGGGCAGCACATGCCTGTCACCTTGAAGGCATGGCACACTTGCTGCTGGCATTTCAGCCCCTGGACTATTGCACATCTGTCCCTGTTGCCACTGTGGGCGGTGCTATTGGTTGCTCCCTCCATGCAATCCATGGTGACTGGGGCAGTGTCTGTGGTCTGGTGGCTGTCACATGGGATCCTGCTGCATGTGGATGGTGGTCTGGTCACAGGCTCCTGCGCCTGCCATCAAGGCAGCCAGGATAATGGGGTGACTGCCACATTTCAGGCTCACCAGCACCCTGGGGGTGGGCTGGCTGCAGGTTACACAGCACCATGGTCCTCGCGATGGCAAGGCCTGTCACACTGCTTTGTGTGGCTGTTTGCAGGTGTGCCCATGTGACTGGGGGGGCATTGTGTGTGCCCTGTGTTGCCTCCTGTGTGGCACAGGCCTCCATGCACTGGGGGGGTGCTGTGTTGCCCTGGTGGGGCCGGTGCTGTGGCAGGGTGGGTGCATGGATGGAGGACCTTGCTCTGGCCCTGTGTGCACAGTGCCTTCATGCTTGTGCTGGCATCCAGGGCAGGCCTTGTCCCATGCAGGGTCCCTTGGGTACTGGTGCCAGGTCACCCACCTTGCTGTGCCTCCATGTGGGTCATGCTGGTGGGCCTTGTGTGGGTTGCGGTGGTGTTGGTGGACGGTGTCACCACCTGCATTGGGTGGTCATGGTGGGGTGGCGGTACTTGTGAATTGCACTCCGGGGTGACTGGATGCCTTGGCACTGTGGTGCCAGACTGCCTTCAGTGCCATGTACTGTTTTGTTCTGCTTCTGGGCTAGGTGTCTTGGGTGCTCTGTACTGGATGGAGCAGCAATGGTGTGCTGTCATGGCATGAGTGGGGCTTGGCCTTCATTGGCTCCTGGTCCCTGTTGGCTGGTGGATGGTGCAGGGGCACCGTGCCCAGTAGGTGGGGACTACTGGGTCACATTTGCTGGTGGTTCAGCACTGGGGTTCGAGGCTCAGGGGTCCATCCTGCACCCATCTGGTGGTGCTGCTCATGGGGGCCTTGCCCTGGTTGGGGGGGTTGGGGGTTAGGGGGATGGTCTGTCTGTGCTGGGGCATGCCCCTCAGCACATGGCACATCCATGGCTGCTGCTCAGCTGCTTCCTGTCTTTGTCCATGCGCATCCCTAGGGGTGCTACTGTGCATCATCCCTGCTCCATGGTGCATTCCTCGTTAAGCCATGGCACATCTGGTGTGATATTCAGCCACTTTGCGCAGGCACACCTTGTCCTGTGCATGGTTTGAATATCGTGCCTGTTGCACAATGGTGCACTGGTCATGCGCCTGCCCCGTCTGTTGTGCATCTTTCTCATGCAGTCTAAATATCCCACCCCAAATCTTCAAAAAGCACATCTGTGAGGCCAAGGCTTTCTACCCTGAAAATCTCATGCTTGAACCTTAAACAGTTTCTGAGATAGACATGGCAAAACAACTGCGAAAAGTCCCAACACCTTCTTTATTTTCAACCCCCTGTATCTTAGAAATGGTTATACTTATATAAACAAATGTTGTGACATACAAAGAGCTACCCAAGCCAACACAGCATCCCACATTTTATACAAATACCTCAAACCATAATAAAGTTATAGACCCCCCAAAATTACCCTTTAAAATTAAACACTATCATCAACCCTAACTATACTAGCGGTACCACGCCAGTATAATAATTATATATATATATTTATGCATGAGGTGTGGAGATAAACAGAGTGTGATAAATCCATTTATCTGTGTAACTGTGTGTACACATTTACCGATGCAAGAGGGGTGGGCTCAAAACTCATTGAATAAATCCATTTATCTTCACAGCCATTGAATAAATAAAATTTATCCATAGAGTAGCTATGTCACAATCACTCTGGAACTCATTTAGAATGTTCAGCCTCAGTAGCAGTACTACCCATTTTTAAGTGTGAATAACTTTAAAATGAAAATAGACTGTGTGGTACTGTGAGCATGAAAGTTGTTCAGCACAAAATTATCTACAAAATGAATGGTGTTTCATTTATAGATACCTTACAGATTTTTTATCGTTAGCAACAAAACAGCAGAAAATTCAATTTTTTTGTTTACTTTTTTGACAAACACATTTAAATAACTTTAAAACAAAAAATTATAGCAAGGTACTGTAAGCAAGAAAGTTGTTCAGCACAAAAATATCTACAAAGTGAGTGGTGTTTCATTTATATATACTTTTTTATAGTTAACAAAAAACAGCAGAAAATTAAAATTTTGTTCTTCACTTTTTCGACAAACAAATGCAAATTACTTTAAAACAAAAAAACAAAAAAGGTAGCATGGTACCTTGAGCATGAAATTTGATCAGCACAAAATTTTCTACGCAATGAATGGTGGTTCATTTAATAGCAACCACTACACTAGGCGGACCTACACTAGGAAAGTTAACAAAAACTCCCAGAAATTATCATTAAAAAAAGATGAACCATCAAAAGCAAATGCCCCTGCACTAATAGAAAGCATCCCTATTGTGTAAATGAAATATACAATGGTAAGCTGTCAGATAAATGATTTATCTTCACTTGTGCTTTTTGACCTCGGACACTTCACTCCTGGCTTACGCCACTTGTGAAGTTACTGAGGTCAAACAGCACTTTTGTAGATAAATCATTTATCTGTCAGCTCATCATTGTATAGCCTCTGTTCATCTATCTATCTATCTATCTATCTATCTATCTATCTATCTATCTATCTGTCTATCTACACACACACACACACACACACACACACACACACACACGCAGTGGAGTCAGCCACGATGAAGCACAGTAACTTACAGTAATGACATGTCAAAAAATCTTGCATGACAAAAGGGCTTACCACAGGGCTGGAGGATGGCCCATGTAGTGCCCATACACAGGAGTGGTCCAAGTGATGAACCAGGCAACTACAGGCTGGTGAACCTCACATCAATTGTGGGGAAACTCATTGTGACCATCCTAAAGGAGAGGCTGGTGACCTTCTTGGAGGACAATGGTCTCCAAGACGGGCATCAACATGGGTTTGTTTTGGGCAGATCCTGCCAGTCAAATCTAATTGAATATTATGAATGGGTGACCAGGTAACTGGACAAGGGCCATGCAGTGGATGTGCTATATTTGGACTTCAGCAAGACCTTTGATTCTGTGCCACATGGGAGGCTAGGGGGGAAGCTGGAATACATAGGGTTGGGATCAAAAATGGTCATATGGATTGTCAACTGGCTGAAAGGAAGGCAGCAGAGGGTGGTGGTGGGGAGGTGAGCTATCATCACCAAGGGAAGTATCGAGTGGGATACCACAGGGATCAGTACTGGGACCAGTTCTACCTGACCAAACTACAGCAGTGGTCAGAAACATGGCAGCTGGGATTCAATGCCAAGAAATGCAAAGTACTGCACTTGAGAGTGAAGAACCAGGGAGGAGCTATCAGCTGGGAGGGGTGAAACTGGAAAGTGTAAAGGAGGAAAAGGATCTGGGGTGGTTACAACAGGCAGCATGAACAACTCTGCCCAGTGCAGGAAGGTGGCAGCAAAGGCCAATAGAATGTTGGGGTGTATAGTGAGGTAAATCTCCTCCAGGAGTAGGGAGGTGATCCTTCACCTATACAGGTCCCTGGTCAGGCCTCACCTGGAGTACTGTGTGCAGTACTGACACCTGTTCCTGAAGAAGAATATCAGATTATTGGAGGGGGTGCAACGTAGGGGGTCAAGGATGATCTAGGGATTGGAGGAAAAGACCTATGAGGATAGATTGGGTGTGCTGAACATGTACTCCCTGGTGGAGAGAAGGGATAAGGGGATATGACTGAAATCTTCAAGTACCTGAAGGGGATAAATAATGTGAATGCAGAAGATATCCTCCAGCTTAGAAGAGGGAGGTATACGAGAAGTCATCGGCTGAGGTTGGAGAGGAAGATTCAGGAAGGAAATCAGGAAACATTTTTTCTCAGAAAGGGTGGTGGGCAGGTGGAATACTCTACCCGAGGAGGTGGTTTCCTGTTGAACAGTGGGTAACTTTAAGAGGGCTTGGGACAGGGTATGGGGTTGTGTTAAGTTGAAGAGGGGGAGGAGGTTGGGACAGCTGCAAGTTGAGGGGCTAGCTGCAGACTGTATAGGCCTGCTTCTGCTGGCATTTTCATATGTTTGTATGTAATTGCCATTGATTTACAATGGCCCCTGCAGTAAACTGCAGCATATTGTGATATTCTGCAGCATTTCTGTGTTGCATCCTTGCTGTAACAACTGTGTGTGTGTGTTTATATATATATATATATAGAGGTAAAACTTGTTTACGATAGTTAGTTGTTCATTAGTGACAGTGAGGGGTGAGTTGTTGAAAACCCCTGACCCCTCGTCCACCTCCCCAACCGGCATTGGGTGCGATTGAGATCGCCAGCCCCTAACTCTACCCCATGACATGTGTAAAGCTACAGAAGTATAGGAGAATGGGGTGAGATAGACCAATCCCAATGCGCACCCAATGCCGGTTGGGGGTATGGTTCCAAGGGGGTTTCAACCCCAACAATCAATTTCACTTTGTCGCTGTGGAACAACCCTAACTAATGCATTAAACAGAGTTTTTTGCCTCTAATTTCCTTCTTTATGAGAATGATAATGAGAAATAGTGAATGTAATGCAGCGGGCGGGGGCCCGCCCCGCCACATGATGTCTTGTGGCATAGTAACAGGAACAGCAATGCAAACAGAAGCGCTAACAGTGGCACACATGGTAACACAAGCGCCGAAGAGAACAGAAAGGGTAATGCACATGGTGGTAGATGGGAACAGTCTGCCACGTGATGTGTTGTCACATAGTAACATGGTGCCTGGAAACAGAAATGTCAATGGGAATGGTGATGCAAAGTGAAACAGAAAGAGAAACACTACTGTAGACACAAATGGCAAAAAATAACAGAAACGCAAGCACAAATGAAAACGCAAAGGATAAAGCACATGGTGACGCAGACGTCAACGATAAGTGAAACGGGTACGGAACTGCAAGCAGAAAGGGCAACAGTAACAGTAATGTAAGCGCACAGGCTGGTTTTCCCCAAAACCTGCATAGAGAAAGACAGTGAGTACAAATAATGTATGCATAATAATGAGTATCGGAGTAGAAAATGAGAACTTGGAATACTAAAGACGTTATATCTCAGGAACCGTATGACGTAGAAAAAAAATTTAAAAGTCATATGATTTACAACTGTCCTGGCTAATTTAAGCATTTTTCAGACGAAAAGTCCGTATCTCGCACCGTTTCTGAGATATGGGGCCCTGAAAGTCGCGCGAACACCGTAATGTTATCCTATGGGAAAAAAAGAGAAGTTCAGAGTGCCATAACTTTGCCTCCCTGTAATATTTTTTCACCAAACCACTGAAAGGCACATCTGTGGGCTGTTGGCTGTCTTCCCTCCAAATTTCAGGAAAAAAGACTAAACCGTTATTTTGCAGCAGGGTGCCAAAGGATTCCTGTAATGCGTCGGGCGCTGTAATGTTATCCTATGGGAAAAACTGTCAAATTTGGAGTGCTGTAACTTTGCCGCTGTGTAATATTTTTTCAATACAACACTGAAAGGCACATCTGTGAGATGTCATCTGCGTTCTCTCCAAATTTCAGCCCAAAACTCCCAACCGTTCTTTTGCAGCGGAGTGCCAAAGAATTACTGTTATTTTGGGCATAGTGTCGCAAAGTAGTGTCGCACTTGCAAAATGTCGCAAAAATTTGCAACACTTTCATGAGTGTGACACTACTTATGAAGCTACTTTTCCAGAAATTTGAAAAACATATTTCTGGGGTGTTTTACACCAAAATAAAGACATGGCTAGCATCCCAGGCCCGACTAGGTGAATACAAAAATAATTAGGTTGCTAGAGGGTCTCAATTTTAAATGCCAAGCATTTTTCTGATCACTAACTGAAAACAAGATGGCAAATTTGCGACAGTAACAGGGCCATTTGCGACAGTAAAAAGTGCATTTCCAACACTGTCGAACTTTTTGTTAACTTTTCCCATTGACTTATAATGGGAAATTGTTTTTTGAATAACTTTTGAACCGTTTAATATTTTTTCACAAAATCTTTGAAAGGCACATTGGGGACCCTAGCTGCATGTTCTCTGAAGATTTGGGCTGGTCATGCAAACCGTACGACCTGTAGGCGCGACCGTAGAATTCCAGAAAAGCGTAAACGTGCGCGCAGATCATGCTTAATAACTCCACAGCTGTATATCCAACCAGTACAAAACTTGGCAGATACCAAGGCATATGGTTCTTGATCATGCATTCCAAATTTCAGACAAATCCATCAAACGGCTGCAAAGTTATTAAGGTGCAAAGTTTTGGGGTTTAACATAGAAATGGCTCCTCAACCCTAACTATAGTGGCACTACCGTGCCACTATAATATATATATATATATATATATATTGTACATATCTATATAGATAGATATATCTAGGTACATGTGTGTGTGTGTGTGTGTGTATATATATATATATATTATATATATATATAGATAGATATATCTAGGTAGGTATATATATATATATATATATATATATAGTGTACTGGCATGGTCATGGCAGTATAGTTAGGGTTGCCTGGCCACTTCTATGTTAAACCCCAAATTTGCACTTTAATAACTTTGCAGCCATATGAACGGTGTGCCTGAAATTTGTCATGCGCCATTTGGTACTGTAGATATCTGGATCTGACAAGTTCTGTTCCAGTCGGTGGTGCATTTGTGGAGCTGTGGAGTACCAAAAGACATGAAATTTACCATTTAGGTGCACATTCTTTGCTCGTCCGCATCTCCGAAATGGCTTTGGAGGGCTGGTCTGAAATTGTTAGGGTATATTGGGTCTGGGTTGCAAATGTGCCTTTTGAAGGTTTGGTGAAAAAATAATCTGTTCAAAAGTTATAAAACTTTAACGTTTACCATTATAGCCTATGGGAAAAAATATAGGTACACCTCAAAAGCACTTTTTGCTTTCATGAAAGCACTTTCTGCTGCCTCAAATGGAAAGGTTAGTGCCTTGCTGCCGCCATCTTGTTTTCAGTTAGCAACTGGGAAAAAACACTGTTATTCAAAAAATACTGCCCCTTTGTAAACATCAACAGTTGCGTTTACCTAATGTCAGAATCATGAGGAACATGATTCTGGCATTATTTATTTTTAAACAGTGTCTGGAAATATGTTTGTTTTGCATTCGGCAGTTGGTAGTGTCGCAAATTTGTGACACTACTTTTATGAAACTATCACAAATGGTGCCACTTTTCATGCAACTAACATCACTGTTACATGAAATCTGCTGCAAATTTGTGGCACTACCTCAATGTAAAATAAACATGGGCCCTGTAAAAAACCAAAAAAAATGTTCTTGCCACTTTTTCGGCCAAATACAGTAACAACAAAATGGCGTTCCTTGTCCCTGTTTAGGTAAACATGTGTTGGTGTTTACCTAATAAAAGGAGCTTTTCTCCTTTTACTGCCCCAAATGGGGCAGAGGCATGTTTTAATAATAAAAAATGTTTTGCCAACATCGGGGTGCCCGGTCCCCGTATCAGCATTTACTCCCCTCCAAGTAGTGTGGGACACTGGGGAGCCCACCCCCAGTGTCCCAAATTCTTAATTTTTTCACTGTTTTTTTCCAGCTCTGGGATGCCTACCCCCAGTGTCACATGCTCCCCCAAGCCTGCTCTACCCTTTATGTTTGCCAACATCGGGGTGCCCAGTCCCCGTGTCAGCATTATGAAGATCTCCCAGCACTGTGGGACACTGGGGAGCCCACTCCCAGTGTCCCAAAATAAATATTTTTACCATGTTAAAAAAAAAAACTGTCCCTCAATGTCTTTTTTTCCCATGTGTCGAACAACTGTGACCAAATTGCCAGCATAGCCATCTCATTACCCCATTGTCCTATACTGTACCATTTCAGCTTCCTTACACATGGAATGGGGTGAGAATTGGGCCTGATGACCTTAAGTCACACCCCAATGCCTGTTGGTGTTTGAAGGGTGGGGTGGGGTGGGGTGGTAGGGTTGAGTACCCTAACACTGAATTTCCATACTTTTGTCACTTTAATAGGAACCCTAACTTATGCATTAACAGAGTTTTTTTTTTTGCAATTAATATATACTGTATATATATTACAGTGGTGCGGTAGTGCCACTATGGTTAGGGTTGGTACAGCACTTCAATGTTAAATTCAAAATTTTGCACCTTAATAACATTGGCATACTTCAATTAAATAGTCCAAAATTTGGAATGTGCAGTCATTCTACCAGAGTCTTCATATGTGAAAAGTTTCATGACAGCATCTTGGATGATTTTTGAGATATAAAGTGGTAAAAAACAGAAAAACAACACTTTTTTCCCCTTTGGTTAACATGGAATTTTTTTGCCATCATCTACAGACTAGACAGAATGAAAATGTTCTCTGCAATTTTCAGGGATGATGGGGTCTGTGCCAAGGGTGTGCCTTTGGATGGTTTGGTGAAAAAAATATTTTACCATTTTTGAATTATATGAATGGTTTCTGATAGCCGAAGATAGACAGGTAAATGAAATCAGTCCAAACTGTAAATTTACTGTTCAAACTGTAAATTTACTGTTCAATCTCAGACAAATATTATTTGTGGTGTCAGTTATCTTGTTTTTTTTTCCTATGTCAACATAAAGAATAATGTATGGGAAACCATACACAGCAAGACTGTGTTTCGATCGAGGAGTTGAGATGACAGCGTATTGATCTCGAGAGCAAAGCCTGAGAGGTCCATTCTGTCATCTCAACCCTAAGACAGAAACACATGCCGAGTTGTGTATGATTGGCCATATTTTATTTTCTATAATATCTGGTTTTGTACACAGAAATCACAGAAGTGTTACCTCCCTCTAAATAAAAACAAAAGAAAACACAAAAACAACTTTCCATTTCTTTATACTGTTTTATGATTGAAATTAAATTTATAGACTTTTACAAGTTAAGAGGTACACATTTGGGCGCTGGGTGGTTAGCAATCAGCTAGGTGCTGAATGAATGAGGAATTTAAAATGTTATGACCTTTGAACTGTTCGGAATGCATACAACAGCACCTTAGAATGCACACAACAGTTTAGAATGTGCACAACAAGGTTTTTGAGCAGGCTGATTTTTATACTGAACAAAGGCTAACCATTTATTATAAACTTTTTCTACCCAAGTACTGCCTGGTAACTAATGGACAAGAAGCTCAACAAGTAGCTGCCCCACACAGCAGGGTGTGCTAACAGACAAAAAAAGTAAATCCAAACTCAAAAACAGTCCAGCACCTCCCACCAACACAAACAAGGCAACAAAAGCACACTGAGTAGTGACTCGCATTGCAAGTTTATTAAACATTTGGCAATAAAAGAAAGCAGAAAAGAGTGCTAACCTCACATGTGCACAAGCACAGACCGGGAGAAACACAGATGGAGCCCCACTAACTTCAATCGGTTTCGCCTATGGCTTCTTCAGGAAGTGGGGTGCAGGTGAATCACATACTTATATTGAGCAAATTTAAAGTGACAACACATTATTTCTAAACCTTGATGTACGTACAAAAATATAAGCTAACTTATACATAAACAAACTTCAAAAACAAAACAAGAAAAGTGAATGGAACCAAAAAAACACCAGCACCTAATCAATGTAAATAATAAAAAACTGAAAGAAATACAAAAAGCAATATGTGCATTGTTCCAGTGTACATAAAGTGGTAGGACTCAAAAATAAAAATTGTACTTGTGTTTATTGTTTTTCTATTTTACTATTTATTTTTCCTTTTTTTCATCTTCCTAAGAACTGTAACCCCATTTCTGTCCATAACAGCAAATTAAGTCCTAAGAGTGCCCAAAGGGTCAAGGCAAAAAAGTAATCAAACCTCATATGTATATATGTATATAAACAGGACAGTGGGGACCCAACTCCAAAACAGAGAGAAATGAAGGGAGGAAAATATGTGTACAGGAATCTATCAGAGACCATTAATTCACCATTACAGAGATCAGTATCTTACAATATCAAACAAATGTACACAAATTCTCCCAGGGCCTGTAATGAACAAGCACATAACCACATAAAAAACACCAATGGAGCACACGAGTGTGACCCAGGACAGGGAAAAAAACAAAGGTGTGAAAAATATATATATATATATTTTTTCATGGCAAAAACTCTGTTTAATGCATCAGTCAGGGTTGTTCCACAGTGACAAAAGCGAGGAAATTCAATGTTAGGGTTCCCACCACCCTTGCACCCCACCCCACCCTGCCCCACCAACAGGCATCGGGTGTGCGTTAGGGTCATCGGTCCTAACTCTCACCCCATCCCATGTGTAAACAAGCTGAGGTGGTGCAGTATAGGAGAATTTAGTGAGAGTTAGGACCGACAACCCCAACGCACACCCCGATGCCTGTTGGTGGGGGTGAGGTGCAAGGATGTGGGAACCCTAACATCAAATTTCCTCACTTTTGTCGCTGTAGAACAACTCTAACTTTCACATTAAACAGAGTTTTTTTGCCATGAATTTCCCTTCTTTTTGAGAATGTGCACTTTATATAGTGAAGTAACAGCAATGCAAACGCAAGCGCAAACGCTAATGCACATGGTGACACTAACGTAAACGATAATGCAAATGGTAATAGAATCGCAAGTGCAAACGTTAATGAAAACAGAAACGCAAATGCAAGCACATACAGAAATGCAAACTGTTATTCACACGGTCATGGTAACGCAATTGGAAATGTAGACACTTATGGCATAACAGCAGCGATGCGTAAAGAACAGAAACAAGCGTAGTAAAGCATACATAACGCATAATGGAAATGCACATGGTGACACAAAAGGAAATGCAAACAAAAACAGGTTAAAGTGTGAAATTTTACAGCTTAATAACTGTTTGGGGAAAAAAAGGCTGTGTGTTTTTGTTACTGTTACAGTTAGCATTTCCACTTGCATTTCCGTTACCGTTTGCATTAGCGTTCCTGTCTATGCCACGTGTGCGTTACCCTTTGCATTTTCATTTGCGCTTGCGTTTGCATTACTGTTAACATTTGCATTTCCATTACTGTTTTTGTTTGCATTTTCTTTTGCGTCACCATGTGCATTTCCAGTTGCATTTGCGTACATGCTTCCATTTGCGTTTCCGTTTCTGTTTGTGTTTACTTTGGCATCATCGCTGCTGTTACCGTAAGTGTCTGCGTTTCCAAATGCGTTACCGGGCATGTTACGGTTTGCATTTCTGTACATGCTTGCATTTGCATCTCTGTTTTCATTAACATTTGCACTAGTTTTTCTATTACCGTTTGCATTATCATTTACATTTGCGTCACCATGTGCTTTAGCATTTGCACTTGCATTTGTGTTGCCGTTACTTCACTATTTATAGTGCACATTCTCAAAAAGAAGGAAATTCACGGCAAAAACCTCTGTTTAATGCATCAGTTAGGGTTGTTCCACAGCACAAAAGCAAGGAAATTCGATGTTAGGGTTCTTACTCCCCTTACCCACCCCACCTCGGCCCCCACCAACAGGCATTGGGGTGTATTGGGGTCATCGGTCCCAACTCTCACCCAGTTCTCCTATACTGCACCACCTCAGCTTGTTTACATGGGATGGGGTGAGAGTTAGGACCGACGACCCCAACGCATACCCCAATATCTATTGGTGGGGGTGGGGTGGTGGTGGGTGCAAGGGGGGGTGGGAACCCTAACATTGAATTTCCTCACTTTTGTCACTGTGGAACAACCCTAACTGATGCTTTAAACAGAGCGTTTTGCCATGAATATATATATATATATATATATATAACATGCTGTGGTGATTTGCATATGCAGCCCATGATGCTTTGCATTGTGGGGGCATGTGTGATTTTGTATTTTCTTGAAACTTGGCTTCCCAGCCAAATGCCCTTTGGGGTAACCCTTGCCTCAGTGTTTGCGCACAGAGGTTCTTTGTCTTTTAAATAGTTTTTTATTTTAATGGGTTCACCACAATATATCCAAGGCACACTGCCTTAAGGGTAGCTGGTCCATTCCACTGGGTGTCAAACAGACGAGGCATACTGATGAGTCCTGGTAGGACGAAACACGTGTCTATGTCTTCTGTTAGCACCCTTTGCAAACTGTGTGAGAGGCCTTTCGGCACCATGCAATTCTGCTTAAAGTTGGACCAGCATAACATTCTGTGGTGATTTGCATATGCAGCCCATGATGCTTTGCATTGTGGGGGCATGTGTGATTTTGTATTTTCTTGAAACTTGGCTTCCCAGCCAAATGCCCTTTGGGGTAATCCTTGCCTCAGTGTTTGCGCATAGAGGTTCTATGTCTTATATATATATATATATATATATATATACACATACACACATATACTTACTCCTAATGGAGGGAGCCAGCACCCACATCCCACCATGGATGATATGAGTATGCCACTTGGTCTACGGGGGGGGCGGAGAAGAGAGATAATACACAGTACTGAATTTGTACAATATTAATCTCAGGGAAACAAAGCCAATTCGAATGTCTGTATATAGAATCTTATTTTTTAAGATATACTGTAAGATAAATTTCATCATTCAACCCTGGTGGTCTTAAGGCCCCCAATGTGTAAATCCAAAAAGATTATTTTTCAGACAGCATAGCATAGATGTTACCCCCACGTGATCCTATAAAGTCACGGTCGATACCCACAAATGAAAATTCATGCAGACCTGGTTCCTCTACTTCCTGTACGTATGCACGTAATGCACTATTGCCATCTTCCAGTCTGATGAAGCTCAGGTGTTTACATATTCTTGTTGTCGATGCTCTCCCTGTCATACCAATGTAAAACTCTCCACATTTGCACGTGGCCATATATATCACATTTGATGTGTTACAATTTATGAAATGTCTGATGTCAAAGGTTCTAGAATTATTTACAGATGAAAATGTTTTTGTTTTAACTGCTACTATGCATTGTGTGCATCTACCACAGGGGAAACACAGGTTTTACTAAGGGGAGAAAACTGTGCACTAAGGAATCACAGAGATTTTTACCATGTTTATAAACCATCTTCAATTTTTTAGAGGTAACTTCTGACAAAGCTGGTCCGGTTTCTAAAATGTGCCAATGTTTTTGTAGAGTGTCCCTGACTACCCCACTGTCTGTACCAAACTTGATGACAAAAAGGACATCATCATTAAATGACCCAGTCTTTCCCCTGTATTCTAATAGTAAGAAGTTACCTCTAAAAAATTGAAGGTGCTGGAGCTGATGGACAAATTAAAGAGGTGCCGTATAGGGGCTGCTAGAAACCGGAAGCCAGTTTTAAGGAAGTATGGGCCTATGCCATCAGCACTGGCACTTTTTTTAATGCCTAGGTGGAATAGGAAGTCTCCTATCTCTTTGAATTGAAAAGAGGTAAAGGAAAAGCTGCTATTGTGAGGGGCCGGGGAGTGTTTTGGCAGTCCAGAGGTGAGGGTAACAACTTTAGAAGAATCGAACGTGAGACCTGCGGTGGAAGAGTGGAGATTAAAGCTATTTAGAATATTGGTTGGGTCAGAAAGTGTCTTGCCTTTTAAGGAGACCTTTCCAGCTAGGGAGGAGGACGGCTTGTTGCCATCAACCTACTTAATGGTTTGCCAGAATTTGCTAGTGGTACCCTTTGCAGATATCAAAGCAGATAGAAAGTAGTTAGCTTTTTCGGTCCTGATCATTGTTGAGCAGTTGTTCTGGCAGGCTCTGAAGGCAGCCCAGTCCGAGAGGATTTTGATTCATCTGGCAGTGGCCCAAAGATAGTCTTTCACTTTTAGAGCAGCCTTGAGCTCAGCAGTGAACCATGGGTTGGATAGCTTCCGGGTTCTGAATTTTGATAAGGGGGCATGTTTGTTGATGATGTTGCATAGTGTGTTGTTAAAAAGAACAGCCACAATGTTGATGTTCTTGGCCAGGTAAACATCAGTCCAGGTAACATTACTGAGGTCAGTTAGGTAATGGGATAAATTGAACATACGGAAACTTCTTTTCCATGTGTACCTGTTAGTTGGTTTGGGTGGAATCTGCCCTCTAATGCAGGCCATTGTGCAGTGATCACTGACATCATTGTGAAAAACTGCTGTGTAGGTGATCTTATGTGGTCTGTTTGTGAGGATTATGTCAATCAAGGACCCTCTAGAAGGAATTTTGGGATCAGGATGGGTGGTGTCTGTTACTAATTGGATGAAATCAGCTTCATTACAGAATTCTTTGATTTGTAAGCTTTTGTTGCTTGTTGTTTGCAAGTCAATATTTAAGTCACCAACTATGATAATTTCATTCTGTCTTATGTCAAATATATTGCGCAAGTAATTCAGGAGCTCCATGCCTCCAGAAGGTTGCCTGTAGTAGCCCCATACATTGACTGTTTCAGTGGGGGATAGGGTTAAGCTTAGCAACAGGGATTCAAATTCTTTTGGAGATCTGGCAGGAACAATCTCAGATACTGTAAATCTATGTTTGATATAAATAGCTACACATCCTCCCCTGGTTATCCTATCGCATCTGTAGAGGTTATAAGAGGGGAGGGATATAGTGGAGTCAGGGAGTAGATTTTTTTAACCATGTTTCAGAAACTACTGGGTTGTCTGGGTTTGTATGTGAGATCCAGGCATGGACTAGTTTTTTTTTTTTCAATAAGCTGCGCACGTTCATGTGCAAGTATTTCAGTCCTTTGGTGGCTGCGAAGACGCTTGGTGATGCTAGTGGCAGGCCGGGGTTCAGTTCAACATTACCAGGACAAATAAGCAGCAGGAAGATCACATATTTGATCCATCTGCAGAGGAATTTTAATTTGTTCGTATTAGAGCACCTTCATACGTGGTGGGTGTGTGGTGTGTCTGTGCTGGTGTAGTGGAGGAGTGTTGGGTATAAGGCGTAGAAGATCAGGGTTGCAAAGAGTTGCCATGGGCAGGAGGCAGTAAGGCGTATAGCTAATAGGAATGTGGGAAAATTCCAGAGGTGATTCTTAAGGATGCAGGTAGCCCAGGTAGGAGGGGGAGGGGGAGAGAGAGGGTGGGACCCAGACACAGAAGTTGTAAGATTAAAGTTAAGGTTGGAAGGACAAGACACTGGGATTGGAAATGGGATCAGAGGAGGGGGAGCTGTATGCATGTGGGAGTATGGAAAAAAGGAGGAGTAAACCTGGGGTTGAGAGCATGATCAAGCAGGGAATGTGATCATTCGTATTAATAAAGGAGCTCATTCACTTATGAGTGGGCTACCTGGGCACACAAAGCAGGGCACATAAGATTTAGGCTGTGGCTAAGTAGTGAAGCATGATGAGAGCAGTGAACAGAATTGTTTAAGCTGCCATATTTGAGGTAAATGGGCTTCCAGAGACTGAAATTCATAGATTTCTGCATAATAGAAGTCTGAGTGTAATGCGGAGACTGATGGGTGACTAGAGGAAGAAGGGTGGCCCAATACAGACAGAAATGAACGGGTATAGAACTGCAGGCAGTCCCTACCGAAGCAATCACTAACACTTGGTTAATACGCAGCAGCTTGGGGGTGTGCTGCTACTATTAACAGAGAACTCTTACTGTTGTCCAATAGAAACTATTAACAGAGAGCTCTACTGTTGGCCAGTAGATAAGTGGATAGGTGAATGAGGGAGGAGCTTTAGTGTATTCAATAGAAGTCGGGTCTGGGGAGGGCTGGCAGGACAAAATACAGGAGGTAGATATAAGTAATAACAGCTATATATAGGAGATAAATATAAGTAATAACAGTTATTTAGGGCTAAATGGTAGCAGGTCCTGTGCTTTTGAAAGCCGCGGGGACCTAGCTGATGTCCAGGTGCTGGCATGAGCAGCGAGCCAATAGCAGCACCAGTACTCATGGGCGGACCAATAGAGAGCCTTGCAGGTCCGAGTTGCAGCCAATGGCAGAGGAAGCCAGGGCCAGAGCTCAAGCTGTGCGGTGGTCCTGAGAGCAGACATACCTTGGATGTGGAGGTGGGCAGCAGAGCGTGGGTGGCGGCAGGGAAAGCCGCCATAACCTGGTGATCGAAGGTGCACCTGCTTCTGGTTGTGATGCCCCTAGGTGGCAGAGGGGATCCTCCTGAAAGAAATTTTAAGAGCAAGATAAAGGGCAGTAAGTCAGGAGGTAGGGAACTGAATAATAACTACAGATCAGTTAAGAGTCTGTAATCGGTGGGCAGGGGGCAGACAGGGTGTGCATATAGGTTAGCAGCAGGGGTTTTAGAAAGAACAAATGAGGAGAGATTATCGCAGGGGGAGGGCCTCAAGAAGTGAGATGGGGCAAATGGTGAGGTGAGAGAGACAGACAGAGAGAGTGAGAGAGAGAAGGGGAAAAAATGGTCAAGGGGCCCAATAGGTGCAGACTTTTACAATACATTCTTAGCGCTTAAAAGGTCACTGAACTAATCACAAAAAAAGCTGTATCACTGGTGTTAAAAAAGTCTACCTCTCAAATAAATACAATTACAGCTGCTTGAGACTAAACCTAGAACATTATACCAGGACATGCATTTAGTTTCTATACTAGACAACCGTACAGTAAGCAGTTTAAAATGAAATCAGCAGGCAAGGCACATTAGACAAAATATAGGCAATAGATATAAGTAATAAGAGCTATTTACGGCTGAGTGGTAGCAAGGCCTGTGCTTTTGAAAGCTGTGGGGACCTAGCTAATGTCCAGGTGCTGGCTTAAGCAGCGAGCCTTGTAGGTCTGAGTTGCAGCCAATGGCAGAGTAAGCTGGCGCCAGAGCTCAAGCCATGCAGCAGTCCTGAGAGCGGACGTACCTTGGATGTGGAGGCGGGCAGCAGAGTGTGGGTGGCAGCAGGGGAAGCCGCTGTGACCTGACAATGAAGGGCACAGCCGCTTCTGGCTGTGATGCCCCAGGCAGCAGAGGGGATCCTCCTTGGATGTGGAGGTGGGCAGCAGAGTATGGGCAGTGGCAGGGAAAGTCAGTGGTCCCACCCCAGGGTACTCAGAGCCACAGGGTTGAGCAGTCTGGGCGGCAAAAGCTTTCCCCACCAGAAGGAGAGCAGACTTCAGACAGGGTGAGAGAATGCAGGAGATCAAGTGGCTACACACTGGAGAGAAATCAGGGATGGTGAAGGTAGGAACATAAAGAGAATGTAGAAAAAAAACTGATAATACCTTGGATGTGGAGGCAGGCAGCAGAGTGTGGGCTGTGGCAGGGGAAGCCGTCGCAATCTGACAATCGAGGACACATCCCCTTCTGTCTGTTATGCCTCTGGATGGCAGAGGGGATCCTCCTTGGATGTGGAGGTGGGCAGCAGAGCATGATCAGTGGCAGGGGAAGCCACCATGACCCAGTGATCGAGGGCACAGCTGCTTCTGACTGTGACTCCCCTGGGCAGCAGAGGGGATCCTCCTTGGATGTGGAGGCAGGCAGCAGAGCATGGGTGGTAGCATGGGAAGTTGGTGGTCCCACCTTGGGGGACCCAGAGCTGGAAGGGTTGAGAAGTCTGGGTGGCAAGGGCTTTCCCCACCAGAAGGAGAGTAGACTTCAGACAGGGCGAGAGAATGCAGGAGATCAAGCGGCTACACTGGGGAGAGTCCAGGGATGGTGAAGGTAGGAACATAAAAAGAACGTAGAAAGAAAACACAGCATAATCTAAGATACAATACCACAACCTCCTCCATTTGTGAACCGAACTACAACTAATACCTTGTGTTCTTATTATTTACTGAATTTAGCAACATCCAATGTTGCTCACTAACACGTTGCTGAATCTGGTTAGTAAGGGCATTGTGAAATGGTTTCACATTCAGGAATATAGGCTGGAAATTAGTGCAGTCAACTTAGTTGACTTGTGGCTTCTGGTCACCACTTGCAAGAATCTATGCACAGGAACTGACAGTAATTCAGCAAGTCACAATGCTAAACACACACACCCCCCAAAACTAACCGTTGCTATCACTTACAGTCTATTAACATGGCATGGGATTGCAACAGCTGACCTCAGGTATCCAGGAACAGTTTTATTTATTTATTTATTTTTATGATTAGGTAGGCACACTGGCATCAAGGTACCTCTTTCAGATACAACCCGGGTACTAAACAGTTTCATACATATTACTGAGGCAAGGAACAATAGAATAAA
This sequence comes from Neoceratodus forsteri, assembly GCA_016271365.2. Classification (NCBI taxonomy): domain Eukaryota; kingdom Metazoa; phylum Chordata; order Ceratodontiformes; family Ceratodontidae; genus Neoceratodus; species Neoceratodus forsteri. The sequence continues at coordinate 1,060,690,745 of CM057454.1, forward strand.
GTTCATACATGTCAAAATATACTGGCAATAATTCAGTGGATAAAACAAAAATTAATCAAAACAGGAGCAAATATTAAGCTTTTCTAGATGATCTTTCAGTTTAGCATAGAAACTAAGCATTAGGTGATGAAGTTCTACAATGTGATCTCAGAGAACGAGTGGTTATCTATCTTGTGCATTACAATAGTCTCTGCTTCCCCTCCCAACCAGAAAAGAATACAGAAACTTTGAAATTTGGTACATGTAAAAAAAAAAGTCCAAAACTGTCTTCTACAAGAGAAATGGATCTACAGTCAGGAGGGGGGAAGTTATCGTTGAACAATGGCTTCATTTGGGCCTGTAGCATCTTTGGCCTGATAGTTTTTTATTTTTCTCCAAATAAATGATGTACTTCTCTGCAGTGAAACAGTGGCAAATTTCTTGTTTATGCTCATTGGTATGAAATCAGCTGCCACTGGATCTGGTCTAGTTTGGATATTAGAACATTTCAAAGAAATCTGGCAACATGACTTACAATGCTGTTTGATTTTTGAGTTTGATGCGCTTGTACACCAACTGCTTTGGGACAATAATGGCAACGGAGAGGTGTGGCATTGTCACCCAATGCAATAGACACTTTACTGGGCATGTCCTGCAGCCACCAATCAACAGGAAACTGCTAATGAAGAGGAACTTCAAAGAGATCTAAAGAGTTGAAAAGAATCTGCTGTTGCAATCACGAACAGTTTCGTCATTGCAGTGGCACCTCCCCCCTCCCTCACAGCCTTGTCAGCTCTAGCGCTGAGCACTCTGTCCCCGGGCCTAGCTCAATCAGCAACGTGTTTGCTTGGTGAGCCTTTCCTAGTGAAACATTTTAATAAAAAAATGAATGGGCGGTTGCTCCTGCTGCCCACCACACACTCCCCAGAAAGCCGACATTGGGGTGCCCAATCCCTGTGTCAGCATGTTCCCCTCATTATGTGGCACACTGGAAGACCACCCTAGTGTGTCAAAACAAGATGGCTCCTGCCATCTGCCACACAGTTCTGAGAAGCCAACATCGGGGTGCCCAATCCCCATGTTGGCATGTCCCCCCCATTATGTGGCACATTGGAAGCCCACTCCAGTGTGCTGAAACATAGTGACTCCTGCTGCCAGCCACACAGTCCCAAAAAGCCAACATCGGGATGCCCAATCCCCATGTCGGCATGTTCCCCCATTATGTGGCACACTGGGAGCCCACCCCAGTGCACCAAAACATGACAGCTCCTGCCACCCACCACACAGTCCTGAAAAGCTGACATCGGGGTGCCCAATCCCCGTGTCGGAATGTCCACCCTAATTATGTGGCACACTGGGAGCCCACTCCAGTGTGCTGAAATAAAAAAGTTTGTTTTTTCTGACACTGGGATGCCCACTCCTGGTGTCGGATGCACCCCTTTACCCCAAACCATTCTTTGCCGACATTGGGGTGCCCAATCCTGTGTTGGCATACCTCCCCCCATATTGTGGTACAATGGGAGCCCACTCCAGTGTGCCTAAATTTAAATTAAGTTTTACCTGTAAAATAAAGAAAATGGTCCGAGAAGTCTTTACCTGAAAAAGAAAGAAAACGGTCCCCGAAGTCTTTTTTTTCCCTTGTAAAAAAGAAAACGGTCCACTGTCATCTCCCCAGTCCCCCCCCCTCCCAACCTGCACCCTCTCTCTGCACACCTCTCCTCCCCACACCCCCCTGTCATCCTATACTTACCTCTGGAGATCCAGTGCTGTGATCTTCTGTGGACCAGGATGCATCTGTACTCTTCAAAGCTGAACTCCGAACTGAGGAACTGAGGTAAGCCGTGTAATAGGACTCAATGAGAGGATTTCAAGTTAAGTTGATATTTCAGCCATTTTTAGGAATTTTGGCTCCAAATTTTCAACATGGGGTTCTTGGGATCCCATGTCATGAACGCTGTGACTGTCATCTCATTTCTCAGTCCCAAAAGGTGATTTCACAGTCACTGCGCAGAATCACCTTTTGGGACTGATTAATGAAGTGACAGTGCCACTGTTCATGAGGTGGGGTCCCAAAAAGCCAATGTTGCAAATTTGGTGAAAAAATTCCAAAAAATGCCTCCATTATGAGGCGTCCATTGCGCAGTTTCTACTCACCTTCGCAATTTTGTCAATTTTTAATATTTTCACGCCAGATTTTCAACATTGCCATTTTTCACAGCTTCTTATGAACAGTACAGCTGACATTTTTCACATCTGCCCGAAACATTTTTTTACACCTGTGGCGCAGAATAACGTGGTCTCTATAGGAGATCATCTTTCAGGACAGATTAACAAAATCACAGTGCAACTGTTCATGAGGTGAAAACATTTCTAAAAATGATTGTGTTACAGGCGTGCGTTGCACAATTTCTTCGCACGCTCATAACTTCACCTATTTTTCATATTTTCACTCCAGATTTTCAACACTGCCATTTTTTCACACCACCTCATAAACAGTACAGCTGTCATTTTTCACATCCTGCCCAAAATGTGGTTTTCGCACCTGTGGCACCGAATAGCACGGTCGCTGTGCGAAATCACCTTTCGGCCTTGAGTAATGATAGTGCCACTGTTCATGAGGTGGGGTTCCAAAAAGCCCATATTGAAAATTTGGCAAAAATACTAACAAATGTCTGACCCCCCCACCCTGTAGAGACTGACAGATGTCGGGGGTGTGACTTGGGGTTGTCGGCCGTACTGCTCATGACATTCCACCGCCACCCCCACCCTGTAGCCAGTGGCAGGAATCAAGATGTGCCTTGGGGTTTTTGGCCCTAACATTCCCACCATTCTCCTATACTGCACCCATCTCAGCTTATTTCCTTATGGAATGGGGTGAGTGTTAGCCAAACACCCCAAGGCACACATAATAGCAGCCGGTGTCTGCAGGGGTGGGGTGAAGTGGAATGGTATGAGCTTTATGGCTGCTGACCCAAAGACACACACCCAATGCCTGTCAATCTCTGCAGGGTGGGGGGAGATTGGCATTATGATTGGAAACCCTAATACCTCAGTAAGGAAGTAAATCAGGGAGGGGCAGTGGACATCAGCTACATTGACAAGAACCTCAAGGACATAAACAAGGTGCAGGAGCAGACATTACCAAACCATCAAATGTTCAGCATTAACAAATACTTGTTTTTAACTGCAGTATTACTGCATTTGGATTTGAACAGCACCTTAAAATGCATTCAAGAGGCTTTATAATTAAAGATTATTATCAGTCACTGTGAACAGCTTCTGCTCCTAGTGAGTGCTGTTTCATCGAGCAGTGTTTTCTGGTGCATCCATACTTACAGTGGCACATTGTTCTAAGAAGCAGTGCTGGCTGACCAGCTGCAAAGAGCGTTGGGTATTTTTTTACAAGAAATGCTGGATGTGGTGGGAACGTCTAAACTAATCCTGAAATGCCTATAGCATTTTGGCTTTCCTCCCCCATGTGTGACTTAGTGGTCTTGCAATGTTGTGGCTCTGGGGGTTTCCATACATCGAAGTGTAACCAGGGTCTTACTTTATGGCCCCGTAGAGCCCAGACTGCCACTGCCAGCTTGCCTGTTCCATCTGGCCCTAAGGTCTTGGATCTGAATGAAGTGAGCACTGGAGGAGGAACAGAAGAGGATAGTGCAGCAATTTTTCAGAGCCTCCTGCACCATTCATCTCTGCAGTTGCTGCTACTCATCAAAGGCCATGCCATTGTTGCCAACAGAGGAAACTCATGGTGATCAGGAACTCACTCCGAATTCTGCCCCGACTTAATCAGCCTTCAGCACAGCTATGCTGTAACACACCAGGGGACAGAAATAGATCTTTTATAGGGAAAATAACACTAACAAAGAAATATATCAGTTTTGTTGACATGGGAAATCTTTTTTAAAATAAGCTACTGGTCAAGCCGGACCACTGGCGCTGAGGGTTGAGGTACTGGACGCCACACCTTGCACTATGCCAGTGACCTGAGTTCAGGAACAACCTCAGCTCATTGGGGTGCTGGAATGGAGGGGGTGGGAGGAGCGGGATCGAGCATGCCATTGGGCTGCTCTCCCCTCCCATGGGTGGTGAGGGTTGGTTGTCGACCCTCCCATAGTCCTGTTCCTCATTGGGTGGAGGCCCAGTGGGCAACGTAGGCGGGTAGGGCGGCAGTATGGGTGGGTGGAAGAAGCTAAGCTGGCTTCCGGTTTGCGTGCATGCACCCACGCACACATACGACCATATGCCAGGGCTCCGGTGGACAGGGGAGGGAATGGGGAGCGAACCAAACAAATACCAGAAAAAATAAGAGAAAAAAAAATAAGCTATTGGTCAAACCAGGTACTCTTTTAGGGACAGAAATATATCACATTTAGTTCATCACCATTTTATAGCTGCAGGAATCCATATTATGAATTACTAGCCCAGAAAACAGACTGGTAAGGGGCAGAGAATTTTTTACCCAGTCCCTGGGGATGTAAACTTTGGTCTAATCCCTAAAGGGTTTGGCCCATTCGTGAGGTGGGTCCAGACAACCACTTAATAAAGTGATTGTAGCAGGAAGCATGAAAAGGTCATGCCTCAAAAACAAGAGAGACTGCTGTGTATTTCATGCTGCAAAGACAGAGTGCAAATGGTTCAGTTATGAATGAACATAAAACCTGTTTTATTTTTTTAGTGTGAAAAAAGAAATACTAGTTCTAGCAGTGTTCAAATGAAGATTTTTTTAAATTTTGGAATCATGAAAAGTGTCATCTATTGCGTGTTCCTAAAATCCCTTTTACCAGCCATATACAATACCTCACCTCACACCTTGTATAAAAAAACAGTAATTTTATTTTACATATACAAAAATGCATGGGATGTGTGTTTAACAAGGTTTTATACACCTCTGAGGTGTTGGATGCTACGTAAACCCTGAGAGTGAAGCAACCAACACTGAGGGGTGTGTGTAAAATCTCTAGTTAAACACACCACCCCATGTTTTATTTTATATTATTGCTGGGGAGCATTTTCTCTCCACAGCAATTATATCAATAAAACAGCCGTGGTCCAGTGTGGATGAAGTGCAGTCTGTGGTCTGTGACGCAGTGGCTGCCAAAACCTTTTTTCTTTTCTTTTGTTTTTTTTTTTCCAGGTTAACTGAGCAAAGATTACTGGGCAAAGTAAACAGCTGAGAGGCAATTTTCTTTTTTTGTTTCACTTTCTGCCGAGTGATACTGGTGGTGTCCAGTCGATAGTGATGGATTGTCTGGTACCCCATGAGTGGAGAAGAGAGAGCAGAGGTAGGCACATGCATGGAGAATTTGAAACCCAGCGTGTGTTCTTCGTTATAACCCACAGGTTATAATGGTGAATTATAACCAATTTCCCAATGAAAGAAATTGCTCCCCAGTTATTATAGCATATTTACCAAAGACAGCCCAGCTTAACAACCTATTTCCAGAGGAATCTATTTTTACCATTTCTATACATGGGTGGACTGGATCACTGGGAGGTTAAGTGACTTGTTCAAGGTCACAAAGTTAACATTTGGCTCTAGTGAAGTTTGAACCCATGACCTCCTGGATCTCAAAGTGGTGTTCTGACCATTAGGTCATACTGCCTCTAAATACACAAAATGATGTCAGCAAAAGAAATGATAAACAACTGCTTCAGTGCAAAAAAATTTAAAATGGTACTTGTGCAAAAAAGTTTTAGAGTGGTACCAGCAGAATTATTTTGCAAACATTTCACTAAATTGAGATGTCACAAAACATTGTGCAATGCACAAGAACCACAAAGGGTTTCAGAAACTGGTAGTACTGACAGTATGAAACATTTTTCACAACAATGCAATCTTTACAAATGTGTAATATAGCTGGGATGTTGGTGCCTGAAAATACCATTGGCACATATAGCTCAGCTGTCAAAACAGATGTTATCAGGACACCACGTACACCATGTGTAAAATAATTAAGTGTTATCTTGGAGCTATGTCATATGGCCTGCACATAAAGTAATGTGCCAGAGATTGAAGTGCATGTATAGGTTTAAGTTAGCTCAGCCAAGATGTCTTAAAAATGTGTTCTCATCTCAGTGTTAGCAATGTGTATCCAATTTACTGCACTCTGTTCCTGCTTAGTAACTATATATCTAGGTGCCACTTTGCTGCAATCTGTTCCTGCTTAGTAACTGTATATCTAGGTGCCAGCATTGCATATGCAATTGCTCACTGGTTGGGGGGATGCCTAGCTAGCTTATGCTTCTTTCCCACTAGGGGCATATAAATAAGGACCCCATCCTGCCAAAAAAAGTTCTAGTCCCAATGTGGTTTTCTAATCCAGAGCACTAGTGTGCAGTTCCAGTTTAGCATCTACAGGAGTACAGGAGTATTTTTCTGGCTGCAAATGAGGGTCAGCCAGTTCAGGCATGGGGGTAGGTTTCCTGGGTCCAGGTGGCACTGGCTCCCTCTGGTGTAGGTCTCTAGAGGCTTGCCCCCTTCTGGAGTCCATGACTGGGGAGAGCAGGGGTCTGTTGGGAACTCACCCTCAAGGAGGGTGTCCTTATCTTTGGAACCATTTGTCCTGTGTTCCTGTTAATGGCAGAAAAGTAGTAGACATAATCCTGAGCTGGTGGGGACTGTGGCCTACAGCAAGGGGTCTACATTAATGGCAGAAGACCAGGGCACCTGGCACCAAGGAATCTGAACCATGGGGGAAGGGACGGACCTGGTGGTAGTTCCACTGTAACTATGACTGCATTAGACACTGACTCTGATCCTCATGGAGGCACAGGGCTCAGGGCAGACCATCTAAGGTAGATTATACCCTCCTTGGAAAGAAGGATTATCGCTGGGAGGGGTTGACTTGGTCCTTTAGTTTGGAACTCCCTCTCCCAGCCTAGCAACAGTGGAGGCTCCCATCAGAAGCCACAGGGCAGCAGCATCAGTGGGACAGAGATGGCAGCAGAGACTCTCTCACACAGCCCAAGAGTCAGCATGGGATGGCAGCGGCTCTGATCCTGAACCACAGGAAAGACTAGGGACAGTTTCAGGAGTGGCACGAGAAGCTGAGGGGCAGAAATGGAGAAACAAGCCAGTGGCTCTTCCTCAGTAGCTCCTCACAGAGCTGAAAGTGTGAGGTGGCACCACTCAGCCACAAGAGAAGAAGAAGAAGAAGAAGAACAGCAGGCCCAATCAGGACATCCAGAGGAAACCCTGAACTGCCCAGTCAGGGCTGGCGATGTCAGCTTTAAAAGCCAGGCACAGAGAAGAGAGAAATTCACTTTTCCCCATGGAAAGAAAGATCATAGCTGGGAGGGTTTGACTTGGTCCCTTAGCTTGGGACTCCCTCTCCCAGCCCAGTGACAGCAGAGGCTCCCATCAGGAGCCACAGGGCAACATCAATGGGACAGCGACGGCAGTGGAGGCTCCCTCACACAGCCCCAGAGTCAGCATGGGACAGGTTGAACAAGAAGCTGAGGGCAGGAACAGCTTAACAAGCCAGCGACTCCTCTGCAGTAGCTCCTTACAGAGTTGAAAGTGTGGCCCACCTCCCTTCCCTCACCGCCACTCTTTTTTAAATTCCCAAGCTGCAAGCTAAGGATTGGACAGTACATGTAAGGAGGAGGAGGAGGAGCACAAGGGAAGCAACCAATTAAGGATCTTCAAACTTACAAGGTTACTAGGAGATGAGGAACTAAGGGACTATAACTCTCTGGAGCTAGAAGAAACGTACTTTACAGTCTACTTGCAGAACTTTAGCTTTCATTTTAGAGTCTCTACTTGCACAAACCTAATCTATTTGCAATATTAGAAGTACTTTGGGATCTCAGATTGCACCAAGTTTTAGTAGTGGAAGTCAATACAGTTACTGCATAAGGATAGCACAAATGTCTTAAAGGTAGTGAAATGAAGTAGAAGTGATTTGTGCATAGATATTGCACAAATGTATTTGCAGTAGTAGAAGTACTTCAGAAATTTTTTTTTTTTTTTTGGTAGAAGTACATTAGAATTACTGCATATGATCTGAACAGGTTAGGATAGTACAATTGCCCTGCAGCAGTATTGTATTGCACATATATTGGGGACACTAGGTTAGCACAAATGCCAAACAGTATTGATGATATTGTACTGATTTATTTATAGATAGGGGAAGACATTTGAATAGTAAGGGAATGACCTAACAGTATTGAAAGTGCTATACAGAACAGCATTCTTTCCAGTGGGCCTAACGTTATCTTACATTAATTTAAAGTGCAAAATGTGGTGCAGGAGTGAAGAACCAGTATGCCGGAGGAAGGAGGATAGTGATAAGGGGTGGAGGCAGGAAAGATAGGAACATCATGGTAAGAACCGATGGCAGGGGAGAGCAGAGATACACCAGAGGAGGCGGGGAGCAGTACACATGGAGGAGATAGAATAGTGGGCATCAAAAAATGTGGTGCAGCCATATTTATGAGTGCTCTAAGGAGAAGGGAGAGTGCCCAGTTTGTCAGAAATTGGGGGAGATGGAAGCTGAACTGGCATGGTTAAAAAGGGAAATGGTGAGGAGGGGAGGAGAAGGTGGAGAGAGAATGGGGAAAGGAGGCAGGGAGGCAGAGAGATGGGAGGAAAATGGTTGGAAATGAGAGAGCCAGAAAGGGGAAGGGGAGGGAGGGAGGGGAGGGCAAGGGAGGGAGCAACAGGCAAAGGTACACAGGACAAGCAACAATGAAGCAGAATATAAAGGGATCAAACAGGAACTAGCCCATATCCAGTTGGCAGAAACAGGAGGTGGAAGGAGGGACAGGAGCAGAGGTCAGCTGAAAGCTGGAACAAGGAAAAATATAGGGAGCCAACCAGTACTGGACATTATCTGGGATCAAACAGGTACTGGTCCTTATCTGAATTACAGGCACAGGAGGCCAAAGGGGGGACAGGGACAGAGGAAAGCAGGGATCTGAAACATGGAAATCAAAGCGATCCTAAAGTAATGGAAAGGCCCATGGCTCGAGTACGGAAGCAGGAAGACAAGGGCGGCACAGTAGGAGGGGGAAAGAAAAAAAAAGGAGAGGAAGCTAGGAATGGCAAAGGAAATAGGGTAGAGAAGGATGCTGCAGAGGGAGAGAGGAGACTGGGGAAGGTAAACAACATAGGGGATAAGAGAATTAAAGATAAGGCGGGGGGATGGAAAGGGGAAATCGTTTTGGAAATGAGAGAGGAATAGGGAGTACAGGCACGGCAGCATAGTGTAGGACAAGGGGAAACAGAGACGGTGACTGTAGAAGTGGGAAGCCAGAGGGACCAGCACAGCAACACAAGGAAATCAAGGGAAAGTAAGCAGAGTAGAGTTACAAAGGCATACTTATGGATCGGAAATGGGAACTTGGTAATGGTATATAGGGACTCGATCATAAAAGGGATACACTGGTTAAGGAAGCGAGTGGCATATAAAGGGAGATCAGTTTTCTGTGACCCAGGGATGGAGGCAAGCAGGGCATTACCTAGAATCATGGATAACATTGGGTTACTTGGAGCCAGTAAACCACAACTAGTCTTTCACCTCGGAATAAATTACCTGGCAGGGAAGGAAGTGGATGAGGTACAAAGGAGATTCAGGGAGTTAGCCAGAGGGTGTAAAGGGTTAGTTAGTTCCCTGGCTTTTTCAGAAGTTCTGCCAGTGCACTGTGCAAGTATGGCCAGGCAGCTAAGAATCAGAGAGTTTAATCACTGGCTAATGCAGTGGTGCAGAAGGGAGGGGAGGGATACACATGCACCGGAATGGGGGGACACGTGGGTAGATGTACACCTGCATTCAAGAGACAGACTACATTTAAATGACAAGGGAGCTAGGCTGTTAAGGGGGAAGCTGAAGGAGTATATAGATAAAACACTAGGGAACGATTTAAACTATGGAGGGGGGAGTACGAAGCTGGGGTGGAAGAGAAAGTAGATAGTGTGACTTGCTTAACTCACACTCCCCCACAAATGGGAGCAGGGAACAGCAGAAGGAAGGGGAATGGAGGAGCAGGGGATAGGTGGAAGTGTCTACTGGCAAATGCTAGGAGTCTGGGGAATAAGATGGGGGAACCTGGAGGCAGTGCTGGGGGCAGAGGACCTGAATCTGATAGCAGCAACTGAGACATGGTGGACTGATAACCCCAGCTGGGAAGAGGAAGTACCAGAGTCTAGTCTATACAGGAGGGGCAGGAGAGGGAAAAAAGGGGGTGGGGTCACCCAGTGGCGGGGCTGGAGGCAGTCACCCCTCCTAGCTGCCCCTGTGTGAATAGTGGCACCCCACCACTATCTTTATTCACTGTTTAGTGCCCGTTGTGGAGCCCGTGATTGACTGAATGGCACCCCCTGGCACCCAAATGCTCCCAAACCTGGCTCCGCCACTGGGGTCACCCTATACATAAGGGATGGGATGAGAGCAACAGTGAGTGGAGAAAGACAGGGATCAGCTGAGATCCTCTGGGTCACGATAACTAAGAGGACTGGGGGGTAGTAAGGATAGGGGTGTCGTATAGGTCACCAAACCAGGGAGAGGAGGCTGATAGGGAGCTAGCTAAGGAAATTCAGAGGATGGCTGATAAAGGAGAAAATCTAGTGGTAGGAGATTTAAATCTTCCCAATGTGAACTGGGAGATCCCAACAGCATCTTCTGAAAGGAGCAGAGAGCTATTGGAGTCAGTACAGGAAGCTTTTATTCATCAGCTGGTCAGGGAACCAACTAGGGGAGAGGCCATACTTGACTTGGTAACGACCAATGGGGATAGTGTTGAGAAGGTGGAGGTTGGAGAAAATCTGGGTCGGATAGGTATAGGTTCAACGTTAGGGTTCTGGACTTCAGAAAAGTGGATTTTAGAAAAATGAAAGAAATTTTCCAAAAGGAACTAGTAGGGGAAGAGAACCTAGAGGGAGCTGAGGAACTTTGTAGAGCAATAAAAAGGGGAATTCTGATGGCAACAGAGCAATGCATCAAGAGAGTGAGCAAACGCAAAAGGGGGAGAAAACCGCTATGGTTTGCTTCAGAAGTGAAGACAGCAGTCATGGGAAAAGAGAATGCATTCAGGACCTACAAAACTTCACAGAGGATGGCAGATAGGGAAGTTTACAATGAGAAGTTAAATGAAGCAGGGAAAATAGTCAGGAGAGCTAAAGTGAACACAGAGGGGAAAATAGCGAGGGAGGCCAAAAGGGGAGATAAGAAATTTTTCTGGTATGTACTGTAAGTGAATGAAGGAAAAGCAAGCAGGGGATTATGAGGCCAACAGGGAAGGGGGGAGCTCTGATAGAGATAGATGAGGACAAGGCAAATCTGCTGAACAGATATTTTACCTCAGTCTTCACGATTGAGGAAGTAGGAAAGGGGCCAAAACTAAGCAACAGGGGAAGGGTGGGTAGTGAGATGGACACAAGCCCCTTTTCAGAGGGTAGGGTGTTGAAAGAGTTAGGAAAACTGTGTAGAGATAGGACAATGGGGCCTGACGAAATCCACCCCAGGGTGCTCAAGGAGTTGAGGGAAGAGTTAGTGGCACCTCTTGCAAAGTTATTTAATCTGTCTCTAGACATAGGGAGGGTCCCAGGGGATTGGAAAAGGGCTGATGTGGTGCCTTTGCACAAAGGGGGAGGAAAGGAAGAACTGGGAAACTATTGTCCAGTCAGTCTTACCTCTGTGGTGGGTAAGCTGGTGGAGACACTTATAAGGAAAGGCTAGCACAATATCTGGGGAAGGAGAGACTCATAGACTAAAACCAGCATGGATTCACAAGGGGTAGGTCATGTCAGACCAACCTGATTGAATTCTTTGATGGAGTAACTGAGATATGTGATCAGGCAGGGGCGGTGGACGTGGCATATCTGGACATCAGAAAGGTCTTCAACACCGTCCCACACAGGAGGCTAATAAACAGGTTGGGTAGCTTAGGGGTGGGGAGCAAACTAGTAAACTGGATGGAAAATTGGCTGGAGGGTAGAACACAGAGGGTGGTAGTAAATGGGGTGCCCTCCACAGAAGGGAGGGTGACGAGTGGAGTACCTCAAGGATCAGTATTGGGACCCATACTATTTTTTTTTAATTCTTTTTCCCTCCTGGCATCCTGAGCTGCTCTTCCCCCATCAGGGAACATCCAGCCGCCACCCGCCTCTGCCACGGACACCAAACTCTGTGGCTCCTACCCCGCAGTGAGGCCACAGGGAGGGATCCTGTGTACTCCCTGCAGACATGGATCAAGGCAGGTGCCCCGGCGAAACTTGTGGACGGCCATCAAGCCACTCACTTCAAGCACTGTTTTTCCCTGGTTTTCTTGCCCAATCAGTGCATGCTCAGACAGTGCCCCCAGTCTCCACTGGGGGCCGCTGCTGAGTGATGCATCCCCACATCCCACCCCCAGAGAGGAGAGCAGTCCGCTGGACACTCAATCTTCTCTGACCCCTGCTGACCCCTGGTGCCCCGAGTCCGTTCCCGAACCTGGGTTGCCATTGTGGGTCGAGGTAAGGCACCAGCGTCTCAACCCTCTACACCACCGGGCCGGTTGGGACCCATACTATTTGACATATACTGTATATTGGGGACATCTCGGAAGGCCTGAATGGGAAGGTGTGTCTGTTTGCAGATGACACGAAGATCTGTAACAGGGTGGACACAATGGGAGGGGTGGAAAAGATGAGGGAGGATCTAGCGAGACTGGAGGAGTGGTTGGGGAAGTGTAAATTGAAATTCAATGCACAAAAATGCAAAATTATGCACATAGGGAGTAGGAACCCAAGGGCAAAATACTGGCTGGGGGGAGGAACAAGAGGCAACAGGGCAGGAGAGGGACCTGGGGATCATCATTTCGAATAACCTGAAGGTGGGGATTCAATGCAATAAGGCAATAGGGAAGGCAAACAAAATGTTGGCATGCATAAAGAGGGACTTTACAAGTAGGAGGAGGGTGGTAATCATGCCTTTATACAAAACTATGATCTAACCTCATCTGGAATACGGGGTCCAGTTCTGGAGGCCACACTTGCAAGGGGACAGAGACCAGCTGGAAAATGTTCAGAGAAGGGTGACCAAGATGGTTCAAGGGCTGCACAGGAGGACATATGAGGAGTGGTTAGAGGAACTAAACTTATACACACTGGAGATGAGAAAGGAAAGGGGGGGGGCTATGGTTGAGACCTTCAAATATCTGAAGGGAATAAACAAGGTGAGGGAGGGCAGCATATTCAGGATGAGTGAAACAAATCAACGAGGGGACATGCATTCAGACTGGAGGGGGCAGGTTAGGAGGAAATATGAGGGGGAAGTTCTTCACTGAGAGAGTGGTGGGTCCTTGGAATAGGCTACCTCAAGGGGTGGTGGGGTGGACTCAGTCAACAAATCAAGAGGACTTGGGATGACTACATGGGGCTAAATAAAGGCAAAAAATGGCATGGGGGGAGCGGGCAAGATAAAAGGACAGAGGGGGATTTGGGCAGACTGGTTGGGCCATTGGGTCTTTTTCTGCCATCAAGTTCTATGTTTCTATATTCTATGTATACCTCATTGTTCTGTGTGACTATGTGTTCAGAAGGGTATATCCTTTTCAAATCACCCTTCACCAGCTGCATCTTGTTACTCTGTTTGTGCAGTTCAGGATCATGTATACCTAGATGTCTGCTATCCCCGCTTGCAGCTGTGAGGGGCACCGAATAGTAACTACTGATACTCTGAGTGTCAACATTTAAGTAGTGGGGAAATGTGGTAACTGTGCTGGAGAGAGTGGTGATTGAATTATTTATTTATTTATTTTGATCTCGGATCAACACCTTTGAGTGCAAGCTCTCGTTTATAAATATGTTAACCTTAATTCTGCTGCTCATGAGAACCAGACCCTTGACTGGCTGGTTGTATTACAGCATACAGTTACTGTGATAATGACGAATTATGACTGGGATTATTGCTGATTTGGTCTGTGCTCAAAACTGCAAGAAACAGATGCTGATTACCCACTCCCTCATTGTTGTGTGTGCACCAGCCTGTAACTAACTGTGTGGCATTTTGCAAAAATAAGTTTGTCTGACGTGTATTGCCCTGTGTCCAAGTGATTCCTGCAAGGGTTTAGTGGTTTGAGAAACGCAGTCATGACTGGTAATACAACTAAAATAAAATTATGGGATTACAGTTGGATATGCTAAGGCCTACCCCATGTTTTCATGCGGGAACAGTAAAGTGTACGATGAAACATAAAGACAAAGATGTTGTAGGCAGAGAAGGACCTCCTGGCCCACCCAGTCTTCCCTATAAAATGCAAATGCAACTACAATGCAAAGTAAAAGAGAAAGCTACCTTTTTACACCCAAAGGTGGCTCAGTTTACCCCTAGAGCCAAAGGTATTGATGAAGACAGTGAACAATGTGATGAAGAGAAGGAACCTGATGACGAGGATGAGAAAGGAATGGGGGAGGAAGATCGGGAGTCCTCCAGCCATGCAGCATGGAGGCCAAACAGACATCAGAAAGCCATTTCCCCACTGGGGGCACAAGTTGTCCTGGCCAAGCAAAGGCATCTCTGGTGTACTCAGACTTTTATAGCTATGTTACAGTGGGCCACACCTCCGGGGGTGGGGTGGGGTTCAAGTGCCAAACCTGGGAACAGTACAATTTGCAGGGGATGCCCCGTTGAGACTATACTTTCCCAATACCTCTAGACACAGGAGTCATCCCTGAGGTTATTTTCTCCTCCTCATTAAGGGACAGTGTGATAGGAAGTCCGGAACTGTGGATTGTGTGACACACAGGTTATCAAAAATTACACTGAGAGCTGTGGAGATCAGAAACCCTAAATTAGGAATTACTGGCAGCATTGTATGCGCCTCTGTTTTCCTCTGTTTTGGTGTCATTTTCTTAGCTAGTGATTAATATAATGAATTCCTGAAGCTATTGGGGGGGGGGGGTAACTGCATGTGTTATATTGTAGTCCATAAAAGAGTTACTAGTTTGGCCAATAGCTTATTTAAAACCAATTTCCCTTGGTAGCTACATTGATACATTTCTTTTTTGTGTCACTTCCCCTTTAAGGGCTCTCTGCTGCAGTGTTCACTGAGGATTTTACCAGACCATCCTCAATCTGAATCTGAAGGGAGAGCAAACCTATGGTCTGCTGGAGTCAGAGACTGCATCATTAGTCTGTTGTGGAGAGTAAAGAGAAGCAGATCAGTCGTCTGCAAGAGTAAGCTAAGTAAGCTAGCAATAAAGAAACTGAGGAGACACACCGTAAATCAATATTAAAATGTACCACAGAGACTGGAAATAAAGAACAAGCAAATAATTGAGACAGAACCATTTTGGATTATACTTCCGGTCCTTCGGACACCGATGGCTCTGAACTGGATGATTTTTAAAAGAAAAAGAAGCGGAAGAGGAAGAAATTCCACAGCGCAGTCTCTGCAGGACACAATTCAGAGAACCATACACAAACCCACGCAGAGAAGGAGGAAGATGGGGGGGCCTGGAACAAAAGATTAATTTGAGAACTCCTGGCCGGGTGTGTACCCCCTCCTGTCTTACAATTATTCCTATTGTAAACATCTCCCAGTATGTACTGACACCAGCAGAAACCAATATTCTCAGCAGGGGTTTAACGTTTGCCCCAACAGTGGATACAGACTTTTTTAAAACCACAGTCGACTTCCACTGTTTTGCCAGAAATCTGACGTTTAAAACTTTGTACCATGATGTAGACTTGAATATGGATAAACCTGATGAACTTCCAAATGCATTCAAATGTCTTTCTACTTATTGCCCACCATATAATAACATTGTTTCATTATTTGCTAGGAAGTCTGAATTAAATTTACAAAATCTGAATGCCAGCAATAATGAGAATATTTATCAAAACTGCACTACGGAAGAAAGAACAGCACTAATAAGTCTGGCTAATAATGATAGTATAGTAGTAAAACAGGCTGACAAAGGTGGTGCTGTAGTGACTATGGATAGATGGTATTACATCATAGAAGTAGAAAGGCAACTAGGGGGATACCAGGAACTATGAAAAACTGAATTTCAACCACACTGCCATGTACAAAGAAATAGATAGCTTGCTTAATATAGGCTTTATCAAAGGCTATATTTCAGACATAGCCTACAAAGCACTTACTGTTGCATGTCCAGTAGTTACCATGATTTATATGCTCCCAAATGTACAGAAAGATATGGAAGCACCACCTGGTAGACCAATAAAATCTGGTAAAGGCTGGCTTACCAAAACACTATCAATGTATTTGGATGGTTTTCTACAACCGTGGGTGCTACAATTAAGGTCTTATATTAGGGATTCCATGCAAGTAATCAATTTGGTGGAAGAAATCGCAATGGACAGCAAATGGTATTTTGCAAGTTTAGATATTGGCTCATTATACACTGTAATAACCCATGATTATGGTTTGGAAGCATTGGATTTCTATTTAGAACAAGCATTTGTCAATGCCGAATGTTGGCTTGCTGGCATTGACAGGTAGTGCAGGAGTTAGAAATGCAAACTAGGAACTGGCCCATTGGCGCAGTGGTAGCACTACCATTTATGACACCAGCAACCCGGGTTCAGTAGTGAGCTTGGGTTGCTGGAGGGCCGGCCGTGGAGAGAGGGATTGAGCACCCGACGGGCCGCTCTCCATCTCTGGGGAGGGGTGGGGTGGGCTGCACACCTCGCTGCTATACTGCCACCACCTTGGTGATCATGGGTGGTGCCAGTGAGGTCAGGGGATTCAAGGGGCAGGGCTGGCATTGACCAGGACATGAACGGAGGGACATCTCAGCGTGCCGTCATTCACTGGTCCCCCCTCAAGTGCTGATGTCGGGGGGGCAGACCAGAACAAGGAAAAACCCTGCCCCTGATCCAAGAGACGAACCCCCAGCAACACGTCTGGAAGACAGGAACTGAAGGACAGACTCCAATGTGCGTGCTCCCCTGAATTTCAGGGGGAGGTTTGGGAGTGCCTCCTCCGCCCTGCCTGGAGGGTAATCTGGAAGCCCTGAAGGTATGAATAGGAGCTTGCAGCACTCTAAGAGCAGATTCCCTGGTCTTCCTGAGAGCGGCGTTTCTGAGAGGTGCATTGGGGAGTTCTGAGAGAGGGATCGGGGCAGAGAGAGCAGGAGAATAAAGAATAAGTAAAAAAAAAAAAGAAATGCAAAATAGGAATGGCAGTGAAGTTTTGAAGTAACGCCAACACCCTCTGCAGAGACTGAAAGGCGTTGGGAGTGTGGCTTTGGGTCAGCCATAACGCTGACGTCATTCCACCTCACCCCACCCTGCAGAGAGCGACCAGTGTCGGGGTGTGCATTGGGGTCTTTGGCCTTTATGCTCACCCCATTCCATAAGGAAATAAGCTGAGATGGGTGCAATATAGGAGAATGGGGTGAATATTAGTGTGATGGAACCCAAGGCACACCTCAATGCCTGTCAGTGGCTGTAGGGTGGGGGTAGAATTCTGTGAACATTATGGCCGACAAACCCAAGTTACGTTCCCGACGCCTGTCAGTCTCTACAGGGTAGGTGTATGGTTGGAAACCTTAATGCCCCAGGTGTTTGTTGGTATATTCACTCCAAATTTTCAACAGTGGCTTTTTGGGACCCCATCTCATGAACAGTGGTGCTATCATTTTGTTACTCAATCCTGAAAGGTGATTTCGCACAGCAACTGTGCCATTGGGAGCCACAGGTGCAGAAACACATTTTGGGCAGGATGCAAAAAATAACAGCTGTACAGTTCATGAAGACGTGTAAAAAAATGGCAATGTTGAAAATCTGTAGAGAAAATATGAAACATTTGCAGACTTACGAGTGTGCATAGATACTGCGCAATGCATGCCTGTAAAGCAGTCATTTTTGGGATTATTTTTTACCAGATTTTCAATGTGGGCATTTTGGGACCTCTCCTCATGAACAGTGGCACTGTGATTTTGTTACTCTGTCCAGAAAGTTGATTTTGCACAGCGACCACATCCATTGTGTGCCACAGGTTCAAAAACACATTTTGGGCAGGATGTGAAAAATGACAGCTGTACTGTTCATAAGGAGGTGTGCAAAAATGTCAATGTTGAAAATCTGGAGTGAAAATATTAAAAATTCTCAAAGTTACGAGCGTGCATGGAAACTGTGCAACACCCGCTCGTGGCATAGTCATTTTTCGGAATTTTTTCATCAAATTTTCAACACAGGCATTTTGGGACCTCCACTCATGAAGAGTCACTGTGATTTTCTTAATCTGTCCTGAACATCGATTTCCCACAGTGATCATGCCATTGTGTGCCACATGTGTGAAACGCATTTTGGGCAGGATGTGAAAAATGACAACTGTACTGTTCATAAGGAAGTGTGAAAAAATGTCAATGTTGAAAATCTGGAATGAAAATATTAAAAATTGTTGAAGTTATGAGCGTGTGTGGAAACTGTGAAATGCACGCTCGTAACACAGTCATTTTTTGGAATTTTTTCACCAAATTTGCAACATAGGCATTTTGGGAGCCTTCCTTATGAACAGTGGCACTGTCATTTCATTAATCAGTCCCAAAAGATGATTCCACTCAGTGACAGTGAAATCAGTTTTTGGGACTGAATAACGAAATGACAGTGACTGATTTCATGAGATGGGGTCCCAAGAACCCCTTGTTGAAAATGTGGTGCCAAAAGTCACAAAAATGGCTGAGATATCCACCTAAGTTGAACACCGCCCCCCCCCCCATTTATGCCATTATACAGCTTACTGGCATTTCTTCAGTTCGTGGTCGGCTTTGAAGAGTGCAGATGTTCCGCTCCACCAAAGATCGCTGGTTGACCTCCGGAGGTGTATGGTGTGTGAGGTTATGTGTGTGGAGGTGGGGTGTGCAGAGGGTGGGTGGGGTTGGGGAGGGGCCGCGGACAACTAGGGACCCGTTTTCTTGTTTTGCAGAGGAAAAAACTCAGGGAAGGTTTTTTTTACAGGTGACACTAAGACATTTGGGCACACTGGGTGGGCTCCCAGTGTGCCACCTGTTTTTTGGGGGAACTGAAGCCGACGGGGACTGGGCACCGTGTTGGCAAATAATGCGTGTCTGTGTGGGGGGGCTGATGTCAAGGGGGATTGGGCACTCCCATTGGCAGACAAATAAATCTGGGGGGGCATTATGCTGACAAGGACTGGGCACCCCCATCGGCAAACAAATTGAACTGGGGAAGGGGCATGCCGACAGGGGGATTGGACACCCCCGAAGTTGGCTTTCTAGGGATTGTGAAAGACAGATGGCGAGAGTTGCCTCCATGTTTGCTGAAATGTTTCACCAGGAATGGCACGTAATGGAAGGCGTGTTAGATCTGCCACTGCAATGATGATCCTGTCTCTCATTGCAGCGGTGGATTTCTTTCAAGTTGGTATCACTCTCTGAAACTGCTGTCATTGGCAGCATGCTCACTGGTTGGTGGCTGAGGGACACACTGGCTAAAGCATCCCCTGGATTCACCACAACACTGACACACCTTTGAAAGTGCTAGTACAGTGATACTACTGCAAAATGTTGCTTGCGCATTCGTGCAAGCCAACATAAACAAGCATTTGTCAATGCCGAATGTTGCTTGCTTCTATGTGCTGTTTAGGTATTTGGAAGTCATTGGAGTGTAAATATTGAACATTTGCGAACTTACAAGCGTGCGTAGGAACTGCGCAATGCACGTTCGTAAAACAGTCATTTTTAGGATTTTTTTCACCAAATTTTCAGCATAGCCATTTTAAGACCTCTGGTCATGAACAGTGTCATTGTGATTTTGTTAATGTGTCCCATACATTGAGTTTGCACACCGACTGCGCCATTGTGCGCTACATGGGCGGAAACACATTTTGAGCAGGATGTGAAAAATGACAGCTGTACTGCTCATAAGGAGGTGTGGTAAAATGGCAATGTTGAAAATCTGGAGTGGAAATATTGAAAAGTTCAGAAACCTACGACGTGCGTGAGAACTCGCATAATGCCACGTAAAACAGTCATTTTAGGAATTTTTCACCAAATTTTCAACATAGCCATTTTAAGACCTCTGCTCATGAACAGTGTCACTGTGATTTTCTTAATTGTCCATACATTGATTTAGACACCGACTGCGCCATTCTGTGCTACATGGGGAAACACATTTTAGGTGAGATTTGAAAATGGCAGCTATACTACTCATAAGAAGGTGTGGTAAAATGGCAATGTTGAAAATCTGGAGTGAAAATATTGAAATTCGCGAACTTACGAGCCTGCATAGGAACTGCGCAAAGCACACTCGTAAAACAGTCATTTTTTGGAATTTTGGCACTAAATTTTCAACATGGGGTTTTGGGCCCCTTCTCATGAATAATGTCACTGTCATGGCAGTATTCAGGCCCAAAGGGTGATTTCGCGGTCACTGCACAGTCACTGCGGCGAAATCACCCTTCGGGCCTGAATAATGCCATGACAGTGACATCATTCATGAGAAGGGGTCCCAAAACTCCATGTTGAAAATTTGTGCAAAATTCCAAAAATGGCTGAGATATGCACAAAGTTGAAACCCCCTATCTAGCCCATTATACAGCTTACCGGCATTTCCTCAGTTCGCGGTCGGCTTTGAAGAGTGCAGATGTTCGGTCCACGAAGATAAATCGCGCCAGGTCTGGAGGTAAGTATGGGGTGGGGGTGTGGGAAGCTGGGTGTAGTGGGTGGGTGCGGGTTGTGGGAGGGGGGTCGGGAGGCGCACTGCGGGACCGTTTTGTCTTACAGGTAAAAAAAAAAAGACGCGGTGGGACCGTTTGCCATGCTGGGGTGGGCTCCCAGCGTGGCACAAGGGACGTTGAGGGGGCGTTCAGCTGATGGGGATTGGGCACCCCGTCGGCAAAAGGACTGATTGCCACGCTGGTGGGCTCCAAGCGTGGCGCCAACTGGGGGAGCGGCGCGGCTCAGCCCGGCGAGGATTGGGCACCCGTTGGCTATACAGTGCGTGCGAGCGCGCTGCGCCCTGCGGGTGGGGAGCTGCGCGTGAGCAGCTTCTTATCGCTGCTCACTCAAGCGTAGCTCCCCCTTTCAACTGTATGCCACTGCATTTTGGAGCGTGTCATAGACAGCTCCAAAATGCATTGGCTTACAGGGGCGGCACCTGCCAGCACACTGCCTGAATTGGAGGAGGAGGTGACACACCTCAGAAATCTCCGATGATGGCACTATGTTTCTTGCACATGCGTGTAAGCAACATAAAAAGATGTGAGGAAGAGTGGGTACTTTGCCTTCTTGATTTTTGTTGCAGCTTGCAAAACAGGTGTTAACTAAAAATGCATTCCTGTTCTAGAGCAAAGTTTTATAGACAGACTACAGGAACGGCTATGGGAGCCACTATGGCCCCTAGCTATGCAAATCTGGCAGTAGGCTACTGGGAGGACTGTGTACTGTATAATGCCGCTACAAATCCATTTTTACCTTTTTTTATATTTGTGGCGGCATTATATAGATGATATAATAATCATCTGGAAGGGGACGGAAGAGATGTTAGCTGAATTTGTGTCCTGGCTAGAAACCACCAGTCCATGTTTTCGGTTCAAATATGTAATGGACCAAAACTGAATTATTCTTCCTTGATTTGGGTTTGTACAAAGTCGGGAATGGTGATATATGTACCACATTATATCAAAAGGGGATGGACAGTCAATAGTTGTCACCCTGGCCGTGTCACTCAGAATATGCCCAAGGGGCAATTGATCAGGACTTTATGTAACTGCACTGAGAGGGGTGAGTTTCAGAAAAAAAAAGATTGAACAAGTTTATAGGTTCAAACACAATGGGGGCACAGCAGTAACGATATTATACAGGCTGTACAAAACACAGAGTCCATGGATATGACAACTACCCTTGTTCCAAATGTGGGTAACAAGACAGCTACCTTTTCCTGCCCATTTATAACCACTTATTCAACAAGAGCAAATGCTGTGGCCTACATTATTAGAAACAACTGGGACATTCTCAAATTGGTACCTAAACTGGCACGAGTCACCTCAGAAGGACCCCACATTGTGTATAGGCACCCTAGGATCATCAAAGAAATAATCTCACCTAGCATGTTGCCCATTGTTAAAAAAACAGAAAGTTCTTGGCTCCCCTCTCCCTCCTCGCATCTTACCATTGTGGTAACTGTATGTACTGTGGATACACAGGACAGTGAAAGGAGTTTTGTAAGCCCAGCAGATGGTCTAATATATAAGATCAAATGACTGATTACTTGTAACAGTAAAGGGTAGTTTATTTGTTGAACTGCCAGTGTGACAGTTACTATGTGGTTAGAACAACACGTATGTTGAAAACACGTGTTGGTAAACATATGAGTGCAATACAGAGGGGTAACAGCACTTATGCCATTGCTAAACACATTATGGAAAATCCCAATATGAGCCATAATATTAAGTTTACTGGCATAGAAAAAGTTGATTGTGGCATAAGATTGGGAGATGTGGAAAAACTAGTAGGACAGAGAGAGAGTTATTGGATTCACACCTTAAAAGCTAGGTCCGATAAATGACATAATGACAGTATTGATCTATCTGCTTTCCTGAGGAAATTTAGGTAAACTGAACGTTGCTTACCATGACCTCCCTGACCTTGCACTGTGTTTTTTTTCTCTGTATGAGCATACACCATTGTATGTGTTGTTCCATATTTAGAAACATAGAAACATAGAAGTTGATGGCAGATAAGGACTGCAAGGCCCATCCAGTCTGCCCATTTCTTTTTCTACCTTATGAATATGCCGTAGGCCCTTGCTCTGTCAATGGCCTATCTCTTCATACTCATCTGTATTGCTCCCTTATGCCTATCCCATGCCTGTTTGAAGCCCTGCACTGTATTCATATCCACCACTTCCTGAGGTTGGCCGTTCCATGCATCCACCACCCTTTCTGTGAAAAAGAACTTCCTCACATTACCCCTTAATCGGCCTCCCTCTAATCTCATGCTGTTTCCTCTTGTCCTGCTATTTTTCTTATATTGAAACATGTTAGACTCTTTCACCTTGTTCATACCCTTAAGGTGTTTGAATGTTTCAATCATATCACCTCTCTCCCTCCTTTGCTCTAGGATATACATATTGAGTTCAGTTAACTTGTCCGCATATGTTTTCTGATGCTGTCCCTGCACCATTTTGGTTGCCCTTCTCTGGACTGACTCAATTTGGTTAATGTCCTTGTGAAGGTGTGGCCTCCAGTACTGCATGCAGTACTCCAGATGAGGCCTAACCAGTGTCTTGTAAAGAGGGATTATTACCTCCCTCTTCTGACTTGTGATACCCCTACTAATACACCCCAACATCCCTCTAGCCTTACCTACTGCTTTAGAGGTCTGCTTGGATGAGTTCAGATCATCGGTGGTGATGATGATTCCCAAGTCTCTTTCTTCCCTTGTGACTACCAGCAACTCCCCTCCCAGTCTATAGGTGGCTTCAGGGTTTCTCTTCCCTATGTGCATGATCTTGCACTTCTTTGCATTAAACCCCAGTTGCCACTCTTCCAACCATTTTGCTAGTTTATCCAGATCTCTTCTCATTCTGCCCACACCATCTGGATCATCTACTCTGTTGCAGATCTTGGTGTCATCTGCAAACAGACAAACCTTACCCTCCAGTCGATCTGCAATGCCACTGATAAAGATACTGAAGAGGACTGGCCCCCGGGCTGATCCCTGAGTTACCCCACTTGTGACTTGCACCTCTTCTGACTGTATACCATTTACCACCACTCTCTGTTTTCTGCCCGTCAACCAGTTTGCCACCCAGTTGACCAATGTCTGACCCACCCCAAGCCTACCCAGCTTGTTAATCTATCTTCTATGTGGAACAGTATCGAAAGCTTTGCTGAAGTCAAGGTAGGCAACATCAACTGTTCCCCCTTGGTCCACCACTCTGGTTACCCAGTCAAAGAAATCTATGAGATTAGTTTGACAGGACCTTCCTTTTGTAAACCCATGCTGTCTTGGATCCTGTGCTCCTATGGATTCTAGGTGTTGCACTATCCTTTCCTTAAGGAATGTCTCCATAATCTTGCCCACTACTGAGGTAAGACTGACTGGTCTGTAGCTCCCTGCCTCCACCCAACTACCACTCTTGTGGAGTGGGATCACATGAGCCCTTCTCCAGTCTTCTGGGACCTCTCCTGTGCTCATAGACTCACTAAACAGTTCTGATAATGGCTCTGCTAGTTCCACCTTTAGCCTCTTTAGTACCCTGGGATGTATGCCATCAGGTCCCATTGCCTTGTCTACCCTGAGCTTATCGAGCTTTTGTAGGACCCTTTCTTTTGTGAAGGGACTAGTGCACACCTCCCTATTCCCCTGTGTCCATGGTGCAGAGCTGTGGGCCCTGCCCTACCTACTCTTCAGTAAATACTGAGCAGAAGTATCTATTTAGGATAGATGCTTTTACGTGGTCCTCCTCATCACACGCCCCCTTATCCCCTTTGATCTTAGCAAAACCCCCTGTGGACTTTCTCCTTTCACTAATGTATCTATAGAAAGTCTTGTCACCTTCTTTTACTGTCCATACTAGTGTTTCCTTGGTTTGGGCCTTTGCCTGTCTTACTGCCTTCCCTGCTTCCTTTAGGGAAGTTTGGTATGCCTCCCTATCTTCATTCCGCTGCATTCCCTTATATTTCCTGAAGGCCAGCCTTTTGACTCTGACCTTTTCTACTACTGTGTTTGAGAACCAAAGTGGTTTCCTTCTTCTTTTGCACTTCCTTTTCTCACTAACATAGTGGGATGTTGCTTCAAGTATTGTATCCTTTATGCTTGCCCACTTTGCCTGTACCCCCTCACCTGTATTTCTTTTTGCCAGGGCTAGCTTAACTCTGTTGGCCACCTTATCAAAGTCAGCTCCTCTGAAGTACCATATTTTTGCCTTGGAATGGGATGATTTTGTTCTAGTGGCCAAATTGAACCATACCATGTGATGGTCACTGGCCCCCAGGTGACCTTCTATCTGGAGATCTGTCATCCTTTCCCTGTTAGTCAGTACTAGATCTAGGATAGCTCTTTCTCTTGTGGGTTGTTGTACCAGTTGTTTGAGGCCCTCCTCCTGCAGGGAATCCACCATGTGTCTAGTTCTGGCAGTTGTCCCTGCTGGTTTTGACCAATCTGTACCTGGCATGTCGAAGTCTCCCATTATCAGAACCTCCCATTTAGCTATCATGTTTTGTATATCTTCTGACAGTAACATGTCTATGTCCTCCCCCGGTCTGGAAGCCTGTACACAACCCCAGTTCATATGGCTGTCCCATTTCCTGTTTCCAGGGTGACCCACAGTCCTTCTGGCTCCTTATGTATATTCTGAATTTCTGTAGCTTTGATATTTGCATTGACATAAAGGTCACTCCACCCCCCCCCCCTTTTTGCACCTCGGTCTCTTCTGAACAGTACATAGCCAGGTACTGAAGCCTCTCAAGTGTGGTTACTGGTAAACCATGTCTCACTAAAGGCTATGATGTCCAGTTTAGCCTCTGACATTATTGCCTGAAGGTCTGGGATCTTGTTTCCCAGACTGCGAGCATTTGTGTACATGATTTTTCATAGGTCAGATTTCGGTGTGTTAGTTGTTGGGTGAGGTCCGGCGTTTCCCCTGTGCATCATATGGGGAGCCGGACCTTTTCCTTTACCTGGTGATGCAAATGAACTACAAACATGCTGAACTCCTGTTTGACCACTAGCTGAGGGGGGAGGGGTGTTCTTCATATTCGACATTTCGGGTGCTGCACCCCTCTCCCCATTTGCTAGTTTAAATATTCTGCAAAGACATCAAACTTCTGCCCCAATGCACTGACTCGCTCCTTAGTCAGATGCAGTCCAACAAATTTAAAGAACTTTCACTCCCAAAACTGTTGCCAGTTCCCTACAAATTTGTGTGCTTTTTCCTGGCATCACCCCTTGAGCCACATGTTTAACTCCCCTATCTCCCCTTCTCTGACCTTCCATCCATCTATCCACCTCTCCCAAACTGGCAGGATCTCGGAGAAGGAGATGCCGGATGAAATGGATGATAGTTTGTCACCTAGTCTGGTTAGGTGTTCCTTGGTCTCCACAACTGACCAGCTGGTGAGATTGTTATTCCCTATGTGTACCAGGACATCAATGTTTTCTCCTGCTTCCTGAACAATTTTAGCAATGCGGTCAGTCTCTCTCCATGCTGATGTACCTGGGAGACATCTGACCATTACCCCTGGCTGGAGATATGTATCAACTCCCCGAATCATGGAGTCTCCTATGATCAGAAGTTTTTTGGATTTCCTTTTTGCCTTTTTTTGTTTTGGTTCCTGTTTTGGGTGTGTTTTGTTGTGCTAGCTCCTGTGCTGCAGTGTCCTGCTCTGCAGTCTCCTCTGCCCCTTTGTTTGATTTTGGAGATAGAAGCAGATACCTGTTTGTAGTTTTTATATGGTTTGTGGAGGTGATATGTTGGATAGCACCGAGTGATGGGGCACCCGATTTGCCCTTCCTAACCACCTGCCAACCTCCTGGACCAACTACTCTCTGCGGTCAAGGTGCTTCTGTTGGATGTTGGGGAAATGGCCGGCTGTTCTTACAATATATTTCCTCTTGAATATGCAAGTTCAGGTGCGCAATCTCTGCCCATGCTGCCTGGAGCTGAGCCCTTAGGACTCCAATGTCCCAGCATGTACGACAGTGTCCTAAATCCTGTAAAACTGCTCTTCTGAAAAGTGTTCCACAGTACCTGCAGTTAATGATATCCAGTTCAGGTAAGTTGCTGTGTTTATAACCTGGTAAGAGTAATTAGAAGGAAGAAAATGAAAGCAAAAGTTTGATTTTGTGCTTGTTTGTTTGTTTTTGTATAACTTGTTATAATAAGTTAAATTACTAGTGCCTCAGTAAATGAGGTCACTGTGTGAATATCCCTTTGATCCGCCCCTTCCTGCTTTGCTACAGAAAAGGTCACGACTGTGCTAACCTATAAAAGGAGTGTAGTGTGGGGTGGTTGGGGATGGGGGTGGGTGGCTGGGCCCTTCCCCTGCCGAAAAAGAAGAACCACGGACAAAAGAAACAAGGAGGTAAGAGCAGAAACAATCAGCCAGCAACAAATGCAGTAGCCCTGAAAGCTTATCCTAATGACAGACAAAATTATGAAACCTGTAAAGCACCACCTGTAATAATTTCACAGAAGATATACCCTGTAAGAAACACTTTGCTACAGAGAAAAATAAAGGAGTAACAGAAGACATACCTTGCAAAAGACAATTTGAATCAGAAGATTACAACACTAATCTGTCAGCATACACCTGTAGGCACACCCTGTAATAATGCAGCAGAATATATACCCAGCAACGACAATTTGAATCAGAGAAAAATAAAGCAATAAAATGTTAGCAACAAACAGTAACAATCTGTGAGTACAAAATAAAAATGACAACACACAGTAAACCTGCCTAGCCAAAAGAAGCCTTAATCCTTATTGTTGCTCTGGTAAGGTTATTTGCTCTGTCCTTTCAAGCAACCTAGAAGAAAAGAGCTGAGGTGAAGCTAGGTGCCTTGGCCAGCAAACCTAGTCTTCCACCTCCAAGATATCAACTAACCTGACCTTTTAACCCTTCCCTCTGTTGGAAGGGACTGACAGTTTGTCAGCTCCACCCCCAGATACACACCTAATTCCCTGGAAGAGCTATGGGAGGAAAGCAATTAACTCATTCAATTTGAGAAGGAGACTGCAACACCTGTGAGACAAAAAAAAACTTAGCAAAAAAACAACAAAATAAAATAAAATAGTGGTAAACACTAATTTTGCTTAGCCTAATGATAAAAAGTTACAAAAATGTAAGCACCACCTGTAATAATTTCACAGAAGATATGCCCTGTAAGAAACACTTTGCTACAGAGAAAAATAAAGCAGTAACAGAAGACATACCTTGCAAAAGACAATTTGAATCAGAAGATTACAGCAGTAATCTGTAAGCACACACCTGTAGGCACACCCTTTAATAATGCAGCAGACTGTATACCCAGCAACAATTTGAATCAAAGAAAAACAAAGCAATAAAATAATAGCAACAAACAGCAACAATCTCTGTGAGTACAAAATAAAAATAACAACACACAGTAAACCTGCCTAGCCAAAAGAAGCCTTAATCCTTATTGTTGCTCTGGTAAGGTTATTTGCTCTGTCCTTTCAAGCAACCTAGAAGAAAAGAGCTCAAGTGAAGCTAGGTGCCTCGGCCAGCAAATCTAGTCTTCCACCTCATACATTGGCTCAATATGAAAGTTTAAATAACAATGTGGCAACTCTGCAATGTATATAAAAAAGGAGAATTATATATGTTAATGGATGTAAGTGACCTTTTTGACCTTCTGTTTGTAACACAGTACTGGGTAACAGGGTTTGTGTATAACACACAATCATTAAAACCATAATGGTAATATAATATAATGGTAACATAATTTTGAAATATTTAAGCCTGAAGGTGCATAAATGCCTAGTATAAGTGCCTGCTTTGATTATAGTAAACACACAGAATGAATTTTAATAAGTTTGGTGCCCGGGTTGTCTGTGTATATACTGCATACTATTGAGTATTGATTAATTGAGTTATACAGCACCACCCTTGTGTTTTTAATTGATTTAAATAAGTGTTAATTGATGCACGTTGTTTTGTTGCATTATGGGATATCCCACTCTAGTATACTTATTGCATTTGGTTATCTGTGATGTTTGTCTGATGAAGCTCAGAGTTTCCTGAGCAAAACATAATATTGGTGGCATCTGCCACACTGAGCTCATGTTGAATGTGTAATTGAAGCTTTGGTGAAGTGACTGTATATGGACGTTCACTAATAAAAGACACAGTAATTCATATCTAAGCCATTTGCTGGGTGACTGTTTTGGTAGGTGCTCTTATTTTTCTCAAAGTTTAAGAGTCAGAAGATAGCTGCATAGAGCCTTTGAAAAAAGAAAGAGAAAGAGAGAGAGAGAGAGAGAGAGAAATTAAGTTGTAGCTGAGGGTGTCAGCCTGCAAAGGTAAGCCACCCTGCAGCTGAGCCTCAGTGAGCAGCCTAAGAGACATTTTCTGATCAGATCTGTGGGGTCTGAACAGTGACGGAACCTGCTTGGGCTTAATGCCACCATCCTGGACAATGGAGAGCTGAGGGAGCAATCAGAGGAGTGTGGAAAACAGTGGGTAAATCCAGGCAGGACTGCAGCTAGAGATGAAGGCCTGCCAGCCTCATGATAACTGTGAGTAATCAAACAGGGCCCATGGGTCCTGCAATCCATCGTTATAGGTTTAATAGTGCTACAACTTGGGGCTCCGGTTGTTTAATGGACTTGGCCAGTCTGTGAGGATTACAGTTTGGGGATGTTAGTTAAATTGTTATTTAAGTGCACCCATGCTGGCTTACCATGTGCAGCTGCAGTAGGCCTACATCATTTCAAGACCCGGGTACACAGGCTTCCCTGGGAACTCCCCAAGATTAGGAGTAGTTAACTGGTACCAGTGGGGAATAGTGTAGTGGTCCAACAGTACAGTTGAGCCAAGCATTGTGATTGGTTAGCGGTGGGCTGCATGATTTTTTCATGCTATTCCTAAAAGGGCGCTGGAAGTACAGCCAAGAGAGCAATAATTGTAGGAGATTATTTTATTTGCCTTAATCTTTTACTTCCACTATGACCTCGTTTGTGATTCCCCCAATAAATCATTTGTTATTTGTTTGCAATCTAATCTCACATGCAGATTATTAGTAGAGCATTAATATCTCTACTTAGCCAGCTGTTGAGTGTATTGTGTGGGAGTTGAGTGGGTTGTGCCAGTGGAGACCACAGTGAGTTACTGTTTCCAAGGGGGTAGTACTGGCTTGTTTCCAAGCCCATTTAATTTTTCTCAGAGGTGGAGGCACAACACAATTTACATATTAATGTTAACTCATCATCTTTAGATAATGAATTGCCACAGGAGTTATTGACCTAGGTCCCTCAACATTATCTAAGCCCACAAGGCAGGGGTAGTATATTGACATCTATAGTGACCCGTTACATCAGCTTGCAGCGGAGTAAAGCTTTTTAAGCTCCCTTAACGCTATCAAAATTGCTTCTGCTAGCAAAGGACTAAGAAAGCCAAACATGTCATTCTCTTGAAGAGCCAAGTGTATTAAATGAAGTAGCAATACATATTTAGGCAAAGTTTAGTATAAACCCCATGTGAAAAGATTTCTGCTATGCAGTATCCCATAACAGATCTTGGAAACATCCTCGAAATATTATACTTAGCTGCTGGTTTCCCAGACTTCTTAAATCAGAAACTAAACTGTTTTCCAAGCAATTATATTACTAGAGAAGTATGGTTCCACATTTATTTATTTCTTGATTCATTGACTGGTTATTGATTGTATGACTTCCCCATCGAGATAGTACAGCACCTTAGCTGCAAGAGGATCCAGAAGTCCAAGCAGCAGTACACCTGCTACAGAGTTGTACAATAAATTAAATAACACAAAAGCCAGGCTTTGGAGGCAGTAAGAGACTGAAAGCAAGGAGGGACAGGAACGCAGACCTTGACTGCATTAATTAATTAATTTATTGAAAACTGATAACCATGAAAAGCACACTGAGCCCAGGCTTCCTTCCAGGTGTGACTCGGTGTGTGTGTGTGTGTGTGTGTGTGTGTGTCTGTACATGGAGACAAATATACACAATGGTAAAGTACAGTCAGTGCAAACTAAACAGTACCTGTATACAGGCAGGTATGAACTGCCGAGGCATATTGAACCATAGGGAACATACATGTTAGAGTGAAATTAAGAATTAAGTAATACATGGTAAATAATAGGAATGGAACAAACATGATTCATTTCAGTTTTATCAGGGAATGTAACCAAGAAAGAAGGGAGAGAGGGGACATGATAGAAACGTTCAAGTACCTCAAGGGAATTAACAAAGTCCAAGAGGGTAGCATCTTCCAGAAAAAGAGATGTGCAAGAACAAGGGGGCACAATTTGAAGATAGAGGGGGGACGGCTCAGGGGTAATGTGAGGAAGTATTTTTTCACTGAGAGGGTTGTGGATGCATGGAACAGCCTCCCTGAGGAGGTCGTGGAGTCAAGAACAGTGGGGGACTTCAAGAATGCATGGGACAGGCATAAGGCAGTCCTGGGGTGGGTAAGAGGAAGTAAGCTGTTGATTAACTAGGATCTGCAGCTTATCTGTTAGGTAGGAAAATGGGCAGACTAGGTGGGCCAAGCGGTCCTTATCTGCCGTCAAATTCTATGTTTCTATGTTTCTATGTTTCTAACCTTTGAGGTAAGCTCATTTGCAATGGTGTCCCTTAAAATACAGAAGTTATATAGGATAGTTTCAGTTACCTAAGTAGAAGCACAATATATACAGTACATAGTGAATAATGGCTATGCAACTGTGTGTTATGGACTTTTTTTACACACCCAAGGTGTATGATGACCCATAAACCTCAATAACATTGCTCAAAAAGTTTATGAGCTCATCACACACCGAGGGTGTGTAAATAAAAAATTCCTAACTACTTTGTTGCATAGACATTATTTTTTATAATTACTGGTGCAAAGAGTTCTGTGACACACAGACACACACAGACACACACAGAAACACACACACCACACACACACACACACACACTGTCCAGTAAGGACATTCTTTTTGTTTGTGTTTTGTAAATGAAAGGGTTGAACTGCAGTCAGGCACAGTTCTTCTTGTGATCACACTGGGTTGTGCTCTCGGTTTCCCGTGTGAAGCCAGTGCACAGCAGGATCAACCAGATATATTTTAGTATTTAAAAGGCAGGAACAGTCAGATAAATTTTAAAAAAGAATAAATAAATAATTTGGAGAGACTTACAATAGAGGAAACTCCATTGCTATAGTGGGTTGTCAGTAAGTGGAAATGGAGCCATCATGTTTTTGGAACTGTTCAGCCCACCCACTCATTCATGGAATAGGGGCCAATGATGTAGCGTGACCAGTGGTCATGTCAAGCTGCTGACATCTTTATAAAGTGCTGAGTAAGACGTGAAGCATTAACATGTGTTGGAGGGGTGTGCTACCACCTATTGTACCTAGACATCTAATGTCTTTTTAATTGAGTTTTTCACTAATAAAAGTTTTAATTTGACGGCAGATAAGGACTGCTTGGCCCACCCAGTCTGCTCATTTCTCTAACTACTGCATAAACTCCAGATTCTAATTGGTCTACATCCCACAGTCTCTTTCCCACAACTAGGGTAGCCTTCTGTCTATCCCATACATTCTTGAATTCACCTATCGTTTTAGCCGCTATGACCTCCGCAGGGAGGCTATTCCAAGCATCTACCACCCTTTCTATGAAAAAAATACTTCCTCACGTTGCCCGAGTCTCCCCCCTTCAGCCTCATATGGTGATCCCTTGTTCTTAAACATCTTTGTTTCTGAAAGATGCTGCCCTCTTGAACTTTGTTTATCCCTTTGAGGTATTTGAATGTCTATCGTATCCCCCCTCTTCCTCCTTTACTCCAGGGTGTACATACTGAGGTCCTTCATATTTTCTTCATATGGTTTCTGGTGCAGTCCTTGCACCATTTTTGTTGCCCTCCTTTGGACTGCCTCCATTCTGTCTATGTCCTTTTGGACATGTGGTCTCCAGAACTGAATACAGTACTCTAGATGAGGTCTCACTATTTGTCTGTACAGTGGCAACACAACTTGGTAGGCAAAGACAGAAAAAAGTCATGAGCCCATAAAGACTGTCTCCCACACTATGTGGGCAATTAGACCTGCTGGAACCCCAGATATCTATCAAGCTCTTTCTCAAAAGATCCAATGGCTGATATATCTACAAGACTCTGTGGTAGCTTGTTCCATGACCTAGATGCCCTTGTTGTAAAGAAGTTGTCCCTTTGTTTTGTAATTACCCTTTGGACTTCTAATTGCTTGTTATGGGATCTGAGGTTAAGGGGCCGTATCTTAAATGTTATATTATGATGAGATGCAATTTCAGGATTATTTAATATTTGAAATAATTGTAATAAATTCCCTTCTGGTATTCCTTTGTTCCAGAGTCATTAGGTTCAATATTCCAAGCCTTTGGCTATAGGATTTGTTTTTTAGCCTTGGGATAATCTTTGTAGCCCATCTTTGTACACCTTCCAGGAGTTTAATATCCTGCCTTAAATAGAGTGATCTGGATGGGGACCCGTAGTCAATGTGTGATAATACATATGATCTATATAAACAAATTAGGCAGTCCTCACCCCTAGTTATGAATCTCTTCCTAATGATATTAATAATTTTGTTGGCCATCTGGGTAGTCTTTCTTACATGAGTATGCATTGAAAATGAGTTATCAATTAAGATGCTCAAATCCCTTTAATGTAATACAGGCAATAACATATAGGAGTTTCTTGGGTTGTGAAAGCCTATGTGTAGGATAGTACATTTGTTGAGGTTGAACTCCGTTTTGTTCTTAGACACCCATGTTTCAATTAATTAAAGGTCCTTTACCAGGGAGAGAGATATTTAGCCTCCATGTCAACTTCACAGCAGATTTTAGTATCATACGCAAGTTTCACAATTTGATTACTTAACCCTAGGAGAACATCATGTATGAAGTTGCTGAATAATGTTGGTTCCAAGAGAGACCCCTGTGGGACACCACTAGTCACTAATCTCACAGTAGATAATCTACCATTGATTCTTACTTGCTGCATTCTCCCCTTACCAGGATTCTACCCATTTTACTAGATATATACTCCACCCCATTGTTATGAGTTTAACAGTTCTAAGTGGGGAACGGTATTGAATTTTTTTTGAAGTCCAAAAAAATCTCAGCAATTGGCAGTCCATCATCTAGGCTTGCACTGGCCTTTTTATAGAATACTAGTAAGTTAGTTGTACAGGACCTACCATGAGTGAAACCGTGTCGGGTAAGGTCTATAAGTCCCTTGGTGGAAGTTTTGTTCTTGGATTTAGCCTTTATTAGTTTTTCCATTAATTTACCTGGTATAGAGGTTAGGCTTACAGGCTTGCAGTTACTGGGTGCAGCCCTACTCCTTGCTTGTGCATTGGTATAACCACTATTTTTTTTCTAACCAGATGGTACTATTCCAGATATTACAGACTTATTATTTATTTATTTATTGAATAAAATCAGAATTACAGTCCTTTGAGTCACAGACTCTTTTGCAAAGGCTCCATGTCAGATACAGGGGGTGGAGGGTAAACAAGTACAGGAAAAAAAAACATACAAAACAAGCAATATTGACATTACAGTACTGGAAACACAGTCCAGGCATTAAATAAGATAAACTGGTGACAGGAGTAGGCAGCATTCTGAAGACCACTTGATAGAAAAAACATGAAGGCAATGCTGATTCGTGGGATCTAGAGAGACCCTGAGTCGGAAGTAGGAGGGTATGGGAACACAAGCATTGGGCAGATTTAGCCAAAATCACATAAGGCAGATTCAAGAAGTTGAGCTTTGAGGCCTGCTTTGAAATGGTAGATGCTATGGGTCAGAGAGAGCGGCGGTGGTAACGTATTGAGCCAAAGCGGGGCACAGTAGTAGAAGGATCTTTGCCCAAGGGATGTTCTACAATGGGGGATCAGAAATGAGGGGTTAGCAGTGAGCCTTGTATTGCGTCTGATGGGAGCAGCGCTGACAATGGGGAGAAGGCCGACAGGGGCTTGCTGCAGATGTATCTTTTTTGCGAGGATGCAGGTGAGATACTTTAGCCTTTGTTGGAAGTTAAGCCAACCAGCTAGAGCATAGAACTCACAGGTATGAGTAAGTCTGTTGCTGCCTGTGACTAGGCGGCAGGCTTTATTCATGGCAGTGTTAATGTTACGTAGTGTGGTGGGTTCTGCTGAACCATAGATCACAATCCCATAGTCAATTAGGGAGAGGATTGAGGAGGAGACTGCAAGCTGCATGGCCTGTGTGGGTAAGCAGTGTTTCAGTCTGTAGAGGATACCCACTCTAGCATTGATAGTGGAAGCGAGGAGTTGAATCTGACTATGGTAGGAGAGGGAGGTGTCTAAAGTGATACCCAGGTATTTAAAACTATTAACTTGTTCAAGTGGAGTGCCTTGTGTGTTTTTGATTAGGAGTGCTGACTGACTGTGAGGGCTTTGATGGTGCGCAAAGATCATAGACTTAGTTTTGTTATAGTTGATGATCAGGCGGTGTTCAGTGAACCAGGTCTCAAGCTCCCAGAAGAAACCCTGTAGGGCTAGTTGGAGGGTACTAGGTTGTGGGTGTTTCCAGAACAGAACCGCATCATCAGCATAGAGTAGTAGATGACCGCTGCATGCCTTGGGGAGAGAGAGTTTAAAAAGAGGGTGAAAAGAAGCGGGCCAAGTATAGACCCCTGAGGGACCACCGAGCAAACTGCTTTGCAGGATAAGATGGTGGCATTTATCCTGACTTGTTGAGACCGGCCTGAGAGGTAATCCTTGAACTAGGCCATTGCCTCTGGGGCCACATTTAGCTGTGGAAGGACACAAAGCAGGAGCTCATGATTGACCGTGTCAAATGCCTTGGTCAGGTCCACATAGATCGTGATTGAGCCTTTGTCAAGGGCCTCGTGGATGAACGAGGTGAGCTCCATGAGCGCTGTGACACTGCTATGGCCAGTCTGGAAACCATGCTGTTCCTGGCAGAGAAGGTTATGTTTAGTTAGGCGTTCTGTTATCTGGTCTGATACTATTTTTTCAAGTGCTTTGGAGAGAGGTGGAAGTATTGAAATTGGTCTATAGTTGCTGGCGCTTGTGGGATCGCCACTTTTCAGAATGGGGGTGATTATGGCCCTCTTCCAGTCTGAGGGGAACTGACCGAGGCAAAGCGAGAGGTTGAGAATTTTAGTAAGGTGTGGTAATATGACATCCAGGGTCAGCCGGATGAGTTTAAGATCTAGGGAATCATTGCTGTAATGGGTATTGGCAATAGCATTAGCAATGTAGTGTTTTGCCTCACAGCAGAGATGACTCTCAGCCTGAAAGGTATAGAATTGACATTACACGAGGTGTCAGGGGAGGGGGAGGGAACGGGTGGAAGAAATTAAGAGGGGGGATATGGGAGAGATCCGAGAAAGCGGAGTTAAGGGCTTCTGCAATAGCGGAAGGATCCTGGGTGAGAGCCCCATTAATAGAGAGTTGGGTAGGGAAGGGGGAGCAGGATTTCCCACTGAGTTCTTTTATATTGTTCCAGAATTTTTTACCGTCTCCCCAGAAGGAGGTAAGGGTTTGTTGGTAGTATGTAGCTTTTGCCTGCCGTAAGGCCCAAGTACATTTGTTGCGAGCCTCCCAGTATAGCTGCCTATCCTGCATATGTTGGGAGTCAAGGGCCTTGTGCCATAGGTTGTCCCTTTGTTGGAGCAGGTTTAGAAGTGAGGGTGTGATCCAGGGGGTGGTTCTGGTTTTCACTACTTGCTTGACAAGGGGAGCGTAAATGTTGCAGGCCTTATTGAAAGTGGTTATAAAGTGTGTGAGTGCTTGGTCTACTGACTGCGTGGTGTAGATGGGGAGCCAGTTGCTGTTGGTTAGATGGGCTTTGAGGTTCTCAATACCACCTCTTTTTAGCCGTCTCTGCAAGGAGATTTTAGGGGGGGCAGGAGGCAATTTACCAGACCACCAGCAGATCACCGGGGAATGGACACTGATGGAGTCAGGGAGCACCGTGACATGGGAGAGATTCCTTGGCCTGTTGGTGAAGATAAGGTCTAACAGGGTGGAGGTCCCAGATCTATTGTTCTGTCTAGTAGGGGAGGTGACAAGCTGGGCAAGATCATATGCCATGGCAGTGTCTTTGAAGCTGGATGAGGCTGGGGATAGCCAGTTGACACTGAAGTCACCCATTATGATGGACTCACTCATATTAGGTAGGAGTGAGATACTGTGGAGGATAGACTCAAATGCGGGTTTTTAGTTTCTTGGGGGGGATATAGGCCGAGGTAATGTGAAGCATTTTGGAACCCAGACTGAGTTTGACTGTAAGTGTCTGGGTGCCATGTAGTGGTGTGGGAGTTTGAACTTCAGTGGCTTGGAGTGAGGATTTAACATATATTGCACAGCCACCTCCTCTCTTGCTGATCCTATCGGCCCAGAAGATGGAATAATTACTGAGGGAGACCGCATAATTGGGAATTTTGTCAGAGAGCCAGGTTTCGGAGAGGGCTAGGATATCCGGTGCATGCTGGGCAACCCAGCCTTGGAGGAGGGTGTGTTTTTTTGGTAGACTGCATATATTAAGAGTGGCTAGCAGTAGGCTCCCCCTTGTGTTGTTAGGTGAGGCCATTGTATTGGGTGGTCCAGGGTTAGGGTGGACATTGCCAGATAATAAGAGAAGTAGAAGGATGTGCCGCAGGAGGGCCAGCCTGCAGAGCTTAGATGAGTGACGGGATTGGTAGGGAGTAGGGCTTTTAGTACTGGTGGTGGGGACTGGGAGACTGGGAATGATGCTAGCTAGTAAGGTTGGGAAATTGAGGGGGACGAGTTTGGGGCTTACCAGGGTGGAGTAGGTTTGTGGTCTGAAAGGGGGGAGAACTGAGGTACAATGCATATCTTGTGGGGGTGAGAGGGTTAACTTGAGGGTGTGTGAGTATAGGTCAGCAGAATCCTTTTGGCTTGTGTAGGAGATGTTGGAGGGACAGTGTCTGCAATCATCATTGATAAAACAATGATTAGTGGAGAGGTTGTAGCAGTGTGGTTTGGGAGCCTCGGGGGGGTTGAAGAGCAAGTTGTAAGAACTTGGAAATCAGGAGGGCTGCAACTAGTGGGGACAACATTGTATAGGTGGATAGAGAGAGGAGTGTAGCAGCGGCCACTAGTGTTAGTTATGTATAACCTGCAGCTGGAAAAGTGGGCTGATAGGTTATTTCAGGATGTCACCTGACCAACCCTGGCTATAAAGTTGAGAGCCGAGCAAGGGTGGGGAAGTGCGGCGGGGCAGAGCAACACAGAATTAAGAAATCACTGGTTGGCTACTGGGGGGTTTCCAGGCTGCAGCACGAATTATCATACAGCCAAATTAAATTACTAGCAGCATGGGTTATAATTACTAGCAGCCTGGGTTATATCAAAGCATGCTGTTTTTCCCTCGGAGCTTTCCCTCAGTGCCTGGGCAGTCCGGCGCCAGGGAGGAGAGAGAGCAAAAAAGGCACCAAGTTTAAAATCGGAAATGCAGTCCTGTTCCCGTACCTTTCCTTAGTTGGCCCGGGAGCTCAGGGACAGCAGGAGCTGAAATCGGGAAGGGCACCTCTCAGCGATGCCCTCGTGACCCTTTCCTTAGATGGCCCGGGAGCTCGGGGACAGCAGGAGCCGAAATCGGGGAGGGCTCCTCTCAGTAATGCCCTCACGACCCTTTCCTTAGTTGGCCCGGGAGCTCGGGGACAGCAGGAGCCAAAATCGGGGAGGGCTCCTCTTAGTGATGCCCTCATGAAATATTGTCATGAAAGGTGTACAGAGTGAATTTGCCAGTTATTTTAAAAATCTTGGGTGTATACTGTCAATATAAATTTGGTTTTATTGACTTTAGAACTGCCAATGCTTCTTTATTTGAAAAACCTATAATGCTGGACTGGGTCAGGTTTCCTGTGACATTAATATCATTTTTGGTGTTAAAAATGTGCAGAAATAATCATTGAAGATTTTGGCTATTACAGTGGGGTCATTAAGTGTGGTACCATTGACAACTAGTGGGCCAATTGATCTACTGCCCTTTTTCATGTTGTTTATATAGGAAAAGAATTATTCCAAACTTCAAATATTGACAGAGCTATGGCTTGTTAAATTTCAAATGTGCTAAACAAACAAACAAACACACTAAGTCCAAATTCTTCTTTCATATGAACCAATCCTCTTTCGTGAGATTGTGATGTTCTAATGAAACAGGATTGGTTCATACAAAAGAAGAATGTGAAAAAAACCTAAGTCTAACTTCTTCTTTTGTATGATACAATCCTCTTTTCTTCTGTATGAACTTAATCTTCTTTCTAATGGCCCTATTACTTTTCCATGAGGCCCTACGAGAGAAGACAATCGTCTTATGAAAGAAGATTTTTTAAAATATTTGAAAAACAAATTTCTGGGTCTGTGAGGTCTGTGTTGTGTTTGCAAAAGAATTTCACTTGAGCCTTCAGATTACTTCTAAGTTTATTGCGGTTCTTCATCTTCACATACAAGGTCATTTCATTTCATCAATAGTGGTGCTGC
The DNA here is from genome assembly GCA_016271365.2 of Neoceratodus forsteri. Taxonomy (NCBI): domain Eukaryota; kingdom Metazoa; phylum Chordata; order Ceratodontiformes; family Ceratodontidae; genus Neoceratodus; species Neoceratodus forsteri. Next base: position 1,060,729,880 of record CM057454.1, read on the forward strand.
TTAGTGGTGCTACTTATTCAGTTTACATGCAGTAGTTATATATGAAATTGTTGTCTTAATAAAGCCAACACCCCCGTATAAACCAATCATAAAACAAAAAAACATATTAATCTTAGGGTGTGGTAATTTGTGTCAAAACATAGATATAACTGTATTCCTTTCACAACATCACAAGGTGTTTACCACATTTCTTACACAATCTCATATGTGCTGACTGCACTGATAGAAGGTTCTTTGTGTGCACACCTCCCTTTAATAGGTAAATACCATCCTAATAAGGGCACACCATCCTGATAAAGGTCTTTATAGGACATTTGGATGTTATATGTTGTGAAATATAAAGCATCACAAGACATTTAACTAGGTCTTGTGAGAAGCTGTATGACAAGACAGCTAACTACTTGAGTAAAAACATTTGATTAGGTATTATTATAGGTTACACTTAAGTAAAAGTTATATTTTAGTAAAATGTTACACTGCAACCCCCCCCCCGTGACTCTCGAGATACAAGAGATCACATAGGACGTTGCTGCCATTGTAACATTCGTATTTGTTTGAACATCTGTCTCATCTTATGACACAAGAACACTTGTACCATAACAAGGAAACAGATTACTGCAATACCACATATTACCACTATTAGGGTTGGAAAAGTATCCAAAGCAGCCAAGCCCCAATCCCACCAGGATATAATAGGTATATAAGATGACTGCTTCTCTACCTCTACAGCAGAGGCCTTTTATGAGAAAATAAGTCCTTCATTTTGTTGATGATGCAACAAGGCACCAAGTATCAATTGTTTAATTTGGGGTAATACGAAATGAGGTGGAGTTGCCAAACCAGTGAGTAAATTCAAGGCCATACTGAAACCATCAATATGGGTAACATTTTTTCATCTATAGGCAGGATGTTCCCGAAGGGTCGAATTTGCAACCCACCAGGTTTTTTCACTACACTCCCATATATTTCAAGGTTGACCTATGATTACACACCATGATTGGTTCCATCTCATAGCTTGGCGGTATTGATTTGCAGACATTAAGGTAAATTTACATTGTTTAGGAAACCATAGGGTGGCTGATGTCTCTTCCCCACATATTAGGGTTTCATGTTCTTGTACACACTGTTGCTTAGGTAAGACAAAATATTAATTGTGTACTGTGATAATAGTATCACGTGGTATTTGGAGTCTCATGATCTGGTCATGTATTAATACTCCAACATTACTGATTTGCCATGATATTTTCAGTGGTTCAAAACATACAGGTATCATTACTAGTATGGGAATCACATGTCGCAGGATGTGCGCATACTGATTTGGTGAGTTCCACACTTTTATCATAGCTAAGGGTTAAATTACAGTGATCCAATAATCTAGTCACATTGGTCTCACCTATTCCTAAAAGTTTCAATTCATTTCAGTTCTATTGAATTCATTGACTAGATAAGCATGTGCTTCAGCAGCTAATGGTGAGTAAGCCAATTCTATATGGCTGTCTTTAAACATATTAGAAAGTGAGTTATTTAAAAGCCTTACTATTTTAGCAATAATTTGAAAATTCTGTAAGGCTTCTCTAAATGCAAGCCAATAATTTCTTCATTATCAGCTGCTAATTTCACAGTAGCTGGTAATGGTCTGGTAGCCATATTTTTTAAAGTCCTTTCTAAAGAACAGATATGAGCCTTTAAAACCATAGAATCAATACCATTAGCAATTCCTAATCCTGAGCCTAATCAGCCCGCATGTCTCTTTTACGATGAGAGAAGCCTGGTGATGCTGCTACAGGAATTTGAAATGACCACATTCTGTGTCTATCATGGCATTGATTTAAAGTATTATTATAATACTGTTGCCACACTATTACCGAAGCCCAATCCCTACATTGAGGCAGTATTTGTGGAAAAGGCAAATGTAGCAAAACATTATAATACTCCAATTTACATGGATAATATAGAGGATATACATTTTGTGTCAAAATAATACTGTCTGATGAGGGCAAGAATTTTTGCCCTGATATACTTTATTTCTGATACACTATACTCCATACAGCAAAATTGTGCCATGCTGTTTGATTAACAATACATGCCATACCAGGCCATCGTGCACTGCTAGTATAAGTTAACAAAGAATATTTATTTGCTAATGGCAATACTGTGAAAAATTGCTTTAGCCCTACTGTATAGTTCACTACAATAGATGTATTATATAAAAAATGCCACATATTACATCTTGAACCAGTAAAAGATATATTTAACAACATAATATTCAGTGGATAATGTAACATGTCCTTCAGTTTTATTCAAAATAAATCTTGTTTCTCTTTCATTAAATTCGTAATATCCCCCAAAGTGGAGCATATATAGATCCCTTTCTGGGCTGTTGTGTTCACCACACACATCGCCGTGCCAGGCCAGGCTTCTGGCGAGCATGCCCATGTCGCATTTTGACATTTTCCATAACAAATAAAGTACCATTTCATAAGAAGATATCCAGTGTGTTCATGTCTTTCTCCCAACAATACTGGGATACCTCATGCCATACGATTGGCATATGTCCTGTTATATAAACTGTTCCATATGTGCCCTGGGCACCCATCTTGGTGAGAAAGTACCGGAATCAATAAGGTACTACAGAGTACAAGTAAAGGGAACATCATTGTCTTTCACCTATTTGAAAAAATAGAGCAGTATTAGTTGTCATCATTTAAAGGCTGATACAATTTACATTGGTCCACATGGACCCACTTGGTCTCTGTAGACCCGTGTCAATTTTGACGGACCTGAATGACCCATGGCCCCAAAACATCAATGACGGTATAGGGCCCCATCCAATTAGCATCCCATGGTCCCTTTTGACCATGACGTGATGACCCCTTTTAATGGGCGGTATCACTTTTTCATCATGTCTCTGTTTGTTTTTCAAATGAGTTTGTGCCATATTTCTGACAGCATGGGGCAAATACAGAGCTAACTGCTTCTGTATTTGTTGTAAAAATACATCAGCTTTGATGTGATCTAACACAGGTGTTGATAGATCTGGATCTGATGGATAATACAGCCACATATCTCATCCAATCATCAATTGATATGGGCTATAGCCAGTACTCTTGTTTTCCGTACCTCTAATACCCATTAGGATTCCTGGTAAGTGCATCACCCACCCTTTACCAGTATTCAACACTGCCTTTTTCAGTGTGTTTTTCAGAGTGTGATTTAACCTTTCTACCATTCCTGAAGATTATGGATGGTAGGGTAAATGCAAACATTGAGTGATACCTAAAATATCACACAAAGCTGTCATTATTTTCACTGTAAAGTGAGTTCCTCTATCACTTTCAAGTATTCTGGGAAAACCTCAATGTGGGAACACTTGTTCCCATAGTGCCTTTGCAGTAGCTGTAGCACTATCATTTTGTATGGGCAATGCTTCTACCCATTTGGAAAATATATCAGCAATGACTAGTAAATATCAGAACCCCCCCTCTTTTGCAGTAGGCAAGGGTCCCACATAATCAGTTTGTAAGCTGGACCAAGGACCGTCTGCCAGGAGTATTCACCCTAACAGAACCCTCTTACCAGGCACTGGAGGATTCATCTGTGCACAGATGAGACAAGTCTCCAGGCATTGCTTGACATCTTTTCCCATTTTTGGCCACCAGTATTTTTTGTGCCAACATTTTACATGTTTTGTGGAGTCCACAATAACCTCCAATTCGATGATTATCATAATAATATATTTTCTAAATGAAGTGGGTGGGATCCATGTCCTAAACCCAGGTTGTCATTCCCAAATTACAATATCTTCCCATATGGTAAGATGTTTGGTTGCATACTGTCCAGTATCTTTCCATTGGTTCCAACAACCCACTATCCAAGCATCTGTATCTTGGATTTGTCCCAAACTAGGGACTTATGATAATGCTGCTATTCATTTTGGATGATTTTTATCATACTCTTCAGCTTTCCACAATTGTGTAGAGTCACCTCTTAGAGGGTCTACCCATAAGTTTGTTTGTTTGGCTGCCAATTGAGCCAGATTATCCACTAAATTATTGTTTAACTCATGGATATCCTTTGGATTCCTTTGGTGGGCTCTTACTTTTACAGATTGCTATTTTTAAAGGTATCTGAGCTCCTATATCCCATATATGTTGTAATATGGGAGCAAATGTGACAGGTTCTCCAGATGCTGTCTGCATTCCTCGTTTAGTCCATATTGGCAAAAAGTCCAATAAGGAGTTAACTACAAAAGCACAGTCTGAGAAGATATTAATAGCCTCCAGAGGGTAAGCCATAATAGCTCTGCGGACTGCCTCTAATTCTGCTCTGGGGCTGAAAATGATGATGGTCATTGTACTAATATTTCTTGATTAGTACTCGGTGTCCATATGGCATATCCTGTGTGGAAATGTCCATCCACCCAAAAGCAAGAGTCACCTACTGTACATAAACATCTCTTGCTTCAGTATTTGATTCTGCAGTAAATATGGGTTTAAAATAAATTCCCCTTATAATTCCACAATCATGTGCCTCTCCCTACCATGCCATTAATTTAACTAACATAGGTGAGGTACATTGTTTTACTGTGATATTTTTCCCTTGTAGGGCCAATGCCTACTTCGCTAGTCTCTGAGAGGATACTCTCCTTACATCTCTTTCTAAGAGAAATTTTACAGGTGTACACATTCTTTTAACACCCAGGAAAAATATCCCACTAGACGTAAAATCCCTGTTCGCTTTTGTAACAGGACAGCATTGATCACTTGATCAGTGGCATGTACCTGTATCACAAAATCAGACAACTCAGAAGGGCTAATGAGAGCAGGAGCCATCATTAGTGCTTGTTTAAGAGCCATAAAAGATGCTACAAGAAAAAAAAATCATAGAAAAAAACAAACTTCTTTTTAAGCTAGTTGACATGTGACATTTAAATAAATCTTGATTACTTCTTTTCTATTTTTAGACAGTAAATCATATTTTCCATGTCAGAGTGAAAAAGTTCACTTGTACAGCTTAAAATACAGCAGGACCTGAAAATATATATATTAAAAATATATTAAATCCTGACAAAATAATGTGTTCAACTTAGATTAAACATGGAGGGTCAAGTTACTTGGTATTACTTGGTATGAAAGAACAGAAGAAGGCCAGAGCCCATCGAGACTGTTCCTCACACTATGTGGGACATTATTTATCTATTATCCCTCAACCAAACATCTAATTTGTTTTTAAAGACAGTGGCACTAGTTGCCTCTACCAATTCTTGTGGCAAGGTGTTCCATACAATGGATGCTCTTACTGGAAAAATGTTCCCTTTGCTGGTTTTATAAGTTTTACTTCAAGCTGTTTATTATGCAGTCTCGAACATGTTCCTTTGGAGAGTGTTAGACCACATTTTTCCTTTAGATCTGGTGAATTTATTAAATTAAAAACCATAAGCATATCACCTCTTAATCTTCTAGTATGAAGGCAGAAGAGACCAGTAGCTTTTAATCTGTTCTGATAATCCAAGTTTGTTAATCTTGGAATCATTCTAGTTACTCTCCTTTGAACCTGTTCAAGAATTGCTATGTCTTTTTTTTTGTTTGGATTCCAGAAAGGGGAGCCATAGTCCAGATATGGTCTAATGTATGCCCTATACAATGGAATAAGGCATTGTTCAGTGCGATTAACAAAAGTGCGTTTTATTTGCCTCAAAAGTCTGTTGGTCATGCAAGCAGTTCTAACACAGTAATCATTTGATGTAAGTTTATTATTAACATATATCTCTAAATCTTTTTCACAATTTGATGAGTGAAGTGGTAGTCCCTTTATATGATATATCGTTTTTGGATTATTTACACAGAAATGCAGTACTAAACATTTGTCTTGATTAAACTGCATATGATTTTCATTTGCCCAAAGTGTTAATTTTTCCAAATCCTTCTTTAATGCAGAAATATTTTCTTGATTATTAACCTTGCCCCCCCCAATTTAGTGTCATCTGCAAATTTAACTATGAAGTTATTTGGCCGTGTTTGTAAATCACTGATAAAGAGGTTAAACAATGTTGGTCCCAAGACCGACCCCTGTGGTACACCACTTGTCACACTACCCGAATCAGGCAAGATATCATTGTTGTGTTGCAAAAGGTCACCAAATTCAACAAGGTGAAAATTACCATATTTTTATTACTGTTTTGACAGCTTTTTTCTCAGTTGAACTCTTAATTAGATAAAAGGAGGTAGTTATTCTGCCTTAACCCTAAGGAGATTTTGCACTGCAACTGTGCCTTTGCTTGTAATGTATACAAGGACTGTTTTTTTTACATGAGAGGTCCTGGGCGTACTCCTAATTGGCATGATCTAATCTCTTTAATTGCCCAAGGGAGCCACCCCATACACATGCCCCATTCAATGCTGCATGTCCACCACATTTGCAAACTGCACTCACATATTTGTATGCATATCAGTTCCTCCGAGACTAAGGACACCAGTCCACATATTTTAACATTAAAGCAACCACTTATCTGAAAGATAGAAGGTTTGCTGAAAATGTGCCAACCCTGCAAACCAGAACATGTAATTGGATGAAACATAAAAAATCCACACATTAAAATCCAGGACGGCACATTTAACACTATGCCACTAATGAGGATTAATCTGGAATAAAGAAATCAAGAGTCTCTCAACTAAAGAAAACAATAATGGGCTTCAAGTGAATAAAAGACAGACTTCACTCCGGCATCATTATAGTTAATAAAGCTGATATCATGAACCCATAACATTCATTACTGAATACAGTAATGTTTTTGCAATTATTTTTCTAAACATTCTCCGAGTAAGTAATAACAGAAATTTAGAGAACAGCGTGACCTTGGGCACTACATAATAAGATATGGTGTACTACAATCAAATGTAGTGCTTCTCCTAAAATGAGTAGCAAGGAACAGCTGTAATTGCCTAGCCAATTCATTAATTTGAACCTGACTTTGTTTATTTACAAATTTAAGATTCTCTTCTAACTGATTATTCTTAATTTTTAAACCACAAACTTCCTCTTGTGCCACACTTAATTTATATTCTATCTCTTTGATGTCAGTGGCACATTTTTGTAGCTCCTTCTCTACTTTTTCTTCCATACCTTTAATTTCTGCAGCACATTTCTGCAACACTTTTTCCTGAAGGACTACACCTTCATTACATTTCTCTTTTAACATCTGCCTCTTTATGTTACACATCCCAGCTGTTATTTCACACTGATATTGTACATTCTTTTGACAGATGTTGGCTATTTTTGTTTCTACAAATTTAACTTTTTTATTTCTGTCCATACATTGTTTAATAAAACATAGATACGCATCTTCCTGTTTCTCAGAAGAGTGATACGGACCTTCCTTTAAATGTGTTAATAAATATTTATGTAAAATGGTATCCATACTTACATCTATTTTGACTGGCAAATCATGTCTGACTTCACACCAGTCCTCTTGAGTCCGTTTTTGACTCCCTTCTGTACTTGATTGATCAGGTCAGGTGCAGTAAGGCGTTCCCCGCAACATAGCCCCTTCGGTTCATTTGATGTCATCAGCAACCATATACACTGTCTTGTGACATCCAAGTCACAGCACCAATTGTAAGGTCTGTGTTGTGTTTGCAAAAGAATTTCACTCGAGCCTTCAGATTACTTCTAAGTTTATTGCGGTTCTTCATCTTCACATACAAGATCATTTCATTTCATCAATAGTGGTGCTACTTATTCAGTTTACATGCAGTGGTTATATATGAAATTGTTATCTTGATCAAGCCAACACCTCCGTATAAACCAATCATAAAACAAAATAACATATTTAATCTTAGGGTGTGGTGCATTTGTGTCAAAACATAGATATAACTGTATTCCTTTCACAACATCACAAGGTGTTTACCACATTTCTTACACAATCTCATATGTGCTGACTGCACTGATAGAAGGTTCTTTGTGTGCACACCTCCCTTTAATAGGCAAATACCATCTTAATAAAGGCACACCATCCTGATAAAGGTATTTATAGGACATTTAGATGTTATATGTTGTGAAATATAAAGCATCACAAGACATTTAACTAGGTCTTGTGAGAAGCTGTATGACAAGACAGCTAACTACTTGAGCAAAAACATTTGATTAGGTATTATTATAGGTTACACTTAAGTAAAAGTTATATTTTAGTAAAATGTTACACTACAGGGTCCTTTTTTTGAAAAACTAACTACAGAATCCAGCTGTTTAGCAAGCTACACATGATGGTGTCTCTACAAGATATGACTTTTATGGGTTTCCAAAAATATTTTTTGTTGAAAAAAATAAATTGAAACAAGATGGCTGCCATATGAAAGAAGAATGTTTTTTCTCATGAAAGAGGATTACCCCACCTCAAGAAAGAGAATTCTCTTTTGTAGGGTCAAATTGTTAATTACCTGTGGGTCACTCCTGAAAAAGGGAAACTACATCTCAGTGGGCTTACCCGGTCAACAAATTTCAATAAATAAATAAATAAACAAATTAAAGATCATACGGAGCATGCTCAAAACCAAAATTTCAAATCCTTATAAATCTAGAATGGATTAGTATTTTTTCACCAAAGCTATGAAAAGCACCATTTTGGGGCAAACTCTTTCTACCTTGAAACTTTCCGAGCAAAATTCCAAATGTCTAGGTGCTAGGTAATGACAAAAAAACAAACAAAACAAAAAACAGCCAAACCCCCAAAGTTTTTTACTTTTTTCACTATCCGGATCTTAGAATTCAGGCACATGAAGAGACCTTGTGACCCAAACTGTGCATGCAAAGTTACTTGCAAGTCTGTTAAATGAGGGTGAAGCTATTAAAGTGCACAATTATGGGTTTAACATTAAACAGCCTACTCAATCCTAACTAGAGTGCTACCATTCCACTATAATATACAGTGTCTGTGGGTGAACTGAAGATGAGGGTGAACTTCTCTAGGCAAGCTACAGTGTAATAAGACTCATAGGGACTTGGTGGAAAGTGGGACTACTGTATGTTGGGATGCAAGGGTGGAGGGTAGAATTGCTTTAGGAGGGACAAGCTGGGTCAGAGGGGTGTAGGGGTTGATTTTTGTATCAAGGAAGAGATTGAAGCAAGTAAGAAAGGGTGAGTGAAGAGGGATAGGAATTGTCAGAAAGCTGATAGCTGGAAGTGTAATCCATGGGAGACAAAAAGATAATTCTGGGAGTTCATTATACAGACCCCCAAGTGGTACAGCACAGCAGGACCCAGAATTGACAAATGCAATTAAAAGGGCAACAACTATGGGGGCCCATGGTTCTCATGGCATGGCAAGGCAGCTGTATTTATAGAACACCTTATCCTAAAGGCTCACAGCAGTACATCATTCAAAACACAAAACAAATACACAGAAGCCACAGAAACCAGAATGAATACAGATAGTTTCCACCTGGGATCCAGGTAAAATATAATAAAATTACTCATCAAATTTAAACAGATTTCATTTGTTCAGATGCTGCTAAATGCCTGCTTGAACAAAAATACTTTTAGCCCCTTTCTAAATGCCTCCTCCAAGGTGGAACTGTGTGAGGCATATGGTAAAAAAGTCTAGAGGTTGGGGACAGTGATGGAAAAAACTCTATCCCATACTGCTTTAGCCTAGATCTGGAGATCAGGCCACTGATGGTGAATCAGGTACTGTATTACTACAGGAGATGTCATAAAAGAATGTCATCATTCATTCACCTACAGTAGCAGCCACAGACACTGCCATATATTTCCTGAAACTTCTGTGATATTTCCAGAAATATCTCCTGCTTTCTGCATTTCCACAGTAGGGGAAGCAGAGAGAAACTCTTCAGAAATTTCACGAAATATCTGGAAATAGCTGGCAATGTCTATGGCTACTACTGTACTTGGACCAAAGGCAAGCACAAACTGCTCCACTGTGGACATGCATTTGACTCAGGCAGCTTGCGTCTCACCCAACCTGTTGTTATTTGTTGCCTTTTTATTGGGTGCTATGGAGGGGAGGAGGAAAGTGGTGACTAATGGGTGTGTTGGATGGGGGTGCCTAATTGAAGTGGGATGTGTCGAATGGTGGTTTGCACCAGAGTAGGGGAGGGCTCCTGATCTGCCATGGATGAGGGGGCAGGTTTTCATTATAAGGAGCAGTAGTGCATAAAAAGCCCCATCCTGGTTTAACTCTCTCCCTGCTCCCATCTCCAATGCCCCCACAATCTCCAACTTCAAAACTGCCCTTCGGAGCCAACTGTTTAACACTCACCGCTGCTCCTGTCTTTAAATGTGGCCTCAATCTCTCCACACTTGATAACGCCCACTGGGCAGCACTCCACCTCACCCCCCCACTTCTCCCCATTGCATCCTGCTTCTGTTAATTACCAGCATGTGCTCAGCTGTATCACTGTAATTGCTACTAAATTGTATAAATGTATGAAATCTTTCTGCGTAACTCTAAGTCAGTGACTTTTATGCTGTAACCTAAATTTGTTCTGTCTGTCCTCAATGTGACGAGGTACCTTTGGAAATGAACCTCTGGCTCAAAGGTTGTAAACCGATTTACTAATAAATAAATAAAATAAAATATATTTAAGATAATTCAGTCAGTTAATTTTTTACCAAGTCATTCTGTTTAGTATGTGCTCTCAGGGGCTTAGGGAAAGGAGGGAGATTAAGGTTTATGGGGTGGTTTTTGCAGGGTTAGTTATGGTTGCAGGGTGGGGAGACTTGTAATAGATGCCAAATAAGATCAGATTCCATATTCAAATCCTGTTTGTTATCTTAGTATTTAGGATGTAGCACTTTGGCAGCTTTATCTGAAAATTAAAAATGCAAAATATTTGCTGAAATCCAAGCTATCCATTTAGCAAAAGAGATATGTGGGATTCAGTCCAGTTTTAACCTCAAACACCTCCTCTTCCAGTACAGGCTGAAACTATCGCCACAGGTGATGAAAGCACTCATCCACCTTCAGCCTGACCATGCTGGTCCCTAGCAAGCCACTTACAAACATACCAGCTATGATTATCAATTCTCATCCAAACTCTTCACATTTTTCTGTTGATAAAGCCCCCAGGAACTGTAAACAGATAGTATTAAGTGAGCTGTCCACAGTGTGGTAGAGCTGAGATGGTTAATTTTTCACTAAGGCAATTACTCGTGAGAGGTATTCTGACTTTCTCAGGGTAATTACCCTTTTGTACTCCTTATCATGAGTTCTCAAAACCAACCTTTCATCCATCAAGCCAGCCCTCTTCAAAAAATGCTATGACCACTGCCTAAGCATCTTCACGTACTATAGCTCCCCAATAATACATGGAGAGCTGTTATGGGAGGTTAAGGGAAATACAAAGACTGGAGCAAGGAGACCCGTGGCTGCATAGATGACCATATTATGGCTACCCACTGCTGCTGCTACTCCCTGATCACATGCTTCATCCCAGTGCGAGATGTCCAGTACCAACTTCAGTTTACCTGGCTCCAAATTTCTCTTTGGGTAGTACTATGCTATTTCAGCTGTGAGTGGAGATTTTCAGACCCTGGCCCAGAACTACATGGCATAATGGTCCAACCAACTGACCAGATACACCATGACATTAAAGACATTGAGACCCAGTGGAAACATGAGGTTCAGGGTGTGTTGACAATCTTGGGTCACAGAGGTAATTACCTGTGTGAGGCTGCGTGATGTTATCAACTGGAGAAACTGCTTGGCAAACTGAAAGGTCTCATCATGAACCCATGAATTGAAATCCTGAAACACCAACAAACTTGGGGAGTCCAATGTACTTTAAGGGAGACAACATGATCTACAAGTTCCTACAAGAACTCCTCTTCTTGCCCAGGACGCCAGTACACCAGACATATCCTGCACTCCATACCTGTCCTACCTTCAACAATTACAATCTCAAAAGATGTCATCTCACTCAGTGGGTATGCTGTGAATCCTAGACCAGCTCCAAAGCAGTTGTCCCCCACCCCATGCTCCTGCCTCAGGCAGAATGTATGTATTTATGTACTGTATGTATGCAGGTATGTACGTATGTATGTATGTATGCATGTATTTATTTATTTAAAAACTTTTATCAGGATAGACATACTGAGCTGGTAACAACAAAAAGTATAACAAAATTAACAGCTGTGCAAACAAACAGTGTTTAGTGCAAAGTAGTAAAGTACAACAAGGTGCCTATGAAAAGGTAAATTGCAAATAAGGAAGAGTAGTGAACAATATTATAAATGGGGATGGATGTGTGTGTGGAAAAATTACAGTGTAAAGCAGGGCATGAGCGAGCTGTGACTGTAGGGTTGTGGACAGTGGCTTAAGAGGTGGGATAAGGAACAGTTGCAAGAGTAAGTTGTGAAGTCACAAAGGAGAGACTTAAGATAGAGGGGAGAAAAGGCAGAGTGGATGGACAGGGGAAGTGAGGAAAGAGCTTAGAGAAATAATAGGAGAACGTAACTTGGCCAGCATTGGATTTTATTGGGGAGGAACAGGGAATAAGAGTGTTGTAGAGACAGCAGGAGAAAGTGGGTGGGATAAGCAGTAAGAGGTAAGGTAGGGAAGAAGGGAGGCAGGACAGAATTTGGATAAGAAGGAGGCACAGTGGGCAAGGTCACTAGCATCAAGGGAAGGGAGAGGAAGGAGAAGTATACAGAACAGTAGAGGACATGAGTGAGCCAGTTTAGTGCAAAATAGGAGGCATGAAAAAGGGGTCAACTCTTGCAATGGTGGGTGTAAAACTGAAAATCCAGCTGGGATAGTCACCGCCAGGACTAACCCAGAGTCATCACCTTACCAGCTTTCAGTGATACACGAGGACAAACACAAGAAGGCCAGATATGATTTTTGACCTCTTAAAGATTGCAGCCTGTTGTCTGTAGGGAACCAGACAAACAGAAACACAAGGAGGTGGTGCAACCCATGGAGTTGGCTTCAAAACAATTTATTAGAAGACTACTGGATTACCCAATGGGTAGTTAGACCACAGATTCCTGAGGTCTACAATAAAGTAAATTGTTTGGAAACCAATGCCTCAAGCCTTTTGACTTCTCACAGTTTAGACATTTTTCCCAGCCAGTAGTGTTGGGTTGCGCCACCACCTTATGTTTTTGTTTTAATGATACACACCCGATCTGCTGATGATTCAGTGATAAAATCCTGTATCACTGCTGTCTTATTCCTCAGGGACCTGGTATTACATAAAATTGCCTGGTCAGTTAGTCCTTTAGCTACCAATCCCTTGCCACTAGAGGACTTTCTAGGGATTTGGGATTAGACATGGAGGACCCCATCCATGACCTTGGCTGACCCAGAATGTCTGCTCAGCTTAACAATCCTAGGTTCAGATATTCAAAGTTTTGCTCTGGGTGCAAAGTGATTGCACCCACATTGCACATGGATTTGCAACAAAATTCCATATTCAAAGGATACCTTTGTGCACAGTAAACGTGTTTATGGCCCAGCACAGAGATAAAGTATGCAGTGCACAAAGGCAGGGGCGGGACCATGCATATCGACGCAGTGTTATATTCAGCATGTTAGTGCTGCACAAATGGGTTTGCACAGGTCTTCTATCAATGTTCAGGTCACTTAATGCTGCACATTTACCACCTACAAAAAGGCTGTCTTAATCGGGGACAATCCCTAGAGGTGAGCAGAGACACTGCAGATCATAGTCCAAGATGGCACTCAGTAGAGCACACATCATCTACTTCATGCAACAGGTCCTAGTGAATTAGAAGAGGGTCACTGTTTACCCTGGGCCCAGATGTAGGCAGCAGGGGCATTATGCTGCACACAGACAGTACTGTCCATGAGTCACATTCGAAGTCCACAGTGACGACCAGATCATGAGCTGGTACAGGCTCAACAGGCCCATGATTAGGCAGCTGTGTGAGCTGCTGAATGACCTGCTCCAGACAGACACCCAGTACAGCTGTGTGTTATCCATAGAGCTCAATTTGATGGCTGCACTGTGTTTCCTGGCCAACGGAACATTTCAGATACTGGTGGGGGACACCACATGTATCTCAGAGTCAACCACCTTCTGCCTGTTGTTCAGCTCCTAGAAACCCTGCAGGCCCATGCTGGGGAGTTAATCATATTTCCTAGCATGCCAGCAGAGCAAACAGCAGCCATGCAGCAGTTCCATCGGGTTGTGCACCTACCATCTGTACTTGGTGCCACTGACTGTAGCCATGTTGCCATCCAGGCACCCATTGGTGATGGAGTGGAGGCCTATCGCAATAGGAAGGGGTATCACTCCATCAATTGCCAGGTGGTGTGTGACGCAAAAAGCTGCATTAAGAAGGGTGAGAATGATTTCTTTAGGTACATCAGGGAGAAAAGGAACTATAATGACCACATAGTAAGGATTAGAAAGGAGGGGGGTTGGGTGGAAGCAGGGAGCAATAAGGCAGAAGTGCTAAATGATTACTTCTGCTCGGTATTTACTAAGGAGAAGAGGGGGTGATACCCAAGGGGGGAGGAATGGCAGAAACAGTGTGGGAGGGGGTGACAGATTGGGAAATCATAGAGGGCAGAGTTCTGGAGGGTTTGAGGGCACTGAGGGTGGACAAGGTGCCAGGCCCAGATGGCATCCACCCCGGGGTACTGAAGGAGCTGGCAGAAGTCCTTGCAGGACCTTTGGCAGACCCATTTAATGTTTAACTACACTTGGGGTGTGTACCTCAGGATTGGAGGATGGCTCATGTGGTGCCCCTCCACAAGAGTGGCCCCAAGGATGAACTGGGTAACTACAGACCAATGAGCCTCACATCCATTGTGGGTAAGCTGATGGAGACTATCCTGAAGGAGAGGCTGGTGACCCTCCTGGAGGCCAAAGGACTACAGGACAGCAGACAACATGGCTTCATACATGGCAGATCCTGCCAAATCAACATGGTGGAGTTCTATGACTGGCTAACTAGGTAATTGGACAGGGGCAATGTAGTGGATGTCCTGTATCTGGACTTCAGTAAGGCATTTGACTCGGTGCCACATGGGAGGCTGTAAAGTAAGTTAGAAGACACAGGGGCAGGTGCAAAGCTGGTGAGATGGGTAGGGAACTGGCTTCAGGGAAGGCAACAGAGGGGGGTGGTGGTGGGTGGGGCTGTCTCATCCTCAAGGGTAGTGACGAGCGGTGTTACACAGGGTTCGGTGTTGGGACCATTGTTGTTTGGGATATTTATTGCAGTCATATCATTGGACATCAAGAGCAAGATCAGTCTGTTTGCTAATGACACCAAGATGGGAGTGGTGGTGGATGACCTGGGGGATGGCAAGGGTTGCAGGATGATCTGGAAAAGCTGGAAACCTGGTGAGACACCTGGCAACTGGGGTTTAATGCCAAAAAGTGCAAGGTGCTGCATTTTGGGATGAAGAACCCAAGGAGGAGTTACTAGCTGGCCAAGACAGCAGCGGAGAAGGATCTGGGGGTGCTCATTATAGGATCAATGAACAACTCTGCACAATGTAGGAAGACAGCTACAAAAGCCAACAAAATGCTGGGTTGCATTGTAAGGGGTATCTCCTCGAGGAGGAGGGAGGGAGGTGATTCTGCCACTGCATAGGTCATTAGTTAGACCACATCTTGAGTACTGCATGCAGTACTGGTGCCCATATCTGAGGAGGGACATTAAGTTACTGAAGGGGGTGCAGCACAGGGTGACAAAGATGATCAAAGGGCTGGGGGACTTGCCTTATGAAAGGAGGCTCGGGGAGCTGAACATGTACTCGCTAGAGGAGATGAGGGACAGGGGGACATGATTGAAACCTTTAAGTACATGAAAGGAATAAAGACAGGTACAGAGGGGCTGTTCAAAATAAGGAAGGGGAGGGACACCCAGGGCCATGATATGAGGCTGGAGGGAGGAAGATTCAGGAGGGAAATGAGGAGACACTTTTTTACAGATAGGGTGGTAGCTAGGTGGAATGCATTACTAGCAGAAGTGGTATCCAGTAGAACAGTGGACTGCTTCAAAGAGGGCTGGGACAGGGCAAGGGAGAGTCAATGGAGGGAAGGGTGGGAGGAGGGCAGCTGCAAGAATAAGTAGTACTAGCTGCACATTCAAGCAGACTTGATAGACTTCTAGGCCTTTATCTTCTGGCAAATTTTGTATGTTCATATGTTCGTATCATCAATGTCCTGGCATGGTACCCCAGCAGTGCCCACAACACCTTCATATGGTACAACTCCATCCTATGCCAGAGGTTTGAAACTGGGGACATCCCTATTGGTCATCTTGTTGATGAACATACCCCAAAGCCATCCTCTACCCTTTATTGTACATGATGACACTAACCAATGTCCTTTACTTACATGGGGACCGTGCCTATTCCCCCTTTATCCCTGGCTCTTCATACCTGTCCTACTCCCAGCATCCATTGCAGAGGACAAGTATGATGTGGCTCACAGTGACACACGCAACATCATTAAGCATGTCTTTGGAATGCTCAAGATGTGGTTCTGGTGCCTTAATTGTACTGGTGGTGCCATACAGTACACCCCTTAGAAGGCCTGTGCCATATTCCTTGCCTGTTGTATACTACACAGCATGGCACTCAACCATGGGATATTCATGTCAGCCCCAGAGGAATAACCTGCAGGGGATTGAGAGCCACAGGACCAGGGGACACTGGAGCAGCTCGACAAGTGTGAACCCGGAATGCCCAGGAGAGCCTAGGAGTACACAGCCCAACTCATAAGAGACATCTTCAGACATGGTGGGTGAGTACAGACCACACAGCAGACTGATATGTTTTTACTCAGTGCATTATCAAACACCAAGAACAGTACATACAGAGCTTCATGTCAGGCAGAGGGGTAACAAAATGGGGAAACAGAAATGCCCTGCAACTAGGCGGAGCAGTAGCAAATTGGGCACACACACACACACACACACACAAATAAGTCCATGTTACCAGGGGTGTCAACAGAGATACATGCCACCCAGGTGAGGGGAGTGCATGGAATTATAGGCCTGCCAGGTGGGGGGGGGTAGCAAATGGGATATAAATGAAGACTGGCCAAGTTGGGGAGGCAAAGGGCTGTACACAACAATATCCACCAGCTAGGCATGGGATTGCTGTAGTACAGGCCATCCATGCTGGGGTTAGGACTGCCTGGGCTAGGTCACAGAGATAGCTGGCAGTGTCACATGGGTAATGTGGTAGAAGGAGGGGGAACATGTTGGTGAGGGGTGGCCATGCACAACCTATGTGTGTGTGTGCCCTACCACTTCTCCAGGTATGGACAGTATGTCTGCACTGTAACTGGAATGGTTGGGGGGGACCTAATGCACTGTATGGGGATGAGTGTGCAGAAAGTGTTACCAGCCACTGGCCATGGTCCTGCAGGTTACCGTTCCCAGGTAGGAGCAGGTCATGACCTGTTGTGTGCAGTGTCCTTGGTAACCTGGGAGTCCCAGGTGTACAGGACATACTCATCCTAACACTGCATGGCATGGTTGTATTCTGTGGTGTCCATTGTGGGATGCCACAACTCCCACTGGGCAGGCTGGGGTTATGGCCAGCTCTTGTAGTACCTGCCACCATGGTTGCAGCCTCCAGCAAAGTGACATACAGGCAATCCTTGCAGATGGTCATGCCAGTGTCTAGATTCTGGCCCAGGTCACATAGGGCCACCATGAGCTTTGCATGGTCAGCATCTGCCCGATCCTCAGCACATTGCATGTCTTCATGCAGCATGTAGTAGAGGCATGTCAGTTCTTGATGCATGGCACTCTATGCCTCCATGGCAAACTGCAGCAGCTGCCAGTTGTCAGTCATATCACACTGTCTCCAGGGAGTGTCCATTGGGACAGGGTCAGGCTGAACTCTTAGCCATTGTATGGACTGGGGATGCATTGTGGTTGGTGCTGAGGTCCATTGTGGCACTACAGGCTGGCTGTGGCTGGCCCAGAGGGCTAGACATGAGGTGACAGGCCTGTGGTTGTGCTGAGGATGGATCATAGGGAGGCACAGTGGTGGCTGGCCCTGCGATATTTGCTGGGGGTGGCAGGGAGATAACCATGCTGTGACTGGGGTTCTGGGGTGGCTCAGCAATGGCTGTGCCATGGGTTGTGTGGGACTGTACTGCTGTGACCACTGGGCCACATGGGGACAGCATCTAGGCCCCACTGGTATGGAGGCTGGCAGGGGGAATCCCTCCTGTTCTGAGGCAGACCCCTCCTGTCCCAAGCTCCCAATATAGGTCTCATTGTCTTCTTCCACTTCCTCCTTGCTGCTGTCCTAAAATTGGTGCAGATGGGTGGGCAACAGTGATAGCTGCTGCCAAGGTGATCCTGGGCGATCCTCCACCATGTTCAGTATGATGTGATGTGGTATGGTGTGTTGTTGGGAGAGGAGAGGGGAATTATATAGCACCATTACCACTATTGGAATTAAGTCAGGGCCTGCTGCGGCAGAGCCCCAGTAATTAATCAAGGAGCCCAGTAGCTATGAAAAATAAATCTGTGCACTAGGGCCAGGGTTTTGCCTCCAATACCTCCTCCTTCACTATGAACTTGAAAGTTAACCCCTAACACCTAAAAAGAGCAACTTTTGAGAAAGGAAGCTATGCAAGGCTATTATTGCAGTGGGAAGCAAGACATTAATGGGTTAAGGTCCTAAATAGTTAAATGTATCATTAAGCAATAGAAAGGCAAAATGTTTGTGAATCCTGTAAAGAAAGCACTATGTTCTACTTCTCTAGAGCTGGCATGAATACTAGAGATAAAACAGACACTCCTTCTGTCTGAAACAGACTGGGGATTCATTATTTTAAAGGAGGAAAGTCACAGGTGCAATTAATTAAGAGGATATATTTTCAGTACTATCAGACATGAATATGACATCATGCTGCTTGGTCCTCTTTCAGTCAACTCTTAAGAGGAGGGGCAAAGAATGATGGTTTTTTGACCTGTCCAAGGCCTTTGACCTGGTCAACCATGAATTTCTCCTCTCCAAACTCCACCGACCGGGACTGAATAAGCACTCGCTCTCCTGGTTTGAGAGCTACTTGATCAATAGAGCCCAAAAAGTCAGTTGGAGAGGAACACAATCTGGCACTAGACCTATGATCTTTGGGGTACCCCAGGGCTCAATCCCAGGCCCCTTGCTATTCTCACTCTTTCTCAATGACATTGAGGGTGACTGCATGCTTAGCAACCTCATCCTTTATGCGGACGACACTGTTGTCTACTGCAGTGACCCGCAACCCAGTGTCATCTACGCCAAACTCCAGGCCTGCCTCTCAGCTCTCAAGGTCTGGTTTACCTCTAATTCTCTAAAGCTGAATGAAGACAAAACTAAGGCCATCCTGTTTGGGACTAGACACCTGGGCAGTGACAGAAGCGAGCTACTCCAGCTCAACACAGCCCTAGGGAGGAGAGTAGAGGTCATAGACAAATTCAAGTACCTTGGGGTCCTCCTTGGCCAGGAGCTGACCTATAAACCACACATCAACTCCTTAACATGATCCATTCACCAGAGGCTTGGTCTCCTCTACCGTCTGGGCAACACCCTGTTTGGTGAGGTGCGATGAGCCATAGCCAACTGCAACTCCTCCCCTCCATCCTATATGGTGCCCCCTTACTCCAGTTCCTCCTAGAGATGGAGCTCAACAAACTCTCCATGCTCTATCACAGAGTGGCTCACTTTGTAACAAACTCCTCCCCCAGGAGGCACCACTGTGAGGCCCTCATGGACCTAAATTGGCCCACCCTATGGCACAAGTTGGCCTACTCTTCTGCCTGTCTGGTCTTTAAATTCACCTCTTTCGGCCCTCCTCCACACCTGCATGGGTTACTAACTCCAAAAGTCCAGCTCCGAACCCTGCAATCCTCAGCAAGTCGGCCCCTCGACATCCCCCATGTTCGCACCAATCAAGGCAAGTGCTCCTTCCAATACACTGCTCCCTACTTATGGAATGCCCTCCCAGCAAGTCTGGTTGACAAGCCCTCTCTCCCAGGGTTTAAATCAGGTCTCAAAGTGTATCTCCTAGAACTTAGTCTCTGTGGTTGTAATCACTAGCCCCTGCCTGGGCCTACTCCCTTGCTACCACCAGCTTAACCACATCTACTCACCCCAAGAATCTCTTATGGAAAAATGCTAAATATACTGTGTATCTGTCTTAATACCTGTGAGCCTTGTGATACCTGCTGTCCCTGTGCCAAACTTTTGATACCTACTCCCCAATATGTATCAACTAAAACTATTGTATATTAATACTTATGCATGTATTCACTGTAACTAAATATGTATCAGCTAAAACTACTGTATATTGATACCTATGTATGTATTCACTGTAACTAATTCCGGGTTGCCCCTGAAAAAGGGATCTCTGGTCTCAGTGAGCTTACCCGGTTACCAAAATCTAAATAAATAAATAAATTTGAGCTGGAAGGGTCAGGGATTAGCTCACAAAGAGAGAACAGCACTGTTAGAAGCTTGCCAGGAAAACTGCCACAGTTCTTCAACTTTGAAGGTAAAAACCTGAACTGTTGCTGTTGTGTCAGAAGGACACCTTTTTGGTGACAGACACTATTCCTGTTTGTCCAGTGAAAGGATGCAAAAGTTTCCTGATCTAGTAAGTGTACTCTAGCTACCAGTCTGTGGGCACCAGAGAATTTGTAAGAAAACTTATAGGTGATTCATAGAATGCCAGCAGCAGAAATGCAAAAGAATTGTTGCATAAGGGTGCATACCCTTGCAGAGCTGCAACTTGGCATGCACATAATGTTCAAAAAGATTGTTTTTTGCAGCCTTTTCCACAGTTTAGAGCAGCTTGCACAGATTTATTTGACATGGCTGTGCAAAAATGCTACATCTGGTAGTAATAAAAATAGCATTTTTTGGCATACTATACCTGGGCAAAAACAGTCAATGCCCACTAATACACAAACAAAATGCTGAAAATAAAATTTTCAGTTGTGTGAGATTTTTTCTGCATCAGCAAGTTGCATGTGGGGACTTAGTCAATGGGCCATGCCAGTCCCTTTGAAAATCAGATTACCCCAGCTGTCAGCTGAGGAATGATATTTTTTTCCAAGATAACAGGGTATTGTACTTGTTTTAGAAAATGGGTAGGGAGAATTCTTGATGCTGATTGGCTACAAGTGTTGCTGTGTAATGCTCTTTGAACATTCCCATTTGCTTCCCCCGGCCTCCATCCACTTTTCTTTCAGAAACTGTCTCTCATTATGGAATAGTTGTACTCATTTACAGAAGTGTCACCATGATTATGGGAAGTATGGTGGGGCAGTTTTAAGGGAACTGCAGACAGACAAGATAACATAAACTGTGTTTATTGCAGATGCTTTTCAGTTATGCTGGTGTTTCTTTGATGACCATGAAAAATCCCCCTCCTATCACCATCAGTTTGATAGAAAACTCCCTGCCCCTTACCAGGCAACTGATAAAATTAAGATTGTGGCTCTACCTGAGGACTTTGTGTGTGTCTGTCTATGTGTATGTGCCAGTGGAACTCTGTGAAGAATTTTTAATTCATGTATTCCATGTGTATGTGTGTGGGGGGTGGGGGAGGGGGAGCATTCTACTACTGAAATAATGCAGAGCTTTGAATTCTCCTGTCCCACGGTGAACAATCATACAGTGTACTGAATATGAAGAAAGATCAGTGACTGACAGGTGAAAAACTTCTGTGGAGGGACTATTTTGCATTATTTAGCAATATTTTATTATAATTTTTGTGGGTTTGAAAACTTTTAGAGTCTTTGATTTTTAAAAGTGTCCTCTGGGCCCATTTTACTTTGCAATGTGCCTTACAATGTCCTTGACCGTGGGGTAAATGTAATACAACCAACACCCTTTTGTGCTTTATTGCTTAAGCATGATGAGAGCTGTAGAGAGAGAAACACTGAAATGACAGTTCTGCTGCTGCGCTGTTTCACTGTTATTATTCAACACAGCTTGTTTTAGACAGGTGATAGTCACCAGGAGCCCTTTCACTATAGCATAGACTTTTTTCTTGTGCAGTACATGTATGCTGCTGTAGCGGTCTGTTTAATTCTGAACTTTGGCAAAAGAAGCTGAAAAACCAGCACAGTATGTCAGGCAGTCAGTTGAAAATCTATACTTGCTCCAAGAGTCCTTGTTGTGTTTTGTAATTGTTACTGTTTTCATTTTTGCCAGTCACCTGTGGATTCAGTGCTGACTGATATGAGGTTATTCGGCCAGTACTACAGGACCTAACTGATTTTGCTTGTATTGGAGCTAATCATCTGTAGGCAACAGCATGAAGTACAGATGAGTGCAATAGTTTTAAAGTATAAGCAGAAGGAGTCGCAGCTTGGACCAGTACAGCAGTACTTTAAAAAGTAAAACCAGGAGAAGATCCAGGATTGTAGTGAATCATTATTGAAAAGCATTTTTGACGGGGGAGACATCAGTTTCCCTGGATGGTTGCAATACAGATACTGTCTTTTAAGGTCTGTCCATGGAACAATAATGTAAATTAGCAGGCCGTATAGCGCAGTGGTTTAAGGCTATAAGCTACAAACCTGGAGACCTGGGTTTTGAATTCCACAGCCGCCACTTGCATACTGTGTGACACTAAGCAAGTCACTCAACTTCCTCGTGCTCCCAGGTCACACCTGTAAATAAGTTTTCAGCTTAGTGTGTCTCTCCTGTTTAAAAAAAAAAATTGGTGAGGGTAGATGGGAGGGCAACTACACAGTGCAAATGTGGGACAGGAGCGAGCCATGTCTGGAGGGTGTGGTCAGCAGTTTTTGACATGATAAATTATACCAAGATAAAACATAGAAAATGCAGTTGCAAATTGGGTAGCATGTACTGTACAGCAGCACAGACCTACAGCATTTAAATTATATTGCTAAGCTTCTTCATTTAAAATGCAGCTGCTGGCCATGTGTACTGCTTCTGGAATATATACGAACATACGAACATATGAAATTGCCAGCAGTTACAGGCCATTCAGTCTATCTAGTTTGCTTGAGTGTGCAGCACATCAGTCCATTAGACTGCAGCTGCCCCCTCATATACCCTCCCCATCTCCCCCCTCCTGGTTTGTGCCCTCTCCTTGAATCTTTCCCACCCTCTCTTGAAGCCCCCCAACACTCTGCAGTGATACAACTTCCTCCGGCAGAGCGTTCCACCCTGCCACTACTCCTTCTGTGAAATAGTGCCTCCTCAGTTCCTTCTTGAACCTGCCCCCTTCCAACGTTATAGATTGTCCCCTGGTTTCCCTTCCTTCCTTCAGATTGAACATAAACCAAGGGTACTTGAAGGTCTCAATCATATCCCCTCTCTCCCTTCTTACTTCCAGGGTATACATATTGAGCTCTCTCAGTCTCTCCTAATGTGATCTGTCCCCCAACCCCAGGATCATTTTTGTTACCTTGTACTGTACCCCCTCCAGTAGTTTGATGTCCCTTTTCAAGTAGGGGAGCCAGAACTGCACACAGTACTCTAGGTGCGGTCTCACCAGGGACCTGTACGGGGCAAGTTGACATGTCCACTCCTAGAAGTAATCCCCCTTGCTATGCACCCTAGCATCCTGTTTGCCTTCACCTCTGCCTTCATGCACTAAGCAGAGTGGTTCACCTCCCCGGTTACCAGCACTCCCAGATCCTTGTCCTCCCTGGATTTTGTTAACGGGACACCCTTCAGCCAATAATTGTGTCCTGGGTTTTTGCCTCCTAAATGCATCACTTTGTACTACTAGGCATTGAAATCAAGTTCCAAGGGTGTGACCATTCCTCCTGTAATGTTCCCCATTTGGGGGGCTTACCTGTTATGCCTCCAGGTGTCTTCCACTGCCTCCCAGTATCCTGCTCCTTCGTGGCTCCTTCTGCTGCTCCTCCAAGCCCCCATGGTCCCTCTGTTCAATTGATCACTGAGGGGCTCACAAAGCAATATGTGAGCAGGTGGTAAGTTTGCAAAGCCACTGCGCGCACATTCGTGAAGGCGCACTAGACTGCCGTGTGGTCAAAAAAGCAAATTGTGTGTCTCCTCCCTAGTTCCCAGTGCCATGTTCAGTTTAAAATGAGCAGCATGGACACAAGCAGTGTAAAAGGTGTTTTTAAATAAATAAATTGGCAGATGCCATAAGCGCTGCCTCCAGGGCACCAGATAGGTGGTGGATGTATGGAACGGCCTACCTCAGGAAATGGTGGATATGAATACAGTGCAGGGCTTCAAACAGGCATGGGATAGGCATAAGGGAGCAATACAGATGAGTATGAATAGATAGGCCATTAACAGAGCAAAGGCTGATGGCACATTCATAAGGTAGAAAAAGAAATGGGCAGACTGGATGGGCCTTGCTGTCTTTATTTGCTGTCAACTTCTATGTTTCTATGTTTAGCTAATGGGCAAAGGTCAGTGTAAAGGAAAGCCATCATGAATATTCATAAGCTTGATGTGTTTCCTAGGGGCAGTGTGTTTTGGGAGCAGCGACTCCCCTGGGGAATTGTTTATATTTTCAAAAGTGGATTTGCTCAAAAGAGAATTGTTGGGGCTACAAGCTAGTGGGGAAATTGTTGAATAAAAGATAAATTCCTGGCTGCACCAGAACTTAGTTAATGGAGGACACTGAAAATGAAGTGACTGCTTGAACTTAAACTGCAACCACCATTTTAACAGCTAGTAACCAATCAGAGGCCAGGATTAAGCAAAGGGATGCCTGGGACAATGCCTGAGATTTATGGGGGATAAACTGGGACCAATTCTAGGTGCCAAAGGGGGGAGCCAATTAACCTCTTAGAACTGCTTAAGACAGTTTTGGCAGCCAATAAGATTCCTGGAACTTAGCCCGATATAAAAGGGGGCAACAGCTCATTTTCTTCAGATTTGGAGAGACAGCCTAAGAGCTCAGTGTGTGTGCCTCTGGGGAGCTTGCCAGCTGTCAGGAATTAGGCTTGCTAGGCCTAGACTTTTCCGGTTGTTAGTCCGCAGGTCTGAGTGTCCAGTGGCCCACATTTTGGGGCTACAGCCGCAGGGGATTCGAACAGCATCCAAGCTGAAGAAATCTTGGGATCAGCCTGCAAAACTAGTTAAAAGGACCATTTGTGGACAGTGTTTTACATATAAATGTGCTTAAATTCACAAGGTGTTCACGCGACCGAGTAGTTCTGAACATTTCAATTTACATATTCTCAGTCAGTGTTAAGTGGCTCCCACAGCCTGAAGACCAGCATTTTCGATGAGGACTATGAGGGAATTCACTTTCTGCTACATCAAGCCATCTGCAACAGGTCTTATGTCATTGGATCATCACTTGGTCTGGGTAGTGTGAGTACAAATGGGGTAGCTCCCTGCAACACAGCAGCAATTACTGTGTCATCTAATTATTTGTTTGGGTTTGTTTCAATGGACTGGGCCATCTGGCTCCTGATTACAAATTCTGAGTTAAAGTTTATGTGATTGTTTTACTTCCTAAGGGCCCCAACAACAGCTGCAATGCCGGCCTACCCTGGGCAATGCTTCAGGCTAGCCTATTCTAACTGGGTACCCAGACTGTGTAACTGTACAGAGGGACTCTTATGCATGCATGCAAAACCTGAATAAATCAGATCTAATTAATCTACTGCTAGGTTTACTGCCCCACCTTGGTGCAACTCCCCCAAATAAATCAGATTTTGTTCCTTCTGCATTTAACCTGGCTACAGTGTACTTTTGTGGAGGGGATATTGCATTGCTGTTGAACTGTCTTACTGCTGATCTCATTTTGCAGTTCTCCAGGACTTACATAGCTGATCTAGCCCTGGTGGTAAGTGCACTAAGTGTGGGTTTAATACTGTGTTATTATGTCATATGTGATTGATTTTCTGCTAGAGGCCACTAGAGGGGTGGTGGGGGGTTATAGCATCCCGGAGGGCTATACCAACAGCAGTTACGCTACCCCAAGACCATACCTCCGGGTGGAGGCACCCGTTCACAGAACTCAGGCCCCTCAACCTGTGCTTAGTCATGCAGGCAGGGGTAGTAGCCCTTGGGATAATGCCACCTAGGGGTTACATCTTGGAGGCACATCTGGGATTAGTGTCTCCTAATGGCCAAAACTGAGAATTACAACAAAAAATTTAATGGGTACGCCTGAAGCCATGGCTGTACATCAGTTGGTTGGATGGTGCACAGGGCATGAAATTGACCCCCAAAATGCCTTGCTGATAGTTGATATATCCCTGGGATCTAGAAAACATGCTATAGAAGGGGACCTTTCAAAAATCGAATGCCTGGAAGAAGCTGTAGTGCTGGGCCAACAAGCTGACTTGACTGCCCAAACTCTAATGACATTAGTGGAGTGTAGCAACCCTCTGGACAGTTCTAAGGTGCCAAAAACTACTGCTATTGATGAGTCTCCAGCCGCCTGGAGGGTGATTACTAAGGATAGTGAGGACCCCTCAGGAAACAAGCTCCCACCCTTATCTGAAACCCTTGAGGAAAAGATTGTCAAATTGCTACTGGAGGAGGGTAAAACAGTCGATGATTTTAAAAAGTTGTTCATGCCACCTGGGGATGTACCTTCCTCAACACCCCCACCAGCTCCAGTACCTGTTCCTTCACCAGCTCCTGTGCCTGCAGTTAGTTATGAATTGTACCACAAGGTAAGGATGTTTTCCGGTACCTTCCCCACCCCACAGGGGGAGGATGATTGGGAGACCTGGATAGACTATGTTACCCCCTTGGTACTTGACCGGCAGTGTGTGGAGGCAGAGAAACTGAAAAGGATCATGGAAAGTTTGAGGAGTACTGCTTTGGAAGCCATTAGGTTCCTGAGGGCCACCAATCCTGAGGCGTCTACTCGAAAGGTGTCTTTGGTAGCACTAAATCTGGGAAGACTTTGTTGTGGCAATTCAAGGGCAGTGGAAAGGGGAATGTTTGTTGGCGTATGTCACTCGTTTGGAGAGGGCCCAACAGAGAGCTTACCGAAATGTGGGGTACCAGCCAGCTAATTGAACCGTGTGAGATTGGATCACATACTACAATATGCCAAATATTCTAAATGACAAATTATTCAGTTAAGGCTCAAGGAGAGGAGGGATAATCCCCCTGACTATTGTGACCTGATAAAAGAACTCAGGGAGGCTGAAGATGAGGAAGAAGAATGAAATTCCTGTGCAGGAGCAGCCAGAGCAGCCTTGGTGCCGGAAAGCCCCTCTGAACCAGAGACTGCTGTGGATACTCCACCATGGGCTGAGCTACTGAGAGAATTCTGAGAAGTAAAAGCTACCCTCTTTCCCAAGACCCCTTCCAAAGACACAACAGACCCAAGCTCCTCTCAAAGTGCATCCGCAATGGGGATGGGGTGCACGCTCTGGTGTCTCCTGCCGATAGCAGCTCAAAAACTGAAACAAATGAACTGACTGTGGCAATAAAAGAGTTATTGAGACATCTCCCTCCACCTTCAATGCCATAGGCAGAAGTTGAACCAAGATTTTCTGTTGTTAGTACTCCAGCTCCAGCACCAAATGTATACCACTCCCAACCTCCTAGTTGTGAATGGAGACCAGCTCCTAATGTGATGTTTCAGCCATGCCAGATCCCAGAAAGCAAATTTTGTCATAATTGTGGGAAGGATGGGCATATGAAGAAAGAATGCCCGTCCCCAAAGGACCTAGATAAAGTTGTATACAGATTTCAAGGGGAGCTCTGTGAAGCAAGACAATGGCCAAGGGGTGCTAGAAACGATCTCAGTGGGGGCTCAAGAAATCCTAACAAGCATCTGTCCAAGCTCCTACTACAATCCCTCCAGACTGGTCTAACTTGGTGGGTCCCTCCATGGATGCTACAGTGCACATCGATGGGATTCCAGCTCAAGCAGTGTTAGACAGCAGATCCCAGGTCACAATAATCTTCCAAGACTGGTATGAGCAGCATCTATCTGACCACCCATTACAACCTCTTGATGGACTGCATGTGTGGGGATTAAGTGAAATGTTGTATCCTTATCTTAGCTATTTAAAGGTGTGGCTTTCTTTTCCATCTTCTGTGTCTGGTGTGGAAGATGTTGTGGAGATACTAACTCTGGTCTGCCCTTCCACCAGACTTTATGATGGTATCCCCATTCTGACTGGCACCAACGCACACATGTTTGGGCACTTGACCCAGCTATGTGAAGAGAAGCAGAAGAGAAAGACAGGAGAGGTTCTGCAAGTTCATGCCCTGGTCCAAAAGGCCTACGAAAAGTACCTGCACCCCATTCAAAGTGACCAGGAGGAGTCTGTGGGGATGGTTTGGAAGAAGGAGCCTACAGCTATCATGCTACCTCCAAATGCAGAATGCAGTATCAGTGGTGAAGTGCAGTTATGAAGAGATGCAACTAACACAATTTTGATGCTGGACATTCCAGATGAAGGAAAGTTACCCAAAGGGCTGCTGATTAAACTGAGTGTGCTTACACCCGATGAGTGGTAGTACAAGTACAAAATGTTATGGAATGAGATATCATGATATCTAGAGGATGAACT
Organism: Neoceratodus forsteri; assembly: GCA_016271365.2. NCBI lineage: Eukaryota > Metazoa > Chordata > Ceratodontiformes > Ceratodontidae > Neoceratodus > Neoceratodus forsteri. Next base: position 1,060,758,344 of record CM057454.1, read on the forward strand.
CTGGCTAAAGTCTATTGTGCTGATACTGCTGTGCTTCCATCCAAGTGCAAAACTGAAAGGGAATGTGAGTTATTGCCTGATATGTTTGATTTTGGAGATTCACCTCTTCCAGACAGCTGGAGAACCAGGATCAGTAACAAGTTGACTCAGGGAAAGAAGGTATTCTCCCTCAAGGAATGGGATGTTGGTTGCATCACGGGTGCTAAACACCACATTCACCTGCATGATGAGAGACCCTTCAGAGAGAGGTCTAGACGCCTAACTCCTGCTGACATAGACAATGTCCAATGTCACCTACAAGAGATGTTAGTGGCTGGCATCATATAAGAGTCCCACAGCCCATATGCCTCCCCAGTTATTGTGGTGTGGAAAAAGAATGGCTCTGTCCTGTATGCCATTGCAGCAGTGACTCCCAGATTACGAAGACCACCACAGTGACAGGAATCAGGCAAAATCTGCCAGTCGCTGTGGTGGTCTGTATGGTGATCGGGACTGCCTCGCTGGGTGTTTGGCCCCCCTGGTCCAACTCCCACTCAGAGTTAGAATCCTAGAGACTGGGGGTGTGTGGGGGCAGAGCCCCCCACATGGGGAGTTTGGGGTGCACAGCCCTCCAGTGGATACATGGAGGCATCCCCGACACTGCAATGCCAACAGTCGGCACTGTGGCTGTTGCTGTCGGGGATGTCTCAGTGATGACTGTCGCTGTGGCATGGGTAAACCCTCTGTCTGTATGTATGTTGATTACAGGACCCTCAACAAAATAACTGTGCCAGATCAGTATACAATGCCACTCATACAGGATGCACTGGACTGTCTAAATGGGAGCAAATGTTTTTCCGTCCGTGACCTCCAAAGTGAATACTATCAGATCCTAATGGCTCCTGAAGATAGGGAAAAAACTGCATTCATTTGTCCTTTGGGCTTCTATGAGTTCCTTCACATGCCCCAAGGCATATCAAGTGCACCAGCCACATTTCAACGATTGATGGAGTGTGCAGTGAGAGATATGAATCTCTTGGAATGCCTCGTCTACCTTGATGACATCATATCTTTGGAAAAACTCTTGAAGAGCATGAGGCTCGCTTATTCAAAGTATTGGACAGACTTGAAGAGTTTGGTCTTAAGTTATTCATTGACAAATTCCAATTTTTCCAGAGTTCTGTCAAATATGTGGGCCACATTGTGTCATCAGAAGGCGTACAAACCGACCCCAGTAAAGGGGAAGCATTAACCAGCTGGCCAAAGTCCAAAAGTTTAAAAGAGCTTCAGAGGTTTCTTGGGTTCTGTGGTTATTATCACCAATTTGTCAAGGACTACAACAAGATGATCTGTCCCCTGCTACACTTAACTCAAGAGTACCCACCTACTCACAAAAAGTTCAAGAAAGTCTCTGACAGAGACACTGAAAAAACATATTTCAGACACAATGAGTTGTTTGGACAGAGATGGACTCTTGATTGTGACACTGCTTTCAAAGAAATAATATACCAACTGACTCATGTGCCCATACTTGCTTATGATGATCCATCCAAGCCTTATGTGTTACAAACAGGTGCCAGTTTGAGTGGACTCAGAGCAGAACTCTGTCAAGAACATCTGGAGGGCCTACGTCCTGTCGCGTTTGCTAGCAGAAGTCTGACATTTTCAGAAAATAACTAGAATTAGAATTTCTTGCTCTCAAGTGGGCCATAGTTGACCAATTTAATTAGTATCTGTATGGTACTAAAATCTTGGTCAAAACCAATAGCAATCCATTAAGCTACATTCAAACAACAGCTAAACTAGGGATTACACATCTCTTTGTTTGTTTTTTTCACTATATCTATAAACCATTGTTTAAGAATTCTCATTGATGGTGGTCTATTATTCACTGAATGAAACCTTATTGGCAGACTATTCCATAATTGTGGAACCATGTAACTAAAAAATAATTTAGACCTTTCAGTAGTTGACAATGGTACTACCAATTCCCTATGTGATGCTTACCTCAGAGTTGGATTTTGATCCCTAGTACTTAACCTTTCAAAAAGAAAGTCAGGTACATCACCCTGGGCACTTTTATATGCAAAACTTATCTTATGATATTTCCTCCTATTTGTTAGGGAGAGCCAGTCCAGTTTCACATACATTTGACAATGGTGGATATCTCCCAGGCACTGAAGAATTAATCTTGCTAACCTATTATAGAGAATCTCTAGTTTTTGTAACTTAACCTGACTTGCATGATCATATAATATGTCACTAAAATCAATCAGCGGGAAAACCTGTGTTTCAACTGTTTTCTTTAACAACCTACTCCCTAATACATGTTTATTTCTATATAACACCCCATTCTCCTACCCAACTCCCCTATAAGTCTATCAACATGAAAATTATCCGTTACTAAAGTATCAATCCAATACCCTAAATATTTATACTGACAAACTTGCTCCAACCTAACACCCCCCCCCATCTACTATAACTAAGTCAGGACTACTTTTAATTTTTGGCAAAAACCCCAGGACCATGGACTTTGTCTTGGAAATATTCATTTTTAATTTAGAACAACCAAAATATTGTTGTATGCTATTAAAACTTTGTTGCAATTGTGCTTCAATTTCTTGGACGGTCCTAGCAGAAGTGTATATTATCGTATCGTCAGTATACAGATGGTACACTGACCTCTTAACTGCATCCCCAAATTTGTTCAAATATATTAAGAACAACAAAGAGCCCATTACTGAACGCTGTGGGACCCCTCAAACAACTGGCAGAGAGTCAGAAATAGAATCATTTATAGTTGTAACCTGAGATCTCCCTCCCAAATAAGAGGCAAACCATTTCACTGCAGAAATAGATAATCCTATATCCTTCAATCTAGATAGCAATATTTGGTGGTCGACCATGTCGAAGGCCTTGGAGAGGTCAACAAAGATAGCACCAGTCAAATACTCTCTTTCCATTGCTTTGTTGACATCATCCAAGAACCTCGACACAGAGACCACCGTCCCATGGGACTTATGAAATCCTGACTGATATCTGTCATGCAAGTTATTCCGTAACAGATAATCCACAAGCTGAACCACCATCAGCCTCTCAAGCAATTTAGATACCTGAGGCAACAAGGAAAAAGGATGATAATTTGTCAGTTGAACAGGACTGCCCCCTTTAAATATTGGGACAACCCTGGACATCTTCCAAGCCTTTGGAACCACTCCCTCCCTAATAGATCAATTAAATAGATACATCAATGGGGCAGCTATTTGCAGAGCCAACATTTTTAAAAGGTATGGCATCAAACCATCCAGTCCCCCACTCTTATTTGTTTTCAATCCCAAAAGATGTTCCAACACCTCATATTCCTCTATTTCCCTAAATACGAAGGGGACACTACTCTTACAATACTCAATATCCACATCCTCCATGTCAGTCCCATCCAACCCAATATCCCCAACTACATCTACAGCCTTAATAAAATAATAATTGACATCTGCAAGGGGACCAGCCCCTTCATACTCGGGAATATTATACGAAGCCCCCTTAGTCCATTCATTTACACCATTTACAACTTTCCAAAAGGCCCTAGGGTCATCTACAGCTGCCTCTAATTTAAGGCTATAAAACTTTCTCTTAGTATTCCTTACTGCTGCCACATAAATATTTCTCTGTCTTCTGCAACAATCCCAACCTAATTTATTATTTATGGCATGTGCCTTTTCCCATACCTGCTTCTTCCATCGCTTAAGCTTCCTCAAGGCAGGAGAAAACCATGGAGCTGAACACTGCTTAATCTTTTTTGTCTTTACTGGCATATGATAGTCAATTATGCTCATCAATTCAGACAGAAAATAATCCCATGCTAAATCAATATCAGGGATAAGAAAAGGTCTATTCCAATTGACTCCATCCAAATCTCTAGCAAATAACAGATAATCAAAATTTGTTGTCTTCCAGAAATAAATAAATCTAGATTGTACTGTACTTTGCCCCTTCCCTCTTATACAAAAAATCGTATTATGATCACTATTAAAATCTTCCATTTGCCCTACAGTATAATTGTGAGGAACATTTGTCAAAATCAGATCCAACAACGTTGAATCTTTCAGGCTCCTCACATTTACCCTTGTAGGTGTACTGATCAGTTGCTCCAACCCAAGAGAAAGTGCTATATTTTTTATTACACATGCATCTCCACCGTGCAACCAGTTCTCCTTAAAATCTCCCATCAGGAGGACTTCATGAGTATCCAAATAACCTTTCAACACTATTTCTAATTGTTTCATTTTTTGCTTTGAATTTCCTGGTGGGCAATAAACCCCGACAAAAAGCATGGGTTTCCCAACAGTAAACTCAATTTCCAGAGCTATGTATTCACAAATATCAGTACATATCTCCAAAGACAACCATTTAGTAATAAATTTATCAGATACATAAGCTAACACCCCCCCATTTTATTCCTATCTGCCCTAAAGATATTGTAACCCTTAAGTAAAATATTAATATCCTCCACTCCCTTATGCAACCAAGACCCCGTAAATAACATAAAGTCAGGGGTATTCTCATATGCAAATTCTCTAATTATATCTAATTTGGGCAACATACTCCTCACATTAGCATGGGTAAACAAAATACCTCTTTTTTCTTTCAATTGTACAGGTCCAGGATTAGGATTAATATCACCGCATTACAATAAACAAAGCATAATAAACAACTGATTCACCCACTTACTTCTTAAACCATGTTTCCCAACATAATACATTTTTGGTAGAACAGCTTCCCACCCAATATTTATTGTTGCACTATTCTGGATCTGATATTCCAAATATAGGGGCAGCATTAACTTCAACAATAGGAAGTGCCAATACCACCGTTGCCGCGTCGCTCAGGAAGATCTGAAAAAACAATACTAAAGCTCACATATGACACCCCAGGACAGCCTGTTAACTTGCCCATGAATGTCGTGCACAAAGGAGTTTATGTCATGTCCAATTCCTTGCCCAAAATGGTATTTAAGGCCTCCACCCAAGTTAAGGTGCCCTCACAGTGTATCAAGGGGTATAGAGGTAAACAGATGGAAATAAGGTGAAGTGTCTCAATAAAATGTGGTCAGTCTAATGTTATTGAACATGTAACATGTCTAATGCAAAGATAATTCTGACTGTTGAAGTATACCTATTGAAATGAAAATGTTGTGCAATGTTAAGTAAGACCAAACTGACAGTATTCTACCTTACACATAGTTATATGCCTAGTTAGGCTGTACCGATATAACCATTGTAATAGAGTATTATTAAGGGTATGTTTAGTAATGTGTTAATGTTGCTAATCTATTATGGACTTGGCGAGGATGCCCAGCTTTCCAAGGCAGGGGAGAGTGTAGCGCCCCCCCCATTTGGGAGGCTTACCTGTTATGTCTCCGGGTGTCTGCCACAGCCTTCCAGCATCCCACTCCTTTGCGGTTCCTTCTGCCACTCTTCTAAGCCCCCAGTGTCCCTCTGTTCAATTGAACACTGTGGGGTTCCCAAAGCAATATACGAGCCGGCGATAAGTTTGCAAAGCCACCGCTCGCACATTTGTGAAAGTGCACTAGATCACTGTGTGGTCAAAAAAGCAACTTGTGTGTCTCCTCCCTAGTTCCCAGTGCCATGTTCAGTTTAAAATGAGCACTGGGGACACAAGCAGTGGAAAAGATGTTTTTAAATTAAATAAATTGGCAGATGTCGTAAGCGCTGCCTCCAGGGCACCAGATAGCTAAGGGGCAAAGGTCAGGGCAAAGGAAAGCCCTCATGAATATTCATAAGCTTGCTGTGTTTCCTAGAGGCAGTGTATTTCGGGAGCAGTGACTCTCTGGGGGAATTGTTTATATTTTCAAAAGTGGATTTGCCCCAAAGAGAATTGTTGGGGCAACAAGCTAATGGAGAAATTGTTAAATAAAAGATGAATTCCAGGCTGCAGCAGAACTTAGTTAATGGAGGACACTGAAAATGATTGCTTGAACTTAAACTGCAGCCACCATTTTAACAGCTGATAACCAATCGGAGGCCAGGATTAAGCAAAGCAGTGCCTGGGACAATGCCAGAGATTTATGGGGGATAAACTGGGACCAATTCTAGGTGCCAAAAGGGGGAGCCAATTAACCTCATAGAACTGCTTAAGACAGTTTTGGCAGCCAATAAGATTCCTGGAACTTAGCCCGATATAAAAGGGGGGCAACAGCTAATTTTCTTCAGATTTGGAGAGACAGCCTAAGAGCTCAGTGTGTGTGCCTCTGAGGAGCTTGCCAGCTCACAGGGGTTAGGCCTGCTAGGCCAAGACTTTTCCGGTCGTTAGTCCATGGGTCTGAGTGTCCAGTGGCTCACATTTTGGGGCTGCAGCCACAGTGGATTTGAACAGCATCCAAGCTGAAGAAATCTCGGGATCAGCCTGGAAAGCTAGTTGGAAGGACCATCAGTGGACAGTGTTTTACATATAAATGTGCTTAAGTTCGCAAGGTGTTCGCATGGCTGAGTAGTTCTAAACGTTTCAGTTTGCATGTTCTCGGCCAGTGTTAAGTGGCTCCCACAGCCTGAAGACCAGCATTTTCAATGAGGACCACAAGGGAATTCACCTCCTGCTTCATCAAGCCATCTGCAACAGGTCTTATGTCATCAGATCATCACTTGGTCTGGGTAGTATGAGTACGAACAAGGTAGCTCCCTGCAACACAGCAGCAATTATTGTGTCATCTAATTATTTGTTTGGGTTTGTTTCTTACTGTTAACTGCTTTTTCTCTGGCTCAGTTTGTATTGTGTGGTATTGCCTTAAACTGTGTCTATAATGTTATTGTTTATTGTCCAGGTCCATCCTGAAAATGAGCTTTGCTCAACAATGTTCACCTGATTAAATAAATATTTGATTTTGATTTTTGATTTTTTTTTATGGCCTTGGTATTCTAATTGGGTGTGGGCAGAGGTCATGGCCTGCTGGGTTATAGTGCAGTGGGCAGACTTTACTAATGTATGGTGCAGTGGGTAGACTTTACTAATGTAAATGATGGGGCTAGTCTAGGGTGGGGGGACATGGCACAGGCGGATGCTGCTGGCAAGGTCAGACTGGGGACCCATCTGTAATGTAGATACAGGGACCCACCTGGAAAATCAATAGGGGAGGGCCAGTATTCTATGTCAATGTGATGCACTAGCTCTGTGTTTGCCTTTTACCTCTACTTGCAGTACCAAAAATTATATATTTAATTAGACAATAGGTTATATATGCACAGATGTCTGGAGTTTAGATGGTAGCCATGAACCCTGTAGAGGAAGACCCTCCTGGGCATTTCCAGGTATCTAGGTGGGCCAGTCTGACTCTGGCTGTCAGTTGGTGATGGGAGGTATACCAATATTCTATACCTACTCGAGGCAGGAATAAGGGTGTGGGTAAACCCCATCGGGGGGGATCCACCCCTTATATTCTAGTCACTGCCACTGTTGAGACTCACCCACCACCCATGTCTACAGTATACTGCATACCTCTGTTGTCAGAGACTGGTGTCCCTGTATGGCCCATCATGCAGGATGCATGCCTGTGGGGGCATCATATCAGGGGTTGTGGTGAGGGACACTCACCCTGTACTTAGGCCTTGGCCCACCAGTGGCACTATGGTGTGCCATAGTCTGTGCAATTTCCTGCTGAGCACCTGCGTGCTTCTGGCATGATGTCCTGTGTCTGTCCATTGTGCTGTGGCATGCCTTCCACCATGCGGTTTCATGTCCTTTGTGTCACTGACTAGGTACCACAGGGGATCAGTAGTAGTGCTAACAGTCCTGGTTGTGACCCCATCAGTGAGGGTCAGGTCTGTACTGCTATATGCTTGGGACTCTGTATCCATGGCTGACATCAGATGCTTGGCATTGGTTACTATAGTACTGGTACACCACTGTGTCATGCCCTATGCATCATACAGCTGCCGTAGTAGCCACCTGCAATGGTGCCATTCTGGTGCCATATGCAGTGTGTGTCATGCCTTTGTGGCTCACCAGAGCCCTACATGAGTGCCACGGGGTCAGTGGACAGTGGGGCCATTGGTGGGTGGTGCATATAGTGTACTATTATGTGCTTGACATTGCTATGTAGACGTGGTGGTGTCTAACCAGCACAGTGATGACTGGGATATTACTCCACTGTACAGGGTGGGTTCATGTATACATTAGGTATTGACTGAGTTTTTGCAGGGCCTATGAAATGAAATCAAATGTCCTGTACCGGCTCTATTAGAGTGGCAGTCTTGTATCTAGGGCAGTGACACCATCTGCAGAGTGGGTAGGGTGCCTCTAGGAGGGACTGCATCCCCAACCAGTGCTGTGTCAACCAGGGGGGTTCATATAGCACCCACCTGTGTACAACACTGTGAAACATGCATAGTGCTCAGGCTTCTGCACACCGTGTACATACAGTTGCTGTCCATAGACAGCTGAGCTGTGTGTCACATGTGTATGGCTGGACCTGACCCTGCAGTCAACAAGAGCAGGTCCTATCTGCCTGTCGTCCCACACACCCATCATGGGCTATGTGCAGCATGGTGTTTGTGCAGGGTGCAGGCTGTGTATGTGTGGCTCCCCATTTCCATGGCCATTCCGCAGGCTATATGGTGCCCTGGTCTTGTGCCGCTAGTGCTTGTGCTGCAGTTCCATATCTGTCATGCTTGTCTGTGTTGCTCGTACCTTGCACAGCTGTGTCCCTCTGTGTAGGAGCATGGCACACCCACTGTATGTGCAGTGTCCCACTGTGGGGGTCACTGTACTGTCTCTGATATGCCACGCCCATGCTGCTGGAGCTGCCTGGCACCCTCTGCCTATGTGTGATATGACAGGCCAGGTGTCAGCCGGATGTACCCCTCTACATGTGTAATGCCAATCTTGTGTCCCTTGTACTGTGTACCCCCACTGGTTAAGTTTTTTGTCTTGTTGTCCACAGGTGCCTGTCATGACAGAGGCCTCTGACAAGATGTGATAGAAAGGGAGAGTAGGGATGATCTTCTCCTCCAAAGGAAATGCTGCCTCCTCAGGCTCCTGGTGAAGCAGGTTGAGGAAACCACAGCAACCATGATGGACTTCTCTGCTGCAAGACATCAACAGCAGCTGTCACTACCACCAGTGGCAGCAGACTACTGATTTGGGACGACCAGTGTTGGTGGGGGAAAGGGTATCCCCATAGATTTGCTGCCCTCTGTTTATGGACATTTGCCCTAGTTTTGTATTCCCCATTCCCTGTTTATTGTTGCTGTTTTATTTTTGGTTTTGCATGACCTGTTGCTAGTTTGTTCCATTGAAGTTTTTTTGATGGTATGCTGCTGTGTTGTGTGTCTGTCATTGGTGCCCTCCTTTCCCTTCCCATTGCTACCCCCAGTGCGCAGCTCTGTACTTGGTGCTCTGGTCATGGCTATGCCACTGCTTGTCCCCTTGCATTCAGCACTATCCTCTATGCTGTCTTCAGAGCTGTGCTGCTACACTGTGCAGTGCAATCACCTGTCATCTGTGGGGTGCACAAGCTATGCAGTATCCATAGGGTTTAGCCTGGTGCAATGTCTCTGAATATGGCACACTAAGGGACCAGTGCAAGCACAGGCACAGCACAAACATTGCGCTTGCACAAACTTCTGAATACCTGGGCCCTGATCCTGTGGGTGAGGACACATGGTTTGTGATTAATGGAGAGTTCTTGGGAATGAGAGAAGTCACCAGTGAGGTACCGCAGTGGTCAGTGCTAGGCCCTGTACTCTTTAACAGCTTCATTAAACTATGTATGTGTGAAACCTTGTTTTAGCTTTGTATGTATCTTGTCTTTTCAAATTGTATTCCCTGTGTGTTGTAATCTCCCGGGTCATGCCTGAAAATAGTCATGTTTTGGCTAATGGCACTCATCCAGTAAACAAAAACTAAATAAAAATTAGTGACATAAGTGAAGGCATCAAAGGGAAAATCTGCCTATGTGCAGACGATACCAAGCTGTGCATCAGGGCTGACACAGACAAAGGTATCCATAAGTTAAGGGAGGACCTGTAGAGGCTCAAAAGGTTGTCAAATATCTGGGAGCTGGGCTTCAATACCAAAAAGTGCAAGATCATGCACTCTGGAAACAAAAAATCCAGGGGCAGAATATTGATTGAGGGGGTAGACAGTTATAGTGACAGAAGAGGAAAGGATATGGGGGTGACAATCTCCAACAGCCTCAACCACAAAGCAAATAAAAGCAGTAACAGCAATCAAGTCCATTAATTTCTAACACATTTATACCAAGGTAAATATAAATTATGAATTTGTTTAAAAGGATAATTTAATACAGGTAAAAGTGTAATAAACAGTTTAAATGAGTAATACATTTACAGTGGATTAAATACCACTGCTAGTTATGATAATAGACTTACTAATTCATTATGTTTAAATCACTTTATTTATTGAATTTTGGTAACCAGGTGGGACCACAGGAACCAGCAGTCCCTTTTTCAAGGATGACCCAGAGTTAATTACAGGTAGATATTCAGACAGTGAACAGGTACATTGAATACAATGAATGACAAGGCACTGGATTAATTGCAGGCAGCTATGCAGACAGTGAATGGGAGTAATAAGTACAGTAGAGTACATATCTAATAAATTAACAGCGTTAAATATATAGACACTAAGCATACACAACAGTACATTTTATTGGAAGAACATAATCACAGGATATTAGCACACAGTCCAGCATGGAAAAAAAGCACAGCTAGCATTATGATATGGGGAGACAGGGTAGGAGCATTATCATTAAAAAAAAAGGCAATGCAGTCAACAAACAAGTGATATCATAAGAATTTGTTTTAATGTTTTTGAAGATTCATATTATATGCAAGTACAGTACAGGATCAAAAGTTTATTGAATGAGCCATGTCAGTCATATCCATGAAGTCTTTATCAGATGCTGTCGGAGCAATAGTGGATTCTTGAGTAATGGTTTGGGCATAATGTACATCAAGAAAAGAGGCATTCCATCTTGAAGATGTACTCCTCCCCATCCCTAATGACCTGCACCTTAACTGGACCTAGAAGATTTAACTGCACACCAGTTTCCAATATATCTTGATGACACACCAAACAAGCATTTGTCAATGCCGAATGTCTGCTTGCTCATATTAGCATTGGAAATGCAGGAGTTAGAGAGAGATGCAGAATAAGAATGGCAGTGAAGTATTGAACTTCATGCCAACCCCACCTCCACCCTGCAGAGATGGACAGGCATTGGGGTATGCGTTTGGGTCAACACCCATAACGTTCATGCCATTTCACTTCACCCTATCCTGCAGACACTGACGTGTTGAGGTGTGCCTTGGGGTGTTCGGCTTTACAGTCACCCCATTCCATAAGGACATATGCTGAAATGGGTGCAGTATAGGAGAATGGGGTGAACTCTGGGGCTGAAGAGTCCAAGGCACACCTCGATGTCTGTCACTGGCTGCAGGGTGGTGGGGTGGGGGTGGAATGGCATAAGCATTACAGTCGGCAATCCAAAGGCATACCCCTGATTCCTGTCAGTCTGTATAGGGTGGGACGTTATGGTTAGAAACTATAACGCCCCAGGCGTTTGTTTGTATTTGCACTACAAATTTTCAGCATGGCCTTTTTGTGACCCCCACCTCATGAAAGCATTTGGGACCTCTTCTCATGAACAGTGGCACTGTGATTTTATTAATGTGTCCTGAACTTTGAGTTCCCACAGCGACTGTGCTATTCTGCGCCAGATGTATGAAAACACAAATCAGGTAGGATGTGAAGAATGACAGCTGTACCATTCATAGGGAGGTGTGAAGGGATGGCAATGTTGAAAATCTGTAGTGAAAATATTAAAAATACTCGAACTTCCAGGCTTACGAGGAAACTACGTGATGCATGCGCGTAACACAGTCATTTAATGGAATTATTTCACCAAATTTTCAACATAGGCATTTTGTGACCTCTGCTCATAAACAGTGTCACTATGATTTTCTTAATCTGTCCTGAACATTGATTACCCACGGCAGCCAAGCTATTCTGCACCAGATGTGAAAATGCATATTTCGGGTAGGATTGAAAAATGACAGCTGAAGGCGGTGTGAAATAATGCCAATGTTGAAAATCTGGAGTGAAAATATTACAAATGCATGAAATTACGAGGATGCATGGCAACTGTGCAAAGTACGCTCATAGCACAGTCATTTCATGGACTTTTGTCACTAAATTTTCAACATAGGCATTTTAGCACCTCTTCTCATGAACAGTGTCACTGTGATTTTTTTTTATCTGTCCCGAACACTGACTTCCTACAGCAACCGCGTTATTCTGCACCGGAAGCGCAAAAACACATTTTGGCCAGGATGTGAAAAACGACAGCTGTACTGTTCATAAGAAGATATAGAAAAATGCTAATGTTGAAAATCTGGAATGAAAATATTACAAATTCACAAAGTTATGAGCGTGCGTGAAAACTGTGCAACGCATGCTCATAACACAGTCATTTTATGGACTTTTGTCACTAAATTTTCCACATAGGCATTTTAGGATGTCTGTTCATGAACAGTGGCACTGTGATTTTCTTAATGTGTCCGAACACTGATTTCCCACAGCGACCTCGCTATTCAGCGCCAGAAGTGCAAAAACACATTTTAGTCAGGATGTGAAAAATTACTGCTGTACTGTTCATAAGGAGGTGTGGAAAAATGCCAACGTTGAAAATCTGGAGCAAAAATATGACAAATCTGCGAAGTTATGAGCATGCGTAGAAACTGTGCAATGCACACTCGTAAAACAGTTATTTGTTGGATTTTCTTCACCAAATTTGCAACATAGGCTTTTTGAGAGCCCACCTCATGAACACCTGCACTGTCATTTCATTAATCAGTCCTGAAATGTGATTCTACGCAGTGACCTCAAAATCACCCTTCGGGACCGAATAACGTCATGACAGTGGCCGAATTCATGAGGAGGAGGAGTCCTAATAACCCCATGTTAAAAATTTGGTGCCAAAATTCCTGAGATATGCACCAAAGTTAAAAAAACCCTATTTATGCCATTATACAGCTTACCGGCATTTCTTCAGTTCGCGGTCGGCTTTGGAGAGTGCAGACGTGTTCCCGGTCCACTGTAGATCATCGTCCTGGGCTCCTTGGGGAAGGGGATGGTGACTGGCGTGGGACCATTTCCTTTCTTTCAGGGAGGAAAAAAAAAGACATCGCAGGAAGGTTTTTTATTTCAGGCTTGCTTTCAACACACTGGGGTGGACTCCCAGTGTGCCAACTGCCTATTTTTGGGGGTAGGGGGACTTAAGCCTATGGGGATTGGGCTCCTTGTCAGCAAAGAATGACTGTTTGGGGGGCATGATGCCGAGGGGAATTGGGCACCCCCTCAGCACACAACAAATGGGGAAGGGGGTTACATTATGCCGACGGGAAGTATGCCCCCCTGTTGACAAATGAACTAGGTCGGGGGCATGCTGATAGGTGGATTGGCCACCCCTGTTAGCTTTCATGGGGCTGTGAGGTGGCGGCAAGCCACTGCCATGTTTACAAAAAATGTTGCACTAGGCAAGGTACCACCCTGCAATGATGGGTCGCTCCCTTATTGCAGCGGAATGGCTGACGCTGCAATGACCAGGAGTTCCCTTACTGCGGCGGCAAAATCATTTTAACTTGGTGGCACTTTTGGAAACCAAAGTCATCAGCAAAGTGTGCCTGCATTCGTCCACCAGTGCCAAGCCCCCAGATGCAGTGCCGCCATTGGCTGCCACAGTGCCGCACCTCCATAACCCGCTTCTTTCCTAAGCAGCTGCATAATGTTTCTTGCGCATGTGTGCAAGCAAACATAAAAATGATGCCACTGCTGTTAAGTTCTAAAGCAGTAATCTTGGTAGAGATAGAGTCAGATGTTATGATAAAGAAGTACAATATTTCTTCAATGAGTCAATCTGAGTCAATTTATGACCAGACTCAAAGGTAAAAGTTGTCAGACTAGCTCATTTTCAAGCTGTAGTAAAATCCTTTGAGTAGTTGACATTTTCTTTTGAGGTATCTGGAAAGCTTTGCCTAGTGAAAGGGGGCTGAGCTGATACATTAAACACTTTATCTCCTTCACCAGTTCTCTTAGTGATGAAAAACCTTTGGAAACACCTCTGGTACTGTATACCTACAACACACACATTTCCTATGGCGGATCTGATTTTTGAGTGACTCTGTTTTACGGGTAAGATTGTAGGGTTTCTTTTGCTTCCCTGAAAAAGTAAACTCTACAGCCTGAAATCTGCTGTGTAAGTGCTTCATTCTTTCTGTATGTCAGTTTTCTTCAGCAGTACCAACTCTCTCCTTTGTCAGTTTTTGGTCTAAATGCAAAAAGTCAGTTTTCACTTTTAGTACTTCATAAAGTTGATCAAATTGTTCCATCATAATAAGGGTTTTACTAATTTATTAGCCAAGTGTTTCATCTAGGATAGTGTATGGGAGCCTATACACAACCACACTATAGTGTACTGTATGGTGGAATGAAGTTGTGTATTGAAAGCCGTGTGCTGCAAAAAGTCATTCTTCTGCAGTAGTGATATCCTCACTAACACAGAATGACTTTTCATTCTGCGTTAGGGGGACATCATAATACAAGGCACTCTACCAGCAGTTGTGATTCATCCCTTCAGCTGCTGTGTGAGAGCTGTACGCATGTGCTGGGCAGAGGCAGTTAATCAAGGGCAGTCAGCAGAGCTGATCTAAAATGGGGAAAAGTTACTTTTTTTTATTTTAGTCACTATACACTATATTGAACAGTGTATGATAACCATACACTACTCAGCTATTCTTCCACCTTGTGGATACAATGCCAACTTAGGGACCTCTCGAGCTTTGCTCTTGAGGTCATCAGTCATCTTGTATCCACTTGGTAGAAGAATGGCCTTGTAGTGTATGGTTACCCATATGCTATCCTGTATATTCTCATGCCGAGCGGTTTCCATGATGACGAGGACCTCAAGAGTGAAGCTCAAAAGGTCCCTGTGGTCATAGAAACCACAAGGTATGACAATGATGTGGTTGTATATTTGGGCTCCCATACACTTTTCTATATACTGTAGTGTATGGTGCCCCAAAACATATGCTCACTTACGTTTTCTCTTTTCCGTAGACAGTGTTTGCCACTGGGGACCAACATTTTTCATCCATCCACCAGTCATTCAGTTTGCGCACACAACTTGTCAACCACCCCTTGTCCTATGAACAGCACTGGTGGGGACAGTTGCACTGTGACATAACTACTAATGCAGAATGAAAAGTCATTCCATGTTAGTAGCTATGTCACTACTGCAGCAGAACATCTTTTGTCAGTGTATGGATCTCCATACACAACAAGGTTCCACCACACACTATAATGATGTAATGTTTATTCAGAGGGGAGTATTGCAAAGTAATTGGTGCATGGAACAAATCTTTATATGAGCCTCTGATTTATTTATTAGATTACACACTTTTTTGTTTTTGGGCATGTTTCTGGTGCAGCTGCTAAAGCAGGCTCACACAGAATCATAGTAGTACAGTGCAGTGGCTAGAGTTGGGTGATGAACCCCCACAATGGTGTCACTGTCCAGGCTGGACAGTATGGAATCTGGGGGATATAAATTCATCAGAAGAAGTAGAAGTATAGTATACTTCTTTAACTTACATGCCATTGTAAAACAAATCTCAAGATCTTGTTTTTGTTCAAGAATTTTTGGTGATTTTGAAAATAGTGCAAAGTAAAATTTAAAATAAAAACAACAGAGCACAGCCAGAGATAACTAATGACACTGCCGCTCCCATGGTCATCTTCACAACTTTTAATATTTTAAGAAACTTGTATAACTGAGCTTTGAGGCAGTACTGCTTGTGAAGTGGTGTGGTGGTGTTTGTGTATTGTGGCTAGCTGTAGTGCAACTGCTGACAGCTGGCTGTCAATGTCCTACTGCTGCCTTAGTGCCTATCTATTATTTTGTGCCCATGGGAATAGTTGTTTTGCCCCTGTTCTGATCAACAGGCCTAGCTTTATGCTCTGGGGAAGCTCCCCAGTTCCCATCCACCATTAATGTCACCATGAAACTTTATATGAGCTTCTGATTTCTTCACTAGATTCTAAATATATGTTTATAGAGTGGTGGTCAACAGTGCAAGACCTGGCTGAAGATGGCATGACCTGTTATTGTTTCAGTTGCTCTTCCCCCATGGCACTATTTAGTGGCCAGTGGTCACAGTAAATCACTTACAGTATGTACACAGAAGAAAATTTGTGGTGATTGTATTCGTCTCGGCCAACTGTGTAGCTTTGGCACTAGAACTAGTATCGTGACTATGTTCCTGGTAGGTCCACCATCTATTTGTGCAAAGTATCTCCCATCTTTCTCCTGGAATCCCAGTTATCACAATACAATAACTGTTGGACTTTTGAGAAATAATAATTAATAATGCCTTGTTAATGTAATCTTTATATTTTGTGTCAGCAGCTGCTCATCATCAATAAATGACGGGTGGCACAGAAGGAGCACAGATTGGAGCAGCAGGGGTCCAGTGGCTGCCATTTTGGAGGAGTATGCACTGCACAATCTTCGGACATTGGTATGGAATTTATGTAATACATCAGTGATAATTTAAATTCAGCTATGGACAAATGGGACTATAGGGCCATCCTAATGAATTATGCAACAGTTCATAAGCACAGATAAAAGGTGTGCATTTTGCAAACAGTTTATCTTTATTATTTTGTGCTTCATAATAGCACTGCGATGAAAGCCTTTCCTAGCAACCTTAGGCAGGGCGATCTGTATGTCAAAGATGCAAAACCAATTGTTCATGTCGGTCCAACTACTATGATGTTCTGATGTATCACATGAAATGTACCCCACTGGACTTATTTACCTGTCATGAGGGATCTTTACCAGGTAGTCAGCAACCAGTGAAGGCATGCATTGGCGTGATATCTGGGGATTTTTTTTGTTTATGAGTAGGAATTTGCCCACTTCAAATGAAACAAACCAAACCAAATACTGACCTTCTGCATGAATTCAGCATGCCTCTGCAGCCATGATCTTTGCCCCAGCTCACTCCTACCCAGCCACAGCCGATCAACAAGCTGAGCATCATTACAGGGGGCAAAACATTTGTGAACTGCACATTCGATGTCATATTAACAGGGTAAGAGAATGGGCTGCTGCAACCTCTGCAAAATGTCCTTATTAAGGGCTTATGTTATACGTGTTGAACCTCAGTAAGAAAGGCTCTTCTAATGACTAATTACAAGGGGACAGAAGAGTTTATAACACAAGACATTTATGGCTAAAGTTTGGGAAAATCTGATCCAGTATGACACTTCTTAATAAATAGGGCTGAGAGAGGAAAACAGATTGAACATACACCCTTAGGGCTGATTATTTTTATAGAACCAGAATGAAAATAAGCTCTTGCCAGGGCTCCTTTTTTGGGGAATTGAAAGGCTGTGTCTGAAGTTCAATGGGTGAGCAACCAGCCACTCCTACTTCTTGAACTATATAAGCAGTTCCTCCAGCCGCCCTCTGAAACGCTTTCTCTTTGCCAGCTAGAGGCTTTGCTGGTCTGTCTTCTTACTTTGGGCCTGCTACTGCCTTACCTGGGGCCTGCTTCGGCCTTGCACCCCCCCTTCCCATTATCTCACAGTGCTCTGGGACATGTTTGGTTCTGCAGGATGTGTTCGTGTTTTCTTCTGCTTGGTTAGTATTTGTTTTGCTTCCGGCTGCTGTGTGCTTCCTCCTGTGCTTGTTTTTTCATGTTTCCTGTGTTTTTGTGTTTATTTTGTCTTTTCTTTTGGGGTTTTCAATGCCTTTTGTCTGTACTATGTTAATCCTGTGCCTGAGCTCAAGCCCCTTTCCTTTTCAGCTGCTTACCACCCTCAGTTTTCCTGCAATTGTTGTATGTTTCAGCTCCCATTCCAACTTCTCTGCTGTTGCTGCTTCTGTTAATTCATTGTACCTGACCTAGGCTCCTGCTATCTGTTTGCTGCCTCTCCCTGTTGCTCTAATACTGCCAGCAGCCTTGCATTCCACTATGGTTATTTCCTACTTATTTACCTCAGCATTTCATTTTTTATTTTTTTTTCATTCTGTCTTTATCCTACTTTGCCCCTGCCAACAGGCTTTTATTGCCTCCCCGGTGCTTCTCAGACCCTGTGTCCCCCGTGGATTACCCCCTGTGGTGGGGCGGAAGGGGGAGGCTGTCCTCCCCCCTCTCCTGAGCACTATCCAGAGTGGGCTCGAGTGCTCTGTGAAGCCATGGCATCAGAGTAGTGGAGAGGCTTCCATGAAGCTGGCAGGCAAAGTTTTCCTGCTTTTCCTTGGTCCCTCCCTTGTGGCTGTGAATGCACATGAGTGGAGGTGTGCACGCATCACTATGCCAAACTGCTTTGTCTCCCTAGCTGTGATGCTACCATAGCCTCCATTGGGGGGGCAGCCAAGAAGTGGAATGGCATTCCCACCCTTTCCCTAGAGAGGAGCACTGTCATTTGATGCTCGATCCTCTCCCTCTCCTGCCAACCCCCGGTGGCCTGTGCTCGTTCCCAAACACGGGTCCCTGGTGTGGCACAAGGTGTGGTGGCCAGCACCTCAACCCTCAGTGCCACTGGGCCAGCCTAGCATTTTATTTATTTACTTTGCAATTCCTTCCATATGCCCTCAGTTTTATCCAGCTCTTTTGGAGATTTAAATCTAGTCAACATGTTTATTTGCACTCAGTGTGAATCAAACCTGAATCTACTGCAGTTGTATATTACTTTCTCTGTGTGATTCAAATCTGCTTAAATGCACTTGTATCACACAATTATTATTCTGCCACAGAACAAGCAGAGCACCAGGAGAAAGGACCTGCTGGTATAACTAAACTTCTCTACTTGGACTAAGAACTAGAGCTCTTGTACTGGGTCCTTCAATTTAGGGTAACAAAAAAAAAGTTAGTCTGTTTGTCTGAGTTAGTTGAAGTGAATTGTTATCTGTTATCTGTGTTATCTGTGTAGTTATCTAGGTGCTTGTCACAGGTGGCTGAAGGGAATTATCTGTGAAATTAACTAAGTGTAGAAAGATTTGCAAAGTAGGGGGAGTGGCTTAGCTAGAAGGAGCCAGGTTAAAACCAGATTTAAACACTGCCCTAGATAGCTTCTGCCAGAGAACAAGCAGAGCACTAGGAGGAAGGACCTGCTGGTATAACTAAACTTCTCTGCTTGGACTATATGCTCTCCTTTCCTCCCTCCCACCCAAAGGCAGTTTTACTTTTATAGGCACAGGACTTAACTGACAACAGGAACTTCCTGTTTGGGAGCAGGAAGTGAGTGATCACGGAACCACCAAAGACTCACCATCCTAAAAGGACAAGCGCAGCTCTCCATCCCCCCCAGCTGCTGGAGGTCTGACTCTGAGCAAATAAGGAGACTACTGAAAAATATAGGAACTTTGTGACTCAGAACAGGAAGATCAGGAGCTAAAAGGGCACTGAGATGTAAGTAGGGACAGAAAGGAAAAAAATAAAGAAATAAACAAACAGAGGAAAGAGTAAGTATTCCAAACAACAATTAGGGTGCCAGAAATACGACATGATGAGAATGGTGCAGTGCAGTGGCTGTGGCACAGCAGTCTTCCAGGAGACATTCTGGAGGATGCAGTGTTGTCCTGTCTGCAGGCACCTCTCTGGGCTGAGGGAGGAGGTTGCTCATCTCCAGGCTTAGTTGGCCAGGATTTGTGGGACCTCCTCTCTCACCCAGAGACCATCAGGGTCACTGCCGTTGCCTCAGAGGTTGCCAAGAAAGAGGAGCAGTTGGACAGCAGTCGGCTCAGGGAGGGTGAGGGTGGTGGAACAGAGGCACATCCCTCCAGTTGTACCTCTCCACAATTTCTTTGCCGTTCTGGAAAAGTGTGGTTCCTCTATGGAGGCACCCACAGTGGAGACCAAGGAGGATGCTGGGAAACTCCACAAAGGAGACCCACAGGAGGGTGTCATGGGACCCCACAGGGGAAGGTAACAACTCCTAGTGGGGGACTCCATTGTTAGGAAGGTAGAACTGGGGGAGGAAGGGGAGAGGGAGGTAAGGTGTCTGCCTGGCACCTTGGCTTGGAGGGACAGGGAGCGAATCCTCAGGATCACAGGAGCAGCTGCACAGGGGAGAGAGCTGGATGTCATTGTCCACCTAGGGACAAATGACCTGACTAAGAAAGGGATCAGAGCAGTGCAAGAAGCATTTATGGAGATGGGGAAGGGCCTTAGACAAATAGTACACATGGTAACCTTCTCGGAGGTGCTGCCTGTCTATGGCACAGGTGAGACTAGGGTGCTCCACACCATGGGATTCAATTAGTGGTTGAAAAACTGGTGCAGAGCTCAGGGATTTGGCTTCATTGGGGACTGGGGGTCCACATGGAGGGATGGAGGATTATACTGGTGTGATGGTCTGCATCTGGCCAGGAGGGGAACCAGGATTCTAGGTGATAGGTTTAAATGCTTCATTGGCAAGCATTTAAACTAGACAAGTGAGAGGCACTGGAGAGGAGCAGGGAAATCCTATTCCCCCCAAAAAATCAGGGTACTAAGTGAGGTAGACACCAACAAAGAGATGTCAATAGGGAGAAGCGCATGGGTAAATGGAGAAAGTGACAAACACAATAAGGACAGGGATGGGGCAAAATTTGGTAAGGCCATCAAGAAATGGAGGTTAATGAGTACCAACACCCGTAGTCTGGGCAACAAGCTCCCTGAACTGGTGGCCTTGATGGAAGAGGGATGCCTGGATATCGTAGCAGTCACAGAAACATGGTACACAGAGAACCATGACTGGGATGTTAACATACCAGGGTACACAACCTACAGTAGAGACAGGAAGGGGAGAAGAGGGGTGGAGTAGCTCTCTATGTAAGGGAAGGGATAAAAGCAACTGAACAAAAGAGTAAACAGGGAGGAGAGGAGGCACTGAGGGTCACCTTAGAGACTGGAAATGGCACCACAATCTGTACAGGGGTTATATACAGACCCCCATGTCAGAGGAAGGGAATGGACAAGGATATGATAGAAGACATACTTAGGATGGCAGTTAAAGGGGAGATACTGTTGATAGGGGACCTTAATATGCCAGATGTCAACTGGAACACCTTTGCTGCAGCCACATCCAAAAGCAGGGCCATTCTCGATGCCCTTCAGGTGGCATGCCTCAGACAGCTAGTTTTGGAACCTACTTGTGAGGGAGCAGTCTTAGACCTTGTACTCTCAAATGGGGATAGTGAGAGGATCTCAGATCTAGAAGTGGGTAGTCATCTGGGAACAAGTGACCACCAAACAGTGTGGTTCACGATAAACTCAGCTACAGAGTCAAGCCATACAAAAGTGAGGGTTCTGGACTTCAGGAGGGCTGACTCTGGCAAGACGGGTGAGTGCCTTAGAAAAGCACTAGCAAACAGGCTAGAAGGAAGGGTGGAGCAACAATAGGGAAATATCAAAACTGCTATCACAGAGGCAACAAGCCTTCACGTGAAGCAAATAAACAAATCAAAATGAAAGAAAAAGCCACTATGGTTCTCAAAAGAGGTGCCGGTAAAGGTTAGGGAGAAAAAGATAGCATTTAGGAAGTATAAGGAAACACATAAGGAGCAGGACAAATAACTATACCAGTTAAGGCAGAAGGAAGCAGGGAGGGTAGTCAGAATAGCAAAGGCCCAAACTGAGGAAAAGATAGCCAACTCAGTTAAGAAGGGGCATAAAACCTTTAATAGGTATATCAGGGAGAGTAGAAAGACAAAGGAAGGGATAGTGAGGCTGAATAGAATGGACGGTGGGTAGGCAGAGAGGGACAGTGAACAAGCAGGGATACTGAATGAACACTTCTGTTCAGTATTCACAAAACAGGAGGTGGGGGAGGTGCCTAATCCAATTAACAGAAGCACTCTGGATAGGGGGGTCAATCCCATTCCTTTCACAGAAGAAAGGGTTCTGAAAGAACTCCTAAAACTGAAGGTGGACAAAGCAATGGGGCCAGATGGAATTCACCCCAGAATTCTAAAAGAACTAAGCAGAGAACTAGTGACACCACTGACTACCCTTTTTAACAAATCATGGGAGGATGGTGTGGTACCTGAGGACTGGAGAAAGGCAGATGTGATTCCTCTTCACAAAAGTGGGACCAAGACAGGCAGAAAACTACAGTCCTGTCAGTTTGACCTCTGTGGTAGGGAAAGTGATGGAATCACTTCTGAAGGAAAGAACTGTTGAGTGCCTAGAGGCCAGTGGGGCACAGGACCCAAGGCAGCATGGGTTCACAGCGGGAAGGTCATGTCAGATGAATCTAATTGATTTCTTTGACTGGGTGACCAAAGTAGTAGACCAGGGAGGGGCTGTGGACATGGCCTACCTAGATTTTAGCAAGGCATTTGACTCAGTCCCTCACAAAAGATTAATAGTCAAATTAACCAGCCTGGGAGTGGGTCCCAGAGTGGTAGTCTGGGTAAAACATTGGCTGGACAACAGAACACAGAAAGCAATTGTAAATGGAGTCCACTCTGAAGAAAGAGGGGTTACTAGTGGGGTACCGCAGGGTTCAGTACTGGATCCAGTCCTTTTTAATGTCTTTATAAGTGACATTGCAGAGGGACTGGAAGGAATTGGGATATGTATATACTTTATTTTCTAGTGTAATTTTCATATAACCTACCTTGTCCTGTTATGTTTTAATCAACTTCTGTCCCTTGATTATTGTATATATAAGTGTTTCGACTGTATCTGTTATGCATATATAAGTGTCTTGAATGTATCTGTTTATGTACCAGCTATTGAACCTTGACCTTATCAGGTCCATCTTGTAAATGAGCTTTGCTCAATGATGTTCACCTGAATAAATAAAGATCTGAATAAATAAAGATTTGATTGATTGATTGATTGATTGAAAAGTATGCCTCTTTGCAGATGACACAAATATCTGCAAGAGGGTTGATACACAAGGAGGCATGGAAAGGATGAGAAGAGACTTAGCAAGGTTGGAGGAATGGTCAGAAGTATGGCAGCTTGGATTCAATGCAAAGAAGTACAAAATAATGCACCTGGGAAACAAAAACCCAGGGGAAGATTACACAATGGGGGGGGGGAGGTAGTAACAGCAACAAACATGGAAAGGGACCTGGGGGTAATCATATCAGATGACCACCTTAAGGTTGGCAAGCAGTGTGAGAAGGTGGTAGGGAGGGCTGGGGTAATACTGAGATGTATAGGGAAAGGCATCATCAGCAGAAAACAGGAAGTTGTTATCCCCCTCTACAGGCAGTTGGTGAGACCCCATCTGGAGTACTGTGTCCAGTTCTGGAGACCCCATCTCCGCAAGAACATAGACAGGATGGAGGCAGTTCAGAGGAAGGCAACTAAAATGGTGCAGGGTCTGCAAGAGAAGCCATATGAGGAGAGATTAAAGGAGCTTAATATGTATACCCTTGAGGAAAGGAGGGAGAGGGGGGACATGATAGGAACGTTCAAGTACCTCAGTGGAATCAACAAAGTCCAAGAGGGTAGCATCTTTCAGAAAAAGAAATGTGCAAGAACAAGGGGACACAATTTGAAGATAGAGGGGGGGACGTCTCAGGGGCAATGTCAGGAAGTATTTTTTCACAGAGGCTGGATGCACGGAACAGCCTTCCTGAGGAGGTTGTGGGGTCTAAAACTGTGGGAGAATTCAAGAATGCATGGGACAGACATAAGGCAATTTTGTGGGGGTAGGAAGAAATAGGATGTTGGTTAAATAGGATCTGCAGCTTATCCTCTAGGTAGGGAAATAGGCAGACTAGGTGGGCCAAGTGGTCCTTATCTGCCGTCAAAGTCTATGTTTCTATGTTTCTATGTATTGTGTCAGTGCATTATTGCCCATGCCTACACATTCCTATGCTTATTCAGTTTTTCAGATCAGCTACTGCTAGAATCTATAACTAATTACTGCTGGAAGCTGTTCACTATTCTTACAATGCTTCATTTTACTCTGGAGGCCAGCTCAACTACAGCTGTCACTGTAAACTAGTTTTATCATCCGCTTGTGGGTCATAGCACTTTACCATGGTTTCTTTGTTTTTCCTATGGTGGAGAATGGGGAGCTATAGTGGAGAGTCATGGCCCTGTGTGGTTCAATTACCTCATATTCGTATACTGCCTTCAGCGCAAAAATCCTCTGGTATTTATCTCACCTTTAATTGGCACTCATTGATGGACTGGTTGGCTAGTATTCCTTCCTCTTTACTTGAATAGCATGTCCTATGACCTTACCAGGTAAGCACCTCGCACTGAATAAAGGACCGGGTTACCCTCAGCTGTTTGTGAAATTCGTACTGCTATCATGCTTCTGCATACTGTTTGTTTACCATGCTTCACATTGCCTGTTACTCCCTGCATTACCATATATGGCCTGCTCCATTGCTAAAGGTGTTTACCATGGTGCAGGTTAAATTATGTTCTACTATCTCAGGGAAAATGTATTCAGATTTTCTCACTTGCTGATGTTTTCTGGAGTGCCCCCTGACCACCATCTGGAGGGGTGAGTAGAGGCAGGGCCTCTCTCTCTCTCTCTCTCTCTCTCTCTCTCTCTCTCTCTCTCTCTCTCTCTCTCCTCTCTGTCTTTCTTTCTCTGCTAATCCTTCTGGTGTTCTAATCTTTGACTACTGTGATGTAGTCTACAGTGCTGCTCCCAGGTCTTCCCTGACCAGATTGGACACCCTGTTTAACTCCTTCTGTTGCTTCACTCTAGATGCTATCCCTCTCACTTATCACTGTGATCTTTACCACTTGCTGCAATTTCCCCTCACTTGAAAGCCATTGCCACCTTCACGGTACCAAATTTATGTCCAGATTTTGGTCTGGCTGTCTACCCCCGCCCCCACTATAGTTCCTCCTCCCTTACTACCCTTCCCACTCCTTCCATTCTTTTGACTCATGTCTACTGTTAGACCCCTGCCATTCAACGGTGATTTTACAAACGGCCTTCTCTCATCACCTCCCCAAGTTATGGAATACCCTTCCCCCTCAAGTCCGACACTCTTCCTCCCCATACTCCATCTCAACAGCTCAACATAACTTCTACTCAGTTAACTGTCCCTGTGTTTAACACCTACCACTCCTGCCTAATCTAAATTATCACCTGTACCGTCCACATCATGCACCAATCTAATTCCCTATCCCTCCTCCCCCCGTGCCCTCAACACTACCTTACTCCATCTCCTTCCCTTCCTTTCTCCCCCCATTCTGCCACCTACCCCAGCTTCCCCTGGTTCTATCCCCACAACCTTATTCCATCTCCTTCTCTCCCCCGCTTTCTGCCAGCTACCCCACCCCATCCTTTTGGTAGCAACCGATATTAAGTTCTACCAAAGCTGACAGTTTTCTGTTATTCTCCCTTGACTCACTGCTTACCTAGCACTAGCCTGACCTCCGCCACAATTAGTTCTCTGCACTATTACTGTTGTGATCTGTACTTGCACTACTCATATATAATATGTATATAACTCAGGTATTCCTACCATGTCACTTTGAATTGCTACCCTGTTATTACTGCTTGTATGTATGTATATATGTGTGTATGTATACCTTCCACTCCCCTCTCCCCAGGATGCACCATGAGACAAGCAACTTATTGTTCAATGTGCCCTTGCTGGTGAAACATTTCAATAAATAAATAAATAAGGGACAACAACCAGAAGACCAACCTAATTCAGCCTAATCTGAGCTCTCAGCTAGCCTTCTCATTTTATAAAACATAGGTGGAGGGCAGGAACATGAATATTCAAGCCTGGGCTCCTAGCTCGCTGAGCTAGGAAGCACAGAGCCCAACCATCCAGGCACCCTATCTCCTATCTGAGGCCTGGTAGGAAGCCCCTGTCAGGGTAAGGCTTAGCCTTTCTTGCACTCCCTAATAGCTTGCCTTGAACTTGGAAGGAGAAAGAGGCTGGTTATGTATCAAATATTTAACAGGTTTTTCAGGGCCAAATTGTGGGGCAACCAGGTCCAATGTTTATTGCTTTCCAATACTTTTGCAGGCTATGTCTGTGACGGCATGGGAGGATTTTGGGGTGACTCAAAGATGAAATGAGGATTTTATTTAACATGAGTAAACTACTTTAGCAACACATTTTTAAACCAAAAATGATAACTTTATTATTTAGTTTACTTCTATATTAACCAAAAATTCAAAATTTTTAAAAATGTGCTAACATTATAAAAAAACGACACAATATTTCTGTAAATTCAGTTCCAATACAACAATACACTGAAAGTGAAAGTCTAGAGGTACCTTTAGGCTAAAGGTACCTTAATGAAGGAGTCCCAAAATAGCAGAGCCAAAGTTGAGAATGAAACATTCACTGACATAAGGCATGACTACAATAAGGAAACAAAGGCATTGACAGCAGATAAGGACAGCAAAGCCCATCCAGTCTGCCATTTTTTTTACCTTATGAATGTGCCATAGGCCTGTACTCTGTCAATATCCTATCTATTCACACTCATCTGTGTTGCTCCCTTATGCCTGTCCCATGCCTGTTTGAAGCCCTGCACTGTATCCATATCCACCACCCTTTCTGTGAAAAAGAACTTCCACACATTACCCCTTAATTGGCCTCCCTCTAATCTCATGCTGTGTCCTCTTGTCCTGCTATTTTTCTTATATTGAAACATGTTAGACTCTTTCACCTTGTTAATGCCCTTAAGATGTTTGAATGTTTCGATCATATTTCAATATATATCGTATATATCATATATCGATTAGCAGTGTCAGTGGCTTAGTAGGTAGCACACTCGCCTCTGAGGCCGGGAGATCAGAGGGCTGTGGGTTCAATTCTCACATCTGGCACTTGGGCTAATATCCCAGCACTGACACTGTAGTGCAGCATGAGAGGGGTGCTGCACTCCGGAGGTGCCGCCTTTCGGATGAGACGTTAAACCGAGGTCCCATCTGCCTGGATTGGTGGTAGTTCAGGTGGATGTTAAAGATCCCATGGCACTTATCGAAAAGAGTAGGGGAATTTCCCCGGTGTCCTGGCCAAATTTCCCTCATTCACTATAAATACCGCCAACAGCTTAATCTGGTTCAAAGTCAGTTGGTATTCAACTGTATCCCCCTCCACCGGGTCATGCCTGAAAATAGGCAGGATTTGTCTAGTGCACTTACCGGTCAACAAAAACTAAATAAATATCACTTCTCTCCCTCCTTTGCTATAGGGTATACATACTGAGCTCCGTTAATCTGCCCCCATATGTTTTCTGATGCAGTCCCTGCACCATTTTGGTTGCCTGTCTCTGGACTGCCTCCGTTTTGTTAATGTCCTTGTGCAGGTGCAGCCTCCAGTACTGCATGCAGTACTCCATATGGGTCCTAACCAGTGTCTTGCAAAGAGGGATTATTACCTCCCTCTTATGACTTGTGATGCCCCTACTAATACACCCCAACATCCCTCTAGCCTTACCTACTGCTTTAGTGGTCTGGTTGGATGATTTCAGGTCATCGGTGATGATGATGATGCCCAAGTCTCTTTCTTCCCTTGTGATTGCCAGCAACTCCCCTCCTGACCTATAGCATCGAGGTTTCTTTTTTCTATGTGCATGATCTTGCACTTCTTTGGGTTAAACCTCAGTTGCCACTCTTCTGACCATTTAGCCAATTTATCTGGATCTCTTCTCATTCCGCCCACCCCATCTGGATCATCTACGCTGTTGCAGATCTTGGTGTCACCTGCAAACAGACAAACCTTACCCTCCAGTCCATTTGCAATGTCACTGATGAAAATATTGAAGAGGACTGGTCCCAGGACTGATCCCTGAGGTACCCCACTTGTGACTTGCATCTCTTCTGAATGTATACCATTTACCACCACTCTCTGTTTTCTGCCCACCAACCAGTTTGCCACCCAGTTGACCAACTTCTGACCCACACCGATCCTACCCAGCTTATTAGGAGAGAGGGAACAGTGAATAATGAAGATTAAGGTGATTAAGGTAATGGCTAAAAGAGCATGAGGGCAGAAATGCAAGAAAACTATAATGGGAAAAGCACCACCATCCTAGCTTCAACCTGTAGTAGAAAACTAATAATTGTATTATGACCTTTGGCACAGTGGAGAGGGGGAAAAACCCTTAAGGAGGAGGAAACCTCTGGGGAGCAAGCCTAGGTCACCATTCCTCCAGACTTTGGGAAGAATTAGTGATGGCTCAAATGCTGTTGAATTTAAACCCAATGAGGGAACAAATGTTGAAAGGAAGGGCTCTTGCTCTATCCCTCTGTGGGATAATGTCATAAGGTACTGCTGAGTGTTCAGACATGGCTAATCGGGCAGACCTGTCTCACTCCAAGGGGAACCCTGCCCACAAAGCATTTTCTGAGTAAATCTGCATCTGGTGAACAGTAGGCACTCAGCCTCAATGTTGTGATGGCCTATCTTATGACTGAGATATGGGTAAGTAAAGAAAATGGGAACAGAGTGGGACCAGGTGACTTGCAAGCAAATGCAGGGAGGATTGCTTCAAGAGGTGTCGCCGAGTCTACCTACTCAACTGATGAGACCCCCATGAAGAGGACCCCACCCTCAGTGAGCAGAAAGCCATCAATGCAATACCAGGAGGTGCCACCAAATTGGTTTGAGTGGCTAAAGGAGCCCTTGTGGTGAAAATAGTACTCTTAAGATACTGAGCAGGGAAGGGTGAACACCAGGAGGTGTTGTCAAGTCAATGTGCATGGCTAAAAGGATTCCCCACTCAGCAAGAGCCCCATCCTCCAGGAGTAGGCTTCATGAGGCTGCAGAAACATGTTGGGCCTCATAGTCGAGGCCAGGAGGTCCTTCACAAAAGGATAAAAAAGAAGGCAGAATTTGATGAAGAGGTGAAAGCCTTTATGCAGCAAGAAGAAAAGGGGCAGTGAGATAGCTGGATAGCTGAGGGGTGAGAGTCTGACACAGGGGCTGGAAGAGGAGCCACTATGGCCATGGTCATACCACTTTCATACGTGGGAAGGCGTGGTCCTATCAGTTTTTGCAGTCAGAGGAGGGCAACCAAAATGGTGCAGGGTTTGCATTAAAAGCCTTATAAGGAAAGACAGAAGGACCTCAGTGTGTATACCCTGGAGGAATGCGGGGGGGGGGACATGATCGAAACTTTCAAATACCTCACAGATATAAATAAGGTTAAAGAGGGAAGCAGTATTCAGAAAAAAAGATGCTCAAGGAGAAGGGGTCATGATATGAAGCTGGAGCATGGTAGTCTCAGTGGAGAGACATGAGGAAATATGTGAGGAAATACTTCTTCACGAAGACGGTGGTGGATGCCTGGAACAACCTCCCAGCAGAAGTGATGGGGGCAGAAACTGTAACCAGGCCCAGATTAATGGATGTGGGGGCCCTATTCCAAGTTATATTCTGTGGCTCGGGGGCCACTAAATGCGAACATCACACTTTTCCTCAGCACCGTGCCGGCAAGGATACAACAAATAGGGTACTCAAGTAGGATGTCAGTGTTTGTGCAACCACCTACTGGCCCCTAAATGAACCAGAAGGCACACCTCTCACCAAACATCTAGGGGAAAAGAGAGAGGTGATGACCGACGTGGATGAGGGTTTCATAATTTATTGCCACCATGGGCAAGGTGAGATATACCAGATGGAGAAGACTGTTATAAATAAACAGACAACCAAGTGCAGCAACTGCATGGCACACACCTGGTGGGGACCAATTACAATGGCCCTGGGAGAAAACGTTTGCTCAGGCCTATGTTAGGTTTGCAGTCCTGGACAGGGGCACCCAATTAACTCTAGACACAAAGAAGCAATAGCATTACTGTCCAAACCAGGGCTGGGATTCTAGAGTGTGGCTTTTATTCATGTAACAGAGTAGGAAAAACCACAAAGCAAAGATGGACCTCCATGGGGCAACACATACTGGTAATGCAGATTACTGAGGTACAGTCTGTACAGACATTCCTGATTTCCCATTTAGCATAGGACAAAACACACACACACACACACACACACACACACACGCTGGAGAAGACACTGGTTCCACCTGGAAAATTGGCACATCTGGCCAAGTACTGGACATTTCCTATATTTCACAGGATTAACTGTGGTACACATGACCACAAAGAGCACGTACAGGCTGAGGACATCTAGAACCCACTATCCTGTGGTAAGCAGTAAACTGGAACAAAAATAACCAACATACGGGGTAAACACTTTTCTCAGGCATTAGTCAATTGAACTGAATGAAAAGGAAATAGGTTCCGGGTGCCCTTCTGAAGCTGTACAGGCAAACTGGTTACTCCAGATGAGGTCCCACCTTTTGTTTCCAAGCTTATACTCAGTCATTCATCTGGTAGCAAACACCTTAAAACTGCAGAAAACTGTATATCTAGTATTAAATGTTTCTCACACTTAACATACTACACACACCACAGGGCCAACTGACATCAAAGTTCCCTCCCCACTGATTTTAATTAAAATGTTTTATTATAGGCTGGTTTTGTGATACAGATATCAGATTTGGCATGCAACCCATGAAATGTCACAATGGGACCAGCAAGGAGCTAAGTGCATTTCAGAAGTGAGGTGCTGTGCTCCAATGCAGTCCATTAGCTTAGCACCCCTCCTATAGTGTTCCACAAATTCCTTGAACCTATCCCTGGTGTCTAATGGCACCCTCACACCACAATCACCCATTTCGTATTTCCTTGAATTATTCTTGATGTCTAGTGGCATCCCCCACCCACTGATCACCCGATTCATGAACAGAAAGATATCCATGATGTCTGGTAGTACAAGCCCCCGGGACTGCTTGATCTCTATGCATGTAAAGCTGCCCTTCCACCCAATTGCTTAGACACAAAAGTAAAAGGAATCAGTAGTGTTCTAGATTCCCCCACCTGACCCACCCACTCACTTACCACCACCTTGCACCCCTTCCCCTTACCCAGATTTCTGTCAATCAGGGACGCCTGGTACCAGTATAGTCTTTTCAACTCATCTCCACAGCCAGCTGCCATATGACCTGACAGAAAAGAATGCACACCGTATTTAAACACATGCTCTCACTTACAGCTCGTATGGTGGTCAGCCAAGGAGGTGAGAAGAGGGTGAGAAGAGGGCTATGCCAGTCACTGTAGTAGCAGGGTTCCCTGATCAGTGGACACCCACTTAAGAGGTTGGGTGTGTGGTGGTAGTATATGAGCACCCGGAATGGGCGAGGAGGGTCACTGGACCACTACTGATTCCTTTTCCTTTTGTAATGGGTGATTGGGAAGGAACCACTGAACACCAAGGATGTCTCACGTGCATAGATCGGTGCTAATGTTGGGTGGGGGGTACTGCTAAACTCAGTGAAGTCCACATTCATTCATGCACTGGGTGGTGGTAACAATAGACACCAAGGAGGACATTTTATTATAATGGGCGACTGGGTGGGTGGGTGACACTAGACACCAGGGATAACTGTAATGGCAGGAGTGGGCAGCTACATTACAGCCACCCTGCCTTTTTTTTTTTCTTCCCCCGAAAGCGTGGTGATCAACAAGCTTGCAGAGGATGGGTGAGACACAAATAGAAAAGGAATAATTAATGCACAAGGGGCAGATTCGGAGACATTAACATTAGGGTGGATTAACATGGTGGACGGACACACTCTCTCAAACACACTCCCTCCCACAGTTAGTCTATGGCAGACAACAACTGGGTGTGGTGGAACACTAGGGCTATACTAGCCTTTTTTTTTTTTTTTTTTTTTTTTTTACATACCTTGTCATCAACCTTCTCCTCTGGCTCTGTCTCTTCTTCTGTCACAGGCTAGACTGTCGAGACGTGGCTGTCCCTCACTCGCTGCAGGCCCAATAAAGAGAGTCCTAGCTCAACAACTCCACACTGTGTGACACGTAGTGGTCCCATGAGAGTGACTGTCTTTTTTACTGAGGACTGGAGGAGAAAAGGAATTACCGACCCAAAAACACTGCAGCTGCAGCTCTCCGTCTCTCACTGACAACGATCGTACAGTCATCCACCGACCTCGTCCTCAGTCACAGTCACATCACTGCTGGTGGATAGGTGAAGAGGGTGGGTCCACCGTCCATTCCTGCCTTGGCTCCTTGTCAAAAAAATAAATAACTAGGTCTCACGCAGCCACAGATGGCCAGCGGCCACACAGCCCTCGCCCCGGTCCTGACTGACCATCACCATCTGTTCTTTTTTTTCACTCACCAACGACTCACTCCAGTGACATGCAAACATGCCACGCACTGCCAGTGCCGCCTCCAGTCTGCCCCACAATTCCCGCTCGGGCTCCTCAGTAGCCACACCTCCTTGCCCCACAAAGTTGGATGGTGATTGGATTGGTGTGTCCATTCCGGACCATCAGTCACGCTGTCTTACTGACAACAACCAATGACTTGTCTTGCAGAGCAGAGGAGGAGGGAGCCGAGCAAGAGAAGTTCGCTTGCTGAGCGGGGCAGGGAGTGGGGGATGCCTCAAAACACATGACGGGGACTGCTTGCTTGCTTCAGCCTTCATCATGCTGCCTTTCAAAAAATTTAAAACACACATGACGTGAGACAGCACTCTCGGGAGGTGGGGGGAAGGAAAAAAATTATATTAGTGATGAGTACGACGTGGGACATGGGAAAAATAGTAATAAGCACTGCTGGCTGGGGGCCCCCTCCTGAAACCCGGGTCCCTACGCCATCGCGTCATGTGCATACATATTAATCTGGGCCTGACTGTAACAGGGTTAAAGAATGCATGGGATAGGCAAAAGTGAACCTTAGTGATAAAGCAAGGGGGGATAAGTCAGACCTCAGGTATGTAGGGTCTGTGGTAATGCAGTAGGTGGGGAAAATGTGCAGACTAGATGGGTTAAGTGGTCCTTACTTGCCGTCAAAATCTGTGTTTCTGTGTTTCTATGTTTTTACTAGGGAGGAGTGTGCCATTAAAATGCAGCTTGTGCAGCACACAGTGTTACCTTCTAATCAATCCCTTTGTGGAATGAAAGGGCCAGACTTTCAGGTGGGCATCAAGGAGCTAAAGCTGCTGTCAGTCAGTGGGGGTGGGAAGAGTTACTCCACAGATTATACATTTGGATGAGAAAAAAACTGTGGTTGTGGGTGAACACACACAATGGGGTGGGAGGGGGGAGAACTGACTTCTGATATCTTTGGACCTACCACTTTTCAGACCATTCTGCCACCAATAGAGTCTGAAGGTACAGCAATATAGCAGTGGAACAGGAGGCTATACCTAATAGGAAGCTGAGTATGAGGACATTCCTGATAGGAGCTTAGGGAAGTATCTGTAGATGAAGGTGGAGCCCAGGAGACAAAGAAAATGATACAAAACAGAAGGAATGAATGGACAAAGAAAGAATTCAGCATGATGGATGATGGAATCCAGTACAGGATTTATCTAGAGCTTTGTGTTGGGGAGAAAATATGACCTAGATTTCAGTAGTTCGGTTCAGAAAAAACAAAGAAAGGAATGAAAAACACCTGAAAGCATCATATTTTTCTGAATCTGTTCAAAACATAGCAAGGAGTTTAGAACTCTGAGTGAGAATTACTGTTCAAAAGTAAACAACAAACCAAAGGAGTCAAATAGAACAAGCTGAAAACTGGATAAACATGAGGTCTGAAGTTGCATAGGACACAAAGAGCTTGACTAAGTGAATCTGGTAAGCACTGAACATGTTTAAAGCAAAACTTGAGATGACACTGATTTAACCCCCCCTCCCCATGGGTGGGCTTACCTTGATCATCCCCCAACTATGTTGTCCACCAGTCCTGGTCCTGTGTATGCTCCTGCCGGCCTCCAGTGATGTTAACCTGGTGTGGGGGACTGGAAGAGCTGTGTAGAAATGTTAATCTGCCAGCCCAGCGGTTGCGGATGCCACACTGACTGTGCAAGCGTTTGCGCAGGACAGCTGCATGAATGTGCGAGCTTGCGGCTGCTAGCTCAGATACTGAAGGAGCACTATGGCACTCATTGTGAAAGCAGCTCCTGTTGCTTGTAGATGGCTCCCCTTGTGTGCTTCAGCCCCTGGGACATCAGCAGCAGCAGCAGGGGGCCCAGAGGCATACTGAGGAGACACCAAAACAACATCTAAAAAAGTGGTCGTAAGCTCTATTCCAATTAAGGAGTTCTATCACTTTGAGGGCTTCCGAAGCTGCTATGAATGAATGAAGCCCTGCCTTCCACCTAGGGGGGACAGCACTGTGGCACTAGCTACAGGCAGGAGGAGCCTCTGTTATGCTCTATTCTGCCACTGGATGACAGGGCAGAGGGGCAGCTACCACATGCTGAGGGCAGTAAACTTTAGAAACAATATAGCTTGCTTGCAAGAAAGACTTTAAAGTTGGGACACTGAATTAACTGTTTGGACTGTAGCCATATTTGTCATCCCTGACTCTAGCTTTGCTACGATCAGAGCTTGAGGAGCCCTAAGGGCTGTTGCTATGGCTCCTGGGTAGGGGGATTGGACTGTGTTCTTGGTGCCATTACAGGCTACCAATCAGGTGTTGTGAGGACTTAATACATATTAATTTTGCAGATGGACAGCTGTGTCAACCAATCAGAAGTTGCCATTCTTTCGTCAGACTCCAGGGATAGATTCAGCTTGGAGGAGTCCACCTGAGGCTCTCCATGAGTGAGGAGGGCATATAGCCAGTGTCCAGAAAAAGTCTGGAAGTCAGCCAATGGCCTTCAAAGCTGAACTTTTTACCATCTGGAAAGTCAGAGTGTTTGTTTGAGGAGCTGTTTTTTGCTAAGACTCAGAAGCCATCTGAGAGAAGCCCTTGGCCTGTGAGGAGGATTGGACTGTGTTCTTGTTCAGAGTCTAAAGGTTGTCCTGGGTTCAAACAACCAGACTCAGGAGACACCTGCAGAAAACTCCCACTGTCTGGGAAAACCAGTTTGAAATGAGAAAGATGCTTTGTGCTTTGAATCTGTAGTTGGAAAGAATCTGGATACTGATTGCCACCACCAGCCTTGGAAAGTAATTCAGACCTGATTCCAGAAAGTTCCATGTTACCTAGCCAACAGAGAGGAGAAGACTGTGTGATTCCATAGTGCCAGAATAGAAGTTGTTATCAGGAAGGAACGTCCGGGGAATCGGCAAGGTGGTGCCATTACTGGGCATTACTCATATTTTGCTTCTGGGAGTTAGATGTCTGGACATGTGGGGTAGGCATGTGGCCCTGGTCTGTTCCAGCATCCATGATCAGACCTACTAAGAAGGTGACAAGCTCCCAGACTCTTGCTCCAGCCCAGTAAGCTACCAACCCTGCTTGCACAGCTCGAGGCCTCTAGCATGACTGACTGCACCTATCAGCATTGCCAGACCCTGTGAGATTGTCTTCAGAACTGTGAGTAACAACAGCGCCTACCCTGACCTGGGGAGTTTTATACACCACCTTATTCAAAAGTTCCTATTTTAATTTAAAAGTGCACCAACGCCAGCCACCCCACGGCACCTTTCAGGCCTGCAACAACACTAACTGGGCACCCAGACAAGACTTTATGGTACACTGGTACCAGTGGGGAGGTGAGGCATTACTGCTGTGTGTTGGGGTGGGCATGACTATTGCCACTGTTGTAGTTTTGCCTTTTGCATTAGATCTGCCAAACTGTTATTTATTTATCCATCCTCCTTTTTTCCCCTCCCTGTTTAATAAAGCTTTTATTGTTGTTGTTCAATACTGTCTGTGCGCATATTATTAGCTAATGTTATTAATTATATGCATTGTAAGGTATTGCATTAGTTTATGGTATTCTACATGTAGAGCGACTGTGAGGAGAGGTGAGTAGGTACAGCATCCCAGGGTGTAGTACCACACCAACAACTGGCCCACTATAATTTACTGTGGGTGGAGGTACAGCACTATTTATTTTCTATCTTGGAAAGAACCTCCCCCCATCTGAAACAGAGCCCAGGCCCCTCAACCTTGTTGACCTGAAAGGCAGAGGTAGTAACCATAAGTTACTTGGCACCCTGCTTACACTGAGACAGACAAAGGTCGGTGGCATATTGCTGCAGCCACAGCTAAGTGGAGTTAGATGAAGAAAGGAAAATAACACCAACCAAAGCAGAGTTATGAAGCAGTAGATACTATGCATGAGATAAAATCCCCAAAAGCCAAAAAGAAACATGAACAGACACAGCAGATGTCCACGGAAGCAAGGTGGGGGGAAGAATCATGCAGGAGAGAAGCAGGGAGCTCTCGTGAAACAACTGCAGCAAACAAAATGAGCCTTCAAAGGAGACTTCAGCATGCTCTCTTAGCCCTATGGGGGGTGGGGTTAGCGTGGTTCAGTGCCCCAGTGAACCTCAGGCTATAGCTTTGCAATTCTAGGATTAAGCTTTGGAGTACTCTGCTGGTAACCTGGGGCATGGCCTGGATAGATGTATTACCAAGTTTTACTGCCTAGGATGGGTGGAAGAGTTAGTAACTAAACCAAGAGAAGGAGGAACCATTCACACTCAAGGCTTTGAGTTTGCGGACAAAGAATGTAGTTTGTGACTGACCAGTTCAAACGCCTTGGACAGGGGACAGTCCATGAATATTACTCCTCACCAGGTTGTCAAGAGGTTTCTGCAGTTGAGCTTCAGCATGAGAAAATGAAACCTGTCAGTAGAACTTACACAATTCATCCACCTACAGTATATCAGTCTGTCGTGGAGTCAGGGTCTAAACACGATTAAAATGAGAAGTCACAGTGAGTTTTATGTCTGAACCACTGTATTTGTGGAATCTACTGTAGGTGATCTAGTGTTAAAGCCACTGGCTGATCATTACCAGTAGGCTGAGTTTGCACCTTCGCTTGGTCTCCAGTGTAATGAATAATTAGCAGCCTCAGCTCTGTTCCTAGTGGATAAGTGCAGCAGGCCGAAAGATTCCCTAACTATCTTAGGACAGGACAGATGAATTTGGAAGAAGAGGCAGGAAGCTTAATCAGTGACCAAGATATAAACAGTTTGTTTGGTAGGGACAATAAAAATGAGAGAACTGGGTTTTACAACAGTACATGATAATAAGCATAAACAACAAACAAAACGATGCGATTGGGACCAACAATTGGTTGAACCAAGAACAGGTCCCTTTTAGTCCAAGTCCTGCACGCACTTGACCAAGGTGATGGAACAACTGACGAATGAAGCTTGGGCTTGTCTCTGCGTCGGCTGATCAGCAGGTGGGCATTGACCCCACAAAGCGCTTTTGTAAACAGGCCATAACGGGGTGTCCCCTGGACGAATAGAACACAATGAGAAACACTGCTAGCTGGCCAAGGAAGAACTTGATGATCCTCTGTGGCTCCGGGCAAGAAGCTGAAGACTCTTGGTCAGTCAATGGTTCTCTGGATGATGATCAGCAATGACCACTGGCAGGTCCACAGCCCCAGATGACCTCTCAAGAAGGTGACTGTGGACAGGATGATCTTCAGACTGCCTCTGTGGAGTGACACGGGCACGTGCACACTTACAGACGTCCGACAAAATAATAACAGGGCATACACAATGTCAACTGGGATCCCTCAATCTTGAGCTGGGGTGGTTCCTAAACTAACTCACTATTGGATACCTCACTAGCGGATCTCTACCACTTACGGTCACAGGGCTGTTGCTGAAACAGTTGTGGTGGGACTACGGTACAAGCTGGCATCATTGGAGGCAGTTCTGCTGCAGATGGTGGATGGGCTAGGGACCTGCCTGAAACATAGAAACATAGACTTTGACGGCAGATAAGGACCGCTAGGCCCATCTAGTCTGCCCATTTCCCTACCTACAGGATAGGCCGCAGATCCTAGTTAACCAACAGCCTATTTCTTCCTACCCCCCACAAGAATTGCCTTATGTCTGTCCCATGCGTTCTTGAATTCTCCCACAGTTTTAGACCCCCACAACCTCCTCAGGAAGGCTGTTCCATGCATCCACTACCCTCTCTGTGAAATAATACTTCCTCACATTGCCCCTGAACCGCCCTCCTTCTATCTTTAAATTGTGTCCCCTTGTTCTTGCAAGTCTCTTTTTCTGAAAGATGCTACCCTCTTGGACTTTGTTGATTCCACTGAGGTACTTAAAAGTTTCTATCATGTCCCCCCTCTCCCTTCTTTCCTCAAGGGTATACATATTAAGCTCCTTTAGTCTCTCCTCATACGGCTTGTCTTGCAGACCCTGCACCATTTTAGTTGCCCTCCTCTGGACTGCCTCTATCCTGTCTCTGTCCTTCCGGAGATGGGGTCTCCAGAACTGGACACAGTACTCCAGATGGGGTCTCACCAACTGTCTGTACAGAGGGATAACAACTTCCTGTTTTCTGCTGCTGATGCCTCTCCCTATACATCCTAGTATACCCCCAGCCCTCCCTACTGCCTTCTTACATTGCTTGCTAACCTTAAGGTCATCTGATATGATTACCCCCAGGTCCCTTTCCTTTTTTGTTGTTGTTACTACCTCCCCACCCATTGTGTATTCTTCCCTGGGTTCTTGTTTCCCAGGTGCATTATTTACTTCTTTGCATTGAATCCTAGCTGCCATACTCTGACTATTCCTCCAACCTTGCCAAGTCCCTTTTCATCCTTTCCACGCCTCCTTGTGTATCAACCCTGTTGCAGATTTTTGTGTCTTCTGCAAAAAGGCATACTTTTCCTTCCAGTCCCTCTGCAATGTCACTGATGAAGACATTAAAAAGACTGGAACCAATACTGAACCCTGCGGTACCCCACTAGTAACCCCCCTTTCTTCAGAATGGACTCCATTTACAATTACCTTCTGCGTCCTGTTGTCCAGCCAATGTTTTACCCAGGCTACCACCCTGGGTCCCACTCCCAGGCTGGTTAATTTGACTATTAATCTTTTGTGTGGGACTGTGTCAAATGTCTTGCTAAAGTCTAGGTAGGCCATGTCCACAGCCCCTCCCTGGTCTACTACTTTGGTCACCCAGTCAAAGAAATCCACTAGATTCGTCTGACATGACCTTCCCGCTGTGAACCCATGCTGCCTGGGTCAGCGTCAGTCTCTGGTGAAGCTGTTCCAGGCCATAAAGATGAAGTTGGACTTTGGGTACACCCAGACACAATTAGATAACAGTTCAGTAGCAAGAAAACAGTTCACATCTTTCAACCAGACAGTTCAGTGTTTGCAGAAAATACAGTCTCTAGGGAGTGCTCAGCAGACAACAGTGCAGTCCGGTTGGTGTGCTGGGCCACTTAGGCCATAGGACCACCTCCCCTCCCCCAGCTGGTGCTGCACCTTTGCAGATCCCCTCTACGGTGGCTATTCCTGCAGCGCCAGACCCCTTCGTTTATTGCTGTAGCCACCCCTGTGGCAGGGTCTATGGGGCTCCCTCTCTTGATCCCTCCTCCCTTATGCATATCAATGAGGGCCTGCCAGGTGGAGTGCCCTCCTCATCCCCACCCTTTCGTCTATATGCCTGAGGGCCTGGACCCTTGTATCTTGCCCCTTCTTTTCAGGAGACAGCTGGCTATGGGCCTCTGCCTCTGGCCCTGCCCTGATGCAGGATGGGCACATGTCAGCACAAAATGCTGGCAACCCACCTCTCTGTTCCCTTTTTTCCCTGGGGCTTTCAAAATTAAAGCACCCTGCTCCCAGCCCATTGAATAAAACAGACTAACCACATGGCTCTGGCCACACCTGGGGGCCTTCTCTCTTCCCCAGTTCCCATCCCTCTGGGGTGCTCAGTCCTCTGCCCCTTTAACACC
The DNA here is from genome assembly GCA_016271365.2 of Neoceratodus forsteri. NCBI lineage: Eukaryota > Metazoa > Chordata > Ceratodontiformes > Ceratodontidae > Neoceratodus > Neoceratodus forsteri. Next base: position 1,060,798,074 of record CM057454.1, read on the forward strand.
TCTTTTCCCCTTCCTTGATAGGGCATGACCCTCTACTCATTCCTGGGCCCTTGTTCTGGTGCCCCCTTGCTCATGTTGGGCTCTGGCTCATAACTCTTTTCCCTCCCCAGCCCGGCGCCTGTGGCACAAATAAATTTTGAGATTGGGCCCATGGCCCACTCACCACCACAGCCCGGATCCAACTCACCACAAAGGCTCACTGCTCTCCCTTTGTCTGTATTAGGGTGCTGGCCCTTTAGTCTTTCCTCTGCAGCCCTTTTCCTGCTGCCCCTCCCTGTACTTGTTGGGCTCCTGCCCATCAATCTTTTTCTTTCCCCTTTCCGGGCGCCTATGGTGCGAGATAAAAACAAAAGATTGGTCTCTCGGCCCACTCACCACCATGGCCTGGGACTCGCACTGCTGCTGGAGGGGTTGGAAATGGTGGCCGGGGAGCTGCGCTCCCACTTGGCTGCTTGGTACAGCATTTACTTCTGGTGGCAGAACTACAGGTTCCCAGGCACGGTTTCTGCCTAGACCTATTCAAAGGAGCACCACTCGGTTTGGCCAGCATCATGTTCCCCCCACACCACTTGAGGCTCTGGGGAAATGGAGAGTTTGCTTCTTGGGGAGCCTCGCTCCCACCCAACCAACCCTGCCACTGCTGCTGCCACACGTCGGACTGCCTATTGAAGGGGAGCGGAGCCGGAGTAGCCACGGACAGCTACAGGTACCTTTTTCCCTTTTTGTCCATGCTCCTGGCATCCTCCACCATCTGTCCTGGCACTCTCTGAACTCCCCTTTCAGCCACTCCCCTGCCTTTTTGTAGGGCAGGGGAGGTCCTGGCCTCTGGCCAGAAGATTGGGCACATAAGCCCCGCAGGGAGGGTCTCCTGTGCACAACCCTCCCTCCCAGGAACCAAACGGCGCAAAGTTGAACAAAGGGACAGGGTGGGGTCTGAATCTACAGCCAATGGAAGGTGGTGGACCAGAGGGGAACCAAAAGAGAAAGAAAAGGAAAAAAAAAATGTCTACGTCAGGGAAAGGGTCCCCACTTCTCTGTTGTGCCCCCCTTCCCCTCAACTTTGGGGTACTACAATCATCAACATCACAAAACCCACCACACACAGGCACAACTGCCAGTCTTTGCTCAGAATGGTCTGGGACCAAATGAGTCTGAAGACTGAATTACCTATAGCCTCACAGTACAGAGAATTGGTTTGTTTAGGTTGCCAATTGTGGGTGTTTCATCAACATTAAAATAATCATTTAATCTTTAGCAAAAGACAAAAACTGTAACCAAAAGAGGGTGACATATTGAACCGACTTCAGTGCAACATTATACAGGAAATATATAGTCAAATTTAACCCTTAGGCTGCCGACAGGCCGGCCATCATAATGTGGGTCACCCTGGGGCCAGGGACTAGAACAGCAATACGCACAGGGGTGATCTACAGACCTCTGACACAGAGGGAGGAAGTAGACAGGGAACTAATGGAGAACATACATGACATGGCAGCTAAAGGTGAAATCCTGCTACTGGGGGATTTCAATATGCCAGAAGTGGATTGGGCCACCCAGGTGGCTGCTTCAGCCAGAAGCACAGCCATCTTAGAATCCCTGCAAGGGGTTGGACTCAGGCAGCTGGTGCATGAGCCAACCAACGACCTGGAATGGACCAATGGGAACAGAGCTGAAGAAATACAGATGGAAGGGCAGCTAGGGTCCAGTGACCACCACATGGTGTGGTTCAGAATGGACTCAATTAAGCCACACAAGGGCAAGTGTATTAGATTTCAGGAGGGCATCTTTCACTGAAATGGGTAGATGTATACAAGCTACCTGGGGAAGGGAGGAAGGGGTAATAGAGGGGGTGGAGGAACAATGGGAGAAACTGAAAGGAGCCATAGTGGAGATAATAAACCAATGTGTTAAGATAGTGGCCAAAGGGAAAAGAAGAAGGAAATCACTATGGTTCTCTAAAGAGGTGGAGCACAAAGTCAGGTTATAAGGCTGAGTTTCAGGAAATATAATGGGAGACAAAGGAAGGAGGAAGGGAGGTGTACCTTGAATGTCTAAGGGAAGCAGGGAAGGCTGTTAGAAGGGCGAAGGTGCAAACAGAAGGTTTAGCACAGTCTGTAAACAAAGGGGATAAGGCATTTTATAGGTACATCAGTGAAAGAAGAAAAAATGGGGTGGGGATTGTGAGGCTCAAAGGGGAGAAGGGAGAGTGTAAGGAGGGGGATCTGGACAAGGCAGAAATATTGAACAAATACTTCTGCACTGTAATCACTAAGGAGGGGGAGGGTCAAGGACCACAGTTGGATTGCAGAGGCAGTGGGGGGGGAGAGAAGTGGACAGCAGTCCATTCACAGTGGAGAAAGTTCTGGAACAACTCACAAAGCTGAAGGTGGATAAGGCCATGGGGCCAGTCGGCATCCACCCAAGGATATTAAGGGAGCTGTGAAGTGAACTAGCAGTGCCTCTGGCAGACCTGTTCACAGAGTCCCTCAACATGGGTATGGTTCCAGAAGACTGGAGGAGGGCACAGGTAGTCTCACTGCATAAATGCGGCAGTAGGGAGGAGGCGGAGAACTACAGGCCAGTTAGCCTCACCTCAGTGGTGGGAAAGATCATGGAGACACTGCTGAAAGAAAGGATAGTGGCACATCTGGAATCTAGCGGTGCTCAGGATCTGAGGCAACATGGATTCACAGCAGGAAGCACATGACAAATAAATCTAATACATTTTTTGATTGGGTGACTAGGGAAGTAAATCAGGGAGGGGCGGTAGATGCCTACCTAGATTTCACCAAAGCCTTCGACACCATCCCACATAGAAGGCTGATTAACAAGATGGGTAGTCCAGACATGGGAGACAAGGTAGTGAACTGGGCTAGGAACTGGTAACACTGTATTTATACATATAATCTATCTGTTTGTATGTGTTATACCTCTGCCCCCGGGTCACACCTAGAAATGAGTCTTGGCTCAGCGTGCCTTTCCCAGTTATCAAATTTTAAATAAATAAACACATAAATAACAGACAGGAGACAGAGGGTGGTGGTAAATGGGGTACAATCTGGGGAGAGGGGGGTGATCAACAGGGTACCACAGGGATCAGTACTAGGACCAGTCCTGTTCAATGTCTTCATTATTGACATTGCAGAGGGGCTGGAAGGAAAGGTCTGCCTGTTTACAGATGACACCAAGATCTGCAACAGGGTGGATACTCCAGAAGGGGTACAGAAAATGAAGAGGGACCTGGAGAAGCTTGAAAGATGGTAGGAGATGTGGCAACTGAGGTTCAATGCAAAGAAGTGCAAAATAATGCACCTGGGTAGAGGGAACCCTGGGGAGAGCTACTGGCTGGGGGGGGGGGAGGAGCTGATTGTCACCAAAGAGGAAAGGGACCTAGGGGTTATCATCTTTGATGACCTTAAGGGTTCAAAGCAGTGCACAATTGTGGCAGGGAGGCACAGTGGCATGCTGGGGTGCATAGGCAGGGTATCACTAGCAAGAGGTAGGAGGTGGTGATGCCATTGTTTAAAACATTGGTAAGGCCTCACCTGGAGTACTGCATGCTGATCTGGATGCCACACCTGTGCAAGGACATAGATAAGGTGGAGACTATTCAGAGAAGGACTACAAAGATGATGCAGGGCTTGCACCACAAAACACATGAGGAAAGACTAAAGGACCTCAATATGTACTCACTGGAGGAGAGAGCGGGGGAACATGATTGAAACTTTCAAGTATCTCAAGGGCATAAGCCAAGTGCAGGTGGGGGACCTTTTCCAACATAGAAAAAGTAATAGAACAAGGGGGCACAATATGAAATTGGAAGGGGGTAGATCAAGAGGTAATGTGAGGAAGTTTTTCTACACAGAAAGGGTAGTCGATGCTTGGAATAGTCTGCCACAGGAGGTAGTGAAGGAAAGCACAGTGGAGGGGTTTAAGCATGCTTGGGACAAGGGAAGCTTGCAAGGGAAGGGAATATGAAAAGCCATTGATCACATAGGGTTAGTGGCCACGAACAATGTATAGGGCCTACGGGCAGACTGGATGGGCCTAATGGTCCTTATCTGCCGACAATTTCTATGTTTCTATTCTGGACTGATATATCAGTCCACAACACAGCAAGGGTTAAACATCACTCCTAATTAAATAATTTCTGCCAGGTAGGGTGTTCTCATTCTGAACCTATAGAGTTATATTTTTCGTATATAAAGAATCATCTTCACATGTAAGCAGATCTGGGTGGTGTCGACTATATATTCCATTAGCAGAGCAGGCCATTTAACTTTTTATTTTTAGTCTTTCATAACCAGGTAAGGCCCACTAGGCACAAGTGCCTGTTTTCATGGATGACCTGGGAGCACTGGGGGGTTAAGTGACTTGCTCAGAGTCACACAGTACACAAGTGGAGGTTGTGGGAATCAAACCCAGGTCTCCTTGATGTACCAAGCTCATTCACAGCTCATTACTCTGACTTCTAGACTATACTGCCAGCCCCATATTTTTTACTTCAAAGTCCTTTTTTAAATGTAGCACCAAATGCGGAGCAGTTCACACAGAGTACGCCAACTTTCTAAATTCTCAGAAATAAAGAAAAGCAAAACTTCTGAGATTTCTGTGAAGAATAAACATCACCATTGACCCTGCTATGGTACTGTGCAGAAGAGGCCTTTTTATCCTGAATGGTTTGCTTTGCACTAAAGTTAACTCATGCACTGGAGTTTGTCCAAGTACATTTTGTTTCATGGTACTAGTCCAAAATGCACTCGCTGAGGCTCTCCATTACTCTTCTCTTTTACAGCACTGCACATCTATCATACTTTCCACGTACACACAGGAACGTTTTCATTTTGAGATCAGATCTGGAAAATCTACAGTGCTATTAACAATGGTATTCATTTTTGTATTTAATTTAGAAAGTTACACTTCAGGTTGTTTCAGGCAGATAAAAAGAAAGAGCATGAGAGAGAGAGAGAGAGAGAGAGAGAGAGGGAGAGACAGAGAGTGAGAGTTTGAACTCTACATCCTGCCTAATAGGTTCCAGATGTATAAAATACAGCTTAATTCTGTGTACTGACTGTAGCAGTGCCAGCCTATGTCTGCACATTTCTGTTTAGGAGCATGAAAGGGTATACTTCATAACATCTGCTGCATTTTCTCCATTTCTTCCTGTATGCTTTTTGGTCTTTTCATCTATTTAATTATTATTGATAATATTATTTTGTACATCGTTCTGAACACACGTGTTTATAAGTGTGGGTTATCTATTGATAGACTTGCTGCATACCCATGCTACAAACCTTTACCTTACCCACCGTCTCCTTGGGGATATCAACTGTATGGGCTGTGAGCCACCCCAATTTAAAAAGATCTATTACAGAACATTTCTGTAATATTATAAATTAACGGGGCACTTCCAAACCTCCTTTGGCTTCAAGAGGTTGTTTTAAAAAGAAAACAACTTTAAGCCCTCTGATGCAAGTAACTGATTTCTGTGTTTTTTTAGAAACACTAGCATATTTCTCAGTGGTAATATTTAAAAAAAAAGGGCAGTTTGCCACATAGTCTGGATCTGCTAAATCCAAACTCCCCTCAGTCAGATGAGCAGTGAGTTCCAACTTTACTGGAAGATTGAAGGCATGCCAGAACACTTTTTTAAACAAATACCTACATTTATGTCTTATTTAAGCAGCAAAGAAAGAAAAAATGCTCTGTAGAGCGGTAGGCTCAGTTTGGTCCAAGGCAGTTGCAGTTTGTTGGGTCGTGGTGATAGTGGTGGTGGGGCTGGGAGAGTTATTATGAGGGTATGAGCCCAACAGAAAAATGCATTGTTTCCCCTTTTGCCAACATTGTGTGATGAGTGCTCATTATCGGCAAGGGGAAGGGGGTTTGGAGAGAAGCATCTGTCAGTCCACAGACCATGAAAGATTATACTTACCTGTGACTCTGTCTACATTCATTCACTAGACACACACACACACACACACACGCACACACACACGTTGTATTGGAATTAATTATTTTTGTCTGATGATCTGCTTGTAGCTGCTGTATCTTACATACCCAACCAACTTAAAATATTAAATACTGTATTAGAGGAGATTAAGACACATGGAAAGCACCCCCCCCACCTTATTATGCTGAGCACATCTGGTGGTAACCAATGGCACATGGTTGGAGGAAACTGGCAAGCACAGCATGCAAACAAAATACACTTATATCCTCAGAACAAGTTGCTTGCAATTCATTTTGCATTGTCTGGTAGGCCTCCATGCCCCCCCATGGTCAAGGAAGATGCATCACAGTTCTTGGAGGAAATGGCCGCAGCCATGTTTTATTATTTACAGTTCTAGATATTAATCTTTATTAAGTCATAAATTACTTTATCATTTCTACTTTAGATTAATATCTTAATCAATTAATATTGAGCAGCAGATGCTGCATGGAGGAAGCGATATTACCCCAGACCCCCGCACCACTCCCGTTTGGGGGCTGATAGTCTTGGGCAGAATATCTACCTCCAGTAGCAGGACAGGTCATATGGCCAAGGTTCTGATGGCCGCCCCTGTCTGGCATCGTTGACCTTGCAGTCTATGCTGCTGAGGCTGGACCAAGACCCCCTGTGCGGGTACAGGTCTTGTGGTCCCCCATCCTCATGCTGACCAGGGGGACATGAGACCTTCGGAAAAATGGCATTGTCCCCTATTTTCTGTTACTTCCTTCATGCACTCCTCCCGTGCCACCACAGAACAGACCATGTCCGATCCCCCAAACCCTCTGCTCAATCTTTTCCTCCAATATCCTTTTACCTTGTCCTTTTACCACCTAGAAACTTGCCTTGCAGCTAACCCCCCGGGTCCTCCACCAGGTACCAGACAGTACAGTTCCTGATTTCTAGGTCCACTCTGCCTGCAGCTTGCCACCAGTGACCACACCTGGCCGGCATACTCGCTGCACCGGGCGTGACCCATTGAGAACCCCTCCAGAAGAGGAATCACCATGCGTGAACACTGTCCTGCGATGGACACTGTATTGAGAAGTTGTGCTGTTCTGGTAGTACCCTAGGGGCCCTTTTCTCAATCCATTTGGTTGCCCCTGCTACTGCTCAGCAAGTCCACATATCCCATATTCTCTGTTCTCAGTACCTTCTGGGAACCTGTAAGAGACAACAAAAGTCAATGCCAATGCCATTGTTGCAGTGCACCACTTCCCGCCTCACCCTGTTCCCTTGTTGGGATACCACCTGCCTGTTGGGGTGCCACGAAGCCTACCCCCAACCTGTCTGCCATTCACCTCTAGTATCCCTAGGCTACAAGAAGTCTTCCTGGTACCTTCTGTTGCTGTCTGCTGGCCCACCCTGCACCATTCCATACCCTTGAGATAATGCTCGTTAATATCTCTGGTGTGCATATGGACCTTGTTGTAATTGAGTTGTGACTCCATTCAAGTTTAATAGTAATTCCTTACCCCACTTTTTTTTTTACGACTCATACTCCTCGGCTCATGGCACCCGCTGCCTCCTATGTGCCTGGCTAGACCGGGCATGCCTGGGGGGGGCCTTGGAGTCTTCTTCCCCCAAAGGTCTCCAGCTGTTGGGGAGGGAAACCCCCTTTTTGTGTATCCCGAAGGAGCATGAAACTGCCCATTCCTGCTGACCTATCCCACTATTCCCATGGATAATTGGCTAATCCTGTGGGCTGGCTTGAAATGCCTTCAGCAGCTGCCAGAACCCCTCCTTCTGGATCCCGGCTGGGCTTCTGCCAACCAAATCCTATTACAAACCAACCAGCTGTCTGCATGATGCCTTGTGCTATGCCTGAGGGCTGGCCACTCAGCCCCCATCTCCGCATGCTCCTGTAGTTGGGGCCCATCGGTCTGCAGCTGCCGGAACCCCTCTTTCCAGACCCTACAAAGCTCCCAGCAACTTGAATCCCCATTATAAATCTACCTGCTGTCCACAATACATTTTGTGCTATGCCTGAGGGCCAGCCTCTGTCCTCCCCTTCTCTGCAAGCTCCCGTGCCTGAGGCCTACCGGTCTTTCCCCGGGCCTCGTCCTGCAGCCACTCCAACCCAGCCCTTGCCATGGAGCCACTTATCACCTGCTCCCGAGCCAGGTCTCTTACCTGGATTACCCCAAATGCCAGCATGTTTTAACCAAATACGCTAGGATGATTTGGTCACTTATTGAGGTCTGTGAGGATGTTGCTGCCCATGTGGCTCACCTTCACCCCTTTTTCAGCTGCCCCATTGCAGCTCTCCCGGTTACAAGAGAGGCCTTCCTGTGAAAGAAATCTTCCACCCTTGCCAGATTTAAGCCCCTCTCCTACTAGATAAGGGACAACCCACTACTAATGGGCTACTAAACAACCTGGCCCATGTGCTGGCCCCCCCCCACAGCCAACCAATGGACTCCTGACAGTTGGGTCCCAAACCTGCCGGGGCACCCCCCAGCCTTCCTGGGTTTGTTTCCCAGCTTCAACCACCCAGAACGTTCCTTTGCCCTCCTACTGCGGGGGTTGGGGGATATTGTTACCTGAGTCCCCTGATGCTTCCTCGCAGAAGACTCCGTAGGTGGTACTGCCAATGACTTACCTGTGGAAGAGGGGACCCTGGGCCAAATAGTTGTCTTTGCACTCTGGGTCATGATCAGTGTTACGGCTTGGAGTAGATGTTCCTAACTGCTTAGTCAACTCTCGGGATAAGGACTGCTGGGAATAGAATGTTAAGCAACGGACATCTTAACTAGTCCCCCTTTGGACCCAATGCCCCAACTGAGATTCTGTGACCCCAGATGCACAGAGCCACTATGACTGGCAGGAGTTCCAGCAGCATGATCTGCTTCCCCACCTCAGCCTCCAGCCAGCCATCTGGCCTCTGCCCTGTGCACCATTGTTCTTGAAATTCAGCCCAGAACCCAGACCACCCGCTACAGCTCCAAGGGCTTACCACCCAGTGGCACTTGCCACAAGGCCACCCCATTGAAGTGATCTAGAAACATCCACCAAACCTGCAAGCACTCTTGGGACTACTTTGTGATTCATACCTTGTGATGGGGTCCTGTACAGCTGGTCCCCCCCAGGCCAATCGTTGCATGAAGGTCCCATGGGTATGACCCTGTCTGCAAAACTGAGGTACCCCCACCAACTATTGTCATGCCCTCATTGTGATAGCTTTCTCGCCAATGCCCTAGCAAGAGGGACCAGAGTGCAGTCAATTCATCCCACGGTAGGTGACAAAGCCTATGCTGGAATCAATTCCTATGCCCAAGAAGGTGAGGGTGGTTTCCAGAGGTTCTGAGTTCCCTTCGTTACAAGAATGTCAAACTCCCCACACACGTGATCTATGGCCCTGCCCATGTCCCCTCACCCGAGGAATCAGCTGTGCCGACAACCAGGGAATCATCTATCTAGTGTACTATATCACCAGTGCCAACCGTTTTTGGGTGGTAACCCAATGCAAGAAAGTGCTGAAGCTCTCAGAAAACTTACTACCCCACAACAAACTGTTACTAACTGTAAAGGAGAGTGCTTCTGGGTTTACATTATTTGCTAACTGGGTAAGACACACTAGGCCCCAAGTGTCTATTACGGGAAGGGGGTAACGAATGCACTGGGGACGGTAGCTGACTAGCTCAGAGTCCCCCCAGTATGCAAATTGGGCATCAAATCCCAGTCTGCTGGTTGTACCAAGCTCGTTCATGGCTTCTACACTCTCCTCTGAGCTAAGCGCCAGTCCTCCACCTCCTACCCCGTAAGGTAGCCCTGCTCTGATACTGTCAGAGGGTTCTGCCCCAAGTTTGCCTACCCTGCGAAAAGGGAGGAGTAAGGTGGGGGGCTCAGCCCTGGCTCTGTAGCCACCGGGGGTTGGCGGTACCCCTACCCCTCAAAAGGCAGGTGCTCAGACTGGGATCCTCTTAGGGGACCCCGTGGGGACAACTCAGCTACCCAGGCCATCCTAAAAGCCACATATAGAAGACAACATTAGCATTTTTTTTTTTTTGAAAAGAGGGTACAAAATATGGAGAGGCTGGTCTTGAACCAAGGACTCTTGGCATCTCATCCCTGTGCCTTGTCCTCTATGTCACAGGAGAAGCACCTGATCAAATTTCAAAGGTGCATTCCAAACCACCGGGTCACACCATATGCAAGTCGTGGTCGTGCTCCCATTTCAACACTGCCTCTCGAAATGTGGAACAAAAGGAAAAATGAGACACATTATAAATGATGGAGACAAAGCCTAGTACCTTGCAGGGATGTATGCTACACGTTCACAAAATTTGCTGTGTATTGGACAAGTGTTTTTTTGTTTTTTTTTACCTAATGGTTAGATTATACCTGTCAATGTTTACCCACAATGTGTGACCGACCATTTCAAGTGGAACCAATGTTTTTGAAGCAAAGAGAGGAACTGTTCCTCAGCATGAGTGTCAGCTGAGAGGTATGTCCTGGCCAAGTAAGCAGGCACTGCTTACTGGTGCAGGTCAGTAAAGCCATACCTGGATTCACACCACAGCATGAATCTGCTCCAAACCTAATCTGTAAGCTAACCTGCCTGTCCATCTGTGTGAATCCCTAATCCGCCAGGGGGACTTGGGACAACTTATTTAGCCACTGATGACTAAGCTTATGTGCCCTAGCCCCAAACCCTTAATAATAAACCAGGAATCCTGGGTACTGGCCTCCATTGACCTAGGGCTGTCCCCCAGAGCTGCAGTGGAGATGGTCAGCTGAAAGCCCCCATAGCCACGGTGGCTAACCCCACCTGTCCTGCAGAGCCTGCCTCTATACTCAAATGGCCCACTGCAACCTATGGTGGTGGGGCTTAATCCCTCTCCTGCTGTGCCTGGAAGTCAGTCAGAGAATGTGCCACTGGAAGCCCACTCCAGGTGGCCACAGCTTCAGTGGAACGTACGTTGCAGAGCAAGAGCAAGGAAGGGGTGACAGGCCCCCCCCAGGTGCCCTACAAGCAGTGGCCTACCGAGCTGCTTGTCCCTGCCTAAGGCCTACCCAAGATGGCCACCAAGTTCTTGCGATAATTCTGCAATGGGTCTATAGCCAGCTAGGCCCAATCTCGCAGGAATCACAGGCCCTGGTCTCTCTGTCCTGTTTCCCCCTTTTACTATTTTATTTATTTATTTTATATATATATATATATATATATATATATTTTTTCTTTTCAAAAGAAAGAACCAGAGAGCTCCTCTGGCTGTGGAAGAGCCCTCTTGTTACATTGCTGGCATTCTGAGCCACTGAAGCAGCTGACCTGCCAAGCCCCACCCGCCCCATGCCCTCCCTGCTCAGGTCATCAGGCGAGCCCAAGGGATCATGGGATACATAGTCCCAAGCAGCTGGCGTGCAGCCCTTGTCGGTCAAGCCCCACAGAAGCTAACCCTCATTGGCCTGTCCCCTCCCTCCAAGCCAGCCTCTACCCAGGCCAGGTGGAGAGTTGCCTTATGATCGGGACACTGAATTGGACTCTGCTGCTGGCAAACCCTGAGCCATGCCGCATCTGGGACTTCCACTTCCCACAGGGCTATAGCCAGCAAGAGAGAGGGGAAGGGAGCTGCTCGCCCAAGACTTGGGAACCGCTAGTCCAGGTAAGCCTGCAACGGACCCAGGAGGGTCCTACCAACTCCACTGGGATATTGTTTTAGTTTATTATTTGCACACAACCTGAAGGGAAGCAGTCATGCTCCTGGAGAAATGGAAGCACAAGCCCTGCACAAGGCCAAAGACCCGGGGCTCCTGGGCCCGTTTGCCAGGTGACCGCATGGTTGGGCCAGCAGGCTGTCCCCAGCCTGGGCCCCCTCCCCATAACTCACTTCGCTGTGAGGAAAACTAGCTGGCCCAAACTGCCGGTGGCCCTCAGCACACTAAGGTGCCCATGGGTGTGACACAATTACCACCCCTTCCCAGCGACAAGATTATGGCCTAAAATAAGGGCCAAGGTCCTCAGCCATCTGGCCAGCCTGCTCCAGGGTTGCTGCAGGGATCCAGACAGCACACCTACAGGGTCTGGGAAGGAAGCAGCCACTATGGGCCGGAGCCATGCAAGGCTACAGCTACAAGCTGCCCCCTTGCCTGCCACCCACAGGGCAAGAGAGACTGAACCTGATCCCCCGAGGCTGCGGGGACTCCACCAGCCATGTAGTACCAGTGAACAACTCTCTTCCTATATATATTTTTTTTTTTATAAGGGGAGCGCTGACTGTCCCTGGAGGGAGACTTTGAAGGGGAGCCAACCCCAGATGCTAAGGGGAGTGCCCTCGGGACCATGTGGAAGCCAGCTGGCTCCCTCCCAGCCCATGTCCCAGGAATCAAGCCTTCCTAGGAATGACAGCCACCGACCAGCCAGACTACCCCAGATAGCACTGGGTAATAATCTAGTATGTGATACTGAGCACAGATAAGTGGCTTACTCTGGCCAGGTGCTTCAACTAGGTCACCCTCTAGGCCCCAGCTACCTTATCTCTTCTTCGTGTCTGGGAGCTGGAGCTGCTATTGATCTGAAGGGAGGATGATCAAGAAGGCTGAAAATCAGCCTGCTTGCTAGTTTAATTTGTTCCCTCCCTTCGGACCCCACCCACAGAGGTGCTAGCTATGCCCTATAGCTGCCTATGTCCAGAGGTTGCTAGTCACTCCCCTGGGCTTGTCTCTAGCAGCCTCTGGTCACTGGCCATGGAGGAAGGGGAAGGGGCCCCCTGACAAAGGGGTGGCTACTGCAATGCTTTGGCAGCCTAGGTATTGCATTACATGCAGTCTATGTCATCGCTGTACATGTGGACAATCTTTTGCAGCACAGAGCACTGCAATTGGCTAACAACATGCATTTTTTACTGCCAGACATTCAACAAGATACTCTATATAGCCAATCTTAAATTTCAATGGAAAATTTGTAAAACGGCAGAAAGGGGTTGGGGGGGGGTCCTTCACATCTTGTGGTCCCCACCTACTGAATTAGCTTCCATTTACTATATCGAGGGAGTGTCCCCAACAAATCACAGCACTTCCTTCAGTTGCATGTGAGGTACACTTATTACTATAAGAGTACATCACACGCTAAGCCACTGTAGGGGGCTTCTCCCTGACCCCTCATGCTGTTAGCATTTTAGAAGAAAAAATATTTTTTTTAATCTAAAAAAGTTATAAATCTATAATAATTTTAAGGGTCTGTTTGGTGGGCCTGTTATGGATCTAAGAGTGTAACCTCTTGCATCCTTAGGACCACAGAACTGCTCACCTTCACTTCGTAGTCCTCTAGTCCTAAGAACATGCAAGGTGACAGTCTTATATCCATAAGCGGCCTTCCAGGGGGACCCATAAACTTATAAATTATGTAAATTTTGTACTAGGCATCAAGAGTCTTTTGTATAGTCATTTGCTTGCCACATTCCACTATACCTGTGTCAAACTGACGTGCACTTTCAGAAATGTACCACACTATAGTTAATATATTATAATGTATGGTAGAATGCTGTTAAGCATAAAAATCCATATCAGCTAAAACATTGCTATGCTGCAGTAGCTTGTTGTTATGCTGCACCAGGTAGATAGCTACTGCAGCATAACAGCTTAGAACCTTGCTTGCATTCTAAAAGCGTGAGCTGCGTTGTCAAGCTTTTCCTCAGAACAACATTTGCCATTTACCAGAGCGATAAATTCAAAGTGGGAGCCCAGCTGTAAAAAATACAGTGTCTGCTTCTGTTTTCTGTAGGGAGCTTACTACCAGATAAAGATTTATTCAAACGGGACTTTTTGCTGAACTTATGCCCTATGTAATGTTTTTCAACTGCCTCCAATTTCCTGGCAGATGGCAACTTCATGATCCGTGAGTAAAAATCTCAATTCGACATGAATCACAGTAATTGCTTGGTGTTCAGAGTCAGATCAGTGGCGTTTTATGTCTTTTGGTACCAAAATTATTTGAAAACTGTCAATACACTATAAAAGATAATGTACAGGACCCTATCTGTAACAAGTTTGAAAACTCTTCTCGAGGTCATCATGGCGATGAAACCTCTCGAGCTTCACTCTCGAGGTTCCAATCATCGCCATGACAACCTCTCGAAGAGTTTACAAACTTGTTACAGATAGGGTCCTGTACATTATCCTCTATATTATCATTCTTGCAACTTACCCGATCCTTGTATGTAAATAGCAACTTTATATCAACTGCTTTGATATTTCAGCACTTCAAAGTTTCTGCAGTTTTTTTACTTGCATTGTTGAAAGGAATCAAATGCTTTCAAAAATTGCTTCAGCCTACTTTATGTAACATACCTGAAGAAGAGGCAGTACTTTAGGCCTCGAAGGCTTGTATCTTTGTCTTTTTGTTAGCCTAAATAAAGGTATTACCTTTAACATAGAAACAGAGAATTTTTTTTGTTTGTTGCCAGCAGATAAGGACCACTTGGCCCATCTAGTCTGCCCATTTTTCCCTGCCTATAGTACCACCACAGATCCCACTTGATCTCCGGCCCCTTCATCCCCCTTTCCTTTCCCCTCTGGGTACTCCATAGTGCACTTCCCTAGGCGAGAACACAGGGGTGGGGGTTTGGCCATCTGCTTTAGATCCAGCTTGGGCTTCATCGTGCACCCAGTGGGATCAGCCAGGTCTTTTGAGTGTGTGTGGCAGTGTGTGGGGGTCCAGGTGCAAGCTGCAGAATTCTGCTCATTTACTGCCCCCCGGGGTTGGGAGGGGATTTCCAACAGGAGGTCTTGGACTTTATTGTAGACGAGGTGTTGAAGTTCCCCAGATGTTTAATTCTGGGGGACTTCAACACCTAGGTAGACGATAATGAATCCTCACAATCTGGTTATGACCTCCTTGAGTTGGTGTCATCACTGGGCCTGACACAAGTGGTTACTTCAGCAACCCATCACCACAGCTACATGCTCAACCTGGTGTTCTCACTGGGGCTTGAGGTCGTGAACCTCAAGACTGATCAGGTCATCTGGTCTGATCATTGTATGGTGAAATTCTTGTTTGGGGCCCCCCTGAAAGTCCCTCCCCTGTTGGGACGGTTAGCTATTGCCCTTTGAGGGGATTTTTACTGAAGGGACTGCTGGTGGTAGCTGATCTATCTAGAGTAGACACTGCATGTGTGGCTGGTGCAGGTGAGGTGGTGGCCGCCTCTAATAAAGTGGTCTCTGAAGCACTCAACACCATCGCACCTGTCCGTATACGACCCAAATCCTCTCACTTGAGATCCTCTTGGTTTGATGGGGATTTCAAGGTAGACCATCTCAGCTGTTTCAGACTGTGGACAGGCTGCTTTATCCAGTCTGCTTACAGCTGAAAAAAGCCCCTTCAGTCACTTTGTGTGAGTAGTTAACTCTGTTTTTCTCTGACAGGGTGTTCTCCATCTGATCGGGGATCCCGTCAGTGAGGCAAGTTTTGCCCTGTAGTGTTTGGCCTGGGATGAGCAGAGGCGCTCCATCCAACTGGGAAGAGTTTAATCCAGTGGAGGTGGCCGAGGTAATTGAGGTGATCTCGAAGCTTAAGCACACTTATTGTGAACTGGACCCAGCTCTGACTCATTTCTGGATGAGATGTGTTGAAACTGTTGACCTGGTGTTCGCTGGGATTGTCTGGTGTTTGATGTCAGAGGGAGTCTTTCCGGATGTCTTGAAAGAGGCGTTGATGAGACCGTTCTTGAAGAAGCCATCTCTTGACCCTGACATCCTGGTGAATTACTGTCCAATCTCCAACCTGCCATTTTTGGGCAAGGTTGTTGAGAAAATAGTGGCGCAACAGCTCGAGGAGCACCTCATGTCCTTTGATATCTATGAGCCATTCCAGTCAGTTTCAGGGCCAGGCATAACACTGAAACAGTTTTAGTTAGGGTGCACAATGACCTCCTTAGGGCTAGGGATAGAGAAGACAGGTCAATTCTTGTTCTCCTTGATCTCTTATCAGCTTTTGATACCATGGATCACATTGTGCTTCTTGATTGCCTTCAAGAGTACTGTGGACTTGCCGGTACTGTCATCAGTTGGTTTGAGTCCTGTCTTTCTGGCAGGGTGCAGCAGGTGGTGATGGGGAATTTCTCCTTCTCTCTGAAGCCCCTGTCATGTGGAGTACCTGAGGGTTCGATCTTGTCACTGATGTTATTTGTGGTATACATGCTGCCCCTGGGACAGCTCATTCAACAGTACAGTATGAGGTTTCACTGCTATGCAGATGATACCCAACTTTACCTGTCCTTTGCTCCTGGAACACACGACACCATGGACATAATAAACAACTACCTGGCAGAGATCAATGACTGTATGTCCTCCAGCTGGCTGTGACTGAACCTGGACAAGACAGTGGTACTGGTGATTGAGCCAAGTCATGGGTGTGATGGGAGTGCTTCTGGAGTGGGTACCAGATTATTTCTGGGTTCTGCTCCATTGATGGCCTCCCCTAGGGTGCAGGATCTTGGCATTATCCTAGATAACAGATTGACACTTGAAGCTCAGGTGTCATCTGTGGTCAAAAGTGTTTTTTACCACTTGAGGAATAAGTCCCAAGTTCTGCCCGAAGAACTGCCTTCACTGGTGCATGCCTTTGTTACCTCAAGGCTTGATTACTGCAATGCTCTATACTTTGGGGTTACTGGAGGGTCCCTCCACCA
The DNA here is from genome assembly GCA_016271365.2 of Neoceratodus forsteri. Taxonomy (NCBI): domain Eukaryota; kingdom Metazoa; phylum Chordata; order Ceratodontiformes; family Ceratodontidae; genus Neoceratodus; species Neoceratodus forsteri. Next base: position 1,060,814,688 of record CM057454.1, read on the forward strand.
GCTAAATCTGGTGCTGAACACAGTGGCTCAGTTGCTGATGGGCTTGGCTAGGTCCAGTCATATGACCCCAGTTCTGCGGGCTCTGCACTGGCTACCTGTCAGGTGGAGGATTCTCTTCAAGGTAGACTTGCTCACCTATAAAGCCCTATATGGATTGGGCCTGGGCTATCAGACTGATCTCTTCACACCTGCTACCTCTATTCACTCCCTCCACTCCTCGACTAGGGGCCTCCTTGATGTTCCCAGGGTCTGGTTCAAAACCTCCAGTGACCATGCTTTTGGTGTTGCTGGACTGACCCAGTGGAACACTTTTCCAACTGCTGTCAGGGGGCCCCCGACAGCCGAGTCATTTAAGAAGGAGCTAAAGGCTCATTTGTTTAGTTTGGCCTTCCCTGATGAGGACGATTGACCTGCACTAATTACTTGAGCGTATTTTAACTATGCTGTGAAGTATTTATTGCTGAAATTTTATTTTTCATTCTTTGTTGTTTTGTATATGCTTCTACTGTCTGTATGTACTGTTTTGACCTTACCTATTTTAATGTGAGGCAGCCAGAGCCCCAGGGATTGGGTGCCATAGAAATAAAATTGCCTTGCCTTAAGATTCCCTTTTGCCTATCCCATGCATTCTTGAACTCCACCATTGTTTGTGCCCCCACCACTTCTGCTGGAATACTGTTCTAGGAATCCACCACTCTTTCTATGAAGAAGTACCTCCTCACATTCATCCTGAATCTACCCCCTCCTGCTTCTTATCATGCCCCCTTGTCCTTGAGCACCTTTTTTTCTGAAAAATACTTCCCTCCTGTACCTTGTTTATCCTCGTCAGGTATATAAAGGTCGCCATCATATCCTCCCTCTTTTCTTCCAGGATGTACATATTTAGGTCTTTAAATCACCCATCATAAGGCTTCTGATGCAGACTCTGAACCATTTTAGTTGCCCTGCTCTGGAACCCCCCCCGTCTATGTCCTTTCAGAGATGTGGTCTCCAGAACTGGACACAGTACTCTATGTGGGGTCTTACTAGTGATCTATACAGAGGCAATACCACTTTCCTCTTTCTGCTGGTGATAGTCCTCACTATGCAGCCCAGTATCCCACTAGCCCTCCCAACTTCCTTTTCGCACTGCTTGGCCACCTTTAGGTCCTCTGATATGATTATCCCCTGGTCGCTTTCCTGCTTGGTGGTTGTCAGTGCTACCCCTTCCATTTTGTACTCTGTCTCTGGGTTTCTGTGCCCCAGGTGCATTACTTTGCACTTTTTCATGTTGAAACACAACTGCCATTCCTCTGACTACTCCTTGAGTGTTCTCAGGTCTCTTCTCATCCTTTCCACCCCCTGGAGTGTCCACCCTTCTGCAGATGTTGGAGTCATCTGCAAAGAGGCAGACCTGCCCTTCCAGCTCCTCTACAATGCCACTTATAAAGACATTAAAGAGGACCGGTCCCAGCACTGATCCCTGAAGCACCCCACTGGTGACCCTCCCTTCCTCAGAATGAACTCCATTAACCACCACCCTCTTCAACGTATCACTGAACCAATTTCTTACCCAGTTTACCCCCTTTGGACCCATTGCTAAGTGACCCAACTTGCTTTATATCCTCCTATGTGGAACGGTATCGAAAGCCTTACTGAAATGTAGGTAGGCCACATTTACCACTCCACCTGATCTAATTACTTGGTCACCCAGTCAAAGAAATCTATCAGATTCATTTTACATGACCTTCCCCAATGAATCCATGCTGCCTTGGGTCTTGCAACCCATTGGTTTCAAGACATTCCACAACCTTTTCCTTCAGCAGTGACTCCATTAACTTTTCCGCCACCAATGTCAGTCTGAATGGCTTATAAATGCTAGCCTCTCCCTCACTACCTCTTTTGTGAAGTGGGATTACATTTACCATCCTCCAGTTCTCTGGAACCACTCTCGTTTCCAGTGAGCTGTTAAATAGGACTGTCAGAGGAGTAGTCGGTACTTCCCTGAGCTCCGTCAATACCCTTGAATGCACCCTGTCTGGCACCATTGCTCTGTCCACTTTCAGATTAGTGAGTCCCTTCAGGACACTCTCTCGCTATGAAAATGGATTAGTGTCCACTTCCTTCCCTCAGTGCTCCTGTTACTTTTTTGTGGCCCTTCCCCTTCTCCTTCCACTGTGAACACTGAACAAAAGTATTTGTTCAGGATGTTTGACCTTTCCTGGTCCCCCTCTGCACAGTCCCTCCCCCTTCCCTTGTTAACCTTACAATCCCAGGCCTGGTTTTCCTCTTTTCGCTTACATGCCTAAAAATTGTCTTGTCCCTTTCATCATCACCTGTGCTATTCTTTCTTCAGTTTCCACCTTTAAGCTCCTTACTGCTCTCCCTGCTTCCTTCTGATACACATCCCTATCCTTCTCCCTCTGCATCTCCTTATACCTTCTGAATGCTAGCCTTTTAGCCTTTACCTTTTCCACTCTTTCAAAAACCATAGCAGTCTCTTTTTCATCTCGCTTTTACTCACTTGCTTGACACAGAGGTTTGTTGCCTTCTCTATGGCTCTATTTAACCTCGCCCACTGTTCCTCCTTTCCATCCAGGTCAATGACCATGACAGGTCATCCCTGAGGCATTCACCCATCTTTTCTAAGTTTGCCTTCCTGAAATCCAGGGACCTCGCCCTTGTATTGTTAGATTCTGCAGCTGTCCTTATACTAAACCTCACTGTATGATGATCGCTGTTCACCTGGTGACCTCCTACTTTGACGTCTGTAACACTGTCCCTGTTAGTGAGTACCAGGTCCAGTATTGCCCCATGATGAGTGGGTTCACTGACTAGCTGCCAGAGGAATGCCTCCTGCAGTGAGTCCAGGATGTCCCTGCTTCTAGCTGATGCTGCAGCTGGGAGGTTCCAATCTACATCCAGCAGATCGAAGTCCCCCAACAGCAGCATGTCCCCCTTTTCTGCCATCTTGCCAATAACTTCCACTAGTGCCTTATCTAACTCCACCCACTGTGCTGGAGGTCTGTAGATCCCACAGTGTGAATAGAGGCTCCATTCCCCATCTCTAGGGTGACCCACAGTACCTCTGCTCCCCATGTATTCCCTGTATCTCCATTGCTTTTATACATTCCCTCACATAAAGCACCACACCCCTGCCTTTCCTTCCCACCGTGCCCCTCCTGAACAGATTATAGCCTGGTATGGACATGTCCCAGTCATGGCCTTTCGTGTGCCATGACTTAGTAATGGCACAATATCTAGGTTATCTAGGTTGGCCTCTGCCATTATGGCCTGTTGATCCAGAATCTTATTTCCTAGACTTCTAGCATTCTCATACATGGCCATGTAAATGTTGTTATCACTGTGTTTAGTAGCTCCCTCCTTTCCTTTTTGCTCTTTCTCTCCCCTTCCCCTCCTCTTTTTAATGCTCCTGTTGCCATCCCCCTTCATGTCTACCACCCTGCTTAATTTCCACTCTGGGCGATTCCTTTCCCCTCTGATTTTCCCTATCTACTTCGGCCTGTGTGTGTTGGGGGGCAGTTTCTGCCTTCCTGATTTCTTCAGCCACCCTCCTCAGCTAGTTTAAATGTTCATCGAAGTAACACATAAACCATCCACTGAAGTCAGTGGTTCCCCTCCTGGATAGATGCAGGCAGCACCCCTGTAAAGGCCCTTATCTCTCCAGGTGGATCCCCAGTCCCCAGTTTAGTTGAACCCTCCTCTCTGCACCATTCCTTCAGCCATGAGTTGAAGGTCTTGGTGTGGAGAGTCCCAGCCCCATAATAGACAGGCAGCATCTCAATGAAAGCCACTGAGTGTGCTAAGACGTGTAACAAGAAGATTATTTTTTTGTTTGTTTCTCTTCCTATATTATATCTAAAATGGTTTTCGCTGTATAGTTGTCTTTACAGTTATGCATTTATTTGTGTGTTGCACATGAAATGTGATGTTAGAACTGTGTTTACTCTCAGTGCTTAATGTTGTTTTTCTGTTCGGGTATGACGGAAGATAAATCTTGGATAACCAGCCCACCTCCTGATTACACACAGACACACACAAAAAATTGTAACTATATTTATTAAGACATTACATAACTGGTCACAGAGAATGCAAATGGTGATAATTCACTTCTGCAAGTGTGACCTGAACTTTTGTAGGCTGTATAGTAGGAAGGAAAAGGTATACAGCTGACAGGCATTTGTGAGTTACAGACAGAGGAAAAGCCTGAGTGCCAGACAAAGATCCTGTGTTTAGGCACATGTTGGCGGGATTTTTTTAGCCCCTATAATGTCTTCAAACAACAAAGATGAGATCAGCAACTGAAACTAATGAAGAAGAGATGATGCAGACTCTCCAAGACGGAGACAAATTTTCAAGGCTGGCTCTCCAAGTAAATGAGCGTTCTGCTGCTAGTCATGGTTTCCAAATGGGGCGATTTAATAGTAGCTGATGACCTTGTTTTCAAAAGAAACACATGCGTTATTTTAATTAAGGAGGCCTTTACAGAATTATGCTTGAGAAAACTTAAACTAGAGAAGGAGAAATGTACTGTAAGCAGGAAGCCAGGGAAAGCGATGTGTTGGCTGAGAATAAATCAAGACATTTCACAGGTTAACAGTGAGTTTCAGTGTGTCGTACATGTAGGTCCAGACACTAGGTGGTGCTCTCACTCTTTCTTTCGGTGCCAGGCAGCCCGAATCAAAGTATTAGCACAGATTAGTTACAGTGCAGTAGGAGCCTCATAGTGATAGATTCTTCTTAGTGTAGTCCAAAGTCTATATGAGTTGTACTTCCTCTAAATTGGTGATGAATATCTGTAGGCAGTCAGTATTTGCAGTACATGGAGTGCCAGGTAAACTATTCTTCCCTGACAGGGGGCTGCAGTGCACAAATGTAGAATTTGAACAGTGTGCATCTCAGTGGGATTTTGTGCATACAGATTTCTAGTCCTCCATTTAAATCCATGTAGTGAACTAGCAGACCAGTCAGTCAAAACTACAGACAACTTCATGGAAAATCATGTGATTGCTGGGTTTGACTTTTGAAAATGTTTTTGAGAAATGCAGTAGCACACTCATTCAGAAAGTAGTGTTCCCAACACAGGTATAGAAGGATAAGGAGTAATTTGGTTTTGCACAATGAGCTAAGGAGGGCAAGTCTCAGGTGGAGAAATGTGGTAAAAAGCAATGGGACAGAGCACAAAAATCCTTTTATGACAGAACTACACAGAATTTCCTTCCTTTAAAGATAGGAGACAGAGCTTGAGTAAATGACTACAGTAAAAGCTGGCTATAGCCCCTCACTTGCCCTGCCATCATGTGACTCAAATACACTTGCTGAAACAGACTCACACAGGCAGACTAATACACAGCATACTTACACACATGTATATATGTACCTGTAGCAACCACCTCCTTACAGTAGGAGGAGATGGTTGCTCACCAGATGTGATGAAGGAGGAAAAGATGCTAGGGGTGTGTGAATAACGAATAGTATTTCCTGAATACCAGGAATGATGCACTATTAATTTTTTGGATATTGTTATAAGTGCAGATCACAGCAGCACTTAAATAGTTTCCATGACCAGCTACAGCGTAGATTGTGCTCCGAGTTTGGACATCCTAGAGTTGCTTGCCCCAATCTACACTGATGTAACCTTTGTGAAGAAGTCACACTTTTAAGCACTCTTCTTGGGTGACCCATAATGGTGTCCCAGGCCTGGATTGGGAGGGCCTGGTGACAAAACCCCAGAAATCTGGGTCATTTAGGCCTTTGTTGTCTTACCCAGCTGCCCCCTCACCCAGTGCCCTCCATCCCAGTCCCTGCTATCTCCCCCACAAATCTGTACCAGGCAGGCCTTCTCTGTATGAATGTCATTCCCTCTGAATCAAATCTGTCACATTCTGATTCTGCCAGCACTGAACTTAAGAGTGCAGTCAACTACATCTGTGACAGTGCATCTGGAACATGGAGCAGTATGGAGATCTCCATGTACCACTCCATCCCCCCTCACTGAAATGCCAGCAGATATGCTGCCTCCTCCAATTCTTGAGGATGGGATGCAAAGAATGTTGTGATACAGACAACAGGTGGGATCTCAGCCCAAGAGTAAGGTGTTATCTGATGCTTCCTCTGTGGCTTTGTCTCAGAGGGAATACTCCCTTGATGCTGAGGACACCACAAGCTCTTCCAGATTCAAAAAGCTTAAGGTGAGATCAGCCTCTACATAGAAAGAGGGGAGATACAGGTGATTGCATATTCCCCAGTTGTCATCTCTTCCTCTGTAACCTATTCTGATGTCCCATTCTGCACCTTTTTCATGCTGCATTTAATGTACATAACATAAAGAATGGTGTGAAGCAGGATATTACTTTTTATGTTGTCTAGGGCACATGCAAGCAACATTTTGTGGCAGTAGGAGATGGTAGTAGGAGAAATGCAGAGGTGTGTCAGTTTTGGTGAATGCAGGGCACACTTTAGAAGGTGCGTCCCTCATTCGCTAATTAGCGAGCATGCTAGCAGCGACACAAGTTTTATGCAGTGCCACCAACTTGAAACAAACTTGCCACTGCAATCAGAGACAAGCTCATCATGCAGCGGCACAGATAACATGCCTCCCCTATGTGCCTTGCCTGGTGAAACATTTCAATAAACATGGCAGTGGCTTGCACCATCCATCTCTCACAATCCCTAGAAAGCCAATTTCAGGGGTGTCCAATCCCCTGTCGGAATGTTTAATACCCCCCAAGATTGTGTGGCACACCGGGAGCCCACCCCAGTGTGCCTCCATGGTGTTCGGAAGCCAACTGTGTTGGCATGTTCCTGCCCTCGCCCCATCCCCATTGTGTGCCACAGTGGGAGTCCACCCCAGTGTAGCCAACATCGCCACCCGCAGAGTCATGGGGCACACTGGACATTTATTTTCTTACACCTGTAAAGAAAGAAAACCATCTGCAGTGTTCCTTTTTTTTTTAAAGTACCTGAAACAAAGAAAACGGTCCCTTGCTGTTGGCAGTGCCCCTTCCCCCAACCCTCCCCCACCGTCTGTGCACCCTACCTTCCCACACCCCCCTTACCCCATACTTACATCCAGATGTCAGTGTCGTGATCTTTGATGGAGTGGAAACACGTCTGCACTCTTCAATGCCGACCGTGAACTGAAGAAATGCTGGTAAGCTGTATAAAGGCATTAATGGGGGAGGTTTCAACTTAGGTGGATATCTCAGCCATTGTTTTGACTTTTGGCTCCAAATTTTCGACATGGAGTTCTTGGGACTCCGCCTCATGAAATCAGCCACTGTAATTTCGTTATTCAGTCCCAAAAGGTGATTTCATGGTCACTGCATGGAATCACCTTTTGGGACAGAGTAATCAAATGATAGTGCCACTGTTCATGAGGAGGACTCCCAAAAGCCTATATTGCAAATTTGGTGATAAAATAAAAAAATGACTTACAAGCATGCATTGCGGAGTTTCCATGCATGCTCATAACTTTGAGAATTTTTAATATTTTTACTCCAGATTTTCAACATTGACATTTTTTCACACCTCCTTATGTAAAGTACAGCTGTCAGTTTTCATATCTTGCCCAAAATGTGTTTTTGCAACTGTGGCGCCAAATGGCGCAGCCACTGTGCAAAATCACCTTTTGGATAACAAACTGATAGTGCCACTGTTCATGAGGTGGGGTCACAAAAAGACCATGTTGAAATTTTGGAGTGAAAATACCAACAAACGTCTGGGGCATTAAGGTTTCCAACTGTAACGCCCCACCCTGTAGAGAGTGACAGGCATCAGGGGTGTGACTTGGGATTTTATGCTGTAATGCTCATGTCACCCCCCAACCCCCAGCCTGCAGCCACTGACAGCCATTGAGGTGTGCCTTGGACTCTTCGGTCCCAAAGTTCACCCCATTCTCCTATTCTGCACCCATCTCAGCATATTTCCTTATGGAATGGGGTGAGCGTAAGGCCTGAAGACCCCAAGGCACACCGCAACACTTGTCAGTATCTGCCGGGTAAGGTGAGGTGAAATGGCATGAGCGTTGCGGCCAACGACCCAAAGGCACACCCCAATGCCTGTCAGTCTCTGCAGGGTGGGGGTGGGGTTGGTGTCAGTTCAATACTTCACTTCCATTTCTATTATGCATCACTCTAACTTCTGCATTACCAATGCCAATGCCAGCAAGACAACATTTAGCATTGACAAATGTTTGTTCTGTATTGCAGAAACTGGATTGTTCCGTCTTTTTCTTGCAAGACACTTGCTTAAGGACACCCACAGACCTAAATTTATCCATGCTGGCATGGGCATGGGGAATGTTTTGTTGGTCCCTATCCAAGAAATTCTGTGCGGGTCTAGGTATTTGTTTTTCCAATAGAGATTATTGGCTTTCCAAACATACAGACCTCCTCTGAGCAAACAAGCTCAGACATAAAGAAAGCTGTGACTGATTCTGTTGGCAACATGTGGTGAGCCAAACTTCTTTACCTCTGAAGAGCACATCACTATAAGGAAGTGGCTTATAGCGGTCATTTGTGCTTTGAACAGGAGGCTATAGGCTGGGAAGGGGGTAGGCATTAGGGTTGACAAGGAATAACCCACTACTGAATCACCTACGTTGTTCGCTTTGCGTTATTCAACCCTGATGTCTGCATCAGCATTTTTTTTTGCAACAAATGTGTGTGTATATATGTAATCCCTAGGTGGCACTATCCCAAGGGCTACTACCCCTGCCTGCTTGGCTAGTAGCAGGTTAAGGGGCCTGGGTAATAAAACGGGTGCCTCCACCCGGAGGTCCGGGTTGTTAGTGGTCAAGTTAACCTGGGCACAGCCCTCCGGGACACTGTAACCCCCCTCTTTCCTTTCTAGTGGCCTGAACAATATACAATAATTACTTTCACAATGACCCTTATTACCAGGCAATTACCCACACTGTTTGCACTTACCACCAGGGCTGGTTCCTCTAGCTTGACCGTGGGGATCCCCTATAAAACAAGGTTAATCACAGCAAATGGCAACAGTACAATACTTTTGGCACAAACTGGAACCACAGCCAGGTTAAATGCAAACAAAGTTAAATCTAATTTATTCAGGGGACTTGAACAAGGGAGGGGCATAATTTGGCTGATTTGCTTAAAAGCTATGTTAATCAGACAGTTATGCATGCAGTTCAGAGTCCCTACACAGTCACACAATATCGATACCCAGGTAGGAAAATGGTGGGCTAGCCAGGAATGTTGCAGCTGGTTGGGGCCCTGTGATAAAAGAAAGCAACATGCACAACACACACTATTTGTAATCTGGAGCTGGAGGGCTCAGTTCATGAAAGAAAAGGCAACAAGACAATCAGATGACAACACTTTTAGATTTAGCTGTTGTTGCAGGGAGGTACCCTGATGTTTACTCATGATACCCAATACTGGAGACAGGCAGAATGAAATCGAGACTGCAGGCTATTGAGCTGGAGTGCCCGGAGAAACAGGGCCCACACAAATCACCAAGGCATCGTTCTTGTTCAAGGCATTGAGCAGGGGGCTGATCCCCAGGCGGGTCTCTAGTCGATGACTTTCTCTGTGTAGCAGGTATTCTGGCTGCGCCAGTGTAGAAGGGCCCAGGCAAACGGAAATGAATATGGATTTAGTTTGTGGAGCTGGATACAGCCTCCAGCAAGCAAAACACAGTTCAGACACACAGTGGGGAACCAAGACACAACCCACTATAAGCACACAGCGTATTCACATGTAAGGAAATTCCACTGTACCAGGCAAATGGCTCTCCGGTCACAAGTACAGAGTCTGTACACAATCCGAGAATTCAAAGGTAGCTGGAAGTCCTGGCAGGCTGATCGCACTCAGCAAATCCTTGGTCTTCTTCGGGTTAAAGCCTGGTAACAATTCAGTGGCTTAATTCACTCTCAAAATTCGTATTCAGTCTGAAAAAAAAAAAGTAAAAGTTCCCTCTCAGGGGCAGCAGGCAGGCATGCAGGCCAAACTCGGGCCTTTCCACAGTCCTCCTGTGCAAATCCACTATGGATTGTTGCTTGAACTATCTTGAGTTGTTACTTCTTCACTTCCGAACTGAGGTCTAACTGAAACTGCAAGCAGTGCGGGACTTTCCCCAAGATCCAAAAGGTTTGGTTGGCTGATCTGTCTGTCAGTCACAACAAGGGCTCCCCCTCCAGGTTATTTTAGGCACCTTAAGTCCAAAACTACAATTCCTGCAAGTTTTGGCCCCACCAAGCCCCTGTAGGCAGGCTCCATTTTAGAGTCCCTAATGTACTAATTGGCCCATTCTACAGTCTAGGACCAAGATGATGGAAACAAACAGAACTGTCCATGCTGCAAAGACGACAGGTTAGAACAAACTGCAATATTATTACTACTCTAACAAATGGAAAGCAAACAAGCACATCTTCTAACAGAGCTCCCTCTCAGATTAATTATGACTGTTATCCAGGCAGCTCTTAAAGAGACAGTACACAGAGGCTATACAGGCACTCTCTGGCAATCACATTTAAACTGCTAAAACACAGGACACCAGCCTGGCAGTGAGGATTTTGGCAAGCTCAAGGAAGACTTTTTGGGAACCCCCATTTGTAGGGGGGTTACACCCTTCCCTGTCTGGAGAAAACTTGGCGTCCACGTCAAGTCTATACCATCATGCATCAGTTAAAATAAACTTATTACTTTACCATACATTTTCACTACACTTCATGATACTATATCCATAAGGACAATGCTTACAGTATGTATGTTTCATACAGGTAATACTGATTCCACTATGATTACCATACTTGTGACATTACAATACTGATTCATGTTATAACTTCCTATACATTAAATAATGTAGAAGGGGGGCCCTTCCCTATCAGCTAACTTGGGGCTGGATGGGGCAGATGCACTATACTGAGAAGGAAGAACAATCAACCTGGAATTGGCCATTAAGCTCAGTTTGAGTAGTGAGCTCTGAGAAATATAAACACCTTTGTGAACCACATTGAGAGACAAATCCACTGACCTCCCAGGAGAATCATAACTGAAGCACAATACTGATTTGACAACTCGGCCAGTCTTTCTGGGGGGAACAGCCGCAGTCTCAGTACTTTCAGCACTAACTTTGGAGCTTTTGTCATTCATGAAGGGTGCCTCTGCATGGATGGGAATGTCAAAACTGGGAGCACTGTCAGCTCCTTGCTCTGTAGGCTCTGTTTCCACAACACTCTGCTCATTTAGAGAAGGTTCTGGCACAATTAGGCTTTTTGGCACTGAAGGAGGACTGTCAGCACTCTCATATTGTTGTTCAAGTTCTGGTGTGTCACCAGAGAGACTCAGACCATTAGCTTCTTCTTTGGGCAAGTCACACAGTTCCACTAAACCCAGGGAGCCTGGAGCCTCAGATGTGATACTTTGCACTTCACCTTCAGGGAGCATTGGCTCCAAGGACGAAGCTGGGGGGGTAGGCAGTCCAGAAGGCCCAGCTTCATCCCCATGATTCTGCATAGGATTTCCATGAAGCAACTGACTCAGTTCATAGTAGGTAAAATAGGCATTACCATAGTCACTTTCATCAGAGGTGGACTGACAGTCACTATCATTCTGGGCCTGCTGCGGGGGGAGGAACCTTAAATCTGTAACTACTGGGGTAGGTTGACTCTGTCTCTTTTTTGCAGCAGCACTAGTCATCAGCCCAAAGGAGGCACTATCTGCTGGCTCAGCTTCAATAATAACTTGGCCGATAGGCAGCAAGTGGTTACAGTGCATGGTCTTGACAGCTTTGGAGTTATTCTCTGGGCATACCTTGTACACTGGTAGATCATCCAACTTTTCAACTACTGCATAAGGAAGATGGTGCTACCTATCAGCAATTTTGTGCTTGCCATGTAGTCCCAAATTGCGTAACAACACATGGGTCTCCGGGCTGTAGTTCTTGAGCCTTTACTTTCTTATCGTGCCTCTCTTTGTTTGTGAGATATCTCTTGGTGGCTACTGTCTGGGCCAGTTGATATGCATGGTTCAATTGAGCTTTTCATTTCTGTACATATTGCAGGTAGTTTTTGGCTCGGACCCCATCTGGAGAGACCCCAAAGCAGACATCAACTGTCAGTCAGGCCTCGCTCCCAAACATGAGGCGGTAGTGAGAGAACCCAGTGGCATCATTTTTAGTGCAATTGTATGCGTGTACCAAGGTGCTAATCTGCTGGCTCCACTTATGCTTATCTTTTGGATGGAGAGTGCCCAGCATGTCTAGAAGGGTGCGGTTAAAATGTTAGGTTGAGGGTCCCCCTGCAGGTGATAAGAGGTGGTTCTTGACTGATGCACCCCCCACACAGAGAGCATTTCTTTGATTGGCCTACTTTCTAAGTCTCTGCCTTGGTCAGAGTGGATCCGCTGGGGGCACCATAGTGGACAAAGACTTTTTCCACTAGTACCTTGGCCACGGCAGAGGCTTTTTGATCTTTAGTTGGAAAAGCTTGTGCATACCATGTGACATGATCCATAACTACTAACACACTGCCAATATTCCATTGATCAGGTTCTAAACACAAAAAGTCTATGCAGACCAGTTCCATTGGGGCACTGTTAGTGATATTGACAAGGGGGGAAGCCCTCTGAGGCAGGGCTTTTCTTTGAAGGCAGCGACTAAAGGTCTTTACATGGTGCTTAACATCGGCCCCTATCTTTAGCCAGTAGACTCGAGATTGTACCAGGTCGAGAGTCTTGTCAATGCCGAGGTGCCCCATGTGATGGTGGAGGGACCTCAGTACCAAGTGTTTAAAGGCCATGGGTAGGACCAATTGTTGCTTGTCTACTTGACCACTACAATCCACTGTCTCTCTGTAAAACAACTGATTGAGTATCTTCAAACTGGGGCCTTCTTTAAACAATAGGGCAGTTTGCAAGTCAGGGGATCGCAACCTAGACACATCTTTCCCTGCACACAGAGCATCAAATGTGGGTTGAATCATAGACTCTTGGGATTGAGCCCACTGTCACCATCAAATTGAGGTACTGCACTAATATCTAGAGCAGAGAAATGGCTATAGGCAGCCGGTATGCAGGTATCAGGAGGGTCCAAACAATATACGAGACAGTCCACTGTGTCCACAGACATCTGTTCATCCTGTTAAACTTTTGGCACATTGCTCGGATGCCAGGTTCAGACAGCTTGACCCAATCACTCTTGGAAGCGGGTCTTTGTGATAGGGCATCAGCATCAATATGGTTCAGTTCCAGTCTATATTCGACAACATAATCATAGGTTGATAAGACAGAGAGCCACCTGTGCCCAGTGGCATCTAACTTAGTTGAAGTCTGTACATAGGTCAATGGGTTATTGTTGGTCTTCACCAATATCTTTGCCCCATAGAGGTACTCATGAAACTGATCAATGATGGTCCATTTTATGGCAAGGAACTCCAGCTTGTGTACAGGATAGTTTTGCTCTGATAGGGTCAGACTTCTGTTGGCGAAAGTGACAGGTCTCAAACCATCCTCATGGTCTTGATACAGCACAGCTCCTAGGCCCTGCAGACTAGTATCCTTATGCAGCACATAGGGCTTGGTAGGGTCAGCATAGGTGAGATTAGGGGCATGGGTGAGCTGGTATATGACTTCATGGAAGGCTGCTTCAAATTTTGGTGTCCATAAGGTCCAAAAACGTTCACCTGTGTGGAAGTACTCTTTTCTCTGGTTCTTTGACAGCCCCTTTCTTGTATTTACAGTTGGTAGGAGGATAACCCTGGGTAAGATTCAGGAGCGGACGAATCACCTTTGAATAGTCTTTTATGATCCTGCAGTAGTAGCCACAGAACCCCAGAGACATTGTAGTTCTTTCAATTTATGGGGCTGGGGCCCAGTAGTCAGTGACCCAACCTTAATGGGATCGGTCTCTGTTCCTTCTGCAGATACTATGTGCCCCACATACTTCATGGAGGTTTGAAAAAACTGGCACTTGTCGATGGACAGCTAGAGGCCGAAGTCTTCCAATTGGTCTAGCACTTTAAGCAGTTGGGTCTCATGCTCCTCTAATGTGCATCTGAACACAATGACATCATCTAGATACACTAGACATTCCAGCAAGTTCATCTCTCTCAACGTACATTCCATCAGTCGCTGAAAGGTGGCTGGGGTGCTCGAAATCCCCTGTGGCATTCTCAGGAATTCGTAGAACCCCAAAGGACAGATGAAGGCTGTTTTCTCAAGGTCCTCCGGGGCCATCGGAATCTGGTAATATCCACTGCGAAGATCCAATACTGAGAACCATTTGCACCCATTCAAGCAATCTAGGGCATCTTGTATATGGGGCATGGTGTATTGATCTGGGATGGTCCACCGGTTCAGGGTTCGATAATCAACACACATCCTCACTGACCCATTCTTCTTATGCACAACCACAATGGGAGAGATGTATGGGCTTCTTGATTCCTGTATCATGCCAGCAGCGAGCATTTCCTGCAAGTGTCTCCTCACATCATATATGTCTGCTGGGGTGAGGCGTCAGGATCTCTCTCGAAATGGCCGGTCATCATGCAGGCATATATGAAGTTCTGCACCCTGGACACACCCCACATCTCATTCCTTTAACGAAAACACTTGGTCTCTCTGGGTGAGTTTCTTGCTAATCCTAGCCTTCCATTCAGCTGGCAGCGGGGAATCACCAAAGTCAAATAAGTCCGGGGTCACTCTTTCCTTTTGGCCAGAGTACTTGTTATTGGGTAATACTGCAGTGTCTGCGCAGTGTACTGTATCTAGTGTGCATCCTCTGTTCACCCAGACCTCCCGATCTGACATATTTCGAATCTGGACTATCACTCATCATGCATAGGTATGGGCATGGGCAGGCAAGATGCTGGGTTTAACCAATAATCAGGGCCCCTTGTTTACGGTGGCAAAGTGGACTTACATTCTGTGGCTGAACCTCATACTTTCTGCAGCAGAACAACTGCTGATTCTGTGGCCATTCTGTGGCAGATAAATTGTGGCTAAACAGCATACCTTCAGAGGGATTAAATCTTAGTTAACCCTTTGACTGACTTCATGCAACCACTCTGCTACACTGAAAGTGGAACAGCAGGCCATTTAACAGTATAGTCTTCTTATCACAAATATTAAACTGCAATAACCCAAACCTGGCACAGCTATGGGTATCAGTGTTCTCTTTTAATGAATTTTCCTTCCCACCCAGAATCTGAAGGCTCATCTGTACATCTTTTGAAAATTGGTGGCCTTTGCTGTTCTTCTAGGTTATAATCAGAGGAGGACATACACACTTAGCTAAAACTACACAGAAGGCAAAACCTGTTAGGATTTCTTCTGGTTTATATTTAAAGTTAGCAGATATAAAGAGGGACTCCAACTTGAAAGCCCTTTTTTTCTGATTTTGATCAATGTTCTTTTAGATTATTATTTTTTAAATTAGGAATATCCCAACTGCCTTGCAACAAACATGTTGAGTGCAGTGTGCAAATCTGTGTGTTGGGGTCAGTGGGAATTGTCTTCCTGTAATAGTGAAGGAGGGTGTAACTTGCAGTGTCTGTAGGATTTGTTGACTCCTGATTTTTCTTTGGGGACACACTAACAAATGCAAGCAAGTCATTCTTATTAAGCTGTAGTATCCTTGGTTAGCATGTTCTCTTCTCACAACTCAGGGGTTGTGGTGTTCTTCAGGCAGTGACCCTCATTTCACTTATGTATAGCAGCAATCAAACTCTCCATTTCAATTTTCTTTCCATACCTGCTTGCTTCAGTTCCAGTATACCCTGGTGTCCAACTCTGCTGTAGCTGAGCAGCTTGACCCTCCTTAAGAATTGAGCTTGATGTCCCCATTTAGGCTGCAGGTTCAAATCTGCCAAAAAATTGCTCTCACACTTGCAGGTACAGAACTGTGGCCCACAAATCAAAACTGTGATTGATGTCCACTAGTGGGGACTGAGTCCTTTGCTCAGTCTACTGCCAGCCCTATGTTTCTGCAATCAGTTCCTCCTCCGATACCTGTCACCACACTGAGATCAATTCCACCTCCATGAACACCACTGAATCTTCTCACTTCTTGACTACAGCGCGCCTTCCAGTTCTTCCTTCCAAATTCATCTTCCAAGGATTCAGCATGAACCATGAGCAGCCTCACAATGAAAAATTAACATGGCTGAGCTACCTACACAGCAGCAAATCATAACTGCTGTGGACCTAATTCAGCTCTGCTACTCTTGTGTCAGTTCCCCCCACAATACTCTCTGGACTGAGTTATGTAACAAGGGCCAGCACAAATCAAGATGCCATGCAGCCACTAGCTTTTTGGCTTTGTATTGGCTGGCATCAATTTGCTGCCCCTTCTAATGAGCACGTATGCCATGGCATACTTAACATATCAATAGCTATGCCTGTGCCTTGTGTGACTGCATAGCATAACTAGCATTTCTGTGGCTGTGCTGCTGGTTTTCCTGATTTCTGCTGCAAGCATTGATTTCTTCGGTCAGTCCTGAATTCTGTGGCCACTGCTGCAACTGCAGAATTGCAGAAAGTACAGGGCCCTGCCAATAATCCTTCTGGCAACTTTCCATCACCTGATGCATCCAACATTAATATTTTGTTCTTTACATTTCTCTTTAGACGGAGTTCTGCATGAATTGTGCACTGAGCGTTGGGGGCCAATACCAAGGAGTCAGGTTCCTTTTTCCACACTATCCCCACTGGCTCATCTGGGTCCTCTTCATTGGGGTTCTGTTGTAAGTCATATGCCCTTTTCACTAAGGCTGGAATTCTTAGGGCCCGTCCAGTCAGTTGCCCTTGTTTCTCATGGCAGAGTTGTGCTAATCTCTCAAACATGTGGGCGTTTGTTCCATTTAACAGGGGAACCCCATCATACAGTCTGGTGGGGAACACACTAGGGCCAGTGTCCATACTTGCTCCTCTACACCAGTTACAGTTGCAGGAAAAGACAACCAGAGGCAGACATATCTTAGGTAGGGATAAGACTTGACGCTCAGCCCCCACACAAGTAGGCCTTGCAGGGATTGTAATGGCACATCAGATAAGCGTTTGTCATACCAGTCCTGAAGTACAATGGTCACTTGCAACCCACTGTCAAGCACAGCCTGAGTAGGAATACCATTCACAGCCACAGTAGTCTTCATTGAAGGGACCACTATTTTGGACCAGTCTGGAGGGACAACAGCAGAGGCCTGGACAGATGATTCAGCCACAGAGGGGTTTGAGTTAGGATGGCCAAAGCCTTCACTGTGGTCATTTTGTGCACCCCTTGACCACTGATTCATTTTCCGAAGCTCTCCTTGAAGCCAGTTCACCACTTTCTCTAAGTCCTTCTGAGACTGGCATTCCCTCTTCATATGGCCATCCTTGCTGCAGTTGTGACAAATGACAGGCTCTCGGGACATCCTTGGGGAAAACATAGCAGGGGATGCTGGAGCATTGACGGGAGATTGTGATCTGACTTCAGCTGGTAGTGTACCATGTCTCAAAAGTTCCTTTAGGGTGGCAGTCTATTCCTTGAGCTCAGCCAAGAAGCCACCCTCAGTAGAGGATGCCTGAGGGTACACCCCCACCCCCATAACAGTCACGTCCTGCTAGGGGTCAGGGTCTCTGTCAGCAGGGGATACCTCACCGAATGCACCTGGTTGTACTTTTCTGACTTCCTTCAGAAACTCCTTCCCCATCCCCTACCGTTTAGCCCATGGTGGGACACTCGTAGTGGTCTCCATTTCAAAAGGGCCTTCCGGTGCCATGATCACTTGGGCTGCACTCACCCCATAATTACAATCTCCCTCTTCACCTTCTACCTCCCGGAGTTCTTTTATCAAGTCACAGTAGTCAGGTGGGTTACCTCTCCAGGATAGGAGCCTTAACTGGATGATCTGCAGTTTAGAATGCTTGGCATGTTGCAGTATGTGCCCCAATCTCACACAGTTCAAATCACTGATGGCTACCCCACTTTTCCGGTAAGCTTTCTGCAGAGCTTTTCTAGGCGAGTAACATACACAGACAAACTTTCCCCCTTCCATTGTTTGGTACCTTGGAATTTCCACATCAGTCTCCCCTGACTCAGTGCTCCTAAAATTGCCTTCAAGTACAGATAGGTACTTCTGAGCAGATGCATCAGGGTTCGTGGACTTCAAAAATTTAATGGCTTCAAGGCCGGGGCCCCTCAAACTTCTAAGATTCTTTTCTGCTTCTCAGCCTCCGCACACTGCCACTCCGGTACCAAGGAGGCAACATAGTCAATCCAGGTCTCCCAGTCATCCTCCCCCGGGTGGTGGGGAGGGTGCCTGAGAAGATTCTCAGTCTTTGGTAGGAGTTGTGACTAATGGCGGGTACAGATATAGGGGCTAGCATTGGCATGGGCACAGAAGGCGAGGCAGTAACAGGTGCTGGAGTGGGAGGGGGTGTTGGGGAAGGAACACCCCCAGGTGGCAGGAATCGTTTTCTAAAGTCCTCTACAGTTTTCCCTTCCTCCAGCAACAACTTAGCAAGTTTCTCCTCAAAAGTCTCAGGGTCTTTACTGTCTTTTGTTATCACACTCCAGGTGGCTAGGACCTGTTCTGAGGCAATAGTCTGTGGCATTTTAGAGCCGTCCACGAAGTCATTATACTCTACCAAGGTTATGAAAGTTTGGTCGATCAAATCAGACTGTCGACCCACCACCACAGGGTTTTTTTAAACATTCAACTTTGGAGAGTGCTCCCTCTGCAGTGTCCTCACTGGTACCCAGGGGAATATCCAGTATAAGCAGAGCATTTTGTGGGTCAATCTCCTGCCCAGCCATTTCTACTGGGTTAGCCATTAATCTTTAACAATAATACATAATTTTGGCCACTAGAAGGCACAAAATCCCACCGGTGAGCCTCCAAGATGTAACCCCAAGGTGGCGCTATTCCAAGGGCTACTACCCCTGCCTGCTTGGCTAGTAGCAGGTTAAGGGGCTGGGTAATGAAACAGGTGCCTCCACCCAGAAGTCAGGGTTGTTAGTGGTCAAGCTAATCTGGGCACAGCCCTCCGGGACACTGTAATCCCCCTCTTTCCCTGCTAGTGGTCTGAACAATACACAATAATTACTTTCACAATTACCCTTATTCACCAGGCAATTACCCGCGCTGTTTGCACTTACCACCAGGGCTGGTTCCTCTAGCTTGACCTTGGGGACCCCCTGTAAAACAAGGTTAATCACAGCAAATAGCAACAGTACACTACTTCTGGCACAAACTGGAACCACAGTCAGGTTAAATGCAAACAAAGTTAAATCTGATTTATTCAGGGGACTTGAACAAGGGAAGGGCGTGATCAGGTTGATTTGCTTAAAAGCTATATTAATCAGACAGTTATGCATGCAGTTCAGAGTCGCTACACAGTCACACACTCTGGGTACCCAGGTAGGAAAATGGTGGGCTAGCTAGGAACATTGTAGCAGGTTGGGGCCCTGTGATGGAAGAAAGCAACATGCACAACACACACTATTTGTAATCCAGAGCTGAAGGGCTCAGTTTGTGAAAGAAAAGGCAACAAGGCAATCAGATGACAACACTTTTAGATTTAGCTGTTGTTGCAGGGAGCTACGCTGATGTTTACTCACTATACCCAATAATGGACACAAGCAGGATGAAGTCTAGACTGCAGGCTGTTGAGCTGGAGTGTCCGGAGATGCAAGGCCCACACGAATCACCGAGGCGTCGTTCCTGTTCAAGGCATTGAGCAGGGGGCTGATCCCCAGGCGGGTCTCTAGTCGATGACTTTCTCCGCGTAGCAGGTAGTCTGCTGGGCCAGTATAGCAGGACCCAGACAAATGGAAATGCATACAGATTCAGTCCGTGGAGCTGGATACACCCTCCAGCAAGCAAAACACAGTTCAGACACACAGTGGGGAACCAAATCACGACCTACTATAAGCACACGGCACATTCACATGTAAGGAAATTCCACTGTACCCGGCAAATGGCTCTCCGGTAGCAAGTACAGAGTCTCTACACAATCCAGGAGTTCAGAGGTAGCTGGAGGTCCTGATAGGCCGATTGCACTCAACAAATCCTCAGTCTTCTTCGGGTTAAAGCCTGGTCACAATTCAGTGGCTTAATTCGCTCTCCAAATTTGGATTCAGTCCGAAAAAAAAAAGCACAAGTTCCATCTCAGGGACAACAGGCAGGCATGCAGACCAAACTCAGGCCTTTCCACAGTTCTCCTGCGCGAATCCACTATGGATTGCTGCTTGAATTATCTCAAGCTGTTACTTCTCCACTTCCCAACTCAGATCTAACTGAAACTGCAAGCAGTGTGGCGCTTTCCCCAAGATCCAAAAGGTTTGGTTGGCTGATCTGTCCATTAGTCACAACAAGGGCTCCCATTCCAGGTTATTTTAGGCGCCAAAAGCCCAAAACTACAATTCCCACAAGTTTTGACCCCATCAAGCCCCTGTAAGCAGGCTCCATTTTAGAGTCCCAGATGTACTGATTGGCCCATTTTGCAGTCCAGGACCAAGATAATGAAAACAAACAGAACTGTCCATGCTGCAAAGAAGGCAAGTTAGAACAAACTGCAATATTATTACTACTCTAACAAATGATCAGCAAACAAGTATATCTTCTAACAGAGCTCCCTCTCAGATTAATTATGACTGCAATATAGGCAGCTGTTAAAGAGACAGTACACAGAGGCTATACAGGCAGTCTCTGGCAATCACATTTAAACTGCTAAAACGCAGGACACCAGCCTGGCAGTGAGCATTTAGGCAAGATCAAGGAAGACTTTTCGGGACCCCCATTTGTAGGGGGTTACATATGTATATATATATATATATATATATATATTTATATATATATATAAAATGGGGATGAGGAATTATCTCTGCTGGTTGGTTGAAACACATCACATGACAGTATGTGTATCAGAGCACAACCATACACCTGCACTTTCACCCCTTCCAAAACAATTTTGCCATTTTATAAGATAGCTAGCCCACTCTAGAGTGTGCAGTTGCACTCTGATATACACATGCCTTGGGTGGTTGACACACTCGGCCTGCGACCTCGTGCATAACAATGCACTCCAAGTTGTGCATATATCGGAGCACGTCTGCACATCTTAGAGTGGGTTATCTATTACATCTATTTCATTGCAAACAAAATCAGTTAATGCATCAGTTAGGGTTTATATTACAGTGACAAAAGTTTGGAAATTCGATGTTAGGGTCACAAACCCTACCATCCCCCACCCTCCACACACCAGGTGTTGGGGTGTGCCTTGGGGTTGTTGTACTTAACTCTCACTCCACTCCATTTCCTAAACTGTACTATGTTAGCTTTCTTACACATGGAATGGGGTGAGAGTTAGACCTGACAGCCCCAAGGCACACCCCAACACCTGTTGGTGTGTGGAGGATAGGGACAGGGTGGGGTGGTACGGGTGGTGGGGTGTTAGAGTTCAAAACTGTGGTGGAATTTTTCCCCATGTTACTATGGTTACTGAGATACTGCAATGAATTTCCTTACTTTTTGAGAAAGTGTAATCTTACACTTATATGTTTGTGAGAGCTCCCATCAGTCTATAGTGTGTTGTGGTTGCATCTCCCTGTGGGAATGCCGGGCCCTCCAGGCCCTGCACTCCCATCACACTCCCATTACTCCATAATGGTATCCATTTTTCTGGCCCTGCGCTCCCATCTATCCATAACCGTAGAGACATTGTAATGAACTGTCATCTCCCTGTGGGAGAGCAGTGCCCTCCAGGCCCTGCACTCCCATTACTGCAAAATGGTAGCCATATGTGGGAGTGCTCCCACCTACCCATAAGTGTAGAAACACAGCGCAGGCCTAGAGATATTCCAAGTAACCCTTGTGATGCAAATGGCATAATATTGCAGTAACCAGTAACTATAGCAACCTTGTAAAAAATTCCACTGCAGTTGTAATCATGTCCTGGCAACCTGCATGCTTGCTTGGTACACCTAATGGCATACTAAGCTTCATTTTGTAAAACATCTGTATCTCGAACCGTTTTTGAGATATAAGGGCCGAAGGGTAATGTGTCTGCCACAGTGTTATCCTATCAGAAATTTCCAGACTTCAAAATGTTATACCCATGGAAGCAATGTGAATTTTATCACCAAACCAGCAAAAGTCACATCTGCAGGGCAAGCTCTTTTTACCCTGAAAATGTCATCTCAAGATTCCAAACCATTTCTTTGCAGCGATGTGGCAAAGAAACAGTAAACTTTAGAAATCCCTTTCAATGAGCTGTCAAAATCCCTTTTTCAAAGCTGAATCCCTTTTTGTGAGGTGTCAAAATCCTTGCCAGAAATCCCTTTTCATGATGCCAAAAGGGATTTTGACACCTCATGAAAAGGAATTTGTCTCGCAAAGAGGGATTTTGACAGCTCACGAAAAAAGGGATTTGAAAAATGAATTCTGAGGTGTTAAAATCCCTTTTCACGAGCCAAATCTCTTTTCGCGAGGTGTCAAAATCATGATTGTGGGACCAGATGGCCCTGCCAGAAGTCCCTTTTTGTGATGCAAAAAGGGATTTTGACAGCTTCCAAAAAGGGGTTCGGCTTGCGAAGAGGGATTTTGACAGCTCATGAAAAGGGATTTGTATTGTCAGATCAGATGGCCCTGTGGGAAATCCCTTTGGGATTTTGACATCTTGCAAAATGGATTTGGCTTGCGAAGAGGATTTGACGGCTCACAAAAGGGATTTGAAAATGTAACCCTTTTACGTGAGGGTGTCAAAATCCATTTCTGATACCATGAGCCATCTGGTATGACCACCCAAACCCTTTTCATGACCTGTCAAAATCCTTTCCACGAGGTGTCAAAATCCCTTTTCACATCACAAAAAGGGATTGGAAGCGATTTGTGAAAAGTGATTTTAAAAATCAAAAATAAACGTTCTGTGGCCACAGTAAAGTAAACCAAAGGCTGAGAACTATAAAGGACATCCAGTGGAAACAAAATTCATGCTTGAATGTCTGCAGAGGACATCCCTAGGTAAAGTTACAACGCTTTGTTTGGGCTGGATAAATGAAAACAAGATGGTGGCGCTCGAAAAGGGAATTTTTTTCTCGCAAAGACGGAGTTAATGAATCCCTTTTCATGAGCTGTCACAATCCCTTTTCATGAGCCCTAAAACACTTTTCACACCATGAAGCTATCCAAAAGACTGAACTGGGCATGCTCAGAACTTGAAATTTCAAAACTGAATAACTTTGGAACGGATTAATATTATTTTCACCAAACCAATGCCGGCTTGTTCTTTGGGGCAAGCTCTTGCTACCTTAAAATTTCAGACCAAAATTCCAAATGGTGTGGCCGTAGCGCAATGAGGGAAAAACAGCCAAAACAGGCAAAAAAAAAAAAGAGACTTTTACAGTTTTTTCACTATCTGCAGCACGAAATGCACAAATCTAACAAGCTAACATACTAAATTGCCAGCAGAATAGGCATAATGGTCTTTTGTGTCTGTTTGTTTGGTCAGGCCCCACCCTGGGAGCTGACCTTGCTGCCCCCCTCGCCCTCTCTGGCTTCTCCCTTCCCAGTCCTGGATATTCTCGCTGCACTGGATTTTGCTTTCAGAACCCTTCCCCTGTACCTGTCCCACCCCCTCTTGAACCCCTCCACCATCTCTGCCTCCACCAGCCCCCTGGGCAGTGCATTCCATGGCTCCACCACCCTCTCAGTGAAGTAGCATCTCCTCCTTTCTCCTCTGAATCTCCTCCCTCCAGCTTCCACCCATGTGCTCTAGTTGCCCCTCCTTCCTTTGAAGCACCCTGACTGCTCCTCCCCTATTTACCCCCTTCACGTATCTGAAGACCTCTATCATGTCCCCCCCAGTCCCTTCTCTCTTCCAATGTGTACATATTTAGCTCTTCAAGCCTCTCCCCATAGGTCCTGTCCCCCAAGCCCCAAATCATTTTGGTTGCCATCCTCTGGATCCTCTCCAGGAGTTCAATGTCCCTCTTTAAGTGTGGCCTCCAAAACCGCATGCAGTACTCAAGGTGTGGCCTCACCAAGCAGTTATACAGAGGAAATATCACTTCCCTCCTCCTTCTGGAGGTGATCCCCGTAGTGATATAGCCCAGCATCCTGTTGGCCTTGGCCGCTGCCCTCCTACAAGTCTCTGAGTTGTTTATATTAACATCCACCACCACCCCCAGGTCCCTCTCGGCCATGGAGACTTGTAGCATTTCCCTCCCCAGGGTGTACACTTGGCCTGGGTTTCTGGCTCCCAGGTGCAGTACCTTGCATTTCCCTGCAGTGAACCTCAGCTTCCACTTTCTAGACCACCTTTCCAGAGCCTCCAGGTCCCCTTGTAGGGCCACCCTCCCTTCCCCTCCTCCTCCCCGTAAACCACCGCCCCCAGTTTTGAGTCATGTGCAAAGAGACTCATTTCACTCCTGATACCTGTCCTTATGTCAGAGACATAAACGTTGAACAGGAGGGGCCCAAGGACTGATCCCTGCAGGACCCCACTAATGACCCTCCTTGGGGATCAGACTATCCAGCCAACCACGACTCTCTGGGTCCAGTTCAGGAGCTAATTGCCTATCCATCTGATCATCTGGTCCCCAACCCCCATTTCTCCCAGCTTATCCAACAGGTCTCCATGAGGAACAGAGTCAAACACCTTGCCGAAGTCAAGAAAGAGGACATCCACCAGTCTACCCAGGTCCAAGGCACTCATCACCCAGTCATAGAACTCCACAAGGTTGGTCTGACATGATTTCCCCGGGATGAATCCAGGCTGTCTATCATCCAGGCACCTTGACTTTTCCAGGTACCCCAGCCTCTCCTTGACAATGCCCTCCATCACCTTGTCCACCACCGATGTGAGGTTGATGGGCCTGTAGTTCCCTGTCATGTCCCTTGATCCCACTTTGTAGATAGGCACTATATGCACCACCTTCCAGTCCTGGGGCACCCACCCTGTCCTCAGAGAGATGCTGAAAAGCTCTGCCAGTGGTTTCACCAGGACATTCACCAGTTCCTTCAGCACTCTGGGATGTAATTTATCTGGCCCCGGTGCTTTCTCCATCTTAAGGGACCTAAGGGCTTCCCTCACTGTCTCTGCCATAATTTCCACCTCTGCTACCTCGTTCCTCTGCTTAGCCTTCCCCCTGCCCCCCTTTCCCCAGACCCGCCAATCGGTAAGGGTCCCCCCTCCTCAGCTTCACTGTCTCCTCCCATGTATGATGCAGCTACCCCATTTTCCTTGGTGAAAACCATGGTGAAGTACTCATTTAGTACCTCAGCCTGCTTCCCTAGGTCTTGTGCCCATTCCTCCCCTGTTTTAATCCTGCTAATCTGCCCCTTCACCCTTCATTTTTCCCTAATGTATCTAAAGAACCCCTTGTTCCCTCTCCTAATTTCCCTGGCCAGGTTTTGCTCCTTCCTTGCCTTAGCCACCCTCACCACCCTAGTGGCCCTTCTGGCCATCAGCTTGTACACCCCTCAATCCTTTCCAGTCCTTACACACTGTAATCAATCTGATCAAAATAAAACTTGGTACATCAAGAGATTAACCCCATGGGACAGTGCATGACAACTTTCATGCTAATCTGTTGAACAGTAGCAAAGTTATTGAAGTGCAAAATTTGAGGTTTAACATTAAACTCCCTACTCAACCCTAACTACACTATATAATAGGGGTGTGGTCACGCCCCTATAGTTAGGGTTGCAGAGGCACTTTAATGTTAAACTCAAAATGGGTTGGGGTGGTAGAGTTGGATAGGGGGGTTAGAGTCTAAACCCAACACCTCATTTCCCTACTTTTGTTGCTTCAACCTTAACTGATGCATTAACAAGGTTTTTTGCAATGAATTTTCTTATTTTTTGAGATCATGTAATCTTACCCTTTTATGTTTGTGGGAACAAAGGGCCCTCAGGGCTCTGCACTCCCATCAGTCTGTAGTGTGTTGTTGTTGCACAGGGCTCTCTTTCATGAGGACCATGCACTTCTTTGCAACCATAAGTGTATACACATTGTAATCAACCCTGATCTCCCTGTGGAAGCACAGGGCCCTCTGGGCCCTGTGCACCGATCATGCTCCCATCACTCCATAATGGTATCCATAAGTATTTAGACATTGTCATGAACTGTCATCTCCCTGTAGGAGCAGAGGGCCCTTCTGGCCCTACGCTTACACTACTTCATAATGGAGGGGCCTGCACACCCAGTACTGCATAATGGTATCCCATCTACCTATAATTGTAGCGACGCAGCGCATGCCTACAGACATTCCAAGTAATCCCTGTGCTGAAAATAGTGCAATATCTCAGTAACCATAGTAACATGGGGAAAAATTCCACCACAGTTGTAATCATGGCCTGGCAACCTGCACGCGTGCTTAGTACACTGAAAGATGTACTAAGCTACGTTTACCAAAAAATCTGTATCTCAAACTGTTTTCGAGATATAGGCACCAAAAGGTACAGCATCTGCCACAATGTCATCCTATGGGAAATTTCCAAACTTTGTAATGTTATAACTATGAAAACAATGTAAACTGTATCACCAAACCAGCAAAAGTTACATCTGTGGGGCAATCCCTTTCAACCCTGAAAATTTCAGCCCTTAATTCCAAACTGTTTCTTTGCAGTGAAGTGGAAAAGAAGCAGTAAAGTTTAGAAATCCCTTTTCATGAGCTGTCCAAATCCTTTTTCGTGAGTTGATCCCTTTTCATGAGCTGTCAAAATTCTATTTTGTGAGTGACTCCCTCTTTGCGAGGTAGGTCTATCTCATCATCATCTCACGAAAAGAGATTTTGACAGCACACAAAAAAGGATCGGCTTGTAAAAAGGGATTTTGACAGCTCGTGAAAAGAGATAGGAAGCGAAAAGTAATTTTTAAATTCTAAATTTATAAATGACCATTTTTGACCAAACTAAAGTAAACCAAAGGCACAGAAGTGTGCAGGACATCTCCATGAACAAACCCATACTTGAATGTCTACAGAAGACATCCCTGGGGCAAGTTATAATATTTTGTTTCAGCAGAAAAATGAAAACAATGGCAGCTCGTGAAAAGGGATTTTTTTCTCACGAAGAAGGATTTTATAAATCCCTGATTGTGAGCTGCCAAAATCCCTTTATTGAGCCAAAATCCCTTTCTGTAACTGTGCAGCTATCCAAAAGACTGAAATAAGCATGCTCAGTACCTACAATTTTAAAATTGAGTAACTTTAGAATCGATTAGCATTTTTTCACCACACCAATGTTGGCTTGTTCTTTGGGCAAGCTCTTTCTACCTTGAAAATTTCAGACCAAAATTCCAAATGCTGTGGCCACAGTGTGATAAGGAAAAAAACAGCAAAAACTGTCGAGAAAAGCAACTTTTACACTCTCTTTCACTATGCACTGCATGAAAACTGCACATCCGATTGAAATAAAACTTGGCATGTCAAGAGATCTACGTCACAGAACAGCGCATACCAAATATCATGCAAATCTGTTGAATGGTTGCAAAATCATTAAAGTGAAAAATTTGATGTTTATCAATAAACTGCCTACTCAACCCTAACTATAGTGGCGCTATTGCACCACTGTTTTATATATATATATATATATTTATGGTTAATTTTTGAACAAAATAAATGAATTTATACAATATATAGTGGACATTATGGTGAAAAATGACTTTACCCCCCCTTTTGTGTAAAATATTCATGCCTTTTGTCTTATTTAGTGCATGAAATGATCATTTCAGCACTATAAATAGGTTCCGTTGTGAAGCACTTTGTCTGTGTGTGTATATGTGTATATATATATATATTCTTTGTAAGTGAGGTTGAGACTGATATACTAGATTAGGATGCTGTTTTATAGCTTTTTATAATTAGCTTGCTATTTGTGGAAGAATTATTTAACACCATTGTGATTCCTTAGTATTTATTGTGATTCTTCAGTATTTATGTGTGGTATTTATATAAGAATTATCATGATGCTTGTTTAGGGTGTATGCACTTTTGGATTGTACTCTTTTCTCTGCACTGGCACGTTAAGAGAAGTGCTTTATTAGGGATGTGTGAATTCCTTTGTCCACGCCTTGAGAAAGCATCAGAGCGATGTGAAAACATTTGGCGTCTGGTGAGGGGTGCTGCTACTATGTTTTTATGTGGAACAATAAATTTGTCTTTTTAACTTGGATCAAGCTAAATGGTCTTTTTTTGTCACTGTACCATTGCAGACCCACTCTGCTTGCACATTATTGGTTCCCTTGTGGTGACTCTGGTTATATCTTTCATGTAGCTGCCTCTTCATTCATTTTTGAATTATATATACCATTGCAATACAGTTGTCAAAATAAAAACAGTGGGATACTAAATAACATTAGAAGGCCTGTGGTGCTGAGGGTTGAGGTGCTGGACATCACACCTCATGCCACACGGCGATACAGGTTCAGGAATGGACTCGTGTCACTGGGGTTCAGCAGGGGAGGGAGAGGACTGAGCATCCAGAGGACTGCTCTCCTCTCCTCTCCCAGGGTAGGTTGCTGGTCTCACTTGGCTTCTAAGTGGCCCCGATGGAGATTTAGGGTCCTACAGCAACCAACGTTGTATGGGGTGAAGTGGTGGTGGACATCAGCAGCATGCCTGCGCAGACTTCATTGCACATCCATGCTCCAGAGGGTAACTGAAGCTTAGAAAATGGCCCTGGCCCTCGGTAGGTGATGGTGGGTTCAGTGACTGAACTCCACGCCCAGTGCCAGGTCCTTCAACCTGCCTCCAGTGCTCCCTTCATTCCCTGGTCACCTGTCTAGGTTCCAGAAAGTTTGCCAGAAGAGCCTGCGATCTCACCCCAGGGGCCTTAGATCTGGGGGGTGTGTCGGGGATCAGAAGAGTGAAGCAGGGCCCCCTCTCTTACTGGAAAATAAGGCTGGGACTTCAGGTGGGTGGGATAGGGTTGTGCCATGTGTCCACACTGGAGAGAGAATCCAGGGGTCAAAGAAGGAGGGGGATAAAGAGGGTTAAAAAAAAAGAGCAGGAGGAAGGAGGTGCTGGTTCTACTGTATGTATCACTGGTGAGACCTCATATGGAGTATTGCACCCAGTTCGGGTCACCAGGCACCAAAACAGGGATTAAGTCACTAGAAAGAGTGCAAAGGAGAGCAACCAGAATGATTACAAACCTAAAAGGATTGGTGTTTGAAGAGAGAATGACTGAGCTGGGGATGTTTTCTCTGGAGTACCAAAGAATGAGGGGTGACATGTGCCTTCAATTTACTGCATTAACTGAACATTACTTGTGGGAGATTCTGGGACTGGATATGAGAAAAAAAAAGTTACTATACAAGAGCTCACTTCCTACAGCTGTCAGGGGAGTCATATCATTCAAAGAAATGAACCTACTGGTATAATCAAACAGTGGTGTTCTTTTGTAATGGTCTTCCTATGGATGTAGTGGGTAGTAAAAATGTAGGGTAGTTTAAAAAAAGTTAGACGAATACTGCATGTCTAATAACATAAAAGGTATTGGTACTGGGGAAATGGTGAGCTATATCCAATTTAACTGTATCCATTGAATGGTTGAAACGTGAATGTACCAAATGTGTTATTAACAAAAGTCGTAAACTGTCTTATGAACCCTAGTATGTGACTATAAATTATTGTCTCTTATCTGTATAAGTTTCACTCTGTACATGCTTCACTATCTGTAATTAACTCTGGGTCACTCCTGAAAAAGGGACCATTACTGAAAGTTAAAATAATTAAATATGGACAATGGTTTTCTATGCTCTGGTAACACCTAAGTAATCAATGTAATATGTGTATGTTGTTTTTGAACAAGATAAATTTGTTTATCAGACTACATAACCTCAAGGTAAACATTTATCTGGAGGTTAGGTATGTCACAATAGGTTTGGTTCTTTTGTTCCTATTTGGAAATTATAGATGAGCAACAGTCCACCAAATCTACTTTTGGACAGCAGATGCATCTAAGCGATAAAGATCAGTTTTACACAAATTAGCATCATGACGACAACACACACACCAGCGTTCCTGCATAAATCACTGTACCTAACTGTCCTTGGATGTTTCCAATTTTCTCTTTTTTGCAGTAGTTCCTAGTAGATGATTAAACACAGATGTTATTTTTATGAGACATCATAAATAAAACAATTAAGCTTTGCTTGCTCTATAGAGCTCCCTTTTTTGTCCAGCTACACACTGCCATGCTGAAAGGTCTCTGTCTAAAGAGTTATGTCAATATTAAAACACAATAAATTTATATCAGGTCTATATATTGAGTAGCTTCATATATGTAACTTATGTTTAGACAAGCTTTGAACATTTAGTAATATTTTAATGGAATGTGAGTTCTATTTTATTATTTAAGTGATTTAAATTGCAATGACTCTGACTTAAATTATTGTTATAACTGATGTTATGCTGTAAATGTTTGCACCTTTATGTAAAGTGCCCAGAGCTCCAGGGATTGGGTGCTAAACAAATACAATTTTGCTTACTTACTTACTTTTTACTTGCTAACATTGCCAAAAATGGTCACTAAATATTTCAGGAGAATGTAAGGTGATGACAGTCCCCACGGTAGCCCATGTTGCCAGCTGACCCACCAACTATTTATTGTTAAATAAACTACAATGCTCAATGTTCTGACTGTCAAAATGAAGTTCATAAGTAACAAATATGACATTTAGTGCAGGTCTACACATTCAAATACATCAGGTGTATTACTAAGGAAAAACTGTGACTAAATACCAAGTCACGACGTACAATTATGACAACCCTCGTGGCCAGCCAGGTTACTTGTTGGCCCTCCCTCCATCCCTAACCATTAGCACCTCTCATTCTGCCCTAAGTGACTATCTCTGGTACAAGCAGGGTGCATTTAAACTTAAGAAAAACCTTTGTATTCAGGATTTCAGCATCATTTATGAGCAACCCGTGCTGCCACTAATCTTTGGTAAGGAGCCACTACCAATCTCCCGCCAGACTACTTTATTGCAGAACTGCACTGCCATGCTGTTCTCATTTGATACATTTTAAGGGACCAGAGAGTAAATGCAAACACAAGTGTCCTTATTGAGAAGGTAGAGGCACATGATCTGCACAGATATTCAAAACAGTATGATGTCATAACCAAATGGAAAATGGGTGGGGTGTTGGTGGGGAATAGATTTGTAATAAGGGGAGGGTTGTTGTTTAAATAGATGTGTTACAGGATAACTAAGATTAGAACAACTAATTTTAGCACCCACATTTTTATTCCTATAATACTGATTTATGCCAAGCATTCACAGTGGCAGTTCGACTGCTGAAATGGGCTGTGTGAGAGGTTGCCAAGGGAGCTAAACCGATGCTGCTGTCCGAGACACAAAAAGTGAAATAAAGTTAACAGTAAAGTCTGTGATTTCATCAATTACAAAGACTATTCAATACACAAAAAAATGTACTGTCTTACTACAGATGATCATAAAGGGAGGCACATACAGTATTGCATAAATATTTGGCATTGACCTCCGTGACCTTATGAGAGGTGGAGCCATGAGTTAGAGCACTGAGTTCAATGACAATGAGTGTAGATAAATAACATAATCTCAGTATGCCCCTTACACTTCCCATATATAGATCTATATAGTGGCAAAGCAATGGAAATGAGTTGAATAAATGTTTTATCTGCACAAAAGCAGTTTGATCTCAAGTAATCTCACAAGTGGCATAAGCCACAAGTGAGGTGTCTGAACTTAAACTGCTTGAGAACAGATAAATCATTAATTCCAGAAGTTTTCCATTGCATAGTCCATTTATGCACCAGTGAGGCAGTATTTGGGTGGGATTTTTATGGTTGTTTTTGTTTAGCTTGGCTTTTTTATTTAGTAAAATATGATGGATTTGTTTGTGATGTGCTTTGTGTTCTGCACTTGCTAGCAGGCTGCTAGGTATAGAAGTATATTGCTAGGGATGCATCATGATTTCACTCACAGTGTGCGCTTTGATTGGGTGCAATTTATGTGTGGGCAGGCTGCATATTTTGAAAAAGATGGCACTCCATTTTTCGCTTAGTGAGGAGTCACTGTAGTTGAAAGGAGGCTGCTCATTTTTATCTTGTGTATTTTTGTATCTTTAGATATATCTGGTTGATCCTGCAATTTAAGTTATCTGGCTGATCCTGCATTCACTGAAGTAGCTGGTGCTGGTAAAGGAGTGGAAGTCCATGGTAAGTGACAAAAGATGTGAATGGGAGTGGGAGAGCAGGTGAGTGTGCGAGCAGCAGGTGCCTGAACAGAAAGCCACATTTTAAAAAACAAACTTTTTTGTAATAATGTAATTTGCCTTTGGATAGCACTTTCAAGGTGAAGCCATCTGAAGAGGAAACAGATGATAGCAGAGTGTGATCTTGTGGGACTAGCCAGTCTGAGAGTGGGTGGGTGTGTGAGCAGTGGGGGGCTGAACAGAAAGCCACATTTTAAATAGTAAACTTTTTTTTTGAAGTAATGTGGTTTTGCTGTGGATAGTCTTTCAGGAGCTGAAGCCATCAGACAAAGAGGCAGAGAACAGTAGAGAGTGATCTTGTGGGACTGCAGTGGGGCTGGGTGAGTGTTAAACTGAAATAGATTTTAACAAACAGACATAGAAACATAGACTTTGATGGCAGATAAGGACCGCTTGGCCCACCTAGTTTGCCAGTTGCCCTACCTATTGAATAAGCTGCAGATTCTAATTAACCAACAGCCTACTCCTCCTACCCCACACTAGAATTGCCTTATGTCTGTCCCATGCATTCTTGAATTCCCCCACTGTTTTTGACCCCACAATCTCCTCAGGAAGGTGGTTATATGTGTCCACCACTCTCTCCATGAAAAAAAATTTCCTCACGTTGCCCCTGAGCCACCACCCTCTATCTTCAAGTTGTGCCCCTTTTTCTTGCACATCTTTTATTTTGAAAGATGCTCCCCTCTTGGACTTTATTGATTCTCTTGAGGTAATTGAAAATTTTTATAATGTCCCCCCCTCCTTTTTGCAAGGGTATACATATTAAGCTCTTTTACTTTCTCTTCATATGGCTTCTGTTGCAGACCCTGCACCATTTTAGTTGTCCTCCTCTGAACCGCCTCCATCCTATCTATGTCCTTGCAGAGATGGGGTCTCCAGAACTGCATGCAGTACTCCAGACGGGGTCTCACCAATTGTCTGTACAGAAGGATGACAACTTCTTGTTTTCTACTGGTGATGCCTAGCCTTATGCATCCCAGTATTCCCACAGTCCTCCTTACTGCCTTTTCACATTGCTTACCTACCTTAAGGTCATCTGATATGACTAACCCCAGGTCCCTTTCCATTTTGTTGTTGTTAGTACACCCGCCCCCCTCCCCATTGTGTACTCTTCCTGGGCTTTTGTTTCCCAGTTGCATTACTTTGCATTTCTTTGCATTGAATCTAAACTGCCATACTTTTGACCATTCCTTCAACCTTGACAAGTCTCTTCTCATCCTCCCCCCCTTTGTATATCAACCCTGTTGCAGATCTTTGTGCCATCTGCAAAGAGGCATACTTTTCCTTCCAGCACCTCCGCAATGTCTCCTATAAAGACACTAAAGAGGACCGGTCCCAGTACTGAACCCTGTGGTACCCCACTAGTAACCACCCTTTCTTCAGCATGCACTCTGTTTACTATTACACTCTGAGTCCTGTTGTCCAGCCAATTTGTTACCCAGACTACCTCCCTGGGACCCACTCCTAGGCTGGCTAACTTGTTTATTAAACTTTTGTGTGGGATTGTGTCAAATGCCTTGCTAAAGTCTAGGTATGCCATATCCACAGCCCCTCCCTGGTCTACTACTTTGGTCACCCAGTCAAAGAAATCTATTAGATTCGTCTGATGTGACCTTCCCACTGTGAATCTATGCTGCCTTGGGTCCTGTGCCCCTCTGGCCTCTAGGTACTCAACTATTCTTTCTTTCAGAAGTTATTCCATCATTTTCCCTACCACTGAGGTTAAACTACAGATCTGTAGTTTCCTGCCTCTGCCTTGCTCCCACTTTTGTGAAGGAGAATCACATCTGCCCTCCTCCAATCTTCAGGTACCACACTATCCTCCCATGATTTGTTAAAACAGGTAGTCAGTGGTGTCACTAGGTCTCCCCTTAGTTCTTTTAGAATTCTGGGATGAATACCATCAGGCCCCATTGCTTGGCCCACCTTGAGTTTTAGGAGTTCTTTCAGGACCCTTTCTTCAGTGAATGGACTGGTGCCGCCCCCCCTTCCCAGAGTGCTTCTATTGTTTGGCTTAGGTATCTCTCCCTCTTCTTCTTTTGTGAATACTCAGCAAAAGTATTCATTCAGTATCTCTGCCTTTTCACTGTCACCCTCTTCCCACCTCCCCTCCCCTTTATTAAGCCTCACTATCCCTTCCTTGGTCTTCCTTTGCTCTCTGATGTATCTATAAAAGGTTTTCTCCTCCTTCTTAACTGAGTTGGCTATCTTTTCCTTGGTTTGGGCCTTCGCTATTCTGACTGCTTTCCCCGCTTCCTTCTGCTTTAACTGACACAGTTCTCTGTCCTGCTCCTTCTGTGATTCCTTATACTTCCTGGATGCTATCTTTTTCTCACTAATCTTCCCCGCCATGTCTTTTGAGAACCATAGTATTTTTTTGCTTTGTATTGTTTTCTTTATTTGCTTCACACAAAGGCATGCTGCCTCTATGATGGCAGTTTTGATTTTTTCCCCATTGTTCTTCCACCCCTCCTTTCTGCCCATTTGCTAGTGTGTTCCTTAGGCACTCCCCCATTTAGTCAAAGTCAGTCCCTTTAAAGTCCAGTAGCCTCACTTTTGTATGGTTTGACTCCATGGTTGTGTTTATTGTGAACCACACTGTGTGGTGGTCGCTTGCTCCCAGATGGCTACCCACTTCTAAATCTATGATCCTTTCTCCATCCCCATTTGAGAGTACCAGGTCCAAGGATGTGCCGTCCTGAGTAGGTTCCAACACTAGCTGTCTGAGGGATGCCCCCTGTAGGGCATCGAGAATGACCCTACTCTTGGATGTGGCTGTAGTATATGTGCTCCAGTTAGTATCTGGCACATTCAGGTCCCCCAGCAACAATATCTCCCCTTTTTCTGCCATTCTGAGGATGCCTTCTGTCATTTCCATGTCCATTTCTTCCCCCTGAGATGGGGGTCTGTATACAACCCCTGTGCCGATCATGGTGCCAGTACCTGTCTCCAAGGTGACCCACAGTGCCTCCTCTCCTCCCCATTTACCCTTTAGTTCCATTGCTTTGATCCCTTCCCTTATGTAGAGAGTAATACCTCTTCCTCTTTTACCCTCCCTGTCCCTACTTTAGATTGTGTACCCTGGTATGTTGACATCCCAGTCATGGTTCTCCGTGTTCCATGTTTCTGCGACTGCCATGATATCCAGGTGTCCCTCTTCCATCAGGGCCACTAGCTCATGAAGCTTGCTACCCAGACTATGGGCATTGATACTCATTGCCCTCCATTTTATGATGGCCTTACCCTTTTTTGCCCCATTCTTGCCCTTACTGCCTTTGCCTTTTTCTCCATTTACCCCCGTCCTGCTTCCTATCAACCTCTGTACCTTGGTGTTTACATCACTAACTACCTAGTTTTGTGGGGAGAGGCTTGGGATTTCCTGCTTCATATCAGCACCTCTCCCCTTGGCTAGGTTAAAAGCTTGCCAATGAAGCATTTAAACCTATCACCTAGGAGCCTGGTTCCCCTCCTTGACAGATGCAGACCATTGTGCCAGTATAGGCCCACATCTCTCCAGGTGGACTCCCAATCCCAAATGAAGCCACAATCCTATGCTCTGCACCAGTTTTTCAACCATTCATTGAACTGCATGGTGTGGAGTACCCTAGCCTCACCCATGCCATAGACAGGCAGCACCTCTGAGATGGTTACCATGTGTGTTACCTGTCTAAGGCCCCTACCCAACTCCACAAACTCCTCCAGCACCTGCCCTGATCCCATGCCCAGCTAGGTCATTTTTCCCAAGGTGGACAATAATGTCTAGCTCCCTCTCCCTTAACACTGCTCCCACAATGCTGAGGATTCACTTCCTGTCCCTCCAAGCCATGGCACCAGGCAGGCACCTTACCTCCCTCTCCCTTCCCTCCCCCAGTGCTACCCCTCCAACAACTGAGTCCCCCACCAGGAGCTGTTTCCTTCCCCCGTGGTGTTCCTTGCCACCCTCCTGTGGGTCTCCCTCGTGGAGTTTCCCAGCATTCTCCTTGGTCTCCACTGTGGGTGTCTCCATAGAGGAACTATGCTCTGCCAGAATGGCATGTGAGATGTGGAGAGGTACAGCGGGAGGGATGAGTCTCCGTTCCACCAGCCTCACCCTCCCTGAGCTCACTGTGGTCCAACCACTCCTCTTTCTTGCCATTCTCTGAGGCAGCAGTGATGGCACTGGTGTTCCTTGGGTAGGGGAGGCTTCCCTACTCCTTGCCATTTCAGCCTGGAGGTGGGCAGCCTCCTTTCTCAGACCAGACAGTTGCCTGCAAACAGGGCAGCAACACAGCCTCCAGAATGTCTTCCGGAAAACTACCACCCCACAGCCAATGCATTGCACTACTCCCCACATGTCTTTCTCCCTTCCTGTTCAATATATATACAATTTTTTTTTGCCTTTTATTTTGGGGAAAGATGAAGTGCCTGCAGGATGAAGGATGGCTGACAGAAGTAGTGTAATAAAACTAAGATTCCACAATTAATTTAAGATGAGTGGAAAAAAGTGGATTTATTATACTTCTTCTTGGTCCACACCTATTGCATAAATATATATGTATGTATCATACAGGCTCAGTCTACTAGGGGTGAGTTAGCACTTTATTGTTAAACCCTGATTTTGTCACCTGTATAACTCCTTTCCTGTTCAGCTGATTTGCCTGAAGAAGCTAGTACGCATGGAGTCAGTGCCAGGATCTCTAGATCCTGTAACTTTTGTACTGATTGGTTCAGCTGGGCCAGAGTTATAGAGGGGTAAAAATGCATAAAGTGATTAAAATTGATAGGTTTTTTTCACTCACCTATAACTAAAAACATTTGTTTTTTAAACTTGAAACTTTCCAGTTTGATAGAATTTGTCCAATGGTACCTGCCTTTGTGATTTAAAAGTTTTTACGTTGTATAGTTTTTGAAATATAAGTTAAAACACAACAGTTTTTTGCACATGCTCAGTTGCTGAACATAGCATTCCTAGGAAAGCTGTATTTCCACAAAAGTGGTGTATGTTACTGATTTCATTCACACTTCTGCTTTCTGTGAATACTTCACTGATAAGGGGCATGGGTTGCATGGTAGTCACATACTATACACTGCTTTCATTTTCCACTATCAATAGAATATCTCGCCCAACCCAGGTATCTTGTAATCAGTCAGTCAATCAATCAATCAGTCAGTCATTTTTATTTTACTAGGAATAGCACCATTGATCAAGCTCATTTTCAAGGTGGCCCTGGATGGACACAAGTAAAAGGTCCAATAACACGACAGATAATACTGTACAATTGAAGTCTATATAGGAAGATTCTTTATGGCATGTCTACTTGATAAAAAAAGAAATAAGTACATTGCGATCAACAATCAGTTACAAAGTTACAAGTGCTATATATACAGTGATACACAAAACACGCATACCCAATGAGAGCCGTGTAAGGCTATAGTGTAGCAGAAAGGAGAAAAACAGATTATGAATAGGAAGTACAATCCTCCTGCAAAAAGTGGTCCAATAAGGATGCAAAAGTCTGAAGACAGATAGTGTTAGTAAGTTTCAAGGTGCATTGGAGAGTATTTCACAAGAAAGGGAGAGCATGGTTAACTGCTGATGCGCCATAAAGGGACTGTACCCTAGTACAAGTTGGACATAAAGAGCAGAATGTTGAGCTCTGAAGGGGGCGCTAGTGATGAACCTCAGTGCTCTATTGCAAAATGTGTCTAGTTTCCTAAGGGCTGATTTAGAACATTGACTGTAAATGAAATCTGCGTAATCGATGAGGGGAAGAAAATTGGTTTGGACCAGCCTTATTTTTGCTTCATAGTTACGAAGGTGCTTGGTTCTAAAGAAAAGGCCTAGCCTCTGTTTCAACTTCTTGGAGAGTTTCTCAAGGTGCACTGCAAAAGATTGCCGACAGTCAAGCCAGAACCCCAGATATTTGAATTTGTCCACTACCTCAAATGACTCTCATAGGAGGGTCGTTATCTGGAAGGGGAACTGGTGGTAGGAGCATTTGCTACTTGGGCATGGGGGGAAGAAACATGATCTTTGTTTTTTTCACATTTAACAACAATTTGAGATGGAAAAGATTTTGTTAGAGCAGGTTAAAGTCATGTTGCAGGTCTGCACAGGCAAGTTCAGGGAAGGGCTTGGCAACATATAGTACTGTGTTGGCAGCAAAGAGATGCATGTTAGCCATCCTAATGTTAGTGTCGATGTTATTTATATAAATTACAAACAGTAAGGGCCCAAGTATGACCCCAAAGGGACCTGCATGAATGCAGATACAATTCCACTACTGTATCACAAACAGAAGGGAAATTAATTGCAAAAAAATTATGTTAATGCAGACAGTGTTAAAGAATGCAAAGTGCACAAAGTAAGGAAATTAAAACATTAAGGTTTGGGGTCTCAGGAGTATTGGAGAATCAGTGGTGTGGTGTTCCGTGAGGTTTTCAACCTTAACGTCCATCTCCTTACCCCAGAAAAAAAAAAGATAAACATGAGCTGATGCTTTGCACAGGGCCACATGATAGTACTGCACATCTGCTGATGGAGATTTCAAAGACTGGATATGCTGGTGGCTCACCATTCAGTGGGCTCATGAGGGGAACGCAAGGGGGTAAAATACATCGGCACTCCAGGATGACAGTGGATAAATTAGTCAACTCTGAAGAAGGACTATCATGCCTTGATTCACTTTTCTTATTCTCTCTGCTACAACAAACACCCCTTAGGGTGGTGGTGGTATTGGGACTGAAGTGGGGAAAACCACACCAGAAGGTAGGAGCTGCTGGGGGAAGGGGGGACTCAATCAAAACATAAAAACAGTTGTAGAAATTATTACTTTTTTTTGAGAAAAGTAAGCTTCAAGTGGCTGCCTTTCCTCCTTGTCACCCCCACTCATGACACCCTACTTACCCCAAACTTTTCTTCCTTAGCACACCAAAAGACGGACCACCTCAACTGCCCAGAAGAAAACCCTACGCCACCTGTTGCTCAGAACTCTCTCCCTCCTCCTCCTAATTTCAGGGAATATCCACCCCAGCCTTGGCCCTACCTCTGCATCTGTTCAACCACAGGCAAATACATTGGGACTGGGCATTGCATCCATCAATATCTGCAGTCTCCCAAACAAATTTAATGACCTATAGGTTTGAGTGGCCCAACACCAACCTGATATTCTTGCGTTAGTGGAAACCTGTCTATCCAAATCTAACCCTGACTCCTTCATCTCTCCCTGGCTACACACTGCACTGCATTGACAGAACTGGCAAACGTGGGGGTGGCTGTGCTATCTACTTAAGGGACTACTTCCAGGTCCATGCCCTCCCCCACCACAGCTAGCAAATGGAGCCCAAGCCCTATCTCTTAATATCTCCCTGGTTCCTACCAGGGTCCCTCTTATTCTTACAGTAGTTTACATCCCACCCCTGGGACAGAAGCCAGCCTTTCAGTCACTCATTGACTATCTCCCCAAACTCCCTTCTAAAACTAGTCACACTAGGAGTCCTCAAAATTAACTGTCTCTCCACCTCTGCTTCTTACTACAAAGATGCACTGGCTGCCCTGAACATCTCCCAACTCATCTCGTGTCCTACTAGCCACAATCAAAATAGTGGCACTGCCACCTTGCTAGATCTAGTCCTGTCAAACCACACCATAGGATAACTGATATTGCCATCTTCCCAACTCACTTAGTGACCGCTCCACCATTCTTTTTGCCTGGTTCTGCCTAGCACAAAAACCACCCCGCAAGACAATTCTAACCAGAATGCTCAAGCCCGGCAAGTTAAGGGAACTAAAATCCTATCTTGCTCACTGTAACTGGTCCCCTCTGAATCACTATGAGGACCTTGATGCTGCTCTAAACTGCTTCATAAGCACCTTTAATGATGCCTGTAATAGGTTTGCCCCCCTCAGTAAGAAAGTGGTTAAAGGTCATGACACCCCATGGATCACCTCACCCCTTCTTGACCTCATGCATCACCGGGACAATTTGGAAAAAAGCCCTCGACACATGTAGCCCACTAGACAGGCAACTATACCGGGCCACACGTAATAGCTGTACTTGGGCCATCCAGAAAGCTAAAGCTGAACATTTCAAAGCCGCTCTGACCGCATCATGGGGCACCAGTCACAAATTCTGGGATAACTTGAATTCCTTAAATGGTAACCCCTTCCCCGGACCAAATAAACATTAACAAGTCCATCTCTAATAACCCTCTGCTGGTTGCTGAAGTGCTTAACACCTCTTTCTCAGACCTCAACTCTATTCTTTCCCCCCCAATTTCTTCACCCCTACCTCCCCTCCTCCCCTAGCCCCCTGCCTTACCCGCTTTCTGTTTCCGCACTCTCTTTCCATGGGAATCCAAACCCTACCTCCTTAAAGCCCTCAGTGGCTCTCATCACAGTAGGGACATGCTTGATTTCTGGATACTGGGTCTGACTCTTGACCTAGTCATCTTCACCCTTACCACCTCACTAAACCTCTGTCTCCGCCTGGGTAAGTTCCCCACCATGTGGAAAACGGTGCATATAACCCCTATCCATAAATCGGGTGACTGCCTTGTCCCTAGCAACTACTGCCTGATATCAATCCTTCCCCCACTCTCCAAGGCCCTAGAACACATTGTGGCAGACCAACTCACCAAATACCTCTTTAAATATAACCTGCTATCTGCCAAGCAACACAGCTTCACCAAGACCACAGTACCTCCACTGCCCTCCTGGAGTTTTCCAGTTTCATACACTCTGCTCTGGACAATGGCAGGCTGGCTGGTGCGGTATTCTTTGACTTGTCCAAGGTGTTCAACACCCGGAACTACTCACTCCTTCTCTCCACCCTCTCACAACTTGACCTGTCCCTAGAAGCTACAGCCTGGTTTACTGACTACCTATCGAATCCCTCTCAGAAAGTTAAAATCTGCACCACCCTCTCAAAACCCCTCCCAGTGCTCTCAGGTGTCCCTCAGGGGTCCATACTTGGACCCCTCCTTTTCAGTCTCTACCTTAACTCTCTACACAAGGCTTGCTCTGGAAAGTTCCTCCTATATGCAGACGATGCTGTCCTATATGCATCCCATGCTAAACCTGCTCTCTTAGAGCTCTCCTTCCAAACCATCTTTTCCGAGGCTCAGTCCTGGTTCACCAAGCACAAACTTGTACTGAACCAGAAAAAGTCCAAGGTCATGCTCTTTGCCCACCATTAAAACAAACTCAGGCACTCCCCCCTTCACATCAGTACTTCCCCCTCACTTCCCCTTGAGCAAGTTCACACCTTCAAATATCTAGGCATTACTTTTGATCCTGTCCTCACCTTCCACACCACATCCACCTCCTCTGTACCTCTGTCAACACCGGCATTGGCCTTCTATACCGTCATAGAAACTGCCTTCCTCCAGAAGCCCTCCAACTCACCGTCACCTCTTCAATGCTATCAATCTTAGACTATAGGATCCTTATTTATGGGGCTGTTGATAACACTGCCCTTCAAAGAGTAAAAGTATCCTTAAACAAAGCTTGCTGCCTAGCCCTGGGATGCCCTAGCACCACCCACACCTGCTTGCTATACAACCAAATCAACTGGCTGGATTTCAGTGGTAGGCTTCAATACCAAACATGCCTTCTAGCCAGAAAGATATCCTCTGGGCTTGCTGCCCCCAGCCTCTCCCCCTCCTGCAACCTGCTCCCCCCACTAGGACCACCAAGAGCTCTCTTAAACATACCCTCCTGGTGCTATGGCAAAAAATCTCTCTCGGCCAACACACTTTCTCCTACCGAGCACCTTCCTGGTTAAACTCCCTTCCCTCTCACATTACCTATGAAATGAAGCTTGGCTGGTTTAAATCCCTGTTCCATGCTCACCTCCTTTCCTCATGCTCCTGTAACTGCCCTTAACACCCACTCAACCTGGCAATGGACTCTGTCCTGCCTGCTCTGATTTTTTCTCCCATCTAGTATTCCCCACCCCAGCCTTTCACCTCTCTGTGACAATGGACTCCATCCTGCTTTCTCTCACCTTTCTGTTCCCCCCTCTAGCTCTCTCCACTTAGTATCTCCTTCTCGTACTCTAGCCACTATATTGATGTCTGGCTAGCCACCTCCCCAGCCACTGTTACTCTACCTTGTCCTCTTTCTTAATGCATGCTCACTGAGTTACCAAAGTTTTTGTATTTTGTGCTTAACTACTTTTTTCTTCTCCCCATATGCACTAATTGTTTAACTCCTGTAGTTAGCCCATATATACTGTATATAATCCACCAAAAATGTACATACTCCTAGTTTTTTTGTTGTTTTGATTTCACTTTGTATTTCATGGTGTGTTATGTGTATGTGCTATATCATGATGTGCAGCCTTTGAAAAGGAGTCTCTGACTCAAAGGATTGTAATTCTGATTTCCTCAAATAAATAAATAAAAATAAATAAATTTAAAAAAAATACCTGAAAAGTATTACGTGAATTTGCTTTGCAGTAACGTTTGCTAGCAACTCCAGAATCAGGGAAAATCTGTCCTATAGTGTAGTCCACAAAGATAATGGCATTCTACTTTTGAATGAGTTTTTGTGTGTATGTGCAAACATGTGTGGTTGTATATGTGTGTGTGTGGTGTGTGGTGTGTGTGTGTGTGTGTGTGTGGTGTGCGTGTATGTGTTAGATAATGCAGGTATTGGCCAGGCTGAGAAACATATGGCATGTACAGATGCTTATCCCCCACAGAAAACCATTTTACTTTCTGAAACTACTGTAGTTCCCTTCCTTAACCTAATTATATGGCTACAGGATTACAGCATGCTATTAACTGTAACATAATGAAATGGCATCCTCTTGAACAATGACAAGTAAACACATGAATGACTGCATTGAAGTATAGATAGGATACGTATGCCATCTAGTAATTAAGTTAGTGGTCAATTTCCCACCTAATATAGATTTGCATAAAAAAGCTGAGTCAGGGTTTGTTCAGACTGCAATAGGGGGTTGAATTCCAACATTTATTTACAACCATCTTCTCATTCAGACCTCATGCAATAATTTCTTAAGAATATGCAGTTTTTATTCAGTACAAAATGTACCTTTAGCACTGAAACTATTACAGACACACAGACACAGACACGGACACACACACAAACGTATTATAATATAGAAGGGTGACTGCTGATAGTACATCATCAAAACCACTCACACAGCAGGCAATGTATGGAAAACTGGTCCTTTTGATGGGCAACAGATTTATTGCCACATACTGTACTACTGGCATCACTTTCATGGCCCACCTTTTTACCCTTTAGCTATGGCAAGCAGGACTTTGGGGGTACTTTGACAAACAACCACAAATGTGCATTGGATGTATTACGTAGTTTTTCTTCATGCGTTTATGTTCCACTGGATAGAAACTCCACATCCAGCTAGACCATTTAGCTCCCAGTCATGACAGACCCTACTCACATTTAACCTGGAACTGGAGATCCAGCTCGGATGTGGGCCCTAGTGTGCTGGTGGCTTCTTTCTGGCACCACTGTTTATTCCT
Source organism: Neoceratodus forsteri (assembly GCA_016271365.2). NCBI lineage: Eukaryota > Metazoa > Chordata > Ceratodontiformes > Ceratodontidae > Neoceratodus > Neoceratodus forsteri. The sequence goes on from CM057454.1 coordinate 1,060,858,395, forward strand.
TCTGTGTTTTTTCCCACTTGTTCCCCTTTGCACACATGCCCTGCATGACAGTAAGCCCCCTTGTCCTCCTGGTGCTGGGCAACAGGCCACTGAGCCACCTATTCCTGGCTGGACTACGCTGCCATGGGTAGTGCTTCTCCAGTCAACATATACCCAACACCAGTGATCTGAGATTGCTGCTGAGCCGATGTTGCTGGTATAGAAGTATGATTTGTGTCCACTGGGCTGTTTGGATGCCCTGCTGTATGCATTTTTTTTCTCTCTGATCTATTTGTGCAATGACAGGGGAGAAGCTCCTCTATCTGAAGGACATTTATTTTTGCCCTTAATGCACCCCTCAACCTATCACTGCTCTCATTTTTCTAACCTTTCTCCCCTGAGACTGTCAACTCTTACACTGATCTTCCTTTCAGGCTAAATACTGGCTTGCCAATGTTCCCCCTTATAGCTTCTCTCTCTCCTTACATTCTCCATCCCATCCTCCTACTCCCTCTACTCATCTGAAGCTCACTCCTTCCATATCACTCACTGCAAATCTATTACTGGCCAAACTGCTTTCTCGATCTGCTTTTCTATCCAGTGAAATAACCTCCCTCTTTTACCTGTCTCCCATCCTCACTCCACTCTCTCAAACTTCTCCTACAGATGTATTTCTCTTTTGTAGTTAAATGTCTTTTTTTAATTTTACAAGAAAATCAAATAAAACATTCTTCACTGAAAATCAATGAATGAGACAGAGGTGACATATAATACATAGAGCATAACAGTAATTACAACAAATTTGTTCACTCATATAGTATGGCCTAGTGATACTACAAAATATATTCGGAGCACTGTTGCAGTTCTGTATTCCCTAAAAATGAGATTATTTTCCTAGTATAATTCAAAAAGATTAATTAAGTATTCTCCACTCAGTGCCAACAGATTCGCATCCATAGATCATCAATCAATCCAGTTCAGCACATCACTTCACAATAATAGCAAGGCAATACGCAATACTGCAGCTGAGCTGAGCAATTGCTAGAACTATACAGTTTATGGCTAATTTACAAAATTATCCTAATTTGACATGTATACAAAACGAAATACAGTACAACATTAGAAAAGCAAACTCTGTGAGTCTGAATATACTTTTAGAACATGGACTGACCTGTTTCATGTGTTTACTGTAGGGCCTAGTCTAAAATAGTTAAGAAACATCTATGAGTCCATATGCTGATTTATCACCGGGTTTCCTCTACATACACATCACCACGTTCTGTACCAGTCTGCTAAAGTTTTCTCTTTTGATGAACGTGTAAAATTTAAAGTTTTTTTCCCCCATAAAATTGCACTGGGGAAGGTTCCTTCCTCCATCTCAGATCTGTTCCCTATCCATTTTAATGATCGTCATACTAGGTCACACGAGACCATATCACTTATAATACCTTTGAGAACAACTCTTGGTCAAAAGGCTCTGAATTTTGTTGATTCTCGGTATACTAATAATATTTCAGTATCTGTCAAATGTTGTAAATCAATATTTCTGTTTTAAAACAGTTATCATCTTTGCTTACTGACCAATCTTACTGTTTTTAATATTTCATGATCGTATTTTGTTGTGGTCTATGTCTCTAGTGTGCTGGATGCATTTGAAAATGGGCAGTTTGCCCAATGTACCTTCCAGGGTAAACAATGAAATGAAATGAAATGAAATTCTTTAAATCAGTAGAAGTACACTTAGACCCCCATGTTCCGAAGTTGCTGTTAGCGCCATGCAAATCATAGCACTGTAGCCCAGATAGCATATGGCCATTAGGGATGTAATTCATACAAGCAATGTGCACTGTTCACCCCATGCTGCTTTTATGAATATCTGGCTGTGGTAGCACCATGCTAAGTGTAGAAGAGCAGTGCACTTCAGCCCCCCCATCTGGCAACACACACACCACGTAGGGCCATCCCTCCCTATGCATGCAGGCAAATCGTGGTACTTTTTTTTCCCTGGAAGGGCCGGCTTGTGGCCAGAAACTACATCTCTAACTCCACTTCGTCACCTCAGGCCTAGGAAACTGGTAACAGGGTCATCATACATCACAGGGGCACTGTTAAATGAGAGATCACTCACAACCAGAAGGTCCATGCCTGGAGCTGGGACCAAGCAGGTAAATATTTATTTGACCACAGGTGTTACACAGCATTTAGGATTTACTCCCTCTGCCATTCTACTTCCTTCCAGTTCATATGGGAGAGTTCCATATTTCTGGGCCCTTTGCATAGGATGAACGTTGCTGCACAGACAGCTTCAATTTATTTCAGGCCTCTTTCCCATTACAGAGTCCCATGGGTGCTACTTACCACAAGACAGGTGCTTTGTGACACTCTCCCCAGTCAGGACATGACTCTACCTTGGGGATTACACATGCATATGTTTAGCATCTATGCCAGGCAATGGCATTACACAGAAACTCAAATCAGCTTGATTCCTAAAACATTCACACCTAGTCAGTCTAGCTGAGTAGACCTACATTGGCATCATGCAGATGGGTCTTAGTGACCCCTTTATCAAAAGTGCCCTCTACCAGCCCAACCTAAATGGGACTTTAACTGACACTAACCCTTGCCAGACCCCTTTCTCCTGATGATCCCAATAATGTACAGGTCAGTTCTATACATTTGTTGCCTATTCAGATTTAAGGTAATAAGAATATGCAAGGATCCAGTCCAGGTCAAGTGACGTATATTCTCCATAATCATTATGAAGACATTCTTTCGGATGAGACGTTAAACCGAGGTCCCATCTGCCTGGATTGGTGGTAGTTCAGGTGGATGCTAAAGATCCCATGGCACTTAACGAAAAGAGTAGGGGAGATTTTTATTAAATGAAACATAGTCAATAACACTACATAGATTTTAAACAAGATACAGCCAAAATATTAGAAAAACAGCTACTTAAACTTTATCACTCTGTGAAAACATTTCCACCATCGTGTTACTGCTGTTATAGTGAACATTTGAACATCTTTTAAATATATTTTTGTTAATTCCTGAGAAACAATCAGACTATAACCTTCAAGGGATATTCTTTTCTGGTAAATTACCCATTGACAATGTGCCTGCCATAAGTAAAATCTAAGGTAACTGAGAAAGAGAGATAATGTGTCTTGGTGAAAGTGGGCTAATCCAAAAGGATAAATTCCTAAGACTAAAATATCATAAGTGAGGTAATGTAACAAAGGTAAATTCCATTTTGTACCTAAAAAAACCCACAATGATTTCACATAAGAACAATTAAGCGAAAAATGTTCCATTGTTTCTTCCAGGTTGATGCATTCAGGATATGGACGGTTCCTTTCTAACTGTGCTTTATATTTTGTGTTGCTCCTTATATTTAACCTCACATACATAACTAACCACTGCGTTTCCCACATATAGGTGGGGAGTCTTTTATTATTCAATTGTGTTAATACAAAATAATTTTGTTTTGTAGGGCAGTTTTTAAAGCTAGGTTCGGTAGGGTAAATTGTGGAAATAGCAGTTTCATATAAAGTGTGTACCGTAGTGGTTTGCACCAGTGTCTCTGTAATTTGCCATTTATATAATTTTGAAACAGCAACTCGAAAATACGAAGGAACATGAACATGACTGGATAATTTCGGGGCCATATTATGCCAAATATGAAAATACCCGTTTAAAGCTTTGTGAACCCATGCTTGACCATCTCCTTGTTTAGATCTTAGGCCAAATTTAATAGTCTGAGAAAAAAATAAAGCGTGAAAAAACACAACAGGGTCAATCATACCCAGTCCTCCTTTCTTTTTTGTCAGATATGTAAAACAACGCTTAACAAGGTTCAGTCTATTCCCCCATAACATCTGAAAAAAGGAACTGTAGATCCTGGTTTCAAACTGTTGAGGCAAAGGAAAAATCATTGCTATATATTGCAAGCAAGGAACAATGTATTGTTTTAAAATCAATATCCTTTTTTGTTTAGATAGTTTCCACTGTTTCCATCTAGAAATTTTACCCTCAATTTTTTTCAATGCCAAATCCCAATTTCCATTTGGAAAATTCTATGGCCCCAAAAGAACCCCTAATATTAAAAGTGGAGTAGATGAAATAAAGATATCCCTAAAATAAAAATCTTTCTGTATACCAGACCCAACCATTAAACCTTTCGTTTTGGAAATGTTCAATTTTGCATTAGAGATAGATGCGTATCTTTCAAATTCTGCCAAAAACGATTTTAATTGTTCCGGTGCTGTTAAAAACATACAGACATCATCAGCATATGCCTGTAAAAGTAATTGTTTCCTGTGTCTGTACTAAGAATTCCTGGCCATTTTGGTACTTCTGTAATAGAACGCAGGAAGGGGACTAATGAAAAAATATATAATAAAGGGCTTGGGGGCATCCTTGTCTGACTCCTGTTTGTAAAAAAAAAAACCTTTACTTCATACCTTTTATTATAGGATAAACTTTAGCAGATTTATATAGAAGTTGAATTAAGTTCAATAATGGGTCCGGAACCCCATATTTAAGTAACACCTGAAATAAATATGGCAGAAGGACCCTGTCAAATGCTTTTTCTAAATCTGCTGTAATTATATACCCTGTTGATCCTTGAAGTGTTAGATATTCTATCACATCTCTTATAATCATTAGTGCTGTCTGGATTTTCTTATCTGTTAGACCACAGAATTGGTAGGGAGAAATGACTCTTAAAGCATAAGCTTTAAGTCTATTATTTATCAAGATTGTAAGGATCTTGTAATCCAAATTCAAAAGTGTAATCGGCCTCCAATGTTTTATATCTTGTCTATCACCTGATTTAAATAAATATATTTTAAGTCCTTCAGTAAAAGCTGGGGACATTATCTGAGATTTCATAAAAAATTGAAAAAAACAATTGAAGACAAGTTATTAACAATGTAGAATCAGTTTTGTAAAACTTATTAGGAAGTCCATCTGAGCCAGGTGATGTGTTAAGTTTAAGCTGCTGTATTGCAGATTTTATTTCTAGTTCTGTAATGGGGTGTTGTAAAGACAGGGTATCCAAAGGAAAGGATGGCACCATCACTGAGGCCAGATATGTTTTTATGCGAGAAGAAGAAATAAAGGCCTGTGGAGATAAAGAACAAAAATGTTGTTTCATCAAGGCTTCAATATCAACTTTGGTAGTTAGAATATTATCTGCTTCATCCTTTAAAGAGTCTATTTGCACTGACTCTTTAATATGTTTACATGCTTCAAAAGGATCTCCCAAGGGTGATTTTTTTTGTATGATTGTCTTACATTGCCTGTATGATATTTGCTCTGTTATATTGGTCTTTCTGCATCTCTTTTCTGATGTTATTAATCTGGGATGTATAATCTATCTGAGATGTATTTGATAACGTATAACGTTTCCTTAATTGATTTGTAAGCATAAGATACTTATGAAAATTATTCCTCCTGTTATTTTTTCCAAATTTTTGAAACCAGGTACTAATATCCATTTTGCTGTCCAACCACCAATCCCCTAAATCAATATATAAAAAAGCTACAGAAATCATTGCCATAAGTATTGATTGTATTGTATTAACTACCATTTGTTGAGACAGGATGGAAGTATTTAGTTTCCATCTGTGAGCTTGTTCAGGTATTGCCAAGGTGGATACTAGAGAAAAAGTTAAAAACAAATGATCAGAAAATTCTGAGGGATGTGCAGTGAATTTTCCAGCAGGAACATTTGAGGATATAAATAAATAATCTATTGTAGATTGATATTTACCCCTTTAATATGTAAAATCAGGTCCCTGTTTTTGAAATTTGGAACAATTAAGTAAATCTGCCACTTTAACAATTTTCTGAAGAGAATTAGAATCACAGTAAATCTTTTTTGAATCACTAGTTTTATGCTTTGGGAGACTGCAATTGAAGTCCCCACCCCAAAAAATTTTTTTGGAGGAAACTAAATAAGGTTGTACCGCCTGCATGCATGTCACCCTTTCAGCTTTAGATTGAGAATTACAAATATTGATAAATCTACAGGCCTCAGTTCCCCAATTACCATCCAGAATTAATAATCTTCCCGGAACGAGGTCTATCAGATTATATAAAGTAAAAGCATAAGAATTAAATAGAATTCCTATCCCATCTGCACTGTCAGGTCTGAAAGACCAAAAGGATGAACCTCAAGGCCAATCCCTTTTGAAAGAAGCTATCTGATCAAATGTATACATCCAGATTTCCTATAAAAAACATACTTGGATTTTTTCATCATGAATATATTGAAAAATTGCTTGCCTTTTATCAGTTTTTAATAGACTATGAGTATTTAAACAACCCCAGGTCAATGCAGGAGAACCCATATAAACATGCCTTTATTTTTTCCTTCTTTTTTTTTATATTCCTCCACAATCACCATTGAAGGGTCTTGTGAGGATTTTTATGAATCTGTATCTCCTACCTCCATTTCTGAGTCTCCCCAAAAAAGTGCCGCACAGGAATTATGAGACTCAAAGCTAACTTCTCCTGAGGAAACAGAAACAGGGGATTGTGGGGGATGGTTCACTTTAGAAATTCTTGTGGATCATCTGCGAGTCTGAGGAGAGGCAGGAGGGGGAACTGTCACTTCTTTATTCTTTATTTCTGATTCTTTGTAACAGACAGGAATCAGCAGGGAAGGAATGGGTCCCACAGTTGTGTCCCTTTCTGGTTTTGGTTTCACCACCAAAATTTCTTCCTTCAAAGGGGGAGAGGAAGGGACATTACCTTTAGGGTCTGGGAGGGTTCTGGAGGTTTATCCTCTGATTTTGGAGGGGAAGGGGGCAGCAGCTTCCTGTGCTTGTTGAATTAGTAAGTCAGGGCTAATACAGGAGGCCTAGTTTTTTGCTGCCCAAGGACATTCCTGAAAAATGTGCCCAAATTCTTCACATAAATCACAATGTGTGTGATTAGTGCATTGCATTGTAACATGCCCAATTTCTCCACAATTGTCATGGTGAGATCTGTCACAAATGCTAGATAGATGAGTTCTTGAACCACATTTATAACAGGCCCTTGGTTGACCCCCATAAAAACAAACTACCCTGTCACGACCCAACAAGAAGGAATTTGGGATATGCTCTATACCGGAATCTATTTGCCTTAACTTCACTTTGTATTTGCATCCCCCAGTCCAAAATAGTTCAGTGTCCACAATGGGTTCAGGAGAGATTAAAATATCACATTTTTGTGAAAACCAGTAAGTTATATCCTCTACATGGACCCCCTCATTCCTAAACATAACTGTGACATTCTTAATCAAAGGTCTGGTAAGAGGAATCACCAAAAAGGGGGTCCATGTAGGGGAAAACTTTACTTGTCTGTATCTCTCCTAGAAAAGATCCAGCAAATATGTAGCGTGGAAGCTAAAGTCAAAATTGTCCTCTCTGGAGATGTTAATAAATGTGAAGACTTCTTTGGGTGAAAAATGTAGCAAGTCTTTTAGTAACATCTTCCCCACGTGATATCTATCCGGTCTGTCTGCTAGGCCCCCAGTATACCGAATACGCACAGCATTTCTTCTGGGAGCAGATTCTTTCTTAGCTTTGGAAAACAGTTCAGACATTAGGGGGTTTTTGTTCAGTTTCTGAAGAATGCTCCAGTGAAGGGAGTGAAATGTTTGGTAATTTAGATTCCGGGGTTGAAATGGAAGGAACCTGTTTAGAGTCTGTAATAGAGATTGATATGTCCTGTAAAACTGGTGCCTCAGCATTTTTTAAATCCCTATCAGTTGATTTTAAGTCCTTTTCAATAACCGCCTCCTGTTTTTCTTCTGGTTTCCAAGTCGGGTTTGATTGAGAAAGTGAGAGCTAAGAGTCCCAGGAGGGATCAGGTAACCAAATGCCCTTGGGTGATTGCATCCATCCTGATCCCAAAAGAGCATTTTTTGGTGTCCATATCTCTTTTAGGGTAGCTTCTTCTAACAATTTTGGAGCTGCAGTCTCTGTTGAAATCTGAGATGAATGACATGGTACTGTTGCTTTAGGAGAGGCCGGCTCTGCCGGTTGTTTCAATGCCTCAGTTTGCCATTTGTTATTAAATGAAAAAGTTGTTGCTCCCACTTGTGACAAGGGAGATTTTTGATATATTGTAGCCTCAAGTGCTAAATCTGCTACAGCAATAGAGTCGGGAGTTTTATTTTTTTATTTATTTATTTGTTTATTGTATTCTAGGAATTAATACCTTTGAGCCAAGGCTCTTTTACAAAGGTTCCACATTAAATTAGGTACAAACAATAGGGTTACAATGGGTTGCACATTTAGGTTACATTGTGTAAATAAACAGAGACATAAAACAGTTAAACATCAAAGACATTTATGAACGAGCAGATAATTACCAATTAAACACTTTCATAATTTAGAAAACATATGGAAAGGGAAAGATAGGTAAGGGAAGTGTGATAAGTAGTGTAAGAGAGAGAAAATGGGGGAGGAGCAGACCATAGTTAGAGAAGAGAATCGTCTACCAGGCCTTTGTCAGGTAAGTGGGCAGGGGTGGAGAACTGAAATAGTTAGGATTTAATCGAGGCAGTCACAGGAGTTGGAGGTGGCAAGGTGAGAGAATAGGCTAGATTTAAATGCACCTAGAGAGGCAGAGGAGGTAATAGAGGTGCTAAAAGTATTTAGCCAGTTGGGGGCATGATAGGCAAATGATTGTTGACCCTGTGTGGTCCGGCAATGGGGAACCTGAAGAAGCTGATTTTCTGATCTTCTGGTGGATCGGACACTTGTGTTCTGGCATAGCAGGTCTTGAATGCAGAGTGGGGTGAGGCCCATGATGGATTTCTTAGCCATAAGGCAGGTGAGGTACTTTTAAGCGGTTTGAGAGTTGTAACCACCCAGTTTCAGCATAGAGCCTCGCAAGTATGAGTATGTCGATGAGTGCCAGTGTTGTCGACAGGCCTTGTTAAGGGAGGCTGGGATAATGCTTATGCGCTTAGAAGAGGTGGACCCATAGATACTGTCGTAGTCGATGACTGAGATGATTGAGGATTGAATAGCTAGCTTCAGTGCTGGTAGGGTAAGGAGTTGTCTGTTCCGGTAGAGTATCCCAAGCTGCTGATTAATAGTTTTGGCTATACTATCGATGTGTGTTGCAAAGACTAGGCCTTGATCAAATGTGATTTCAAGACATTTAAAGGTAGCCACCCGTTCAAGGGTGATTCCCAGGGTTGTGTTGATAGTGAGTGATACTTGCCTTTTCTTGTTCTGGGGGCTTGAGAAAAGCATGGATTTTGTTTTTTTGTGGTTTAGGACCAGCTTATGTTCAACGAACCATGCCTCAACACTGGCAAATGCGTGCTGGAGGATGAGGCATAAGGGGTTTGGATCTTTGTGTGAGGATAGAATCACAGCATCATCAGCATAGAGGATGATTTGCTCAGGGCAGGATTTAGGGAGGGAGTTTAGAAAAAGGCTGAAGAGGAGAGGGCCTAAGGTGGATCCCTGCGGAACTCCTGAGAGGACAGGCTTAGGGTCTGAGAGAACTCCAGCTATTTTTACAACCTGAGTGCGTTGGGCAAGGTAGCTTTTTATCCAGGCACCAGAGCCCAGGAAGAGCCCAAGAGACTGTAGTTGACTGATGAGTAGACCATGGTGTACAGTGTCAAATGCCTTTGTTAGATCAATGTACACAGCTCCGGTTAGGAGTCCTTTGTCCAAAGCCTTGTGGATTGCTCCTGAGAATTCAAGCAGGGCTGTCGATGTGCTATGCCTTTGTCTGAATCCATGTTGCTGGGCACAGAGGATGTTATATTTCTGCAGGTAGTCTGTTAGCTGGTCAGCCACCATACGTTCAAGAGCCTTTGACAGGGGGAGGAAGTATTGAAATAGGTCTGTAGTTACCAGGCAGAGACTTATCACCACTTTTGTGCACAGAAGTGACTATTGCAGCCCTCCATATACTAGGGAACTTGCTGGAGCAGAGGGAGAGATTGAATATTCTGGTGAGGGGGAGTAGAACTTCATCCAGAGTAAGGGACAGTATTTTAAGGTCAATAGAGTCACTGCTTGCCCAGGATTTAAATATAGCCTTCTTTATGTATTTATAAACTTCATGTGCTTTAACTATTTTAAGATGGAAGGGTGGAATGCTTGGAGGGGCAGGGGGGGGGGATATAGAGATTGGAGGGTCAGTATCAGCGAAGAAGTCAGATGCGAGGACACAGCTAAGGTCAGTGAAGGTCTCATTAAGGGTGTTTGCTATGACCAAGGGGTCAAGGGTGGTAGTGCCATCCACATTCAATATAGTAGGAGAGGATTTGGACTGCTTACCCGTGATATTTCTTAGATTGTCCCAGAAGGATTTCCCTTCACCCCAGGAGTTGGGGTGGGCATTCTTGAAGTAGGCGCTCTTCACCCGGCGAGTCTCTTTGGTACAGTAGTTTTGGGCCTGTTTATACTTTTGGATGTCAGTCAGAGAGCCAGTGTCTCTTGCTATAGCCCAGAGGTGGTCCCTTCCTTTCTGTAGGGCCAATAGATTAGCAGTGAGCCAAGGGTTTGAGAGTGCTTTCACTTTGTGCTTTTTTTACAGGTGCATAGGAGTCACAGGCAGCGTTGAAAGTGTTGATAAAGTGATTAAGGGCTTCATCGACATCTTGAGTATTGTAAATGGGAGACCAGTCTTTCTGTCTAAGATTTTCCTTGAGAGGAGTAAGGTTACCAAAAGGTAGTACTCTGCTAGTGATGGTTCTAGAAGGTGGTTTTCTGAACTTGTTTGACCAGGTACATTTTATAGGAGAGTGGTCGCTAAGAGAGTCCGGGAGAACAGCAACATTATTTATCTGGGCAGGGTGACTGGTAAGGATCCAATCTATTAGGGTACTATTACCAGATTTATAGTTTTTCCTAGTAGGTGAATTGACCAGCTATGTTAAGTTTGCAGCAAGGATAGCATCCTTAGTCGACCCTGTGTTTGATGCTAGCCAGTTGATATTAAAGTCACCAAGGAGAAGGAGCTCGGCGTCAGGAGGTTGAGATCTGACAAAATCTAGTACAGTCTGGAGGCCGGACCCCGGATCTTTAGGTGGGATATAGATAGCAGTAACCATGAAACAAATTAAAAACAAATCCCAATGTTTTTGAGAGCTGGGGTTGCAACTGAGTAGGAGCTTTGCTAAGGACAGAAACAGCTACCAGTGTGTTTGCTGAGGGATTACTAGGTAAATGTGAAACTTACCCATTTATAACTTTTCCATGATCCTCCAAAATAATAGCAAGCTTTTGGCAGTCACTCATTGTAGTGACCATACTGCCAGCCTTTTCATGCACATTATTTGTATTAGAGGTAGTTGTGTTTGCAAATGAAATTGACAATGACTCACCGAGCTCTGGACGGGCCTTTGATGCTAGTACGTCATTCTGCAATTTGACATCCGAGTCAGGGTATTTGACAGGGGGTATTTCTGAAGTTGTTTCCATGTCATGGTGCTTCAAGGAATCCATTAATAAAGGTACTGGTTTACTCAAGGAAGTAGTCAAAATTGTAGAGTCAGTCAGTGTTTCAATTTCTGCTGTTTTAGGCAAAGTTAGATCCTCAGTAGAGAAAAAAAGCTCAGGAACATCTTTTTTCAAATCCAAATTCACTGACAATAATGAAAAATCCTCAGAATCAGCAACAGTAAGAAAGTTTGTAGGCCTTGGAACCAGGCCTCCTCCTTTCAGCACATCCTGCTCCTCTGCCACATCAGCACTTCCTCCTTCTCCTGTGTCTGGCTTCAAACTGTGCCCCTCCATCCTGTCCACAGGAAGTCAAGCCCCCTGCTGGCAGGAGAGTAAGGGATTTTCCTTGGTGTCCTGGCCAAATTTCCCTCATTCATTAAAAAAAAAATACCACCAACAGCTTAATCTGGTTCAAGGTCAGTTGGCATTCATCTGTATCCCCCTCCCCCAGGTCGTGCCTGAAAATAGGTAGGATTTGTCTAGTTCACTTACCCGGTCAACAAAAACTAAATAAATAAATAAATATCAATAGAATGACATACAAAGCATAAGGACATACCAACGGCAGACATTTTCTAAATCTTATCAGCAGGTCCTGTGCATCTCTATGGAGCTCTTTCCTGAGCTAAGATTTAGGAAAATGTTTATATTTATTTCCCCCCTAACTAATCTTATTCTTATCAAAACTGTCAGGGTCACAGCTGCAGGTGTCTTCATAGCTGAATAGTCTGATACATTTCATAAACTATGACATCAAGACATATTAGATAACAGTTTATTTCACTAAAGAAATAGTTCATTTCACTCTAAGCAATAAAAAACATAAAGATGTTCACATATTCTATCTCAATAAGAAAGAAACTCCTAACTCTAATTAAAGTCACTATATTCAGGAAAGAGACTGTCTCACTTATCTATGAGCATGAAGGCTGCTGGTTACATCATTCAACTTAGAAATTCCCTTCATGCAAGGACTACACTGTTTTCATTCAATTTCTTATAGTAAATGAAAAACAAGTTATATAACACATCACAAAATGGAGGACCTATACAAAGTGGAAGTCTACAGTAGCCATATTGGTCTGTTAATTAGGCGAAAACAAGTGCTGTACAAGGCAACACTCACCATATTTACAGCGTGACAGTTTACAACATAACACATTTCACCAAGGGTCTTTGCTACTTACTCAGGTACCTGTCCACTGGAGCTGCTCATGGAGGTGGACTCTTATATTCCTCACTTGTGGTCCTTTACTGAAATAGCCCCAACTGATTTCTATAATAATATTTTTTATACTTTATTTTTTATTCAGAGAGAAATTCAAAAATTGACATTCAGTTCATCTGGAGTAATTAAACATCTGGAAAACAAAAATACAAAACGCAATAATACCAAAAAGTATAATCAATTGTTTTGATTTTTGAGGGGTTGAAACTGAAAGCTTATTATATATGATTAAAAAATCGAGAGCATGTTTCAATAAAGAATACAACAAATAATTATTTCTTATTCCATGCTCCAAGTTTTAACCATCCCATCTAAAAGGAAAATTTAAAGCTTCTCATTTTAGGCAAATATCTTAAGTTATAATTTTTATGGAATATAATCTAGCAGACATCAATTTAACTAAATGTCATGTCCCAACTCACAAGACCAGGTGGACATCCAAATATATTGGGTATTATCTGCCATTCCTTCTTATTCTTGCTCATCCAGGTCAAATCCCAGATCTGCAGGTATGGCAACATTTGTCTCATAAAAAGCCTGAGCTGCATCAACATAAAAAAATAAATAATCTTTATTCTGGAAAGTAACTTTTAACTTGGGAGAGGATTGAAGAACAGCTGTTACAACTGCTTGTAAAAATTCAGCTCTCACAGTTAGAAAAAATGTTCTGCATATCTGAGTAGCGAGACAAAAGACGGATATAAACAAATGTTGGTACCTTCATACATAGATCTTCTTTTTTGTCTAGCAGCTTGAATCATTTTATTCCTTTGAGTGACAGAAGTAAAGGTACAGATCACATACCTTGCCACAGGTTCAGGTGTAGATGTTGCTTGTTGTTTCTGTAAGTCTCTACTCATTTGAGGTCTCAATACTGATTTGAGAACAACAGGTTAGTCAGACAAAAAAGCTAGCGTTGAGTGCCTCTGAACTTCAGACTTCAATTCTGAGTTAGGGTTTCTTGCAAAAAGCTCATTCAATCTTAAATTCCTGAGGAAGAGTGTATTTTCTATTTTCTCAATCCTAGCCGTGGTGCTAAACTGTTCATGGAGAGAGTCGTTAATTGCTGCTTCTGCAGTTTGGACCCTGGCTGTGAGCACAGCTGCATTGTATTCCCCCGTATCAACCCATTCTTCTATGGTTGTCATATTTGTCTCAATATTTCCACACCGGGTAGAAATGTCCGTAAGAGAATTTTGCAATTTCTGCAATGAGTCCTTGATATCCACTTGAAATTCCACTAGGAAGGCCTATATCAAAGCCAATGCCGGCTTCCCTGAGGTCTTTGCCTTAGCACCCTGATCAGGATGTGGTACTGCTGGGAAAGTCAGTGCTTCAGTCAGGAGCGGCGAACCTGTGGCTCCCCGCTGTGGAGCTACCATCCCGGTACCAGTTTTTTTTTTGGAAAATAACTTATCAAATAATCAGCCCTTTAGGAGGCAGTATAGCGTAGTGGTTAAGAGCACTGAGCTGCAAACTTGGAGACCTGGGTTTGAAACCTGCAGCCCCCACTTGCATACTGCGTGACCCTGAGCAAGTCACTTAACTTCCTTCTGCTCCCAGGTCATACCTGGAAACAAGTTTCAGCTTAGTGTGCCTTTCCTGGTTAAATAATTTCCCCTTTCCCTTTGCTCTGCTTCTTCTTTACTTCTTATGCCTTTCTGTGTGGCCACAAGACCTCCAAAACAAGACCATGCAGCAGAAAAAATAATTATTTTCGTATGGGCTAACCTTTTTAACATTTCAACATGTTTTCCTTTCACTTAGAAAATAATGCACAGATTCTCTTTCTGTATTATTGTATGCCCCATTTCTATATAGAAATACACTAACAAAGCTGTCTAAACACAAATAGACTGTAAGTGTCCAAGCAGAGTCATTAAGCTCTAGCTAGACCCTTTAGTAATAAAGTAACTGGGTTTCTTAACTTGACAGAATTATGGTCTAGAGGCTGCAAAGTTTAGTCTCATTTTAAAAGTTTTCCAAATATGGCATTTGCACAGAATATCACTTTTCAAATACTTTTTTCACCAAAATAAAAATCAGTCACAATCCTCATTCAGTCATATTTCTTTGTTTGGGCAGTCCATTTTGTATCTCCAAATATACTGCACCACTCTGTGTGACCAAAGATTGTCTCAATTCACACCTCCTCTCGGCTCTGACACATGCTCCAGGCCCCAGAACCTTAAAGAGGTTACTGAGTGTCTGCTGATTCAGAGTGTCTGGAAAGAACTGATGATATGTCCTTTCTACTAATGTTGCTGTTATGTTCCCCCAATCCTCACTTTAAGTTTATGCTTTGTTTTTCCCACATCTAGTTTATCACATGGGAATTGGAGAAGATGTACCATGTGATCTGTTAAGCAGGTGATGTGCTGTCATTCCTCAAACGTTTCATTATTGCATGGATGTTCATAGAAGGTTTTTCTGTTTGTATAACCACAGCATGAGCACTAACCACATGGAAAACTGTCCTTTGCCAAAGAGCCCAATAACAGTTGTCTCTGTATTGGTTTTAGTACTGTATGAGCTGTATGTGCTAGCTAATCTCTCAGCGTTTGATTTTTCTTAGATGTAAAAAGTGGGGGCTGTCTGAATCTTATGTTGTATCTGTTACCTGTTTGAATAATGTGCCAGTTCTCCTACACAATTGTTCTGATATTAGTGCTTTCATTGCTATAAGCTGTAGAGAACATTATTCTGTTCTCTGTATTCTTTTTTGGTTGTGGCCTTAGTAATGTTTCTCTTGGGATTTTGGAGACCTCCTCTGTTGCTTCTTTAAGCACTTGTTCCCTGTAATCTCTATCCCAAAATCTGTCCATTTACTCTTCTTGTACCCTCTCAAGCTCTCTTGTTTCACTGCAATTCCTTTTAGCTCTTATAAGTTGCACATTTGGTATGCTTCTGATCAGTTTAGGATTGTAATGACTAGTATGACTAGTACTATGTAAGGTCATATTCCTATCAGTCTCTTTTTGGTATAGAGCAGTCTGAAGTCCCTCAAGGCTCTTATAGATCACCAGGTCCAAGAAAGCAACTCTTTGATTATCTTTCATCATAGTGAACTCTCTATGTATCCATTTTCTCGTATTCAAATATTAGTAAAAAGCAATTTATTTTATTTTGTAACCGGGAAAGAACACTGGATCAAAGGTTCTTTTTCAGCCTTGACCTGGGCAGAGGCTGCATTAAACAAAAACATTCAAAAAACATAATAAACATTAAACAAGATTACAATTACATGAGCAATGATTACACAGATACTGTACAAAACTATTTTCAAAAACATAAAATGAAGAATCCTCTAGCCTCTCCCTTCCAGATAAGCATTACATCATCTAACCCTGGATATCCAACCATGGACCACCCCTAGCTACTCGTAGGGAGCATTGCAGAAGAGGGTCCCTCTCACTAGCTAGCATCAACATCTGCAGCCTTACCAAAAATATAGACGCCCTCACTGCCTGGACAGCACAGCCCAGATGTACTATCTGTAGTTGAAACTTGATTGTCTCCAATTATCCCTGACACTGCTGTGGCAATACCTGGGTAACTCGGTGCCTTGGGTAGATTTCAACCAGAAATCCACTGAAGGATTTTTAAGGCTATGTGCCTATGTATAAACATTGACAATGATGTGGAAATGAAGATGTTTAAAAACAGAGTTTGATGAACTGCAAAAAGAATTGTTGGACACATCAATAGACTTCCATATTTTGAGCAGTGAAAGGCATCTCCTGAAGAAACCTACACATGTAGGTGAAATGTAGAAATTGTTTGCCGTGAAAATTGAAAAAAATATTGTGAACATTTTTCTTCATCCATGCTGTCTGCTGTATATTCATTTGCACCCCCTACACATTTCTGCTACTGGAGAACTTTATCATTTTATACTATCTTTTGGCAGGATCGACTATCCAAAAAAGGGGGTGGCTGTGCCTGTTACCTAAAAGACTCCCTGGCAGGACATGCCGTGACCCTACCCATTAATGGTGATGAGTTTCAGGTCCTTGCTATTAAAGTCATTCTTGGGGCCCATAATAAAGTTCCAATGATAGCCTCTGTATATATTCCACCCAAACTGACAACAACAAGCTTGAACCCATTTCTTACCTACATCAGTAGTCTAAAGCTTAACTCGGAAATTATATTGCTAGGGGACTTTAATGTCAACTGGCTTGCCCTCAGTGCTAGCGACTACAAGGATGCCTTGGCAACTGCAAATTTTACACAACTAGTTACCTCACCCACTAGCATCAACTATAGAACAGGGACCAGTACCTTACTGGACTGGGTACTCTTAAATCGCCCTGACCATATTAGCCACACTACAGTTCTCCCTGATGCCATTAGTGACCATTCCTCAGTCCAGTGCATATGGCCAAATAAATTCAATAACCCCCCTGTGAAAACTATTAACAGTTGGATCCTAATTAGAGGACACCTTACACCACTTAAGGTATTCCTGCGACAACAAGACTGGTCCCCGAGTGACACCGCTCTGGATGTTGATGCTGCACTTCAATACTTTATCTTAAAGTTCAATGCAGCATGTGATATCCATGCCCCCTTTAAGAAATGCAAAATTAAAGGCATTGACAACCCTTGGATCTCAGGCAAACTCCTTCACCAACTAAAAGCTCGGGACCTTCTATGGCTCATGCTATAGCCTCTGGCAACCAGGCAGACTTTCAGACATACAGGGCCACCAGGAATGCCTGTACCTGAGCTATTCGCACCAAAAAAGCCAGCTACTATAGGAGCACCCTATCAAACTCATGGTCAGATGGAAGGAAATTCTGGCAAAGTCTCTCTGAAGTTATAGGGAAAGAGTCCAAAGCAACTCCTAATATGCTAAAAGTTGATGGCAGCAACACCCATCCCCACCACAATTGCCAGTACTTTCAATCTGGCATTCACTGACCTCAGCCATGTGCTTCCCTGTAACTTCTTTGACATCAACCAAACCACAGCCTCCCAATATCTGCGGACTCAGGATACAAATCATCCACATTTCTATTTCAAGGCAGTTACTGAAAGGGATGCAAAACTATAACTCCTCAAGGTGCTCAGACATTCCAGACCAAGTGGGGATACACTTGACTTGAAGCTCATTGCTCTCACCCTTGACGATGTCCTGCATCCTCTTACCAAGATTATTAACTGATGCCTCATGCTCTCCCAGTTCCCGTTCAAGTGGAAGTCCGCCCTGGTGACCCCAATACACAAGTCTGGAGATAGGGCAATACACTGTAATTATAAGCCCATCTCTATCCTACCCCCTTTATCCAAAGTCTTTGATAAATTGGTCACAGACCAACTGGTGGAGTACTTGGAGAAATACAGCTAGCAATACCCACAGCAACACGACTTTCATAAAGGACATAGCACCATCTCTTCCCTCCTTGAATTTACAGGCCACATTCATCTGGCACTAGACCAAGGACAACTTGCTGGTGCCACCTTTATAGACCTCTCAAAGGCCTTCGTTACAGTCAACCATCCAATACTACTGGAACAACTTGGTAGCTTAAGGCTCTCCCATGATACTGTACAATGGTTCAAAAGTTATCTCTCCAACCAGTCACAGCAAGTTAAGATTGGTGACTCCCTCTCCTCCAAACTACCTGTCTGGGCTGGTGTTCCCCAAGGGTCAATATCGGGACCCCTTCTTTTCAGCATCTTCCTGAACAATCTCCCTTCTGCCTGTGATAAAAACATTATCCTGTATGCTGATGATGCAGTGATTTTCTCTAAGAATTCTGACCCTTCCCTCTTGGAGAAACAACTGCGGGAAAGTTTCACGCAAGTTGAGGCCTGGTCCTTCTCACAGAAACTAGTGCTAAATTACAAAAAAACAAAGACTGTGTTATTCCGCAGCACACATAACAAACATAAACACCAACAGTTGGCTATCAAAAATAGCTCGGGTGTGACCCTGGACCAGATGCAGACTTTCAAATACCTTGGTGTAACCCTGGACCCTACTCTGTCCTTCTACAGTCATATCGATTCAGTTGTGAAATCTGTAAATATCCATATAGGCCTTCTCTATAAACATAGACACTGCCTGACACGTGATGCCCTTAAACTAGCAATACACAGCTCTATTGTCTCCATCATTGATTATGGGCTTGTTATCTATGAAGCAGCCACAGCTACAGTACTACGGTGAATCATTACAGCGCTGAATAGGGCTTGCAGACTCCTTACTGGTGCTGCCCACTGCATGCATACCTGCAACCTCTACGAACAGTCAAACTGGCTGCAACTTCAGGGAAGGATTACTTTCCAAACCTGCCCACTAGCAAAAAAGTCATTGATGGGTCTCTCTTAAGCCCAGCCAACTGCTTCCATTACACAAGAAGCTCTGACAACTATTTTCTGTCTGTTCCCTGCTGTAGCACCACTCAAGGCCAGCGGTCTTTTGAAGGTAGAGCCCCTAAGATGTTTAACTCCCTGGGCAGCAAACTCACCAACTTAGACACCCTCTGCTCATTCAAACACAAGCTATGTCAAATGCTTGTGTCCAGAGCCATCTGTGACTGTTTCTCCTAACCTCCCTGGCAGTCACTCCTGTTCTTCACACCTCTCTACTATCCCCACCTCTGCCTATCCTCCCCCTCTATACCCCTGCCTTTCTCCCTAGCCGTGGTCCACCACCTTCCTCTATTACCTTCCTTCAACTCCCTTCCCCTCTCCCTTTTCTAATCTGCTTGCCCCACCCACTGTTGCACAAGTTCCCTGATCCTTGCCTCCCACCCACCTATCCTTCTACCTCCCTCCCAGTTACCCCTCTATGCCCACTTTCTCTCCCCACTTTCCTACGCTACCTGGCACAACTGGCAGCAACTTAATGTTTCCACTCCACCTTTTCCTTTGACAATGCCCTTCTGGCAGCTTTAATTCATGTAAATATTGTTTGCTGTGACTTCTCATTCTTAAATGTATGCTTGGTTGTGTTGTTCTAACTGTTAATTAAATTATCTGTAGCTTTTAGACCATGTATACCCTGTACTGAAATTTGCATTCCAACTGCTTGCCTGCTAATCTCACACAAATTGTACTTCTATTCTTTGTATACTGGCATGGGACCTTTGTAAAAGAGCCATTGGCTCAAAGGTATTTATCCAAAATTCTAATAAATACATAAATCTATAAACTGCTTCTGTTAGATTACATTCTCAAAAAATGGGTTTTGTGCTGGATTTAAAATAAACCTCTGCTCAAACTCCCACATGTACAGGTTGGCGTACGCTGGGGCCAATGCACTCCCCATGGCAGTACCCATAAGTTGTTCATAAAAAGTGTCCTCAAATGTAAGTTAATTCCTTTTTAACAACAATTTCTGCCACTTCTTCAAAACTTCACTAGGTGATTGTGTATCTTTCCTGTTTCTTAATGCCTTTTGGAGTGCCTCTGGTCACTCCTCATATGGGATGCTGGTGTAAAGGACCCTAATATCTGTGACACTTGGCCAACTGGTTATCATTATTGTATGATATTGGTATTATAAATAAATGGTCAGTGTACGAAATGTCAGTCTGTGAGATTTGGCCCTTTTAAATTACAAGGTGACAGCAGCTGAAATCACAGGATGTATTACACTGATCAGGAGATCTCTGTAATGTAATTAACTTCCTTGAGAAATTGCATTTTATGGCCTTTTTATGACCTCATGCTTTTGAAGTTGGAAACTAAATATACATTTTATTACATCAGGAAAGGACGTCATTTAGCTGATTCCTGTTGGCTATCTCACACCCGGGTGATGGACTGCAGGGTTGTAAACCTCAAAGGAACTGGTTGATCAAAGACTCATTATTTGGGAAATAGGTTTTTGCTAATGTCACATTATTAACATACCTCCTGGTAGGAAATAATTTTTCTAATTTTATATTCTAAAATGAGGAGCTAGATGACTCACAGAAGGGGTGTGGAGACACAGAGTTTAAACTGATACTTGTGTCTGAAATTATATCATGTCATCTTGGGACTCTAGAGGGACACAGCTCTCTGATCTAACTTTAAAATGCACTTCCAGAGGTAATACCTTAGATAGCAAAGATCTAAATGTATTATGGTAGGAGTTTTTCTTTGTAATTTTCCCTTGTTCTTTTATGTGATTGAGAGCTCTTTGATATACTGTTCTGTGTTTACATTTTTCATATTTTTATCATCTTTTAGTAAAGTACCTTTTCTTTGAAAGACTGCCTATGTGACTGCCAGTTCTTTTTGAATGTGACGTATAGGGGGTTAAGTCTGACAAAACAGTTCAGCAGTTTGATGGTGTTACTAAGCTTGGAAAAAGGTAAGAATATACCTAAGGTCTCTTATAGAGTTAAAAGGGTTCATTTTGGATACCTGGTTAGGTGCCCTTAGGCGAAAGATATATTGCAACCCTCCGAAGAGAATATTATCTGAGCCTGTACATTTGGGTATGCTAGCAAAAGGTTCACAGTTTGAATCCCCCCAGAACTTGAGACTAAAGGTGATTCAGACCCAAAAGCAGACAGAAGGGTTACCCTGTCTGTCACCTGTTCACACTATTGTGCTCTGAGGTTTGACACTGTGGGAGCAAAGGGCCTGAACTGCAGAGTGCGTTTGTGACACTATCTAGGGTTACCAATGTTATCTGTGTTCAGTCCTGTATATTTCTATTCAAGTCATTAAAGGATACCTACACAGTTATTGCTTTGTGAATTTAAGTGCCTGTAACACAGCCAGTTTACACATTCATATGTAGTTATCTGTACTCACATAGTTTTAACCATTGTAGTAGTCTTTTGCACTTGTACAACCTCTGCTGTTTGTGCTGTTTCCTATAAGCTGCTTCACAGATTCTCAAGTGTTTTCACCCCCCACCATCCAGGTGTATTCTCTAGCATCATTCACAAACGTGACATGATGACATCAACAGAAAGACTCATAGTGTAACTCTTTTCACTGTACTGGTACCACAGAGACTCATGGTGTGGATAAAGTAAGATTTATTTCTGTTATTATTTTGGCTTTTCATGACTGAAAGCCATTTTTGGTTATGTATGAACATATGAAATTTGCCAGCAGATCAAGGACTAGTGGTCTATCAAGTCTACTTGAATGTGCAGCTTGTACCCCTTATTCTGCAGCTGCCCTTCCCTCTCACCCTTCCCCTCCTTTGACCCTCCCCCTTGTCCTGTCCCAGCCCCTTTTGAAGCAGTCCACTGTTCTACTGGATACCACTTCTGCTGGTATTGCATTTCACCCAGCTACCACCCGCTCTGTAAAAAAGTGTCTCCCTTCTCCCTCCTGAACCTTCCTCCCTCCAGTCTCATATCATGGCCCTGGGTGTCCCTCCCTTCCCTTACTTTGAACAACCTCTCTGTACCTGTCTTGTTTATTCCTTTCATGTACTTGAAGGTTTCAATAATATCCCCCGTCTCTCCTCTCCTCTAGCGAGTACATGTTCAACTCCCTCAGCCTCCTCTCATATAGTAAGTCCCCCAGCACCTTGATCATCTTTGTCACTCCGCACTGCACCCCCTCCAGTAACTTAATGTCCCTCTTCAAATACAGGCACCAGTACTGCATGCAGTACTCCAGGTACGATCTAACTATTAATCTATACTGTGGCAGAATAACCTCCCCTCTCCTCGAGTATATACTCTTTGCAATGCAACCCAGCATTTTGTTGGCCTTTGCAGCTGCCTTCCTACATTGTGCTGAGTTGTTCGTAGGCCCTGTAATGAGCACCCCTAGATCCTTCTCCTCCTCTGTCTCAGCTAGCTGCACTCCCCCCAGCTGTTAACTCCTCCTTTGGTTTTTCACCCCAAAATGCAGCGACTTGCATTTTTTGGCATTGAACCTCAGTTGCCAGGTGTCTGACCAGGTTTCCAGCTTTGCTAGATCATCCTGCAACCCCTGCCATCCCCCTAGGTCATTCACCACCACTCCCATTTTGGTGTCATCAGCAAACAGATAATTTTGCTCTTTATGCCCAATGATATGTCTGCAATGAATATTCCAAACAATACTGGTCCTGCCACCAAGCCCTGTGGAACACCACTCATCACTACCGTTGGGGATGAGCACTCCCCACCCACCACCACCCTCTCTAGCCTTACCTGAAGCCAGTTCCCTACCCATCTCACCAGCTTTGCACCCACCCCTGTGCCTTCTAACATACTTCCCAGCTTCCCATGTGGGACTGAGTTGAATACCTTATTGAAGTCCAGGTGAAGGACATCCACTTCATGGCCCCTGTCCAATTGCCTCAATATGTCTATTAATTGTCACTGTCACAGTTATGTTTGTTTATAAGCTGTTCCTTCCTGGCTAGCCACTCTTCTCCAAATGGTCTCTTGGACACTCCCATCCTGCCATATTCCATGAATCATCATGGAACTCAAGCTGTATGCCACCTCAACAGTCCCTGGTTGTGTGTTCTTTTAGTTTCTGTCACCAATGCCTTGGAGTAGCTTGCTTAATATGAGAGATACAAACATTTTATTTTATTTGCCTCATAATGCTGCTATTTGTTCCTGGGGAAGGGAGGGTGATCACATTGTTTACAAGCTAACTTAATCAGTTTCTAATGTACAATTGGCTCCAACACATACTGTATTAGCTAACCCCACCCCTACTGCTGCATTTATTAATTATAGGACATATAAGTAGGGCTGGACTTTTCCTCAACTACAGTACCTCACCTTACCTTCCTATCTGCCTCCTCCTTTTCACCCTTAATACAAGTGGCACACAGGACCCTCATGCGTGCAGATGTTGTTGACATAGTCTACAAAAAAGTCTTTCATGCAGCGGAGTTTGGTTTCCTACTGTATATGCTTTCCTGACTTGGATAGGGTTTAGCCATCAGTTTCTAATTAAAATTATGACCAAAGAGACCCCCTTCCATGCCTTCTCCCTAGCCTTTATGCAAATTAAGTGAACAGCATTGCTGACTGTTTGTCCCCATAACAATTGAAGCAACACTGATCACACATTCACCAGTCATGGACCACCAACCATCACATAACAATAGAAAATATGTTCTATCGCTGTATAAATGGTATTTAAGATAAAGTTATCAAAATACAGTCAGAACTGATTGTTTTACTGTTTCTACTAGTGTTATTGTATTTACTGTATTTTTACGTATTTTTAGGCTATGTGCTGCCACAGCTTTAGGATAATTTGCAAAAAACTTTAAAACTGGCCCATCCTATCAGTCTGTCTGCACTCAAAACATTATATGTGAGTTGTGTCAAGGAATCCTGCAACTGCTTCTCCTAAATTGTTGTCATTTGCAACCTTTATTCAGTGATTCTTGTATGGTGCATAGTGGCACCTCTTTTCACCCTTATCTTACCCCTTCTCCTGTTAACTTAATCATGTCTTGGGGGTTCAGCCAGGTTACCCATTAACTGCTCTCTCTATCAGTTGTCTTCTGTACCTTGTAGCAGAGGCTCTTTTCATAGGGTCCTTATATAACCTGTTTCAGTATTCTTATCATGAGTCCTTATCCTGCAGAAGCTCCACACTCTAGTATTTCCCTGCTATTTCACATCTTCTGCAACCTCCCTATGTACCACCTCTTACTGTATTTCTAAGCTTGAATGGTCTATTACCCCTCCTCAAATTTATGTTTTTATAGGTACTTCATGTCATATATTCAGTTGGACCTAGTTGCTTGCTGCACATAATCTTTTTCTTTTTCTTTTAAATGTTTATTGCCAACCACTTATTGTATATTGCTTTATTTACTGCTGTTTCTGTTCAGTTGTATATATCAAATGTGTATATTCTTTTTTTGAATGATGGGTTCTTGTACGTCACCCAGATCCATCTTGAAAATGAGTACTCCTCAATGATGTTCACCTGGATAAATAAGGATTTAATGGATTGATGTGTGTCATTGATCAATTAATGGACATACAACTGACATGCTTTCTCTAACTTTATAATGCTGTTATTATGTCTTCAAACAGCTTCATCTGTCATTCTTTCTGACATATTCTTCGATGGTGTATCCTTTGGAGTCCCAGCAAGATGCTGCTGATTTGATGGAGCTTGATCTTAATCTTATGTTTGGTGTTCAAACTTATATGTTTGAGCAATTTTGGCAAGAAAGAGAACAGAAAACACATGACAGAATTGATTCAACTGATTCTGACAGTGACAGCAGTGGAGGAAACCACAATGGTTGGTGGATGGATGGGGTTGAGATCTGGTAAGTAATTCTCCTATAAATATATTTGGTACTATGATAATAAAAATCCTCTGTGCCCTCATGCCATGCTGGTGACCCATATTTGTGAATAAGCATGTGCTTCTGTGCAGCAGCTGTGGGCATGTGTGTGGTGGAGAGGGTTGAGTGTCTGACAGCTCTTCTCTCTCAGACTGGGGTAGGTGGTCTTATCATCCTTTGCTTCCACAAGGTGGAGGCCTGGTGACAGCAGATATTTCATGCATGGTTGCCTCTGTTCAGTGATGGCAAAGGCAAGGCAAAGCAAGGCAACTTTTTTAGGTGCCCAATCCCGGAGGCTCTGGGCACCATACAAATAGAAAATACACAAGAAACAGTAACAAAAATAAAATAAAATAAAGCCAGAATAAAATCAGAATAAATATAAAATAGCTGGCTAATAATAATAGTTAAAATACAGCGAACCCTGAACAGCAGCTACTGAAGGTTAACAGTAATGCCTAAAAAGGTAGGTCTGGGAAGGCCTGACTAAACAGGTGGGTCTTAAGGGGCCTCCGTAATAGCTGGAGGAAGCAGATTTCACAGGACAGGACTGGCTACACCAAGCGCTCTGTCACTGGCAGTTTCTAACCTCATCCTGGGAACTGCTAGGGAGCTCCTAGAGGAGGAGCGAAGAGAGCGGACCAGCTCAGCAGGTGTAAGAAGGTCCAACAAATAGCCAAGGCCAAGACTGTGTAGTGCCTTAAAGGTGAGCAAGCTCACCTTGAAGAGAACCCTCCACCTGACCAGCAGCCAGTGCAGTTCATGCAAAACCAGAGTGATGTGACTGTACTTAGGCTGTCTAGTCAACAGCCTAGCAGCTGCATTCTGCACTAGCTGCAGCTGACCAAGGGCCCCCCTGAGACCCCAAAGAGGAAAGCATTACAGTAGTCAAGCCTAGATGTCACGAAGGCATGTATCAAAACTGGGAGGTCCTCAAGCAGAGCTAGGGCCTTGATCCTAGCAATATTCCTCAGATGACAGAAACTGGTACGGACAACGGATGCCACCTGAAATTTAAGTGACAGCCCATCATCAAGAATAATGCCCAGATCACTCACCCTAGAGGAGACCCTTCAATGGAATCAGTCCCAGGAATAACCCTGTTGCCGAACCAGAGCCAACCTATCATGCCTTCTGTTTGACTCCACCACCAACACCTCTGTCTTATCGGGGTTCAGACTCAACCAGCTGGAGGCTATCCAGTCATTGATCTCAGTGAGTCAGTTATTAAGCACCTTCACTACATTTTCTTTTCCGTGGCAAAGGAAAAATGCAACTGGGTATCATCTGCATAGCAGTAAAAACCCAAGTTGTACTTCCTAATGAGCTCACCCAGGGGCAGCATGTACATGGCGAATAACATTGGTGACAGGACTGAACCCTGAGGAACCCCGCAGGACAGTAGACTTGGGGAAGAGGAGAAATTCCCCATCACCACCCATTGTCTTCTGTTCGCAAGGTAGGATTCAAACCAGCAGATAACAGTGCTGGTAAGTCCACAGTACTCTCTCAGGTGATTGAGTAACACACAATGATCCACCATATCAAATGCTGAGGAGAGATCATGGAGAATAAGAATTGACCCCCTCTCCTTGATCCCTCACCCTAAGGAGGTAATTATGCAGCTGAAGTAACACAGTTTCAGTGCTATGCCTCGCATGAAACCCCGACTGGAGAGGCTTGTATAGATCAAAGGTCATGAGGTGCTCCTCAAGCTGCTGCACCACAATGTTCTCAGCAACCTTTCCTAGAAAAGGAAAGTTGGAGATTGGACGGTAATTCTCCTTGACATCAGAGTCTAACAATGGTTTTCTTCAGAAGGGGTCTCACCAGTGCCTCTTTCAAGAAATCTGGGAACACCCACTGTGATAAAGAGTACTAGATAATCAAGGTGAACACCTGCCCATCGGAGTTGACACATCTCATCAAGAAATCGGTTGGCATGGGGTCCAGTTCACAATATGTGTGCTTCAGCTTGCAAGCAACCTCAATGACCTCAGCCATCTCCACTGGTTTAAACTCGCCCCAACCAGACAGAGTGCTCCCCAGACATTGAAGGTAACCACTGTCGGCCATATGTTGGCTCCCTGGCAGAATTCCAAGATGGATGGCTGACACCCTGTCAGAGAAGAATTGAGCAAACTTATCGCACAAGGCATTAGAAAAGGTCTTTTTCTGCTGCAGACAGACTGGATGAAGTAATCTATCAACAGTCTGAATAAGTACCATTGGTCGATTCTTCCTTGCAGCAATCTCCCTGGACAGGAACTCTGCCTTCTTACAGTTGATTGTCCCCTGGTACTATCTATAATGAGCACGCAGGGCCAGTTTGTCCTCCTCCCATCCAGTCTTCTGCCAGTAGTGCTCCAACTTCCAACCTGTCATCTTCATCACCTTGAGCTCCCCATCAAACCACAGGGATCTCAAGTGAGAAGATTTGGGTAGTATGCAGATCAGTGAGAGGGTATAGAGCGCAGCACACATTTCCACACATGCAGTCATCGTGTGTTGCTGTGTCTGAGGAACTGGTTAGAAAAAAGGAAATGGTGTCTGCATGTACAGAATGAAGTCACATACACCACCCCTACGCCCCTTGCCACCATTTTTCTCACCAGACACCATACTACATATAGACTTCGGGATGTCACAGTAGTACGGTATTCCACCCTTAGAAGTAGGTGCGGATGTAATCTTTGTGGGTATATTGGTCAAGGTGGGCATGGTTGTGATGATTACACTGTTTTGTAGTGGTGTTTTCTTGTTGGCATTGATGTGACTGATACAGCACACCCATGCTAACTAGTTGCTAAAATAGCTATAATGAAAACAAATATGGTTCGTGTTTTAAGTTTTCACGATTCACTCAATGATGCATGACACATGTTGAGGCTTTTTTAAATCCTGTGCTCATCTCTTTAACTTTTTTCCTGCTGCTGTTTTTCAGTTTTATCAGTTGATAAACTTCACATACAATACTTTAGCACCATTCACTCTGTGAATCTTCCTGATTAATGTTTACAAGTGCAGCTGCCCTGTAATTGTGGTGGCTTGATAACTGTTACTTCTTGTGCTAGATACTTGATTGTGTGTATTGTAATAATTATTCACAAAATGAGTCCAACTTAGTTGACATTGTCTTTAGTGAATTATTTGATAAACATGGACTTGGTACAGACACAGACACGATTTATAAATATAAGAATCCCATCCTGTGGTTTGATCAATGAATTTGAATGCACATCCCATGATCATAAGTATAGCCTGTCTTGGTCTGCATGCCTTACTACCACTACTGTATGTGGTGTGTATTGAAATCATATATTGCACAGACTGTTGTGGAGTATATTGTTCATAATCATATTATGCCTTATGCACCACATATACAACTGACTACTCACCACTGATCAGTGGTGCTTTGTCAACCCTACATCTGAAATAGGTGCATTGGATGCATGCCTGTGTACCGTGATCCACAAAATGTTCATCAGCCTGCAGAGTTCACTGGCCAGCCTTTATGTGGTAATAGATGTATTGTAAGCATAATCATTGCAATTGTATATGGTAACATTGCACAGTGGATCTCGGTGGAAATGAATTTTGCTCACATGAACTATCCAGTTCATAATGAAATGAATAAAAGTTTTTACTACTATTACTACTACTACTACAATACTGTTTATCAATGAAAAAATATTGTCAAACACAATATTCTCAAGAATCCATATGGCACTGTGACAGTGTCTTATACTGTGCCATCCTTGTTTGTGTTATGTACTTTTTTCTTCACTCCACTGCTCTTACGTAACAGTAGTGTACAAGCTGCTTAATGTTTCCAGTTTCATGATATTGTATTGTTCATCATCCAGTATACAATTTTTTTTTCAAATCCAGTGTAACTGTTACCAGCTTACGATTCATATATATAACTTATATTGTCATCTGTCGTGTCTTTACAGGTGTCACTGTGGTCAGTGTTCAGTAATGGATACAGAAAACAAATGCCTATATTGCACGGAAGTTCCCAAAATACATGCTGAATTTGAAGATTTGAAAATTTCACATGCCACTCAGATGGAAATGTTCATAGACAAGTGCCTGAATCATAATGTAACTTGAGTGTCTTATTTCAAGTTTCTTGACAATGAAGGACCATTTGACCTGGATACACCATTAAATGAGTATGTCAGGTTATATATTTTATACATACGTTGATTTGTTTAAATTTCAGGAAACATTTTTCATTGAAGCATCGTGGTTTTTGAAATATAGAAACATAGACAACATTGTCATAACATGACAAAATGTCACTTCATTCTGCATTTATTCACACCTGTTGCTGTGACCAGTTATCCATGCCTCTGTTGTACTCATCTCAGTACACTCCACAATAAAACATATACAATAATGGCTGTAAATGAGGAATGGTATATCCAGTCTGCCCAAGTTTGTTATATAATAGTGTGAACAGCGGTCCAACAAAAGTCACAGCCATTCCCATCTAACCCCCTTTTCTCTTCGTAGTAACCACTCTACCATTCACTCTTTCACAAACGTGCACAAAACCTTAACTGTTTTAATGCCCACGACCTCAGCTGTTACACTATTCTGTTGCTTAACCACACTTTCTTTAAAATAATACTTCTTCATGTCTCCTTTGAACCTTCCTCTGGTCAGTTTCCAATAATTTTTATTTTATTTATTTTGTTCTTTGGTAAGTGGATAAGGCCCAGTAGGCACAAGTGCTAGTTTTCAGGGGTGAACTGGGAGCACTGGGTGGTGAAAGTGACTTGCTCAGAGTCATACAGTATGCAGGTGGAGGTTGTGGGAACCAAACTCAGGTCTGCTGAATGTACCAAACTCATTCACTGCTTGTTACTCTAACTATACTATAGTATACTCTAGGCTATACTTGCAGCCCAGTATTGTTTTTGTGACCTTGAAATGGCAGTCGTGCAACATAGTTCACCTCAGTTCACCTTGTTAATTTATTTCATCAATTTGACAGTATCCATCTTGTTATTCAGACAAGAACTCCATGCCACAAATCCATGTTGTTTAATGTCCTGTACAGTGTTGCTATCCTGGTAATACATGAAGTCCAGACGGGCTAATAGAGCCTCTTACTAAGACACATTTCTAACCAGTGACTGCATCAGCTTCCCTACAACAGGATTAAGAATGTCATGTCTGTAGGTCCACACTTGCTTCCCCCCCACCACAGTGATGGAGCAGTCACACTCTAGTCCTTCTGAGCCACCACCACCCATAATGAGCTTTTGAACAGTCTTACCGATGTTAAATCTACTTCCTCTGCAGGATCAAATATTACCTTCTGATGCACCCCATCCTTTTATTTGGTATTGTCTGTATTTATTCCTGCCATCCATTTATGGACTCTTGTTTTGTAAATAGTTGCTTCTGCTTTTCATTGTTGTTTTCTTGTGCCAAATCATTTTGAACCCAGTGGAGTTGTAATTGCTATTCCCTAATGTTGCCCAGACAGTCACAGTTCTGACCAGTTCTGATTTGGTGATGACCCCATCGATATTGTCCAATCGCCTAGTGTGTTACACTTTCATTGGATACATGAAAGTAGGTTTGCAGTGGTATTCTAATTTTGATATTTTTCTATAGTAACAACAATGTAGCAGAGCAACATGTTGCTGTCACTAATGCACCATAACATTATTCTAAGACTTGATTTCAGTGCAGAACAACCTTGACCCAGCACAATTGTCAAACACCTATTGAGATAATCTTGATTAGTCTCTGGAATGGCAGTGTGGGATGGAATACCCCTTCTGCAATCACCCACAGAGGGTTGGGGGGGGGGTTGCTGTTTGGAAAGGTTGCATTGTAGCATCTAATTGACATAAAAAATTATAGAGTTTTGTACTTTTTTAATTTTTTCCTTCTAGGTCATATAATTTTGTTGCTTACAAATGTTTGTGTGATGGATATGGAAATGTTTGGGGCATTGGCACTGCAAGATATTGCCAGCTTGTGTGGTCACAGCTATACGTGATGCTTACCTATCTCACCACTATACAGGATTTAAACCTCCTCCCTCTTTGCAGGAACAAAATAATGACAGTGCTGATATGCATGTTTAGTTTCATTGACATATTTTTCCATATTAAATGAAACAACAGGAACAATTTAATTCAACAGTTTATAATTATGCATGAAACTCATGCTGACAATGCATAACATTTAAAAAGGTAAATATTGTAACTGTTGTAATACTGTATTCCGTTCATCAATGTCATACAGAAACTTTCCTGCTATTTTTTTACATTCCTCCTAGAAACATGACAGAAGCCTTACTTGCTTGAAAGACTGTGACCAAATTAAACTTTTTTGTGTAAATAATTTGAGATGTAAGGGATCCTAATTTGGTTCAGTTGAGTTGTGTGCCTGATTCCCTCAACTTCACTATTCCAAAACATGCCCCCAAGCTGTAATGTTTTCTGATGTAATACTACAGAGAGCGTGTCATTGTACTACATAGACTTCTATACGGACACATTTTTAACTCCTTTCTTAAATATTTTTAGTAATGATTTTAACAAATAATGGCATCTACTCAGCCAGCAATGCCATTGTTGATTGGTGGTCATAATTTGTTAAATTCCTCACTTAAAAGAAATTAAAAAAAGTATTTAATAGCGTTTCCCTATAGAAATTGACTAGGCGCAACCACATGCTCTACATAGTGCTACATTTATTAAACATTACAGCATGGGGGCGTATCTCAGAATTGGGAATTGGAATGGATTGAACTCTCAGCTCCATGGAGCAAAATTATGATAATTTCTGTCAGGAATTATGGACACCTGAAAATGTTAAGTTTTATATCAGTTGATCTTAATGCATGTAAGGCTCCTAGACTGTTCCTGCACTGAGCACCACAACAGGTGTGCTTGAATGTAATGTTGCATCACCTGTCACAAATTACATCACATTTGGTTTATAATATGGCATTTATACAGCATCCCACACCTTTGTTTGACAATCACTTATGGCAAGAAGATGTTTGTCACATAACTTAGTGAGCATATTGTATTTTCTTTTTATGTTGGCTTGCGCATGCGCAAGCAACATCTTGTGGTAGTAGCACATTTCAGATGTGTGTCAGTGTTGTCACCAATGCAGGGGATGCATTAGTGGGTACATCCCTCAGCTGCCAATCAGTGAGCATGCTGGCGATGACACCAGTTTCAAAGAGAGCCACAACCTTGAAAGAAATCTTCCACTCCAATGAGGTGCAGTTTTCTCATTGCAGCACCAGATGACAAGACTCCGGCCATGTGCATTACAGTGCTCAGTAATGCGCATGGACAGAGTTACAAGCATGGCCGGAGTTACGAGCAGTTGATTGGTACGCTGTTCCTGGTGAAACATTTCAATAAATAAATAAAACAGCCACCAGCACAGCTATCTACAATGGCGGCTCCTGCTGCTGGCCACACACTGCCATGAAGCTGGCATCAGGGGTGCCCAATCTTTGTGTCGGTTTGTATTCCCCTCCCCACAGCCACATTGTGGTGCACTGGGAGCCCACCCCAGTGTGCCCAGAATTTTTTTTTTAGTTTACCAACAATGGGATGCCCACTCTTGGTGCTGGATGTCCCTCCCACTCCCCAAGCTTAATTTCTTTGCTAACAGGGTGCCTGTTGGCACCATGTCCCTCCCCAAGCTTGCCGATGGGGGTGCCCAATCCCCATCTGCATTATGTCCCCCCAAAAGTCATGTGGCACACTGGGAGCCCACCCTAGTGTGCCCCAAAGTTTTTTTATTTATTTTTTAACCTATAAATACAGAAAATGGTCCCCTGGAGTTGTTTGTTAAACTGTAAAAAGGAAAAATGCCCAGAATTGTCTCCCTAGTCCCCCCTCCCTCACCCCTCCATCTGCGCACCCACCTCCATGTACCCCCCCACCCATACTTACCCTTCAGAGGTCCAGTGCTGTGATATTCTGTGGATGGGGATGCATCTGCACTCTTCAAAGTTGAACTATGAAATAAGGAATCAAGTGAGCTGCTGTATAATGGGACTCAATGAGGGGTTTCAACTTAGGTTGATGTCTCAGTCATTTTTAGGAATTTTGGCCTAAATTTTCAACATGGGGGTCTTGGGATCCCACCTCATGAACATGTCACTATTGTTTCATTACTCACTCCTGAAAGGTCATTTCGGGGTCACTGCATAAAATTACCTTTTAGGACTGAGTAACAAAACAACAGTACCACTGTTCATGAGGTGGGGTTCCAAAAAGCCCATGTTGAAAATCTGGTGAAACAATTCCAAAAAATGACCACGTTACAGGTGTGCATTGCGCATTTTCTATGCATGCTCGTAACTTCACCAATTTTGAATATTTTCACTCCACATTTTCAACATTGCCATTTTTTAACACCCCCTTATGAACTTTGTAGCTGCCATTTTTCACAACCTGCCCAAAATGTGTTTTCACACCTGTGGCACAGAATGGTGTGGTTGCTGTGCAAAATCAAGTTTTGGGATGGATTAACAAAATCACAGTGCTAATCTTCATGAGGGGAGATCCCACAAAGCCCATGTTAAAATCTGGTGAACAAATTAAATGACCTGACGTTATGGGCAGCATTAGTGCAGTTAAGCACGCACGCCCATAACGTCGCAAATACTTCATATTTTCACTCCAGATTTTCAACATTGCCTTTTTTTCACACCTCCTCATGAATAGTACAGCTGTCATTTTTCACATCCTGCCCAAAATGTGTTTCTGCATTTATGGTGCCAAATGGCGTAGTTGCTGTGTGAAATCACCTTTCAGGATTGAGTAACGAAATGATAGTGCCACTGTTCATGAGGTGGGGTCCCAAAAAGCCCATTTTGAAAATTTGGAGCAAAAATACCAACAAACTCCCAAGACATTAGGATTTCCAACTGTAACACCCACCCCATAGAGACTGACAGATGTCGGGAGTGTGACTTGGGTTAATCGGCCATAATGCTCATGGCATACTGCAACCACCAGCCACTGACAGGCATCAAGTTGTGCCTTGGGGTGTTTGGCCCTAACGTTCACCTCATTCTTCTATACTGCACCCATCTCAGTTTATTTCCCTATAGAATGGGATGAGTGTAAGGGTCAAGGACCCCAAGGCACACCATGACACCTGTTGCTGTCTGCAGGGTGGGGTGAGGTGGAATGGCTTAAGTGTTATGGCTGATGACTCAAAGGCACACCCTCAATGCCTTTCAGTCTCTGTGGAAGGGGTTGGCATTAGTTCAGTACTTCACTGCCATTCCTATTATGCATCTCTCTAACTCCTGCACTACCAATGCTAATGCCAGCAAGTCAACATTCAGCATTGACAAATGATTTTTTTTTGGTGCAGTGATTATGTAAGGAATAACAAGCTGTGAGGTTGGTTAATGGGCTGCTAACAGCACACTCCAGCTGTGTAATGAGACATGATGCACAAGTCCCTTGTGCCTCATTATGCACCTGGAATGTACTGTTATCAGTCCATAAACCATACCTTGTTGTGTCTTATTACTTACATATATCATATATAAACCAATATATGATTTCCCTGTTTAGTGCTAGCCATCAATCAACAGACACTGGCATGCACATAAAATCAAGTTGGATTAAATGAACTATAGAATGTGATGAGGGTCTATATATGTCATTATTATGGTACCAGAGGTTGTGACATCTATTACTTGATTATTTATGATGTTATGGGCACAAACACATATTAAGAGGGTATTACTTGCCTTTTATATGATCACTGGAAGACCAAAATAACCTTCAATAGAATTTTTACACTAACTGTAGCCATGCTGCACATTGTCAATTTTTACCATTATTAAAACATGATATAGAGTGTGGTGCTGTGCAACAAGGTAGTCTCCGTGTAGCATTGAACAGTGAAGTGAGACATTACTATATTGTACATAAGTAAACCATTGCACATTTTACATACGTAAACAAGCAGTAGTGCCAAAAAAAGAGAGGTTTCTTTGAACTAATCTTGGTACATTGGCACTCAGCTCATTGCCATCAACCAGATGCCACAACACAAATAGTATGTCTGTAATGCTTTAAAATCATTATGTCAGCTGGAGTTCACAGTTATCCAAACTTTGATGTTCATGATGAACTACTTATGCATGACTATTATATTGTCTCAATTAATAGACGAATCACTGTTACGAGTCTATGTAATGGTAACCTTCAGCACACAAACCATAAAAGCAGCCACTCGATGAAGAGTGAACACCATCCTTAAAGGTTATAATGATGGAATGTTGACGGGGGCTGTTTTCATGGACCTGTCCAGGGCTTTTGATTTGATAAATCATTTACTGCTTAGTCAGAAGCTTGCTGCCCTTGGATTGGCTGTTTCTATGGTTGAACTTGTTTCTGATTTTTTGCAGGGGTGTTCTCAGTTTGTCTCTATTGGTTTGATTAATTCTTTAGTTTGTTATACTACATGTGGTGAACCTCAAGAGTCTATTTTTGGACCCCTGTTGTTTTCATTGTTTATTAATCAAGTTCCCTCTCTTTTTGATAAGCATAAATGTCTTTTGTATGCTGATGATTTGATTTTGTATTGTCAGGGGAAGTCTTTGAATTATATAAATATGGTATTGGAAATTGAATTTAAGAAGTTATGTCATTGGCTTGCTACCAACTTGATGCTTTTAAATATTTATAAAAAAAGCTATGTTGTTTGGAAGTTCTGTAAGACTTGGTAAACATCTTTCCCTGACTATACATGATTTTCAGGGGGATTTACTTGATCAGGTGTCAGAATTCAGGTATCTGGGGGTTCTTTTAGACCCCTCATTGACTTATCTTTTTCAGGTAAAGTCAGTAAAAAAGAACATTTATTGTAGGTTGGGCCAATTATATAAATTCAAACCTTATTTCTCTTATGATTCTCATCTGGAATTGGCTAATGGTGTCTTAATGCCATATTTTGATTATGTTTCTTCATTGTATGTTAAGTTGGGAAACAAAGAGAAACAATTTTTAAGTGTTGTTTATAACAGCATTTGTAGGTTTGTTTTGTATGCTCCTTTTTTGACCCACCATTGTCTTTTATACTCTTCACTGAAATGGTTGTCGCTCCAGTTTAAATACGAATTTGCCTTAGGAAAATTGGTTCATCAGGCCATTTATTCAAATGGCTTATCTCCATTATTTGATTTGGTTTAGGTTCGTGAAGTTCAGGTAAATTTGAGAATATTTCAGGGGTAGTGTTGGTGGTACAAGGAGCTAATAATAACCATGGCCTACGAGTATTTGATCACCAGGCTTCTTCACTTTGGAATAGGTTACCAGTTTCTTTAAGGTTAATTAAGTCCTATTCATGTTTTAAAGTAAAGTTTAAACAATATTTGTTAGCACAGTCTGATTGTTCATGTAATTTGTAAATTTTGTATGTTGTATATTTTGATGTATTGTTTGTTATGTTTTATGTTCGGGTCGGGCCTGAAAAAGGGCTTCAGCCCAGAGTCCTAACCTGGTTAACAAATAAAAATGAAATGAACTGAAAATGAAGGTCAAGCTGCAATCATAAAATTAGGGCACAAAATGACAGAGCCAAGCTCAGGAACCACTGGAATGAAAACCCAAAATGTTCAGGTGTCCGATTCAAAATGCCTCTTTAATGTTTAAAACTGGAGCAGCTACTCCCAAAAGAATGCCAAACATTTTCAAGCACTTCCCCTGTGCTCTTTTTCAAGATGCCTTGCTCCAGTTTTAAACATTAAAGTGGCATTTTGAATCAGACACCTAAACATTTGGGTCTTCATTCCAATGGTGCCTGAGTTCAACTCTGTCCTTTTGTAACCTTCAGCACACACTTAGCCATGTGCACTGCATTGCAAATCAAGGGGTTTGGCTCACTGTGCCATTTGTATCTCATGGCTTCTTATCATATGTAACATTTATATTTCAACATAAGTTATTTACATATTAAATTAATCATTATCTGCCACCCTCTGTACCAATATACACAATTAATCAACACATTATTGAAGAATGATCACCAGATTTTGCCATTTACCAGTGTGCAGTTCATGTTTTCACATTTCCAATGTAACATTGCATATATTGCAGATATGCATGTATTGTTGTGATAATAACTGTTTCTTTTATTAGAGGATGGCAATACCAGATTGCCTCGGATGACATAATAACATGATCTTGAGTGTATTTAGCATACAGCTTATTCCTGTCTGTAAGGTTAGCTGCTGTATTGCGGATTTTATGTAATGACCACAAATGTCATGAAGTAACTACAAGTAGTCTGATAACATTTACCATAATTCATAAAAGAAAATTGGTATAGATAACAGTTATGGTGACCATAATGAACATCTTCACAATAACTCAGGCATGTGATATTCCCCATGTGTTGTCATCATTAAAAGAACATGTAATTAAAATAACAAACATGTTATATGCTGAATTTAATCATTGCTTCTACCATTATAATACTGATTGATTATTTTATTGATAAAGATGATACGGATGAATGACAGGGTATTAATAATAAAAATAGTCAAACACGCTAGTGTGGAGAAATAAGCAGTTAGTATTTAAAAATGTTTTGGTGTATTTTATCATACTAATTGGGCATACTTCTAGGCAGAACTTCTCTGTTACTATAGATCCTGTAATTCCCTGCATCTAACATAATACGAGTAAGCAGCAGTTGGAGATTCAGTTTCTAACAGTGCATGTGATATCTTTTAAAATCTCCATTCAGATATTTTACAGTTTTGGTGTTATCAATAGGCTAAGCACATGTCTCTTAATAGTTAGCTCAAGGAAAGACAGAGTGACCAGCGAACAAAACACAAGATGTCAAACTAAAACACACACTGCAGGCTAACAACTCCACTAATGCTGTATATTGGTCTTATGTCAACTACAGAGTATTCTTGGAGTTGTAACAGAAGATGTCAGCCATGAATTAAGCCACAGTAGTCTTAAACAATAAATTATCAAATGGTAATCAGTAACTAGACAGAAATGTTGCATAAGATAAAATACACATTCTACAAAGAACCATGCTCGAGTGTTGGCCCATTTGTGCTGCCCGCTACCCTTAAAAACCGTAGCCTTTTAAAAAAATCCTTTTAAAGGATCACTATATTTGAGCACATAAAGTTCAACTGACAATTATCACATTATTTCAGCCCATTCATATTATCAAATAGGTAGTAAAATTATATGTTGAATTGTTGATCAATGTAAATTTTGAAGTAAAACATTACTTATTGATTGACTTGAGTCAGTCAATAATATGCCACCATTGTTACATAGATACATAGATACATAGATACATTGTTACATAGATACATAGATACATAGATACATAGATACATAGACAGTGTCAGCAGATAAGGGCCTATGGCCCACCCAGTCTGCCCATTTGAGCTTGTAAGTTCAGTTTGTTTTTCTAAAAGTCTGTTGCCCCTTACCCCTGACCTCCAGAATTCCTTTATGTCTATCCCATGCATTCTTAAATCCTGATTGTTTCAGCCCCCACCACTCTCTGGCAGGGTGTTCCACTTGTCCACCACCTGCTTCTGTGAAGAAATTCTTTCTCATGTTTCCTCTGAATCGTCCTCCTCCAACTTCATCCCATGCCCTCTAGTCCTGGAACATCTTTTTCGCTTAAAAATAGTGTTTTCCTGCACCCTGTTCCTCCCTGTAAGATACTTGTATGTCTCTATCATATCCCCTCTCTCCCTCCTCTCCTCCAGGGAGTACATGTTCAGTTCCTTCAACCTGTCTTCATAGGACTTGTGATGCAATCCATACACCATCTTTGTTGCCCTCCTCTGAACCTTCTCTACCCTGTCTATGTCCTTACGTAGGTATGGTCTCCAGAACTGTACACTGTACTCAGGTGGGGCCTCACTAGTGTCTTGTATAGCGAATTATGACCTCCTTTCCTGCTGGTGATGCCCCTGCCTGTACATCCCAGCATCCTATTTGCTTTACCTGCTGCCTTGTCACACTGTTTCCCTACCTTGAGGTCATCAGAGATGACAACCCCAAGATCCCTTTCCTGCTTGGTGCATGCTATATCCTCACCCCCCAACTGATATATTGTGCCAGGGTTTTTGTGCCCCATATGCATTATCTTGCACTTCTTTGCATTAAGATGTCAACACATATAGTATCATTAATAGATCTGTAATTACCTTTTTATCTTATCTTTGCATTGTTACCGTACTTGTACAAATCTGACATGTCATCGCCCTCAAATATACAACTATGAATATCAACGATTCCCAAGCAGCAACATAACTTTTAGTAAAATAAACATTTGAATATCTCAGCATTATAGTACTTATTAAGTTTTTCCTATAGTGAGATGTTAGTTCAGTTTCATAACAAAGGAACAGTCATCACAACGGTTCCCACATTCATGTGTGGGGCGTGTACCACTAAACACTTTGTGTGCAAAATAATTTTGGTTTGCTTCCTGGTTACTGTAGTATGTTAGATTCTTTCTGACTAATTTTGCTTACTTGTAGACTGAGATCTTTTGTTAATATGGAACCCAGAATCCCCAGCGGCTGACATCAGAGCAGTAGGCAGCAGTGGGAGATTCAGTAACCTGCAGTGCAAGTTACAGCTTTTATAATCTGTGATCAGATGTTTTACAGTTCTACTTTTCTCCATTGTCTCTCTCTCTCTCTCTCTCTCTCCATATATATATATATATATATATATATATATATTTTTTTTTTCTTCCAATTATTTAACCGGGCTATATACAGTCATCTGTGACTGCATTTAGTTCAGGGAGGACAAAAGGACCAACAAACCAAAGATCAGAGCTGATACAAACTCGAATATGCACCACAGGCTGTTGAATCTCATACTGCTGCATACTACTGTGATGTCAGTTCCTGGAAATTATAGGATTTGTAGTAACAGAAGATGTCAGCATACAAGCAAACAAAATTAGTCTGATACAATCTACTAGAGAGTACAGTAAACAGAAAATAAACAAAAATGTTTTTGCTTACAAAGTGCATATTGTGAACAGTCCAACACCTGAGAGTGGGACCCTTTGTGATGAATGATCCACTTTAATATTATATCAATACCTGTCACATTGATAAGAGTATTGATGATCAAAGGTTGCATTTTGTGTGCGGTATCAAAACTAGTTTGTTATGTCTCGATTCATCAGCGTGAATAGTATCATAATGGATTTTCCTGATATGTAAAATACTATGCTCAGTACCAATACTGCTGAACTTAAATAACAGACTTGTGGAGTGGTCAGCATATTTTTTTTATTGCTAGATTCTTGTGTGTTACCAATTGTTTAGGCAGTTGCACAGTAACGACTTACAGTAATGATATCAAGTTTGCTAATGGGCATTTGAAAATGATAAACTGTGTTCCTTTTGTGTATGAAGTACAACTACAGTATTACAGAGGTCCATTACACTATCATTCTTATCTGCAGAAAAAAATGCTGACTTATTGTCATTTTTGGAATTCTTTTTTCAAGTGTACTGCTGACAGGCATTAGTATAAAAAGGTAATTACAGATCTATTAATGATACTGTATGTGTTGACATCTTATCTATGTCATCTTTACATGTTCCCTTATGTACTGTTTTGGTTACAATAAAAACACCTTTGACAATTTTCAATCATGTTTCTTTTCAGAGTCTGACTATTACAAATTACATGAATACCATGCATGTGCTTTCAGTACAATTAATGCATTAAATAATGTCATTTTTATGTCATTGGTATTGTGTTTGGCCTATTGGTAAGTTTAGGATTGACAGGTACTACTTATACAACAGTTATTTCATGTATTCCAGGTTGCATAACTTTTATACCAATCTAGAATGTCGGCAACAGTGTTTCATAGCAACTATTTTGTGCAGAAACAGGTGTGAAATGCAGCAGTCTGCGGTGTTGCCAACATGCTGTAATGAAATAAAACGTCATTCATGGAATAATGCAATAGTTAAACAGTACTACCTATGAACAACTTAAGATGACTGGATAACAAACTATACTATATATTACATGTACCATACTAAACACCGTCAAGGATATCAGAACTGTAAAATTATTTATGCATTCTTGTTATGTGATGCTGTCTTCAGGGCAAAATGTGAGCAATGTCTGCGAATAAGTTAATTTTTGTTTTTGGTGGTTATATCTGGATGCAATTGGAAGTGGGATCTGTTGGTCTGTTATATAGCTGACGCACCTTCCTATATGAGGGGTATAGAATATTTAGAGCAATCACATCTTCAAATATTTTGGTGATATAATCTAAGTGTGGAACATAAATTATTTAGTACAGATTT
Source organism: Neoceratodus forsteri (assembly GCA_016271365.2). NCBI lineage: Eukaryota > Metazoa > Chordata > Ceratodontiformes > Ceratodontidae > Neoceratodus > Neoceratodus forsteri. Next base: position 1,060,899,674 of record CM057454.1, read on the forward strand.
AGTAAAAACTTTTACTACATATGCAATCAGTTAGCTGATGCTATCATTATGTAATCCATGATTCATGCAAATGGTTGCCATTACTGGTCAATAAACACATTCATCTCAACAGTGTAACAGCCTATGCGGAAAGTTCTGTTTTTGAGAGCTATCCTGCTGTGACGATGTGCTCCATAAATGTCACTGTACTCAAGCTCTGACATTGTGCATAATAATATTTGTATAGGTTTCTTTTGTTATTAGCAAATCACAACTATTACATTTTTTTATATTAGTAGGACTGCTAGGTGACCTGATCTCCCTAGATGGTAGCGATACATGCTTGCATACCTGAAATGAGAGTTTGGAAACTACCTCTGGAATCTGACTGGGAAGACCTGAGGGCTGTTTTGGGGGTGCAGGTCCACTGCAGTGCTATCATGGGGATGGAGGACATCTTGTTACATCACTATGGAGACTCACGATGGTGGGCCTCTGTGAAGGTGTGGTGGGATGCAATACTCCTCATGCACTAGCCTCAGGAGGTAGTGGTGCAAGCATATTTGCCTTTTTTGTTAAGCTGTCTTAAATTAAATGTACTGATAACATTGTTCCTTACTTATAGTAAGTTGTTGCTGTTTTAATTGGCTTTACTACAGCCTTCTCCCCCTTTGTTGACTTCAGGAAACTTTGAAACGTTGCTCACCAGATGCTGTTCTTGCCAGTCCACAGTGTACATTCTCATTGAAATGTAGAACGGCAATCATTTGCTTGTTGAGAATTGACAGAATCACACATTAACAAAAAAAAGCATGTTGTGAATTCACCGAACTACCATCTGATGAATATCGGCAATTTAAGTTTTGCACTCATAACAGCACAAATAAACCAATGAAATAAGTTATGTTCATCCACAGTTAAACTTTATGGAATGTTGGCATAAAGAGTTCAAGGCAACAATGAGTAACAGACTAAGACATTCCATGCTGTGCTTTTCTGTCAGATAACTGCACTTTTTTTTTTTTTTTTTCATCTTTATCCTCCTCCTTCCTACCTCCTTCCTACCTCCGGAGCCCCCTCCTTCCGTCCGCTCATGTCCCCCGATACCTACCTTAGGGATCTGCCCCTAGAGTGCCCATCCTCCTCTCCTCGCACAGTGGGGTCTGTCCTGTAGGTGGTCCGGGTGGACTTAGGGCGGCCTTCATCTTGGGCTGCCGGAGGGGATTTTCCGGTTTTCTCCCCTTACGTCCCCACTCCCCCTAGGATGCCTTGCGCTAGAGGACGTACGTCTCAGTGGTAGCATGCTTCAAGACGCAGACCCCTCATGCCGCGCGACGTCACTCCCTCCCGCCCGGCTACAAAGCCGCCTCCATCCTTCCCACCGCTGGTGCCCACCAGCTACGGAAGGAATGCAGAGCCGATGCGCCTGGTACCCGCCTGAGGGAGGAGAGCCGTTGGGATGCTCGATCCTCCTCTCCCCGCCACCTCACCACCCGAGTCCGCCCCGACCCGGTCGCCGGCGCAGCGCGAGGTGTGGCGCTCAGCGCCTCAACCCTCAGTGCCACCGGGCCAGCCAACTGCACTTTTCTGATGGTTGAAGGCACTGGGCAATGCCATGTGCCTCACAGAGTGCCATTATCACACCTTACAACCTATATAAAAAAATCCATGGCTCTGACTGGCTAAAAGAAGAGTATAGCCATGTAACTGTATGTCCATAATTACACAGCTGCTTGTCTTTCAATGTTATTAACCTGTGTACCACACTGAACAGTTACAAGATCACTAACAACAGTCTCACGCCTAACAACATCCATGAGAGGTGAATGATTATTGGACCATAATTCCCCCTTTCATGTGTATTATTGCTTACATACAATGAACAAGCTGTAATGTCTTATTGCTTAAATAGAAAAATGTGCAGCTTAACTTGCACACACAGAGGGATGAAATAAATGTGAACATTCCATGGAGAAGTGACACATGACACTGTGGAAAACCTCTAATGCATAGGTTTGGTACAAAGGGGACACTTGCTGCTTGTCACCAATGATGTACAGGCTAGAGACAATTTCTGTTATAAGCTGGTGTTGTTTACTACCTGAAAATGATCAGTCATTAAATATAACACACAAAAAAATAATATGATATAAGCAAGAAATACTAAGAAAAATTAAATTCTCAGATTAATGATATGCTATTAACTATAACCACCATAATTAAGCAATAAGGCATGATAAGGGGTTATGTTAATGGTCTGTTAATCACACTCTAATGGTAGAATGTTGCTCAAGGTGTATCTGAGTGTCACATGTGATTAACTTACCAGTAACATAATCCTTGATAGTGCATTATTGGTATTATAATAAAAAGGTTTTTTTAAACAGTGATATACCTGGTGTCTGAAGCACCCCCCCACCACCTGATCCCCCTTTTAGTTGTAGTACAATAATCATTGATGTTTAGTGGCACCCCACAAGTACCTCTTCTACAATTATAAACCCATCTGTGGAGTATTCACATCACTGCTTCTACAATAGTAAACTCATTCCTTGTGGTCCAGTGCTACCCCAGCCCCCAATTGCCCATTCCCTTCCATACAATATTTCTCGGGTGTTCAGAGGTTCACCCTGTGACCCTCCCAACTGCCCATTGTCAAAAGTATAAAGACTCAGTGATGGCCAAGTGTCTCCCCACCCATCATGCACTGTCTCATACTACTACCTTTATATCCATAGCCTGTGACATCAAATGGTACCAGCTAACTTCGTACAATACTGTTAGCCACCATATTTCAGTACACAACATGGCCACACACCACACCCTGATGTAAATCTTGATCCATTATACCACTAAAGTCTACTGCCAGTACAGAGCTGTAAAGTGAACAGTAAATAAGAAGGAAAGAAACAAAAAGGGGCCGACAAGGGGGCTAGGGAATGGGTGTCTCTGTTGCTAGCAGGTGGCATGGAAATATCTTCAAATGAGCTGTGACACATTGGATTTCTTCCAGAGCTAAATTTCTTCTGTGCAAAGGTACTGGGGGATATTTTTCTTTACAGAGCTAAATTTCTGCTGTGCTAAGGTAATGGGCATATTTTGTGGGACTGCTCAAAATATCAGGACTAAGGTACTGTGGCATTCTTGGAGCAGAACTGGGGTACTGTGGTATAATTTGGACTTTGTTGGTGCTCATAATCTTCAAAAACTAAAGTCTTGTGAATTTATGGGGCTTCTATGGTTATAAATGGTTCTGAGAAACCAGGGGAACATCATGGGGAATTACTGTGTTTTTAGGGCACTGTTTATAAGGATATCTCTAGGTCTGGGATCTAAAAAGCTCAAAGCAATGTGTTTTTAGGGTACTGTTTATTTGGTTCTGCAGTACATAGAACTTGGAAGTTGCTTTGGGGCCTAAATCCTAGCTGCAGGAGTTTCAGGGTCTGGAATCTAAAGTCACAGGGGCTGCATGTTGATATTTTGAGTGGGGGGGGGGGATTTTCACACTAGAGCCTGAAAACCAAAGCTTGTGATAAGCCATAGGGAAAATGGAGGGGTGTACAAATTGTAGGGGTCAATGGTGCAGGGTAGGGCAGGTGCGAGGCATGGTCCCTGGGCTTAAATAACTGGGGGCATCTTTGGGAGGATGGTGGGGTGTACTGGTTGTGGGTCAGCCATGGTACTTGATATAGTTTGGAAAGTGTGGGGTTGCATAGTATATAGGCAACTTGTGCAGCTGAGGGAGGAGGTGAGATGGCTGAGATGGATGCTAAACTGGGAAAGGGAGAGGAGTACAATGGAGGACAGGAGGGGCTCCGCTGAGAGAGCAATAGGGATTAGAAGGGGAGCTGTGGGAAGACAACGAACCATTAAAAGGGGAGCTATAAGGGGACAAGGAGCAAATACAGAACTAGGCAGGGGAGGATGCCATGGGGAGTGGAGGAAAACAAGGGAATATGGAAGTAGGGTAGAAGGGCTAAAGGATGGCTCTAGTGGAGCTACAGGAATCCCAGATAGAGGTGGCAAGGGACACAAGGAAAACCAGAGGAAATGGCAGGAGGTTAAGTATAAAGGTCCAAAGCGCACACAGAGGGCAAGGGAGGAGGAAGCAAGGGGTGGAGCCCCAGCCAGGTGGATACAGGCAGTAGGCTTGGAGCAGAAAAACAGATATGCTCCACTAGGGTCACTAAATGGGGGAGAAACTCAGGAACGTGGAGCTGGAGAGTGTCCAGGGGACATAGGAGAAGTAAGTATGAAGGAAGATGAAAAATAATTGGAAAAGGGGGACGCCCTTTTGGGAAAGAACAAGGAGGCTAGTAAACATAGGGATAGGGGTGCAGGGGTGAACACACCCCAGAAAGGGCAAACCCAAAAGGGGGGAGGAGATGGGGAGCTCAGGTTCAAAAGGGCTAGGGCTAGACGAGGCTGGGAAAAGGGAAAGTTCTAGGGGAATTCAAGCAAGGCACAGCAAGGAGCATATCAAAGAGGAAGGAAAAAGCTTGTGGATGGTGGGGCAGAGGCGGGCAGCCTAGCAGTCAGGTACCAGGTCATAATCTTGCACGCTTAATAGTGTACGACATTATGGCTTATCTGGTACAGCACTACACCAGTGAGCAAATGGTGCAATACCGTGTATACTGCTGTATGTGGTATTGCACCATTCTCACTCTCCCAAGCAGAGGATAAGACCTCTGCTGGGAATAGGTTCTGCCGACCAGTTGCTGTGGCTCAATGGACTAAGCCACAGCAGCAGGGAACCCAGGCAGTGCTTCTGGGACCGGGTTTGATTCCCGGTCCCAGAAACTTTTATTTTTTACAACTTTGTGTGCTCCCCAACTTGAACCCCCCGGAGTTGAGAATCTATAGTTCGGGGGCAGGGGTGCATCCCCCTGTAATGGAGGTGTGGGGGGCAGAGCCCTCCACAGAAAAAAGAGATATGCTGCATGACAAGAATCGCGCTGTATTGGCAGCCTGATCTTGCCATATGGCATTGTATTATGCAAGATTATGACCCTGTGCCTAGCAGTAAACACCTGCGGGGAGCATGGAGCTAGGGGGCACAGGGGAAGACAGTACACTGGGAGATGAAACAGGCAAAGGGGATAGTGAGAATAGGGTGGGAAATGAAACGGAAGGGGTTGGGAGAAGGATAGAAGGGAAATGCAAACAGCAGATGATAGAGAACAGGGTCCTATTTGTTGGGGACTCTATAATAAAAGGAATTAGATGGGCGGTGGAGGGGCAAGAGTAGCTCAGTATGGGTTGAATATCTGCCAGGCATGACGGCGGCAGAGGTCATTCACTATATCCCCTCAAGGGGGAAACAGCAGGATGAGAAAACACACCTGATGTTCCACCTGGGAACAAATGACCTGATGGGAAAAAGCTTGTTGGAGGTGCAGACAAGATTTAGAGCACTTGCTAGACACTGCAGTAGTCTGGGGTTCAAATCAGTGGCTTTCTCTGAGGAGTTGCTAGTATCAAAGGCAAGCACTGATAGGATGCTGAGGATTAAGGAGTTCAATGAGTGGCTGGTGGGTTGGTGCAAGCAAATGAGTTATGGGTTAGTAGGGGACTGGGGATCCACATGGGGGGATGACAGCCTATTTGTTCCAGACAGAGTGCACCTGAATAGGAAGGGTGTGGCAGTACTAAAAAGCAAATTAGGAGAGTTCATAGAAGAAACCTACAATTTAAACTAGATTGGGGGGAGGGTGGGAAAAATCCACACCGCAAGGCAGGAGAAATGGGGGGCTACCAGCCTCCCCCCAGATAGTGCTAAAATACTGGGCATGAGGAATTATAGAAAAGGGGGGGAGTGGTGAAGAAACCTGGTGGAAGGGCTTAGCAGTCAGTGCCAGGAGCTTAGCAAATAAGATGGTGGACTTGGAGGCCATCATGGGGGACAAAGGACTAGATACAGTAGCTATAAATTAGACCTGGTGGACAGAGCTGCACACCTGGGAAACTACTATCCCAGGTTATAGACTGTTCAGAAGGGATAGGGAGGGTAAGAACGGGGGAGGAGTTGCTTTATACATCAGGGAAGACATAAGTGTAACTGAAGGACAAGAGAAGGTCAGGGAAACTGAGCTATTGTGAGTAATGTTAGGCAGGAGGACAGGAGAATCCTTGCTACTGCGGGTGGTATACAGGCCACCTACACAAGGGGAGGAGAGTGAGCAACAGTTAATTCAGGCAGTCACAAGGCTGGCCCTAAAAGGAGAGCTACTGCTGGTAGGGGACCTAAACCTCCCAGATGTAAACTGGGAAATCATGGATGCAGCATCGTCAAGGAGCAGGGAGATACTCACTGCACTTCAGGTGGTATTCCTTCAACAGCTAGCCAGGGAGCTGACAAGGGGCAACAACCTGCTGGGGTCAGGGCAGGGAGGGAGACAAGTAAAACCAGTACTACAGTCGTGGACTTCAGACGCACAGACTTTGACAAGATGAGAAGGATAGTAAGGGAGACAATGGAGGATACAAAGAATATAGGGGTAGTGGAGGAGTTATGGCAAGTTGTCAAGGGAGGGGTACTGAAAGCTGCAGAAATGTGCATAAAAAAGGTTAGAAAGAGCAAAGGGGGACAGGACCACTTTGGTTTACAAAGGTGGTTGTGGGGACAGCTAGGGAAAGGAGGAGGGCTTTCAGAAAATTTAAGAGGACATTCAGCGAGGAAGATAAGATAGAGTATAGGGAAAAGAGGAGTATGGCAGGGAAGAAGATCAGAAGGGCAAAAGCAGATACTGAGGAGAAAATAGTAAAAAAGCCAAAAGGGGGGATGAAACCTTTTTCAGATATGTGAGGGAGAAGAGAAGGGCAAGGCAGGGGATTACTAGCCTGAGGTGGGAGGGAGAAATAAAATTGGAAAGGGACTGTGAAAAAGCAGAGTTATTAAATAAGTACTTTAGCTCAGTATTCATGGAGGAGGAGGACGGTAGGGCAAATGGGTGGATCTGAGTCCATTCACTGTATATAGGGTTAGGGCAGAGGTAGATAGATTGAGGGTGCACAAGGCAATGAAGCCTGATGGGTTACAGCCTAGGATGATCACGGAATTGAAGGAGGAGTTGTCCGCACCCTTGACAAGGCTCTTCAACTTGTCCCTGGATACATAGAGAGTGCTGGAGGACTGGAAGAGGGCAGACATAGTGCCTTCACACAAGGGAGGTAGTAAGGAGGTGAAGGGGGAACTACCAACCTGTTAGCCTCACGTCAGTGGTGGGAAGGTAATGGAGGCATTAATCAAGCAGAGGGTGGTGGATTACCTGCAGGAGAGTGGCTTTCAGGACAGCAGATAGCATGGCTTCACAAAAGGGAAGTCTTGCCAGACATACCTAATTCAGTTCTTTGATTGGGTGACTCAGATGATTGACCCGGGGGAGGTGGATGTGGCCTACCTGGACTTCAGTAAGTCCTTTGACACCATCCCCCATAGGAGGCTGGTGAGCAAGATGGAAAGCCTGGGGTTGGGAGGGAAAATAACAAGCTGGGTGGAGGCCTAGCTGTCAGTAAGAACTCAGAGGGTGGTGCTAAATGGGGTGTACTCTGGGACAGTGAGGGGGAAGTATGGAGTTGCCACAGGGGTCAATTCTGGGTCTGCTTCTCTTCAATATCTAGAACAGTTATATTGTTGAGGGTTTGAGGGAGAGGGTGTGCCTATTTGCCGATGATACAAAAATATGCAATAGGGTGGACACCCCGGGAGGGGGGGTGGAGAACATGAGGGAGGACTTAAAGACGCTTGAAAAATGTTCTGGGACATAGCAACTGAAATTGTATGCCAAGAAGTGCACTGTGATGCACTTGGGGAGTAGGAACAGAAGAGCAGGGTACACCCTAGGTGGGGAGGAAATTAAAGTAACAGAACAGGAGAGGGATCTGGGGATCATAGTCTCCTCAAACCTTAAGGTAGGAATCCAATGTAGCAGGGCAGTGGGAAAGGCCATTGGAATGTTGGCATCCATAGGCAGGGGCATTACTGGCAGAAAAAGGGAGGTAATAATGCCCCTTTACAATGCCTTGGTGAGACCACACCTAGAGTATAGGGTTCAGTTCTGGAGGCCACGTCTCCGCAAGGATATAGATGTGCTGAAGAGGGTTCAGAGAAGGGCAACCAAGATGGTGCAGGGTATGCAGGGAAAGTCATACAATCAGAGGTGTAAGGAGCTAGATCTGTACACGTTGGAGGCGAGGGGAAGAGAAGACATGATTGAAACTTTTAAATATGTAAAGGGGCTCAATAAAGTGGGAGAAGAGGGTTTACTTAAGAGGAAGGAAGGGGTCAAAACTAGAGGGCACAGCCTCAGACTGCAAGGAAAAAGGTACAGGGGCAATGTAAGAGGGCGTTTCTTCATGGAGAGGGTGGTGGAGCCCCGGAACAGACTACTAGACAGAGTGGTGGGGGCTAAATTGGTGGAAGAATTTAAGAGGGCATTGGACAAGCACATGGGACTGAGTATCGGAGGAAGGGTAGGAGCTGGTAGGAAGGGGGAGATGTAGGAGGAAAAAAAGGGCAGACTAGATAAGCTGGTATGGTCCTTTTCTGCCATCAAGCGCCTATGTTTCTATAAAGCTTAATATGTATGCCCTTGAGGAAAGAAGGGAGAGAAGGGGGACATGATAGAAACTTTCAAGTACCTCAAGGGAATCAGCAAAGTCCAAGGGGGTAGCATCTTTCAGAAAAAGAGATGTGCAAGAACAAGGGGGCACAATTTGAAGAAAGAGGGGGGACGGCTCAGAGGTAATGTGAGGAAGTATTTTTTCATGGAGAGGATTGTAGACGCATGGAACAGCCTCCCTGAGGAGGTTGTGGAGTCAAGTACAGTGGGGGAATTCAAGAATGCATGGTACAGATGTAAGGCAGTCCTAGTGGGGGGGTAGGAGGAAGTAAGCTGTTGGTTAACTAGGATCTGCAGCTTATCTGTTAGGTAGGGAAATGGGCAGACTAGGTGGGCCAAGTGGTCTTTATCTGCCATCAAATTCTATGTTTCTATGATTCTGTGACACTACCCGAACAACTTGCCTCCGCTTACCTTGGTTGTCAGTATTTATCGAAACATGATACAGCGACAAGCGCAGCACTCCTTTCACCTCCTCAGTAGAATGCCTTATGTGCTGCCAGTGAGTGCATGAACAGCACTTATACTGCACATGCACTCACTGACAGCTCATGCGGCAGCCAGCTGAGTAGATGAGAAGCCTGCTGGGCCAGTCAATGCATGTGGCTTCACAAACCACCAGTCAACTATTTAAGATGGAGGGTCCCATGTGAGGTATGTGAGCACTAAGGATGGGTTGGGGGACATGGGGCCATCACAAACTCTTTGTTTTCTTTTTGTTCAAGGGTGATAGAGAGGGCGGGGGGGGGGCACTAGGCACCAGGGAAGTATTGTATGTATAGTAATGAGCAATCATGGAGGTCTGGGAGTACCATCAGACCACCAGGGATAAGTTTACAATTGTAAAAGAGGTGATTGGGGGGTGGGGAGCCATGAGATGCAGACATGAGTTTACTATTGAAGAAGAGATAATCGGGGGGTGGGGGATACTGTTGGACCATATGGGTTTACAATTGTAGAAGAGGTGCCCTGGGGGTGGGTGGTGCCACAAGACACCAGGTAATCTGTTGATTACACTGCAAGATGGGTGCCAAGGGGCTGCTGCGCCCCATGTAAATGAGCCCATAATGGTCACACAAATGGCCCATTGGCACCTTTCATACCAATGGGTTCATTTGCATGTTGTGACTGAATATAGCCCGCTGAGGTCTTGATGCTATCTGGTCAGGACAGTGCTTTTCCCGCTTCTCTATATACAGCCCAGGTCCATGTTGGGACATTGCAGTCTCACTTAGCACTGTGTTGACAGGGACTGATATTCTGTCAGATAGCACCACTCGCTATCTGACTGAATATGGCAGCTGCTTGATTGGGTGATGGTGCAAGTGCAGTGCAAATATTTGAGTTGTGCTAGCACTCCAGTTTCAATATTGGGTTCTTTTTCTGAAGTGATGCAATGGAAGCCACCCATATACATGTTTGAGATTTTCTAATGACTGATCGCAAGTTGTCCTTGAATGCTTTTCTTCAGGAGCTAAGTACAATCTTCTGTGACTGTACAGAGAACAACAAATCAGAGCATATATAATCTGTAACATGAACGGTAGGGTACTGAAGCATATATAATTGATAAGAACACCAACATGAACACTGCATCAATGCACAAAGAAAATAAATAGCTTACCTTTCTGTATCCATTCTCCTTTATCCTAAATATATTGTGAAAACAATCTGGGAAAAGCACACCATGTTCTGTATAGATATTTGCAATGTGGTTGAGAACACTAAACCATTTCTGAATGATCAGATTTCGAGTACTTGAACTTGTTGTTGCCACCCAAAACATATGATTGGTAATGGACTTTATGCATGTCTTAATATCACAATTTTCTTTTCTTACACTGCTTTGCCTGCTTTTTCCTGACTCCTACATACAGATATTATATGTGAATGTCACATCAGCGAAGTTGTTGATAATAAGTACATTAGCTCAATATGAAGAATGATCTGTGCATGATAACTATAAAACAGAATGACATAATGTGAAGCAAATATTGACCGTATAACAGCAATGTATAAACAAATACAGCATTAACTCAAGAAAAACACAAGACAACTTCTATTATAATCATACTCCGTGGCTTGTGTAAAGGAAGTGTCACTGACAGGCAATGCCCTTTGAAGCGTGAACAGTGATTGTTTGCATCAGGCCTTGCCAGCAACTAAATACTGTATACTGTTCCCTGTGGTTGTTAGGCGAGTGAGAAAATGGACAAAGTACAAACAGCATTTTCTTTCTTTCTTTCTTTCTTTCTTTCTTTCTTTCTTTCTTTCTTTCTTTCTTCTTTCTTTTCTCTTAATTCCACCAGGAAAGACATAATGAGTTGCTAACAGATCATTTTCAGATGCGTCTTGCGGGTAAGGGGATGTGTAAAATCATTTACAGCAAATATAATATATCAAGTAGCATAATCAAGAAATTGAAGACAAATCAGTGTAATGCATATGTGTAGCAGAGAAAATTGCAATAATTTAGGTGATGGAACTGCTCATTATAATGTAGCACTTGAGACCAACATAGTATCCAAGTGGTGGCGCTAATGTTGAATCAACACACCCTGATGCCAATCTCAGCTGGCAGGAAGACTGCAGTGGATAAATGATGAAGAATATGAAAGCGTACTCTATCCCAGTGGGGAAGCTTGGTGCCCTGCAAAAAGGTTTGAAGCAGGAGATGGTGTACCAGGAAGCTGGTGCACTGGGATCCATGCAAGATGTGATGCACTCATGTGTGCTAGCAGATGGATGTTATATTCTTTTGTTTGAAAGTTACTACTGGGTGGGGGGCACATTGAAAATAGCTGCATGAAAGCTGTGAAATGCACCAGTTTCCTCTATTGACAATTTGAGCAGTGGAGGAACTACTTTACACCTTTTCATATTATTTTATATTTTCTTTCTATATTTTTTCTTAAATAATTTTATTTAAAAATATAAAATCAAAAACTCTTTGTCCAAGTGTAATAATACACTTCAAGGTGGGTTGTATGGGCTATACCCACCCTTCCAAGGACTATAGAGCCCTCCACCTGTGGCGTCAGGCCTAATTACACTCCTGGGTTGGTGGTTATTACTAGTACTGTCCACCCTGTCATGTTTTATTGCTTGGAGAATGCATGGCCACCCTAGTCCTAAACCTGACCAGATTTCTTAGTAGCTACATCACACAATGAGCAAATCAGCCCCCCTACTCCGAGAAATGACCTGTCATCACAAACATGCCTGCTACCTTTACTTACTGAAAACCTTCAACAAAACCTTAAAAACTAAAGCTACCCTAAACAAAAAAAAGGGACGTTAATTAAATACTGTTTCATTGATCATCAAACCCTCCTTAGGCACATAAACAGATTAAAAAAATGAAGTACCGTTCAGCGTTTTCATTACTAGTATGTCTTTGCTGACAATAAAAATAAATCCTTCTCCTTTTTATGTTAATAGTGCCATCATCCGAGTTTTCAGAGGTGTGGTACCTGTCTTCCAATGCAGTCAGTGTGTTTGCAGGCGTGGCCCCAGTTCCCCAATCACTGCTGCAGCTGTCTATGACAGCAGTTGAAAATGCAGTGGTCGTACAGTTGAAAGGGAGAGCTCCATTTCAGTGAGCTGAGCTCCCCCCTCCGCACACATGCACGCACGCACACTGCATGCTCATGCACCTTCCCCCCCACACTGTACGGCCAACGGGGGTGCCCAATCCCCAGTCGGCTGCACGCCCCCAAAGATCCAGGTGCCACGCTGGGAGCCCACCACAGCATGGCAAATAGTTTATGGCTGACGGGTGACTAACGTCGTCGGCTGCACGCCTCCCAAAGCATCCAGATTGCACGCTGGGAGCCCACCCCAGCGTGGCAAAATGATGTTATGGCTGACTGGGGTGCCCAATCCCCCGTCGGCTCCAGCTCCCCCCCAACAGCCTTCCAGCTGCCACGCAGGGAGCCCAGCCCAGCGTGCAAATGTCCCTCATTGTCTTATTAAAAACCCTGTAAATACAAAAACAGTCCCTCTGTGCTTCTCTCTGCCCCCGCTCCCGCAACCTGCACCCACTGACTGCACACCCTGCCTCCCCACACCCCCCTCACCCCATACTTACCTCTGGAGCTCGGCGCGACTATCTTCGGTGGACTGGGAACATGTCTGCACTCTTCAAAGCCGACCACGAACTGAGGAAATGCCGGCAAGCTGTATAATGGGATAGATAGGGTTTTTTCAACTTTGTTACATATCTCAGGCATTTATAGGAATTTTGGGCCCAAATTTTCAACATGGGGTTTTTGGGACCCCTCCTCATGAATTCTTGCACTGTCATGGCGTTAATCGGTCCCGAAGGGTGATTTCACGGTCACTGCATGAAATCACCTTTTGGGACCAATTAACGAAACAACACTGCCAGTGTTCATAAGGTGGGCTCTCAAAAAGTCTATGTTTAAAATTTGGTGAAAAATATTCCTAAAAATTACTGTTTTACAAGCGTGCATTGCGCAGTTCCTATGCACGCTCATAAGTTCACGAATTTTCAATATTTTCACTCCAGATTTTCAACATTATCATTTTACCACATCTCCTTTTGAGCACTACAGCTGTCATTTTTCACATCTCACCCAAAATGTGTTTCCGCCCATGTAGTGCACAATGGCGCATTCTGTGTACGAAATCAATGTATGGGACAGATTAAGAAAATCACAGTGACATTGTTCATGAGCAGAGGTCTTAAAATGGCTATGTTGAAAATTTGGTGAAAAGGTGAAAAAATTCCTAAAAATGACTGTTTTATTTAGTGACAGGTTGCGTAGTTCCTATCAGAAGTTCTCAAATTTTTAATATTTGCACTCCAGATTTTCAACATTGCCATTTTACCACACCTCCTTATGAGCAGTACAGTTGTCATTTTTCACATGTTGCCCAAAATGTGTTTCCGTGCATGTAGTGCACAATGGCGCATTTGGTGTGAGCAATCAATGTTTTTGGGACAGATTAAGAAAATCACAGTGACACCGTTCATGAGCAGAGATCTTAAAATGGCTATGTTGAAAATTTGGTGAAAAAATTCCCTTCAGACGTTCTGCAATATTACTAATGAAGACATTGAACAGAGCTGGCCCCAGGACCGATCCCTGCAGCACCCCACTGGTCGCCTCGTCTCCCTAGACTGCACACCATTTACCACCACTCTCTGCCTCCTGTCTGTTAGCCAGTTTCTAACCCAGTTTACCACCCTTTTCCCATGCCCAGCCTACCCAGCTAGTTTATCAGCCTCCTATATGGGATGGTGTCAAAGGCTTGGTGAAATCAGGGGTGTTGTCCACTGCCCCCACCCTGATTCACTTTGTCACCCAGTCAAAGAAATCAACCAGATTTATCTGACATGATGTCCCCACTGTGAATCCATGCTATCTATGGTCCTGGTTTCCGATGGCATCTAGATGCCCCACTATCCTTTCTTTAAGCAATGTCTCCATGATCTTCCCCACTACTGAGGTGAGGCTGAATGGCCTATTGTTCCCTGCCTCCTCCCTGCTGCTGGACTTGTGTAGAGGGACCACATGTGCCCTCCTCCAATTCACTCATGTTGAATGACTCAGTGAACATGACTGCCAGAGGTACTGCTACCTCCCTTCGCAGTTCTGTTAATATCCTTAGGCGTATGCCATCTTGTTCCATCGCTTTGTCCACCTTCAATTTAGTGAGCTCCTGCAGGGCTCTTTTGCCTTTGAATGGACTATTGTCCACCTCTTCACCCCCTTGGCAACTGCTGTACTGCTGTGGCCCTTGCCCCTCCCACTCTTCTCTGAATACTGAATGGAAAGACACAGTGGATGTCTTGGGAGGAAGGCATGGAACTATCACTTCCAAATACCTAAACAGCACATACAAGCAAGCAACATTTGGCATTGACAAATGCTTGTTTATCTGGTTACCAGGGAATGAGGGAAATCTCTACTGCTTAGCTGGCCAGAGATCAAATTGAAGCTCTGACACAACTGCACTTTGATTTCTTGTTGCTTGAATGTGTTGCTTTCTTTTTGTTAAGTTTTTATTAGTGTATTTTTTTCTAGAAAATTAAAGAATACATTTCAAAATATAGAAAGAAGAAACAGGCAAAGGAGGCAATAACATAAACAAAAAGAGGGATGGTGGGAATATGCAGTTACAAAGGCAGAGGTGGGCTCAGTATGCTCAAAGAAATTCCTTAAGTTCCTAAAAGCACATACATTTAAATGATAAATAGATGTTCTCAGGAGAAACCTACCACCCCCAACAAACAACCTGGCAGGTTCAAATGTTTTCAACACATTTCCATTAAAATACCTGTACTGGTTTGAAATGCAAGTAGTGTAACTTTTTTTTATAAAATTGTGTGCCACACCTGGTTTTAATTGTCTTTTATTGTTTTAGCTACCCCCTCGTTACTAGAATATTGACTATGTTTTGTCTGCAAAATAAAAATGCACCCATATTTCAATGAAAGGTACTAATTTTTACCTCTTTAAAATAATTGCTCTGTATTTTTTTTCATTTTAAGTCAAATATTTAAATGTCATTTTATTTTTAACAGGTGTAGCCTGAGACATTATTTCAAGTCTAGAATTATTTCTAGAGAAATAGTAATTTTCTTGAAAATCTTTAGAACCTTTTTATTAAAATCTACTGCTATATGTTTATATGGAATGTTTGAAACTCAAATTTAAATGTGATATGCATGCAACTATGGGAGAACTAATTTTCTTTTAAATTGTATTCATATATGTTTTGTCTATTTCTAAAATTCAGTACATTTTTTACTGAAAAAAATTGCAATAATACACTCCAGGGTGTGTGATTATGGTTATATAATTAAGGTGCATTTAATGACAGTCAACTGTGCCTCATGCATAACAATGGACCTATGATGAATGATGCATTTATATATAGAATAAAGTATGGGTTGGTGTGTGTAACAAGAAGTTTACACACACCAGAGGGGTTAGATGCTACGTAAACCCCGAGAGCAAAGCTCGAGGAGTTTATGAATAGTATCTAACCCTGAGGGTGTGTGTAAACTTTGAATTTACACACGCTGACCTATATTACAGGTATATTTTATATAATTGCTGGGTTTCCCTTTTTTGCCTCAGCAATTATGTAAAATAAAGGTAAAGATTCTCTGGTGCGGCCACTGGCGCGGTCAGGTTTCAGCCTACAGTGTGGCTTACAGTAGGCTTTTTTTCTTAGTTGGCTGCCCCGTTTTGTGTTTTTTTTTTCTGCAGGAGATCTCTGCATTATTTCTAATTCTGAGTGGTGGTTTAGTGACCCAGAGAAACAGAATGCTGCCAGTGGCAATGGTTTGAGAGGAAGAGCTATGGCAGGCACATGCATAGAGTGAGAGAAACCATGCATGTCTTTGCTGTAGTAGACACTCCTTTATTATGGTAAATAATGCCATAGGTTCCCTATGGGAAAAAAGGGAAGCCGGTTATTATATATACAATAATGCATGGGGCTGAGTGCATAATGAGAAATTAATACCCACTCGAGGTGTGGGATGCTACATAAACCCCAAGGGTGAAGCCTGAGGGGTTTATAAAAGCATCCCACACCAAGAGTGGGCATTAATTTCTCATTTATATGTAATTGCTGGCTTGTCTTTTTTTCACCAGAAAGAGAAAAAGAAATGTTAACACTGAGTTGCCGTGAACGTTTTTATTAAACACAAGTTGGTAAACTTTTTAACTTGTAAACCGTGGCAGAATTCAGCTAGTAAAATGCAACCTAAGATAACTAGTAAAATGCTTTGGAAAGAGAAGTTCTTTTTTTGTTTAAAGTTTGGATGTTTCTGAAACAAGAACGGCAACACTGCAAGACGAAAATGTGGGTGAACTGTCAAACTTGTTTTTAAGTAACGCTATTTAAATTTGTTGTGCCTTTAGGGAAAGTTGCACATGTGTGGTGAAAAAGTGTGTTTTATAGTGCAGCTTTAAGTGTTTTGGATAACTTTCTTCATGGTTTTCTTTTTTTTCTTCCTTCCTAGTGGTTGCCTTGGTGATATGCTAATGAGGCTTATTAGTCATGCATTCCTGGAGTCCTTCCTGTTCATTGCCTCAGTGATATTCTAATTCAGTTGGTGATAGGTTTCCAGCTGATACGTGCCTGACATGTTGGTGAGTTGCTTTAAGACTTTGAGGACGGTACTGAGAAATGTTTTTAAAATGAAAAAATCCGGTTTCGCTGCCGTTCGTTTGACACTCGCAATGGAGTTTTGCCAGGTATTTCTCAGATGAACTCTGTGCTGTGGTGGAATGTGAGTCAGGAGAAGGAGCAGTTGGTGCATGCTCACCATTATAACCTGTGGGTTATAATGGCAAATTATAACCTGCTTCTTCTATGGGAAAAAAGACAAGCCAATTATTACATCACCATAATGCATGCCCTTTCATGTCACATTGCTTACATATTCTGTTATGCATTTACCATTCTGTGTGGTTCTATTACTAACACAGTGCACAGAATACTTTTTATATTCTGTACTGTAATTCATGTATGTAATCAGAATATTTTCTAGCATACAGTACTTCAGCATGACTCCAACCCCCCTGTGTACAGGTGTTGCGACCTTTCACACTAAGATGGAAAACAGATAACTTTGGTTGCTAAAACACTATAAATTAAAACTGCAAACAGATGTGGAATCCTGCCTCTACCCCAGTCAATAGAAAAGTCACTTACAGTTATCAATAACTTGATACATTCCTGCTGCTGAACCACTCATGGGTTATCACATTATCTAGTCATTCCCTATTGTACAATACTGTACATAATTTCACTGTACAACATTTAAGTAACATATATGACAGGGTGTGCATTATTTCTTTCTTTCTTTATTGAACAGTATGTGGATTGCAATCCTTTGAGTCAGAGACTCATTTTCACAAGCTCCGCGTCAGAGAAGGACAATACTTTAACAAACAATATATATAGAGAAAACACAATAATAGACACTATCAAGATATATACAATGATAAAGTGACAAAATTGTAAATACATTGGGTGGTATTGCATTATGGCGATGTAATACCTGGCTAGTCTTTTTTCCCCATAGAAGGAGCAGGTTATAATCCACTGTTATAACCCATGGGTTATAACAACAAACAAGCACCACCTGCTCTTCTACTGTCTTGCGCTACACCTTCTCACACACTCACAACCACAAATTCTCTTCAGGGAAAGCTGTCACAGCTGCGTTATGACTCTAAACAAGTAGGAACAAAATTAGTTTTATTTCTATAAAAAAATGCAATTGCATTTAACTTTGCTGTACCTTCACAGAAAGTCTCAGTAAAGTGTCTTTTACAGTCCAGTTGTGGTGATTTTCTAATTTTGTCAAGGGTTTCCTTCGTTTTTTCCTCCATGTGTTTGCTGTCCAGATATGTAAATTAGGGTTATTAAGTATGCATTTGTAACCCCCCTGTTACCCGGGGTTACTAGAATTCCAGTAAGACCTAGTGGTAGGCAGGGAAGGCAGCTTGTGAAACTCCAGTTAAATAGATTTCACACTGTCTCACTCTGTATTCAGTCTCAGCTGAGATTGAGGGATGATATCACCATAGAACTATCGCAGCTGCATGAGTCACATTGGAATCTGTAGAAGAGAGTTAGATTAGAATGTTGGGAGTTTTGAACAGTAGTCTGTAGTTGGAGATTGTTGTGTGAGGAGCACAGCAGTTCTGTGCACAGGCTCTTGGAGCCTCAGCTCTGAAACAGAGCTACTTTTAGGGAAAGGTGTGTGTTTCCACCCAAAGAGGGACACAGTAAGCTGTTCTTTAAAGTGGTGGAGACCACTGATACGGTTCTCTGTGCCCCATCCCTGAGGGGATGGGGGAAGGTTTGCCTGCTATTCCAGGGGCAACCACCTGGCTACTGCTAGCGAAGAAGCTGCCTTATTTTGTCCAAGCGTGGGGTACAAGAAGATTTCAAGATTCGCCTGTGGGGCACCTGCAACCAAAGGGTGAGTTCTGCTGTTTCCAAAGGGCCCATATTTCATCCTGAACTGTGTTAAAGTGGGGATTGAACTTCTGAAGTAGTGGGAGGCCTAGAGTAATAGGCTTAGCCAAAAGTAAAAGTATGTTCAAGTCCAGTTCAAGGGGAAAGTCAAGACATGTAGAGGAGATGCGAAATACATCTACCCTGTAATCTACATTGCCAAGCTTTCAAAAAGAGCTGTTTAGTGTCCAGAGAAATGGCTGGATATGGATTGTGGGAGCTGGAGGTGGGAGACCCCCCATCTTTAGTAACCAGGTCTGCCTCTACGGATTTGCTCTGTGGATTTCTACTTTGCCTCATGCACTTGGCCAGTGATGAGGGAAGTACCCAGACATGGGATGGAAGGAAATTTCCCTTAAGGAGTTGAAGGCTCTAAGGTGGTTTGGGGAGCCACCAACAGAAAATTGGTTCACTGCCATATGAACCTCAATCAAGTGGCTGGTGGGGGAGCTGGGCTGGGGAAAAACCCAAGTAGTGTACAAGTCGGGCTGTGTACCCAAAGCTGCGTGCAGGTCTGGGCTGTGTGCCTGGTGGGTTCAGAGCCTAAGGGCTGAAATGTTGAAGAAGTGTTTTGTGTCTCTAATCTGCATTACCAGGAATGTAGCCCTGTGGGGGTCCGTCTATGCTTTGTTTGTTCAGTTTAGATGTGAATAAAAGCCACACTTTAGAATCCCATTCCTGGTATTGGACATTACAGTTATTGCTTCCTGTATTCAAATTTACTTGGGTGCCCCTGTACAGAGTAACTAAACCTAGGCCCCCTGTGCCGAGTAACCTAGTCCTCCCCAACCCAGTCCCCACCTGGTACTGCTGTCAGCTTCAACAGCATGCCACCTGTCATTTTGCAAAAAGACAGGGGTCCGGGGCTTACACATTCTTTCATTGCCTCGGTGATATTATAATTTCCTGACATCAGGGATCCCTTAGAAACCAAAAGGATCCCTTACGTCAGAAAATTATAATATCACAGAGGCAGCCCAGTGAAAGAATGCATACTTAACCCTAATTTACATATCTGGGATTAAAAACACACGGAGGAAAAAAAAAAAAAGGAAACTCTCGATGAAACCAGAAAATCATCACAACTGGACTGTAAAAGACATTTTGCTGAAACTTTCTCTGAAGGTACATCAAAGTTAAATGCAATTGCTTTAAAAAAGTTTAACTGTTAGCCTGAGTTTTGGCCTTGCGTGTTCCCGTTTCATGGCCCTGTGTGTTCCCATTTCACTTCACAAGAACAGAACAGAAAAAAACACGTTCTGTAAAAAACGTTTTGTTGTAAAAATTAATATCATTACATTTGCAACCTCAATTTCTTCTGCTTTATTCTGAAACAGTTTGAAAATAACCAACTACTATTCAACAAAAAAGTTTGTTTCCTGGCAAACGTGTAGCACAATTTTTTTTCAGTGTTTTTGGCAAAAAAAGACTAACCAGCAATTACATCTAACAATGCATGGGGGTGATTGCATAAATGAGAAATTAATGCCCACCCTCAGTGTGGGATGCTTTAATAAATCACTCGGGCTTCGCCCTCAGGGTTTATGTAGCATCCCTCACCTCGGTTGGGCATTAATTTCTCATTATGCACTCACCCCATGCATTATTGTTTATATAACAACTAGGGCTTCCTTTTTCCCATAGGGAAACCATGGCATAATTTGCCATTATAAAAGAGTGTTTATAATAGTAAACACATGCCCAGTTTCTCTCACTCTGCACATGCACCCACCGCAGCTCTTCCTTTCTGATCACTAGCCGCTTTGTCTTCCACCAAAGACTGAACTGTCACTCAGATCAGCATTACTGTGAAAAACAAAATCAAGTGCCAAGAAATAAAAACTAAATTTCAGCTGCTGACTGAAAGAAATGAATAAAAAACCCTTTTAAAAAAATAAATAAAGGTGACTGCGGACCACTGGCTCAAACCTGACCAGACCACGCCACACAGGAGTATCTTTTATTTGATACAATTGCTGTGGTGAAAAAGGAAAACTCAGGCAATTATATAAAAATAAAATATGGAATGATGTTTAAATCAGTATACACACACCGGCAGTTAGGTGTTGATTAAACCGAGCTTTGCTCTCGGGGTTTATATAGCATTTGACACCTCAGGTGTATGTAAACTTCTCTTACACACACAACCCTATACTTTATTCTATATATAATAGCATGTCTCAGGTGTGTTGTTAGGCATGAGATGGAGGCAAATACTGTTAAATGCACCTGAAAAGTGTGATTATATCACCAATATGGCACACCCCAGAGTGTCATATTGTACTTATAAAATGGCATTTAAATATTTGACACAAAATTAGATAAAATAAGAAGAAATTCTTCTAAAAAGATAAAAAAGGACCTTTCCTTGAAATATGCTTCTATTCTAACATTGAAAAAAAAAATATAGTCCATAGTCTGGTAACTCGAAGTAGCTAAAATGTTAAAGGCAATGAAAACCATGTATGGCAAGCATTTTTATGGAAAAGCAATCAATCAATCAATCAATATCTTTATTTATCCAGGTGGGCACCATTGAGCTAGCTCATTTACAAGGTGGACCTGCGACATACAACAATAATACAATTGAACATAGAAGTACAGGCATAGGAACAACCACTGAGCAAGCTCATTTACAGGGTAGATCTGTGACATACAAATAATAATACAGTTGAGCATATAGTACAGCCATTGGGACATAAGTAAAGCCATTGGAACAACATGTTTGGTAATAGTCTATAATAATAATACGTATGCAGTGAAAATGACAGAAGACATCGGTCAGAAAACGGTCATAGAAACAGCGCTTGTACAGGATTAGCACATGATGTTGTGCACTTCTGCAAGGTTTAGTTGTAATATCTGAGGGGAAGGGCAGCAGCGAGAGATTTATGCGGCATGGACTATATAGTGCAGAGAGGGCAGGGAATCATAGTGTTCTTGTGTACGGTAGGCTGATGGTCACAGTTGTATAGGAGCAGCAGGTGGTGTGCTGGCACAGAGATGAGACTTCCAGCTGATTACTGGCCATTTACCATAATTGCAGCAAATACGGCAGATATGAGGATGAAAACCGCTGGGATCATGTACTCTGTGGGCTTGGATTTGGGCAGTGGTACAGGCTGGGGGTGAGGACTGTAGGAAGATTTGAGTGCCTTCGATCAAATTAGGGGGAGGGCAGGGCTGGCATACAGAAGTGCTAAGGGAGAGGAAAGACAAACTAGGGACGGACAAGGCAGTTACAGGTTTCTGTGATGCCATTATGGTATAGGGTTTTAAACGTGTCAATGCTAACTGGGGAAAAAGTGGCCTTTTTGCATTTTAAACCAATGTAGGTATTTTGAAGAAATGTGTTCAAAGGAAAAATTCTTTCATACTTACTATACTTACCATAATTTCCTTTTCTGTTAGCTCCAACATTGTCAGAAGGGTAATATTCTCCCTCTGGGTTAGTGGTACAGCTCAAAAGCTATAACCTCAGTATAGAACCCTGAGGATATGAATGTTCCACATACACCAGTTACTCAGTTCACTATTGTCCACGTAGTACTTCCAAACACAGATGTAACTAGCAACATATATGTCCCTAGGTTAACCTTCCTTAGCAAAATACCTTATTCATTGAACTTGAAGTAAATCATGAAATAAAAAAGTATAATCTACCTTATGTGAAGACATGTCTTTGGTAACCAGTCTGTCACCCTTCACATGACCCTGCCAGTCCCTCAAGCAACCATTACTTCTTCTCTGAATTACTGTTGGTAGATGGGCCATCAGCAGTATGTGGAAAGGAAACACTTTTAACTGGAACAGTATGTGAATTTAACTCTATTAACAGGTGGTGCTAAGACAGCCTAGTCTGCACACCCACAGTTCTGAAACATAATCAGCTAGACTACTTGTCTGCCAAGTCAAAAGGTGTGTGATCCCCATGTGTAGTAGATGAAATCCCTGAAACCTGCACAGTTTTAATGATCTTCTTGTCTGAAAGACAATTTTTCTATACTACTGTCTATTGGACAATATTCTCCAAACCGAGCCAGTGGTTCCAGAGCAAGTCTCCATTGCCTGTGTTGGAGCTAACAGAAATGGAAATTATGGTAAGTATGTTAGAATTTCTGCTTTTTGTATCACTCCACATTGTCAATGGGAAATAATTACATATGGGTTCTATAAAGCAGTATCCATTTTCAGTAGGGTGGGGTAGAATGTTGTCTCCTACAGTATATGACCCATAAAAGTAACTATTAAATTATTCTGCCAACCACTGTCTGCAATACTATGCACCTGAAGGTTGCAGCAGTGGGATTCTAGACATTCAGATTATTCTGACACTGAGGCCTCCCCACTGTCTGACAAGGATCTGGTGAGCATCCTGATGAAATATGCTCTACTCTGAGCCAGAGCCTACTTCTTTTCTACTACATTTGCTTTTGCAATACTGGCCCTTAACCACTTGGCTAGACTGGTTTTTGCAGTCCTTTGGCCCTTTTTCCACTTCAATTCAGAACTAAAAGGAATAACTTTCTGACATCATGAATGCTTCAGTTCTTTTCCGATATATCTTGACTACCCTGCCCAAGTCCAGTTTATGAAAGTTTTTTCTTTCAGGTTCATTGGATTCAAGTAGCTTAACAGCAGACACACTTCCTGGTTCATGTGGAAGGCTGAGGAATCTAGGTATCAAGGAGGGGACTGTCCTCAGCTCTAACTTCTGCATGTCTTATGAGGTAAGGTTCCCTATGTGAAAAAACCTGGAGATCTCCAATCCTCCTGCCGCCCCCCCCAAATGTGTAATAAGAAAACAGCTTATAGAGCAAAATGTCCAATGGCAAAAACAAAGAAGGATCAAAGGATGCCTTGCACAAGGCATGTAATACTCACATTTGGATAGCATAGAGGAACTAGAGACCTAAGAGATGGACACCTTCTGCTGTCTGCTCTGAAAAAACAAATTACATCTCAATTAGTTCCCATTGAAGGTCCCCCGGATGGTCCCAACACTGTACAGACAGCAGACACCTGGCACCAAAGAGAGCTTAGTGCTGGAACTTTATCCACTCCCACTTGTAAAAACAAAATCAAAAACCTGCCTGATCCTAGCCATGATGGGTCTCATAGGTCTATCTCTGTCTGAAGCTGAGAAAAATGTTCCATGTTCTGTCATAGGCCCCAAGGTGGAAACTTTTGTAGAGACCATTAAGAAGCTGCCATGTTCTGGAGAATCCTGCTTCAAAAGTTTCCTCCTTTCAGGAACTAGACTGCCAACTGCATCACTTCCAGATCTGTAAATAGTACTGGACCTAGACTGAGAAAATTCCTTGTGGAACGGAATCTGAAAACCATGGCCTTCTTGGCCACTCTGGTGTTATTTGAAGGAAGCTTTCTCTGACTGTCAAATCTTCTGTAGCTCCTTGGCAACAGTGAAAATAGGGAAAAAGGGATACACTCTCTGAAGTCTGTCTGCTGCAACTGAGTATCCACTGCCTCCACCAGAGGGAACTGATGCAGACTGGTGAGCCTTGGCATCTGAGTAGTGTTGTGCAGAATTTTCAAATTACAGTGGGAGAAAATTTTGTGGAATTTTTGAAATTCCACCGAATTTTACTAGAAATGGAATGGTGGAATTCCATGGCAAAAAAATGTGGGATGAGTTTTTCTGCAACATTTTCATGGTATATTATCCTGTAGATTGCAATACTTTCCATGAAAATAGTTGTGGAATGATTTTCTGTGGAAAAAATGCTGTTCAGTGAAATATTATTTGGTGGATCACAGCAGGCAGAATTTTGTAGAAGAACCAGCAAAATTCTGGCAGAATTTTGCTGGTGGAATGGTCATTCTGCACTAATTTTGCCAATGGAATTCCACAATCTGCACAGCACTGCATCTGACCATTTTCCTTTGCTGCAAATAAATCAATCTGAAAATGAATGTACCCTCTGCCCATCAGGCAAAACACTTCCAGATTCAGGAACTGCTCCCCCAGATATGTTCTTTCATGATTTAGCCAATCAGCCTGCTTATTGTGCCTTCTTGCCTGTTGTATATGCCACAGTAATGGCATTGTCTGAGCTTGCCTTTGCTGCCAGAGACCGGGCTCTGTCTTGAAAGAGTAGCAGGACCAGAAGCCCTGCCCCCATTTCTGAGACATTAATCTAGAGGCCCTTTTTCTGGGGTGTCCAAAATTCTTGTACTGGAATCTGGTCCTGTACCTTCCCCCAACCTAGAGAGTCCCCTTGTAAAAGCTCTCAGCATTTTCTCCTGCATGATGACTGCAACACAGTCTGGGATAATGGAATATTGGCCTTTTAATTTTCTAATGCAGAGGAGCCTGCTGTCAGCATTCTGGCTTGGAGAAGCTGCATGCGGACCCTGGTCCATGGTGCCAGCTCTATGGGTTGCTGTCATCAGATCAAAGGTCTGGAACAATTTACAACAAAGACCACTTGACTCAGATCTTAACCACTGACTCTCCTGGACTAGGCTCTCCTTCCTGGTCATGGAAGGGAAAACCTCTACTTGTTCATCTGAAACACTTCCCCCAGGTGCTTTAACCTTTAACGTGGCATCAAGGAGCTCTTTTTCCTGTGGAATATCTGTGTACCTCAAGGACTTCCAGAGTCCTTGATACTTATCTCTCTGTCATCTGCACAGTCGACATTTGAAGTGAAGATAGACAAGACAGGGTTATACATGACGTCTATCCTGTCTCAGTTGTGGCACCAACAACATGAGAACATTCAAGAGCACCCTTAGCGCAGACTGAGAGGGAGAATAGAGAATTGACAAGTGTTGCACCTGAATCACAATCTCAGTTATTTCCAATGCAACTGACAGATCAGAAGGTGGAGATGTGTATCCCCTAAATTGATAGATGTCATGGGGGGGGGAGAACATAGATGCCAGGGGGGAAAAAAACAGCTGGGCTGCAGAGGCTTTGGTTTAACTACTTCCAGGCTAGAACTGGCCAGCACCCTCTGACTTCTTGGTGACTATGGAGTAATTACAGTAGCACCTTAGTCTATCCACACTGAGGGTAGATTGCCTGTATCTAGAGCAGGTGGTCCAGAGTCTGTCTCACTGCAAATGGGGTCTGTCATCGAAAGAAAAACCACAGGGCAACAAATGCCACAAGCAAAAGGGCATGCGTGGCAGTCTCGTCGGGCAAAACACTGACCCGACATAAACAGCGCACTCCGTTTGAAACAATGGACTTCTCTTTTTTCTTGAGGGGGGCTTTGCCCCCCACATCTCTCGACATGGGGGACTTTGCCCCCCACACCTTCTGGAACTAATATAACAAACTCCTCGAGGTTGTGGACTTCGGGGATGGGGAGTAAGTCGGAAGGGGAGAAAAGTTTGTTTTGCACAAAAAAAAAATGCTGTGAAAGGTTTCAACACATGGAGAACTGGTAGGAACTGAACCACGGTCCCAGGTCTCTGTTTCCTCCATATGCTGGTGCCCTAGACACTCCACCATGGGAGTGGCTTGACTAGTCATCCAGTACGTGGCAACTTGTTCAATTCCAACCAGAGCGTGCAGTGACAGAGGTAGCAGTATTTCCCTACTGCTGTTCTACCTGTTGCTGTTAATCC
The DNA here is from genome assembly GCA_016271365.2 of Neoceratodus forsteri. NCBI lineage: Eukaryota > Metazoa > Chordata > Ceratodontiformes > Ceratodontidae > Neoceratodus > Neoceratodus forsteri. The sequence goes on from CM057454.1 coordinate 1,060,925,890, forward strand.
ATGCACTCAGTATACAGCATGATTAATATCATGCTGTCTTTTCATGCACAGTATTGCCCCGGTACCTCTGCAAACTGTTTCACCTGGATCAAAAAGACTGAGGACTAAAGGAAAACTATGTTTATTTGGCACCAACAAAAATTCTGTTGCCCGACCGTGTGCCAGAATTTCCATTTCCCATGTGTCTGACTTTAGTTGGGGCCCACGCTGAAAGGAAATTCTGCAACTTTTCACCAAGTAGGAGGAGAGAGATGAGCCCCCATACCTTCATTATGAAGGTTCACCTCCCCATGGCATCTGTAGGCAAATACAAATGGTTCCTTGGCACTGTTTCCCTACTTCTTGGCTTACAGAAGTTCACCTCTCAGCTGCCTCTGCAGGTAAAGGCAACCCTGGTGCTGTTGCCCTGCTTCTCAGCTTGCAGAAGTTCACCTCAGCTGCCCATGGAGGCTGGTCCCCTCCACTTCAAAGCTGAGAAGGGCTTCAGTTGCTGTTTGGAGAGTGACAATGCTGGACGTCATACCAGACTTATCCAGTTCAGGGGTGACAATCAAATCAATGGCAAGAGGCACATTATGCATATTTGTCAAACACACCTGATTTGTGGCCCAGAAGAGCAGTTACACCCCTGTATGGCTGCTATCCTGGAGATGCTGTGCCAATTAACCTGTGCAACCACTTCCAGTCACACTACTCAGAGAGGGAACACCATTGACATGAACCACTACATATTCATTCTTTCCAAATCTTGTTGCATAAACCTGCCTAAATTTGGAACCCAAGGACAAAAGTCTCTGAAAACAAGGAAGAGGAGGTGTATATTGTTTGCATATTGATACGATTCAAGATACAGGTATGGGCATGTTATGACTACCCTTCTTGTCATCTCATCTAATAAGAGAATGGAGGTGTGCTCCCTGAACTATCACCAATTAATTTTAGTGCCCTCTCTAATATTTTTCCTACACAGAAACAACCTAAAACCCCATACCTAGGTAGCTGTTTTTACTTGCCCATCCTGGCCCATTCCTGACCTATAATTTGACAGCTGTGATGGGTTCAGAAAAAGCCCCATCAGACAGGTCCAATGGAATACATGGGGCTCACACTGTAATCTGTGCCTCCTCATGTGCAAGTCCTGCAACCTCTGACATAAGTGAAATAATATTCTGAACCAAACAAGGGGTAGAAACAGAAACATAGAATTTGAAAGCTGATAAGGACCACTTGGCCCACCTAGTCTGCCCATTTCCCTACCTAATGGAAAAGCTGCATATCCTAGTTAACCAACAGCCTACTTCCTCCTATCCCCCACTAGAATTGCCTTATGTCTGTCCCATGCATTCTTGAATTCCCCCACTGTTTTTGACTCCACGACCTCCTCAGGAAGGCTGTTCCGTGTATCCACAACCCTCTCCATGAAAAAATACTTCCTCACATTGTCTCTGAGCCACCCCCATCTATCTTCAAATTGTACTCCCTTGTTCTTGCACATCTCTTTTTCTGAAAGATGCTACCCTCTTGGACTTTGCTGATTCCCTTGAGGTAATTAAAAGTTTCTATCATGTCCCCCCTCTCTCTCCCCTTTCCTCAAGGGTATACATATTAAGCTCCTTTAGTCTCTCTTTGCATGCTTTCTGGTGCAGACCCTGCACCATTTTAGTTGCCCTCCTCTGGACAGTCTCCATCCTGTCTATGTCCTTGCAGAGATGGAGTCTCCAGAACTGCATGCAGTACTCCAGATGGGGTCTCACCAACTGTCTGTACAGAGGGATAACAACTTCTTACTTTCTACTGGTGATGCCTTTCCCTATGCATTCCAGTATCCTCCCAGCCCTCCTTATTGCCTTCTCACATTGCTTACCTACCTTAAGGTCGTCTGATATGACTACCCCTAGGTCCCTTTCCATTTTTGTTGTTGTTAGTATCTCACCCCCTATTGTGTACTCTTCCCCTGGGTTTTTGTTTCCCAGGTGCATTACTTGGCACTTCTTTGCGTTGAATCTAAGCTGCCATACATTTGACCATTCCTCCAACCTTGCCAAGCCCCTTCTCATCCTTTCCACCCCACCTTGAGAATCAACCCTGTTGCAGATCTTTGTGTCATCTGCAAAGAGACATACTTTTCCTTCCAGTCCCTCTGCAATGTTACTTATAAAGACATTAAAGAGGACCGGTCCCAGTACTGAACCCTGCGATACCCTGCTAGTAACCCCCCTTTCTTCAGGGTGGATTCTGTTTACTACTACCTTGGGACCCACTCCAAGGCTGGCTAACTTGTACATTAATCTTTTGTGTGGGACTGTGTCAAATACCTTGTTGAAGTCTAGGGAAGCCATGTCCACAGCCCCTCCCTGGACTACAACTTTGATCACCCAGTCAAAGAAATCTATTAGATTCATCTGACATGACCTTCTCACTCTGAATCAATGCTGCCTTAGGTCCTGTGCCCTGCTGGCCTCTAGGTACTCAAAAATTCTTTCCTTCAGAAGTGATTCCATCGTTTTCCCTACCACTGAGGTCAAACTAACAGGTCTGTAGTTTCCTGCCTCTGCCTTGCTCACACTTTTGTGAAGTGGAATTACATCCACCCTCCTCCAGTCTTCGGGTATCACCCCATCCTCCCATGATTTGTTAAGAGGGTAGTCAGTGGTGTCACTAGTTCTACCCTTAGTTCTTTTAGAATTCTTGGCCGAATCCCATTAGGCCCCATTGCTTGTCCACCTTCAGTTTTAAGAGTTCTTTCAGAACTATTTCTTCTGTGAATGGACTGGTATCAACCCCCTATCCAGACTGTTTCTATTGTTTGGCTAAGGTACCTTCCCTCCTCTTCTTTTGTGAATACTGAGCAGAAGTATTCATTCAATATCCCTGCTTTTTCACTGTCATCCTCTGCTCACATTTCCTCCCCTTTATTAAGCCTCAGTATCCCTCCCTTAGCCTTTCTTCACTCCCAAATGTACCTATAAAAGGTTTTATCCTCCTTGTTAACAGAGTTGGCTATCATTTCCTCAGTTTGAGCCTTTGCTATTCTGACTGCCTTCCTTGCCTCCTTCTGCTTTAACTGATGTAGTTCTCTGTCCTGCTCTTTCTGTGTTTCCTTATATTTCCTGAATACTATTCTTTTCTCCTTAACCTTCCCTGCCACCTCTTTTGAGAACCATAATGGCTTTTTCATTCATTTTGTTTTGTTGCTTTGCCTTACACAAAGGCTTGTCGCCTCTGTGATGGCAGTTTTGATTTATCCCTATTGTTCTTCAACCCCTCCTTCTTGTCTGTTTGCTAGTGCTTTTCTGAGGCACTCTCCCATTTTGCAGAAGTCAGCCCTCTTAAAGTCCAACACCTTTGTTTTTGTATGGCTTGACTCTACAGCTGTGCTTATTGTGAACCACACTGTTTGGTGGTCGCTTGTTCCCAGATGTCTACCCACTTCTAAATATGAAATCCTCTCTTCGTCCTCATTTGAGAGTACCAGGTCTATGACCAGAATCCTCTTTTAAAGGCTCCATTAACCCCTTGTGCTCCTCAGAGGGGCAGTTTTCCTCATCTAATGAACATAAGCACATCCAGTCAGAATTCTTCCCCAGACCCCGCCTTCCTTCCCTTGACCTGCTTTTCAGACAAGACTGGGGTTATCTGCCAAACTGGGTGAGAAAGAATACTCTGCTCTGGCACACCTGGGTGGCCCCCCTGACCTGAGGGGATCCACCTCTGAGTTGGGTGTCTTCCCTGGTATCCCTACAGTGTATCGGTATGTAGCATCCCATGTAAGTAAAAAAGGATTGTGTAACTCAGTTTACCACTTCAAGATGGTACCGCAGGTGCACCCCCAGTCTGAGGGTACAGCTGAGGGGAAATGGCAAAATATATAGAAAATTACATTACATCATGGACAGTATAATCACATAATCTTCTAGCAGGTCTAATCTTGAGAGTCATTCCTCTACCATGGACCATGGGGGCAGCTGTGCAAATAAACATACATGCCAGATATCACTTATACTGGTGCATAAATGCTGTCCCTTATTAAACTCTGTCTATGATAAGCCCTGGTACAATAACAGGTTATGCAAGTGCTTAGACAAATGTCTCAATTAATAGGATGCTTCCCCTTTTAAGTCACTAAAAAGCAACTGTACTTCCTAAGTCTTTCCCTTTTCTCTCTAGGGAATTGCATGATGACATTAGCTAAATAAGCTAAAACTGATCTCACTATACACTGCACCTCTGAATAGTCATTCCTGGCCACATCTTCCTCTCAAGATATGAGCCAAGATTAGGACCATATGTGGAACAGACCTTGCTGCAGCAGACAGATTCACAAGCACTCTTCTGAGGAAAAATGGAAAACAGAGCTTTCTGATGAAGAAGACGCTCAACAATAAGGAAGGCAATCGGAGCTCCACTTTGAAACCATCAGGGCACAGAACTCCTCATAGCTCTGTCTACAGGGAATCATCACAGTGTGATTGCACATCATAAAAGCAAGCATGACATTGTCACATCAGCATGTGTAGCATGCACATGTATGCATTCTCCCCTACAGTGAGATGTGACAGGAATCGCTGTCTGCCAGTTATGTGTATCTCATTTTGACATAAATATATGTTTTTGAATTCTGCTTGGGAAACATTGCAGTCAGCACAAGGCTTCCTGGGACATTAGATTTTTGAAAGTGTACTGTTCTCTCTGAGCGGAAAGAAACAGCTAACTTCAAAGAAACGAACACATGCCTAACAAAACCTGTGTGGAAATCATAAAAGTCATGTTCTCAGAGAGTTGGTGCTTTGAGGTGAAAATATTGCCTTTTTACGAGGGGTGACAGGAGGGAGAATAGTTCCTAGTCAGTCTATGTCAAAAATCTCACAATGTTGAGAGGTGGTTCTCAGACTGTTTTCCTGAGAGATCAAAGGGATATTGTAACCTGTCATAAAAACATGTTGTAATGGTAAGAAGAGACTGTCTTGTTATAATTAAGACATTGCTATCTTTGCAAATTTCAAACAGGCAGTAAGACGAAACATTTGGTTATACACTAATCATGTTACTAATTAATTATAGGGCTAAGAGTGACCTCATGTGCTGTGACATCACAAGGAGGATGGGACTTTAACTCTGATGTTGCCAAACTGGCTGAAGGGACTGAGACACTTTTTGTTCTGAACTTCTAAGGAACACTTTGTTTCCTGGACTCAAGAGAGAGACCACTTCTGCCAAGACTGGTAATTCAAGTGTGAACCTTTGCCAACTGAAAACTAAGTTAGAACTAGTTAATTCAGTTACAAGGCACTTTGTTTTGAAATTGTCCATTTCTTTCTGACTGTAATCATTATGTATATATGTTCTGTTTTATGTACTGTATTTATTTACTATTTTTAGTTTTAGTAAATGTGGGTTTCCTTAAACCTGCCTGAGACATTTTCTCATTTTGAGTGTGAATTGTGGAACAGTATTGGTAATTCTGACATAACTGTTAAATTGCTTATAGTTTCACCATATGCAGCCACGCTAACAAGGATCTGTGTAAAGATCCAGTAGGGTAAGAAAACTACCAGCGTCTCAATTGAGTCGGCAGGGGGTTGTGAACCAGGTTGGTTGTATGCCTGCTGGGTCAAGTATTGCACTGATTTCCTTGGAGAGAGTGTGATATTTGGACCTGTTACCTGGGTGTGCTGGCTAAAAAAGGGTTCATGATTGACCCCAGGACTAGAGACTGGTAGTTTGCTTGGACCCAAAACAAACAGGAGGGTGTCTCTGTTTATCCCATATTCATGAATCACATTTAAAGGTTGGGCACTGTGGGAGCAGATGGCCTAAGCCCCAGAGTGGATTTGTGACATGAGCCAGCTAGGTGAGATAGTGCACTAAGTGAAAAACTGTGAGAAGCTTGGCACTCATTATAAATTAATCACAGTGGTCCTAAAAACAAACAAACAAAAAAACAGTTATTGCCCAGAACAAACCTTATATGCTCCAAAACACCCTTGAGGTATAAACTATAAAATGCCAGCAAGCAAACACACCAGAAAGAATTCTCTTTGATCACAGCCCAAGCGTGCAGCGCTATAGAACTTGCATGTCAATATTTGAGTCTGAGGCAATAAAAAAGCAGATAACTGTTCTGTCTAGCAGAAATAAACAGTTCAATTAGAATTATAATAGGGAACAACCACTAACAGGCACTAGACAGAAAATACAGTAGATAGCAGTACAACCCTACCTGACTATCTTACTAAACCCCCACAAACAAAGAATTCCATTTACTTACCTGAGGCACTAGGCTATGAGTTTTTTTATGTAGACCTACAATAAAACACTCTTTTAATAGCCAGTGATCTCCAGTCTGGCACTATAGGCAGTGAAATGGGAAATATTCAGCAGGTTAGTCAATCTGAAAGCCTCAGCTTAGCAGACATGATTTCTAAATTTGGGGGGTGTACCCTGTTACCAGGTAGCCCCATCCTACCTCAAGATAACACAATTCTTGAAAGAAAAATAACAAACTGGTAGAAATTATGAAGAAAACTTATAATCCTTTCAGAAAGCTATATGTATGCTGCTACCCCTTCAGTGGTACAGCTGAACCTGAGTACCGGTAACTGCTATTTTTGGAACATTCATGGTCTCAAGGTTCTATGCTGAGGTCATAGCTTTTTGAGTTGCTCCAGTACCCCAGTGGGGATGCACATTACTCATATACAGTTATTCCCCAATGATGACGTGGAGTGATACAGAAAGTTGTTGAATCTGCCTGTTTTTTTGGGGGGGTAGATTTCTTCTGAAAACACTCATATATGATTTAAATGTAAGTGCTTTTATGAACTTCAGGAATTTATTTAAAGAGCAGGATTCTACTCTTTTAAAATTAAGCTCCCCAAAACACATAAAGAAGTTTACCTGGCCCCAAGTCTAATGCAATATAAATTTAAATTTTTTGCTGCCAGTATTTAGGGCAGGAAGGGATTGTATTTTGACTCCATGGAGTGAGAGTCCAATCCCTTCCACTTCCCTATTCAGTGACATGCCCCCACTCTAGTACATTGTATGATGTCAGTACAGGGCGAGCGCAGGGGCGTGCTCCATAGAGTACAATACAGACATTTTTTTAAGTGCCTTTTAGTATACTTTAGAGTTCAAATTATGACAAATCGGGCCACCGCTCAACTAACAAGGTCAGAATTCTGTAACTAACATTATTCTGCAAAATTAAGAGGAATTTTCTCAAATTCTGTGACTACACTTACTCAGCTGGTGGGTGGAACACTAGGTGTAGAAGGGAAGACACCTCACCACTGTATCAGTGTTTTTCAATCCATGCAAGAACCCTCACAGACTCTCAGGAAACTGTCTGTCATGACAGTTCACTCAAGGATACAATGGCTCTTGGGCTGTCTCTTCAAGAGTTTAACATTTGGATATCAGTCACAAGGCCAAAAACCATGCACTAAGGTCTGCATTCACATGTGCAGTTCCACAGAGACTGATACTCCTGTCTCCACCTAAGCAGATCTCGATCTGACTCAAATGCTGGGTGGCTTAGGCTTGCACAAACACAAACGAAGCCCTCATTGGTTCAGTCAAATAAGGGGTGTAGCTGTATCACAATATATCTCTCGCCTGATTTGCTGGGTCACTTGCATAAGATTCACTGCCCTTATGTCCTATGAGTAACCAATCTGCTTCAGTACTGGTGCACTCAGTGCCCTGCCAGCCAGTGGGTTGTTGGCTGGCTATGGGCCATCTGACCTCATTCTAGGCACTGTGGGATAAACATGGTTGTGCCAGAAGGATTTGTTTACATTTTCGCAGTGCATCCCTCATAATCAGCTCTAGTTGCAGTAACGACATCTCTCTCTCTCTCTCTCTCTCTCTGCTGCCTGCCCTGGGGTCAAGAAGCACACCACTCCAGTCCCTCATACTTAAGAAACCAGACACATCATCAGCCTGCAGCTGGTAGGATGAAACAAGAGCTCCCATACACTGTATTGGCAGCATGCGATAAAGAGTCAAAACACTTAATGGGGCAGAATGGTAAGTCCTAGAAATGTAAAGGGGTTACACATGGTAACATAATAATTTATGGAGGCTGTAACTCTAAATCTATCATATCTGCCCACAACTTCATAAGCAGGGATAAAATGAGTATGTTGTGCCAACATGTAGCAATTTATGGACATTCTATGCCCACTCTAATACCCAGGGCATCCTGTGATTCCCTTGGCAAGCAGACATTTGTTGGGGTTTACCTTGAAAGAATATATTGTCTTCATGTCCACATTATCCACTGCTGTTCTGTTCTTTTGATTCAATGCCATCTGTGAAAAAAGTGCATCTCAATTTTAATCCAAAATGTATCACCTTTGAGCTTCAAGACATGTTGCACTGTCCTGTTGGAGCAACCGGTTCAAACATTTTGAACTGGTCAGCGTTGTCGATACCCTTGATTATGTCAAAGAGCGTGTCTCCTTTCAGTCTCCTTTTCTCCAATGTGAACATGCTGAGGGTCAACAAACTCTCCTCAGACCTTCTGTCCCCTGTACCCCTGATTATTTTGGTGGTCATGCATCGCACCCTTCCAAATGCCCCAATGTCCTTTTTGCATTGAGAAGTCCAGCACTGAACACAGTATTTCAGGTAAGGCCTGATCAGCGCTTTGTAAAGAGGCAGGATTACTTCCCCTGTGCTGCTGGTCACCCTTCCTTTTTGGTGCTCTCAGCATTCTGTCCTTGCAATGATTTATCTCTCTCTCTATATTGTGATCCCAGAGGCATTTTTCCTCCTTTAGTGCAGCAGGAGGAGCCCCACACAGTGTGTAGGTCCCATCTCTACTTTCCTTCCCAAGTGACACACCTTGCATTTGGTTACATTTAATCTGAGACTTCAGGAGTTAAAAAAAAAATCACCTAGTTTTTCAGGTCCTCCTGAAGTTTCTACTTGTCATCAAGGGAGTACACCACCTATGCCAGATTAGTGTCATCAGTGACCTGAAGCAGCCTGCTATTGACCCCAGCTTCCAGATCACTGATGAAAATGCTGAACAGCAGTGGCCTTGGAGTAGTGTCCATCCACCACAACACTGTGTTTCCTGGCCCTGAACCAGTTAACAGTTTACTTTGTGCATGCACCTTAAATACTACACTGGTGGACTTTTACCCAGAAGCATTTCATGTACCCTTGGTGCCAATGGCCCTGCTAAAGTCCAGATAGAGTATGTCTATGGCCCAGCCCCTGCCCACCTAGCTGGTCATCCCCTAAAAGAAGGTGATCAGGTTTGTTTGGCATGATCATCCCCTTATAGTCATAATGAGAGGGGGCAAGAAATTTGGCCCCCACAAAGAGCTCCATTATTATGTCCTTGATAATGGCTTCTAGGACCTTGCCCAGCACTAATGTATGACTGACTGACTGGCCTGTAGTTGCCTATACCCAGCCATGACCCCTTTTTGAAGATGGAGACACTAGCAACTTTCCAGCTGTCTGGTACCACACTTGCCTGAACATACTCCTGTTAGGTTACTGCAAATGGCCCCACATATTGGTCTCTTAGCTTTTCTATGATACTGGGGCATATTCTAGCCTCCCCTAAGGACTCCCATGACTTGATCTTCACCAGGTAGTCAGCTTTCTGGATTGGTGTGAGATATGCAGACTGCGTCATGGCTACTCCTGATGCCATAGACCTACCAAATGAGCTCCCTCCTTCCCTTGGGGGCTCTGTGGTTAACAACAAAGTGTTCATTCAAAATCTCACCACTCATCCTTGGCTCTTTCACTGGTTCCTCTCTCTGTTCCCCTTATTGCACAGGCCATATCACCCCTTCACCTTCCTCCTTCCATTCATTCCATTCATGTATTGTAAGAAGTGCTTGGGTGTTGTCTTGTATCTCCTACTGCTACTCTGGCTTCCAGACCCTGTTTGGCATTCTTAATTCCAGCCTTGCAGACCCTCAGTGCTGCTCTGTATTCCTGTCCGGTGTGGAAGAAACTTGTCTTTTTCCAGCAGTCATAGACTTTCTTGCTGTTCAGGATCAGTTGCCTTTGGTCACTGTTGAGCCTGTTAGGCACTTTTTGACCATTTCCCTTTATTGTGAGATAACCATTCTATTTGTCTCTCTTTTCCCAGTTACACAGTTAGTAAATTTTTTCTATTAACCCTATTATAAGGTACAACTGCTCACAGAGGGTGGCCAGTGTGTTGAATAGCCTACTGGTGTGGTTGTGAAAGTTGGCACTGTTCAAACTTTCAAAATGGGACTAGACAGATCCCTATGGGAGAATGGATGGCATGGAGGGATACACAGCATGAGGTAACATTCCAACCTTTAAACACAGATGTGTGTCAGCACTTACACTTAGGTAAAGTTACTGCTGTGAGGAAGGAGGGAGACACAAGGTGGACCCTAATTCCTTCAAATCCCTACAATATAATGTTATTAGAAATGTGCCTCAGACTTCACAAGTATTTGTAAGTAGTTTGCTTAACTATCCCATTATGAAGCTGCAGTTTCTTTTTCTAATTGCACCCAGGGCCCCTTTTTGCCCAGCTTTCTGTCAACTGCTCCTTTTCTCTGGCCAATAGGACCAGGAGGAGTTGAGGCTGTATCCACAAGTAATGCCAAGCCCACTACGTGAGTCACTGGCCGGAGGCACTTGAGTACCAAGTGGCCTGATGCCACTTTCTTTTCATTGCATTTGGCTTGCAGATTTGAGGAGCAGTTATTTCCTGACAGTGAACAATTGTTCCTGCAACTATTCAGATTGCAGAATTCATCCTGCTGCATTTATAATAACGTGTTACTGCCCTGAGTGCAAAGTCATCTAGGCAAAGTGGATAGACCCCTTTAAAGCAAAAATGATACAGGTTATTTAATGTTTCCAAAACCTAAATCCAAGCTGGCAAGTCTCTCAGGGAATGTGCCTGGGCTCGGTGTGCATATCTAATGAGATTGTGAATTTCATGAATTAATGATACTGTGCACTAACTGGATTTAATCAAAGCTACCACTGTACATCTTGCATGCTGTCTCAAACCAGCTGCAAATGTTCTTCTATGTTATCGCTTAGAGAGGACAGGACCTCTAAATAAAGGTTTATTAAATATTCTGAGAACAGCACATCCTGGCCTGACATTGACCCTATTAATCAGGTGTAGATGTAGAATTCTTGCAAAAAGTAAACACTGCAGGGCTGCACAGACTGGCTGAAGTGAAATGGCTCTGTTTGCTATAGTTGAAGAGCTATCAGAGATAATTATAAATAACTACTGAGCTGTTGAGAAATGCTTTGTATGAGTCAAAGTCCAAGAGTTTTACCTTCTGGCACTTCTTACTGTCACATCATCACAACTCTCTGTAACCGGAACCCAGCAGGGCTATGCCTCATAGTTTGACCATAACAATGCCACTCATCACAAAAAATGAACAACAGCATAAAAAAGTGGGCATGTAACTTCAATTAATTTATCATGGCTGTGCTTCTGTTAGTGTGATGTACACAATTTACATTTGTCAGTGCTGCCCCCACCCCAAACCTGGCACTCTTGTGAAAGAAGTGAGACTTTATCCCTGGAAAAAGAAATTATGTACACTAACAGGCACATTCTTTGTTAGTATACATTGGTTGCACATTATTGCCCACATCTGCATTTCTTCCGCTTCCCCTGATTTGGAATCAACAACTCCAGCAGTTGAAAAGTTTGGGAGGCTGTCTCATCACAATCAGGGTAAAAAAATGGATTCTTAATGCAGAGAGCTGACTCACCAATACTAGCACTAGTGAACCAACAGACCAAAACCCCCGGGGCTAACAGGGCCTATGGTATTTATGTGAAATGGGCGAATACAAAACAGCAAGCCCATAATTGTGATGGCATGTCAGAGAGGACAGTAATGGTGATTAACCTTTTTTTTGCGGAGGGGGGGGCTCTGCCACCCACCCCTTGTTATGCCCCGCACCCCCTTATTTAAATATGAACATACGAACATACGAATGTGCCAGCATAAACAGACCACCCGGTCTATCTAGGTCTACTCGAGTGTGCAGCTAGCACCCTTAGTTTGCAGCTGCCCAACCCCTTCCCCCCCTTTTTTTTTTCCAATTGTTTAACCAGGAGTGGCACACTAAGCTGAAAGCTTGTTTACAGGTGCGACCTGGGAGCACAGGGAAGTTAAGTGACTTGCTCAGGGTCACACAGTATGCAAGTGGGGGCTGTGGGATTCAAACGCAGGTCTTCAGATTTGCAGCTCAGAGCCTTAAACCACTGCACTATACTGCCTCCCCTTTGTCATCCCAATGCCGCCGCCACCTCCCCAACCCTCACTCTCCCCTGTTCCCTGCCCAATGCCCTTATAAAGCTGTTCACAGATTTACATGATACCACCCATTCTGGTAGTGCATTCCATTTTGCTACCACCCTCTCTGTGAAATAGTGTCTCCTCATTTCCCTCCTAAATCTTCCCCCCTCTATTCTTAGCCCATGCCCCCTGGTGTCCCTACCCCTCCTTTGCTTAGAGACCCCAGCTGCCCCATCCTTACTGATTCCCCTCAGATACTTGAATGTCTCTATCATGTCCTCCCTGTCCCTTCTATCCTCCAGGGTGTACATATTCAGGTCTCCCAGCCTGCTTTCATAGTCTCGCCCCTCCATTCCACATATCATCTTCGTTGCCCTACTCTGCACCCCCTCCAGTAGCCTGATATCATGCTTCAAGTATGGCCTCCAAAACTGCACACAGTACTCCAAGTGTGGCCTTACCAGAGACCTGTAGAGGGGCAAGATCACTTCTCTTCACCTGGATGAAAACCCCCTCACTATGCACCCCAGTATTTTGTTCACTTTTGCAGCTGCTCTCTTGCACTGGGCAGTGTTGTTCATGGTCCCTGTTACCATTAAACCTAAGCCCTTCTCCTCCTCAGTGATCCCCAGCTTAACTCCCCCCCTGCCAGTATTCTCTCCTTGGGTTCTTCGCTCGGAAGTGCATAATCTTACACTTCTTTGCATTGAACCCCAGCTGCCACCTTTCTGACCACTCCTCTAGCTTGCTTAGGTCCCCCTGCAGCTGCTTCCATCTCTCCTCTCTATCCACCACTGCTCCCATTTTGGTGTCATCTGTGAACAGACTTATCTTGCTCACCACCCCATGGGCAACGTCTGATATGAAGAGCCCAAATAATACTGGTCCCAGCACAGAGCCCTGTGGCACCCCACTAGTCGCCACCTTTGGAATTGAGAGCTTCCCTCCCACCACCACCTGTTGCAGCCTTCCATTCAGCCAGCTTGTAATCCAGTTCATCATTTTTGCCCCTACCCCCACACCAGTTAGCTTCCCCACAGGCTGCCCATGAGGCACCGAATCGAAGGCCTTGCTGAAGTCCAAGTAAAGAACATCCACCTCATGACCCTTATCCAGCTCACCTGTCACCCAGTCATAATATTGTATCAGGTTGGTTTGACAAAACCGCTCTGAAATGAACCCATGCTGCCTCACTTCCTGGAGGCTGTTGTCCTCCAGGTACGACACCATTCTTTCCTTTAGTATTGTTTCCATGAGTTTGCACACTATCGAGGTGAGACTTACTGGATGATAATTACCCAGTTCATCCCTTGATCCACTCTTGTGTAACGGCACTACATGTGCCATCCTCCAGCTCAGCCAACTCCGAGGTCATAGCACCTTGGGAAGGGGGGGTACAACATTTGTCACTGTTTCGTCCTCACTGAAATGCCCTCACTGACTTTTGGGACCACCATTTTTTATTCGCTCATTTCATGTGCCACTGGCCTACGTCTCTCAGATCATGCTGATGGGATAGGCTACTGCTCCAAGCTATTGGATCTCACAAGAAAAATTCAAAGTTGTAAAACTGAAAGATGAGATGACTTCTGGCTTGGACAGATTAGCATTTCTGCCTGTCTCTTTTCTTCTATCTCTTTGGCTGTAATGCTTAGTTTTCAGTGGCTTTGTTGACCTTACATTTCTTGGAACCTTATCCTTAATGCTGCCAAAGGTTACAGTCTGACCACGGTTGTTGGCAGTGACACTGCTGCCAATGCAGGTTATACTTATGCTGCCAAAACTTTTTTTTTATTCTGAAAAGTTCTGCAGAGTCAGAAAGGCGGGGGTGGCTGAAACATTCTCCTTCAGGCGAGCAGGGATTGTGCACAAACATGTTAAATTAGGCTGACACCTCCCATCTATTAAGACAAAGAGGCTTTTTGAGGATAATACATTCTCAGTGTCAAGGAAGCAATGAACCAAGAATATTGTCCATGCACTGCTTGTCAAGAGAAAGGCAATAACTGGAGCATGGCTGCTGGTATGCAGAGGCTACTACTGGGGTTGGGGGAGATAAGGACTTGAACACAAGCTCGCACATGCTTTATGCATTTTACAAAAGTCACAAAAATAACCCATTAGTTATGGTAAAGTCATAGTCTGACCTCATCTGAATTTATGCTTGTATGACCTCTTAGTATTTTAAATCTGGGGTGATTTTTCAGGGATGTTCCTAAACTAGTTATGGGTACTGAAAATGCATCCCTATTATTAGAGATTTTTGTATAGTTTGAATGCTCCATTCTGCTATCTAATGATATCTGTATCTCCAGGCAGAAAGACTTGAATAATAGATCATATGTCCAGATGGTTACATATAATCTAGATATAAGGCACCCATGGGTATGCGTAATTGTGGGATAATGTCACATCTCAGCTGTGTAAAGCACTTGTTGTTGCCTCATGCCTCACTTCCAGAGTTGTGTATCCCACAATAACACACAATGTGTCATACCTTATTGCTTAATTATCCAAGTATACTTAGCCCATGCACACATGCTAAACACACTGATCACTACGTATGCACCTCTGCAGAGTGATATTTGATACCCGATGTATGTGAGATATTTCCAAGTGTTGGGTAGGGTACCCATGATTAGGGCACTGGGGAAAGGGTGCTAACAATAACAGCGACCCGCTCCCAGCGCATCCCCAGAGGGCTAGGGTAGGGTAGGGCAGCCAGATGGGAAGGTCGGCAAATATAACTATGGGATGTCACTATACGTATGCATGTGGGGGGGATCGAGCACACACAGCAAGAGGCGGGAGGGGATGTGAGGGGTTGTGCCATGGTTGGTTGCCGAGTTGATCCCGTAGTATGGTGGGTGGGTTACCAGCACTGGTTGGCTGGGTTCTGGGTCTGGGCGCTGGTGTGTTTTTGTTGCACCTGGCCCGAACCTTTAATTTTTTTACTGTTTGCCCCACCTGACATGCACCCCCCCAGAGTTGAGAATCCTTTAGTAGGGGGTACTGGGGGCACAGCCCCTGAATAAAACAGTAAAAAAGTAAGTCCCTGGCACCGTTGTGCTGTGTGCCAGGGTGTCAGAGTGCTGAAAAAAATTTGCGGCACTCTGACTTCTTGATAACAGCGATCATCTTTAGGTTTTCGTCATTATCACATAGATTTGGTGGGCATGACATGATTGTTTTTCACATGTAAAGGAGCTTATTAAATTCTGTTCACAACAAGCAATCAAGATTTTTTTGGCTAATAATTGTCACACACTAAGATATATCCTAAAAGGGATATGGCATATTTTGGAAAAATGTAAGGGATGGCAACATATGTTGAAATTTCAGTAATTCTTGTTTTTTAAGGTATGCTACTAATGGAACCATCCGTATGCCATCCATGCTATGCAGCTGTGCTGTATTTAAAACATTTTACTGAATAAACTTAAAGTGACAATAATGACAACCCTATTAGTAATATTTTCCATTTCTCTCAACAGTAAATGGCAACTCTGTGATGTCTACTTGCAGCTCAGCTTTTCAGCCTGAAATGGAAATGCAGTAATTTTTCCTTGCAATACAACCTTCTTGGACTGAGAAATGTGTGTTCGGAAAATGTTTAGTCTGAAATGGGGGAATTTAAGTGACCTGAGTTTATGGCAGCTGAATAGGGGAACAGTAGAATGTGGAGTTACAACAGATAGGGGAAAAGGGAAGGATTTTCAGACCATCTGTGTCCACCATACAGATGTCTTGAAGTGGACAAACAGAATTTGTTACTCCCCCCTCCCCAGTCAAGCCCACTTCCAGTGCTTAACTATCTTATAGTTGTTAGGAAACACCCCTTTTTTTCTTCCACTCCAGGATGTCCACTGTTCTGATATAAGGATGTCTACTAGTCTGACAAATTTTTAACTGTTGTTTTTCTTTTAATTCAGAAGTTGATTTCTAATACTTTTGTAATGTGGAAGTCTCATGCTTTAGATTCACTCCCTTTACTAGCTAGAACTTTTTGCTTTTATATTTCCTGGATGTACTATGATGTCCCTGTTCCATACTGATTAGCAAGCATCATGGAACAGTATAATCTGGCATTGCAGAATATCAAGGAAGCAGTGAGTGAGAAGAGAACAGTGCAAACAAGAAAAAAATAGGGCATCTTCTTATGGATACTTGTTCCATAGACACAACACAAGTATTAGAACAAAGGCCAGAAAGTTCAACACTAAGAACTGCAAGACCGCAAACAGATTACTGCAAAATAGCTTTATTAAATACACATACCAAAGCTCCAAGTTACTCCACCAGTTCACCAATGTATCACGCTGGAACTTGATGCTTTTTCAAGGTTCATCATCCTAAACAGTCCTTCCTGCTTTTATAGACAAGATCACTTAACGTGGCAGTGCTTAAGTGTGTTTTACTGCATTACAGGTTACATACCTGCTAAAAGTGAAAGTTCAAGTTTATTGTGAAGGGATAAATCCATTGAGCAAGCTCATTTTCCAGGAGGACCCTTTTTTTAACAACAACAAACCACACATACAGTCGATATGGGGATACAAAATTAATTAACAGACACTATTTAACAAAATGTACAATATGAGCTATACAAGGCAGGGATGAACAGCCAATGCTGGGAAATATATTTATTTTATTGTTTTTATTTTATTTGAAATATCAGATATACCTCTGAGCCAGAGGCTCTTTTACAGAGGTTCCACGTCATACACAGAATACAAGACTTTGTAAAGGTATACACAGGGTAATGACATTGAGTTACAGCAATATAGTGATACCAAATGACATGACTATAAAACATAGATTGAGGAGCCAAGATACAATGCATAGGAAAGGCTTAACCACTAACAGAGACATTAACCAATACATGAGGATGGTATATACATAAACAATATAAACATGAATAATTACAGTGGTAATATAAGGTAAACCTAGAGCGATGTTGGACAAAGCAGTAAATATATACATATATACAAAGCAACAAGAGAAGAATCATCATTAGGCATACTGTAGTACTAATAAGAGTTTGGTATAATGGGCAAATGGCAGACAGGAGAAAACAGACTAGCACCTAAGACAAGTATACAAGAGTGATGGTTTAGAGGTGAGCTAAGGAGGTAGGTGCGCTCTACTGGATTAACTGCAGTGGCAAGCATAATTAATTACATTGGCTATTCAAGTTTTGAATACCCTTAGAGGAATGAGGGTGCTCAGTTTAAGGGATGATTGAAGCTTGTTCCAAGCAGAAGGGAGGGCGTAACTAATGCCAGTTGACCAAAGTGAGTACAGACTTTGGGCACATCTAAGAAAATGTAAGAGGTATTTCTAAGAGCATAAGGAGTTTGGGGGTAAGAAATAAGATTAGTGATGTGGGCCTGGCGTTTGTTCAAGAGAGACTTATATGCCCATAGATAAGCATGTAAGAGTCTCCTGGTAGTCAGAGAGGTCCACCCCACTACCACATATAGGGTGCAATGGTGTGTTCTTGCAGGAGCATTAATGACAAAACAGATGGCACTGTGATAAAAGGTATCAAGTTTTTGCTAGTGGATCGCTGCACAATTTTTGTAAATGATGTCTGCATAGTCCAGGAGAGGGAGGAAGTTGGACTGTGCTAGTCTTAATTGAAAGGCTGTGCCTGTGGTTCAATGGACAAGCAGTCAGACACTCCCCCTTCCTGAGCTATATAAGCAGTTCCTCCCAGCCTCTTTCTAAAGCACTTTTTTCTTTGCAGTTGGAGGCTGTGTCAGTCTGTTGTCTCCGTTGTGACCTGTTGGGCCCCCAACCCCGCTGTGTTTTAGCCTCTGCTTGGTTTATGCTGGTCTTCTGTTTTTATGTTCTCCTGTATTTGGTTTATATTGCTTGCCTCCGGCTGTGTGCTTCTTTGTGTTGTTTGTTTTCTGTTCTTCTGTGTTTGCGTGTTTTTGCTTTGCATTCTTTTTTGTGGGACTTCTGTTTCTAGAATCCTTTGTCTTTGCTCATATTTTGCTAATCTTGAGCTTGTGCTATTTTGCTCTCATTTACTCAGAAGTTCAACTGCAATTGTTATCTGTTTGTTTTAGCTCAAATGCTGCTTCCCTACTTCTGCTCCCCTATGCTATACACCTTAATTGTTTTCACCTGGTTCAGGCTCACTCTGCAACCTACTCCATGGAACTCAGTCCTGCTTCCTGAACTTATACCAAGAAAATACTGCTGCTGTTTTCAGTACATTGCCTCTCCCTACAGTTCCAATTTTCATTCAGATTGCTGCCCCTACAAGCTGTAGTTAATTGCTACTGGATGCTGCTCAATTACTTTTGCACCCTGCTTTATTATACTCTGGAGGTCAGCTTGGCTACTGCTGTTGCTGTAAACTAGTTTTAAATGCTGCATGTGGGTGACAGTGCTTTTCCATTGCTTCCTTGTTTTTCCTACAATGGGGGACTGGGGTGGTGGTGTTGAAGAACCATGGCCTAGTGCCTCATGCTCAAATCCTGCCTCCACTGCTAAAATCCTCAGAGTATTATGTCATCTTTTAATCGCCTTCCTTACTGGGACTTGGTTGGCTTGCCCCTGCTAATCCTGTACTGCTGCTATAAAGCTTCTGCAAACTAAATAACTTTAGCAAAATAAATAAATAACATCAGTGTACTAAATAACTGAATGAATGCATACATATTAAATGCATACATGAATAAATAGGCATGCCACCTTGTCCAGTAATTCCTTGGTGCAGGACCCTCCCTGCAGCCAACAGTTTTGCTTTGCACCCTGAAATCTGCATCTTGAGCATGCAAAGCTTAGGACGGGGTCCTTCTCACGTGGCCTATAGCTGGAAATCTTCTCATTCCGGGTGGACTTTCAGTCATCCACCATACTGATGACATCTCAAGTTGTAGAATTTAAGACTTCAGTTGTGAAGGGGTGGGGCTGTCACTGAGGGCCTCTTTAGCTGGCTGAGTGGGTTTGGAGGCACCCTTTTAATCTATTCTCCCTACAACCACCTCTGGTTCACCTGGTTTGTTCTTATATTGGTAGGCCAGGTGAGTGCCTCTGTGGTTGTTACTCTCCTCCTCCTGCTTTGGAAGTGGCTTGTTGCAGAGCAAACTGACTGGCCACCCTCCACGGTGTTCCTGTTATAAGGATAGAGTGAGAACTTCCCTCCAAATAGGAACATTTTCTAACCCCCTTTCATTTGCTTTCCAAATTGCAGTAGCAGAGCCATCACTAACTAAATTATCCCATGCCTGGAGGGAAGGTGATCTAGGCCTTGAATCACAAGAGGTTTCCTCCTCAAAGGTTTTTTTTTCTCTCCTCCATGCCAAAGGTCATAATACCTAGTTAGTCTTAGTTAGTATTCCCTAGTTAGTCTTAGGTAGATTCCACTGTTGGTGGAGGTGGATGGTGTTCCTACTTGCTGTTCCCTCTCTCCTTAGGAGGCCCCCTCAATCACCAATGTATTCCATTGCACCCATGCTATCTTGCTTATCTGTGCATCTCATTATGTTTTATCAAGCTGCTGTTGCTGTCATTCTACTTCCATGCCTCATGACCTCTGATTGCTAATGTTCTTTGGTGCTGCTACAATTTCTTTTGGGGGATTCTTCCTAAGCTACCTTTAGCCAAGGGAACCTTCCCGCAGCACCTCTAGGGGCAGAACCCTCTTCGAGGGTTCCTTGCCTTTGGTACCACTACAGGGTGGTAATTCCTAATGGAACAGAGAGTGTGAATGGCCAAAGCAAAGTAACACAGTTGCACAAGCATAATACTATACTGGTTGCGTAGGCCATTGAATTGAAAGGCTATGCCTGTGATTCAGTGGACAAGCATCCAGCCCCTCCCTTCTGAGCTATATAAGCAGTTCCTCCCAGCCTCTTTCTGAAGCACTTTTTCCTTTGCCCCACCATCCTCCCTTCCTCCTCCAGTAGCTCACCTCTCTCCTCCGGGGATTCTTCCTAAGGTACCTTTAGCCAAGGGAATCTTTCTGTTTCACCTTTAGGGGTAGAAACCTCTTCGAGGGTTCCTTGCATTTGGTAATTCCTAATGGAATAAAGAGTGCAAACGGCCAAAGCAAAGTAACACAGTTGCACAAGCACCACACTATAATGGTTGTGTAGGCCACTGAATCTAGAGTTTAGGGAAAACAAGGCCTTATTGCAGAAAAAGCCCAACCTTAGTTTAAGCTTTTTAGAAAGGGCTTCAATGTGAGGAAGGAAGCTTAGAACCAAAAGTGCATAAATAGCACTAATGTGTAAAACATTTCATGCACAAACCATTGCATTTAAGTATATTCCATGTGCAAATCATAATAGAGCAAAATGTAGCTATATAATTATTAGGTTGAATACAAGGACTGTACCCACTCAGGATAAAAGAACTGCCACCCACACACATAAAACAATGTATTCAAAGTTCATATTGCTAGAATTTGCAGGCATGACTCACTTCCTTTCATTGGTGCTCATGGTGAATTTTACTGTTACAGAAGTCAGGCCAGCATTGAAAAGATCAAGAATATGTCTGGTCCAGTGGCTCTGAGGGCTGAGGCACTAGACACCACACCTCGTGCCATGCTGGCAACCTGGGTTCGGGAACAGACTCGTGCCACCGGGGGTCGGCAGGGGAGGAGAGGGATTGAGCATCCGATGGACTGCTCTCCCTCTCTGGGGTGGGGGGACCTGCTGCAGTTGGTGCACTTGCAGCCCCTAGTGGAGGCTGGGAGTGGTGCACTTGTACTGTGCATTATAGGGGTGAGTTGGGGGCATGGCACCAGGAAGGAGCACATGCAGAAGCGTGCTTGCTCCCCCCATTGGTGTCATTTCATGTCCCACTCAAAGGGGATCAGAACAGGGAAAAACATGGTGACCAGTTGCAGCAGCTTGATGGCCATTCCACAGGATGCCTGGCTTCAGGGACATCGCTGCATACTGGATCCGGTCTTGGGGGAGAGGATGGGGGGCTCTTCCCCACCTCGCCGTGGGGGTAATAGCAGCAAAGGTCTGACTGGGAGCTGGGACGGACTGGGTGGTGGCTAGATGACTGGGATGCATAGACATGATGCATACCGGAGCCAAGGTAGGAAAAACAAGACCAACTAAAAAACCAAAAAAAAAAGATCAAGAATATGTAAACAGTATCAGAGCCACTAATGTTTTTGCTAGAGATATCAATGTGTAACATTCATTTCACTTTGTTCAAATTACTGTGGATCCCTTAATAACCATCATTATGCACAAGTCTGATTCAACATGTATTTTTAATATTTCCAGGAAAATCAAAAGTATCACTTAAAGGTATAATCAGGCACATACATAACCCACCGGAGTGTCTTTTAAAGGGGTGGAATGGCAATAAAGTAAAACACGTATCCAGGAAGAGGATAGAGATCTTTTATTTTAGAAAAAGGGCCAGTTCAAATTTTTCATTTCGTCCAAGTGGTTTTGTAGCTTTCAGTTTAAAGATCCACCATACTTCACTCCTAAGTAACATGTTATCTCATTTGCCTTCTCTTGGTCCTAGCCTCGGTTTTCCTATGCCCTGAAAGGAAAAATGGTGTCCTGCACCACTCTGACATTTGACATGCTTTGCTAGGGCATTCACTAAGTCTAATCTTTCAGTTTCTCTCATATGCTCCTCTGCCCTGACTTTGAGGCATCGCTTCTTCTTGCCCACATAAAATGAGTTACACTAGCATGTAACCAGATAGATCACTCCTTTGGAGTCACAATTTATGAACTCTCTCATTTTATAGTCCTTTGTCCCCTCTCCCACACTGAATGTATTTGACTTGTTAAGAACAGGGCAATACTTGCATTTCCCACACTTGTGGATGCCCACTTGTGGATTTGATAGCTAAGTATTTTTAACAGGTGGCTCAAGATAACTTTTTGTAACCAGATCACACATGTTTTGGCCCCTCATAAAAATAATTCTGGGGAAATTACCTGCTGCCTCTTTTAGGGCTTGTTCAGATTTAAAAAGTTGTGGCTACAAGAGCCAGCTCAACAGGCTGCCAGAGCAAACAAGCAAAAACAGGGCATCTCCACATGGATACTTATGCCGCTGAAACAACACAAGTATCAGAATGCAGGTTGGAACGTCTGGCACCATAAATCAGAAGACTGCAAAAAATATGAATGCAAAATAGCTTTATTAAAAGCACATACTATGCGCCAGCCTGATGGCACTGAGGGTTGAGGCACGGGACACCACACCTCGCACCATGCTGGTGACCCGGTTTTGGATATGGACTCAGGTTGCCAGGGGTCAGCTGCGGGAAGGAGGATTGAGCATCCCAACAGACACTCTCCTCCTTTGGGGAGGGCTACTGAGGTGCTTAATGCACCCGACATCCATGAGGGCCTGTGGAAGTATCGACTCTTGGGGCATTGGCGGCTCCTCTACAGAGGAGTTAGGGAGGGGTAGGATGCTGTTAGGCACTTGGCAGGTGTGCTTAAGCATGTTCCTGCCCAAGCCGGCATCCTCAGGGGTTGGAGGAGAAACCACAAAAAAACAGAAACTACCCTCGCCGTTCCTAGATGACGGCCACTCCAGCCGCCCAGTCCAGAAACTATGGGCAGACCCCACTGTGCAAGGTGCTCCACAGAGGTGAGAGGGAGGTAGGAGTCACCAAGATCACTCTAGGGGCAGACTCAGGGTTGAGAGAGTTGGTGGCATGAGCTAAGCCTGAAGGAGTGAAACGTCGAGGAGATAAGGCAGATAGAAAGTAATTAAAAAAAAAAAGCACATACTACAGCCCCAAGTTGCTTCACCAGTTCACCATCATTTCATGCTGGACCATGGCAGTTTTTGAAGGTGCATCGGCCTAAACAGTCCTTCCTAATTTTATAGACAAGATCACTTAACGTGACAGTGCTTATGTGTGTTTTACTGCATTACAGGTTACATACCTGCTGACAACTAAAATACATAAATAGCACTGATGTGGAAAACATTTCATATGCAAACCATTGCATGCAAGTATATTACATGTTCAAATCATAATACTGCAAAACATAGCTATATAATTAATTATTCATTTTAGTAGCTGCTCCACCCCCCACACACACACCTTAGGAAACATCCCAAAAAGTAAATCTATCAGGTTTAAACATAATTGTGATACCCAGGAAGACTGCATAAAACATTCTGATGAACTGACCGAACACTTCTAAAACAGAAGTTACAGTAGTGCATGTTCATGTGAGCCAGTAGGGAAGTGGGGAAAATAGACTGAGAACACATCCTTGAATACCAAAGAGAAAATAGGTTTGGTTGGTAAATAACAATGGTGCACAGAAGGAAAACATAGACTCCGAGATGTCCTGGAGGTTTGGGGAAACTACGCCTCCCACTACCAGAGACTGAAATGCCAACATAAGCATATAAAACTGAGGGTGAATTTTGTGTCCACTTATTCTATAGATGCCTCAGGTAATAGGAACATCATGGAATAGAATTGGCCAATAATAATATTTGAACAGGTCCTAAAAGAGGTGGTGGGTTATTTCACCAGAAGGGATTTAGGAGGGGCAAAACATATATGATCTGGTTATGAAAAATTATCTCAAGCTACTTACTAAAAATACCTGGTTATCAAATCCACCAGTGGACACCCACAAATGTGAGAAAGGCAAATTTTGCCCTGTTATTAACAAGTCACATATGTTCAGTGTGGGAGAGGGGACAAAGGGCTCTAAAATGAGGGAGTTCATAAATTGTGACTCCACAGGAGTGATCTATCTGGCTACATGCTCCTGTAACTTTTTCTATGTGGACAAGATGAAGCGATGCTTACAAGTCAGGGTAGGGGATCTTATGAGGATGATTGAAAGATTAGCACTAGAGAATGCTCTAGCAAATCCTGTCAAAAATCAGAGTATAGGAAACATTGGTTTTCTTTTCAGGGCATAGAAAACATAGGAAACATAGACTTTGATGGCAGGTAAGGACCGCTTGGCCCATCTAGTCTGTCCATTTCTCTACCTACAGGATAGGCCGCAGATCCTAGTTAACCAACAGCCTATTTCTTCCTACCCCCCCACAAGAATTGCCTTATGTCTGTCCCATGCATTCTTGAATTTTCCCACAGTTTTAGACCCCACAACCTCCTCAGGAAGGCTGTTCCATGCATCCACTACCTCTCTGCGAAATAATACTTCCTCACATTGCCCCTGAACCGCTCTCCTTCTATCTTTT
Source organism: Neoceratodus forsteri (assembly GCA_016271365.2). Lineage (NCBI taxonomy): Eukaryota > Metazoa > Chordata > Ceratodontiformes > Ceratodontidae > Neoceratodus > Neoceratodus forsteri. Next base: position 1,060,950,378 of record CM057454.1, read on the forward strand.
AAATTGTGTCCCTTGTTCTTGCATGTCTCTTTTCTGAAAGATGCTACCTCTTGGACTTTGTTGATTCCACTGAGGTACTTAAAAGTTTCTATCATGTCCCCCTCCCTTCTTTCCTCAAGGGTATACATATTAAGCTCTTTAGTCTCTCCTCATACAGCTTCTCTTTCAGACCCTGCACCATTTTAGTTGCCTCCTTGACTACCTCTATCCTGTCTATGTCCTTTGGAGATGGGGTCTCAGAACTGGACACAGTACTCCAGATAGGGTCTCACCAACTGTCTGTACAGAGGGATAACAACTTCCTGTTTTCTGCTGCTGTTGCCTCTCCCTATACATCCCAGTATACCCCAGCCCTCCCTACTGCCTTCTCACATTGCTTGCTAACCTTAAGGTCATCTGATATGATTACCCCCAGGTCCCTTTCCTTTTTTGTTGTTGTTACTACCTCCCCACCCATTGTGTATTCTTCCCCTGGGTTCTTGTTTCCCAAGTGCATTATTTTGTACTTCTTTGCATTGAATCCTAGCTGCCATACTTCTGACCATTCCTCCAACTTTGCCAAGTCCCTTTTCATCCTTTCCACGCCTCCTTGTGTATCAACCCTGTTGCAGATCTTTATGTCATCTGCAAAAAGGCATACTTTTCCTTCTAGTCCCGCTGCAATGTCACTGATGAAGCCATTAAAAAGGACTGGACCCAATACTGAACCCTGCGGTACCCCGCTAGTAACCCCTCTTTCTTCAGAGTGGACTCCATTTACAATTACCTTCTGTGTCCTGTTGTGCAGCCAATGTTTTACCAGGCTACCACCCTGGGACCCACTCCCAGGCTGGTTAATTTGACTATTAATCTTTGTGTGGGACTGTGTCAAATGCCTTGCTAAAGTATAGGTAGGCCATGTCCACAGCCCTCCTGGTCTACTACTTTGGTCACCCAGTCAAAGAAATCTATTAGATTCGTCTGACATGACCTTCCCGCTGTGAACCCATGCTGCCTTGGGTCCTGTGCTCCACTGGCCTCTAGGTACTCAACTATTCTTTCCTTCAGAAGTGGCTCCATCACTTTCCCTACCACAGAGGTCAGACTGACAGGTCTGTAGTTTCCTGCCTCTGTCTTGGTCCCACTTTTGTGAAGGGGAATCACATCCGCCTTCCTCCAGTCCTCGGGTACCATACCATCCTCCCATGATTTATTAAAAAGAGTAGCCAGTGGTTTCACTAGTTCCTCCCTTTATTCTTTTAGAATTCTGGGGTGAATTCCTAAGTTAGGACCAAGGGGACAATCTAAAAAAACATTACTTAGGAGGGAAGCATGGTGGATCTTTTAATTGAAAGCTTAAGAACCACTTGGACTAAATGAAAAATTTGAACTGGTCCCTTTTCTAAAATGAAAGATCTCTATCCTCTCTCTAGATAAGTGTTTTACTTTGCTGTATCATCAATTTAAAGGACACTAAGTGGGTTTTTTATGTTCGTGATTGTACCTTTAAGTGACACTTCTGATTTTCCAGGAAATACTAAAAATGCATATATATCAGAATTCTGCATAATAACAGTTATTAAGAGATCCACATTAATGTGTAAAAAGGTGAAAAGAATGTCATGCATTAGTGTCTTTAGCAAAAACATTAGTGGCTCTGATAATATCTACATCTTCTTTATCTTTTCAGTGCAGGCTGTGACAGAGTGGAATAGGACCCTATCCCAGTTGTTATGGAAAGAGTTTGAATGCAGGGATCTGTTCTATTCTCTTCTCTCCTTTTCTGTCTCTTCTCTGTCTGGTTACTCAACCAAATTTTCCTGTAAAACCAAGGATTTGATCACCCAAACAGTCTCACAGTTCTTTGCCTCTCACTGTCTCTCAGTCACCCCTTGCTTTTCTGTTTTTTCCTCCCTTGCATATCTGTTGATATAAAAATATATGCAAATCATTATATGGAAATGTAACTGGTATTTAGATCCCTTTGTTTAGAAATTGTATAGTGTTAATTTTTGAAAAGTACATAATTATAGTTTGAGATTGCTGGAAAAAGCTATTGAAAATTCAAGAGGTTACCCAAGTGTAATTTTTAAGCCTTTTGCAGAAGAGCTGTGGTAAAGGGGCCTCAGTTCTGGGACATTGTGTGACTGCCAGCACCAGCCTGAAATATACTAGAACACTTTAGAAAAAAACAGGATGCTTGTTGAGATGGGGGGGAGGGGTTGGGAGGACTTATAAGACAGAGCTGTAATTGCTTGAAAAAAGAGACAGAGATTGAAGAAAAACTCTGATGGATCTTCTCTGATTATTTCGCCTTTGCAAATAGTTATACTGAACAATTATATTTTTTATGCTACTGCTAGTAGAAATAAATACTTTTGTTGCAAACTTTACAACTGCTCCTGTTTTTTCTTATGCTTCCTAACCTGTGCCTCTACAACAAAGGATGTCAGCCTAAGTGGGATTTACACCATGCATATTCTGAGCCAGGAGTTTTGTGTGTGGGTGCTGGACCTAGTACCAGAAAAGCTCAGAGAAAGGTATGGATTCTGCAGCAGCAAGTTCAGGAGTGGTTACCAGGAGAATGGCAGCCAAACTAGCAGAGACAGAAGACCAAGCTGAGATTGTACAGCCAACACAAGTTATGGAAAAAGAGCAGGCAGTGACAGAACCTGAAAGCCTGATGGACTTTTTCAAATGGTTGACTATATAACAAAAAGAGATGGAGAAACAGAGGAGGGAAGAGATGCAGTGACAGGAGCAGCAGAGGAGAGAAGAGATGCAGCAGGTGAGAGAAGAGATGCAGCGACAGGAGCAGTGATGGCTGCATGCCTTGCAGGCTATCAAAGGTAGAGGATCTGGCACACATCCAGACGAGCAACAAAATGCAAGCAACTTAAAAGCCATTAAACTTACAAACTTGTGTCCCTCAGATGATATTGAGGCATATCTGACAACTTCTGAAAGGGTTGCCTTAACCTGCCAGTGGCCAAAGCAGCAATGGGATAAGACTGTAGAGGGACTCATTGATTTGGGAAGTAGACAGACCCTAGTGCATGTTGAAGTGCTGGGAAAACACTGTGCAAAAGGACCAGGAATTGGTATCATCTGCATACATGGGGACACTCAATACTATCTCACCACCCAAGTGACTCTGACCATTGAGGGTGTGTTGCACCAAATGAAAGTGGGGACAGTACCCATGTTACCTGTACCTGTGATTATTGGAAATGACATTCCAGGATTTACTGAATTAATCTCAGAGGAACTGAACCCTGCAGTTTCAGCAGCAGTGGTGACAAGAGCTCAGGCAAAGAAAATCTCAGATGGTGAGGACACTTTTCCTTTCAGTGATTTTGATTCGGACTTGTTTGAGCACAGCTCCAAGATCCAGAAATCCAGGAAAGAAAGACAATGCCTGAAGAAACTGTGGCAACAAATGACTGATGGACATAAGGGGTTAACATATGAAAATGCTGAAACTAAATTGATAACTGATCGTGATTTTCCTTCAGAACAAGCTAATGATGTTTCTATCCAGGGTTATTTTAAGCAGCAGGGGGTGAAACCAAAACAGAGTGGACCAATGTTTAAAAAATATAATGGGTTGCTGTACAGAGTTTGGGTTAAACCTCAGACACAGGAACAGACATAACAATTGGTTGTACCACAGAAGTATAGAACAGAGCTGTTACAGATAGCACATGATAGTCCTATGGCTGGTCACTCAGGGAGGGATCACACCCTTGCCAGATTGCTATATAGATTTTACTGGCCTGGAATTCATGAAGATGTTGCTACCTATTGTAATTCCTGTGCTGAGTGTCAGAAAGTAGCCCCAGTCACTAGAAAAGACAAGGTGCCCCTGGTGCCCTTACCCTTGATAGATGTGCTTTTTGAGAGAATTGCAATGGATGTGGTTGGTCTTTTAGGCAAAAGTAAAAAGGATAATAGATTTATCCTGGTAGTATGTGACTATGCCACTCGATACCCAGAAGCAGTTCCAATGCATACTGTCACAGCTCCAAAAGTGGCAGCAGAACTTGCAAAACTGTTCAGCAGAGGGGGGAAACCTAAAGAAATTATTACTTAGGGTAGTAATTTTGGTGATGCATAACTTAAAGGCTGTACAGACTACTAGGTAACACTGCCTTAGGAGCCTCCCCCATCACCCTCAGACAGGCGGTCTTGTTTAGCATTTTGACCAAACCCTAAAACGCATGTTAAAAAAGTTTGTAAATGGGAAAGGGAAAGACTGGGACCAATACTTGCCTTACCTATTTATTGTTTACAGAGAAGTGCCACAGGCAACAACAAGGTTTTCACCATTTGAAATGCTGTATAGTAGGCAGCCAAGAGAGCCACTGGATGTGATAAAAGAAATGTGGGAAGATAACCCTACTCAGAAACAATCTATAACATCTTACATTATATGTGTGCTCTAAGAAAGAAGCTGGCAAAATATGTTGAAACTGCCCATGGTAATCAGGAAGAGGCCCAAAACCAGCAGAAGATATATTATGACCATGGGGTAAAAGAAAATGTTTTGAGCCAGGTGAAAAGGTTTTGCTACTGTTACCCACAACAGAAAATACACTGTTAATGAAATGGCAAGGGCCTTATAGAGTGCTTAGACATACTGGCACTGTTAACTATGAGATTGAGACCCCTGACAGGAAAAATTCTAATAAGATATACCATGCTAACCTCCTCAAGAAATGGGTTGAAAAAATGCCAAAAGCTGCATTGTTAGTTTTACCAGAAACCGATAAGGAAGATATTGATGAAGTTTATGATAGACTGGAACAAACTGTAGATGTTGATAATGTAAAGGAGAATGTTTCCTTAACCTTAGAACAAACTGCATAAATTTGTAATGTGCTAAAGACATTTAACAGTACTTTTACCACAGTACCAGGCCGAGCAAAAGGGATCGAGCATGTAACAGTGCCAAGGAATACTCGCCCTATTAGGCAAAAGACATACAGGTTACCAGAGTGCTTAAGAGTTGACATGGTTAAGGAAATACAAAAAATGAAAGAATTGGGTATCATAGAGGAGTCGAGGAGTGCTTGGTCATCTCCAGTGGTAACTGTAAACAAAAAAGAAGGCGGCATTAGAACCTGCCTCGATTTTAGGAAACTTAATCAAGTGTCAGAATTTGACAGTTATTCTATGCGCAGAATAGATGATTTGGTGGACAGATTGGGGACTGCAAAGTATATCAGTACCCTCGATCTCACATAGGGTAACTGGCAAATACCTTTAGCTAATGAATCCAGAGATAAAACTGTATTTGCCACCCCTATTGGATTCCATCAATTCACCACCATGCCATTTGGTTTACATGGTACACCAGCTACATTCCAGCGGTACATGGATGTAATTCTATCACCTCACACTGGTTATTGTGCTGCATACCTGGGTGATGTCATGGTGTACAGTCCAGACTGGAAAAGTCACATGGAACACCTACGAGCAGTTATCCAAGCTATCAGAAATGCAGGTCTGACTATTAATCCTACCAAATGTGAACTAGGCATGCAGGAAACCAAATATTTGGGCTATGTGTTGGGAAATGGAGAAGTTAAGCCAGAAATTTCAAAAATAGAAGCTATAGCTAATAGCCCTGTCCCTAAAACAAAGACACATGTCAGGTCATTTTTAGGGCTGGTTGGTTATGATTGGAGATTTGTTCCCAACTTTGCTGAGTTAGCTACTCCCCTCACTGAACTCACGAAAAAAACGGTAGTCAAATAATGTGAAATGGACCCCAGAGTATGATGAAGCTTTTCAAGCCATTAAAGCTGCATTATGTTCAGCCACTGTTCTAAGAAGCCCAGCCTCTAAGAAACCATTTTTGTTACAAACAGATGAATCAGAGGTAGGCTTAGGTGCAGTACTGAGTCAAAATATAGATGAGATGGAACATCCTATTCTGTACATAAATAGGACGTTGCATGACAGTGAGAAACAGTACTCCACCAGTGAAAAGGAATGTTTAGCAGTAAAGTGGGCCATGGAGTCCCTTAAGTTGTATTTGCTAGGAACTGAATTTGTACTTACAACAGATCTCAGTCCTCTCTGTTGGCTTAACCAAATGAAAGATAAAAATTCCAGAATCACAAGGTGGTACCTGGCACTACAGCCATTTAAATTCAATGTGATACACAAATCTGGTAAAGAGAATAGCAATGCTGATTTTCTATCATGATATGGATCAGGAATTGAGGGTTCTGAAGGTTGAAAAACAAATGTATGAGTTTGAACTTTACTGTTTGCTGTATTGTTATAGAAAAAAAGGATACTGCACATGTGCTTAAATTCTGAAAGTTAAAAGCTAATGTTAGAGAACTGATAGAAAGTTTTGGAAACCTGTTTGATAAAACAGGTTTCTTCTTAAGGAGGGGGGTGTATGTGACAGGGTGGAATAGGACCCTGTCCTATTTGTTATGGAAAGAGTTTGAATGCAGGGATCTATTCTATTCTCTTCTTTTCTGTCTCTTCTCGGTCAGGTTGTGCAACCAAATTTTCCTGCGAGAGCAAGGATTTGATCACCCTAACAGTCTTGCAGTTCTCTGCCTCTCACTGTCTCTCAGTCTTCCCTTGCTTTTCTGTTATTTTCCTCCCTTGTGTATCTGCTGATATAAAAATATATGCAAATCATTATGTGGAAATGTAACTGATATTGTGATCCCTTTGTTTAGAAATTATATCGTGTTAATTTTTGAAATGTATATTATTATAGTTTGAGATGATTGGAAAAAGCTTTTGGAAACTCAAGCGGTTACCCAAGTGCAATTATTAAGCTCTTGCAGAAGAGCTGTGGTAAAGGAGCCTCAGCTCTGGGACATTGTGTTCCTGCCAGCACCTGCCTGAAATATACTAGAACACTTTAGAAAAAAACAGGATGCTTGTTAAGATGCAGTGTTGGGAGGACTTATAAGACAATGCTGCAATTGCTTGAAAAAAGGGACACACAGAGACTGAAGAAAACCTCTGATGGATCTTCTCTGATTATTTGGCCTTTATAAATAGTTATACTGAACAATTTAGTTAATTAAGTTAATACTAGTAGAAACAAATACTCTTTCTGAGAATTTTACAACTGCTCCTGGTTTTTCCTATGCTTCCTGACCTGTGCCTCGATGATAGATGATAGATGATGTCTGCTTGTATAATAACAAAATTCAGTAGGAGCACCATGAAATGAAATGAAAGTCATGCCTGCAAATTCAAGCAATATGAACTCTGAGTAAATTGTTTTATGTGTGTGGGTGGTGGTTCTTTTGTCCTGAGTGGATATAGTCCTGCACAGACTTTTCTTTTCAGTTGCTGTATTTCTGACTGGTGCACCCCTGTGTTTCCCTGATGCTATCTCTCTCTCTCTCTCTCCTTTGATGCTCCCACAGCACTCTGTAGCACTCCCCAGTCCTGGGTTGCATATGATCCAGGCCCACTCCAGAATCTGGGTCACTGGCACACAATGCACTTCAGTTGGGCCATCTGGCATCCCCATTATCTCTATATTTAAGCAGTTATATCCTGAGGCAGCATGAATCTTCTGGTTTGTGCACTGCAGTTGTAATGTTTATTCCATAAGGGAACTAAATCCTGCCAAGAATCCCTTCCTTTCAGGAACATGTTTGTCTACTTGAACATGAATACCAAGTTTCTTAGAATAGCCAGATAACCTAGAAACAACACTGTAAATATTGAAAAAGCAAAATGCCAAATGTTCTCTGCAACTGAAAAAACAACCCCCCACAAACAAAATGTGGTAGAGCACTAAACTCTGCTTTCTGATAAATGTAAAACTGTTTGCAACTCAATTGTAAAATGTCTTTGTAGCAGCTAAGACTGCTTGAGGTTTTATTTGGGTGCTGTTTTGGTGGTCTGCTTTAATGAAATGGTAATGTTCTTAGTTTATTTGTTCAGTCATTTGACAGTTACAATGCAGTAAATGAAAGATACAGGCCCCCTCCCCCATATTCAAAAGTCCCCTGCAAAATTGCGTAAGTGCCTGCGCCACGCATCTGAGATGTGCTGGTCCCAAAAAATGGTATTTTCAGATTATGCTTGGGAAGATGTGCTTGTGCATGTCCAGCTGAATATCCCGAACATGTTCGATCGCGCATGTGAATATGTGTGGCACACCTCAGGTGGGGGGGGGACCACGCACCACAGGCAGGTACATAGAGAAATGTGCTGGGACAGATGAGATGGGCACGGTGCAACTTTGCAATATTTAGCCAGAATATGTGAATGGGCTCATTGCATATTCTGAGCCCAAACCCTACATGTTGGAGCTCATTACTGGAATGTATTCAGTCCATTTGCATACCCAGGGCATGCTTAGTTCCAGCTTTGTAGAGCTGCCTCACCACCCCACAAAGGTGAACAGGAGGTACTGCAGCCTAGCAGGCAGGTGTGCTGGGATGGTAGTCTGTGGGTGGGTGGATTGCATTGGCCTAGGTACAGTGCTACACTCCATAGCCATGTACATGATCAGATAGGGGTACAGGTGGCCCATCTGGACAGTGGCCACAGGGGCCACCTGGACATGCAACAGGGGTGGGCACAGGGTGACACAGGCTGATTGAGACACCACATGCAGGTGATACACCAGCTCCACATACTGCATACAGTCACCTGTAGTGCTCCACACACCCCAGTTTGGGAGGTACCTGGTGGGCACTGCAAGGGATGGCAGTGTGCAGACAGTGACCAAGTATCCGGGTGGGTCCTAAATGTGTGCACCCATGGTGTACCACTGTGTGTATGTCTGCCACTGGTCAGTCCCTGGCCTGTGCTATGTGGACACTAATACCACCAGGCAACCTGGGCACCATTGCCACAGATGTCACCCTGGGTGCATGCCATCACCAAGTGGCACCCTGCAGGCCGCATGGGTGCTGGCCATGGTCCCTGATACATGTGTTGCAGTGTGGCTGTCTACCCTGCTGGTATGACTGGGCACACAACAGCTCGTGCATGTGACTGTTAGGTGTCTACTTCCAGGGTGTAGTGTGGGGTGTTGCTCCCTGGATGGTGCCACTGATGACATGGCACCCGTGGTTCAGAGTTCATCCATCCTGACATGGCTGCTGTGTGTGGGTGCCTGGAGCATGTTCTTGTGCACCTCCAAGGGCTGTTTTCAGATGACCTGCCTTCAATTCTGTGGTCTTCCTGTGGGTGGCTGGCTGATTTAGGCCACTCTTTTGTATGCCTAACTTTGGGTGGCTCATTTCCAAGATGCGCCTCAGATGCGCTGCACATTTTGGCTGAATATAGGGATGCGCGGCAGGGCCGTTGCCAGGATTTTTCCAAGGAGGGTTCTTTTTATGCAGTCTGCAACCTTTTATTTTATTTTTTTTCATATACATTTTTCATTTTTCTGTTTTGTTCCCTACCCCGGCCATGGCATACACATGCATGTACGCGCATGGAGGCTTATGCCAGGATCCGGTGGCTCCTTCCACCCCTCCTGACTTCTGTCACTGCCTGTACTGTCTACTCACTCACTGGATCTCCACCCAGTGGGAACGAGACTATGGATGGATGGGTGGGCAGCCACCCCTTTGGAGGGGAGAGCCATGGCTCAATCCCGCTCCAGCCCTCCCCCCCAAGCTGGCACCCCGGTGACCCAAGGTTGTTCCCAAACCCAGGTTGCCAGTGTAGCATGAGGTAAGGCACCAGCACCTCAGCATTCTACGCTACTGGGCCGGCTTGCAGTCTGCAACCTTTAAAAAAAAGCTGTGGGTCTTGGGGCCAGCAGGACCCCAGACGCCATGGGGGTCCTAGATGCTCTGTGGTGCATTTTGTGGCTTATTGTGAAGCTAAAGAAGTCATAGCTGAGATCTCCTACACCCCTTGTTCTAAGCAAAATTATTATCTGGCTGGCTACAGGGTGAATACATATATGTATTCAGTACTGGAGCGCAGTAAGATGCTGCTACTGTAATATATCTGAGGCATTGTCTCACATATATTATGTTATCAGTTTTAATATCTGCAGCTGTATCTACTGATGTATAGGTTAAGGGGTCTGGGGGTGCCAGGCCCCCAAAAGCTTGGGGGTACTAGATGCTCTGTGGCTCATTGTGTAGCTCATTTTAAACCAAAACAACTCATCTGTGAGCTCCCCTCCACCTCCTGCTCTAAGGACAATTATTACTATCTGGGTGGCACAGATTGTGTGTGTGTGTGTCTGTCTGTCTGTGTATGTATACATTTATGCACTGAACCGCAATGTGGAGTCTGTAGCTGGTTTTGGCTGGGTATTGTATACTACTAACTTACTGCACTGTTGGCTTGCTTCTAGGGCAGGGGTCTGGGTCTGATAAGCTCCCAGAAACCATGGGCTATGGTATGCTCTGTTGTAGCTTATTTTAAGTCTATATAACTGATATCTGAGCTCCCTTTACCCCTTACTATAACCCTCACCCTCCCCAACTCAATATACCATTTAAACAATTGAGTCAGTGCAACATGGCCTACAGCAAGGCTAGCAGAATGCTGGGATGTGTCGATAGGAGTATTGATAGCAGAAGAACGGAGGTAATGCTTCCCTTCTACAGATCCCTGGTGAGGCCTCAGCTAGAGCTACTGTGCCCAGTTCTGGAATCCTCACTTCAGAAAGGATAAGGATAGGTTGGAGACAGTGCAGCACAGAATAACTAAAATGATTCAGGGACAGCAAGGCAGATCCTATGAGGAGTGCCTCAAGGCACTAAATATGTGCTCAGTGGAGACCAGAAGAGAGAGGGGAGATGTGATAGAGACCTTCAAGTTCCTTAAAGGAATTAAAGTGAACTGCGGGCTATTATTTATAAAGCCTGTGTACCAATTCACGGTCACATGGACGCGAATGGAAATTAACAAGAGGTAGGTTCAGGAGAGATGTGAGGAAGTACTACTTTACGGAAAGGGTGGTGGAACTTTGGAACAGTCTGTCAGCTGAATTGGTGGGTGCAAAACCAATCAGAGGATTTAAGTAGGGCTGGGACATAATGAAGGGAATAGTGGTTACTGGGGGCAACAGGACCAAGGAGGAGAATAGAGAGAGGTTGGGAAAGTGGCAGTGTAGATCCCAGCCAGACCCTTCCAAACACTTGCATTGCTTTTCCACTGTGGTACCTCTTTTGCTTAACTTATGAAAAGTTAAAACAGGCATATGAAACATGACAACTTTGTATAGAAGAGGAGTTAAGTAATTTATTTCTAAATCTTCAGCCCATCCACCGAACAGCTCCCTTGTTCAACTGCACAGTCTATCCCTTGATATGCAGTTATTAAGGGACACATCTTTGGCAATAGTGGCCGGCAAAATTTACCTGCTGGTGACTGATAATATTATAAGTCGAGGTCGTCTACTTCTTTTTTGCTCTCCTGGAGACGTCGTCTCTGAGCCTGCCACCATGTTCCGTCTTCCTCGAGTGCTAGCTGACAGTGTGAATTGTGGGCAGCGGCAGTGCTATATTCCAATCATATTCACGATGCTGACATGAACTGCAGTTGGCCAGTCAGTCATAGGCGGAGGGTGCAGAGAAAGATTCACAAAGCAGCTCCGGTCATCTTACTGGCACTGAGGGAGCTGATTGGTAGCAGATGGGAGGGGCATGCATGCAGAGAAAAAGTGCTGGGGTTCATCATGTGTGCATAAGGACTCTGTGACAGTCACAAAATAAAAAGAAGTAATGAAAAAAATGTCACAAATTATGAAAAAAAGGGGGGAGTTTGAAAAGGGGGGGTTCTTTCGAACCATAGGAACTCCCCCTGGCAACGGCTGTGCACGGCATATTCATGGGAACACCCCCTTTACTTATGCAGCATATATCATATTTGCACTTTGGAGCATTCAGAGATGCACACTGCATCTGTATTTCAAATGCCGTGCTTTGGCGCTTTGTTTGAGATGGGTGGCGCATCTCTATTTTGTGTCACGCATCTCCTTTAAAACTGTGGGCCTCAGACTATTAAATGGACATGTTGTATGCAGTACATATACATCAAACAGTAGTGTGACAGAATCTCAACCATCTGTTTGTATTGTTAATAATTTACAGTCCCATATTGAATGCACTAAGTAAAGACCCGACTGGTGGCTATAATAGTAGATGTATAGCTGCAAGAATAACAAGCATTTGCCAATGCTGAACATTCGCTTGCAGATTTGTGCTGTGCAGGTGTTTGGAACTGATAATGCAGAGGTGAGCATCATCATCTAGGCATCAGTGTTGTCACTTGCTCTGTTTGTGTATGGTCATGATTGGCTCCAGGGGGACACTGTCTCATTGTTCTACCATGATCAGGGGATCCTTCGGTGCATGGCTTGGAGGGGGTTCTCTGTCTCTCTTCTCTCTCCTCTCCCTCCAATAGCTGGGTCTCTGTCACTTACCTTGTCTGTGACACCCTGCAACCACAGAGAATTACCAGGAAGTCTGCCCTGTCACCCTTTCTCCTGACAGCTGTCATAACTCTTGACTGCGCTGTGTCTTGCCCTCTGTTTCCCACTCTCTCTCCGGCTCAGCACATAATGGACAGAGGCAACCCAGAGGCACACAGGCAATGAGAAACACACTGACAACATACAGCCCAAGTTCTGTAAACCTTGGTGAAGGACACACTCGCTGGGAAAACAGTGTGGCTGTGTGTGTGTCTCTCTCTCCCCAGTGTGTCTCTCGTATGCCCTTTGCTGAACTACACGCTGAGCAGGGGAGGTGATTCTTGCCCTGTTTTTCTTCCCAGTGTTGGAACACAGCACAGCCTCAGCACTATGGGACCATACTTTGGGGCAAAGACTCATGCTTGGGAGGGGCTGGAATGAGTAACAAGGGGCAAGGTGCACTTGGGATCTTACAAGGACAGCACCGAGGGTAGAGACAGCTGTGACCTGCTCCATTCAAGGGATTCATGCATTGGATTGGAGGCACGATGACAAAGCAGTGTGGGATACATTAATTGCTGGGTTAACTGACATCCATGGGCTGGGTGGATGGGTAGTAAAGTACTAGGGGGCTGCACTGTCTGGATGGGTCCCCAGAGATCCATGGGGCTGGTGGGTGCATAGCAACATACAGGCGGCGAGAGGACATTGGTGGCCCGGGAAGTACAGTGCACAGAGCAGCAAGGAGTTTTGTTTTGTTTGCTTCTGTAAACCTCTCAACAATGGCACTGATCTTTGGAATAAACCATACACTTTAAGTGGATTAAGCAGCTTTTTTTTTACCAATTATTTTACCAGGTGAGACACACTAAGCTGAAAGCTTGTTTGCAGGTGCAACCTGGGAGCACGAGAAAGTTAAGTGACTTGCTCAGGGTCACACAGTATGCACCTAGGGGGCTGTGGGATTCAAACCCAGGTCTCCAGATTTGCAGCTCAGAGCCTTAACCCACTGCGCCATACTGCCTCCTGCTTCTGGAGTGTTGGTATTATTTACCACAGAGCAGCATATGCAATACCTGTCTCTCTCTTGCTGATGGTGGTTTTGGGGGGAAGGGAAGGGATGACGGAGCACCAGCTTTCAGCATACTGAGGACAGCAGAGGGAACAGATACACAGGGAGCACAGCTCCATGATCGGCTGTGTCACTGCCTTAATCCATTGTACACCAAGCGGGAGCTTATGGAGAGAGGAATGGGTACCCTAACTCTGTTCTGTGGGACTGTGCTGATGATGCTCACAGGATGGGGAATGGACAGGATGGGGGCAGGCTAGGGAAGGACTGCTAACTGCTCTTGGTGTCTCTTTGTGTGTCTGACAGAGGTGCAATATGAGGAAAAACCTGCAGAAGCGCAGATAAGGGCAGAGTGCTCCCCAAGTGGACAATTCAGTCATTTGCTGGGCGGTGTTATGTAAATAAAAGAAGACAGGCACTGTCTGATAGGAGCAGCTGATTTCTTTCAAGTACACAAAGTTTCTGCCCTTACACTTACATTGCTTTGTACTGTTTGTATTTGCACCAATTGCACTTTGCTAATTGTATTTCGCAACTATTGTTCCCAAGTCTATCCCAAATGTATTTGACTCTCCTGTATATTTCTTGTACCACCCTATACCTATATATTTGAACTGTACAGTATGTATTTGGTATTACTATTTTTCATGAGTTGTATGTATCTGTTATTATCCTTTGTGCCATCTGTATGGTCCGGGTCATGCCTGAAAATGGTCCTTTGGATCAGCGCACCAACCCGGTAATCAAATAAATAAATAAAATAAATGTATGTCAGAATTCTTTATGAAGGCCAACCCAATGGCACTGAGGGTTCAATCACTGGATGCCACACCTTGCCAGTGACCTGGGTTCTGATGTGGACTTGGGTCAATGGGGGAGGTCTGTCAGGAAGGGAGAATACTGAGTGTCTGGAGGACTGCTCTTGCCTCCCAGGGAGGGTTTCAGTGCCCAATACTCATCTGGCTCCTAGCGTCAGCCAGCCAGGGGTGAGGCAGGCTGGAGCTGATGACATAAGAGGAGAGAGCGGCAGATGTCAATGCACCATGAACAAAAGAGTGCATGGGGATGCATGATCAGCAATGCATGCTACATCTCCAGGGAGAAAAGCAGAAACTGGAGATCTGAGTTGCCACTGACCCTGACCACCCGATATTCCTGCACCCCATCGAACAGCCAGGCCATGCTGCATTCCACATGAAGGTGTATAAAAGTGTCCCAAAGGAAAAACAGGGGAGTGAGGCTGGGGCATCAGGAGGGCAGCCTGGGCTCCAGGAAAAAGAGCACTAAAATAAGTGTAAGAAGAATAACCTGGGATGTGTAAAGACACATACAGGCATATGTGTTTTGTGGCATGGCTACATTAAACTCAGTATGAAAGCCAAAGTACTTTAAAAGAGGACAATATAAAAGCATGGACTATGGAGGCAAACAGAGCACTCTTAAATCACTCGAGAAGCTAAAGCAGAGCACTGTACTCACAGTCCAAAGAGGTACAACACTGTAATAACATGACAGAATGAAGTGCAACTATGTCCCTTCTTAATGGACTGTTTGTAAAAATGTCAAGATGTCAATAGAATCTAAATAAAAAAAAATAAGGTGTGTTGATCAGTGTCTTCTTTTTTTTCCCTTAACACTTTTCCCAGGCTACCTGCAGTGCAACATCTCGTGTTCAGTGGGATCCTGTTTCTACTCATATTTCTAGTTGGGTGTGCTGAGGCAGGAGGGGGTGTTTATGTGACTCGCTCAGGGTCACATGAAGAATAGGTGGCTTTGTATAGGCTGCTTGTACTTGAAGTGCTCCATTACACTGCCTCTCACTAGCAAAGACAGAGCCCACCTTAGCCTCATGGTTCCCATATCTAAAGGGGTTGCTATATTTTACAGGGAAAGGGAACTGTTGATAGGGAAATAATTTCAGATACAAAAAATGGGGCCATAAGAAAATCCTGCTGGAGTTTCAGGGAAAAATGGAAAAATGATACAGGAACAGCTGACCTATTGGTGCAGCAGTTGGGCTACTGCCCGTGATGCCAGCAACCCATATTCGATGACAAGCTTGGGTTTGCCGGTGGCTGGCCAAAGGGAGGAGGATCTAGCATCCACCGGATGCCCTCCACCTCTAGACTGGGAGGGCAGTATGCTACGTCACAATCTGAGATGGTGTACTGTCAGTTTTTATATCTTTAATTTTTTACCTCCTTCCCTGTGCAAGCCACTGTCTGGCTTTCCATCATTGCTACAATGCAGCCTGCTGAACACACTCTCGACATTGCTGCAGATGGTCTGTCCTCCAGTGCTGTCCTTTCCCAGCTCCCTCCCTCCACCACCACGGGAGGAGAGGGAGTTGCATCTGAAGTCTTAGGATTAGAAGTTGTCTAGAGTGCACACCACGGACGAGGGCCTGGTGACATCAGGGAGCGAGCACATGGAGGCAATCATTCAAAGCTTCACAAACTAGTCTTTTCTGACAGTTCTCTCCTGGCCTCCCACATAATGGTCACACTGACGGCTGGCCTGGGGGGGTGCTGCCACCACCAGGAGCTTCTATGGAAGTGGTGCCACATTGCCTATCCCACGCAGAAGGAAAGAATCAGCAGGAATGCTCCAAGTCCTTTCTTGCTGGCTTCTGTTCCTTATGCCCAAAGCTTGAGTCATGAACCCAGTCGCCAGTGATCCCTCTCCGCTCAGTGACATGGAGCAGGCCTTTTCTATATTTGTTTACTGCATCTGCTATTATTCACTGTGCTAGACAGAAATCCCTGGCAAGGCAACCATTAAGCTACTCACCTGGGTCCAACCCTCCAATCAAAGGCAAGGCCCAGGCATCCCCTCCAACAATTTATCCAAAATAGCAAAATGAAATAAAGCGTTTTCAAGTTTAATTGATCCTGTAGGAAATTAAAGAGGAATGGTCACCACAAAGGGTCCCACTCTCAGCTGTGGGGCTAGTCCCAATGTGCACTTTGTGTGCAAACACATTTTGGTTTACTTTGTGTTTACTGTAGTATAGTAGATTATCACAGACTATTTTTGCTCACCTGTAGGCAGACAGCATCTGTGATTACAAATCCCAGAATCCCCATAGCTGACATCAGAGTAGCAGGCAGCAGTGGGAGATTCAATAGCCTGCAGTGCATATTAGAATGTGTTTCAGCTCTGATCTTTTCTTTGCTAGTCCCATTGTTCTCTTTAGGTTAAGTAGAGCGAAAGAGTGCTGTACTTTTTGTTTTTTTATATTAAACTTTGTCAAATGTTTTAGTTACTTTGCAATGTATGTAAAGATACCCTGCAAAAATCATAACAATGAAAACCTTTTGTTTATTTTATTTTTATTTATTTAAAGAATTGGAAATAACCTTTGAGCATAATCTCTTTTACAAAGGTTCCTCATCAAGAAGGGACGAGAAGGAGAGTATCACAGACAAATGAGTACAGGTCAGAAAACATTAATAAGATATACATTACATATACATATTCATTAATAGAACAATGAGTTTTAGGAATTACATGGTTACAGATATCGTTCAAAATAGCAAGAAACAAAAACAGCAGTCTGCTAAAACAGTAATGGATAACACTAGTGGACATAAGTAGAGGAGGGTGGGGGCTTCAAATTGGGGGGAAAAGAGATTTAAGAGCAGGGTAGTCGAGGGCAGTGGGGTCTACCCTGCCCATGAGGGCAGAAACATAGGCAGCCACCTGAGAGAGGCTTTGTCAATTTCAGACAGAGGTAAGGGGCAAGGAATGTTAAGGGAGAGGAGGAGAGAGAGAGAGAGAGGAGGAGAGAGAGAGAGAGAGAGGAAGAAGGGAAGAGAGGGGTAATGAAAGGAAGAGAGGAGAGGCTGAAAGGTGGGGGGAGAAACGGTAGAGGGTAAAAGTGGATAGGCATGGAGGAGGGGGAGTAGGAGTGATTAGGGGCAGGATAACTGATTCAATAAAAGGGTAAGGTGGACAGTAGGAAGGGCTGGGTTAGGCGTGTCCCAGAGCAGGGGAGTGGGTTGGCCCAAGCCTGGGTCAGAAGCGGGGGGGCAGAGAGAGCCCATAGGAGGAGGGGCTAGGGGGCAGGAGGGGTGGGAGCCAGAGCTACGGTAGAGGGTAGAGTTTGAAATCCTGGGGCATCTGTAGTTGGGAGCATGCGGGGTTAGGTAGTTGGCTTCAAGTGCTGGGAGAGTCACACCTATAGATAACAGTCACGTAGTGCTGGATATAATGTAATGCCTTTTGGTGTTCCAAATGGAGTTGGGGATCTCATTTAGCCACAGGGGGGCTCGGTAGGAGAAGGCACGTTGTCCGAGTGCTGTTCACCGAAAGGCAATGAGAAAGTTCCACGAAACCTACCTCTGGTGACATAGCCGGAGTTAGTCAGGGAGAAATGATCAGTTACACAGGAGGGAGTTTTACCCAATAACACTTTCTTGCCAAGGAAGCATGTTTGGAACTTGAGCCTATTACTTAGAGACAGCCAGTTTGTCTGCTTGTACAGGGCACAGGTGTGGGTAAGGCACTCCTCAGCCATGGCAAGTCTGGAGGCCTTATTTAGAACAATTTGCACTCTCTTTAAGGCTGTACCTGTGGCCTCACCATAAACTACCAGACCATAGTCGATGGTTGATAAGATAGAGCTGGATATCGAGAGGAGGAGGGCCTCTGGGGTGAGATGCTTTCTGTGTCTGTACAGCACACCCAGTTTGGTGTTTACTGTCTTGACCACTGAATCAATTTGTTGAGTAAAGGTGAGGGTGTTGTCAAGGGTAACTCCCAGATATTTGAAAGAGTGCACTTGTTCCAATGGTGTGCTGTCTTTATTGGAGATGACACGGGAGGGGAACCTCTTTTTAGGATGGGGACTGGATATGAGCATGGTCTTGATTTTCTTGTAATTTAGTAAGAATTTAGAAACATAGAAGTTGACGGCAGATAAGGACCGCAAGGCCCATCCAGTCTGCCCATTTCTTTTTCTACCTTATAAATGTGCCATCGGCCTTTGCTCTGTCAGTGACCTATCTATTCATAGTCATTTGTATTGCTCCCTTATGCCTATCCCATGCCTGTTTGAAGCCCTGCACCGTATTCATAGCCACCACTTCTTGTGGTAAGCTATTCCATGCATCTACCACCCTTTCTGTGAAAAGAATTTCCTCACATTCCCCTTAATCGGCCTCCTCTAATCTCATGCTGTGTCCTCTTGTCCTGCTATTTTTCTTATATTTAAACATGTTAGACTCTTTAACCTTGTTTATGCCCTTAAGGTGTTTAAATGTCTCGATCATATCACCTCTCCCTCCTTTGCTCAAGGGTATACATATTGAGCTCTGTTAATCTGTCCTCATATGTCTTCTGATGCAGTCCCTGCACCATTTTGTTGCCCTTCTCTGGACTGCCTCAATTTGGTTAATGTCCTTGTGAAGGTGTGGCCTCCAATACTGCACGAGTACCCAGATGGGGCCTAACTAATGTCTTGTACAGAGGATTATTACCCTCTTATGACTTGTGATACCCCTACTAATACACCCTAACACCTCTAGCCTTACATACTGCTTTAGAGGTCTGCTTGGATGATTTTAGGTCATCAGTGATGATGATGCCCAAGTCTCTTTCTTCCTTTGTGACTGCTAGCAACTCCCCTCCCAGCCTATAAGTGGCTTCAGGGTTTCTCTTCCCTATGTGCATGATTTTGCACTTCTTTGCATTAAATCCAAGTTGCCACTCTTCTGACCATTTTGCTAGTTTATCCAGATCTCTTCTCATTCTGCCCACCCCATCTGGATCATCTACTCTGTTGCAGATCTTGGTGTCATCTGCAAACAGACAAGCCTTACCCTCTAGTCCATCTGCGAGGTCACTAATGAAGATGTTGAATAGGACTGGCCCCAGGACTGATCCCTGAGGTACCCACTTGTGACTTGCATCTCTTCTGACTGTATACCATTTACCACCACTCTCTGTTTTCTGCCAGTCAACCAGTTTGCCACCCAGTTGACCAACTTCGACCCACCCTGAGCCTACCTAGCTTATTTATCAATCTTCTATGTGGAACAGTGTCAAAAGCTTTGCTGAAGTCAAGGTAGGCGACATCAACTGCTCCCCCTTGGTCCACCACTCTGGTTACCCAGTCAAAGAAATCTATGAGATTAGTTTGACAGGACCTTCCTTTTGTAAACCCATGCTGTCTTGGATCCTGTGCCCCTATGGATTCCAGGTGTTGCACTATCCTTTCCTTAAGGAGTGCCTCCATAATCTTGCCCACTACTGAGGTAAGACTGACTGGTATGTAGTTCCCCGCCTCCTCCCTGCTACCACTCTTGTGGAGCGGGATCACATGAGCCCTTCTCCAGTCTTCTGGGACCTCTCCTGTGCTCAGAGACTCACTAAACAATTCTGCTAATGGCTCTGCTAGTTCCTCCTTTAGCTCCTTAAGTACCCTGGGATGTATGCCATCAGGTCCCATTGCCTTATCCACCCTGAGCTTAGCAAGCTCTTGTAGGACCCTTTTCTTTGTGAAGGAGTAGTGCTCCACCTCCCCCTGTGTCCATGATGCTGAGCTGTGGGCCCTGCCCTACCTTCTCTTCAGTAAATACTGAGCAAAAGTATCTATTTAGGATAGATGCCTTTACAGGGTCCTCCTCCTCACATGCTCCCTTTTCTCCATTAAGCTTAGCAATACCTCCTCTGGACTTTCTCCTTTAACTAATGTATCTATAGAAAGTCTTGTCACCTTCTTTTACTGTTTGTGCTAGTGTTTCCTCAGTTTGGGACTTTGCCTGCCTTACTGCCTTACCTGCTTCCCTTAGGGCAGTTTGGTATGCCTCCCTATCTTCATCCCGCTGTGTTCCCTTATATTTCCTGAAGGCCAGCCTTTTGGCTCTGACCTTTCTGCTACTGTATTTGAGAACCAAAGTGGTTTCCTTCTTCTTTGCACTTCCTTTTCTGTCTAACACAATGGGATGTTGCTTCAAGTATTGTATCCTTAATGCTTGCCCACTTTGCCTGTACCTCCTCACCTGTGTTTCTTTTGCCAGGCTAGCTTAACTCTGTTGGCCATCTTATCAAAGTCAGCTCCTCTGAAGTCCCATATTTTGCCTTGGAATGGGATGATTTAGATGTAGTAGCCAAATTGAACCATACCATGTGATGGTCACTGGCCCCCAGGTGACCTTCTACCTGGAGATCTGTGATCCCTTCTTTGTTAGTCAGTACTAGATCTAGGATAGCCCTGTCTCTTGTGGGTTGCTGTACCAGTTGTTTGAGGCCCTCCTGCAGGAATCCACTATGAGTCTAGTTCTGGCAGATGTTCCTGCTGGTATTGACCAATCTATATCTGGCATGTTGAAGTCTCCCATTATCAGAACCTCCCTTTAGCTGTCATGTTTTGTATATCTTCTAACAGTAATGTGTCTATGTCCTCCCTCTGGTCTGGGGCCTGTAGACAACCCCAGTTCTTATGGCTGTCCCATTTCCTGTTTCCAGGGTGACCCACAGTTCTTCTGGCTCCTTATGTGTATTCTGAATTTCTGTAGCTTTGATATTTTCATTAACATACAGGGCCACCCTCCCTTTGCACTCGGTCTCTTCTGAACAATACATAGCCAGGTACTGAAGTCTCCCAAGTGTGGTTACTGGTAAACCACGCCTCACTAATTGCTACTATGTCCAGTTTAGCCTCTGACATTATTGCCTGCAGGTCTGGGATCTTATTTCCCAGGCTGTGAGCATTGTGTACATGATTTTCCATTGCCAGATTTTGGTGTGTTAGTTGTTGGGTGAAGTTTGGCATTACCCTGTGCATCGTATGGGGAGACAAACCTTTTCTTACCTGGTGATGCAAATGAATGGCAAACACGCTGAATTCCTGTTTGACCACTAGCTGAGGGGAGGGTGTTCTTCCATTCGACGTGTGGGTGCTGCACCCTCTCCCATTTGCTAGTTTAAATATTCTGCAAAGACGTCAAACTTCTGCCCCAATGCACTGACTCCCTCTTTAGTCAGATGCAGTCCATCAAATTTAAAGAACTTTCGCTCCCAGAACTGTTGCCAGTTCCCTACAAATCTGTGTCCTTTTTCCTTGCACCAGTCCTTGAGCCACGTGTTTAGCTCCCCTATCTCCCCTTCTCTGACCTTCCGTCCATCTGCTCCCTTCTCCCAGACTGGCAGGATCTCAGAGAAGGAGATGCCGGACGAAATAGATGATAGTTTGTCACCCAGCTTAGTCAGGTGTTCCTTGGTCTCCACAACTGACCGGCTGGCTAGATCATTAGTCCCTATGTGTACTAGGACATCAATGTTTTCTCCTGCTTTGTGAACAATTTTAGCAATGCGGTCAGTATCTCTCCATGCTGATGTACCTGAGACATCTGACCATCACCCCTGGCTGGAGATGGTATCAACTCCCGAATCATGGAGTCTCCTATGATCGAAGTTTTTGGATTTCCTTTGTGCTTGTTTAGTTTTGGTTCCTGATTTGGGTGAGTATTGTTGTGCTAGCTCCTGTGCCACAGTGTCCTGCTCTGCAGTGTCTTCTGCCTCTTTATTTGATTTCAGAGATAGAGGCAGATACCTGTTTGTAGCGTTTATATGGTTTTTGGAGGTAATGTGTTGGAGAGCAGAGAGTGATGGGGCACCTGATTTGCTCCTCCTAACCACCTGCCAACCTCCTGGACCAACTACCCTCTGCGGTCGAGGTTTTCTATTGGATGCTGGGGAAATGGCGGGTGGTTCTTATAATGTATTTCCTTCAATATGAAATTTGAGGCGTGCAATCTCTGCCCATGCTGCCCGAGCTGAGACCTAAGATCTCCAAAGGCCCAGCATGTAGGACAGTGTCCTAAATCCTGTAAGACTGTCCTTCTGAAAATTGTTCCACAGTACCTGCAGTTAATGAAATCCATTCCAAATAAGTTGCTGGGTTTGTAACCTAGTCAGAGTAATTAGAAGGAAAAAAAAGGAAAAATGCAAGTAATGGTTTAATTGTGCTTTGTTTAACTTGTTATAACAAGTTAAATTACTAGTGCCCTGTAAATGAGATCACCTTGTGGAGGCCCCACTGATCCGCCCCTTCCTGCTCTGCCACAGGAAATGTCACAACTGTGGTACCCTATAAAAGGAGTGTAGCGTGGGGTGGTTGGGGATGGGTGGTGGCTGGGCCCTTCCCCTGCCTAAAAAGAAGAACCACGGACGAAAGAACAAGGAGGTAAGAGCAGAAACAATCAGTCAACAACAAATGCAGTAACCCTGAAAGCTTATCCTAATGTTAGATAAAACTGTAAAACCTGTAAAGCACCACCTGTAATAATTTCAGAGAAGATATACCCTGTAAGAAACACTTTGCTCCAGAGAAAAATAAAGCAGTAACAGAAGATATACCTTGCAAAGACAATTTGAATCAGAAGATTACAGCAGTAATCTGTTAGCACACACCTGTAGGCACACCTTGTAATAATGCAGAAGAAGGTATACCAGCAACAGCAATTTGAATCAGAGAAAAAATAAAGCAATGAAATGTTAGCCACAAACAGTAGCAATCCCTGTGAGTAAAAAATCAAAACACCACCACACAGTAAATCTGCTTAGCCAAACTAAGTCTTTGTGCATGCAGAACCAGTCCTCTAGTTTGTTGAAGGAGCTCTGTAGTTCAGTTTGGAGGGAATTGATGCATGTGCTGCTATTGATAAGGACTGCATCACCTGCCTATAACACAGACCCGACCAATTTGCCTTCGTCTAGTGCCTTGTTCACATAATCAGTGTACTTCACCAGGGCAGTGGAAGTATTATGATTCTGCCTGAAACCATGCTGATTTGGGCATTGCAACTGATGTTTGTTAAGGTATTCAGTGAGTTGTTCTGCAACAATCTTTTCCAAAGCCTTGGATGGGGGAGAGGATTGAGGTCGGTCTATAGTTAGATATGCAGGACCTGTTGCTGTTTTTGTGCACAGGGGTCACAAGTGCCTGTTTCCATACTGCAGGGAATTCAGCAAGGGATAGTGACTTGTTAAATAATTTGGTGATAGACACACTGAGAACATCAAGTGTGAAGGATAGAAGTTTCATGTTGATCCCATCACTGCCCATTCTGGTCTTATGGAGCACTTTTGTTTACATATAGCAGGGACCCTTTCACTGTCACTCTCTTAAAATAAAAGTTTGGATGGGAGTTATTGATTGACTTTCAGTTGGAAATATCATCAGCGGGGTGCATATAGGCAGGTGGTAGAACAGAGCTCAGGTCAGTGAAGGCCATATTGAAGGTTTCCGCGATGAGTGGTGGGTCAATCATGGGGGAGTCATGTATGTTGAGCAGTTGGGGGTGCCTCCTATCATCCTTACCAAGGAGTTTTTTTAAAGTTCTTCCAAAACCTCTTTTCATCACCCCCAGCTTCTACTGAGCTGATCCTAGTGGAAGTTGGTTTTAGCCTGTTAGATGAGGTTAGGGCAGAGATTTCTGGCAACTCTGTAGCATTGGTAGTCATGCTTGTTACCAGAGGACCTGGCTTTTGACCAGAGGTTATCTCTATCCTGCATCTTGGCAAGCAGTTCCCCTGTAATCCAACCATTAGTATCAATCAATCAATCAATCAATCAATCAATCAATCAATCAAATCTTTATAAAGTATACTCTCGAGCTTTTCTTTTCCTCAGTAGGACAAAGACATTGCAGATGTTATTGAATCCCTCAATTAAGTAGTTTAGTGCCTGGTCAAGTTCTAGTGCTGAGTCAATGGGGAACCAGTCATGCAGGGAGAGGACTGTTTTAAGAGACCCAAGTTTGCCTTTCCTTGAGACCCTGCTTTTGACTAAGATGGGGGGGGAGTTGTCTGAATTTATTTGACCAAAGGAAGATGATCGGGGAGTGGTCGCTCAAGGTGTCCGGCAGCACTGTGACCTCAGAGATCCGGGATGGGGAGCTTGAGAGGAGTCAATCAAGGAGTGAATCAATGCCTGACTTGTAGTTCTGTCTGGTGGGACTGGTGACAAGTTGCATTAGGTAGGAGTCTGCCACAATGTCCCTCTGGGGGGTCAACTCGGCACCATTCCAGCTAATGTTGAAGTCACTCATGATGATAAGCTCATGATCCTTAGGGAGAGTGGCCATCGGTTCCAGAATTTTAGGGAGGCTTTCTTTAGCTTTTTTTGGGGGTAGGTAGATTGAAGCAATGATGAGTGACTTGCCAGACTGTCCAATCTGCACTTTCACTGCTAATAGTTCATAGTCATCAGTCAATTCGGTGATGAGGAGGAGGACGGTGCAGTGGAGGTAGTCCCTTGCATAGATAGGGGAGCCGCCTCCCTTCCTGCTTCTCCTGTCAATCCTGAAGGCTTGGTTCCCTGCTAGGGTTATTTTATTATTTTCTATCTTGCTTGACAACCATGTCTCAGTAAGGCAGATAATATCGGGGGCATGGTGAGTCGACCAGGCCTGGAATTGTTTGAATTTAGCTGTTATGCTGCAGATGTTCATGGCACCGATTCTTAGACCTTTGGTCTTGCGTCCTCCAATGTCTGAGGAAATAGGAGGGCCTGGGTTAGCATGAACATTTCCAGATATGAGGTGTAGCACGAAAATCACCTTTCTAGCAGAATGGCTGATGGTTATTGTGGATCGCATCCTCCTGCATCGAGTTTTACTAGGAAATGTCTTATTGGCTTTCTGTGGTGGATTTATTGATGAAGGGGACAGGAGGGTGCCATAACAGGGTGTGGCAGTTGGGGACACTGGGGTAGTTGATGGTAGGGAGAAGTCTTGATGGTACCCATACTGAGGCTGTTGCTCTAGTCACCAGAGTCAGGCCGCTGAACCCAAGAGAAGGTACTGGGAGAGGAGCCAATGGTCCATTTTGGTCACCAGGGCCTACTGCAAGGAGGGTAGTTGTGAAGAGTAGGATGAACGAGGAGCCCATTTGTTACACTTTGACAACTTGTACGTAGTAGCTTGTTCAGAGTGCTGGGGAGGGTGGTCTAAATATGTGGTGAATGTCACTTTAAGATCCTCATTAGTTGGCAGGGAGAACCGGTGGGGGGGGTGACATAATAGTGAAGGAGGCAGAGCTAGAGTGTATTTAATAGAGGTCAGGGCTGGGGAGGGAGAGCAGAAGGAAATTAGTAAGCTAATAACAGTTACAATGCAGTGAAAAGTTTTAAAAACAAGCACCGTGTAGCCTCTGAGCTGAGGAAATAGCAAGCCGGGCCAATCAGAGTAGAGCAGGAGGTAGATTTGGCCAATGAGGAGCCGCATCTTACCTGCAGCCTCCTATCAGCAATCAGCAGGAGTAGTGGTCATACCTGAAGTCTGGACAGGCGGGCTGGAGAAGGTGCGCGGCATGTTCAGCCGAGTCAAGGGCAGTAACCTGAAAGGGAGGGGAGAGGAATAAAGATCAGTATTGGAGGTGCAGGTTCGGCCTAAGGTGTCTGATCGAGGGAGGGCTAAGGGATTCACACAAAGGGAAAAGAGAGTGAGTGAGAACAGTAGGGGAGTGTGGGGATCAGCACAATGGTGATTGCCGTCTGGGGTGTCTAGGTTATGGTGCCAGGGATTCAGAAAGGAACAAAAGGGTTGCAGGCAGATTAAGGTTAGGTGGGGGAGGGAGGAAAATGAGTGTGCGTTGGGTGAAAATATCCGGTATGGAGAGTAGCCACAGAGCTGTCTGCCGCGGATGAAACTGAGTGGGAGTTAGTGAAGGCAGATGCTTAGAGAGACAGATAGAAAAGAGTGCTGAGAGAGAGATAGGGAGGAAGAGAGAGAGAGAGAGAGAGAGAGAGACTGCAAGCAGAGAGAAAAGGCA
Source organism: Neoceratodus forsteri (assembly GCA_016271365.2). Classification (NCBI taxonomy): domain Eukaryota; kingdom Metazoa; phylum Chordata; order Ceratodontiformes; family Ceratodontidae; genus Neoceratodus; species Neoceratodus forsteri. The sequence goes on from CM057454.1 coordinate 1,060,976,597, forward strand.
GTTCTAAACCAGCTCTACACAGGACGGTAGACAGATTAAAACATTTCAAAATGGCTCTAAATATTTCTAACCAGCAGTTCTACATATTGCTATTCAGTCCCAACAACTTAGGATCTCAGTTATACATTGCAAGCAGAAAAAAACAGTAATTGCAAAATTAGTAAGCTAATAACAGCTACAGTGCAGTGAAAAGTTTTACAAATGAGCGCCGTGTAGCCTCTGAGCTGAGGAACCTCAGAAATTCTTTTAGTTCATTTCTGTAAATAAATAAATACACTTTTGCAAGAACAAATAATATTATAACAAACCATATATATTTGACCAGGTGGGCCCACTTAGCTGTGTCCTGTGTGTTTCCAGGTTCTCCCATCTGGCACCCCAGCAGAAGGGGCAAGTAGAGCGAGGCCCTCAAAGATGTGCATGAATAGAGCTCCTATAGTAATCAACTGCAAATTCTCATACCAACAAATACTGTTACTCTTCGCTATGGAGTGTCAGGTGGGAGAACATGGCTTGGTGAGTGCCAAGGATAGCCACAGTACCTAATGGCTAATGAAAATCAAATGTGGCTAGTGAAAAACACAATGTGGTTAAAATTAAAAAAGTGTTTGCCATTTGCTGTATTTTGTATCACAAATACTGTATGCAAGTTGCAGTTCCTTAGCACTCAGAATGTGCACACATTTTTACAGATGCAGACTACTACCACTGATTTAAGCAATTTGCGTCCCTTAATTTGGGATAACCAAAATGCAAGACTTCATACTTGGAACAGGAAACACTGGCTCACTGGCAAACACAAAGTCCCATGTGAGTTTGAACTCCCTGATTGTCTTTGATGCTACCACCTCCTGGGCAGGCTGTTCCATAGGTCTATCACTCTCTCATCCTTTCCACTCCCCCTTGTGTATCAACCCTGTTGCAGATCTTTGTGTCATCTGCAAAGAGGCATACTTTCCCTTCTAGTCCCTCTGCAATGTCCCCTATAAAGACATTAAAGAGGACCAGTCCCAGTAATGAACCCTGCAGTACCCTACTAGTAACTCCCCTTTCTTGGGAATGGACTCACTTACTATTACCCTTTGCATCCTGTTGTCCAGCCAATGTTTTCCCCAGGCTATAACCCTGGGACACACTCCAAGGCTGGCTAATGTGTTTATTAATCTTTTGTGTGGGACTGTGTCAAATGCCTTGCTAAAGTCTAGGTAGGCATGTCCACAGCCCCTCCCTGGTCTACTACTTTGATCACCCATTTGTCAACCGTTGTCATTTAATATTTTGACCCTAAATTTTCAAAATAGTCCTCCCATGCCCCCACCTCATGAACCTGGTAGGTGAATATTTTCAAATCCCTGCCAAAACATAATTTCATGCCACAGGTAATGCACTTGGGAAAGAGGAACCCTGGAAAAAAGTACATACTGGGAGGACATCAACTTGAGGAGACACAAACAGAGTGAGATCCCTGCATAATCATCACTGAAAAATTAAAGGTAGAACAATGATGTGAGAAAGCAGCACAGAAAGTGGATGACATCCTCAGATGTATAAGTAGAGGTATGTCTGGTAAAAATGCCCCTCTACAGTTCCTTGGTGGGGTCACACTTGGAGTACTGCATTTAGTTTTGGAGACTTCACCTCAAGAAGGACATTGACTGTTTGGAAATGGTGCAGAGAAGGGCTACTAAGATGGTGCATGGACTGCATCACAGGTCATATGAAGCAAGACTCGGGGAGCTGAATCTATAGTCCCTTGAGCAGAGAAGAAACAGAGGGGACATGATTGAAACATTTAAGTACATTAGGGGATTTAATGCAGCTCAGACAGGCAATCTATTTCAACAGAACATGGCAGCACACAGGAGAGGGCATGATATGAGACTGGTAGAAGGAAGTTTTGAAAGAACCTCAGGAAGTACGTCTTCACAGAAAAAGTGATAGACCTGCGGAACAGCCTGCCCCAGGAGGTGGTAGCATCAAAAACAATCAGAGAGATCAAACTCACATGGGACAGACATAAAGGACAAGTTAAGATGAAGGCTGCATAGGGAGGAGGGTAGTTTCTATGGCAGACTAGATGGATCGCACGGTCCCCATCTGCCAATGCTTTTCTTATGTTCTTATGACCATATTCACTGTGGACTTTCACACACACTGGCATGTAACAACACAGCACATCAAAGCAGCAGAGATGCCAGACTGCTGCAAATAAAACACTCCCACAATTTTACAGTATATCACCTCTTCATCAAGTGTGCAAGATTTGACTTTGACTTGACTGCAGAATGGCAAAAGAGTAGTTTTTACAGAAATTATACCATGTTGGAGACAGGATGTACACACATCAGTTAAGCAATCACATGTTGCATAACAGTTGCAGAAATAATACTGCTGCTCTACACATAGTAAGTTTGTGCATTAATGTGGTAGAGACTTTCACAGATTACTTTCCTGAAACATGAATGTGCATGGCACTGGATATTGTGTTGTGTGTAAACGTTTCAGTTTTTTCATAACTGGTTTATATCAAATGTTTTTGATAATCTGCCTCAATGGGCCAGTGCTACTGTGCAGGCAACCAGAGTTCAGGAGTGGGCTTGTAACACCATGTTGGGAGGCAGGTAGGACTACAGAAGCTGCTTGGCAATACACTGTGGTCATGGAGGGATTGCGCTGGAGCACCCAGTGCAGCAGTGACCCCTGTAGTGGGAGAAGGCAGCCCGATCCTTCCACAGGATGTTCCAACTTGCAGCAGATGTCCCATGGAGCTACAAACATGCCATGAGGGAGGGTGGGGAAAAATCTCACTTATTAGCTGCATGACAGCCTGGGTTTCCGGCTCCCCTTAATCCAAGTGCCTATCAGACACTGGATCCTAGCCCACAAAGTGACCTGCCGTTGAGGGGCTGCCATGAAGGAAATGCTAAAGGGAACATTGAGACAGAGTAAAACAAGGAGGACACCAATGGTCAATGGGTCAGAACAGGTCTGGAAAAAAAAAGTGCTACAGCAATACAATTATGACAGAGTCTCCTGGGAGGACGGGAGTTGGAGACACATAAAAAAAACAACCTATAAACAGATAAGCATACCCCATATACAAACATTGTTTAGCTCTGTTTGTATTACGTTTCTACCCCACGTCAAATTATATTCCATTGTTCACCCTGCTTATTGTAATCCTCCTTGGTCGCGCCTGACAATAGTCATGTTTTGGCTAATGGCACCTACCCAGTTAACAAAAAATAAATAAATAAATAAAATGCAGTATTTCTACACAACTGATTGCCTAGTTGGCCAGAAGTATGTCCCAAGACCCCAAGTGGTCTTCACGGATGTTTTGGGCTTTATCCACGGAGACAAAATGAGACTTCGCCAGCCGGTCAGTTGTGGAGACCAAGGAACACCTGACCAGGAGGGGAGACAAACTGCCATCCATTTTGTCTGGCATCTCCTTCTCTGAGATCCTGCTGGTCTGGGAGAGGGGGGGCAGATGGATGGAAGGTCAGAGAAGGGGAGATAGGGGAGCTAAACATGTGACTCAAGGGCTGGTACCAGGAAAAAGGACACTAAGTTGTAGGTAACTGACAACAATTTTGGGAGCAAAAGTTCTTTAAATTTGATGGACTGCATCTGACTAAGGAGGGAGTCAGTGCACTGTGGCAGAAGTTTGATGTCTTTCCAGAATACTTAAACTAGCAAATGGGGAGAGGGGTGCAGCACCCGATACATCGAATGGGAAGAACACCCCTCCCCCCTCAGCTAGTGATCAAACAGGGGTTCAGCATGTTTGTAGTTCATTTGCATCACCAGGTAAGGAAAAAGGTCTGGCTCCCCATACAACGCTCAGGGGAAATGCCAGACCTCACTCAACAACTAACACACTGAAATCTGGCCAATGGAAAATCATATACACAAATGCCCGCAGTCTGGGAAACAAGATCCCAGACTTGCAGGCAACAATGACAGAGGCTGAACTGGACATAGTAGCCATTAGTGAGACATGGTTCACCAGTAACCACACTTGGGAGAGTTCAGTACCTGACTGTGTACTATTCAGAAGAGACCAAGGTACAAAAAGGAGTGGGGGACTGGCCCTTTATGTCAATGAAAATATCGAAGCTGCAGAAATTCAGAATACACATAAGGAGCCAGAAGAACTGTGGGTCACCCTGTAAACAGGAAATGGGACAGCCATACAAACTGGGGTTGTCTACAGTCCTCCAGACCAGGGGGAGGACATAGACATGTTACTGTTAGAAGATATACAAAACATGACAGCTAAAAGGGAGGTTCTGATAATGGGAGACTTCAACATGCCAGATACAGATTGGTCAATTCAAGCAGGAACATCCATCAAAACTAGACACATAGTGGATTCCCTGCAGGGGGAGAGCCTCAAACAACTGGTACAACAACCCACAAGAGACAGGGCTATCCTAGATCTAGTACTGACTAATGGGGAAAGGATCACAGCTCTCCATACAGAAGGTCACATGGGGGCCAGTGACCATCACATGGTATGGTTCAGTTTGACCACTAGAACTAAATCATTCCATTCCAAGGCAAAAATATGGGACTTCAGAGGGTCTGACTTTGATAAGTTGGCAACAGAGTTAAGCTAGCCCTGGCAAGAAGAAATACAGGTGAGGGGGTACAGGCAAAATGGGCAGATATTAAGGATGCAATACTTGAAGCAACATCCCATTGTGTTAGGGAGAAAAACAAGAGCAAAAGAAGGAGGAAACTACTTTGATTCTCAAAAACAGGAGCAGAAAAGATCAGAACCAAAAAGCTGGCCTACAGGAAATACAAGAGAATGTAATTGGATGAAGATAGGGAGACATACCAAACTTCCCTAAGGGAAGCAGGGAAGGCAGGAAGGCAGAAAAAGGCCCAGACCAAGGAAACACTAGGATGAACAGTAAAAGAAGTGGGCAAGACTTTCTATAGATACATTAGTGAAAGGAGAAAGTCCAGAGGGGGTATTGCTAAGATCAAAGGGCATAATGAGGAGTGTGTGGAGGAGGACCAATGAAATGCATCTATCCTAAATAGATAGTTCTGCTCAGTATTTACTGAGGAGAAGGTAGGACAGGGCACACAGCTCAGCACCATGGACACAGGGGGGAGGGAGGTGTGCACAAGTCCCTTTATTAAAGAAAGGGTCCTACAAGAGCTTGCTAAGCTCAGGGTGGACAAGGCAATGGGACTTGATAGCATACATCCTAGGGTACTAAAGGAGTTAAGAGTGGAACTAGCAGAGCCATTAACAGAACTGTTTAGTGAGTCTCTGAGCACAGCAGAGGTCCCAGAAGACTGGAGAAGGGCTTATGTGATCCTGCTCCACAAGAGTGGCAGCAGGGAGGAGTCAGGAAACTACAGATTAGTCAGTCTTACCTCAGTAGTTGGCAAGATTATGGAGGCACTCCTTAAGGAAAGGATAGTGCAACACCTGGAATCCATAGGAGCACAGGCTCCAAGACAGCATGGGTTTACATCAGGATGGTCTTGTCAAACTAATTTCATAGATTTCTTTGACTGGGTAACCAGAGTGGTGGACCAAGGGAGTGCAGTTGGTTTCGCCTACCTTGACTTGAGCAAAGCTTTTGATACTGTTCCACATAGCAGGTTGATTAATAAGCTGGGTAGGCTCGGGGTGGGTCAGAAGCTGGTCAACTGGGTGGCAAACTGGTTGGTGGGCAGAAAACAGAGTGGTGGTAAATGGTATACAGTCAGAAGAGATGCAAATCACAAGTGGGATACCTCAGGGATCAGTCCTGGGGCCAGTTCTCTTCAATATCTTCATCAGTGACATTGCAGATGGACTGGAGGGTAAGATTTGTCTGTTTACAGATGACACCAGGATCTGCAACAGAGTAGATGACCCAGATGGGGTGGGCAGAATGAGAAGAGATTTGGATAAACTGGCAAAATGGACAGAAGGGTGGCAACTAAGGTTTAACTCAAAGAAGTGCAAGATCATGCACATAGGGAAGAGAAACCCTGAAGCCACCTATAGGTTGAGAGGGGAGTTGCTATCAATCACAAAGAAAGAAAGTGACTCGGGCATCATCATCACAGATGACTTGAAATCATCCAAGCAGACCACTAAAGCAGTAGGTAAGGCAAGAGAGATGTTGGGGTGTATTAGTAGGGGTATCACAAGTCATAAGAGGGAGGTAATAATCCCTCTTTACAAGACACTGGTTAGGCCCCATCTGGAGTACAGTGTGCAGTACTGGAGGCTGTGCCTGCTCCTGCACCTGCACAAGAACATTAACAAAATGGAGGCAGTCCAGGGAAGGGCAACCAAAATAGTGCAGGGACTGCATCAGAAAACATATGAGGACAGATTTAGACTAAAGCAGGGAAGTATCACCAGAGGGCATTGTTTAAAGTTGGAAGGTTGAAGGGTGAGGGGGAAAAAAAGGAGGAGGTTTTTCACTGAGAGGGTGGTGGATCCTTGGAACGTGCTGTCTGGTGAGCTGGTTCAGAGATCCATAGTGGAGGGCTTCAAGAGAGGGTGGGACAGACACAGAAAGCAGATGTATCAGATGATGGCCTGGTCCAGGGGGGTAGGGATGGATGATAGGGGTTTCTGGAACACAAGGTGGGGGGGAGGGCCTCAGTACCCAACTAGGGATCTGTGGTTCGAGCAGACTCGATAGACCGCAAGGCCTAATCTGCTGGCAATTAGTATGTTAGTATGTTAGATTAACGGAGCTCAATATGTGTACCCTAGAGCAAAGGAGGGAGAGAGGTGATATGATCGAAACATTTAAATATCATAAGGGCATTAACAAGGTGAAAGAGTCTAACATGTTTCATTATAAGAAAAGCAGCAGGACAGGAGGACACAGCATTAGATTGGAGGGAGGCCGATTAAAGGGAAATGTGAGCAAGTTCTTTTTCACAGAAAGGGTGGTGGATGCATGGAATGGCCTACCTCAGTAAGTGGTGGATATGGATACAGTGCAGGGCTTCAGACAGGCATGGGATAGGCATAAGGGCGCAATACAGATGAATATGAATAGATAAGCCATTGACAGAGTAAAGGCCTATGGCACATCCGTTAGGTAGAAAAAATGGGCAGACTGGATGGGCCTTACTTGCCGTCAACTTCTATGTTTTTATGTTTCTATGTTACAAGGGAGAGGGGCATATCTGGGAGCCTACTGTTAGATGATGGGTGTGGGTGGGAGTGCAAGGTGGTATGTAGCCCATTTACAGCACTTACTGGAAGAACTAAGGCAGTAATCAGTATCATGTGAGACAGCTGAAGCATTAGGCAGCACTCCACCCCCTGGGTCTTGTTCTGGAAAGACAAAATGAGACCTTAGTCATCACAGGAAACAGGCGCCTGGGGGACTGTTGTCAGGTGATGGGTGGATGAATAAGAATACATGTACTGTTGCCAGAAGTTATGGTGAGGGCTAAGGCAGCACCCAGCACTCCCCACCCTGGCTTGTTCCATGGAAAACAAATGAGACATCACTCATCACATATCTGGGGAGGTACTGTCAAGTGATGGGGGGGGGGACATGTTGCCTCTTGCCAGAAGTAAAGGCTAAGGCTAAGCACCCCTGTCCCTGGTGTAATTATGAGAAAAATCATGTTCTGGCTGTCAACAGACCCTTAAGGGCTTCTTTGGATGGAACAGGGGCCATCAAAACAGGATAACGTGTTCTGAAAACCTGAGACACAAACCAAAAACTTACCGTTCACCTGAAATGTTTTCAGGTTATGTAACAGGATTAGCAAAGTAACCCCCCTCCCCCCCATCCCCAATCCCCATTGGAACCAACCTCCTGTTCAGAACTTTGTTAGAGCTTTCACAGGCACCAGGACTCGGGACACTGGAGTACAAACACTGACATCACTTGGTACCCTATTTGCAGCAAAGGACAAGAGGCGCTTAGCAGTTCCACTCTGGTCATCTCCAGTTCAGAATCTGGGCTCTTTAATGGGGGAAGGTGCTAGCAGCTATCAATCTCTGCTCTGCAGGTGACATTTGCTGCCCACCAGTCCAGTACTAAGCTCTGCTGCCAGGATCCGTAGACCAGACCCAAGCATAACTGTTATGACCTCATTGTGCAGACAACACAAATATATGCAGCAGGGTTGATACACAAGGGGGAGTGGAAAGGATGAGGTGGGACTTGGCAAGGTTGGAGGAATGGTCAAAAGTATGGCAGCTTAGAATGAATGCAAAGAAGTGCAAAGTAATGCACCTGGGAAATAAAAACCCAGGGTAAGGTAACATTTTTATAGATCAACTTATATAAGTCATTACAATTATGAATACATATATTAGAATCAATTAACTTATACAACCATATAAAATTCCAAATTAAACATCTATCATACAACATTTATATATTCAACTTCATTTATACTTTTACACATATAGTATCCATATTTATTAAATACATTTAAATGCCAATTCAATTGGAATGTACTCAAATAAATTATCCCGCCCCTTAAGATAAGGCAATCCTCACATGCAGTTTTTTCTGACCAACTATTTTAGGAAAGGAGGCCACAGTGTGTAGTATTTTCAAGTTATAGGATTTTAACAAAACATTAATCATAATTTCTGGCTCTAACTTGGTATTACTTAAGATCACCCCCAATATCCTGCTTCTGTCTTTTTCACATAGAGGGCATAATATTATTAAATGTCTAAGAGCGTCTTCATGTATCCCACATTTGCATAATATTTCCCCCACTATTTTCTCTTTCCCATAAATATTTAATTTCCAATTGCTTATTATACACTGAAATCTTGTACGAGTCAACAGTTTCATAGACTCAGGATTGGTCACTGATCTCAAATAATATTCCAAATCATGTGACCTCTTGTTTTTTAACATCCATTTATTCACTTTATACTGTTTACAAAATGCCAAATCCGACTAGATATAATAATCTCTGATCCTCTCTTTAATTCTTAATTTCATTAATTCTGCAGGAAAAGTCATACTTTCCGGTATTATCTCTAACATTCCCAATGGTGTTATTGATTTTTCAACTATTGCCATACTTGGAAATAACCTATATTGTTTACTGTACACTGTTGCCTCTTCCATACATAATCCGGGTAAATTTTGATTACTCATATTATATACTTTCAACCAATAGTTCAATTGTTTTTTTTTTTATTTCACATTCCAGTTGAAGTTGGCCCAGTTCCGCTCTAACCATTGCTGATGGAGTTCCATTGGGGAGGCCCCAAATTTTTTTATAAAATTTATTTAATACACTTTCTAGTTTGGAAATGTCATGAAGTCCCTAGAGTTCTGCCCCATAGAGCATCTGAGATTTAACTTTTGCATTTAGAACCCTTAAAATTCCTCTTATTGACTGCCCTCCATGTTTGTACACAAAAGTATTCAAAATTGGCATACATCTATTGACTTTATTTTGTATTTCTTTGACGTGTTCATTCCATGTTCCATCCTGGGATAAAACTATACCTAAATAACAAAAATGTTTAACCACCTCCAGTATATATCCATCTATTTTATATTGATAATTGTTTTTATTCCCTCCAAAAAACATTACTTTGGTTTTTTCATAATTTAAAATTAGATCTTCCTTCTTGCATTCCCTTACAAATTTCATTAGCATCCTATTTATGCCTATGAAGCTTGTAGATAATAGAGCTACATCATCCGCAAAGGCTAGATAAGCACAATGCTTTTCTCCTATTCTAGGTAAATGATAATCTGAATCATACAATTTACTTAATATTGTTTGAAAATATAAATTGAACAACAATAGTGAAAGGGTGCATCCCTGCTTTGCTCCTATATTGGTTTGAAACCATTCTGTTAATGGTCCCTTTGTAGAATATCTCACACTTGTATAATTGTCTTGGTATAATTGTCAAATCATTCCTATAACATTCTTAGCCACTCCTAATCCCTTTAGTCTTTCCCATAACATACTCCGATTCACTCGGTCAAATGCTGTATTTAGATCCACAAATATAGAGTATAACTTTTGTTTTTTGACCTTAATATATTTATAGACTAAATGCACCAGTGTCCAACATTGATCTAGTGTGGATTGACCATTTTTAAATCCCGCTTGCGCTATATCAATAATATTATTTTCTTCAACCCATGTTGTTAATCTATTATTTAATATCTTAATAAATATATTTTCTGTACTGTCTATTAGACTAATTGGTCAATAACATTCTGGCCTTTTTTTCTGCCTTTTTTGAAGATGGGGACTATCATATTTAATTTCCAACTTGCTGGTACTGCATCATTCCTTTTTCCCAAATTTTATTAAATAATAATGTCAAATAAGGAACTCAAGCTAGAGCTGTATAAAAAAACAACATCAAAGGGTATTCCATCTGGGCCTGGGGCTTTATGTTTTTTTAAAGTATCCCAAACCTCACATATATACTTTTCCATAATCAAATTTTTGTCTTGATTTTTATTAGTAATATCCAGTCCATCCTTGCCCTGCTGTTCGTCTTTATTCTGAGGGGTTTGATTCTTCCTATTTGTTGCAAAAAATAAACATTTGTAATATTTTACCCACATATCCAGCTCTATTAATGTGGTTATTTTGTTGTCATAATTTGTTGTATCTTTGTTAACTATATTCCAAAACTTCTTAGAGTCATTTGATGTTACAGCCTCCTCTAATTCTACCCATAATTTGGATCGGTGTCCTTCTTTATTTGTCTATAGTATCATTTTGTACTCTCTTCTTATTTTATTCCTTTCTTTGTTCTTATTTACTGGCAAGCTCCCTTTTAGGGCTTTTTATAACCCATTACATTTCCTCTTAGCATCCCTGCATTCTTTATTATACCATGCCTGTCCTTTTTTTCCATTGTAATTTGCTCACTTGTCATAATATATCTTACATCTGCCATAATAGTATTATATTCCGAAAAAATAATATCCTACTTTTATCATTACTACAATTATCTATTTTTTCCAGAATACCTCTGTCATTCATTATTTGTATTAATTCCCCACTTTCTATAATATTCCATCTTATAGTGTTCTTTTTTATCAAGTTTAGTGGACCCAATCCCATTTGCTTAACAGCAAAATGACCTTGAGCCATTTCTAATCCTAATTCTAAACAGCATGCTGACTTTCTAGATTTATCCTTATCCTCATATGTACACAATTTGGTAACTAATTTAAATTGGCCAAAACATAGTCTATTGAAGATGACCTCCAACCCCCTTGATAAGTGTAATTACCTGGTATATCAGCATTTATTCTCCCATTCAATAAAAGAAAATATATGTCATGTAATATCTTATGGATAATAATTCCTTTGTTGTTTACTGTACTATCCATCACTTTCCTGTTTAACATCAAATTATCCTCCTCCATAAGAGATATGTGGTGTATAATATCTTCTGTTATTCCTTGTAAAGTAACTAATCTTAGATTAAAATCACCAGCTATTAATATTTTACTGTTAGGATATTCAAATTCAAATCTATCTAATTCCCTAGACAAGTTTTGCAGCCAATCTTTATCCCCAAATTTACTATTAGATGGTGGTGCATATGCATTTATCAATATTAAGTCGTCTTCTCCTTTCCTAGTTATTTATACTATTAATATGCTCGTGCTATCAATCTGTAACTCTTTAGTTTTCACTTTATCATTTAATTTAAAAAAGTGTGCAGACCCCCTGCATTCCTACCAAACTTTTTCAGTTTCTCTGCCTTTTTCCCATATGCCATATATCCATCTAACTAGGCATCATTTATCATCCATGTTTCCTGGATACATATATACTCAAAAGTTTCCAGATATCTTACTATTTGTGGATCACCTAATCTTTCCTGTAACCCCGAACAGTTCCAGGTAAGGATTTTTATTTTATTCTTTGACTTCAATTTATTCCCACTTAGTTATTTCTCTTGTGTGGTCTCATTAACTCTTTTATTACTCTCTGTTATCTGTGGCCTCCTTTCATGTCTCTCTACAAGAAGTCACTGGTCTAAGTCTGCTAGTAGTTTATATTTATTTGCTGTCTTCATCATTACTTCCCAAGTCATTTTTTTCCTCCAATTTTTGGACACCTCGATCTTTCCCCTCTGGTTCTATACAAATATAGACACCAAGATCATCTAACAGTGACTGTCTCTGTAGTAGTAATTCATAGATGTTACCCTTTTTTTATTTTTACCAACATTTGACCACTCATTTCACTTTGAATAGTCTGTATTAATTCCTGGATGCAGCCCTCAGTGCCCAATAGTATTTTTAGTAAGTTGACCAGTTTGTTCTTAAGATTATTCTTGTTCTCCATGTAAAATTGCTTTAAAACATATATGATGATATCTCATTCCTCTCCTCCTTTATCTCTTGTCTCATAATATTCTGGGAATAATTCACCCAATGTTACCAGATCTCCAACTTGGATTCCCATGTTCCCTATCTCTCTTGCTTGATTATCAATTGCTTTTAGAATATAGTATTGGTCTGTGACCACCAATACCAGTTCTAATTCCATAACTAGCCTGACAATACTAATAGCATTTAGCATTTGTCTGCATCCACTCAATACAATATCTGATAGATTCTTAGTCATTTTAGTCATATGTTCTTCTGTTTCATTAGGCAAACATACCATCTTATACAAAGGTAACACAAAATCCCTTTTTGTTATCTTTTTTAAGAATTGTTTAAATTTGTGTTCATATTTCATATCTTTCTTTTCATTTATCTCACATAAATTCATTTCTTCCTAAAGTTCTTTTTCCAACTCTCCCCCTCATTATTTTGTACTTTACCTATACAATCTACAGATGTTTCTTGATCTGATTGTCCTTTTTCCATCTCTACATTCCCTACCACTTTCTTTCCTACTTCTAATTCCTTCTCCTCTTTTATACTATTCCCTTCAAACATCCTCTTTTTATTCATTTTTTTATTTCTTTTCTGTATTTTCTCCTTTTTTTTCTTATTTTCCTTCCTCTTGTAGCCTTCTGATATTACCTCAGGTGTAACTCTCCCCAGCTGCCTTCTTGTAATATTTTTCCTTTGTCCCTTGTTTTTTAACCTCTTCATTGAGTTATCAGAACCCTCTACAGTTTGCTCTTCCTCCCTAGTATCATATTTTATCTTTCCATAATCTTTACTTATTCCTTCTTCCTCTTTCCCATTTTCATCACCCTTCCCTTCCTTCTCCTGTTGTTCTCCTTTTTCCCATAAATCTGGGTATCTATTCTTTAGATCCAAACATATGCTTTTCTTCCTAAATATTTTATCTGGGAGCATCACATATTCTAATGAACCCACCCCTTCATATATCTCTTGTCCATCCTGTTTTATACTTTCTTCCACTTTCTCATTTGATTTAGGCATCCTATCCTGTTGTATTCCAAGACTATTATTTTGTTTTTCAACTAAATAATCTAGTTTTATCTTGTTTTCAATTGTTATTCCTTTTAGGAATGCCAAATCCTTTTTAATTTATATTAACTATTGGTAAATCAAAATATTAGATTGTATTGGGTCTCTAAGTATCCTTCCAACTTCTTTTGTCATTCCATCTAAATCTAAATCGATTATTGGGAGACTCCTTGAATTTAGAGACCACGACTGTTCTTCCTCAACCCAATTCCTTTGACTGTCTGGTATTCTCATTGACTCATCTAATACTATGGACATCATAGCTTTTTTATCTTCTTGTATTTCCATATTTTTCCTAATTAAATCTCCCATGTTGTTAATAGTTGTATTTTCAATTTGTATATTGTTATTTACTTTGGATGAATCCATTCCTTCCTTTTTATTAATATTTCCTTTTTGGTTCCCCCCATTTAGTCTGTTATTAATTTCTAAACTTTCTATTTCCTCTATTCTATCCACCCTCATTTATTCTACCCTAAGGTCAATGTTGACGTTGTCTTTTAAGTCAACATTAACACTATCAGTAGTCTTATAATAATCTTCTATTCTTAGTCCATGTTCTATATCTTTATCTCTGGACTTTTCAATTCTGGTTACCTTCAAAAATGTTGTAATAACTCCATTCGGAGTAGAAGTATTAACTATTTCCTTATTGTTCATTATATTTCCCACTTCTCTTTTCTGTTTCAAATTACCTAGAGTTTTTTTATTCTTTCGCTTGTTATTCATTCCCTTTGCTGATAGCTTTATTGAATAGCTATCTCTCTTTCCCCTTCCTTCTTTCTGCTCTATTTTATTCTTTGATATAACCTCTATTGAGTTGACTCCTCTTTTACTTCTAGTCATTACAGGCATTTGTTGCAAAAAAAAGAGGTTTCCTGTGCATAGGCAGATAATAAGTCAATATAATAACCTATTTAATCTGCCCAGGCACAAGATTTACTCAAAATGCTCAATAGCTGGGTTTTTCATTTACTGGACCAACCTATTAATGATTTTTTTACAACACAGTCATAAAATTAGATATTATTATATCACAATAGTAATCAACTAGTTCAAATTTCTAATGCTTTGTCAAGGCAAACAAATCAGGACAAACAATTAGACAACTGTTTGTACAATTCCAAGTAAAAAGATCTTCAGGAATATTTAGGTATTACAAATATCCCTTCATTTAATGCTTTAATAAACAGATCTCCTTATTCTTGAAACTTCAACCATATATCCTGTAGGTCACAATGATTATTACTATGGCAACAGAATAATATAGAATGCTATATTAAGTCAATCACCTCTCATTGGTCTCAAAGATCGTGATGGCAGGTGGAAACCAGCTAAGATAATAAGTAAAGTCAGTCACCTCCTGGAAAGAAATGATCCTCCACTGGTAGATAGTTGGTCGACGTAAAAAAACACAAGTCCAATATTAAGTCCTAAAACCGAAAATGTCTTCTTCCTCCACTGTAAACCTCCTTTCAATCTCTCCAGTAAACTTGTGAATGCTTTAATTCTAAAATGTAGTTTCACTATATAAAGAAAAAAAATATAAAAATATCCAGATAAAATCTGACCTTTTTACGTTATATATATATTGAAGTTATATCTTCCTGTTGCCTATGTAGACGCTTGTCTTAATATCAATTTCCACAAATTGTGCTATGTGCATTGATGTTTAAACATAGGTTCTAGTAAATGTAACTTAAAATTACAAATAATAACTTTACCTATAAAGACAAAAAACCATAACACTTAACTCATAACAATTTAATAACAGTAAAAGACTACAGCGCTACTACACTTTATAAAACCAATGCCTATTCAGTGTTTAAGTAAAATATAAACCTCACTGTACACTGCTCTATACTGATCCCAGTTTCTCTTAATTAGAACTCAAGGACTTCAATAATTTATTACAGTTAACTTACTTTTTAAAATATGGTTGTCAGTTCCACTAACCAGACGTAATTTTTATCTGGAGCCTGGAATCTGGGAACGCGTCTATCCAGTCAAAATATCTATCTGGTCAAAAGGTTCCCTTTTTTAGCAGCAGCTTCATTTAATTTGGTTTCAACCTGTTGAACCTGGTAGTCTTCGAATTCCACTATTGTTCCCTCGAGCACTACAAGGTGGGATTAGCAATGTATTTTATATCACTCTAATCATAACACTTGACCTGGCTTTTTCCCAACTTTCGATATAGCAGCAACTGATTTGGCATTTTATACAAGTTATTCATTACAATAGTCCTTGCACTTCTTGCAGTAGCTGACCATAGCTGATTTAGTATTATATTTCTTATTTCACAAACTTCTCAACCTGCTACATGCTATACATCAAGCAAACGTTGTAACTTCACTTGCAGTTGGATTTAATCACAGGCTGCACAAAAGCTTGATCTCTCAGATGCTCTGGCTCTTACTCACTGCTACCCCTGCTCGTGTCTAAATAAAACTAACAAAAATCCCTCAATTATATAGAACAGCAATTCATTTAATTGCTAACTAGCTTGTTAAGGTTTTAGTTTGCATGAGGAAACGTGAGTATCTATAATTAACTTAACTGGCCACAGCTCATAGCACTTGGCTTTCAGTTCTTAGCTTACTATTTTTAATTAAATTCAAGTGGATTCAAATTCTTCATATATTATCTAATTGAAGCTAATTAAAGCTATGGTACTTTTACCCTTGCTTTTATATCAACAACCCTGTCAACCCTATCTACCTGGAAAGCTTTATCTTAATTATTTTAGTGTGTTTGATTGTCTATCTGGTGCCAGACCCCTTTTTTCTTTTTAACCTTTTAATGCACTGTTCTGTTTATATCATTGTTCGAACCAAGTTTGTTATGTTATTGTTATACTGTTACCAATACAATATGAAATCCAGAAAACTGCTAATAGATATTATAATATTGACACAATACAGTACAATAACACTTTATGGTACAACAGAAATAAAGCACATATACAATTAACACTAAAAACTTAGTTAAATTAAACTTTAAAACTTTTGCAGATCCCAATGCTCCACTGCTTATTTCATATCAAGTTATATCAGGTTGAAGAAAAAACAGCTCTTTTCTGGTGAGTTTCCCTTGAGACTGCTTATGTCATTCAGAATGACTGTCTGCTCTCCACAGCAGTAATATCCAGCAGCTCCAACTCTTGCAATTCCTCGCTCGCTCTCCACATTCAAATCTCTTCACAGTTCATTCTCCACTTTTCTTCACTTTCTACTCAACTCTATTCTCTATTCTCCATTTTCTGTGCTCTGTGCACTACTTTCACTTTCTTGCTTCCTTCGGTTGCCACTGGGAATGAGGGGATCCCCCACTCTTTTTCTTCTTACAGTCTCTCATCCACCTTCAAGTCCTGCTGTGGGAACAAACAACCAGTCCTTTGGGGAAACTTGGTGAGGTGCATATAAGAAGAACTGGAGGCAACGGTGCTTTATCTTTTTTAAAAATAAAACAAGCATAGCTCTCCTGCTTCTCTGACTTACTCAACAAGTCAGGGAGCACAATACAGCACACCTGCACCTTCAACCCTCTCTAGTTATAATAGAAGAGTCTCCAGAAGCTATCAAGGATGGCTGCAGAATCCAAAAACCCAGGGGAAGACTACACGATGTGGGGGGAGGTGCTAACAACAACAAAAATGGAAAGGGACATGGGGTAGTCATATGAGATGACCTAAAGGTAGGCAAGCAATGTGAGAAGGCAGTAAGGAGCACCAGTAGAAGACAATAAGCTGTTCTCCCTCTGTACAGACTGTTGGTGAGACTGCATCTGGAATACTGCGTGCAGTTCTGGAGACCCCATCTCCGCAAGGACATAGACAGGATGGAGGCAGTCCACAGGAGGGCAACTGAAATGGTGCAGTATCTTCACTAGAAGCCATATGATAAGAGATTAAGGAGCTTAATATGGATGCCCTCGAGGAAAGGAGGGAGAAGGGGGACATGATAGAAACACTGAAGTACCTCAAGGGAATCAACTAAGTCCAAGAGGGTAGCATCTTTCAGAAAATGAGATGTGCAAGAACAAGGGGCACAATTTGAAGACAGAGGAGGGAAGGCTCAGGGGCAATATAAGGAAACATTTTGTTCACTGAGAGGGTGGTGGATGCATGGAACGGCCTTCCTGAGGAAGTCATGGGGTCAAAAACAGTGGGGGAATTCAAGAATGCATGGCACAGACATAAAGCAATTCTAGTGGGGGTAGGAGGAAGTAGACTGTTGGTTAACTAGGATCTGCAGCTTATCCAATAGGTAGGGAAATGGGCACACTGTGTGGGCCAAGCAGTCCTTACCTGCCGTCAAAGTCTATGTTTCTATGTTTCTATGTTATTGAGGTACTAAAGTAGGACATTTTTCAATGCTCGCTCATAACTTTGGTAATTTTCAGTATTCTGACCCCAAATTTTCAATGTAGCTATTGTTTTCACACCACCTCATGAACATAACAGCTGTCATTGTTCAAATTCTGACCCAAATGTGATTTTGTCCTTGTGGTGCAAAATTATGTTTATTACCGTATTTTACAAATGGCACCTGACATGTTCAGATGGAGCAGGGGTCATAACAAGGCAATGCTGAAATTTTGAGGCCAAAATGTCACATAAAAAATCTATAAAGTAATGTTGTTTGCAGGGATGGCCATTGGTCCAGTGGGGGCTAGATTGCCTTCCTGTGCCAGTGACTTGAGTTTGGTTGTGAACTCAGTAAGTCAACTGAAAGGGCCAAGGCTGGGAGGAGGCACTGCAGCGTTCAGCACCAGCCCCAGCTTGGGAAGGGACAGAGCAATATTCTGGCACACACACATAAAACACACCTTGTAGAAACTTAGAATTTGACGTCATATAAGGACCATTTGGCCCACCTAGTCTGCCCATTTTCCCTACCTGTTTCATATACTGGATCCTAAATGATCTGTGGCTTACCCTCTCTTTCCTATTGCTAGAGTTCCTTTATGTCTGTGCCATGCATTTTTGAATTGCCCTACCCTTTCTGCCCCTACAATGTCTGCTGGGAGGCTGTTTCAGGGATTCACCACTCTTTCCATGAAAAGACACTTTCTCACGTTACCCCTAAGTCTACCCCCTCTATTTTCATATCATGGCCCTTTATTCTTAAAAATCTTTTTTTTGAAAGATGCTGCCCTCTTGTACCTTATTTATACCCTTTAACTATTTGAAAGTCTCAATCATATCCCTTCTCTCTTCCAGGGAATACATATCGAGATCCTCCAGTCTCCCCTCATATGACTTTTTGCAGCCCCTGCACAATTTTTGTCACACTCCTTTGAACCATTTCTACTCTTTCTATGTCCTTCCAGAGATGTAGCCTCCAGAACTGGGCACAGTACTCTAGATGAGGTCTCACTAATGTTCTATACAATGGCATCACCAACTCTTTCCTTCTGCTGGAGATACCACTCCCTATGCACCCCAGCTTTCCACTGGCTCTCCTCACAACCTTCTCACATTGTTGGGTAACCTTTAGATCATCAGATATGATTAATCCCAGATCCCTTTCCTGTTTGGTGTCTGTCAGTACCTTCACCCCATCATGTACTCCTCCCCTGCTATTACGTGCCCCAAGTGCATGATCTTGCACTTCTTTGCATTGAATCTTAGCTGCCACACCCTTGACCACTCCTCAAGCTTGCTTAAGTCCCTTCTCATTTTCTCTGCTCCTCCTGGAGTGTCAACCCTGTTGCAGATCTTCATGTCATCTGCAAAGAGACACACTTTCCCTTCCAGCACTCTGCAATGTTGCTTATGAAGATATTAAAGAGGACTGGTCCAAGCACGGATCCCTGTGGGACTCCGCTGGCCAGTCCCTCTCTTTAGATTGAATTCTGTTCAACACCAGCCTCTGTGTCCTATCACTCAGCCAATTTATGACCCAGTTTACCATCTTGGGACCCACTCCCAGGCTGCCCAGCTTGTTTACTAGCCTTCTACAAGGGGAGCCTGAGAGGGGAGGGAGTGATGAAAAGCCATTGATCACATACGGTCAGTGGCCACATACAACATATAGGGCCTATGGGTAGACTGGATGGTCCTAGTGGTCCTTATCTGGTGACAATTTCTATGTTTCTATGTGGGACAGTGTCATAGGCCTTGCTGAAATTCAGGTAGGTAACATTGACCCCCCCTCCATGATCCACATCCCTAGTCACCCAGTCAAAGAAATCTATCAGGTTTGTTTGACAAGATCTTCCCACTGTGAATCCATGCTGCTTCAGATCCTGTGCTCTGTTAGATTTCAGATATATCACAAACCTTTCTTTTAGTAACAGTTCAATTAGTTTCCACACCACCGAGGTCAGGCTAACTGGCCTGTAATTACCAGCTTTCTCCCTGCTCCCATTTTTGTGGATATGGACTACATTCACCCTCCTCCATTCCTTCAGTACCACATCTGTTTCCAGCAAACTGTTGAAATGGGCTGTCAGTGGTGCTGCCAGCACCTCCCTGAGCTCTCTTAATACTCTGGGATGTATCCTGTCTGGCCCCATTGCATTGTCCACTTTCAGATTAGTGAGTTCCTTTAAGACTTTCTCCTTCTTAAATAGAATGGTGTCCACCTCCCTCCCAGTGGTGCTTCCCTCGCCTAACTTTGGTCCCTCCCCTTCCCCTTCTTCTGTGAATACTGAACAAAAATACTTGTTCAGGATTTCTGCTTTTTCTTGCTCCCCCTCTGCACACTTCCCTCCTTTCTTTTTAATCACACAATCCTACCCGTAGGCATTTTTCCTTCACTAACATACCTGAAAAAGTTATGGCCCCCTTTTGCTATTGCTTGGGCTATTTTTAATTCTATTCACACCTTTGCACTCCTGACTGCTTTTCCCACCTCCCTCTGCTTTTCCAGATACAGTACCCTGTCTTCTTCCCTATGTGTTTCCTTGTACCATCTGAATGCCACCCTTTTTACCCTCACCTACTTGGCCACTTCCTTTGAGAGCCATAGCATTATTTTCTTTTTCTTTGTTTTGCTTAATTGCCTAATGCAATGGCTTGTTTCCTCTGCTCTGGTTCCCTTAAGATTCTCCCATTGTTCCTCCACCCCCTTTTTCTCCTTCCCTGCTAGTAATATCTTTGCAAAGTCAGCCCACCTGAAATCCAGGCCTCTTGCTTTCATGTGGTTTGACTGTTCTGCTGTTCTCACATTGAACCACACCGTACTATGATTGCTTGATCCCAGATGGCTCCCCATGTTTACGTCTGTAATTCTGTGCCCGTTGGTGAGTACCAGGTCCAACGTCACTCCTTCTTGGGTGGGCTCCATCTCTAGATGTCTTAGGAACACCCCCTGCAGGGCTTTCAGGATGTCTTTGTTCAGGCTGAGGCTGCAGGCTTGTTACTCCAGACCACATCTGGCAGATTGAAGTCTCCTACTAGCAGCACCTCCCCTTTAGCTATCATTCAGTGGATGGCTTCTACAAGTACCCTGTCCAGCTCTTCTCTTTGTGTGGGAGGTCTGTAGATCACACCAGTGTGAATTGCAGTGCCATCTCCAGGATGATCCACATGGCCTCCATCTCTCCCTGCATTCCCTGCACCTTAGTTGCCTTAATGCCTTCCCTGACATCAATAGCCACTCCTCCTACCTTGTTACCCACCCTGTCCCTCCTAAATAGAGTGTAACCTGGTATTGCCATATCCCAGTCATGGTTCCCTCTGAACCATGTCGCAGTAACAGTGACAATGTCTAAGTCCATCTCAGTCATCAGGGCCACTAGGTCCAGGATTTTGCTTGCCAGACTGCAGGCATTTGTACACATTGCCTTCCAGTTTTTACTGCTTCTTCTCCTAATAACTCCCCTCCTATCTCCATGTCTTTCTTCCATACCCCTCTTGTCCTTAATCCCATTCTGCCTTTTCTCTGCATTTTTTCCTATTTTAGTTTTAGTTATCTTTGGTGATTTCTCAACCTTAGGGTCCTCTCTGCCATCTGTATCATTTTGTGTGTGTATACGGGGAGCTTTTTGCTTCACCCACCTTATTTCCATCATCCTTAGCTAATTTAAATGCTTGCCAATGAAACATTGAAACCTCTCACTGAGGATCCTGGTTTCCCCCCACAGATAGATTCAGGCCATCACCCCTTACAGGCCTGCATCCCTCCAAGTGGAACCCACTTCCCAATGAAGCCAAATTCCTCCATTCCACACAAGTCCTTCAGCCATGCATTGAATCTCTTAGTGCAGATTATGGCAAGTTGGCCACTACAGTAGTACTACAGACATATTTTTGTTATATTTTTCTGTGATTTTGTTTATAAATAAATTCCCAAAGAGGCCAGGATAAGGTTTGACAGGGAGATGTCCATTTGTTTTTTTTAAACAGATGACAGTAGGAGGATGTGTATTGCACAGTCTGGGAATGGCTTACTTGACAGGAAACCTAAAGTTACAGTTCAAAGAAGATTGGGATTTACTGGTAAACTAATCAAAGGGAAACATGGGTCAAGGATATGGGAGAAGCTAGTCCCTGTCATATACCTTTAAAATCAAGAGAAAAATACTGTAAGTTCCAGGAACTGTCATGGTATATTTACTGTACATTTTATTAGGTGTCAGGAAGGGCAGAGATATCAATGGTCTGGAAGTCTATAGTGAATCCACTTCAAGTGTCATATTCATCTCCATTTAAAAGTGAAAGAAGGGGGACTTTTTTTGTGGTTCACTTAAAATTTGGGAAGGACCAAGAGAGACCCTTACTGGCCTAAAAGATAAGGCCACTAGCTCACCCAGGCCCAGGGTATATAAGACAGTTCAAATCAGGTGCTCAGGGCATTGCATTGGACAATCTTTCTTGAGAGACACAAGAGAATACACAGAGCCAAACTTCCAGGCATCCACAAGATGAAAAGAACTTTGCAGACTTCATTTATGTTCTAGACTTTCTGATTCACCACAGTGAAGGTAGAAACTAGACAATTAAATTTCACAGTGCATTTTGTATTTGTATTTGTTTTCCAACTTTGTTTTCTTATTCTGTGACCAGATTTCCGAATCTTTTGTTTGTAAGTCTTGTATGATAATTATTTAGCCATTAGTAAAAACATTTGCTTTTAAAACACTGCCTAGAAGAAATTTTATTGTGTGTGTAAATTGTGGGACAGTTTATTTTAAATCTGAGATCAGCCTGGTTTATTGCAAGGTGTCACCATTGCTACCAAAGACTGAGATCCTGGAAAGGGAATCTGGGTACCTAAAGTAGGGGAAATACATAGGACTCAGGAGGGGTCTGCAATGGGGAACCAGGTTGCTGCACCACCCGTGGGAAGAAGGCACACTGAAGGATTATGAGGGCAAACCCTGAAGAGCTTGTAACACTTGGGTCTTTCCCCCAGTACAGTAACCAAGGAGGGTTCTCACCTGGCTACAGACTTGAGACTGTATTTTAACCTTACCCAGATTAGAGAGGAAGCCCTGGGACCTTGTGGTGAGTATTCAGTTGTGAACTCAGTGAGCACTCTAGAAGGACACATGGTGGGTATGCCTGTTGCCCCCATCATGGATTGCACTTAAGGGTGGGTGCTGTGAGCTCAGTGGACCCAGCCCAAGGATTGGGTTCTAGACACAGAGTACTCAGTTCAGTGTACTACCTGTCTAACACTCCTCCCAACTCCCTGGACTGCTCCTGCACCACTCTAACCTCATCACTTGCCAGGTCATTCATCCCCAGGTAGACAATGATGTCTAGCTCATCCTTTCATCCTGCTGCTACAGCATTCCTTAGGATGCACTGTCCCTCCCTCTAAGCCATGGTGTTGGGTAGAGACTTGACCTCCCTCACTCTGTCCACTCCTGGCCCCAAGTCTACTTCCCTGAAGACAGAGTCCCCCACCAGGAATTGCTTCCTCCTCCTCCTCCTGGGCCTTATGCCCCCCAGGGTCTCTGCCATGGAGGAGCCCCACATCCTGGGAGGCAGTATAGTGCAGTGGACTAAGGCTCTGAGCTGCAAATCTGGTGACATCCAGCAGACCAGACCTGGGTTTGAATCCCACAGCTTCCACCTGCATACTGTGTGACCCTGAGCAAGTCACTTAACCTCCTTGTGCTCCCAGGTCGCTCCTGTAAAAAAGCTTTCAGCTTAGTGTGCTATACCTGGTTAAACTAAATTAAAAAAAAAATCCTCCTTGGTTACTACTGTGAGTGCCTCTCTTGGACAGTCCTGCCCAGCTAGAGCAGCATAGGAGTTATGGTAGGGAACCATAGAAGGGATGTGTCTCTTCCCCACTGCTCTCACTCTTCCCCAGCCCACTGTAATCCAATCTATCCTCTTCCTTGGCAACCATTGAGGCAGCAGGGGTAGTCTTGGTGGTCTCTGGTTGGGGGAGGAGGTCCACTGAATCCTGGCCAACTTGGCCTGGAGACAACCATCCTCAGTCCTCAGCCCATAGAGATGCCTAAAGATGGAACAGCACTGCAGCCTACAGAAAATCTACTTGAAAACTGCCACCCCACAGCTGCTGCACTGCACCACTCCCATCATGTCTATAAGTGTCCTTTTTGCTTTAGGATATTTTTTCTCTCACTTTTCTTTTTCTTTTCTCCCTTCTCTACATTCCTTCAGTAGGGAAACACCATTGCTTTGTTCTTTTTGTGCCCTGTAGCTGTTTCTAAGGTTCTGGTGAACCTTCCCTTCCTGCCTCCACAGGAAGTAACTATCTCCAGTCAATTACTGGGCCACGCAGTCTTTACTCACAAGGGATTTGATGTGTATGTCGAGGTCTGATTGGGTCCATGCACTGCATCTGCATAATTATAGTGGCAAGAAAATAGGGACAGTGTACCTGGTGGGATGAAGGTTGGGTCACTGTAGGCCCCACACCAACAACAGGCCCCCTTCTGCTGTCAGCCACCCAGCCCCATCACCCTCAACCTCAGGAACTTACCTTGTTCCTTTGGTTCTTCCAATTCCACCATTACAGGGATTTGAGGGGATGGATGTCCATCCCCCCAACTGCTAACCACTTTGCCAATGTGTCACCCTGCCAGTGTTGCTGGGTGTGCAAAAGGTGGTGGCTTCATCTGGCCTTGGTGGTGGTTGATAAGTGGATCAACTTGCCCCCCACATACTGCAAGAGGAGAGGGGGTGCAGGGACATGAAATCCTGTCCACAACCCCACACTGACCTCCATAAGTGACCCAAGTCCATTCATGAGCTTGGGTCAGTGCTGTGGTACCACTATCTACTCTACTGAACAACTCACTTTAAACTCCCAAAATAAAAATACAACTCCTTTCCACCCTACACAGCTGATTGATATTTTAATTGCTTATACTAACCTATTTTCCACTTTATGTCTACAGGTCCAGTGGAACTCTGTACTGGTTTTGGAGGACACTAACCACATGTATTAGATAAGGACTATTTAATGTTTAGAGTACCTTGTTTGTCCCAGTTAGTTGCTAAAAAAACTGCAGATCCTTTGTGACACTGTTGCTATTCTTATTTTACAGGTAAAACTGGATGTTCCCTCCAGCATCCTACAATCCACAAGACCCAGGTACGAAATCTTTATTAGTAGCATTGTATCTAAGCCAGTAGTTATAATACTTGTACTTGCACCATTACACCGTACCATTGCACATTATAATGGTGCAATTCAAATATTAAGATACTGTTGTCTTTCACTTGCTAGTTGGTTGGTGATGCAGGGCTAGAAATTACTTCAATATTCTATTTATTTCATTTGACACAGGTCCTGGGGGGACCTACATGAATGAGGATACAATTCCACTATCAGAAAAAGAAGGTAAATTAATTGCAGAAAACTATGTTCATGTAGATATTAGAGTTGAAGAATGCAAAGCTCACAAAGTAAGGAAATGAAAAACATTAGGGTCTTGGGTTTCCAGAGTATTGATCAATCAGTGGTGAGATTTTCCTTGGGGTTGTCAATCTGAATGCCCACCCACTCCATTGAACAAACAAGGTCAGACATAATCTGTTTTCCTCACACAGGACCCACAGCTAAAGCTATGACAGATTCTGTTGGCAACATTTGGTGAGCCAAACTTCTTTCCCTTTGAAGAGTGTATCGCTATGAGGCCCTGGCTTGGAGCTGTACCTTTTGTTTCAGACAGGAGGCTATGGGCGGGGGTGGTGGTGGTGGTGAGCATTAGAGTTGACAACCCCAAGGAAGACCCTACCACTGATTCACCCATACTCTGGGGACCCAAAACCCTAATGTTTTCATTTTGCTACTTTGTGTGATTTGTGTTCTTCAACCCTAATGTCTGCATTAACATAGTTATTTTTTTGCAGTCTCTCTCTCTCTCTCTCTCTCTATATATATATATATATATATATATATGTATATTCATTGTAAAAAACTTTGTTAATGCATCAGTTAGGGTTATTACTAAAGTGACAAAAGCAGGGAAATGTGATGTTAGGTTTTCCAACCCTAACACCCCACCCCCACCCTGCAGACCCTGACAGGCATTGGGGTTCGCCTTGGGCTCATCAACCCTAATGCTCACCCCATTTTATAAGTAAATATGCTGAGATGGGTACAGTATAGGAGAAAAGAATGAGTGTTAGGGCTGACAACCCCAAGGCATACCCCTGATAACCTGTCGGTGTCTGCGGGGTGGGGTGTTAGGGTTAGAAACCCTAACACCACATTTCCCTACTTTTGTCACTTTAGTAAGAACCCTAACTGATGCATTAGCTAAGTTGTTTGCAATGAATTTCCTTACTTTTTAAGATAGTATAATCATTGCCTTACTTTTTCTGTGGGGGCCATGCGCTCCTATCCATCTGGGTCCTGTGTTTCCATTCATAGGACAACAGTAACCAAATTGTCAGCATAGCCACCTTATTATTCCAACTCACAACTGCAACATCATTCCATGCCACATGTGTGAAAACACATTTTGAGCAGGATTTGAAAAATGACAGTTGTGACATACCTGAGGTTGGGTAATAAGAAGACTATGTTGAAAATCTGGAGTCAAAATATTTAAAATTTGTGAAGTTATGAGTGAGCATACCAAAATTGCAATGAATGGTCATAACATTGGTATTTTTTCATATTTTGACCCCAAATTTTGAACATAATATTCTCATGACTCTACCTCATAAACCCTGTTGGTGAAAATTATTTCAAATCTGTGCCAAAACACCATTATGCGACAGAGGTGTGAGAACACATTTCAGGCAGGATGTGAAAAATGACAGCTGTACTGTTCATGAGGTGGTGTGAAAAAATGGCTATGCTGAAAATTTAGAGTCAAAATATAAAAAAAATACCAAAGTTATGCACATGCATAAAACAATTTCAATGAACACTCATAACTCTGCCATTTTTAGGAATTTATTCACCAAATTTCCAACATGGGCTTTTTGGGACCCCACCTCGTGAACACTGGCACTGTCATTTTGTTAATTAGTCCCAAAAGATGATTTCATGCAGTGACTGGGAAATCCCCTCCTGGGCCCGATTAACGAAGCAACAGTGTCAGTGTTCATGAGGTGGGACTCCAAAAAGGACACGTTGAACGTTTGGAGAAAAAAGTCTTAAAAATGGCAAAGTTATGAACATAACTTCAAAACTCCACTGAAATGCATTATACAGCACTGACCTTTATTCCTCAGTTCACGGTTTTACTTTGAAGAGTGCAGACGTGTCCCAGACCACAGAAGATGACAGACTATGACCTCCAGAGGTAAATATAGGGTAAGGGGGATGGAGTGGTGAGTACTCAGTGGAAGGGTCAGGATGGGGAGGGGGATGGCAGGGATGACGAGGGACCGTTTCCTTTTTTTAAGGTTTTAAACAAAAAGATGCCAGGGGATGGTGTTTTTCTTTACAACTAAACAATAAAATAAATATTTTGGGACACTGGGAGTGGGCTCACCATTGTCCCACACTGCTGGGAGGGGGGTGAGAATGGGAGGGTGTGGGAGGGGGTGCCACTAGACACCAGAGAAAGATTTTTGGCCACAAATTGTGGCAGCTCTTTCATGAGACATCCTTCCTTGTTTTGTGAAACAGTGGGATTGTGCCTCAACTTGCGGCACACACTCCCCTTGTTTAGTAAAACAACAGCTGCAATTTGTGGCAGAACTATGTCCATGTGCAAAATTAACATATTTCTGGGCCTTATTGGGGCAAACTGATCCCCGAATCGGATTCCTCAGGCCCTGATTAGGTAAACACAACTGTTGGTGTTTACCAGCTGTCAGTATTTTTTTCAGATACTTAAAGATAATGTGCAATGGTTTTATATATTTTTAATAAAAGCTTAAAAAGCTGAAATTCAAGTCCTTGTGTAATTAGTGTTTCCTGAAAATTTTATGCTGTTTGGTTTTGTGGTTTTCTTTAAATCAACATTTGTTAACTTGCTCTACAGTGGCTGAAAATAGTGGAGTTATTTTAGTCCTCTCACTCAAGCTTAGAGATCGATGACATCATCATCAGAGGTACTACCTGCGAGAGGCAAGGGAGAGCATAGGAGTGCATGCACCAGGAACTTTAACTCATGGTTGAAGAACTGGTGCTGTGAGGAAGGGTTTGGATTCATTGGTGACTGGGGAGCCACCTGGAGGGATGGAGGTTTGTTCAAGCCTGACGTCCTGAATCCATCCTGGAGGAGAATCCAAGCACTCAATGATAAGTTTAAATACTACATTGACAAGCATTTAAACTAGCAAAGGGGGGGAGCCAGCAAGGAGGGTACCTACTTGCTACCCCCCACAGCTAGCAGTGGAACCAGTGAACCAGAGGAGTGGCTATCTCTTCAAAGCAGTGTTCAAAAGATGGAGATTAGTGCCCAAAAAGTGGATAGGCAGAAAAGGGGCAAAATTCAGCAGAAGGGCAGTCAGCAAGGAGAACCAGGGATAAAGGACAACCAAGGAAGGGGCTGGAGTAGAACAGCGAAACAGTCTAGGGAGGTCAAATCATGGAAAGCCATGTGTGCAAATGCCAGGAGCCTTAGCAACAAGATGGAAGATCTGGAGGCTGTCATGGTGCAGTCAGACCTGGACATTGTGGCCATCACTGAAACCTGGTGTAATGATAACCATAACTGGGAGATGGCCATACCTGGCTACAACATATTCAGAAGAGACAGAGCAGGCAGGAAGGGAGGAGGAGTGGCACTGTATGTGAAAAATGACATAAGGGCCACAGAGATCCAGGAGGAACAAAATGGGGGAGAGATACTGTGGGTTAAGCTAGAAAGGAAAATGGGGCCAGCCATCCACACAGGTGTGGTCTATAGACCACCAGCCCAGGAGGAAGAAACAGATAGGGAGCTGATGCTAGCCATCCAAAGGATGGCAGACAAGAGTGAGGTAGTACTGGTTGGAGACTTCAATATTCCAGACGTGGCTGGAGCAACCCAGCAGCAGCATCAACTAGTAGCAGATTTATCCTGACTCCTTCAGGGTGCCTTCCTCAAGCAACTGGTCATGGAACCAACTCAGCAGAAGGCAATACTGGACCTTGTGCTCACAAGCAGGGACAGTGTGATGGGGGTAACAGTGGGGGAGCACCTGGGAAACAGTGACCACCAGTCATTGTGGTTTGAAATCACAGAAAGAGCAGAACCAAACCACACAAAAACATGTATCCTGGATTTTAGGGGGGCAGACTTTGGGAAAATGGGGAGATACTTGAAAGAGGCATTAAGTGGAATGGGACAGGAATCAGGGGTTGAGGAACAGTGGGCAGTATTTAAAATGGGGATTACAAGAACAACAGAATTATGCATTAAGCAGGTTAGCAAGGGGACAAGGAAGAGGAGACCATTATGGTTTTCCAAAGAGGTAGCAAAGAAAGTGAAAGCCAAAAAGATTGCATTCAGGCATTACAAAAAGACATAGGCAGAAGGGGATAGGGAGAAGTACCAGGAGAAGCAAAGGGAGGCAGGGAGGTCAGTAAGGAAAGCCAGCTCATACAGAAGAACACATTGCAAAATCAGTGGGTAGGGGGCAAAACCTTTACAGGTACATAAGTGAAAAAAGAAAGACAAAGAGAGGATAGTGAGACTGAAGGGGAGGATGGGGGCTGCGTGGAGGATGACAACAGTAAAGCTGACATATTGAACAGGTATTTCTGCTCAGTCTTTACTGACGAAGAGGAGGTAATGGGTCTGAAGGAGTACAAGGGTGAGAATGGTGCAGAAATGGACACAAGTCCCTTTATACGAGAAAGGGTCCTGAAGGAACTGGAAGTAATAAGAGTTGATAAAGCAATGGGGCCAGATGGGGTGCACCTCAGGGTCCTTAAAGAACTAAGAGGGTGGTGGCTGAACCTCTGGCTATCCTGTTTAGCCGATCACTGGAAACAGGGGAGGTACCCAAAGACTGGAGGACAGCAGATGTAGTCCCCTTATACAAAAGTGGGAACAAAGAGGAAGAAGGGAACTACAGACCAATCAGCCTCACCTCGGTAGTGGGGAAGATCATGGAAGTGCTACTGAAGGAGAGATTTGTGGAACATCTGGTGGTCAATGGACTACAGGACCCAAGGCAGCATGGTTTCACCAAGAGGAGGTCATGTCAGACCAACCTCGTTGAATTTTTTGACTGGGTGACTAGGGAAGTGGATCAGGGGAGGGCAGTGGACATGGCCTATCTGGACTTCAGCAAGGTCTTTGACACTGTGCCACATAGAAGACTACTACACAAACTGGGGAATATGGGTGTGGGCAGGACAGTAGTGTGGTGGGTAGGTAACTGGCTGGGTGGCAGAACACAGAGGGTGGTGGTAAATGGCTGTCACTCCACAGAGGGAAGAGTGACCAGTGGGGTACCACAGGGATCAGTGCTGGGACAGGTCCTATTCAACATCTTCATCAGTGACATTGCGCAGGACCTAGAAGGCAGAATTTCACTGTTCGCTGATGACACAAAGCTCTGTAACAGAGTAGACACACCAGAGGGTGTAGACAGAATGAGAAGGGACCTGAAGAAACTTGAAGAATGGTCAGGGGTTGGCAGTTGAAATTCAATGCAAAGAAGTGCAAGATAATACATATATGGGGCACAAAACCCTGGCACAATATATCAGTTAGGGGTGAGGATATAGCATGCACCAAGCAGGAAAGGGATCTTGGGGTTATCATCTCAGATGACCTCAAGGTAGGGAAACAGTGTGACAAGGCAGCAGTAAAAGCAAATAGGATGCTGGGATGTATAGGCAGGGGCATCACCAGCAGGAAAAGGGAGGTCATAATTCCGCTATACAAGACACTAGTGAGGCCCCACCTGGAGTACAGTGTACAGTTCTGGAGACCATACCTACGTAAGGACATAGACAGGGTAGAGAAGGTTCAGAGGAGGGCAACAAAGATGGTGCATGGATTGCATCACAAGTCCTAAGAAGACAGGTTGAAGGAACTGAACATGTACTCCCTGGAGGAGAGGAGGGAGAGAGGGGATATGATACAGACATACAAGTATCTCACAGGGAGGAACAGGGTGCAGGAATACACTATTTTAAGCAAAAAGATGTACCAGGACTAGAGGGCATGGGATGAAGTTGGAGGAGGGCGGTTCAGAGGAAACATGAGGAAGAATTTCTTCACAGAGCAGGTGGTGGACAAGTGGAACACCCTGCGGGAAGAAGTGGTGGGGCTGAAACAATCATGGGATTTAAGAATGCATGGGATAGACATAAAGGAATTCTGGAGGTCAGGGGTAAGGGGCAACAGACTTCTAGGAAAACATAAAGTGAACTTACAAGCTCAAATGGGCAGACTGGGTGGGCCATAGGCCCTTATCTGCCGACACTGTCTATGTATCTATGTATTTTGGAGTAGCTTGCTGTTTCAGATTCCCAGTCAGAGAGCACTCTGTAGAGTTTATGGTTTGCTGAGCTCTCCAGGTTTCTTACAAACTCAGGCTCTGGTTTGTATTTCGATAGATCAGCTTAACATACTGTATATCATTATCTTCTCATAAAAAGCTGATCATTTGAGTTTCAATGCTGAATTGAAGTAGTGGAAATCTTTCTCTGTGAGAAATCAGCTTGTCTGTATCACAGCTCTCAGTTCTTTCTAATCAAAACTCTGATTTTTTTTCTAACTATATAACACAGGGCTGTTTAATGAATATAAAATAAATCTAAATTTTGTTCATTCACAGAAACAGTTTGTCTTTGATGTAGCCTTCATAAATACCATCATGTAAGAACATTTTTTTTTCATGTCAGATTGACAAACAGGTGACTGTCACACTCTGCTACAGTATTTCAAGCACATGTACTGTCAGAACTCAAAAATTTCAGTTCTTTGGTGGTTTCTGTGTGAAAATACATCATGTTCGTCTATAACTGGAAACACCATGTGGCGTCCCGATGCACCGTGTCTCTGCCCCACAGCTGAGGCAGCTGCAGTCTATTGCCACCAGTCCCCTGCCCCACAAGCCTCCTGCCTTCTGCTCCATAATCGAGGCTGCTGCATCCTGCTGCCCACTGTCTCCTCCCATACAGTCTGGCATTGTGCACACTGCTGCTTCTATCTACTACCTAAAGAATCAGAACTACTGCATCATGCACTTTGAAATGTAATAACTTTTGAATGGATTAATAGTTTTTCACCAAACCTTCAAAAGGCACATCTGTGACAGAAGCCCAATATACTCAACAAATTGCAGAGCAAACACCCAGGCCATTTCTGAGAAATGACGTGACAATTAATTTACATAATAATGGTAATGTTCACATTTTTGGACACTTCTCATCTCCACACCCACAATTTCAACCAGAACAAAACTTGTCACATCAAGAGATCCTTGGTCCCTGACAGTGCATGCTAAATTTCATGTGAATTGGTCAACGGTTGCAAAGATATTAAAGTGCAAAAGTTTGTGTTTAACATAGAAGTGACCATTGAACTCTAACTATAGTGGTGCTACCCTGCCATTATAATATATATCTACATATCGATATCTATATATATAATATGGTAATGCAATTTGTTCTAGTGACTGCCACGCAGCACTGTGACATGGTACTGTGTCATCAGCTCACTGAATGTTCTTTTGTAAATGTTGCTGATCTTTTTGATTTTCTTGGAAAATTATTAAATTATATTGGACTCATGAGGAATAGTAAGTACTGCTTTCAGACCTGGAGCTATATTTTGACCACCCCTCCTGCTGCTTTATGACTAGTTGGTGGCACTTTCCATTTGGCAAAGGTGAACTCAAAGGTTTTACAGGTTAACTTTAGAGAATCACCAGACTTTTGATTGTTTTCTTTGAATCCAAAGTTAGTGCAATTGAGAACTAGATGCCAGTAAATAAATGAGAATTTTAATGGTTAAGGAGATGGAAAAGAAAAGTTGCTGCCAGCTAGCTGTGCTTTTTTTTTCAAAGGCAATAATACATTGGCAGCAAAATGCATTGTTTTGTGAGCTCTGTGATTCTCATTTGG
This sequence comes from Neoceratodus forsteri, assembly GCA_016271365.2. Lineage (NCBI taxonomy): Eukaryota > Metazoa > Chordata > Ceratodontiformes > Ceratodontidae > Neoceratodus > Neoceratodus forsteri. The sequence goes on from CM057454.1 coordinate 1,061,009,424, forward strand.
TGTTTTCACCATGACATTCAATTATGTCTAAAAAGAGAATGCTGATAAAAAAAATAGTCACTCCTGACATGGTTCTTATTAAAATTGCATTAAAATTAGATACTAAAAATGCAACATAACTGTAGGACTGTCTTTACTCAGATTTAAGATGTTGACAAATGTCTTACCTATAATGCATACTTAATACATTTCTTTTACAATGATAATCGACAGAAGAGCAATAATTTCCATTTTATTATGTAACATTTTTTTCTCTTTAATGAAAGAAGTACAAGTAGGGACAGTTTCTACCCCATCATGGTTTCAAAGTAACTTTTTTCCACAGGGGCCTTTGTATTATACCTTACAAAGATGAATAAGATGCAGTGTGCCTGTACCATGCACCCTTTTGAAAGCATTTCAGCAATCAAGGAAGAACACTGTGTTTTCCTCTGACGTCTTGAGGGGGAAAAAATGGAAAAAAGAAAAACATGGAGACTAAACGATGCTAAACACCCATCAGTCATTTCAATCACTGTCTCTCACACAGACCATAATAATTTGATGATGGTGAAATAAAACCACAGCTAAAGCCTTTTAAATTGTAGATATATTAGCAGTATATTTAGTAAATTAATGTTTGATATTGGTTGTAAAAATGTACAAAGAAGCTATGCAGGTGTAGCAATTGGATGTTGACAAAAACAATAAGCTACAGTGGACATGTAACACCCCCCCCTCCCTGGACTTAACTAGTACTCTCTTGGATTCTGGACTCACTCCAACTTGTGCTTTGTTGAGCAGTGTGCCCTTGGAACTCCAAAACTTTGGACTGGGCTAGCTTTGCAGTGTAGGTGCAGCAGTACTGATGTTAGTGGAGTAATAGACCCTGAACTGAAGTGGACATTTGAGAAAGTGTTTACTTGCCCTGTTAAAGCCACCCTGCCTGGTGTGTATTTTGATGCTTGCAAGCTGCTGCAGCTTGAGCATTGGCTGGAGGAAAGGTGAATGAATTCTCATCAATCAGAGGAGACAAAAGGAGACCAGCCAACTGGGCTGGAAGATATGTAGCCAATTGGGGTAACCCATTTCTGACCAATCAAAACTGTTCAATTGACGGGCAGGAGCTCTGCTGTAACTGACATGCACACACCTGTCTCTTCCTGGTGGCAGAGGGCAAATTTTCAACTTATCATACATCAAGAATACGTCTGCCAGCTGGGTAATTGGTTGACTGATGGCCATCACAGTGAACAGAGAGCTGAAGTGTAAGAAAGTACAGTATAAAACGTGTTGATACCAACCGATGGGGTGTTGCCATCATTGCCATCACTTATGTTGTAATCATAAAGGATTGTGTTTAATGTACTGTATGTGTGGGAACTGGGAGCTGGAGAAACTGCATTGAGGATACTGAGTTTGCAAAAATGTGCATTGGAATGACCCCCTGAGTGCTGACCTCTTAGTTTGCCATATGCCATTTAGCAATCCAGAGAATTATGTTGGTTCTACCCAGTTTGTGATAGGAATACTGTAGCTTATTATCATGATACAGAGGACCAGAACAGGCATCAGCATGTAGGATAGCCACAGGATTGGAAGTACATTACTAAGTATTGTGAGTCAGCAGAAACATTGTTCATCTCTGTTGTATTTCGGTGGGAACCATATGGTGTCTGGTGAGGGCTAGCTGCAATGTTGCCAGTGCTGTTCCTGCATGAATCAAAGTTAATGTTCATAGAACAGAGTTATTGATTGAGAGTTCTGCAGTATTGTCAGGCTGCTTTAATACCAGATGGTATATCCCCTTTAAGAGCATCAGTCAGGGTCCTTGTTGTAATGCAGAGTATTTACAGCCATGAAGCATGCAACAATCAAGTCTAAAGTGTGTTTTGTTGTTTCCCAGCCTGTCATCCCATTGTGACTAGTCACCAGCAGTTGACCTGTATTCTAACATGCACCAGTCACAGCACTTGTGTTAGTCGAGTATAGCAGTCTGTGTCAACATCTGTGTAACTCACCGGAAGCCCAGCTGCATCATCACCAGAGGTGACTGCTTCACCAGCCATATAGCCAGTCAAGCCTGTGATTCTGAAACAGAGGTCTTGAAGGGTCCTGACTGCTATGGTAGGGGCAAGGTTTTATTACCAGCTGGTTGCTGATATTACCTGAGTGTAGTACATAACCCTGTTTCTCTCCTCAGGTGAGTTGTTTAAGAAATGCCATTTATTATTTACACTAATTGTATCACTTGCCATTCATGATTGAAAGTAGTGGGAAGTGTATGGTGGGGGTGGGTACTGCTACACAACATCAGGATGCATAGGTGAGTAGGTGCTGCGTCCCAGGGGTATGTACCCTGCTGTAGACCAGGCACCATGTCTTTAGTTATTTGATTGAAACCCCTTAGTTTAAGGAGAAAGAACCAAGGTCCCTTCAACCTTACACCTCTCGAGGCAAGGTAGTGACACTGCCTAAGAACTCAACAACCTGGTGACATGCTTCTGTGTGGCTAGCTGAGGGTCTGCAACCCATCTTCACTTGAAGAACTTACATAACAGCAGTAAATGAAGGGTCACAAACAGATGGGTCTCCTCTTTTAAATTCTACATGTGGTGCAAGTTTGTCATTTTCCAAAATATGGTTATAATAGCAAATTATATGGTTCATGGCTCCAGCTTGTGAAACCTATTAACCATTATTTGAATTGTAACCTATGTTATGATGGTATTATATCTATCTATCTATCTATCTATCTATCTATCTATCTATCTATCTATCTATCTTTGCATTTTTTCTTAAGTGGAATGGGATGCCCACCCTCCTCTAGGTTGCTTGCCCCCCTTCCCAATACTTTTTAGGGCTGCAGTGGGTGGAGCCCTACAGTCCTTTTATAATCACTGAGAAAAAGGACACCACATTCTTTCTGAATGAACATGTCAGATTACGTCACAGTCACCTCTGCCTCTGAAGCAATCCACCCATGTTGTTCCTACGGACTGCAGTACTGCGCTATTTCAAAATTTCAAAGCTGCTTATTTTACTTTTGTTAAAAACAAAACCTTGAGCTGAATCCTGAAGTTAAGGTTATAGCCTGCCCATGAATATAAAACTAAATAAGAGGCCGCTGCTCCGTGTGTCCTGCCTCTCGCTCAGAAACTTGGCTAGCCTAAGTCATATTATTTTAAATAGCAGGACCACTTTGGGTTCTTTAATGAACTCTGTCAACCCCTCATTTGCAGCCAATCAATACAAATGTCCCACTGAGCTCCACCAGCAGCCTGATGTCTGTTTCTTTGCATCCCTAGCAGGTAGATGCTCCCTGAGACAGATGTCTCACTCTTACACTGTTCCCCTAAATACATTTCACAAGCATACTCTCTGGTGTACAGTTTTTTTTTTTTAAGCTTCCCTTACTAGCAGGCTACAAAAATAAAAACATTTAAAGATCATATGCAAAGTTGAACACTGTTTTTAGTATTGCAGACCTACTGAGACCCCGATGGGTATGTTTTCAATGATTCCTTTGGCACCAGGTCATGCCTGAAAATAGTCATTTTTTGGCTAGCGCACTTACCCAGTTAACAAAAATGAAATAACTAAATAAATAAAATCTGATCCCTGATTTCATGAGTCTCAAAACAAAAAAATTGAACTGGTGCTGAGTGCTACACTGTTGTTTATGTTCATCTTTTCCATCAGAATGACCTCCCTGTGTGTTGCCTAGTGACATCTTACGGTGGCTCCGGTGTGTGTGTGTGTGTGTGTGTGTGTGTGTGTGTGTGTGACCACAGTCTTTTAAGCCATATTGATTAGCACTATCCTGACTGACTTTCGTGAGACACATGTCATCTGGGTAGTAGATTTCAATAAAAATGTAAATAATGTCAGGGATGAGGAGTGTACTGAACTTGTTACTGTGTCATTCCCTGTGCACACTACCATCCAGCCTTATTGTTTTAAGCCACTTGCTTCTGATGGTGTGGTTTCATCCAACAGATCTCAACAGCATGACAGTTCAAAGGGCTGCTCGGATGATGACAGTTCACCAATGTTGGTGGACAAATGGTAGGGTCAAAGAATTTGGCAGTATTGCATTATGCATCATTTGATGCAGGCCCATTGCCAGCTGTGGTTCATCTGGTTCGAATGAATCCCTCTCTATTTTAAACTTTCTTTTGTTTCTTTTTATTTATTCTGTTTTTTGTTACTGTTTCTTTAAAAAGTTGATGGTGCTTTAGGGCTTAAAGAGTGTGCTCGTCTTGGGCATCTTCCCGGACTGCTATGCCCCCCCAGCCTGCCATCAATCATTTTAGACAGGTACTTTCTGAGTCAGTGACAAGGCGCTTTGACTCACCTGAGCCTCCCCAATCTGCCAATCACTTTCTGTCCATTCCTGTCACTGAACTGCTCAGTCTTTTGCGTCACTACCTCCCCCAGAGATAGTCTTGGCCAATCAGTACTGTGAGAGGCACGTAACTGTGTCCATAATGCTGTGTGCTAGCCTGCAAATTTCACACTGCACCACAGTCTCAAGGACCTCAGCAGCTTAGCATGGAGTGTGGAGGATGCGTCAAGGCCACAGGATTCAGTTTCGGCCACCAGTAAAAGAAAAGCAATGTGGGCACATCAGCATCGATTTGGGCTACTAACTGAAAATTTTAGCTCAGCCCAGACTCTGCCAGGTAACACATTTGCTGGCATGGGCCTGGATCTACAAGAAGTGCTGGGCTGCAGGAACGGACTAGTGTGGGGCTAAATTAAAAGCTGCAGAGCAACACACGATTTAAATGAACAAGTTTTCAACCTTATTTTTACTGAAATTAAGCTGCCTCCTCAAAAATGTCATTTTTGAGCGCTAGAGAGCTTATCATTCTTGGCTGCCTGAAATTTTTCTCATGGCACAGCAAACTCTGCAAATGTGACTAACAGTAAGAATGTAATCAACTCCTCTTATTTAAACAAAAAATATTGAGCTCTAGAGCTCATCATCCCTGTCTGTTTGCCTCAACTTTTGCTCATCCAGACTTCAGCCTGCAGCAAAAGCTAAGGAAAATAAAGACTGAACTCCTCCATTTGCCAGGCTCATGTAAATGAGATGTGTTTCAGACTCCGTGTGGCTGACTGAATTTTGATAAGTGAGACTCATAGTCCAACTGCAGTTGAGCAAATGTCTGTTGTAATTTTATTTCTGACTAGTACTGTTGTGTGCAGATAATTTTTTTCTATATTGTTTTATGGGTCAAAACAGATGTGTGGATTAGGATGCTGAAGTAATCTTTTGTCCTGTATTACGTGTAGTTATTTTTCTGCAACTAAGTGACAGTACTACAAATCCTTGGCTCTTACAGGTTTTCCTTTGACTGTGTCCAGCTCTGTGATCTAGCTACAGAGGGGGGTCTGTCACTGTTTAAGCAAGTTAGGCAGTAATGGTTTAAGCTCACCAGCTTGTGAAACAGGGATAAAGTTAACATCCAGAGCCAAATACTGTGTAACATTGGGCAAGTCACAGTAAAATCCCAAGGCTAGTCCACCCAGATACATATTCAGGGTTCATTTCAGATATTTATGTTGATGGAATAATTGAGCTACTAGACAGAAAAAGTAAGGGTCAAATGAAACAAGCATTTGTCAATGCCGAATGTTTGCTTGCTGGCATTGGCAGTGGTAATGTAGAAGTTACAGAGCTGTGTAATAGGAATGGCAGTGAAGTACTGAACTGAAGCTAACCCCACCACCACCCTGCAGAGAGTGACAGGCATTGGAGTGTGCATTTGGGTCGTCAGGCATAACGGCCTCGCCATTTCACCACACCCCACCCTGCAGACACTGACAAGTGTCACGGTGTTCCTTGGGGTCTTTGACCCTTATGCGCACCCCATTTCATTAGGAAATGCGGTGAGATGGGTGTGATATAGGAGAATGGGGTGAACTTTGGGGCTGAAGAGTCCAAGGCATACCTCGATGCCTCTCAGTGGCTGCAGGGTGTGGAATGGTATGAGCATTACAGGCAAGAATCCCAAGTCACACCCCTGATGCCTGTCATTCTCTACAGGGTTGGGCTTATGGTTGAAACCCTAATACCTCAGGCATTCGTTGGTGTTTCCTCCAAATTTTCAACATGTTTTTTTGTAACCCCACCTCATGAACAGGGGAATATCAGTTTGTTAGCGAAAGCTGCTTATGCACAGCGACTCGGCATTAGCACCACAGGTGCAAAACATTCAACAGGATGTAAAAATGACAGCTGTACTGTTCATGGGAGGTGTAAAAATGACAATGTTGCAAATCTGCAGTAAAAATATTTAAAAAAATGGTGAACTCATGAGCGTACATAGAAGCTGTGCAATGCACACCCGTAATATAATTAGGTTGGGGATATTTTACAGCAGATTGTCAACTCAGGCATTTTGGTGCCTCCGATCATGAACAGTGTCACTGTGATTTTCTTTATCTGTGCCGAACAATGATTTCCCACAGCGACCACGCATCTCAGTGCTGAAAGTGTGAAAACACACTTCAGCCATGTTGTGAAAAATGACAGCTGTACTGTTCATAAGGAAGTGTGAAAAAATGCCACTGGTGAAAATCTGGACTGAAAATATTACAAAGTCATGAACTTACGAGGGTGCGTGGAAACTGCGCATTGCTCACTCGTAACACAGTCATTTTATGGACTTTTGTCACCAAATTTTCAACATAGCCATTTTAAGACCTCTGCTCATGAACAGTGTAACTGTGATTTTCTTAATCTGTCCTAAACATTGCTTTAGCACACCAACAGCACCATTATGCGCCATGTCTGAAAACACATTTAGGCGACATATGAAAATGGCAGCTGTACTGCTCATAAGGAAGTGTAATAAAATGGCAATGTTGAAAATCTGGAGTGAAAATATTAAATTTGCAAACTTACGAGCATGCTTAGGAACTGCATTGCAACGCTCGTAAAACAGTCATTTTTAGGAATTTTTTCACCAAATTTTCAACATAGCCATTTTAAGACCTCTGCTCATGAACAGTGTCACTGTGATTTTCTTAATGTGTCCCATACATTGATTTTGCACATACTGCGCCATTGTGCACTACATGGGCAGAAACACATTTTGGGCAAGATGTGAAAAATGACAGCTATACTGCTCATAAGGAGGTGTGGTAAAATGGCAATGTTGAAAATCTGGAGTGAAAATATGGAAAATTCGCAAACTTACGAGTGTGCATAGGAACTGCACAATGCACCCTCGTAAAACAGTCATTTTAAGGAATTTTTTCACCAGATTTTCAACATAGCCATTTTAAGACCTTTGCTCATGAACAGTGTCACTGTGACTTTCTTAATTTGTCCCGTACATTGATTTCACACACCGACTGTGCCATTGTGCGCTACATGGGCGGAAACACGTTTTGGGTGAGAAGTGAAAAATGACAGCTGTACTGCTCATAAGAAGGTGTGGTAAAATGGCAATGTTGAAAATCTGGAGTGAAAATATTGAAAATTCGCGAACTTACGAGCCTGCGTAGGAACTGCGCAACGCACGCTCGTAAAACAGTCATTTTTAGGAATTTTTTCACCAAATTTTCAACATAGCCATTTTAAGACCTCTGCTCATGAACAGTGTCACTGTGATTTTCTTAATTTGTCCTGTACATTGATTTTGCACACCGACTGCGCCATTCTGCACTACATGGGCGAAAACACATTTTGGGTGAGATGTGAAAAATGACAGCTGTACTACTCATAAGAAGGTGTGGTAAAATGGCAATGTTTAAATTTGGGTAGAAAATATTGAAATTTCTGCGAACTTACGAGCTCATGTGAGGAACTGCACAACGACCCTTTGTAAAACAGTCATTTTTGGAATTTTGGCACCAAATTTTCAAAATGGGTTTTGGGATGCCTTCTCATGAATGATGTCACTGTCATGGTGGTATTCAGGCCCAAAGGGTGATTTCAGTCACTGCGCAGTCACTGTGCGAAATCACCCTTCGGGCCTGAATAACGCCATGACAGTGACATAATTCATGAGAAGGGGTCCCAAAAACCCCATGTTGAAAATTTGGTGCAAAAATTCCCAAAAATGCCCAAGATATGCAATAAAGTTGAAACCCCCTATGTAACCCATTATACAGCTTACCGGCATTTCCTCAGTTCGCGGTCGGCTTTGAAGAGTGCAGACGTGTTCCCGGTCCACCGAAGATTGTCGGCGCGGAGTCGGAGGTAAGTATGGGGTGAGGGTGTGGGAAAGGCTGCGCAGTGGGTGGGTGCGGGTTGTGGAGGGGGTTGGGAGACGACAGCGGGGACAGTTTTTATTTTACAGGTTTAAAAAAAAAAAAAGACATCATGGGACGTTTGCCACGCTGGGGTGGGCTCCCAGCGTGGCACATGGACTTGGGGGGCATTCAGCCAACAGGGGATTGGGCACCCCCACCGGCAAAGGACTACAGTGCTTGCCACGCTGGGGTGGGCTCCCAGCGTGGCACCTAACTGGGGGTGGGGGCGCAGCTCAGCAACTGGAGGCAGCAGCTCAGCCGACGAGAGTTGGGCACCCGTCAGCTATACAGCTCTGAAGTGCGCACGTCTGTCTGTGCGTGGGGGCTGCGGCGTGAGCAGCCGATATCTATCGGTGCTCACTCAGCGTAACTCCCCTTTCAATCATGCCACTGCATTTGGAGCGTGTTATAGACAGCTCCAAAATGCATTGGCTTACAGGGGCCGTGCCTGCCAGCCCACTGACTGAATTGGAGGAGGAGGTGACACACCTCCGAAATCTCCGATGAAGGCACTATGTTTCTTGCACATGCGTGCAAGCAAACATAAAAACTAATGGGCAGGGCTTGCATTAGCATGAGTAAAATGGTGGTCAGTACACTGACTCTTGCTATCCTCAGGTAATGAATATATTATTAGTATACAGTTGTGAGCCACACAGATAGTAATTGTCCAGACAGTCAGGAGTGGAGGAGAGATGACAGATGACTTCTTGAGCTTTACAATTAATCACAAAATGAACCACAGTAACCCAGGGCTTCTATGGGTCTATCAACCCCCAGATCCCTAATATCTGGCTGGCTGCAGGGTGAAATCATGCTTCAGTTCTGTACATGTGATTAGCAAAATGCTGATATTAGCCTGGCCAATGTCAAGACAGCAAGTGACAGCTGCAGCCAATGTATGTATCAGTTATACTGCAATATCAGCATTTTGCCAAACTCACATACAGAATAATATGTATTAACCCAGCAGCCAGACACATAATCATTTTAGAGTAAAGGGGTGGAGTAGAGCTAAGATAAGAGTTGCCTAGCTTCAAAACAAGCCAGGAAATGCACCACAGAGCGTCTAGAACCTTTGGGCTTCTGGGGGTCTGGTGGCCCCCAGATACCAGCATTTTTGCTTTTGCTTGCACGCTTGCTCAAGGAATGTCTTGTGCTAGTACCACATTTCAGAGGTGTGTCTGTGTTGGCAAATGCAGGGCACGCTATAGTAGGTGCATCCTTCATTCCCCAATAAGCCAGCATGCTAGGGCTGACACCAACATTATGTAAAGTGGACACAACTTCTAAGAAAAGTGTCTCTGCAATCAGAGACAAGCTCGTCATGCAGCGGCACTGATGACATGCCTCCCGATAGGCCTTTCCTGGTAAAGCATTTAAATAAACATGGCAGTGGTGACTGCTGCCGTATTTCACACACAATCCCCAGAAAGTTGACTTCGGGGGTGCCCAATCACCCTGTTGGCATGTTTAATAACCCCTCCAAGATTGTGTGGCACACTGGGAGCCCACCCCAGAGTGCCTCCCTGTGTTCAGAATCCGATCGCTGTCGGCATGTTCCTGCCCCACCCCACCCCCATTGTGTGCCACACTGGGAGCCCACCCCAGTGTGGCCAACATCACCCCCCCAAAGTCATGGGGTACACTGGAAGCCCACTCCAGTGTGCCCAACATTTTTCTTACACCTGTAAAGAAAGAAAGAAAACTGTCCATGGTGTTTTTTTTATTTTTTATTACCTGAAACAAAGAAAATGGTCCCTCGCTGTTGGGTTCCCTCCTCCAAACCGCACCCACCCTCTGTGCACCACACAACCCCCTTACACCATACTTACCTTTGGAGGTCAGTGCCATGATGTTTGGTGGAACGGGAACATGTCAGCATTCTTCAAAGCCAACCGTGACCTGAAGAAATACCGGTAAGCTGTATAATGGCATAAATGGGGGGGTGGAGGGTTCAACTTAGGTGGTTGACTCAGTCATTTTTGAATTTTGCCTCCAAATGTTCAACATGGGGTGCTTGAGACCCCACCTCATGAACACATGCACTGTCATCTCATTACTTGGTCCTGAAAGGTAATTTCACGGTCGCTGTGGGGAATCACCTTTCGGGACCAAGTAATGAAATGGCAGTGCCACTCTTCATGAGGTGGGGGTCCCAAAAAGCCTATCTTGCAAATTTGGTGTAAAAATTCCCAAAAATGACAGTGTTACATGCGTGCATTGTGCAGTTTCAACTCACGCTTATAACTTCAACAATTTTAATATTTCACTCCATATTTTCAACATTTCCATTTTTTCACACTTTCCTTATGAACAGTACAGCTGTCATTTTTCACATCCTGCCCAAAATGTGTTTTCACGCATGTGGTGCACAATGGCGTGGCCGCTGTGCAAAATCAACATTCAGGACACATTAACAAAAATCACAGTGACACTGTTAATGAGCAGAGGTCTCAAAATGCCTATGTTGAAAATCTGGTTAAACAAATCCCCCAAATAATTGCGTTACAGGTGTGCGTTGCACAGTTTCTACACACGCTCATGACGTCACCAATTTTTCATATTTTCACTCCAGATTTTCAACATTGCCATTTTTGTACACCTGCTTATGAACAGTATAGCTGTCATTTTTCACATCCTGCCTGAAATTTGTTTTCGCACATGTGGCACACAATTGCACAGTTGCTGTGGTAGTTCAACATTCAGGACAGATTAACAAAATCACAGTGACAATGTTCATGACTGGAGTTCCCAAAATGCCTATGTTGAAAATCTGGTTAAAAAATTCCCCCAAATAATTGTGTTATGGGTGTGCATTGCACAATTTCTACGCAAGCTTGTGACTGTACCACTTTTTCATATTTTTACTCCAGATTTTCAACAATGCCATTTTTTACACCTCCTCATGAACAGTGCAGCTGTCATTTTTCACATACTGCCCGAAATGTGTTTTCACACCTGTGGTGCCAAATGGCACAGTAGCTGTGCAAAATCACCTTTCGGCTAACAAATTCATAGTGCCACTGTTCATAAGGTAGGGTCACAAACAGCCCATGTTGAAAATTTGGAGTGAAAATACCAACAAATACCTTGTGTGTTAGGGTTTCCAACCATAATGCCCCACGCTGTAGAAACTGACAGGCATCAGGGGTGTGACTTGGCATTTTTGGCTGTAATGCTCACACCATTCCACCCCCACCCTGCAGCCAGTGACAGGCATTGAGGTGTGCCTTGGACTCTTCAGCCCCAAAGTTCGCCCCATTCTCCTATACTGCACCCATCTCAGTGTATTTCCTTATGGAATGGGGTGAGCATAAGGCCCGAAGATTGCAAGGCACACCGCAGCACTTGTCGATGTCTGTGGGGTAGGGTGAGGTGTAATGGCATGAGTGTTGTGGCTGACAACCCAAAGGCACACCCCAATGCCTGTCACTCTCTGCACGGTGGGGCTGGGGTCGGCGTCAGTTCATTACTTCACTGCCAATCCTATTGTGCATCTCTCTAACTGCTGCACTACCAGTGCCAATGCCAGCAAGCCAACATTCAGCACTGACAAATGTTTATTTGCTGAGAGAGACAGAGGGGGAGAAGATGGAGAGAAGAGGGGAGAAGAGAGACAGACAGACAGAGACAAAGAGGGAGAAGAGAGACAGAGGGGATGATTAAGAGAGAGAGAGAGACAGAGAGAGGGGAGACAGAGAGCGAGGTTTCTGTGACCGAACAGTGGGTATATTGTATGCTCACAATATTGTCCAACAGAGTTACAGACTTGCTCTTCTGCAGACAAAGTATTTTACACCAGTACTCTTATGCTACCTGCTTCAGGGGATAGAACCAATTGTTAAACTGTGTCCCTCATTTTACTTCTTTGTCACTGATTTTTTTAAGCCACGTCCAAGTGCCAAACACCATTGCAAATACCTGCAAGTGAGTATCTGCATTAACAAATGCTTGTTTAAAGAGTAGCAGTCTATAAACAAGCATTTGTCAATGCCGAATGTTGTCTTGCTGGCATTGGCATTGGTAGTGCAGGAGTTAGAGAGATGCATAATAGCAATGGCAGTGAAGTATGGAACTGACGTCAACCCCGCCTCACCCTGCAGAGACTGACAGGCATTGAGGTGTGTCTTTGGGTCATCTGCCATAACACTCATGCCATTTCACCTCACCCTACCCTGTAGACTCTGACAAGTGTTGCGTTGTGCCTTGGGGTTGTCGGGCCTTATGCTCACCCCATTCCACAAGGAAGTACATTGAGATGGGTGCAGCATAGGAGAATGGGGTGAACTTTGGGGTGAAGAGTCCAAGGCACACCTTGATGCCTGTCAGTGGCTGCAGGGTGGAGGTGGGGGTGGAATGGCATGAGCATTAGCACCAACAATCCAAAGGCACACCCCTGATGCCTGTCAGTCTGTACAGGGTGGGATGTTATGGTTAGAAACCCTAACGCCCCAGGCGTTTGTTGGTATTTGCACTCCAAATTTTTAACATGGCCTTTTTGTGATCCCACCTCTTGAAAGCATTTGGGACCTCTGCTCATGAACAGTGGCACTGTGATTTTGTTAATCTGTCCCCAACGTTGATTTCCCACAGCGACCATGCCATTCTGTGCCAGATGTGTGAAAACACAGTTTGGGCAGGATGTGAAAATGACAGCTGTACCATTCATAAGGAGGTGTGAAGAGATGGCAATGTTGAAAATCTGGAGCGAAAATATTAAAAATTCTCGAAGTTACGAGCGTGTGCGTGGATACTGCTCAATGCATGCCTGTAATACAGTCATTTTGTGGAATTCTTTTACCAGATTTTCAACACAGGCATTTTGGAAACTCTGCTCATGAACAGTGTCATTATGATTTTCTTGATCTGTCCCAAACATTGATTTCCCACAGCGACTGTGCCATTGTGCGAAACCATAATTTGGGCAGGATGTGAAAAATGACAGCTGGACTGTTCATAAGAAGGTGTGCAAAAATGGTAATGCTGAAAGTCTGGAGTGAAAATATTAAAAATTCTCGAAGTTATGAGTGCGCATGGAAACTGCGCAATGCACACTCATAACATAGTCATTTTGTGGAAGTTTGTCACCTGATTTTCAACATAGGCATTTTGGGACCTCTGCTCATGAACAGTGTCACTGTGATTTTCATAACCTGTCCTGAACATTGATTTCCCACAGTGACCATGTCACTGTGCTCCGGATGTGAAAAAACACATTTTGGGCAAGATGTGGAAAATGACAGCTGTTTTATTAATAAGGAAATGTGAAAAAATGGCAATGTTGAAAATCTGGAGTAAAAATATTAAAAATTCTTGAACTTATGAGCATGCATGGAAACTGTGCAATGCATGCTCATAACACAGTCATTTTTTGGAATTTTTTCACCAAACTTGCAACATAGGCTTTTATGGAGCCCGCCTCATAAACAGTGACACTGCCATTTTGTTAATCAGTCCCAAAAGATGATTCTGCGCAGTGATTGTGAAATCACCTTTCTGGACCAAATGACAACATGACAGTGACCGAATTCATGAGGTGGGGTCCCAAGAACCCCATGTTGAAAATTTGGTGCCAAAAGTCACAAAAATGGCTGAGATATCCACCTAAGGTGAACCCCTCTCCACTGATGCTATTATACAGCTTACTGGCATTTCTTTAGTTCTCGGTCGGCATTGAAGAGTGCAGATGTGTTCCGGCTCCATCGAAGATCATCGCACCAGACTCTGGAGGTGAGTATAGGATGAGGGGGGTGCAGGGAGGTGGGGTGCGCAGAGGGTGGGTGCAGGTTGAGGGAGGGGGCACCAGAGACAATGAGGGACTGTTTTCTCTTTTACAGGAAGGAAAAAAAAAACTTAAACACATTGCAGAACTTTTTTTTTTTTTTACGGGTTTGTTTTTGCACCCAGGGGTGGGCTCCCAGTGTGCCACCTGTATTTTATGAGGAGGGGGACTGAAGCCAACAGGGATTGGGTCCCCCATCGGCACAGAAAATGTGTCTGTGTTTGGGGGGGTGTATGATGCTGAGGGGGATTGGGCACCCCCTCGGAATACAAACTATAATATGGGGGACATTATGGAAGTGGGGATTGGGCTCCCCTGTCGGCAAATGAACTGGGGAGGGGGCATGCTGAGAGGGTAATTGGGCACCCCCAGCTTGTTGGCATTGGCTTGTTGGGACTGTGAGAGGCGGACAGCGACAGCCACTGCCATGTTTATTGAAATGTTACACCAGGCAAGGCACCTCCTGCAATGAGGGGGAGCTCCCTCATTGCAGTGGTAAAACTGTTTCAAGTTGGTGGCACGCTTTTCACTGCTGTCATAGACAGTGTGCTATTTCTTTCATGCCACAGAGCCCAGCCCAAAAAAGCAGTGGCACCAATGGCTACAACATGACTGCACCTCCCAAACCTGCTATGCCAAGCCACTACAATATGTTGCTTACGTGTGCGGGCAAAACAACATAAAAAAGGAACACCAGTTGAAAAAAATCCTGGTGAGGACCTACCAGCATCAAGACCCCTATTATTTGGCTGGCTACAGGGTGAATAAACTCTTCTGTTCTGTACCTGGCGATGAAAAATGCTAACATTCCTGGCCTGGTCTATGTCAAGCCAGCAGGTGACAGCTGCAGACAATAAATATAACACTTGTACTACAATATCAGCATTTTGCTAACCTCATGTACAGAATACTAGCATGTATTCACTCTGCAGCCAGACAACTCACAAGTTTAGAGCAAGAGGGGGAGGAGAGCTCAGATAGGAGTTATTTAGCTTCAAAATAAGCCATTAAAAGCACCACAGAGTATCTAGAACCCCTGGGCTTCTGGGGGCCTGGTGAACCCCAGACCCTGGCTTTTTTGAAGAATTCACAGACCCCAAAAAATAACTTCCTTATAAAAATCCTGGCAACAGCCCTGTGATTATGTGCTAGTATTTGCTCCCTGCTATTGTTAAAACTGTAACAAAAAGCAGTGCATATAATGTATCTGGTCTATCTGTGTAGTAGCATTATGGTCCATCACCTATTAATGTGAATTTTTGCAATTACCATGCTTTCTGTCTGGTCGTTGAGAATGTATTGTGAACCATTTGTTCTAATTTTCACATTTTGAATGCCATTGCACAATACGTTTTCAATGTACACCTACCACGCACATGCTGCCACTAGGTGAATGGACAGAATCTCCCCGATAAGCATGCCTGTCCGTTTACATTGTAAAATGTCTACATGCACATCTGTGGCTCATTTATGACCATTTTCCTGGCACTTGCTTTCCTTTTCAGAATCTGGCATATGTTGATATCAACATATGCCAGATTTTGATACACCTGGTATTGCCAGTCCAAGCCAGCAGCAATAGGCCACAGACAGAGATGTGTGAAGATCGAGACAACTGAAGCAGTCCTGATAAAATGCAGTGTACAGTCACCTATAGTATTTCACAGTGGCTTACTCTGAGTGTGACTTTTTTTCCTAATCTCAGCCAGGTTATCTCCCTTTCTTCTTTTTTTTTTGCAAGGTGGCAAATTGGTGATTGTGAAATGTAAAGCCCGCTTGCAGCTGCAAGAAACGTCATTGCAGTGACAGTTAACAGCATTTTTTCTATGCCTTGAAATCATTTTGGAAATATTATATCACACTCAGTTGTGCTCTGAGATGCCAAAAATGACTGCACTTTCACTCTGTGTAACTGCATGCCCCAGGATCCCATTTGGTTCTGTAAACGCCCCCCTGTGTTACCATTTACTAGAATTCATGTGTAATGCAGTAAAGACCACCTCCTGCAATATGGTGTTCAAGTCCACAATGTGACTGTCTTAGTATAGTTATGCAGATGCCATACATTCATATAGTATATGCAGTTTTGAACATTTTATGTCAGAGAAAGAGCAATTTAACCAACTCAGCTACCTTGTCTGAAAAAGATAAGTGTCTCTGGTACATCTGTCTTATGTTCACCTATTTGGACTAACTTCTCTATCCAGACTGACATTAGTGAGACACATTTCATCTGGGTAGTACATTTAAATAAAAATTTAAATAATGTCAGGGATGAGGAGTGAGCTGAACTTGATGCTCTGTCCTGACATGTTGACACTAGCATCCAGCCATATTGATTTGAGCCCCTTACTTCTGATTGTGTGGTTTCGTCTATCAGATCTCAACAGCATAACAGTTCAGAGAGCTGCTTGGACGATGACAGTTCATCAATATTGGTGGACGAATGGTAGGGTCAAACTATTTGGCAATATTGCATTATGCATCATTTGATGATGTGTTACTATTTGCTCCCTGCTATCATCAAAACTGTAATAAAAAGCAGTGTATATAATTGTCAGGTCTAGCTTTGAAGTAGCATTATGGTCTGTCACCTATTAATGTGAATTTTTGCAATTACCATGCTATGTATCTGGGCATTGAGAATGTATTGTGAACCATTTGTTCTAATTTTTACATTTTGAATGCCATTCTACAATACATTTTTAATGCGCCGCTACCACGCACACGCTGCCATTAGATGAATGAACAGAATCTCTCCAATAAGCATGCCTGTCCGTTTGCATTGTAAAATGTCCACATGCACATCTGTGGCTCATTTATGACCAGTTCCCTGGCACTTGCTTACCTTTTTCAGAATCTGGCATATGTTGATATCAAAACTATAAAACATCGGGTATCACCAATGCAAGTCAGCAGCAATGGGCCACAGGCAGAGATATGTGCAGATCGAGACAACTGAAGCAATCCTGATAAAATGTAGTGCACATTCACCTGTAGTATTTCCCAGTGGCTTACTCTGAGTGTGACTGTTTTTCCTAATCTCAGCCAGGTTATCTCTTTTTTTTATAGGTGGCAAATTGGTGTTTGTAAAATGTAAAGCCCACTTGGATCTGCAAGGAACGTCATTGCTTTGACAGTAAGAGCATTTTTTCTATGCCTTGAAACCATTTTAGGCATGCTATATCACACTCAGTTGTTCTCAGATGCCAAAAATGACCGCACTTTCACTCTGCCTAACCTCATGCCCTAGGACCCCATTTGGTACTGTAAATGGCACCGTATGTTATTGTTTGCTGGAATTCATATGTAATGTGGCAAAGACCACCTGCAATATGATGTCCCACAGTGTGGCTGTCTTAGTGTAGTTATGCAGATGCCATACACATACTTTACATAGTATATGTAGTTTTGAACAGTTTATGTTAGAGAAAGGGCAATTAAATCAGCTCAGCTACCTCGTGTGAGAAACAGAAGTGTCTCTGGCACATTGGACTAACTTCTCCTACTGTTGATCCTCACTGTCCAGTTATCCTGTCCATGTTATCCCCCAGGGTTCCTTCATGACTTGTAGGCTTTTCCTCCCAGAAAGCAGCAAATGTCAGTGTTTTTCAGTGCAGTGTGACCCTGTAATTGCCTCAATATGAACGTCTGCCTGTTCCAAGATGTATCCTATGTCTAGAACATTATTTAACTTAAAACAGTGAAGGTATTTCAGATATTTTGATTCGCCATTATCCATTAATTATGAGTGTGTAATGCACTGCTAAAAATAAAAATGCCATGCAGAAGAATACTCCTATTGTAAGCCACTTGGTGGTGTGCGTTACTTAGATCTATATAACTGTTAGTGGGTTAGTTACGCTTGGCCTACATCCTTGTTTATTTATTTATTTTTTTTATTTAGTTGTTTAACCAGGTATAGCACACTAAGCTGGAAGCTTTTTTACAGGAGCGACCTGGGAGCACAAGGAGGTTAAGTGACTTGCTCAGGGCCACACAGTATGCAAGTGGAAGCTATGGGATTCAAACCCCAGGTCTGGTCTGCTGGATATCACCAGATTTGCAGCTTAGAGCCTTAGACCACTGCGCTATACTGCCTCCATCACTTTCCAGCTGGTGCCTTTTGGTGAGATGCTTCCTGACCATGACATCATGTACTAGAATTGGAAATCTGCATGTGTAACTTGAGAACACTGCTTCACTATGCCCCCCCCCAAGCTGTGCGACAGTACTGACCAACAGGTGTCAATATAATTCAGCCGGTCACACACATGGATCTCCACATTTGCGTTTCACTCTGCTTGTGGTATACCTTTTCTTTTTTTTTAATTAACCACTATCATTACCGCATATCTTTGTTATTGCTTCTGTTCATTTCCCTTCTTATTGCCACTACTCTGCTTTCTCGAACATTTTCTAACCTACTAGACTACTCTTCCCTCATCTTATAATCACTATCTAGTGCAGCAGGGGTGATGGCAGTTTCTGAATTCCCCATTCCCTTCCACCCACTCCCCTTTGGTGAGTCGCATGTTAATTCATGTAATTTGTAAAATGTCAACAAAGGTCTGGGGTTATCTTTCTTCTGTGATGCTGTGCGTCACAACTGTCTATGCCATTATCTGTTCCCTGTGTGTCCCCAGTACAGCAATGTGCCACATCGATACATCTCTGCATCAATCATTCTTCCATGTTCTCAAGTTACACATGCAGATTTCCAATTCTAGTACATGATGTCATGGTCAGGAAGCATCTCACCAAAAGGCACCAGCTGGAATTATTTTCAATAAAACAGGCTTTTCTTTTTCTGTTATTTGGTTGGTTGATACCCATTCTTAATGGGTTTATTAATGTTCAACATATGCACAAGGACTGAAACATTCTAGCCTCTCATGCTTGCTGTTTAAACTGGTATCCCTGTGCCAGTTTGAAATTCAAAATTCAATAGCTGCCACTCCCCCGTCCCTCTCACTTAGCAAGAGACAGAGCAAGACCCCCCCACCTTATAATACACACTACGCCCAATAATATATAAAAAAACACATATGTATGCAGAAAACACAGATGAAAACAACTCTTTTGTTCTTTTCACTTATCAAGTGAAGAAGCAAGTGTGCCAGCTCCCTGGTACAGTCATTCACGACTGTGTACTATGCACCTTTCAATTTGGCTTTTAAAGGGAAAAAATGTTACAGTACGCAGATCACCTTCCAGACTGACCACTAGACAACAGTACCTAAAGGTTCTTTCCCACTGGTTGATCTGTTTAGTTTTGTTTCTCATCCTGTTTGTTACTTTGGTGCAGGTTCACTCATTGCATCAAATTGTGCTACTCTTCACACTCCCAGTCATCAGGGAAGGCAGTGATGACAGCTGACACTTAAAATAACACAACATAGGAAATTGTAATAACTCAGTCCCCTTCTTCAGGTCAGGCAGCAAGATACTAGAAACAGAAAAAAAAGTGACTTCAAATCCCCCATGCAGGCAGAGATGATTAGAAGTTCCTACAGTATTCACATATGAATCCGGTCCCTAGAGTAAGCAGCGATGACTGAAAAAAAAGCAAGAAACACAGATTTGCTCATTCCTGGTCCTTGTGGCTGACAGAGAGGACCAGGAAACTGCAAACAAACTCATAATAGGCTGACCAACATGTAACAACAAAACTGGAGCCCTGAAAGTACAAATGAATTCCATCACATCACACACATTGCACTATGAATAGTCACACACACTGAAACACAGTTCAGACAAAACAATGCAAATTTGGATCTCTGCAAATACAATGATGTCCTATTTGGCATGCAAAGAAAGTAATTTACACTTTCATGTAACTATACAAATTTCAATATCAAACATAGAAACAGGTTTTGCATAAATGAAGCATTTGTAGAAGGTATTTCTCCAGGTAAGCTACTTTAATTTGATATTTAGCTTTGACAAAAATCTTGACCCCCCCAAGGAGCTCTTGCAAGCCATGTTGTCAGTTGTGCTTTTGATTTGACAGCACACCAACACAGAAATAGATGCATGGAAAACAAAGTCATGACAGACAACTGTCTTTCAATTGTCTGCAAATATATAGGCAACCAGAAGAAATAGAAATTATGACTGTTACCCCCATCCAGGGAAAGCACACAAATGAATACCAATCAAACAAATCCCAGTGTCAGACAACTGCGCTGAACTGTAAGATCGAATAAACACCTCAGGGAAACTCTATTTGTACAGCACACATCTACAATGTTCGAATGAGTATCCAGTAAAAGACAAATAAACACTGTGCATAACAAATGAAAACAAATCATTCACAGCTTTTGACAGCTGTCAATGGGGGCCATGACATTTCGGTGTCAGTCACATACCCAAACTGTCTTTTAGTGCAATAACTGGGTGTCTGCCGCCATCAGAACGAACAATATGCCTGAAAAAAATTAAGTAACAATCTGCTGCGATGTGCTGTACAATTAAATTAAAGGGACCGAGTATGGGTCTGGGATCGATGATAAATGGATAGTCCATTGAGTGACACAGTTTAATTCACAGTCAGCCCCTGGAGCCAAAATGACCACAGTTACTCCCATTAACTAGTCAAACCGTATTAATTACCATAGATTAAGAGCATCAAAATCGATGACAGAAAGCATGGAAAATGTTAAACAAAAAAATCAAAGTACTGTAGTTAGTAAAAGTCAACTCTGTGAGGAACACGGGCTAATTAGCTTTTGTAGTGTGACTGACAAGGAGAAAAGGAACTCGGAAATTGGACTTCACTGAGGGATAGCATGACATCCACCCAATAACATCACCTCAAGGCTTGAGACACAAGAAAGCTTAGAGTGAATGTCAAAACAAAATGGGGATTACAGTACAAAAGAGATGATGCATAACCTAGCAAAAAAACAAACACAATACTAAATAGCACAAAATAACAGCCCAACAGTGACTAAAACTCATCATTTAATGACACAACATGGTATAGGAGCAGTCTGAAAACTTTGCATATGATCTTTAAGGAGTGAGCAAGAGCCATGAGTTTTGTGTTCCCCATGTGAGATGGGCACAGCACATCCAAAGAAGTTCTGTGGGAGTGAGGTCGCCAGAGGGCATGCATTAGGGGATACATGTCAGAATTATGTCCAGTCAGCAGTGGAGTACCTCAAGGGTCAGTACTGGGCGCAACATTGTTTTCTATTTTTATATCAGATCTGACTAACAGTATTAATAGTTTCGCCATCTAGTTTGCAGACGATACAAAATTAGCGGCCCACACTAAAACCGAGGAAGACAGGATAAATCTCGCCAATGACTTGCGAAAACTTGAGGACTGGGCAGTAAATAACCATATGTCATTTAGCAGCAGTAAATGCATAGTAATGCATTTGGGAACCAGTAACAAACAAAACCAGTATGCATTAAATGGCCAATCCCTAACCCCAGTAGCACAGCAAAATGATTTAGGTACAATAATTACTTCAGATTTATCTTTCCATAGTCACAGTAATCACATTATAAATCAGGCTAACAGACTTGTAGGATGTTGAAGTTCAAGTTCAAGCTCAAGTTTATTGTAGGAAAACTCCATTGAGCAAGCTCATTCACAAGGAAGTCCTATGACACAGATAGGTAGTTACAGATTGCATAATTGAAAAACAAATACAAATTCAATTACAGAATTCGCGGATGACTCCAAGATGGGAGCAGTAGTTGAGGGAGAAGAGGGGAGGTTGGCCCTGCAAGGGGACCTGGACACCCTGGAAAGCTGGGCTCACACATGGAAATTAAATTTCAATATCACCAAGTGCAAGGTGTTGCATCTTGGTCGGGGAAACCCTAAACACAGGTACACCCTGGGAGGAGGTGCTGGAAGCCTCAGCGGGGAAAAGACCCTAGGTGTCATGGGTGGATACATGTATGAATAACACTGAGCAGTGCAGGAGGCAGCTAGCAAGGCAAACAGGATGTTGGGATGCATCGCAAGAGGATCACCTCTAGGAGCAAGAAGTGATTCTGCCACTGTACAATGGACTGGTTAGACCACACCTTGAGTACTGTGTACAGTACTGGAGACCACACTTGAAGAGGGACATACAGCTCCTGGAGAGGTACAGAGGAGGGCAACAAAGATGATCACGAGGGCTAGGGATTTGACTTACGAGGACAGACTTGAGGAGCTCTGCCCTGTTTCATTGAGGAGAGGAGAGACAGGGGGGACATGATTGAGGTCTTCAAGTACCTAAGGAATAAATAGGGTAAACATGGAGGGATCTTTAGACTAAAGCAGGGAGGCATCACCAGAGGGCATGGTTTAAAGTTGGAAGGTGGAAGGTGAGGGGAAAAGAGGAGGAGGTTTTTCACTGAGAGGGTGGTGGACCCTTGGAATGCTCTGCCTGGTGAGCTGGTTCAGAGATCCACAGTGGAGACTTTAAGAGGGTGGGACAGACACAGAAAGTGGATGTATCAGATGATGGCCTGTCCCGGGGGGGTGGGGATGGATGATAGGGGTTTCTGGAGCACAAGGGATGGGAGGGTCTCGGCACCCAACTAAGGATCTAGGTTCGAGCAGACTTGATAGACCATAAGGCCTAATCTGCTGGCAAATAGTATGTTAGTATGTTAGTATGTTAGAATTATGGGCAAGCATTAACATGTTGCATAAAAATGACAATGACATAGAAAAATACAAGTACAGAAAAAAGTACAAAGTGCTTGTTTCAGAGTATCAAGGCAGCTAATTTCTAGGTAAGTAAGAGGAAGCAGTGAGCTAGAGTTAGAGCAGTGAGCTGGGATTTAGAAGCAGCTGCACATATCTTTTATTTTTGCTGCAACCAACCTTTTAAATAGACTGACAGGGACAGTACTGGGAAGCTTCAGTACACCTTGGAGCTGGTTCCAGATAGTTGGGAGTATGCTCGATATGGCCCACTTGCCGAGTGAGGTGCAAGTTCTTGGTACATTGAGGAGGAGGAGGAGATCATTTTTCCTAAGAGAGTAGATGCTATGGGAAATATGTAAAAGGGTTGTGAGATAGTTCGGGAGCTTGTTCAGGAGTAGCTTAAGAGTCCAGATACCATCATGAAGTGTGCGTCTAGTTGAGAGTAATGTCCAGCCAGTGGCTAGGTACAAATCACAATGGTGGGTTTGGTAGGGTAGGTTTGTCATGAACTGTATGGCATGGTGGTAGAGGATGTCTAGTTTGTTGAGTTCTGAGACCACTGCGGAGGAATAGATTAGATCTTCATAGCCGAGTAGCGGCAAGAAAGTGGCCTGGACCAGCCTAGTTCTGGTATCCAATGGAAAGAGGGACTTGTTATGGAAGAAGAAACCTAGCCTAATTTTTAGCCTCTTTGCTAGATCATTGAGGTGGTCCTGAAATGAAAGCTTGTTGTCTAGCCACATACTAAGATATTTGAATTTGGAGGTGATTTCAAGGGGTTCACCTAGGGAGGTAGTGATAAATTCTTTGTGCATGTTAGTAAGGGAAGTGGAGGTGGTGTTTGGGGCAAAGATCATGGTCTTAGTTTTCTTGGCATTGAGGAGTAGTTTGGCGTTGATTAGGTTGATTTCTAGTTGTGCTAAGTTGACTTGGAGAACATCCCTCACTTCAGCCACTGTAGGGCCTGATGTATACAGTACAGTATCATCAGCAAAGAAATGCAGATGGAAATGGGCTATGTGTGTGTCAAGGTTATTGATGTACAGGAAGAAGAGGATGGGACCTAATATGGAGCCTTGCAGGACTCCCCTGACAACTGGGAGGGATGCAGAAAAGAGGCCACCAGATTTTACTTTCTGGGTCCTTCCAGATAGGTAGCTGGTAAACCACTGGGCAGCAAGGGGGGGTGGTGCCTACTTTTATTAGGCTTGAGACTAACAGATTGTGGTCAACAGTGTTGAATGTTTTGCTGAGATCTAAAAATACTACACCAGTAACTTTATTGGAGTCCCTGGCTGTGATCCATTCATTGGTAGCTTTGGCTAGAGTAGTAACTGTACTATGGTTAGTCTGGAAACCAGATTGAGCAGGGTTGAGGATTGAAGGTGATTCAATATGGAGTTTCATTTGGGAATAAACTAGCTTTTCAAGGACTTTGGAAAGGACAGGTAAGATTGAAATGGGCCTATAGTTGTTTAGGTCGCATGGGTCCCCTGACTTGAATAATGGGAGGATGTGGGCAGATTTCCAGCAGGAGGGAACAGTGGCAGTGGAAATGGAAAGATTGAATATGCGGAGGATAGAGGTGGTGAGGTGGAGATAGCCTAGTTTAAGAAAAAAATGTTCTAGACCATCGTCCCCTGCACTTTTTCGAATGTCTATGTTAAGAAGTGAATCTTCGACTTCTTTATAGCTAAGCGGGCACAACTGGAGTGGGCGGGTCAAAGTTTGCAAGTCAATGTTATTACAGTCTTGGTTGCTACTACAGGCTGCATAAAACGAAGAGTCAAAAGCTAGGCCAGCAGTTACAAAGTGATTGTTGATTTCCTTGAGGATTAGGCAGCTATTTTCCATAGCCCTACCATTGCTGAGGATCTTCGCAGGGATGGAAGGGGCTACAGGCTGACCTTCTATGGACTTGAGTGTCTTCCAGATCTTTTGGGAATTCCCTTTTGACGGTTCAAGGGTGGAGACATAATAGTTGGTATTGCTTGTGCAGATTTGTTCAATGCAGGTGTTTCTAGCTGCTCTGAATGCTTGCCAGTCAGCTGAGCTTTTGGATATTCTAGCCTTAGCCCAGAGTTTATCACAGTGTAGGAGTGTAGCCTTGAGATCTGATGTAAGCCATGGGTTGGATGTTTTACGCACCCTGACTTTTATCAAAGGGGCATGCTTGTTGGCCAGCATGGTGAGGTTGTCCTAAAGGACAGTGACTGCCTCATCGATCATTTTGGTAAGGTAGAAGTCTTGGTATCTAATTTTGCTCAAGTCAGATAAGTAGTCCGATGCATTAAACTTGTGAAAGGACTGCTTAGTTATGATTGTTGGTTGCTGTCGGGCTATAATTTGTGATCTTGTACAAACAACCACCCAATGATCACTGATGTCATTCTGGAAGACTGCAGAGTGAAGAATTTTGTGGGGAGTAGAAAGTATGACATCAAGGAGAGAGCTGTTATCCAGATTGGATGCATTAGTTCTAGTGGGTTCACCGACTAACTGGGCTAAGCCGATTTCGTCAAAGAAGGATTTCAGGCTGTGTGACTTGGGGGTAAGCCAGTCCATATTAAAATCCCCAAGTATTAAAGTTTTAGTGTTGGCAGAAGCGATTAAGGATTTAAGTATGGTGAGGATGTCAGTGCCACCAGATGGGGGTGATAACCACCAATAATAGTGAGACATTGAGTGGATGGAAGGTGTAATTTGAGAGATACGATTTCATACTCCTTAGGTTTAGATTTACAGTGAATATCACTGACTGTACTCTTAGATTTAGTGTAGACGGCCACACCACCCCCTCTGCTTCCCTATCTGCCCTGTGCAGATTGTAGCCAGGAAGGGAGACTTGTTGATCTCTGTTTGACTTTTTGAGCCAAGATTTGGTTATAATAATGAGGTCCGGCTCAGTATGGGCAGCCTATACTTGGAGCTGATCAAACTTTTTTGTGAGGCTCAATATGTTGACTAACATTAACTTAAGTCCGGGTGCAGATACAAATTCTGCGGGAGATGCAAGTGGTAATGGAGGGTCCAGGGTTTAGCTTCACATTACCTGAACAGAGAAGGAGCAAGAGAAGCAGTTTCTTGATCTAGTTTTTGCAGGATAGGAGTGCTTTTTTCCTTTGCTACCTTCAGCAAGGTGATGATGGGTGCAATGTAATGCTAGGGCGGCAGTGAAGAGAAGCTAAGGAGACTGCTCTGATTGGCATATATGAAGGGAGCAGAAAGTGTAAGGGTGAAGGATATGGGCAGAGGATAAATGGAGGTGGACATATTAAATAAGGGGAGGTGCAGTGGAATGAGGTTCCGGTTACAGGATTGGAAATTTCCAGAGATAGACCTGATCCTTGTTCTTTGTTGTGGTGAGCCACTATGGATAAGGTGGCTAGGAATAAGAAAAGGCTTATGTATAAGGACAGTGCCATGGCATGTATCAAAAGGAGTTTTGCTACATGAGACAGGGGATGTATTTACCACTCTACAGGGCCTATGTGAGACCACATCTTGATTACTGCTCTCCCCTGTGGAGCCCATACCTTAGGAGAGATATAAATTGATTGGAAGGGGTGCAGAGGAAAGTTACCAAACTTGTCACAAACATACATGACAAAGGGTATGAGGTAAGGTTGGAAGAATTAAATCTGTACTCTCTGGAGCACTGGAGAATAAGAGGGGATCTCCTCTTAATGCACAAAATTTCCACTGATAGTGAATTATTGACACAGATGGGAATGTCCTATAGTCAACGGGACTGTAATCTTAGAAGTCATAAACAGCAACTGACACTTATATATCCCAGAACTAATAAAAGGCATTCCTACTATACTCAAAGAATTATCCCACTATGGAATTCACTTCCCAATTCAATAGTAGAATCTTCCAACTTTATGAAATTCAAACAGAACCTTGATTGCCACATATTATAAACCAGAGATGATGTACCAGCTTGGCTGAAGATATACATTTATGGGCTACGGCCTTCTGTATATCTACTTTTCCCAGTATTATTTGAGGCCCCCCCTTCCCCTATATTGAATGGGGACTTCAGAGACTGCCTGTATAGATGCATTAATGTCAGGATCCCATCTCTATGTTTAGCCATATTTCATTTCAGCATTTTCTGTTGGTGTAGTCACCCTACATTGGCATTTCATCTTGCTCTTACACACGAGTCACCCAAGCAATCCTCCAGGGTCATAATTGCCCCCCAGAAACATAACTGTGACACTGGGGGTGCCAAATCCCCCTGAGTCATAATCAGGGATCCTCCGTCCTTTTTGTTTCCACCTGTAGGAAAACAAATGGTCCACTGATGTCGTTTGTGGCCATTCTGTACCCCCCATCTGACCCTCCCACTTAGCACCAACCATCCCACCCCTCCCAAGCCCTTACTTACCCATTGGGGATCCAAGGCCATAATCGTCTCTGGACCACAGACACATCCTTGCTCTTCAAAGCTGAACAGTGAACTGAAGACACAGGTTTGCAGTTCAATGTATTTCAATGGGGTTTTGAACTTAGTGCCATAACTTGGGCATTTTTAAATATTTTGGTCCTAAAATACGTAAGTGGTGGAGGCCAAAATGGTAAATGGGTTCAAAAATGCCTGGGACAGACACAGAGGTATCATGTCACAGAAAGGATTGAAGGAGGGATAGTAACCCGTATCGGGCAGACTAGATGATCTTGCAGTCTCCTTCTGCCTTCGGCTTAGTGTGCCTTTCCTGGTTAAACAATTTCCCCTTTCCTTCCTTTCTGCTATCAGTTTCTATGTTTCTATCTTTTTAAATCTTTAACATACCTTGGTTAGGACCTCACCTCATGAACAAAGTTACTGTCATCGGTCAGATTTGTCCTGAAAGTGATTTTATGGTCCCTGCATGAAATCATCTTTCTGCCAGGAGTAGAAAATTTCTCTGCCCTTGTTTATGTGCTGGGGTCATAAGAAAGCTACGTTGAAAATGTGGCCTAAATATATTGAAAAACAACAAAGTTATGCGCCTACCTTGAATTTTTGAATGCAGGCTCATAACTTTGGTACTTTTCAATAATTTTACCTCAAATTTACAACATAGCCATATCTTTATAGCACCTCATGTATGTGACAGCTGTCATTTTTCAAATCCTGGTCAATATGTTTTTTTACATCGTGAAATGTGATTTTGTGGTCTCTGTGTGAAATCACCTTTTGGCCAGGAGTTGAACATTTTCTCTGCCTTTATTCATGAGGTGGGTTCATAAGAAGGCTATGTTGGAAATTTGGTATAAAATTTAAAAAATAAAACAAAGTTATGAGCCTGTGTTGATTTTTGCAAATGCAAGCTCGTAAGTTCGGTAATATTCAAATGTTACCCCTTTTTATAGCCATTTCTTTATAGCACCTTATGAATGTGACAGCTGCCATTTTTCAGCTCCTGCCCAAAATGTGTTTTTGCATCCCAAAAGCTGATTTCGCAGTATCTGTGTAAAATCACCTTTAAATCAGGAGTTGAACATTTTGTCTGCCTGTCATCATGAGCTAGGGTCATAACAAGGCTACTGTATGTTGAAGATTTGATGTAAAATATTACAAAACAACACATTTACATAAATGTAGGTTTGTAACTTTGGTAATTTACAATATTTGTACCCCAAATTCCCCAGCTGCAGCCCTATTGGCTCTGGCCAGAGTTTGTTTTAAAATAGTAAGTGAACCACAGTGCCCTCTCCAGTACTGCTTCTCATGCCCCATGTCCCTACAAGTCACCCACTCCACTTCCATTATAATTTAATATACTTCATGGCACCGGGGTGCCAACCCCTGGTATCACCAAAGATCCCCAGTGTCGGTACTCAATCCCCAGTGTCTGCTTCAGTTCCCCCTACAGTAAAGACAACTATCCCTGAATGATCTCTTTTTTCCTAAGCTGATAAAAAGAAAATGGCCCATCAGTGATCTGACCCTCAACCTCTGATATGTCTCTCTCTCTGTCTCTCAGCTATATAATTTAATATAAGTGGTGGCACCAGGGTGTCCAGCCCCCCGGTGCTGCCGAAGATCATCCTGACACTAGAGTGCCCAATCCCCAGTGTCAGCTATGGTGTTCTTTCAGTAAAGGAAACCATGCCTGGTTGATCTTTTTTTTTCTAAGCTGAGAAAAAGAAAATGGTCCATTGGTGATCTGACCTCCCCATACACCTCTGATCTGTCTCTCTTTCCCTTGCTCAGCAATATAATTCAATATATGTGGTGGCAGTGGGGTGTCCACTCCCGGTGCTGTTGAAGATCTTTCTGACACTGGGGTGCCAATTCCCCAGTGTTGGCTACAGTGCCACCTCAATAAAGAAAACTGATCCTGGTTGATCTTTTTTGTTTTTTAACCTAAAGAAAAACAGTCCATTGGTGATCTGACCCACCCCACTCCTCTGATCTCTCTTTCTCTCACTCTGTCTATATCAACCTATCTATCTGTATATCTGTCTGTCTGTTGATCTACTGATCTATCTATCTATCTATCTATCTATCTATCTATCTATCTATCTTTCTATCTATCCATTTGTTCTCTAATCAATCTAATTTGATATTTTTCTCAAGTGAACCACTTCTCTTGCCCATCCCACTTCCTTTATAATTTAATATACTTCATCGTACTGGGGTGCCCACCCCCAGTGCCACTGAAGATCACCCCAGCATTGGGGTGCCCAGTCCTCAGTGTCAGTTTCTGTTCCCCTACAATAAAGAAAAGAAAAAGAAAACAGTCCATTGGTGATCTGACCCCCCCCACACACACATATCTTCCTGATCTGTCTCTTTCTATCTCTCTCTCTCTCTCTCTTAGCCAGTAGCGGATCTAGGATTTTATAATGGGGGGTGCTGTGGTAGTGTGTGTACTTGATAAGCAACTTTTTATAATTTTTCAAATTTTTTATACTATCCTTTTCATGACATTTTTGACTGAAAATATAAACATAGGGCCCAGTTCTAGAAAGGGAAATACGCCAGACACAAGTAACACAATTGTGCAAGATACACCAAAACAATTGTGACATGCAAGATACGCCAAACACAACTGCGCAAGTTGTGACATGCAAGATACACCATATAAAAGGGCATAACATGCAGCAGTGGCCTAACATACACCAGCAGATATGCCACAGCCATGGCAGAAGTTGCAGTCGAGAGACAAAGGAGGAAGAGAAACTTCACACATGAGGAGGTGAACACACTGGTTGAGCAAATAGACAGGCACCATGCACTCCTCATGAGTCACGGTGGGGATGCCAAGAGGAGGGGAAAAATGGAAGAAGGCTTGGAAAAGGGTGACATGCAGAGTCAATGCCATCGCTGCACAGCGCCAGACTGTCCAGGATGTCCAGAAAAAGTACCAGGACCTCAAGCGCCCGGTGAAGTGCAAGGTGGCACAAAACAGGCACAGTGCACAGGGCACAGGGGGTGGACCCACCCAGCAGCAGCTGCTCAGCAGCATGGACAGGAGGATTGTGGCACACCTCAGCCAGCAGAGTATCTCTGGAGTCACACAGCTGGACAGCTTCAGACAGCACACTGCCATAGATAGGGACAAACAACAGCAATGTATGTGACAGGCCTGACATGGCAACAGCACTGTGGCCAACAGCAAAGGTGGGGTGGGTGGGGTGAGAATGTGTAGGCAGATGTAGCAGTGGGATGGCTTGCCACAGGAGTGCCACAAAGCCACAGCTGGCCACAGAGTGGGCCTAGGGAACCAGACAATGGCTAGGGGCAGGCCAGGGACAAGCATGTGTGCAGTTGACATGTGCATCTCTGCAAAGTAACATGCCATGCCCATCTGTGGAGGGTCTGGCATGTGCACATGAAACTGGTGGGGGGGCTGTGCACAGATATGGGCTGTGCTGCACTGTGAGGTGCTGTGACATGCACCATCCATGGGAAGGGGGGTAGTGCCCAGGTATGGACTGTGCTGCACTGGAAGCTGTCGTGACCTGCACCATGTACTGTTGGGGAGGTAGTGCCCAGGTATGGTCTGTGCTGCACTGGGAGTTGCTGTGACATGCACTGTTCACTGTTGGGGGGTTAGTGCTCAGGTATGGTCTGTGCTGCACTGGGAGTTGCTGTGACATGCACTGTGTACTTGGGGGCCATGCACAGGCATGGGTGGGCTGTAGGGAGGGGGCATGGGTCACTGGCCCTGTGCATGTAGAGTGAGGGCGAGGGCAGCAGTAGATGTGCATGGATGACAGGGACAACCTAGGCACCCAGTGGAGCTGGCCCCTGCAGCACAGTGGTGCCCCATGGGCATGGCCATGCACGGTGCCACTGTGCAGTGGGGAGCTGTACAGAGCAGCAGTGTGACAGTTGGATAACATGTACCAGGATGGACAGCACAGCATGGGCAACAATGGTGGGGGCGAACATGCCATCTGCGCAGGACACAGATACAGCAGTGGCATATGCCAGGTGGGACTTCACAGATGTGTGGTAGGTGCAATGCCATAGTGCAAAGCTGGAGCAGACCTGAGAGGGCAACACTGATCAGGCAGAGGAGGGCACACAGTGATGGGGAGATACACTAACATGTTGCACATCCAACAGGTGCCGTGGCAGCTGTCGCAGGTAGTCCCAGCAGAGCTGGAAGGCGGGAGCAGCAGTAGGAGCAGCAGCTGCAGCAGGGCCAGGATGGTGCCGGCATGGCCCAGGCCACTGGCACAGTGTCAGATGATGGCAGCAACACCACATCTGGTGGAGGCAGCCCAGATGCCAGTACACCTGTGGCTGGAACACTGGAGCCCATGACGGTGCCTGAGGGGAGAGTGATAATGGTGACATCCCCATGGTTGAGGAGGAAGTGGACAGCAGTGAGGAGGATGCAGCAGGACCACCACAGGTGCAGCAGGGGATCATGGAGGACATCACCAGCAGTGCCGCCACACTTGGGGAGGTGATGCGGACACCTGTATCTGAGCAGGAGGTGGCAGAGTTAGATCAGCCAGCTGCAGAGGACACTGCCATAGGGTCACTGAGCCCACTGAGCACCCATGGACTGGAGGACCAATTGGATGAGGCCATCCGTGAGCTGCAGGACCAGCTGTCCCCACCGGCCTACATTGGGGACTACTGCCAGTCAGTTGTGTACGTGGTATCTGGGCTGCAGCATGCATTCACAACACGGTAACTGTGTGTGCAGCATGCTGCCCATAGGGACATATGTGGGTTCGACCACTGGTCAGGGGCATGGGGTTGGATGTCCCAAGTCCCCAGATCCCCTCGACAGTACTACCCATGGCACATGCCATCACACCTGTTTGGTACAGGCCCAGGCCAGGCCCCTCCACGGTCCCTGCTGTACAGGGCTGTCCCTGATGCTGTCACAGCTATCCCAGTGGTCACCCATGTGGGTCGCACAGCTGCCACAGCAGGGTGGGGCTAAGACTACCACTGCCATGTCAGCTATGGGTGTGGCCAGGTAGTCCTCATCAGGTAATGCTGGGCACACACAGAGGCATGGTGTACACAGGTCTTGGAACACATATCACTGTTGTGGTGGCTGGGACACTGGTGATGGATGCACTGTCACCGTGTTGCACTGGGGGTGGGTGAGGTGCACGGGCCTGACTGTGTGGCATTACTGCACTGTGCGCAGTACACTGTCCATCATGGGTGCACCCCACACTGTAGGCACTTAGGGATGGTTGTTCACACACAAGTTATTGTGGTGGTTGTGGTAGGCACTAGTGGCTATCATGGTGGGTGGTGTGCTGTCGTACCGCCATGCCTCAGGTAGTTGGGCACCTGATGCATGGCAGTGTCCTTGCACTGCACACACCCTGGGTGGCATTGCTGCTCCTCTATGATGGCATGTTGTACTACACAGTCCCAAAGACATGTTCCCGGACTGTTGCATATGTGTGGTACACATGTCGTATGTTGTAGGTGTAGAAGCATTGACAGAGTGCCTGCTGGCCCACCATGGGTACACAGTGTGTCTGGAACTGGCCACAGGATGCTGTGCTGGGATGTCCCCATGGCGCCAGTACCAGCTTGACCGTTTGGTGCCCCATCCCTGTCATGCTATTCTGTACTCAGGGTCCTGCACTGCCTCTATCATGCTGTGGGACAACACTACACCACTGTGGTGCACAAGTCCCTTTGGTCAACCCCAGTAAAGTACACTACAGTCTGCATTGCTGGTGAGGGGTGTCCCCCACCACCCCTGGCCAGGGCAGGCCACACAATGGAGTACCATCCTGTGGGGCGACCATGGTCAGGGGTGGAGCCAAGTGGGTTGGCATGTGCATGGGATGGTATCAGTTGACCCAGTTGGCATCTGATGTACATCAGTGTTCACCATGGCCATGCCCCACATCCATTAGTACATCGCCTATCACACTGTGTGCCTGCTGCTCAGTATGGGGTCCACCTACACACATCACAGCCTCGTGGGCCTGGCCAACTTTCATGATGTGTGTGGGTCTGTTCCCTTGCACAGGTCTGCTGTGAGTATGCAGGTACTGTCACCGCCTACTGTAGACATGTGCATTCCAATGTCTGTACAGTGCTGCCTATGGGACAGGGCCACACATCGTGGAACATAGTGCCACTGTGCTGTCGGCTGTGGACAGAACCACATACGGTGGTTCAGTCATGTGGTCTGCAAATGCCGTTGGGTCTGGCCTCCCCATGTATGGCTGCCCACATTTGCAGTGCTGTGAATGCCAGACCCACACACTATGGCCCAAGTGCTGTCCAACTGACCTGCCCATGGGGTGTGGGGATAGTGCCGGTGACGTATGAACATGTTGCCTGCCCCTGAGCAGTATGGTATGGGGGGGCGTGTGACACTGGTGGGTGACATGGCCATTATGTGCATACCAGCACCCATGTGCTGCACCACCCCAGGACTGTGGTGCAGCATGGTGTCCATGGGCCATGATGACCATACACACCCATGCCCAGGGTGGTACCTGCCTGGGTGTGACATGGACGCTGCCAGGATGGTGCACGTACCCACACTGCACCTCTGTAATGTGCACCCCACAGGGATGGGGCCATGGCCATGTTATGATGTCACTGTGCCACTGCCACTGGGTGCATGTCTGTTGGGTGGGAGTGTGTCACTGCATTGGTGGGCTGCACCACATGCTGGCCTGTGTGCTGTATCCATTCCTGATGGTTGGTCATTCCATGTGGCGCCATCCATGCCTGTGTGAGGCACATGGATGCCCAAGTCCCGGCTGTCTTGCGTCTCTCAGATCGGGGGTTGCCACACATCCCTTCAGGCAGTGCAGATGGGGGAGGGAGTGGTGGGGGCCGACACAGGCCATTGCCCGTGCCTAACACAGGTGCAGGGATGACTGACTGGCTGGCTGTGTACCACTGTCCCTCTAAAATGACCTACACAGTATGCCTACCAGGTACGCAATGGTGCCCTGTCTGCATTATCACACACTGTCAATACAGGCTTGCACCTAACAAAATCCACCCTGTGCAGGGTCAGTCACAGCAGGGTGTCTGGGGGGCCATCATGGGCCATCTGCGGGGACATACCTGTGGGAGGGTGGCAGCACCCATAGGCAGCAGGCCTCAGCGGCACTTACGGCAGCGTACTAACCCATGTCCAGTCCCTCCCTAGCACCACATTAGACACGTTTGTCTCTTCGGTGAGTATTCGCCATTGCTCAACATGCACTCTTCCATTGTCTGTACAGCACTGTGTACCTGACATTGTTGTTTACTGTCCCGTGTTTAGGATTCAGCACTGCCGCACAGGAACAGGTAGGGTCATGCTGCCACACCACTGCAGCTGTGCCACTGGCTTATGACGCCCTCCTCATTCTCCATCCAGGTGTGCCATCAGAACCATCAACGCAACCTGCTCCAGTCACCACACTGCACTGTCCAGGTTGATATCTGTCATTCTACATTCTGTCACCCATGTTTGGCCTTGGGACTGCCCCATTGTCATCTGCTGGATGTGGCCGCATGCTGCTTTGCATGGGGGAGGTGGTACAGCCATGTGGCAGGGCTGCATGTGGTACTCCATGCCCACACTGTGCAGGGTCAGGCTGTGACACACCTCTGCAGGGGATGAGTTGCATGTTGGTGCACTGTGGTCACTGTGTGAAGCATTGTGTACCTGGCCCCTGCATGGCACTGCTCGGCCTTTCCACACCCCATGCTGTGCATGTCATTGGAGCAGTGTGCACCTCCTGTGTTGGTGGGCTGTGGTTGCAGTCCTGTGACCCAGCCCTGTCCCATATTACATGGCCAGAGGCCAGAGTTGCACATGGTGGGTGGGGGTGGTCAGCACATCCACTGTGATGTTGTATAGTGATGTGTGTGTACCATTCCTTCCCCTGTTACAGGTTACACACAGGTGTCCATCATGTCCTCTGGCTCATCTCTCAGCCTCAGCAGCCGTGCCCCCAATTTCATGCCCCTGGAAATGGCGCTGATGGTCAACTGTGTCTAGCTGTGGGGCAGGATGCTGCTTCCACCTGGATGCCGCAGGAGCAGTGCTGCACAGTGGGAGCGGGCATGGAGTGCGATCAGTGTCCGCATGGCTGCAGCAACAGGGACACACCACACTGTCTGCCAGCTGCAACACCACTGGCAGGATCTGTCGTGGTGGGAGGAAGGGATACTGCACAGGATGCTGAGCATGGCCCGGTGCCGGGATGCAGACATGCGGTCCAGGCAGGTCCAAGGTGACAGTAGGTAAACCTGCAGCTGTTTGTGTATTGCAGCACTGCTGGCATGTTGGCTGTGGTGTGTGGTGCTTCACACACACTCACCTGTCCCTACACCCCACAGGTTCCACTGGCACATCCCATAGCGGGCAACAGAGCCACCTCAGCAGCTTCAGGCAGGAGGCGCAGCACTGGAGGTCAGGTAAGTCCATACAGTGGTGTCCTTGTGCTGTGGCTGTGGTAGACTGCGACACTGTAGCTCATACTGCACCCTCACATTGATTGCCTATGTGTGTGACCGGGCCCAACACTGACTACATCCTTTTCATCCCTACAGGTGTCCATAGCAGGCTGTCACAGTGGCACAGGGTCCTGCTGCAAGTCATGGCAGAGGTGAAGGCGCAGAATGCTGTCGCGTACCGGCTGTGCATGCAGCACCATCAGTGGAGATCTAGAATACTGTCACCAACCTCCTCCTCCTCCTCCACATCCTCCACAGTGGCAGCATTGGTTGGGGACATGACCACCGTTGACCCACAGCAAGTTCAGAGGGACCCCACTGCTGTTGGGCGCCAGGGGCCTGAACAAGAACATCCACCAGTCCTGCCACCTGAGGGCACTGTTGCAGTAGACACAGAGCAGCCCATGGCTGATGCACCGGTTGGCCACACTGAGGGTGACAGTGCAGCATGGGCAGATGATGATGTCCCACTGCCTGACACTGAGCCGTGCACTGCTACCCCTGCAGCAGGGGACTCCCATATACAGTGGGATGCTGCCATGCCAGGGAGGCAGCAGGGGGATGCAGTACCTGTGGCAACTGAGATGCCTGGTGCTGTACCCATGCAGGGTGTGGGGCTGGACCAGGAGCACCTTGTGGCCCTGATATCAGCAATACTGCATGACACTGGGTGACTCCATGGGTCAGTGGATGCCCTCCTTGGAGAACTGCACCAAACATAGGTTCATTGGGTCCGCACCTTAGTGCCATGGGTGGGGCTGGGTTTGTGGGGGGTGTATATATAGGGGTTGTTGGGATTGGTGGGTGGGGCTGTACCTATAGGTGTTGTGGGATGTGTTGGGGTGGGCATGGTACTTGTTACAGTGTTTTGTTATGGGTGGGATTGTATTGTTGTTGGGGCTGTGTTGGGTAGTTTATGGGTGCTGGTTGGTGTTCGGGGTTGTTGTGGGTGGCTGTTTGGTGTGTTTGGTTTTGTATGTTACTGTATTTTATTGTTTCCTGTTGTTGTTCCCCATTCCCCATTCTTTGTTTATCTGTATCCCCATTGCTGTTTTTGCATAAAACATCTTGACATCATCACTGTGTCTGTGTGTCTGTTCCAGGTGTGCATGGCCATGTGCGTGTGTGTCGCCATGCATAGGGGTGAACACTGGTGGTGGGGCCTACTGTCCCCAGTATTCCCTCCCTGTGCATCTGGTCAGTGTGCCAATTGTGCTGCCCACAGTCCATGGCACTGTCCACTGTTCACATCTGCATGGTGTCCAGTGTGCTGCAGGTCACCATGCATGCTGTGGCGCCCATACCACCTCACATTGTACCGCCCAGCTATGTGGTGGCACGGTGCTTGTGCTGTGCCCTTCCACTTTGGGGTACCATTGTTCCCTGCAGGTGGCACCACTGGCATGGACGTTAATGTTTCTCACCACCATCTGTCCACTGGTCTGTGCTACCCAGTACTGTGTCCATGTTGTGGTTACACTGTTCACATGTATCAGTGGCCATGGAAGGGGCGTTGTGCCAGGTGGTGCCATCATCCCAGCATTGTGCCTGTGGCCTCTGTGCACCCTTTGTACCCTGTGTCACACTGCCCCTGTGTGCCTGCCTTGCTCGCACAATCTGTCATTCATGTCTCCCATGGTGTGTTGCTGTGTGCTGCTTGCATGGGCCAATGCATGGCAGTGGTTCCACCCTGTTTGTGTGTGTGTCAGTGTCTACAGGTTGTGCCACATGTCTGTAGGCCTCATGGGTGTGTGCCCCCATGGTGCACTGCCTGCCCTTGCCCATTGAGCTTCCCTATTGTGTCCCTTGTCCTGCGGTGCCATGTGTGTTCTGTGATGCCCTCTGCATGGCCATATCCACCCTGCAGGCAACAGTGCTGTGCCTATCCCCACCTACCTGTTGTGCTGGTCATCATACAGTGCTCCATGCTGTCTCACAGTTCGCACACTGTTCAATGTCCATGGCTGTGTGTGCACCACCCAATGTGGTCACAGTCCACGGGACCTGTTGTCAGCATCCAGTGTCACCGTCTCCTGTGCACTGCACCAGGCAGCGTGCTCATGTGATGTTTCACTGGGGTACACTGCCTGGCATTTGGTGGCTGTCACTATTGTTCTGTGGCATTTCTCAGGTGCAGTGCCTCTCTGTCAGGTCACAACACACACGTTGGCCTTCCTGTGCCTATGCAGCATCTGTCTGGAGGTGCCTCCCATGTCTGTGTGCCCCGCCATTCTACTCCTGGTCCTCTGCATCCCTGTCCTCCAACTGGTCTGGCAGTGGCACATGATGTTGCATTGCGATGTTGTGCAGTATGCAGCAGACGATGACTATCTTGCAGGTTGTCTTTGGACTGTCCTGTAACGCCCCAGCAAATCTATCAATGCACCTGAATCATGTCTTTGGGACCCCAAATGTGCGCTGTATAATGCACCTTGTCTGGATGTGCACCTCATTGTAGCGTGTCTGTGCTGCTGTACATGTGTGGTGCAGTGGTGTCATCACCCATGGCAGCTGTGGATATCCGCTGTTCCCTGTTGGATGGATGGTTCATCATCAGTCTGTGTGGCCTATGGGCCTATGTCTGCATGGTGTGCAGGTGTACAGGTTTGCAGTGCTCTGTGCTGTGTTCACTTACCTTCTAACTATCCTCCCATGAGCTGGACCTTCTAGTAGCCCTCATGTAGACCACTGTTTCGCAGGATGTAGGCATCATGCGTGGAACTAGAGTACTGTGCAACCACATCTAATCTGCACCTTGACTGTCACACACCACCTACATGTTCATGGGGTGGTGGCTCTTCCAATTCACGTACACATCACCATTGACCGATGGTGCACATATGGTAACATGGTTGCAGTCTATTGCACCCATGACACGTGGGAACTGGGTGATGGTGTAGAAACCCTGCATCACTGCCTGCTGCTGCCGTGCTTCCTGGGGATGGTGATGTACTGGTACCTGGATGTGGCCGGCTGTGATATTCCCAGTGTCATCTCTTGGTGTCTGGAATGTCCCTGTTGCCAGGAAGCATAGTGCTGCTGTCACCTTCAACTTCACGGGGACTGGCTGCCCCCTGCAGGTGACACTGTGCAGGTCTGCGCGGCGGTCGTTGCATATCATGTCTATGATGGCCCAGGGCAAGCGGTAGCATGTGTTACACTGTTCCTCCACCTGGTCCTGGTATGTCTTCCTCACCCTGTCCAGCCATGGTGCATTGCATCTGCCTGGTCTGTGCCATCCTGGTTGCTGCCTATGCCTCTGGTTCCGGGCATTGGGTCACCTCCTGTGCCTGTCCCAATGCTCCAGTGATAGCATGCCTAGCATTGCTACTGGTACATCCATGTTGTCTCTCTCCTCTCCTCTCTCTCTCTCTCTGTCACAGTGCTGTGCTGCTGTGTCTCCAGCCTGTCTGTCTCTGCTCCTTTCTGTGCTGTGTGAGTTACATCTGCTTCCACCTGGTGTATGTTACACCGGCTGGTCTTGGTGTAAGTTGTGGCACTGCTGCTTCTAGAATCTCGCCCTGGCATATCTCGTCCCTTTTCTTGGTGTATCTTCAGTTGCTCATTGGTGTACTTGTGGGTTTGTCACAACTGTGGCATAAGTCGCGATTGGCATACTGCATTGCATCAATGCACATCGCACAATGTAGAATTGCATTTGGCAAATTTGCTGGACGTATTTGCGACTTACACCATTTCCATTGGCACATCTGTGTTGCGCTTTGGCATATGCTTTCTGGAATTGGGCCCAGGCGTAACTCTTCTAGAATCTGGCCCAGAATCTATAGTTTTGAATGTATATTTCTTACAATCAATATATTAGGCTTCTCCAGCAAAGTGAAATACAACAGCAGTAAGCAAGTAGTTACAATGGGGGGGTGCACCTGCACCCATTAAACTCCCCTGGATCTGCTACTGCTCTTAGCTACATAATTTAACATGTATGACATCACTGGGGTGCCTACCTCCAGTGCCACCGCAGATCATCCAGACACTAGGCTGCCACATCCCCAGTGTTGACCATGGTGTCCCTTCAATAAAGAAAATCATCCCTGGCTGATATTTTTTTCTTAGCTGAGAAAAAGAAAATGGTCTATCGGCAATCAGACCCCCTTACACCCCTAATATCTGTCTGCCTGTCCATCTATCTATCTATCTATCTATCTATCTATCTATCTATCTATCTATCTATCTATCTATCTGTCTATCTGTGTATATTTCTATCGATGTACCAACCTACAGTAGCTGTTTAATCAAGTTAGTTTTGTATTTTTTTGAAGCGGACCACGGTGCCCACCCCAGGTACTGCTTCTTTCTCCCCCCTTCCCTCCAGGTCAGCTGTTCCCCTTCACAATGCTCTTTTTAATTAATAAAGGAGGCAGGGGGGCTATAGTGAGAAGGACTAAGAAAAGCCAAATATCTTAAATATTTCTGCTCAGTATTCACTGTTGAGGAGAAAGGGGAAGAACCACAAATAAACTCCAATAGATTGGGGGAGGGAAATGGACACCAGTCCCTTTTCTAAGGAGAGGGTCAGGAAAGCACTCACTAATCTAAAGGTGGACAAAGCCATGGGGCCAGATGGGGTGTATACAAGAGTGTTAAAGGAACTCAGGGAGTTGTTAGCTGCACACCTGACAGACTTGTTTAACAGTTCATTGGACAATGGCATGGTTTTGTTGGACTAGAGAAGGGCAGATGTAGTCTTACTTCACAAAGTGGTAGCAAGGAGGTGAGAAATTACAGGCCTATCAGCCTGACATCTGTAGTAGAGAAATTAATGGGAACTCTATTAAAGGAAAGAATCATGAAACACATGGAGTCCAATGGACTGCAGGATCCGAGGCAGCATAGTTTTACTGAGGGGAGACCATGCCAAACAAATCTGATAGATTTTTTTGACTGGGAAATCAGGGTGCTGGATTGGAGGGGTGGACATG
Organism: Neoceratodus forsteri; assembly: GCA_016271365.2. Taxonomy (NCBI): domain Eukaryota; kingdom Metazoa; phylum Chordata; order Ceratodontiformes; family Ceratodontidae; genus Neoceratodus; species Neoceratodus forsteri. The sequence continues at coordinate 1,061,049,968 of CM057454.1, forward strand.
GCCTACTTTGACTTCAGCAAGGCCTTTGACCCTGTTACACATAGGAGGCTTGTAAAGAAGTTGGGTAGCATAGGGTGGGCAATAACATGGAAACCTGGGTAAGAAGTTGATTAGGGGTTAGGAGGCAGAGGGTGGTGGTAAATGGAGTTCACTCTGAGGAGGGAAGAGTGACCAGTGGGGTACCACATGGGTCAGTACTGGGGCCAGTCCCCTTTAATGTCTTCATTAGTGACATAGCAGAGGAACTAGAAGGGAAGGTCTGCCTCTTTGTGGATGACACCAAGATCTGCAACAGGGTGGACACTCTGGAGGGGTGCAAAGGATGGAAAGTGACTTGAAATGACTGGAGGAATGGTCAAAATTTTGGCAACTGCTAGCCTGGTGGTGCTGAGGGTATAGCTTGTGCCATGCCGGCTACCCAGGCTCGGGAGTAAGCTCAGGGTGCTGGGGTAGGCAGGGAAGGGAGAAGATTGAGTGTCCGATGGATGGTTCCCCTCTGTTGGGGAGGTAGGGGATGTTGTCCTGCTCCTTGGCTGCCTCCTGGTAGAAGTCAGGATACAACTTTGGAGTTAGGGAGGCAAGAACATGGCAACATTATGCATGCATGCCACCATGCACACACACTCACGGCCGTAGAAGGGGAGGGACAAAAATGGGAAAAAGGGTGACTGTAAGCTCTGTTAAGTGCTACCTGCCAAACGACATCTCACTCTGCCACTGGATAACCAAAATAGCCCAGATCTGGTTTGTGAATCCTGGGTGGTGAAGGACATCCTTTCCCTTCCTTTCCCCACCCCTGGAGGAAATCTGTGGGGGAATTGGGACTCAGCGGTAGCAGGAGTATTGATGGATGTACATAGGCAGTAGGGCGGGGTGGAACTAGCTGCCTATGGGCACCCCAGGGAAGAAAAATGCATATAAAAAAAAGTTTGGCAACTAAGGTTGAATGCAAAAAAAATGCAAAATAATGCACTTTGGTCACAGAAATCCATGGGTGCAGTACAAAATGGGGGGAGAGATACCAGCAGTGAGTAAGCAGGAAAGAGACCCAGGGATAATCATATCAGGTGAACTGAAGGTGGACAGAAAATGCAACAAAGTGATCTGAAGAACTAGCAGGATGCTGGAATGTATAGGTAGGGGTATTAACAGCAGAAAAAGGGAAGTGGTGTTGCCACTATATAGATCTTTAGTTAGACCTCACCTAGAGTACTGGAGTACTGTGTCCAGTACTGGAAGCCACATCTCAGAAGGACATAGCCAAGATGGAGGCCATCCAAAGGAGAGCTACCAAAATGGTACAGGGTCTACATCAAATGTCCAATGAGGAAAGGCTAAAGGAATAACACATGTACACCAAGGACATAAAGGAGGGAAAGAGGGATATGATCAAGACCTTGAAATACCTCGTAGAGTGAATCAGGCACAAGTGGGAGCATTTTTCAGAGGAAAGGCTGCTCCTGAACAAGGGGCCGTGATATGAAGCTGGAGAGTGTAGGTTTAGGAGAGATGTGAGGAAACAGTTCCACTATACCGCGGTGACAGGAATGTCAGCAACCTCCCCTACAGTGACACATGGTCGCTGACATCCCTGATGCCGTCAACTCTGGTCCCTAATCAGAAAATGCACTGACACCCGATTGGTGTTCATGCGGGGGGGGGGCTGTGTCTCTCATCCCCCCATGCGGGGAGTTCTGCCTCCCCTGGACCTAAGGATTCCAACTCCGGGGGGGAGGATCTTGGGGGAGAGTGGCCAAACTCCGGAGTTGATAACTCGGTCATCACTCTGGCAACCCAATTGACACTGCCAGTGTTCGTGGGTTGCTGCTGCTGTAACAGCATCGCTGTAAGAGCTTAGCTGTTACAACGGTATACCATGAGAAAATACTTCTTTAGAGAAAGGTTGGTGGATGCTTGAAGTGGTCTTCCAGCAGAGGTCGTGAGGGTGAAAACAGTGGTGTAACTAAAAAAAGCCTGGGATAAGCTCAAGGGAGTCATAAGGGATAGGCAAGGGGGTGACAGAGAAAGTACCGTAGACCTGGATGGTACTACAATGTAAGTAATGCAACACAAAAAGGCAGACTGGATGAGCCATGCAGCACTTATATGCCATCAGCTTCTATGTTTCTATGTTTTATTAAACAGTAAGTGAACTGGGGTGCCCACCCCCAGTACCACTTCTCTTGCTCCCCCTCCCATCCAGGTCACCTGCACCCTCCTTTATAGCCTAATATACGTGGTAGCACTGGGGTTCCCACCCCTGGTGCCACTGAAGATCATCCCAGCACTGGGGTACCCAATCCCCAGTGTCAGCTATGGTGCCCCTGCAATAAAGAAAACTGTCCCTTAATGGTCTGTTTTTTTGTTTTCTAACCTGAAAAAAAGAAAACTGTCCATCAGCAATCTGACCCATCGCCAGACCCCTGATCTGTCTCTCTCCCCCTCTTTCAATCTATGTGTAGCTATATATTTTTAATATTGGTGGCTGCGCTGGGGTGCCCAACTCTGGTGCCACCAAAGATGATCCCTACACTAGGGTGGCTGTGCTATGTACATCAAGAACTCCTTAAATGCACAACCTCTCCCTACCCCCCAGCTTGATTATGGTGCCCAGGCCCTTACCATAAAAGCTACCACAGGAACCCCAGCCACCCCACTCTTCATTACCATGGCCTACATCCCTCCTAGGAACCAAAAAACAGCCTCCCACTCCCTCCTGAACTACTTCACTCTACTTCAATCGAATCACAAGAATATCATCATGGGAGATTTCAATATTAATTGGATCTTTAAGGATGCCACCCTCTTTCAGGATGCTACTGCTACCCTGGACCTGACTCAGGTTGTGAATAACCTGACTTGCCATAATCCAAACACTGGCTCTTCAACCCTACTTGATCTAATTTTCACTAATCACCCAAATAGGGTCTCTTCGGTTACTGTCCTCCCCAACACTCTCAGAGACCACTCCCCAGTCCTCTTCACTTGGGCCTGTAAAACTCTCAACCTCCCCCAAGTTTATTTACCTTCATAACCTAAAATGTGGCAAACTAAAGCAACTAAAGCTCCACCTCAAGTGATTGGACTGGTCCTCCTTTTTCTCTGCCCAAGATGTTGACACAGCCGTTGATCTTTTCATCCTAGCCTTTAACACTGCCTGCGACAAGTTTGTCCCATCACTAAATATCTGATCAAAGGTAACCCCCCGGATCTCTCAATAACTCCTAGATATGATGTGTCACTGTGACACCCTCTGGCAGATTGCCATTGACATGGGCAAGCCTGCTGATTGGCAAAGATATCTCGAGGCTAGGAACAAATGCACCTGGGCCATATGTAAGGCCAAAGCATCCCACTACCAAACATCTCTCACATCCACCTGGGGCTCTAGCCGCCAATTCTGGAACAACATCAGAGAACTCAGCAATAAGACCAGGACCTCCCCCTCACTCATAGAAGTTAGTGATACCACCACCTCTGACCACAAACTTATTGCTGATGCCTTCAATCACTCCTTCTCTGACTTAAGCCACATCCTTCCCATCAACTTTTTTGACCCCCTTCCTCTCTCCCTCCCCACCTCCTATTCACCCCTTTTGCCTTAAGACACTATCCCCTTGGGAAGCTGAACCATACATTTTAAAATCAATAAGCAGCTCTAGGTTCAGCAGTGACTCACTGGACCACAAACTGCTCCGTCTCAATCTGCATGAAGTTCTTACCTCCCTCCCATATATCTTCAATCGCTCCCTATGCCTTGGTAGATTCCCCACCAACTGGAAAGCTGCATCCATCACCACTATACAGAAAGGAGGAGATACCACAGCAGCCAGGAATTACTAGCCCATATCCATCCTCTCCCCCCTCTCCAAGATCCTAGAATGAATAGAGTCAGACCAGCTCATGGAGTACCTCTCCAAATATAATATTCTCTGTAAGGAACAACACAGATACCACAAAGGGCACAACACTAGCACGGCCCTACTAGAATTCTCTTCTTACCGTCACTCTGCCCTTGACAAAGGACAATTAGCTGAGCAGTTTTTGTGGACCTATCAAAGGCCTTTGATACGGTCAATCACAACTTTCTTCTAACCACCATTCCTACACTAGGTCTCTCTCAGGACTCTATACACTGGTTCACGGACTACCTCACAGGCAGATCACAGCATGTTAAAACTGGAGACACCCACTCCTCAAACCTATCCATTATATCTGAGGTACCACAGGGATCCATCCTGGGCCCTCTCCTCTTCAGCCTCTACCTTAATTCCCTCCCCTCTGCATGCTCTGGGAACTTAATACTTTATGTTTATGTTTATGTTTATTGGAGATTCAGAAATACCTTTGAGTCAGAGACTCCTTTACAAAGGTTCCAAGTCACAAATATTACAAACAGAGAAAGACAGGTTACATAACAGTAAAGCAGTACATAGTCAGGTAGTTACAGTAGCAGTTGTGTGGCTAACTGAGAAAACTAGGGAAAATTAGCAGAAACATACAAAAACAAATAGCACATATGTGCAGAGCTAGACTAGGGGGACACAGATTGTGGCAGGGATTGAAGGGGAATCCGGCCACACTCTAAGCTGGTCAGTATAGTGTAAGATAATTCAGTGGCAATCACAGTGGTCCGAGGACTGTAGGAGGTCTCTGAGGGTGGTTTTGTACGGTGTAAGTCTGTTCTCATTTGTAAGTGGACTGGGCAGACTGTTCATCCAGGATGGGGCTCTGTAGCTGAAGGACCTCTGGTATTGGGATGTACGGCAATGGGGGACAGAGAGGAGGTGCTTACTATAGCTATGAATATGATTGAGTGTCAGGGCCGGTCTTATTAGTGGAGTGAGACCTGTTGGGCAGAGGCCTAGGGTAATTTTTTTTGCCATGAGGCATATGTGGAACCTAATCCTGCTGTCAAGGTTCAGCCAGTTGGTATCATTGTATAGAGAGCATGTGTGAGTTAGACGGTCACAGCCCAAGGTGAGGTGACAGGCTTTATTTAGGGAGACACGTAGTCTGCTGAGGGCCGATGAGTTCGCTGCCCCATAGATGACTAGGTCATACTCTAGCAGGGAGAGGACAGAGGAGGAGACAGCAAGCCTCAATGCATTTGGGGTAAAGCAGTGTTTGAGGCGATACAGGAGCCCGAGCCGCACATTGATGGCAGTAGATAGGAGGTGGATATGTTGGTGGAAAGTAAGTGCAGGGTCGAGTGTTAAGCCTAGGTATCTGAAGGAGTCCACTTGTTCAAGGGGGGTCAGGTTGGCAGTACGTACCTGAGGACAAAGTTCCTTTCTAGTATTGAGTGGGTGGGAAAAGTACATAACTTTAGTCTTGCTATAGTTCAGGACAAGACGATGAGAGTGGAACCATTTTTCAGTGGAACTAAAGGAGGACTGGAGGGAGAGGTGGAGTTGTAAAGGGTCAGAGTTTGATGAATAGAGTACGACATCATCCGCATAGAGGAGAAGGTTCCCAGAGCAGGTACTGGGAAGGGAATTTAGAAACAGGCTGAACAGTAATGGTCCCGAGGATGGACCCTAGCAGGACACCCAAGAGGACAGGTAGCCTACTAGAAATGGTGTCTCCGATTTTGAACTGCTGGGAGCGGTTAGACAGGTAGTCAGAGAACCAGCCAAGGGCATCCTGAGATAATCCAGTGCTGGTCAGTGCAGATAGCAGGAGAGGGTGGTTCACGGTGTTGAACGCCTTAGTGAGATCAATGAAGACAGCCCCTGTGATTTGTCCTCCATCTAAAGTGGAGTGGATGTGAGTGGTGAGTTCCAGGAGGGCAGTGGTGGTACTATGACCCTTCCGGAAGCTGTGTTGCTGCATACTAAGTAGGTTGTATTTGTTCAGGTAGTCCTTTAGCTGGTCTGAGACTATCCTCTTAAGAGCCTTGGTTAGGGAAGGGAGAATGGAGAAAGGTCGGCAGTTGTTAGTGAGGACACGGTCCCCATTTTTAAATATCAGCATGATATGGGCAGATTTCCAGCGGGAGGAGAATTTCCCTTGGCATAAGGAGCTGTTTAGTATATGGGTGAGGGGCTCGAGCACCTCAGTTAGAGAGAGTCAAAGGAGTTTCAGGTCTAAGGTGTCACTGCTATACCAGGAGTGACTTAGTGCCCTTCTGAGATAAGACTCGGTGTCCTTGGGTGATATGCCACGCAGGTGAAAGGGTGGGGTTGATGGGAGGGTGGGGGAGGTGTCTGGGGGTGAGTCAAAGAAGTTAGGGGGAAGAACCAAGCTGAGGTTGGAGAAGGTGTCATTGAAGACATTGGCCATTCAGGCTGGATCAGGTGATGATGTCCTCTTCACCTCACACTCCAATCCCGCAACACTTCAAACCTCCCTTTAGATTACCTTAACGGAAGCAGAACAATAGTTTACTAGCCAGAGGCTGGTACTAAACTACAAGAAAACTAAGGTCATGACCTTTGCACATCACCAAAACCCCCTGAGATTGTTGTGCCCCACCATCTTTAACACCAATATGACCCCTCTGGAACCAGTTGACTCCTTCAAATACTGTACCACTCTGGACTCCTTCCTTACTTTCCACCTGCACATCCACCTCCTCTCCTAAGCAATCAACACTAGAACTGGCCTTTTGCACTGTTACAAGCACTGCCTCACTCCTGATCAGGGCCAGATTAAAGGACATGAGGGCCCTACTCCAAGCCATATTTTGTATGGGGGCCCTACTCCAAACCATACTTTGTGGGCCCCCTCCATATCAAGAAATGCTCAAACTACAGGGCTGGGAGGCCCCTATTGACCTTGAGGTCCTAAGCCATGGTTTAATTGGCATAATGGTTAATCTGTCTCTGCTCCTGATGTCCTCCGAGTGGTTGTCTCTTCCTCTATTCTCTCACTCCTTGACTACAGGATACTAATCTATGGGGCAGCAGACATCACCTCCCTCAGCAGGCTGACAGTGTCCTTAAACAAAGCCTGTCACCTCACCCTTGGTTGTGACCACACCACTCACATGTGTACCCTGTACAGCTCAATTAATTGGCTCAAATTTGATAACAGATTAAAATACCAAACCTGCCTTATGGCCAAACAAAAAGTCCTTGGCCTAGCCCCCCTTGGCTGGGAGAGCTAATCAGGCCTGCTCCTGCAATCAGAAACACCCACAGCTCTACCAGATCTCTCCTTCATGTCCCCAGGGCTTGTACCTCCCTATTCCAATGCTCCTTCTTGTACCTTGCTCCAACTTGGACCAACTCTCTTCACAACTTTCTTGTCTTTAGTACAAGACTTGGAGCATTCAAGTCTGCCCTAAGGGACCACCTCCATGCTGCCAGTCCCCGTGACTTTTTTTAACCTCCCTCTTCACCCATCCCCCCCTTTTCCTTTATTTAATAAGGGACCTCTTCCCACTTGCCTCCCCCTCCCAGCCTCAATTCCCCCCTCCCAGGTCACCCAAGGGTGACCTTTATATTGTTTATTTCATTGTCTTATTTTAATATACCTCTATTCCTCAGTGAAACTTTTTCTGCCTGTGCTGGAGCTGTCTTTAGTCTTCTGTTGCCAGGCTACTATTTTTTTTTGCTGCTTTTGCTGTTTACTGATGTATGTAAACTATTTATGTTCTGTTGTAATGACTGTCTCTGTAACTGTTTCTGACATGGAACCTTTGTAAATGAGTCCCTGACTCAAAGATAATTTCTGATAGATTTAAATAAACAATAAACAAAATAAACAATCCCCAGTGTGGGCTACAGTTCCCCTAAAATAAAGAAAAATGTCCCTCATTGATATTTTTCTAACCTGAAACAGGAAAATGGTCCATTGGCTATCTCCCCCTCCTCCACCCCTGCACCCCTGATCTGTCTAGCTGTCTTTCTCTCTCTCTCTCTCTCTCTCTCTCTCTTCCCCAACTCTCTCAGCTATATAATTTAATATGTGTGGGGGCAGAGGGTACCCACCCCCAGTGCCACCAAAGATCATCCTGATATTGGGGTGCCCAATCCCCAGTGTCAGTTATGGTGCTCCTTCAATAAAGAAAACCATCTCTGGTTGATCTTTTTTTTTCCTAAGCTAAAAATAGAAATTTCTCTTTTGCTCTCTCTATCTGTCTGTCTGTCTGTCTGTCTGTCTGTCTGTCTATCTATCTTTCTTTCTGTCTGTCTACAGTATTTGCCTAATCAGTTTAGTTTTATATTTTTCTGAAGTGGACCAGAGTGTTCACCCCTGCTATAGCTTTTTTGTCCCCTCTCCCCTCCAGGTCACCTGTCCCCCCTTGCAAGGCTTTTTTTCTTAAAGAGTAAGCAAACTGATGTGCTCACCCCCCAGTACTGCTTCTCTTGCCCCCTTCTCCTCCAGGTTAGCTGTCCCTTCCTTTATAATTTAATATACAAGGCAGCACTGGGGTGCCCATTGCTAGTGCCACTGAAGATCACCCCAACACTATGGCACCCAATCTCCAGTGTTGGCTACATTGCCAGTATTATAAAGAAAACCATCCCTCACTGATCTTTTTTTTAATCTGAAACAAAAGAAAATTGTTCATCGGCAATGTGACCAACCTCACACCCCTGATCTTTCCCTCTCTGTCTTTCTCACTCTACGTATAGCTATATAATTTAATATAGGTGGTGGCACTGGGGTGCCCACCCATGGTGCCACTGAAGGTGATCCAGACACTGAAGTGCCCAATCCCCATTGCCAGCTATGGTGCCCTTACAATGAAGAAAACCATCCATTGTTGATTTTTATTCTGACCTGAGCACATTCCTGATATGTATGTATGTATGTATGTATGTATGTATGTATCTATCTATCTATCTATCTATCTATCTATCTATCTATCTCTCTGTCTCTCTCTCACTCTCTCCAATCTGGTTTTATATTTTCTCTTAAGCAGACTGGGGTGCCCACTTCTGGTATCACTTCTTTCTCCCCCTCCCCTCCAGGTAACCTGCCCCCTCTTCCAAGTGCTTTTTTTAAAATAGTAAGTAGACCCTGGTGCCCAACCAAGGTAACGCTTCTCTTGCTCCTTTACTCTCCACGATGTCCATCCCACTTCCTTTACAGTTTAATATACTTTGTAGCACTGAGATGCTCATTCCCCCATCATCGACAATCATTTTGACACTGTGGTGCCCAGTCTCCAATGTCAGATTCTGTCCTCCTACAATAAAGTAAACCTTCCCTACATCTTTTTTTAGCTGAAAAAAGGTCCATCAATGATCTGTCCCCCAGCACCCCCACACACTCCACACAGACCCTCCACTCAGCACCCACCACAACACACCCTCACTTACCTGAACATGTCCCACAATGTATATCCACTCTCCAAATAAAGACACAACTTGCGGCTGGAACTGGGGACTGCCATATGAGAACATAAGGTAAGTGTGGTTTAATGTATTTCAATGAAGTTTTAACTTTTATTCATAACTTTATCATTTTTGAACATTTTCACACCAGATTTTCAACATTTTTGGGACCCCAGCTAATGAAAAAGGCAGTGGAAATTATGCAAATCTGTCTCAAAAGTTGATATCTTTGTTGTAGTACAAAATCACTTTTCTGGAAGGAATTTGTACATTTTCTGTGTACTTGTTAATGAGTTGGGGTCATAAGAAGTCTATGTAGAAAACATGGGGTAAAGATATTAAAAGAAAAACAAAGTTATGAGCGTACATTGAAATACTTCAGTGCACACTAATAACTTTGGTAATATTCACAATTTTGATTCCAAAATGTCACTGTAGCCATTTTTCACATGCCTTCATGAATGTGACTGCTGTCAGTTTCTAAATTCTTACTGAAATTTGTTTTTGCACTTGTGGTGTGAAATTATGTTTTAGTTGGGATTTGAGAACTTTCACCTATCAGGTTCATTATGTGGGATTATGCAAAGGCGATGTTGAAAAAGTAATGTTAAAATATAGTAAAATGACCAAGTTAAATAGAATGTTGACATTTTTGTTGTGCTTCTGCCACTTGTTGGGCTCTACATTTGGGCCCTGTGTGTCTGCATCTGTAGCGGCACAAAAATGCAGAGCCCTTTCCACAGCCAGATGGACTCCTGACTTGGCCCAGAGCCCGGAGAGCTTCTGAATCTGTAGCCACATGGAAGTTCATGGCCCCAAGAGCCCTGCACATCTGCAGGTAGATGCACTGTAGATGGATTGCTCACTTGGTATGAAAGGGCAGGGCCCACAATGCCCTGTGCTTCTGCGCCCAGATGGGCTCCTCTCTTGACACAAAGCAACAGATTAATATTTTTTCACCAAATCAACAAAAGGCATTTCTGTGAGGCAAGCCCTTTCTACTCTGAAAATGTCAGATCAAAATTCCAAACTGTGTGGGTGCAGCACAATGACAAAAAAAGTGCAAAAAACCCTCAGTAATTTTTAAAGGGACACTGTCAACCCCCAAGTGTCCCCAGTTTAAAAAACATATTTTACGATAGCCAACATTCAGTAAAGTTTGCTTATGTAGCTGGTAGTTTGATTCTGACTCTTATTTTCTTTAAACAAGTGAAAAACAGACTGCCCAACATACTGGTGTTATCACACCAAAACATGTTTGTTTACATCCCTTGAACAACTCCAATCACATCTTTCCTGGACTTGGGAACACCCACAAAACAGTCTAGCCCTTCATGATGCAATGGGAGTTTAGGAGACTTCTTTCTTATGAGTGACTCCACTGGTTTTAGTGTGTTTCTAATGTTCAGCAAGTATGCAGTAAGAACAGAACCAGGATTATAAACAAAACAAGGTTGTTTATAAATATACATTGCCATGCATTTCATATCTACTGAACAAGGAGACAGACAAAACAAACAGCAACATTAATAAATTTTAGAGAGGGTAAACAATCATAAAATGTGGGTTTCAACTAGAAATAATATGATGAAAAACAGGTTGACAGTGTCCCTTTAACATTTTAGCATTATGCGCAAGTTGGAATCTGCAAATCTGACTAAAATGAAACTAGGCATGTCAAGAAATCTACACCACAAGACCGTGCATGCAAAGTTTCATGCAAATCTGTTGAATGGTTGCAAGGTTATTAAAGTGCAAAATTTGAGGTTTAACATAGAAACCACAACTCTAACTATAGGGGTGCTACATTATAGGGGATGCGGTAGCACCCCTACAGTTAGGGCTGAGTAGCCTGTTCAAAGTTAAACCCCTAACTTTGCACATTAATATATTTGGCTCTGTTTGACAAAATGAGCTGACATTTTCTATGTGTTGTCTAGGAGGCAAGGTCTTGATCTGTGGAAATTTTTGTGATGGTAGTTTATGTGGCTTCTGAGATCTGCATGTGTCATTTTTGTAAATGTCTAACTTTTTTTCTATACTTAACATGTTTTTTTTTGCTCTCCCCTACAGCCTTCATGGAATGGAATTTTTATCCCAAACATGCAGGGGACATGTGTTAGGTCCTAAGGTAGTGCCTTTGACAGGCCTGGTGAAAAAAAATTAAAGGGTTCCCAAGTTACAAGGCTTTAACATTTAGTGGTTTCCAACCTGCGCATGTGCAGTAGGGTTTTAGACATAACGTTCTGTGGCAAAAGTGAAAATCTGATACCGCAAAACCCTGTTTTTGATTTTGCAACTCTTGTTTGGCTGGGCACCAAATATTTTTGGTGCCATACTAACTGCCATTTTGTTGATTTTTTCACAAACTAATAAACATGGAAATATATATAAAAATGCTGTGATTTAAAACAAAACAAAACATCAGAATCTAGCTAGACGGGACCCGTTTAGCTAGACTCTAAAGCTTATTTTTTAATAAGCTACCCACAAATATGTTTTCTGGCACCCAAAATCCCAGGTGCCCAGCTTAGTGAGAGGAGCTCTTCCCCTACATTCTCTGAATGAGAAGAGTGGGAATTTCTTGACTTCTGCAGCCACAGCTGACCTCATGCTGCAGTCTGCAGTGTGTGCTATGACCCACCATATCCCTGGTGTTTGGTGGCCCCCTCCACTGCCATCCCTGTCTGTGTCCTGATTTTTATTTTGTGGGGTTGGGGGAAGGTCTGTGCTTTGCCTCTGAATTGTGTTGTGGGTATGGGACGTGTCAGTTTGGACTCCCCACCATCTATCACTTTCTGAAATCAGCTCTTAGAGGTGCTGAGAACAAGACAGTCTGGTTGTTGGAAAGGACAGGTGTGAAGCAGAGGTGTCCTTGCATATCATAACATGGACTGGGGTGCCATTGAATCACTCACTGCTTGTTCTCCACTGAGTAGAGCTGATTGTGATGTTAACACTTATGAGCTCTTTCTCTCTCACTCTCTCTCTGTTTCCCACCCCTGCACTTCTTTTCTTCTCTCTCTTGCTCTGTCTCTCTCAGTCTGTTCCCTGCCCCGCACATCTTTTCTTCCCTTTGCAGCTCTCCCAATTCCATGGCCTTCTGGTCCCACTGCCTGCCATTCTATCACAACAGCTTCAATCCCCAGATCCACCAGACTGCTGCCATCACTGGGGACTTGTGTGAACTTGTGGCAATCCTATATATTGTCCGAGACATGCTTATTGTACAAACTTCCCTCACCACAGTCATGATTATGATATCAGCATCTTTCCCTCTATCAGCCCAGTCCCAACTGCTGCCACTACTCTCAAAATGCCAAACCCTGATAGCACTTTAGTTTTTCTTACTGCACTCCGATCATCATGCCAGTGTCTAACCCTTCTCTCAGCCTGGTCCCGGTTGCTTGCACTACTCTCAAAAGGTCAAATCCTAGTGCTGAAAAGGAAATAGGTAGCCACTGGTGTGCTAAAGAAGGGAAGAGGCTCAGCACTGCTTGGTGTTTAAAAGCAGATTACAAACTAACACCTCTCAAAAGGCCAGATCCTGACAGCAGTTTAATTTTACTTACTGGCTCAGGGTCTAAATCATCATGTTGGCATCTATCCCCCCCAAGTCCAGTCATGATTGCTGCTGCCATTGGGTGCTCCATATCTCCCCAACCCCTCTGCTCCCCTCCTACACCAAGATCCTGATCATAGCAGCCTTCTATCCTCCTTCACCCTAGTCCTGATCATTGTTGACATCTACCCTCCCACAGCGCAGTTCTGGTTTTTGCTGCTTCTCTCAAAAAGCCAAATACCTAGTGCTGAAAGGAGCTAGGTTGTGCTGATGTGCTAAAGAATGAAAGGGGATCAGCACTGCTCAGTGTTTATAGGCAGATTAGAAGCCATGCACAAGGAGTTAACTGCTCTGGGAAGTGTAATGATTCTCCTATCATACTGGTACTGTACCCATGTTAGATGATGGGATTCACCATTCCCAATTTCCCTGGTGTCTAGTGTGCCCCCCACCTGCTGATCACCATTCCTGTTATAAGTATGTATATTCCCTTTTGTCTAGTAGCACCCCCACCCTTCCATTTCAGCACAAGTGTGAAATGAAGAAAATGGTCCCTCAATGTTTTTTTTTTTCAAAATCTGTAAAAAAGGAAAACGGCCCCTCACCAATCAGCCCCCTACCCCCACCTCCCACTTAGTACCCACCACCCCACATCCCCAGTACACCCCCACACACCCTCACTCACCTGAACCGGTCCCAGGTTCCAGATCCACTCTCTGATCAAAGACATGTCTTGCTGCCGAAACCGACTGCAATTTGAGAAACTAAGATAAATTGAATGTATTTCGATGGGGTTTCAACTTTTATGCTTCACTTAGCCATTCTTTGACATTTTGACCCCAAATGTTCACCATGGCCTTTTGGGGACCACACCGCATGAACAATATGACTGTCATTATGCAACTCCGGCCAGACAGGTAATGTTTCAGTGGTTTGGCAAATTCACCTTTCAGGTGGGATTTAAAATTTTTTTCTGCCCTTGTTCCTGAGGTGGGGTCATAAGAAGGCTATGTTGAAAATTTTGGGTCAAACTATGTAAAAATGGCAGTTATGACCATTTGTTGCAATTTTGCTATGCACACTCGTAACTTTGGAAATTTTAAATATTTTCATCCCAGATTTTCAACATAGCCATCTTATTACCCCACCTCATGTATGTAACAGCTCTCATTTTTCAAATTCTGTCCAAAATGTGTTTTCATACCTGTGGCATGGAATGGCATTGCAGTTATGCAGAATTATGTTTTGGCAGGGATGTGAAAATTTTCTGTACCATGTATATGAGGTGGGGTAATAAGATGGCTATGCTGACAATTTGGTCACTGTTGTCCTATAAATGGAAGCACAGGGTCCAGAGGGCCCTGTACTTCCACAGCTATGTACATATTTGCATCTATGGAGGGATGGAAGCACAGGGCCCAGAGGGCCTTGCCTTCCCACAGACAAATAAAGATATGATTATACTATCTAAAAAAGTAAGGAAATAAATTGCAAAAAACATTGTTAATGTTCTAGTTAGGGTTAAAGTGGGAAAAGTAGGAAAATGTGGCATTAGCATTTCCAACCCTGACACCCCACCCCCACCCTGCACACACCAACAAGTGTCAGGGGTGTGCCTTGGGATTGTCACCCTAATGCTCACCCCATTCTCCTATACTGTACCCATCTCAGTTTATTTACTTATTGAATGGGGTAAGCATTAAGGCTGACAACCCCAAGGCACACCCAGGATGCCTGTTGGTGTGTGCAGGGTGAGAGTGGGATGTTTGGGTTGGAAACCCTAATGCTACATTTCCCTGCTTTTATCACTTTAACCCTAACTAGAGCATTAACAAAGTTTTTTGCAATAAACATACTGTCTCTATACCTTGTACGGACTGACAGGCATCGAGAGTGTGCCTTACAGTTGTCAGCCATAATGCTAATGCCATTCCACCCCCAGCCACACCCTGCAGACACTGACAGGCACTGGGGTGTGCCTTGGCATTATCAACCCTAATGCTCTCCCCACTCATGTATACTGTACCCATCTCAGCTTATTTACTTATGGAATGGGGTGAGCATTAGGGCCAATGATACCAAGGCACACACCAACAGCTGTCAATGTCTGCAGGGTGTGGTTAGGGGTGGAATGGTGTTTTCAATCCTAACACCCCACTCCCACCCCACCCTGTAGTGACTGACAGGCATCGGAGGTGTGCCTTGCAGTTGTCGGCTGTAATACTCATGCCATTCCACTCCCAGCCATACCCTACAGACACTGACAGGCATCAGGGTGTGTCTTGGCATTGTCAGCCCTAATGCTCACCCCACTCACCAATACTGTACCCATCTCAGCTTATTTATTTATGGAATGGGGTGAGCGTTAGGGTGACAAAGCCAAGGTACATCCCACTATAAATTATTTTGACCCCAAATGTTCAACATATCATTCTTTTGACCTCATCACATGTATCCAGCACAGAAAATGTTCAAATCCCAGCCAAAACATAATTCTGCACAACTGCAATGCCATTCTGTGCCGCAAGTGCAAAATCACATTTTGGCCAGGATTTAAACAAGCATTTGCCAAAGCTGAATGTTTGCTTGCTGGTATTAGCATTGGAAATGTAGGAGTAACACAGATGCAGAATAGTAATGGCAGTGAAGTATTGAACTTCATGCCAACCCCACCTCCATCCTGTAGAGATGGACAGTCATTGGGGTAAGTGTTTGGGTCATCGCCCATGATGGTCATGCCACATCACCTCACCCTATTCTGCAGACACCGACACATGTTGAGGTGTGCCTTAGGGTGTTTGGCTTTACAGTCACCCCATTCCACAAGGACATATGCTGAAATGGGTGCAGCATAGGAGAATGGGGTGAAGTCTGGGGCTGAAGAGTCCAAGGTACACCTCAATGCCTGTCAGTGGCTGGGGGGGGTGGGATGGCATGAGCAGTACAGTCAGCTATCCAAAGGCATACCCCGATGCCTGTCAGTTTGTACAGGGTAGGACGTTATGGTTAGAAACCCTAATGCCATGGGCGTTTGTTGGTATCTGCACTACAAATTTTCAACATGGCCTTTTTGTGACCCCACCTCATGAAAGTATTTGGAACCTCTTCTCATGAAGAGTGACAGTGTGATTTTGTCAATGTGCCTCGAACGTTGAGTTACACCAGCGACTGTGCCATTCTGTGCCACATGTACGAAAACACAGATCAGGCAGGATGTGAAGAATGACAGCTGTACCATCCATAGGGAGGTGTGAAGAGATGGCAATGTTGAAAATCTGTAGTGGGAATATTAAAAATGCTCGCACTTCCGAGCATATGTGGAAACTGCACAACACATGCGCATAACACAGTCATTTTATGGACTTCCATCTCCAAATTGTCTTGTCAATGTATTAACACTTGCACTTCTTGACCACTCAGGTCCATCTTGTAAATGAGCTATGCTCAATGATGTTCACCTGATTAAATAAAGATTTTGATTGATTGATTGATTGATTGAAATTTTCAATATAGGCATTTTAGGACCTCTGTTCATGAACAGTTCACTGTGATTTTCTTAATGTGTCCCGAACACTCATTTCCCACAGTGACTGTGCTATTCTGCGCTGGAAGTGCGAAAACACATTTCGGCCAGGATGTGAAAAATGACAGCTGTACTTTTCATAAGGAGGTGTGGAAAAATGGCAATGTTGAAAATCTGGAGTGAAAATATTGCAAATTTGCGAAGTTACTAGCGTGCGTAGCAACTGTGCAATGCACGCTCATAAAACAGTCATTACTTGGTTTTTTTCCACCAAATTTGCAACATAGACTTTTTGAGAGGCCACCTCGTGAACACTGGCACTGTCATTTTGTTAATCAGTCCCGAAAGGCGATTCCGTGCAGTGACCGCGAAATCACCTTTTGGGACTGAATAATGCCATGACAGTGGCTGAATTCATGGGGGGGGGGGGTCCCAATAACGCCATGTTGAAAATGTGGTACTAAAATTTCCCAAAATGCCTGAGATATGCACCAAAGTTGAAAAAACCCTATTTATGCCATTATACAGCTTACCAGCATTTCTTCAGTTCGCGGTCGGCTTTGAAGAGTGCAGACGTGTTCCCGGTCCACTGAAGATCATCACACTGGGCTCCATAGGTAAGTATGAGGGAGGGGTGGGGAGGCAGGGTGCATAGAGGGTAGGTGCAGGTTGGGGGGCAGGACACCGGACTCAATGAGGGATCGTTTTCTGATTTACAGGAAAAAAAGAAAAACAATGCAGGATTTTTACTAGGGACATTTGTCACGTTGGGGTGGGCTCCCAGCATGCCTCCCAAGTGTTTTTATTTGGGGGCTGTAGCTGATGGAGGATTGGGCACCCCCATTGGCACACATGGGGGCAAGAGCCTAGGGGGATTTTGGGGGACATTATGCCAATGGGGAGTAGGTTCCCCCCTCAACAAATTACACTGGGAAGGGGGGGAATAAAGCCGATGGGGATTAGGCCTCTCATCGTCAAACAAAAACTGTTTTGGGGTGGCACATGATGCTGAGGAGGACTGGGCACCCCCTCAGTACTGTGGGCTGTCTAATATTGTTTGTGAACATGGTGGCGGCCTGCCACCACGTTCACAAACAATATTACACTAGGCAAAGTTCTGCTCTGCAATGTCGGGTCACTTCCTCATTGCAGCGGAATGGCTGATGCTGCAATGATGAGGCAGCCCCTGAGTAAGTAAGTAAGCAAAAATGTATTTATATAAGGTGCCCTTCCCAAGCTCAGGGCACCTTTACAAAATTACATAAGCAGCATTAAAACCACAATAATAAATAACATTTTATATGTAAGAGCTTCAATATAATTTACATTAATGAAACGCTTCAGTAAAAAGGAAGGTTTTTAGGTATTTTTTAAAGCCCTCCACAGTCAGGTTATTGTGTATCTGGCAAGGTAGAGAATTCCACAGGGTAGGAACCATAAAGGCAAACGTTCTTCCACCAGATGTTTTTAATGTTACCTTGGGAATCTCTAGCTATCCCTCACCAGAGGATCGGAGGGAGTGGGAGGGGCAGTAAGAAGTCAGGAGTTCTTCCAGGTAGTGGGGTCCCAACCCATGTAGGGCTTTATAGGTCATCAATATGACGTTGAAAGTGATCCACCACTGTACCGGCAGCCAGTGCAGCTCGTGAAGCACAGGTGTTATATGGTTGGACCTTGGGCTTCCAGTCAACAACCTAGCTGCCACATTTTGCACTGGCTGCAAGCGGCAAATATCCACTCCCGGCAGCCCTAGATAAAGGGCGTTGCAGTAACCAAGATGACTGGCAACAAAGGCGTGGACCAGGGTAGGAAGATCATCTGATGGAACCAGGTGTTTCACCCGTGCTATATTCCTTAGATGGAAAAAGGATGATTTGGCCACGGCCAACACCTGCGCCCTCAGGGTCAGGCCCTCGTCAAATATAACACCAAGGTTACGTACCTGGCCAGATGCCATAAGTGGGGTCTCCCCCAGAAATAAACCTGAGGGTTTTCCCACCCATGAACCTGACATCCTCACCCTCGGTTCCACCACCAATGCCTCTGTTTTTCCCGGATTCAACTTCAGTGCTGTGTTGAAAACGTTACAACTTGGTGGCACTTTTGGAAGCCAGTGTCATCAGCACACTGTGCCTCCATTGGTCCACCAGTATCAAGCCCTCAAATGCAATGCCTCCTTTAGCTGCCACAGTGCTGTGCCTCCACAACCCACTTCTCTCCTAAGCTGCCACATAATGTTTCTTGCGCATGCGCACAAGCAAACATAAAAATGACAGCTGTCACATACATGTGGTGGTGTAATAACAAGGCTATGTTGAAATATGGGGTTAAAATATTAAAAATGTCCAAAGTTATGACTGTGCATCGTGAAATTGCAATGGATGGTCATAACACAGAAATGTTTTGAAATTCGGACCCCAAATTTTCAACATAGCCTTCTTATGACACCGTCTCATGAACAATATGACTGCTGTTACACAAATCCCACCAGAAAGGTCATTTTGCCAACTGATTGCAAAATCCCCTCTCCGGCAGGAGTTGCCTAATGACAGTCATATTGTTCATGAGATGGGTCCCCAAAAGGCCATGTTAAAAATTTGGGGACAAAGTGACAAAAAGTGGCTGAGTTATGCATAAAAATGTTACCCCCCCAACTTAAATACGTTGAAGCGCATTAAGCTTAGTTCATATTGCAGTTGCTGGTTCCAGCAGCAAGACGCATCTTCAATTAGTAGATCAGGTTTCAAACCTGGGACCTCTGTAGGTCAGTGGAAGTCTGTGGGGATGTCACAAGTGGTGTGGGGAGGTGGGTGCACAGTGGGTGGTCAGGTGGAGTGCGAGGTGATCGGTGATGGACTTTTTTTTTTACAGGCCTAAAACAAACCAAAAAAAAAGGACATTGAGAGACTTTCTATATCAGGAAAATGAAAAATAAAAAAGGGAGGGTGGAAGGAATGCCACTACCACCAACAAAAAAAGACAATTCAAGGGTAAGGGGTAAAAACACTGATATAAACCCAAGTAGCAGTGACACTTGTGCAATTTCGGTTTAACATATTGGCCCATATATTCAAACTGCGCCCAAAAAGTATGCAACAGCAGGAGCAAGCACAAGTCCACTGCGCCCATGTGCAAGAAGTGTGATATTCAAAAACTGCACAGGCCAAGATACGCCTATGGCCAATGACTGAATATCACACCACATGCACCATAGCACAACTAGGGATGTGAAGTTGAGCATATTTGATGCGCCATAGCGCAACAAGGGATGCTCATCGGAGCAGTCCAGATGTGCCATAGCTCAACCAGGGATGCCCCCTGCAGCAGGGCAGCAATGCAACAGCACAACCAGGGATGCAGGGGCCCACCACCCATGCCACAGATGGGCAGAGGAGCACACAGCAGAACAGACATCATCCCCCACACCCCATGCACTGCACAACTGGGAGAGAGCTGGAATAACCACCAGCCCACGGATACCAGCAACCAACCCACAGCTGGGCCATGGTGCCCCAGCACACCCCCTGGCAAGCTGTGACTGGCACACAAGGATGGCCGACCACCCCATGCCACACCATCCCACCAATGCAGAGCACACCCTGCACCATGAGCCCCATGCACCCTGCCCAGGAGTAGTGCCCAACAGTGCAGGACACCCCATGCATGCCACCACCCCCACTGTGACAATGCAACCCTGTGCACCATGGAGCCATGCAAGGCAGCCCCCCCATGAGCACTCTGCAGTGGGTGGCAGCAGACAGCGATGCAACAGATGCATACACAGTGCCACCCTGCACGTCCCCCCGAGGTACAGCTGAGAGACTGACCATGCATCAGCACACGAGGTACACCACATGCAGCAGGGCATGCCCCGGACCCCACCTCCAGCAGTACAGCACCCTGCACAGTACCCGTGATGAGCAGGCACATGCAATCTGTCACTTTAGCCTCCACTGACAGAGCATGGCTCCGTTGTGTGGGTGCCTGCATCACATCACTGCACAGCTCACAGAGCCACTTCAGAATTGCCCGATTCAGACAGTACTGGCCCACGATCTTGGTATCGCTGTACAGCTCGAATCTGGTGCGGGCTCGGTACTGCCTGTTGGGGGCATACTGCCGATGGGCCCTTCCACGGCTGTGCCCCCCCTGCTGCCTGCCTTCTCACCCCCCTCATTACTGCCTCCATCTGGATGGTGGCACTGGCCATGTCCCTGATGTGTGTCCGCCCCCGGCAGCTGTTTCTGTGTTCCCTCCGCTGTCCTGGCTGCTACTTCCCCTGCACCGGGAACACATTCCTGTGGTGGCCTCAGTGCTGTGTGGCACTTCCCCCTTCTGCACTGTCTTTAGCTGTGGCTCCCCACACCTTCCCTGTGCCTGTGGGTTCAGGGTGCCCTTTCTCTGTCCTGCCCTGTGTGTCTGTTCTGCCCTGTGTGTCTGCCTAGTGGTCAGCCACATGTGCCTTCCCTGTAGCGTTCTTGCGCCTCTCCCTTGTTCCTTTTTATTTTGGCTCATTTCCGCTATCGTGCAACTTCCGCTTGCTCCCATATTGTGCATGGCGCATGTTGTTGAATATCACACTGCGCCATTTATGCATGGTTCCTCCCCCTTCAGTTGCGCATGCATTCATTATCATTGTGCTCTTGCTCAGCATGATTTGGTGGGCGCATCTGCCTCCCGCTGAACATCGCAGAATGGCGCATTTTCAGACTTGCGCTGGAGCAACCTTGTTGCGCATGGCGCAACCCTTTTGAATATTTGGGCCATTGTCTATATGTATCTACAGACAGTTTCAAATCCTTCCACTGATTTGGAAAATTGTTCCAAGCAATTGCTGCCCTGTATTTATAGATCATCTCACCAAATTTGTTTTTAACCTTAGGAATCTTCATTCTCATGTTATTATCCCTCAGGCAAGTTATGACTTGTCCACTCTATTGATCTAACTAGTCTAGTGGGCTCACCAAATTTTAAGCTTTTGAAGAGAAGTATAGCCTTAATATTGTCTCTTTTTTGTTGGAGTGAACACCAGGCTTTGTCACAGTAAAGTACACAGTGGTGAGCATTAAAGCTACTCTTTAGTGCAAATCTGGCTATTTTGTGGTAAGTTATATCTAACCTACTCAGTGATTTTTTTGTACTATTATTAAATATGTGGCTTCCATAATCTGAAAGGGGACTCAACAGCTGATTAATCACTGTCATACGATCTTTTCTAGTCAAACAATATGATGCTCATCTCATGGCTCCCAGCTTTCTCTGCACCTTATTTGCTAAAGAATTGATATGGAGCTCAGAGTTTAAATGGTGGTCAAATTCTACACCCAGGTACTTCTAGCTTAGTACCTGGGATAGGATCCAGCCATCCCTTCCCCTAACGTCTAGAGTTTTAAGTTGATTTGCTTTGTTTCTCCTGTTTGGGCAGAATAACATACACTGAGTCTTTTTTTAAATTCATGAGCAATGCTTTAGATGCAAACCACTGTTCCAACCTGTCAAAATCAGCCTGGAGTTTAGTCTCAACCTCTTGGAAATGTATTCCCTCTACTACTGTTGTGGTGTCTTCAGCATATAATGTTATATGTCTACAATGGACAGATCTAGGGAGACTGTTCATATACACTCACAACATCAGAGGGCCCAGTATAAATCCTTGAGGTAAGCCCCTGATTATTGGTGCCAGATTTGAGTTTGTGTTTCCAATAGATACCATTTGGAAATTATTTTTCTAGGTATGATCTGAACCAAGCCTGGGATTCGTCCTTTACTCCAATTGCTTCCAAGTAGATCTGGAGCCTGCTGTGCTCTATCAAATCAAAAGCCTTGGACAGGTCCACGAAGACCACGCCCACGAATCGGTCCTCTCCAAGAGGGGAAACCAGCTGGTTAAAAAAGTCAGTGAGTGCAGTCTCCGTGGACCGCCCCTTCCTAAACCTGTATTGTGCTAGAGTTATCTTTTTGTATTTCTGCAAATACTCCATACGCTGAGACTGGACTAAGCATTCCATCAACTTTGAAATGATTGATTGCAGGGCAATAGGCCTGTAATTCGAGGAGTTGGAAGAGTCTTCACCTTTAAAAATGGGGATAACTTTAGAAGGGAACTTCCAGTGAGAGCATCACCTAAATGGCAGCCTGATCCCAGAGCTCCATATCACTGCAAACACAATCCATCATGATCAATAGATTGCATCACTCATCTAGCTCCCAAATCAGAAAAAACAGATAGCTATGGTGACCAAACATAAGTTGAAGGACAAATTGGGCAACCAGCAGCAGAAATACCATAAAACCTTGCTTGAATATGCACAGCCCGTGCAGGCCGCAACAGCCTCGGCCCCCCAGTGCTTAACTACAGACCCGGACACTATGGTAGATGAAACCTGCGTGATCACCTCTAAAGAACTTTGCACTACCTTGCAAAAAATAAATGTCACTCTGGAGAGGATAGAAACTCCAGTATTGGATGATCAGCAAAAATTAGAAGCCTTAGAACACAGAACCGAGAATTTAGAGAATACTTTAATGGATTATACTGCAACGGTGGATTTCCACAACTCGGCCTTACTAGATATACACCATAGAGAACAACAGCTGGAGAGATGACTCGAGGACTTAGAAAATCGAAATAGAAGAAATAATATTCGAATACATAGACTACCGGAAAGTACAGAATCCACCCTGATTCCTGTATTTATGGAGTGGTTCCTCACTAAAATATTGGGCTGGCCTAAAGAGAAACCCCTGAACATTATCAGAGTACATTGCTCACTAGTTCCTAAGCCCAGAAATCCTAAGATCAGATCCCTAATAATAGCTTTTTGGGACTTTCGGGTCAAAGAGATATTGCGATTAACTTGGGGAAAGAAAGAAATCCTATTTGGGGACACTCGATTGTTCTTCGAACAAGACTACAACCCCCAATAACTGGCAGAAAGGAGAAGAGTCCTAACAGTAGTCCATCTACTCCAAACAAAGGGGGTGAAGGCGTTTTTAGAATATCCTACCAAGATAAGAATACTCACTGAAAATGGTCCAAGGAGATTTCAGGATTTAACTTCAGCCGAAAAATTCCTGCTCACACTTGATGTTGCATCGCCACAAGATGTAGCCATACAGCAACAAAGTCGAGTGGCTGAACATTCCAGTCTGCTGGCAGGAAACAAAAAGAAAGGGACAGCAGAATCACTCAGGACCATCTAGTGTGTGGGACAAGGTCTGTCACTATAACGAATTCCCTGTGGTATTGCGAGATGGTGCTGCTTCAGAAGACCAAGAGGAATCTTCTCCATGTACAGAAGATGCAGCAACATCTGACAAACTGGCTTGAAAGCTCACAGAAAAGTGATTGTCGGGACTCTTTCCCTAGGGTTGTGAGTGTGCCTTTTACAGGACTTAGTCAGGAGATGGGCTTAACAGAAACATGGAGATTTCTACACCCTAGAGGTAGGGATTTTACTTACAATTCCCCTCGACACAAAGGGTATTCAAGGATTGACTACTTTCTCACATCCACTAATTGGCTTCAGAGAATTTCCAGTTGTGAGATAGGGAATATTGTCATTTCTGACTACACCCCAGTAGCACTCTATCTTTCAATGGTGGCAAACCCTCCAGAATCCTGTTGGAGGTTGAACACCAGCCATCTCACGAGACAGGATTTTAAAGAAATGATATCAAATGCGATTCAGGTTTTCTTGCAACATAACCCCAGTGGGGACACATAGGAAGGGATACAAAGGGATACCTTGAAGTGTTGCCTGCGGGTTGAAATGATCAAATTTTCTGCCAAATTTAAGAAGGAGAAAATACACGAAAGGGTAGAACTAGAAAAAAAATAGCATAACTAGAGGAGTTACATCAGTCGAGACAGGGGATCATATAAAAGAGGAACTCGACAGAACCCGAAGGGATCCCAACCAACTACTGGATATACAAAGTGAAGGCCAATTAAGGTATGCAAGACAAAAATTCTACGAGAATGGGACTAGGGCAGGTAGATTACTAGCCTGACAATTAAGAAAAGAAATGGCAAATAGAGCAGTGGTGCACATCAGAGATGAGGGAACTCGTACTTTGGTAACCTCCCCGACAGAAATCGTTCAGAAATTTGCTAAATTCTACTCAGAGCTGTACAATGCAACCACCCCACAAGACCACTGTTTTAAAATACAACAATTTCTAGACTCCCTACCCATTTCTAAATTAGATAAAACATCTAGACTAGCTTTAAACTCCCCAATATCATGGCAGGAAGTAATAGCAAAAATTAAAAACCTGAAAAATGGTAATGCCCCAGGGCTAGATGGGTTTTGAGGGGAATATTTTAAGGAGTTCCACCCTAAAGTAATAGATCTGCTGCTGGTGACCTACAATGAAATTCTCACAGACCATGAACAGGTTCCACCATCTTGAAATTTAGCACAAATTTCAGTAATTTTTAAGCCGGGAAAAGATGCTCATCTTTATAGTTCCTACTGCCCTATCTCACTTCTCCCTGTAGATATGACAATTTTCACTGGGATTATGGCAGATAGACTGCAAACATACATGCCTAGGTTAGTACACCATAATCAAACTGGCTTTATAGCCAGAAGGTTCCTCCAAGACAGCATACATAGGTTCCTCAACATAATTTTAGCTCAACGCCATTCTGCTTCGTTTCAGTTAGCAATTAGTATGGATGCTGAAAAAGCTTTCAACAGGGTGGATTGGACATTTATGTCAACCACCTTGTCAAAATTTGGACCGGGAGATAATTTTACTTCGGTGATATCCTTTCTTTACCATAAGCCGGAGGCTAGGGTCAAAGTAAACGGCTACTTCTCAGAGCATATACCTTTGAGGAGGGGGACTAGGCAGGGGTGTCCCCTTTCCCCTCTGCTTTTTGCTTTGTCTTTGGAGCCTCTGGCTATCTGAATTTGAAATAACCCTAATATTACAGGAGTGATGGTGGGGGGGGGAGAACAGAAGATAGCACTTTACACGGATGACACTCTGTCTTTCTTAAGTGAACCCCAACATTCACGACCTCATCTCTTAAAATCCCTAAAGTCTTTTGGAAAACTAGCAGGATACAAGATAAACCTCACTAAATCTGAGGCCATGGAGAAATGTTTACGTACCTCAGTGGAATCAACAAAGTCCAAGAGGGTAGCATCTTTCAGAAAAAGAGATGTGCAAGAACAAGGGGACACAATTTGAAGATAGAGGGGGGACGGCTCAGGGGCAATGTGAGGAAGTATTTTTTCACAGACAGGGTGGTGGACACATGGAACAGCCATCTTGAGGAGGTTGTGGGGACTAAAACTGTGGGAGAATTCAAGAATGCATGGGACAGACATAAGGCAATTTTTGTGGGGGGTAGGAAGAAATAGACTGTTGGTTAAATAGGATCTGCAGCTTACCCTCTAGGTAGGGAAATGGGCAGACTAGGTGGGCCAAGTGATCCTTATCTGCTGTCAAAGTCTATGTTTCTATGTTCCTATGTTAAGTGGTCCCCCCCTTAGCTAGATTTAAGGACACTTTCCCTTTTTTATGGGCCAAACGAAATACGTTTCGTTACTTAGGAGTCCTGATGTCAGCAGATGTAACTAAACTTTTTCAGAATAATTATTTAAAATTATATAAACAATCTGCAAATGGATCTAGCATGATGGAAATTGCTACCCCTCACATTATATGGAAGGATACACATAATCAAAATGAACGTATTACCATGGTTTTTATT
Source organism: Neoceratodus forsteri (assembly GCA_016271365.2). Taxonomy (NCBI): domain Eukaryota; kingdom Metazoa; phylum Chordata; order Ceratodontiformes; family Ceratodontidae; genus Neoceratodus; species Neoceratodus forsteri. The sequence goes on from CM057454.1 coordinate 1,061,076,073, forward strand.
TTTGTTTCAGATGCTCCCTATCAATATCCCCACCTATTTTTGGAATCAACTGAACAAAATGCTAAAACAGTTTATATGGGATGGGAAATGCCCTAGAATATCCTCACAAATCCTTTAGAACTCTAGGGATGGGGAGGCCTGGGTCTCCCAAATCTACGTTATTATTATTTGGCAGCACAAAGATCTCAGCTTAGCGCATGGGCCAATCAAAAAGGAGACTCAGGTTGGTATCCTCTAGAAGAGGGGGCAGTGCAAGGTAAAAAATTATGGACCTTTCCCAGCAGTGCTATCCAACCTAATATATGGTCATTGACCTCCAATCCTTGGGTGAGACACTCAATCAGAATTATACTTAAACTATGGAAAATGACACACACCCCAAATTCATTAGGTCCGCTCTCCCTTATACATCATGAAGATGAATTTCTTCCAGCCCAGACAGACTTAGGCTTCGCATATTGGGAAAATAAAGGCCTTATGAGATTTGCCCAATTATTAGAAGGACAGGCTGTCTCACTGTTATTGCACTACAGGAAAGATTCTCACTTCTTCGGGAAGATTTCTTTATGTTTTTACAGGTTAGACACCTAATAACATCAGAGGACAATCTCTCAAAGATTAGTAGGGATAAAATACCACTGGATGACTATTGGTGGGACATCATTAGAATTAAGGATAAATTGAATTATATTTCTATACTATACAAGTGCTTCTCCCACTGGTAAACCCACCTGTCTTGGAGGAAATCAGAAAGAAATGGGAGGAGGATTTGTGGAGATAGAATATCATAAATAAGCTGGGCATGTAGATTTAAAAGACAGTGGCAGGTTACCTCTTCTACAGGCAGGAGGAAATTTAACTGGAAAATTATTACTCGATTCTTTAGAACACCAGTTATCAGAAAACACTTTATAGCACAAGCATCTCAGGCTTGTTGGGGGCAGTGTGGTACATTCAGGGCATTGCATTTTCATATCTTCTGGGAGTGCCCCAAATGACATACTTTCTGGAAGCAGATACATAAGAGCATGGAACACATGCTAGGGTTCCCCCACCCCTTTAATTTTCAGGATTTGGTGTTAGGTCTACCGACCCTATCATCTAAAAAGAGATTAAGTGGTGGAACTGGGCCAAATACTATGAGTAGTAACCTTAAAATGTGTCACAACCAGATGGCTAAAACCAGATCCCCCACCCCAAAAGAATACTGGGTATCCAAAGTAGAAGAATTGGAGCAGAAGGAGAACATCACTCTGTATCTAGAAAAAGAGAAAGTTTTAGATATTTGGAGGCAATAGCATGCATGGTGGGGATCCCAGAATGTACAGGGATAGGGAAAGACTGAAAGAGTAAGTTGAGGATCAGAAATTGGGGAAGGGAGGATGAATCCACAGGGAGATATGTTGTTTCACCTGTAAATTAGACAAGTATCCATAAGTTACCTGTAAAAAGAGATGGGAGAAAGAACTTCTAGAATCAGATTTGTTATAAAATAACCTTTTTATTTTTCCTTTGTTAGTAGATGATTGTAAATAAGTTCTGAATTATCTGAGAGCTGGGCACGCTTGTTAGGTTAAGCGTGCATAAAAAATTGTTATTGGAACAATCTGTTAACTAAATTCTCTACATGTTTGGTAAATGTAAACTTTGGAATCAACCTAAGAAGTTAAAATTGGGAAATGAAGGAGTCTTAGAATTTTTGCACAGGACTGTAACCATCTAGATGAGTCTATGACTTCGTGCAAAACAAGATCTCTCTCAAGGACCTCTGGAAACAGACTGAAGTGAAAGAGACTGATTTTAATTTATCCTATATGTGTAAGAATAAGAAGCAGAAGTTGCAGACCACATCGTATTATGATTCACTTGACTATTTGTATTAACTGAATGGTTGTAAATCTGTTCTAACAATAAAAGCTACCTGAGTTTAAAAATAAAACTGGGGATAACTTTAGTCCTTTTCCACTTGCTGGGGAAAATCTGCTGAGTTAAGCTTGTGTTAAACAAATTTGCAAGTGGTTTAGAGATCTCTAAGGCTGAATCTTTCAAAAAGTGGGCCTCAATATTGTCCATACCGCTTGCTTTGTTGTTTTTGTTTGTTTATTTCCGTAAGCGCCACCTTTGGTTTAATGATTTTAAATCTAAAGTCTAGAATTAAAACCTTTTTACTTTGGTCCTCCATGGGATCTCTATTATAGTCTGGGTAAATTTTATCCAGTCTTTTATCTAAGTCGGGAAGGTTTATAAAGTAATGGTTTAGGAGCTCCACAGCCTTTTCCTGGATGACAAGTTCTCCATTTTCTTTTAGGGGTATACCTATATGACCCTGCTCTGGGTTTACAAGGCTCTTGATTACCTTCCAATAATGTTTTGGCTCCTTAGTGCTTTTTATCTTCTGTCTATAATAAAGCCCCTTTATTTTCCAGATCTCCTGTTTGACTGAATTTCTTGCTTTTTTAAACTTATCCCAACGGTTTTGATTTAATGTTTTGTTAGCTTTTTTCTATAACCTGTCTTTTTCCTTCAGTAGTGTTTTTAGGTATATCCCCCCCATACAGCAACACTTCTACAGTGACATATGTTGATATCGACAATAGCGACATGTTGCTGTAGAAGTCCACCTGGGACCCGGCAACACTTTTACCCATCCTGCACCCCCTCCCCAAATCAACTCTGACATGGAGTTGGAATCTAATAGTACGGGGTGGGGTGGGGCTAGAGCACACCATGTGGGAGGTTCGGGGTGCAAAGCCCTCTGAAGAAAAAACACAGTCTGATGTGTGCGGTTCCCTGATGACTACTGCAGTTGACATGGAGCCTGGCACTGTGATGCTGGTCGACGTATTAGTTGTCTAACTGGCATCATAGAGCCATGTTTTTATAGGGGCAGTCATCCATGGAAGGTATTGCAGTTTAATTTTTAATTTCCTAAGGGGAGCACATTCATTACAGACTTCTAAAAGAGATTTAGAAAAAGTAATCTACAACTAAATCTATGTCTGGTATAAAGGTTGTTCTATATAGAGCTAGGGCACAAACTTTGTCTAGGAGCACTTGAGGATTATATTTTTTATAACATACATCTTTTTGTGACATAGAAAAACTTTTTAAAAATCTTTTACCTGTGATTACCTTATCTACACACATAATAGCATTCTGGTCTCCTATGTTTGGAGGATTTACCCCTTTGTCCACCACTTCTATGCCTAAGGTTACAAAAATCAAGTCAAGTATACTTCCCAGGCTTAGTAAACTCCACTTTCTAGTTGGAGAAGTGATTATTTGATATGTAAAGGCTGAATAAGTTCTTCCAACTTTTTTCCCCATTGCACACTGCCCCCAGGCTGAATTAAAGTCTCCAATCAAGACTAATTTTTTTATGTTGAACATGATTAAGAATTTCTTGAGAAAAAAAGGTTCAAATAATGCAACCTTCACCGGGGAGTAGATAGCCCCTATAATCAGATTTAGATTCTGAATTTGGACTAGTATGCATATACCTCCTTGATTGCCAGAGTATAGCAGTTTAGTTGGGCCTAGAGTATACTTTATATAAAACAAGATCCTACCCCCACGTGAATTTCTGTCTTGCCTATAATTATGAAACTCACAATAAGTTCAATTTAATTTTAATCAACTGCCTTGGTTAGCCAGGTCTCAGTTAATACTAACATCGTGAGGAGCTGTCTGTACCCATGACTTAAATCAATTTTCTTTATGAGGCTCCTTGCGTTGTCAAACGCTAATTTTATTATTTGGTTTCATGGGCCTGGGTTTAGCTCTATGTTTTGTAGGGCAGGGGAGGTCCTGGCTTCTTGCCAGGGTATTGGACACTCTGAGGTATACCCCAGTTTTTGCACTTTCATACTGTGAATCACTTTTTTTATTACACACAAAAGAAAAAATATTTGATAACATCTTTTAAGTTCAACAAGAACAGCATGCTTAATGCTGGAAAAGGGTCATGAAAAATGTACTAAGTCCAAATGAAAGTTAGGACTCACACATATTTCATGCATGGTCTGAATGGTCCTGCGTTCCAGTTTGCAGCAGGGTCCTTTGGGAGCTGTGCGAAGCAAGTTAGGACTTAATTATTGTTTTGCACAGAACCCAAAGGGCTTTGCACATCCTGCTTCTAACATAACCCAAATGGCTCTTTGCAAGGCAAGTTAGGACTAAGCTCATTTCACATCGGGTCCAAAGGGACCTGCACATCCTGCTTCATGCAGGAGCCAAAGGGCCCTGTTTGAAAGAAGTTAAGACTGAGTTCCTGTTTTGCACAGGCCTTAAAAGGCCATGTGTAAAACAAGTTAGCACTTACAGTAGCTCCTGTTTTACACAGCTTTGCAAGTTAGGACATACTATCTCAAAAAATAAGGAAATTAATCACAAAAAATGATGCATATTCATCTATTTGGGTTGAAAAACACAACACTGACAAAGGAAGGAAATTAAAAATTAAGATCTGAAGTGTCATGCATCTTGAAAAATTGGTGATATGACATGGTGTTCCTCAGGGTTTCAAGCCCTAATGCACAATTCCTCCCTTAGCTAACTGATTCATGATCCAAGGACAAGCTACAGGTCTGGGGCTGTTGACTGTTCCCCTGCTTCAGGCCCTACCAATGGCCTTTGACTTGGTCAACCACCACATAATCCTAACATTTAACAGCTCAACCTGTTTCCTAACCCTGTCTCTTGGTTGTCAATCGACCTGAATGTAAGAAAGCACCTTATATGTCTTGACAATTCACTATATAACTCCTTAACTTTTTCTATGGGCATGCCACAATTCTCAATACTGGGACCACTGCCATTTTCACTTTTTATAAACTCAATTTTCTCAACTTATTCACAAAGTAAAACATTACTTTATTCTGACAGGTATTGTTTTTTTCAAATTAAAGTCATTACCCAAAATCTGTTCTTTCTAGCCTACACATTATTTTTATTCTGTTTGTGATTGGTTATTACTCAACTGCCTGGTTCTCAGTGCTAAATAATGAGCATAATGTTATATGGATCTAAACCTAATTTGATTGAGATTAGTAAATCAAATGCTTACCTCCAAGTTTTTGATTCAAGTGGTTATCTTCTTAAAGAAAGGATTGGGTTGCCGGTGGGAGCACTATTATTTTGTATCGTATGTTGTTGCACCTGATATTTAAATAAACTGTCTTCCTTTTTGATTCATATTCTAAGTATTTTATCTCTTTCCATTGTTGGAAACAATTTAGAATGGGATGGTGACTACATTGGTGTTTGTTGTTTTAGACCTCCAGATAACCCTAGGCAAAGGGAATTGCAATAACTTAGTCTAATTGTGACAAAAGCATGCACCACCATAATCTTATCCGATGGCATAAGATATAGTTTAATATAAACAATGTTACGAAGATGGAAAAGGCACTATGGGCTACAGTCAATGTCTTATGTTCTAGTGTCAACTTGCAGTCCTTACTGACCCCAAGATTCTTTACTCTGTTTACAGCTCTGAGTGTGATACTATTAAAAGATAATACAATATTATCAACAGCCATCATTATAGACCCAAGGGAACCAGGTTTGCAAGCAGCACCTCCTTCTTACATTGAATTTGACAGTTGATAAGGACTGCTTGGCCCACCAAGTCTGCCCATTTTTCCCTACCTATATTATTACCACAGTCAGTACTTGATCTACAGCTCTTTCTCCATCCCCCTTTCCACTATGATTCCCTTGTGCTTATCCCATTTATTCTTGGGCTCCATCACTGTCTTCACCCTCACCACCTCTGCTAGAACAGTGTTCCTAGAAGACACCACTCTCTGTGAAAAAATACTTATTTATTTATTGAAATGTTGAAATGTCACATCTCTCCTGAATCTACCATCCTCCAGCTTTATAGCATGCCCCTTGTTCTTGAGCACCTTTTCTTCTGCAAAAGTACTTCTTTTCTATACCTTTTTTACATTCAATGAGGTATTTAAAGGATACCTAAACAACATTTTGACAACACACTATTCAAAAATCTGACTCCGTAGGTGACTAAAGGAAAGGCTACTGTATTCATTAAGGCTAAAACTACATTTATATAATTTACCTAAATGTGGTTCCAGGGCATTTGAATATTGTAAAATCAGCCTTCTAATTTCAAAAAAGCTGTCTTAACTGCTTTCTAAAATGGCCGCCAAATGTGTTATGTGGTGACATCATTGGAGCCAAAGTGAGAAAGATATATGGCTCTCTATAGTGCTAACTAGTTATTTTTTCCCTTTGTATAGAATGGTTTCACCCAAATGGTCAAAACCATGTGCATTATTTTGTATAACACACATGTTAGGCTATGGTTCTGTTCATTTTGTTTATTTTAACATGCTGAAATTGTGTTTTAATCCAACCGACTTTCTCTGTGGCAAACCACAGTGCAGTACAAATCTTGAATAACCTGGTGGTCTAATGGTTATGGTGGATCCAAGATGCTACAGTGGGGGTGCTGGGGTGGTGTGCATGCTTAATATGCACTTTTTAACATTTTTATTAAACCTTTATATTTTCTGCTATTCTTTTCTAGTACGTTTTGACAAATGTAATCCATAGTTTGAATGTAAACATTTGTACAATCAATAAATCAGACTTCTTCAACAAAGTGAAATGCAGCAGCAGCAGCAGCATGCAAGTACATTACTATGTGTGTGTGGGAGGTGTAGCCACACCCTTCACCACCCCCTAGAGCCACCACTTTTTTGTAGCAAAGTTCTTGCTTAGTCCAATGTTAGAGTTCATACTTTCTCAAAACTCAAATATATGCTTGTCTTGTCTTCTTTGTCCATGGGAAATAATAATAATAAGAAGAATAAGCATTTATATAGTGGTTTTCATACACATTGTATCCCAAAGTGCTTTACAAGCAATACTAGACTGGTAGTGAAGTAACTGAACATGTAGTGGCAGCCATTTCATACATTAATATCCACACACAGCCTTGGACAATTGCATGAACTGGTTTATGGGAAGTGGAATGTTGGCCAGGACAATGGGGTCAGGTAGTGATCAAGGTGCTGGCTGTCCACATCTTATTTCTCACAGTAGTCTGCTCAGATTTCTCTCCTCCATCTTCCCCCTTCCCTGAATATAGCAGTACCTTGCAAGAGTGGCCTTCTCAGTCCCCCTCTGGTATTCATTCTTCACTATTCCTCCTCACACGGAAAACTGGTGAGCTTATCACCCTTCTGCATCATGAATGCAAGTAGTAGAGTCTCCATTTTATTTTGACATATCAAATATAAACATATCTTTCCAGTAAGTCAGGCTAATAGCAACAGGGAACAAGGGGAGTGATGGCTTTCCTGTCCTTAAAAGATCCAGGCTACCTTTGATTAGGCAATGCTAAATGATGGGTGTGCACATCATTATGCACATCATTTAATAGTGCCTTATCATAGGTGGCTTAGACCTCATATGGGTAGGAAAGCCTCTTTTTCCACTTGTGCAATGCAACTATCCGCCTGGCTTACCAGAAGATCATGTTTATTATTAATATATAAAAATAACATGGGAGACTGTACTAACCACATTCATGATGCAAAAGGGTAGTGAACTCACCTGTGTTTGGTGTGGGGAGCGGGTGAGAGGAATAAATGCAGAGAGGACTGAAACCATTCCAGCAGGGTATAGCTATATTTAGGTTAGTTGAAGACATGAAGGAGGACGTTGAGCAGATCACTGTGAGATCTGAAATGTGGGGCTGCCAATATCGTGATCACTACCTGACTGTGTATGAGAGTAGCCAGCGATGACAAATACTCAGAGTGGAAGGGCTGCACCTAAACTGGTACTTGAATTCAGTGTAGGGAGATAACCCTCGGGTGAGGGGGGTTGATGTTTGTTTGGACAGTATTGAGGGAGTTGTGTATAATTCATTCAAGATTTGGAAGGGTGGTAGCCAGCCAACTCGAATTGTGGAGTAGAGGACAGAAAAGTACAGGAGAAGAATTGCTGGGAACTGTCCTGCGGGATTCTGCAGATCACAGGTAAAGGAGTAGACTGACACTGGAAGTCGGGTGGATTCGCTCAAGGTATTAGTATGCCTCGCCTGCTAATAATATCATTATCCATTTTAAGTGCAGCCCTTATGAGGGCATGAACAGCACTTTTTCTGGTGAGTCATGATGCTTATTGCTTGGCCCTCCAGGAAGACCTAGTTGTTGGTTAATGAGGTGGGAAAAAACACAACAGGGGAACTGTACATACTACCGCCACTGTGCAGAAGGGTGGTGATCCACTCAATGTTTACTGTGGGAGCAGAAGTCAAACACTGAGAATGTGGACTGGAGAGTGATTTGGGAGGCATTTTTTAACAGTGCCAGCTGATGATACATATTGGTATAGGTGTGTACAACTCTCTGAGGTACATGATTACAATCTGAGGTATAATAATTTTCTTCATGAGACCCTAAGCACATATGCGGCACCAGGCAGTACTAAGGACAGGGTATGGATGGTAGGGTGTTCAACAGAAGGCAGGCTAGATGCAGGAAGTTCACATGGAAAAAGAAAGCCTTATTTATGGATTAACAAGAGAGCATGGGCTTTGGAACTGAACCAGACCAGTACTTTGCTCTGTGACCTTGAGCAAGTCATTACACTTCCTTGTGCTCCCAGGCCACACCTGTAAATAAGCTTTCAGCTTAGTGTGTCTCTCCTGGTTAACAAAAAAAAAATTCAGTGCATCACATAACCACTAGATCATCAGGTAATTTAAGTGCTGTACTGTAATGCAGTTTGCCAAGGAAAATGTCAGCTGGATTGCAAAATATTTTCCGCAAGTTAAAGTAAACAAAATGAACAAAATCATAGCCTAACATGTGTACTGATCAAAATAATCCATGAGTTAATACATGTTGTTGATCATTCTGGTACAACAATTCAAAGCAAAGAGGGAAAGAAGAACTAGTAAGCACTATAGAAATATATGTGAGTCTCTGTCTTTGGTTCAGATGACGTCATCATGACTCATCACTTAACAGACTTGGCAGACATCTTAGGGAGAAGCCAAGGCTGTGTTTTGAAAGTGAAAGGCTGATGTTTACATTTTTCAAAAGCTATGAAACTGCATTTATATTATTTACATAAATGCAGTTTTAGCATAAATGTAAACAGCAGACTCTACTTTACCTTGTTATGAAGCCAGATTTTGGAGTTTGCAGTTTTAAAAATCTGCTTGTTTAGGTACCCTTTAAAGGTCTCTATCATATCACTCCTACTTTCTTCCAGAGTGTACATATTGAGGTCCTTTAGTCTCTACTCATAGGGCTTTTGATGCAGACCCTGCACCATTTCAGTTGTACTGTGAACCACCTCCACTCCAGAACTGGATACAGTACTCCAGTTGGGGTCTTACTAGTGATCCATACAGAGATGACACCATGTCCCTCTTTCTGCTGGTGATAGCCCTCCCTATGCACCCTAATATCCCACCAGCCTTCCTGACTGCCTTGTTGCACAGCCTGGCCACCTTTAGGTCATCCAACATGATTACTCCCAGGTCTCTTTCATGCTTGATAGTCATCAATACCACACCACTCATTTTGTACTCTGCTCCTGGGTTTCTCTGGCCTAAGTGCATTATTTTGCACTTTTTTTGCATTGAGACCCAGCTGTCATACCCTTGACCACTCCTCTAGTCTACTTTTCTCAGGTCTCTGCTCATCCTTTCCAGCCCCCCCACTGGAGTGTCCACCTTACTGAATATTTTGGTGTCATTCACAAAGAGGCAGACATTCCCTTCCATCTTCTCTGCAATGTCATTTTTAAAGATGTTAAAGAGGACTGGTCCTAGCATTGATCCCAAGGCACCCCTCTAGTCATGCTCCCTTCTTCTTAGTGAACTCCATTTACCACCACCAACCTATCCCCTAACCAATTTATTATGCAGTTTGCCACCTTTGGACCAACTCCAAAGCTACCCAGCTTGCTTAGTATTCTCCTGTGTGGAACAGTGTCAAAAGCCTTACTGAAATCAAGGTAGGCCACATCCACCACTCCACCCTGATCTAAATCCTTTGTCACCCAGTCAAAGAAATCTGATATATTCATTTTTCATGATCTCCTCACTGTGAACCTATGCTACCTTAGGTCTTGTAACCTACTGGATTCAATATATTTCACTATCCTTTCCTTCAGCAGTGATTCCATTACCTTTTCTACCACTGATGTTAGGCTGACTGGCCTAAAATTGCCAGCTTCCTCCCTGCTGCCACTTTTAAGAAACATAGAAACATAGACTTTGATGGCAGATAAGAACCACTTGGCCCACCTAGTCTGCCCATTTCCCTACCTACTGGATAAGCTGCAGATCCTAGTTAACCAACAGCCTATTTCTTCCTACTCCTCAAGAATTGCCTTATGTCTGTCCCATGCATTCTTGAATTCTCCCACAGTTTTGGACCCCACAACCTCCTCAGGAAGGCAGTTCCATGTGTCCACCACCCTCTCTGTGAAAAAAATACTTCCTCACATTGCCCCTGAGTCGTCCCCCCTCTGTCTTCAAATTGTGTCCCCTAGTTCGTGCACATCTCTTTTTCTGAAAGATGCTACCCTCTTGGACTTTGTTGATTCCACTGAGGTACTTAAAAGTTTCAATCATGTCCCCCCTCTCCCTTCTTTCCTCAATGGTATGCATGTATTTTGAGTAGTGGGACTACATCTGCCCTCCTCTAGTTCTCTGGAACTACTCCTTTTTCCATTGAGCTGCCACGTTGTAACTTCCCGAATCTCTGGAAAGTGAGTCTTGTCACACCAGTACACAATAGCAGGGACCATACAAGTACCTCCAATTTCTGGCCCATCTCATCCTATAACCATGTATATGATTTTATGGTATATGTTATGTTTTTAATATGATTGTTGTTTTAATATGTGAGGCGCCTTGGTTTTGGATAAGGCGCCATATAAATAAATGTTATTATTATTATTAACCATTGTCAAAGGCCCTAGAGAGGATAGTAGCAGACCAATTGAATGATTATGTACATAAATACAACTTGCAATGCACCCAATAACTTGGGTTCCACAAATGCCATCGTACTAACACCACCTTGATCGAGTTCTCAAGACTCCTACATAATGCAGCTGACATCGGCCACCTAGTAGGGTCAATTTTCATTGACATCACAAAAGCTTTTGATACAATAAACCACCACCTACTGCTAGAAAAGTTACTAGAACTCAGTCTGTCCCTTACCTCCATTCATTGGGTTTCTAAATACCTCTCAGATAGAATACAGTGTGTGAAGATAGGCTCTGTGCTGTCCAGCCCCAGGAAGATCTCACTAGGGGTTCCCAAGGATCCATCCTGGGACCCTTGAAGTTCAGTTTATTTCTCAATACCCTCCCTGAAGCTTGCACATCCAAAATCATCCTCTTCATGGACAATACTGTAATCATTAATCGCTGCCCACAACTAGGCCCTCTCTCCCAGGACCTGCAACACAGTTTCTACCAGTTAGAGGACTGGTTCACCAGGCACAAATTACTGTTCAACTATAAAAAAAAAACTAAAATATTGTTGTTCACTGGCCCACACTCCTAAAGAGAAACCTCAGTCTCAACAGTCAATACAAAAAAAAAAAAAAAAGCCCTCGAACAAGTAAGGACATTCAAGTACCTCGGAGTACATATCCACGACTCCCTCTCCTTCTCCTCACATATTGACAGCATAGTCAGGGCTGTTAACATCAAACTTGGAGTCCTGTATAAACACAGGAACCACCTAACCCCCTCTGCCCTGTGCATCGCTGTCACCAGCTGAGTCCTGTCAGTTATTTATTTATTAAATTTTATTGACCTGGTAAGCCCACTGGGCCTAGAAGTCCCTTTTTCAGCGGTGACCGTGGGGAGGGGGGATACAGATGGTAACCAACTGAAATTGAACCAGATTAAGCTGTTGGTGTTATTTTTAGTGAATGGGAGAAATTTGGCCAGGACACCGGGGAAATTCCCCTACTCTGTCAGGGAAGGCGCTGCTGCTATGGAGGAAGGAATGTCGAATGTTCATTCTGCTGGTGTCCCTGTGGGTGAGCAGGTCTCCCTACCCACAGGTCCAGCTCAGGAGACCAATGAAGTTCTGAAGAAAATTTTGGAGATCGAGTTGGAACTGCCTAGTAATGCAAAAGAATCAGTAAAAGAATCTGCAAGTCCTCCTTCGGGCCTTTTTTCTTCTGATGAAGCTTGGTTGTCGAAAATTTTGCAACAAAATAAAGAATTGAGGTATAAGGAGTTTGGACATATAGCAGATTTAAACGCTAAGTTACCGGGACAAGTTGAAGCACAGCTTGAATCGCTTCATCCTGATGTATTACATGCCACTGCACTGTTTCTGAAAGAATTGCCTGCTCTTGATGAACAGAAGAAAACTCCTGCTGAGAGCACCACAAATCAGCCTAATGACGTAGCAGCATCAAACGAATTCCACCCACCTGAATCAGGGAGGGTGGAGGAGTCCATGATAGCTGCTGGATGAGCTCGGACAGAAACTGAAAAAGCTTCACAACCTGAGACAATCTCCACAACTGTGAGTACAGAGCAAGTACATAATTGTGGTGTTTTTCAAGAACTGGGTTTGAGGAGAGGGAGACCTTCTGACATAACTCTCCCTGCTAAACGCGGGGTTTCCCCAACCTCCCTCGAACGCTGCCTTCTGAACGCGAGCTGGAAAAGAGGCGAATCAGGCATATGGATCCCTGATCCCTCTCATAGCCTGATACCTGGACAATTACCTCCTCAGGAAGCCATGAACTCTGACAAAGTGCGCACTGAGCAGACTGGTGAAAATGCCACTGATTCACCTCACATGGACTGTCAGGAAGCTGTACATGGAGAGACAGTAAAAGTTTTTCCCCCACCTTCGATCTCAGCATCTTCAAAATCAGTGGACTCGGAGACACAAGCAGCAGGGTGGGGTGATGTACCTGATCCAGAACTGAATTTGCCTCCATTGCAACAAACCCTGCTTAATAAATCTAAAGATGCTTGGCAATGCTTTAGGAAAAATGACTCTTTTTCTGGTACCCCCCCTTGCAGAGATGCAACGCTGTATGAATTGAATATCTAGGTGGTTTAGAAACAGCCCCAGCCCGACTGTATGTTGGTAGAACCCTGCTGAAACTTTCTTTAGGTTTTTTTTTTCTAACGAAATACACGCCTTAATTCATGTGTCTGGTTCCAACATTTATGATGTTAGCTTTAATACCCCACAGGGTTTAGATAGATTTTGGAATAAATATGACTCCTTGAAATATACTGAAAATTGGATATGTTTTCGTGTACACCCTTTGACTAAACCTTCTCTTAAAAATGTGACTGTCCTCTTTAGGAATTAATCAGTTTCTGTACATGACATTACGTATTGGTTAGAAAAAAAATGTGATATAATTGGTTCCCCACAACCCATTTTTGATGAAGAACATTTGTGGAATGGAGGATGGCAGTATAAGGTGCGTTTAAGAAATAATAGTTTGGGCCCAGTACACCTTCCAAACAATTTGGTTTTTGGGGAATGAAAGAGGTCATTGTTTTTACCCCGGGCAACCCAGGACTTGCTTCAAATGTGAAGCTTCTACTCATATGGGTTCGGCCTGTGACAGATTAAAATGTAAACTATGTCTATCTTTTGGTCATTACAGTTCTGAATGCAAAGAAGAAATGAGATGCAACCTATGTGTAGATGGTGGACACACGTATAGAACCTGCCCTTGGGCTACACACAACAGCACAGATCGCACTAGTCAGGATTCTATTATAAAAGAAGCACAAAAAAAGAGTATGGCTAAACAAGGGTCCTCTGGGCAGAGGCCTCCACTTGAAATGACGAGGTCTAATACCCCTCCACCACCGCCTCCAGCAACTCCAGCTCCCCCAGAGGAGACTGAGGTAGTTGAAGAGACAAGTACTACCATCTCTGAAGAGCAGGTTGCTATTTCGGCTGCAGTTATTATGTCTGAAATAACTATAGCTGAACAAATGAACAAAGTAATGATTACAGATATGCCCCCCATTGTAAAAAATGTAGTACGAAAGTGAGATATCAGGCAGTTAAGGCCATGATCCAAAGTTGCTAAGGCCAATGTACCGGAGGACGATGGGTTACCCTTAAAGAACAGTTTTGAAGCACTTTCTAGAAGCATGCAGGAATCTGAATGGGGGGGGGGGGTTCAGAAGCTTCTTCCTTGGCCCCACATACTTCAGAATCTGAAGGTGATGTGCTAGTGCAAGACAATGATATGAACAGGAAGAAAAAAATGGGTGTTGGGATGTGGGAGAAGTACTAGGCTAAAGAAACCACCTTGAGCTATTTCCATGTCTTTTTACTGTAAGCCTCATTCGCTGCTTAGCCTCGCTACAGTGAATGTTAATAGCATTAAGAATGCTAAACGTAGGTTAGTCACTCTGTCTGTTTTAGACACTTTAAAATGTGACATTTGTTTGTTACAAGACACTAGACTGAATACAGATTTTTTAGTTACAACAGCTCAGAAACTTTGGTGTTGGGGCCCCTCCTATTTTTCTTTTGGTACAGAACTTTGTGATGGGGTGGGCATTTTGTTTAGGGGAGACGGATTTAAGATTTCTAAGATGGTGGATATCCTTTTAGGGAGAGCTCTATTATTGGATTTTTTTTATAAGGGGGAAGGTTGGAGACTGATCAATGTTTATGCTCCCCTTAGGAAAAATGATAGGATTGACCTTTTTAATTCAATCAAACCTTATTTACTTACAACTAAGCACATCCTTTGGGTGGGAGATTTTAATTGTGTAATTGACAGGAATGAAAAGGGTGGTTCCATGAATAAGTTGTTTTGTGATTCTAACTGTTTGAAGGGCATACTTGAGCAGTGCCATTTGCAAGACTCCTTTCGGAGTTTGCATCTACAGGGTGGGCACACTTACCATAGGGGTACTTCGTCCACCAGAATAGACTTCTTGTTTACACAGAACACCTCTCATATTCATAAAGCTGAGACAATTCCATTAGAAACCTCCTACCATATGATTCTTTATGTGGTATTGGGAGGACGGCAGGGCCCTACTTATGGTTCTCATTATTGGAAATTGAACACGGCCTTACTGACAGAAGATACAGTTGTTAAGTCAGTCACTGACCTGTTAAAAGCAAGGATATCTGTGGCTATGTTATATGATAATCTTAGTTTCTGGTGGGAAGAGACCAAGAATAAATTGTGGTCATTATTTCAGGCCTACTCTACCAAGTGCCGCAACATGCAATACCTGACATACTTAAAACATCATCAGCAGTTATTTAGAGTATATACTATCATTAATACACAACATATCATGCTGATGGCTCAAGTAGTTAATTTAAAACATGAAACGGTAAAAATACAGTATTCTAGAGCTAAAGCTATGTTGAATGAACATAGAATTTGTTCAACAAATAAAACTGGATTCAGTGATGCCTTTAAAAGTTGTTCTAACTGTGCATCTGATCATTTCATAACAACAGTAAGGATTGCTGATGGCACTTTGGTTTCTGAGAGCCTGGACATTTTGAAGGCCGTCACTAATTATTTGATTGAGATGTATACTGCCCCTTTTCTCAATGATAGAGAAATGGAGCATCTACTTTCTGATACAGAAGTTCCTAATTTGAATAAAAAATATGTGGGGGATCTTCTTAAACCTCTCACTGCAAAGGATAGTGAGGTAGTTATTAACCAATTGAAGGGACACACTGCACCTGACATTGATGGTTTACCATCAGAGTTTTATAAAACATTTTAAGAAATATTAATGGGGATTCTAGTAGTAGTTTACAACTGGGTTTTGGGTAATTTACATATTGCTTTCCATTTTTGTCTTGCTGTCCAAATAATGATATTTAAAAAGGGGGACTGAAATGATTTGAACAATTGGCAGTCTCTCAGTTTATTAAATACTGATTATAAAATATTGTTGAAAGTTTTACATAACAGGTTAATAAGTACAGCTTCTGTACTTATATCATGGGCTTAAACTTGTACAGTACCAACTAGGTTAATCCAACATAATTTGTTATTGATAAGAGAATTAGTTGAACAGGGGAAAGAGGGTACTTTACAAGGTTATCTTATATCACTGGATCAGGAAAAGGCCTTTGACAGAGTATCCCATAAGTTTATTTCCTGCACTTTGCTTTATTATGGGATTCCTCTGACTTTTGTGACTTGGATAGATTTATTATATAATAGTGCATGAGCAATTCCCTTGATTAATGGAAGGATGGGATATTACTCGTGGAGTTAGACAAGGGTGTCCACTCAGCCCATTACTCTACATATTTTGTTTGGATCCATTGCTTTGGCTTATCCAGCAAGACACTGGTATTAGAGGTATAACCCCGGTGGGGGGAGGGATGGAAACACGTGTCATTGCTTATGCAGATGATATCTGTGCCGTGGTGGCAGAGCTCTAGAGGTGATAAGCACATACTCTAAATCTACAGGAGCGAAAATTAATAATAAGAAGAGTGTTATATATGCACTCAGTGATACCGGAATTCAGATTGATACATGGCAAGAGATAAAGGTGTCTATATACCCTTTCAAGTTTTTAGGTGTCTGGTTTGGGCGAGGAGATAATGCCTGTCTAAACTGGAAAACCAAATTAGATGAAGCCCAGTTGAAAGTCACAAACTGGAAGAATTGGCAACAGTCTAAAAGAGAAGAAAGTAGATGTGGTAAAACCTTTTTTCCTTCCACTGTTTGTGTATATCAGTGTTATATACCCATTGCCAAAAGCGTATGAAGTGTTACTTCTTAGTTTGATGTTTCAGTTGATCTGGGGAGCTGTCTCAGTCCCATATAGAGAAAATATTATACTTACCAGTAGACAGAGGGCTGAATTTGATAAATCCTATACTTTTCTTTACAGTATTTTTTTTCATGCAAATTTAGTGGATTATACAAGACCTAGTTTGGCCTGATGGACTACATATGAAACACATTGGATTCAGCCACTTTATCAGATTTGGGAAACAAATGGGGTGATACCTGCACAAGCCAAGTCAAAATGTATTTTTTTTAGGCCTGCCCTCGCTAAATTGAAAAAGTGGGGATTAAAGATGACTATTATGGAGTTGTCCTCAAGTAAATCTCTTTATGATCTAATAAATTCCCAAAATTATATTTCAACTACCGAATTTAAGGACATTGAACTCATACATAAGAATTAAGTACTGGAATCATTAAAAGATAAATTGATCCCTCCTAGGATTTGGGATGTCACGTGGCTATGCTCCCATGGGAAGCTGTTTGTCAAGGGGAATGCTAAGCATAAAAGCATGGAGGAGTGTATGTGTCCCAGACTAGGTTGTGTGGCACAAGAAGAAACTATGCAATACTTTCTCATTCAGTGTCCCTATGTTTGTGAATTATGGGCAATATTGGTGTATCTATGGGGTAATCAGTATTGGCAGACCGTTACATATGCAGAAGTGGTTGGAGGATTTAGTTTACAAAATTTGGGTATAGATAAAAGTTTGATCCATTTGATATCTAAGCAATAAGGCACAACAGGGTATGTGTTGTTGTCTAATAACGTCCTCCTGGGGTGGGTTGAAGCACAAGGAGTGAGTGCCTCCCACCCCAGGAGTGATGACATAATAACACACACCCTGGAGTGCTCTATTATTATACAATGGCTAATTTGTTAATTTTAGAGAAAAAAATAAAAAAATAATTTCTTTTATGCATTTTTATTTATTTTTTTATGTGTGGAGGAGTATGTTTTAAAAAAAAGTCCAGTACATGTTTTTGCCACTACGTGGTGCTGCTATCTTAAGAATTGGGCTGTGTTCAGTCTGACACTGTTCCTTATTCAACTGTGTGTGCCTATTTTGTTATTTTGACGTCTTTACACCCCCCCACTACCACTATCACCAACGGCATTGATCAGTTCAGAAAAATGGAATGCAGCTGCAGTTTTTCATATGGTTTAATTACTGTTAGTTTTTGTGGTTACGGAGCTGAACGGCGGTTTAGAGGCACGTGCTCGATGTCCTGATTTCAGAGTGGAGCTGTTGGATCCAAGCTGTTACTGCTTCGGTTATTTTTTGGCAGTGAGTACAAATGAAGCAGGATGAGACTGTGTGGAACACTCAAACTGGGGATGAAAAGTAATGACGTTTCTGCTGTTTTCTCTGTGAAATGAACCACGTGACTGGTAGTTAACGTTGGCACGGTTCACTCAAGCCATTCGGTTTCAGAGAAACAGTCTGTCATGAACTAATTTTTTTCATAATGAACTAAGGTCTTTTTGGTGAATGTTGGAGCAACGATTGGAATTTGTTTTTGGTGGTGGGGGAGATTAAGCAGTGACAGATTCAGTGTGTGGTAGGCAGATAAGAAGGTAGTGATCCGTGAGATCATTGTGCGGTTTTTTTGTGCCTGCCCTAGATACAGTGATGTTATACTGTAATATCATCACTGTGTCAGGGGCTCATTAACCAATCATCGTGCTATATTTTTTCTTGCCGTTTTATAATTTCTTTTATTAAATTTACATTATGGCAATCTCGATGTAAATTTGTATTGCAACAAGTATACCAAAATCCTAGGACTGTTATCAGTTTGATAGAAAAGGAATTATGTAACCAATGTCAATTTGAATATCAACATTTGTCTCATGATGTATGGGTTCTCTGTTGGATGTCTGTCTCTTTTCTGAAG
Organism: Neoceratodus forsteri; assembly: GCA_016271365.2. Taxonomy (NCBI): domain Eukaryota; kingdom Metazoa; phylum Chordata; order Ceratodontiformes; family Ceratodontidae; genus Neoceratodus; species Neoceratodus forsteri. The sequence continues at coordinate 1,061,094,777 of CM057454.1, forward strand.
GACAAAATAGGGTGACTTTTATATATTTCGTTTGTTCATCTTTTGTTATGACTGTATTAATGATGTAATAATGTATCATTTGTATATACTTGTTCAGTTTCTTTCAATAAAATTTTCCCCTACTATTTTTCGATAACTGCCATGAGATCTTTAACATCCACCTGAACTACCACCAATCCAGGCAGATGGGACCTTGATTTAATGTCTCATCCAAAAGACGGCACCTCAGAAGTACAGCACCCCCCTCATACTGCACTACAGTATCAGTATTGGGATATTAACCCAAGTACCAGATGTCGGAAGTGAACCCACAGCTCTCTGATCTCCTGGCCTCAGAGGCGAGTGTGCTACCTACTGAGCCACCGACACTGACAAGTTATTGACTATGGGCTGATTGTATATAGTGCTGCCACCTACACGGCCCTAAAGCATGTCAAAACAGCATTAAACAAAGCCTGCCAACTCGTCCTGGGTGCTGACAGGCTCACTTACATGTGCAAGCTATATGATGAAAAAAAACAATGGTTAAACCTACCAGGGCGAGTAAAGTACCAAGTATGCCTCATGGGAAAGAAAGTGCTTCTGGGTTTTGCTTTGCCTGCCATCTGCAACCTACTGCAATTCTCCCAAACCCAGCACTGCACCAGGTGTGCTGCACAATGCTCACTATCTGCACTATTCAGGAGAACCTCTCTCGCTCAACGCTCTTTTGTTTACAGAGCTCCACATTGGATTAATGAACTCCCTGCCGATCTAGTCAACTCCTACAAAATCATCTCTTTAAAAAAAAGAATTGAAGCACTACCTAGCTACCTCCAGCAGCTGTGACTGCTAAATGACCTTGAACTCTTCGCCCTCAAAACTGCTTTTTCCCCTCTGCTTTAGCAAAGCTGATTTCACAATGTCCTTATCCCAGGGACCTTTAATTGACCCTTTCAACCCCCCATCTCCCTGTCACCAGCCTCCTCTTTCTACTTCTTCTTCTTCCCTACTGCCTACCCAACCTCAACTGCATGCCTTTAACCCTGTACCCTCCCCATGGAACTTCCTCCCCCCTCCTCCCCTAACCACCTGTACCTATCTCTCACTTTCTTGCTTCCCATCCTCACTTTACTGATACAATTGTGACAATCCTACATCTCTGGGTACTGACCTGTGGATCTCCATACCCTCCCTTATTTTTTATGGTCCATCTATGTGTCACATTTTTATCTTATTGTATAGAATTGCTTGTACTTGGTTTGACTACTGACGTTATGTGCTCTGTAAATTCACACTTGCTGCTGTATACTCAATATGCTTGTCTGCCATTGTATTGTTCTCCTTGATGTGGAACCTTCATAAATGAGCTCTAAGTTCAGAGATTGTATCCAAAAATTAAAATAAATAAGACTGTCAGAAGTACAGCCAATAACTCCTTTAATATGCTTGGATGCACTTCATCTGACCCCATTGTTTTGTCCACCTTCAGATTAGTGAGTCCCTTCAGGACTATCTCCTCCAAAAAAGAATTAGTGCCCACCTCCCTCCCTCCAAATCTTTTGCTGCTTTATTGTGGCCCCTCCCCATCTCCTTTCTCTGTGAACAATGGACAAAAGAAATTGTTCAGGATGTTTGCGTTTTTCTGGTCTCCCTCTGCACAGTCCCCCTTCCCTTTTTAACTACACAGTCCCACCCCTAGTCTTCCTCTTTTCACCTACATACCTAATATGTGTCTTGTCCCCTTTCGTTACCACCTGGGCTATTCTGTCTTCAGTTTGCATTTTTGAGCTCCTTACCATTTTCCCTGCTTCCCTCTGCTTCCCCTGATACACCTCCCTATCCTCCTCCATCTGCATCTCCTTATACCTTCTGAATGCTACCCTTTTAGCCTTTACCTTTTCAACCATCTCTTTCATGAACCATAGCAGTCTCTTTTTCCTCTTGCTTCTGCTCACTTGTTTGACACAGAAGTTTATTGCCTTTGCAATGATCCCTTTTAGCTATGCCCGCAGTTTCTCCACCCCAACTAGGCTATCCCCCCCACCACCAGGTCATCTTTGAGGAATTCACCCATTTTTATAACATCTGCCCTCCTGAAGTTCGGCATCCTCTCCTTGTGTGGTTTGATTCTGTAGCTCTCTTTATATTGAATCAAACTGTGTGATTATCACTGGTCCCAAGGTGGCATCCCACCTTGACATCTATAGTACTGTTCTGTCCTGTATTGCCCCATCACAAGTGGGTTAACTGACTAGTTGTCTGATGAATGTTCCCCACTGAGAGTCCAGGATATCCCTGCTTCTAGCTCAAGCCACTACTGGGAGGTGCCAATCTGCATCTAGCAGGTTGATGTCCCTCACCAGCAGCATCTCCATCTTTTCCACTATCTTGCCAATGGCTTCCACCTGTACCTTGTCTAATTCTCTTCCATGCTAGAGGTCTGTAGATCACTCCAATGTTAACAGTGACTCCATTTCCTGTCTCCAGGGTGACTCACAGTACCTCCGCCTCCCCCTGTATTCCCTGTATATCGATCACATTTATGCTTTCCCTCACATAAAGCACCACACCCCCTCCTTTCCTTCACACGTCTTCCCTCCTGAAAAGGAAATATCCTGGTATGGCCATGTTCCAGTCATAGTTTTCAGTACACCATGACTCGGTAACAGCCACTATATCCAGGCTGGCCTCTGGGTCCAGAATCTTATTCCTAGACTTACAGTATAGCATTTGCACAAATGGCTTTCCAGACTTTGTTTCCACTCTGCTTGTTGCCCCCCTTTTTTACCTTTGTCCACCCCTTCTTGCCATCTTCACTGGGTTAAGTCTCAGACAATTATACTCGGATTAGCAGTGGAGGTGCTCAACTGAATAACAAGTCTTTTGAATTGATTTCTTGTGTTTTATTTCAATCTTTCATATATTCACAAATAAAAAATTATGGAGGGAGCATTACTACTAATATATGTAAGCCCCACAAGTGGGCTTACCTCCTGGAGCAGCAGCTCTGTGCTCTTCCATTCGGCACTGTAAGGGGTCCTGGGTGGGATTTGGACCTTGTGGCTCTGTTGGTTCCTTGTGGATCTGGCGGCTGAAGTTCCAGTTTCTAGACATTAGCGGGGGGGTGGCCAAGCGCCAGTGTAGATGTTTTGTGCCTTTGGGTGCTTTGTGGGTCCTGGACTCGATTTTCTGGGTCAGCCAGGCTTGGGACCATGGGGGAGAAAGGAGAGGAATTTTAATAAAATGTTAATGGTGGTCCACACTTTAGGTATATGTGCGGCCATCCAGGGTTAAAGATTTTAAAGAAGAGGCTGCTCTGCATTAAAGGGGGTAGGTTCAGCACCAGTCGGGATCATGTCCCATAAGGCTTCGGGAGCACAAGTGATTTTGGCACCTAGGGGACCTATCTGTGAAGGGATTTTGGAGGAGCAAGAGAAGGAAATAAAATGGGAGATCAGGAGGGAAAGGAGGGAGTTCAATGGCGATTGAGCTGGAAAGAGGATGAAGTGGGGACGACTGCCTGCTCAGTCAGCGGGATTGTCACATTTCTTTTTTTATTTTTACTTTTGGGTGGCAGTGCTTAGTAGGGCTGCAGTGATGTGGCAGCAGCTGCTACTTTTGGAGCCCAGCCTTTGGGGCAGTCCTGCAGATTAGTGCCACAGAGTAGTAGGAGGAAAGCCTGCATAAGACCTGCAGCATGGGGGTGGGCTATCAGCCATTAACCCTGAGGACCACTGCTAAGTGGGATCCCAATAGGAAAATTGCTGCCTGCATGATATGGAGACAAGGATCAGAGGAACCAAAGCTGTCTCTCTGGGGATCGGGACAGAGACCAGTGAGAAGAGGAGGATAGGACTGTGAGACAAGGGGTCCAGGGGTCCTGGCACAGCTCCTGGTCCCAAGATGCCCTAGCTTTGATGGAGAGACTATTATGTGAGGGGTCTAGAGAGGTCTGAGGGGTCCAGGGACAGCCCCCTGGTCCCTTATGGTCCCAAGCTTGAGTCCTCCCAAATTCCAGGTTTGGGGCCAGGTGGGAGCATTCACCATTGCTGCCAGGGGTGACGTCACCTTCCTGGAACTTGTATTCAAGCAGAGCTTGAGACTGAGGGTGGCTCTAGTCTGAGTCGGCCAGTCCTTGAGAGGTCTGTGTTCCCCACCTGAGAGGGCGAAGTGAGTGGAGAGAAGGAGGACTGAAGCTGCCTTTAGGGATGGTCTGATTTGGCTTTGAGTTATGTTGCCTGAGTCTGGACTTTGGCTGCCTAGCCATTTAGGTAGCTGCCTGGATTAGATGCTTGGATGTGACCTTTACAGTCCAGAGTACCCAACTAGCTTCTGATGTGACCTCTGAGTCCAGAGCAAACTTGTATGAGTTTTACTGCTCCATGGAGTGACTGTTCCCTGTTCTAATTAACTGTTATTTAAATGGGATCCCCTTGTCCTTGCAGTTTGGTGTGTTGCTTCGTTCATTTGGATGAACTGTTTTTGCTGTTAACAGGATTTTTCCTCCACAGCTCAGCACCAAAAAGTTAGAGGGGCACTCTGGTTCCAGCAAGACCCAGGAAACAAGGCCGACTAGGTACGTGACTCTTCTGCTATATATGCCCCCTTTCCTTTTTTACCACCTGGCATACCCTTAGACATGGGAAGGGGGCTTTCATATAAATGTATAGGTTGGAGAATGGCACTAATATGCTTGTGACTATGTGAAAGGTTGAAATAAAACACAAGATATCAAGACAAAAGACTTTTTATAGGGTCAACCACGTCCACTCCTAATCCATTACCAATTGTTGTCCAGGAGGCACCCCCCAGTACTTACATAGTTAAAAGGGAAAAGCATTTAATTAACTTTCAGACAATTGAAGACCATCCACTCATTGATTTCATAAAGGCAGTGACTCAGCACAGACACCATCTTATCCCCATCAGGCATATAAGTCAAGTATAACTGGGTGTCATCAGCATAGCAATAAAACTCCAGACTATACTTTTTTATGGTCTCATCAAGAGGCAGCAAGTGCATGGTGGATAGCATGTGGGTGAGTATGAAAACCTAGGAACCCCACAGTTGAGCACAGTTGTTCTAGAGATGGAATGAACCAGAACAACCTGCTGTGCCCTACCTATGAGGCTGGATTGAAACCATCACAGCACACATTGGTGAGTCCTACACAGTGCCTAAGATGACCCAAGAACAACCCAGGATCCACTGTGAAACAGTGAGGAGATATCAAGAAGGACCAAAGTGGACTGGGGCACTCTGTCCCTCATAAGGAGAAGATTATTGAACACCTTGATAAAGGTGGTCTCTGTGCTGTGGCGAGGATTAAATTCAACTGGAGAGGCTTGTAGATGTCATATTTTCCAGATGAAACTCAAAGTGCATCACCACTACCTTCTTGACATCCTTCTCAAAAAAAGGGAAATTTCCCAAAAAGGCAAAGTTCAACACAGGCTTATAATTTACAAGGTTATCAGGGTCAAAGATGGCTTCTCTAGCAGGGGTTTCTCCACCACCCTTTTTAGCACACTAGGGAATGCACCTTCACTCAGAAAACACTTGAAAAGTGGTCCTTAGGGTGAATAAATCACTGGCTCTGGATGACCCACACTCAAGGTACTTAGGCTACTGATTTCAGAGCTGGCTGAGACCTTGACTCAGCTATTTAATGGCTCACTGAAGTCAGATGTAGTGTTGGAAAATTGGAGTTCTGTTGATGTGGTCCCACTCCACAAGAATGAAGGACAGGGAGGACCCAGACAAAAACAGGGTGGTCAGTCTTACTGCCATTGTGGGTAAGCTGATGGAGACCATAGTGAAGGAATGCCTTGTAACCAAATTAGAGGATAATGGACTGCAGAATAGAAAATAGCATGAATTTTGTCAGGAAAGTTATGTCAGATGAGCCTGATTGTGTTTTTTGACTGGATCACTAAGGCAGTAGATAGAGGGAAGGTGGTAGATGTACTCTAACTTTAGCAAAACCTTCAATTCAGTGCCATATAGAATGCTGCTGAAAAAAGGTGGAGGACTTTGGAGTGGAGAAGGGTTTGGTCAGGTGGGTGGGAAACTGGCTAGGGGGAAGGCATCAGAGGGTAATAGTAAATCAGGTCAAATCTGGAAACAGGGGGTCACGAGGGTCTGCCATTGGTTTCAGTCCTGGGACCAATCCTATTTAATATAGTCATTAGGGACATAGGGGAAGATATCCGGGGCAAGACGTGTCTCTTTGTTGACAACACAAAGCACTGCAGCAGGGTGGACAGTGAGGAAGGGGTGAAGGAACTTCAGAATGACCAAGAAAAGCAGGAGAGATGTTCAAACATCTGGTAGCTATGATTCATTGCTAAAAAGGTGCAAAGTGGAACACTTAAGGAAGAGGAACCCACATATGGTGTATTGGAAAAGGGAGTACACTGGTCATCTAAGAAGAAGGATCTGAAAGCCCTCATCAGTGACTGCTTCAATCAAACTAGCCAGTGCAATAAGGCCTATAGCAAGGCATTGAGGATACTGGGGTGTATGGGGAGTTTTTTTTTTTAGTAAGAGAAGGGAAGTGATACTGCCCATTTGCAGATCACTGGTGAGGCCTCATCTGGAGTACTGTGCCCAGTTATGGAGCCCTCACCTGAGAAACGACACAGCCAGTCTAAAGTTAGCACAACAAAAAGTCTTCAAGGTGATTCAGGGCCAGCAGGGCAGACCCTATGAGGACAACTGAAAACCCTGAATATGGACTCCCTTGAGGCCAGGTGTGAGAGAGAGGGGACTGTGACAGAAATGGGAAGAAAGGAGTTAATGGCTTGGATTTTAGGCTGGTATTTCTTAACAGTCTGAAACACACACACACACACATACACACACACTGGGATTCCACTGTCCACCAGCATCTAGATAAGGGCTGAGTAATAAATCTCAGACACAGTGACCAAGAAAGGAAGTGGACATATACACACAGACTCACAGTTTAAATGGATTGGATCTCTCAAATATAAACTTAAGGTTAAAAATGAATATAATTGGACACTGATAGGTGTTCAATCTGATTGGGACAATTAAATACGTATGTGGTAAGTGGTTGGTGCATTAAAAGGGGGAACAAGAATCACCTATTCTCAAGAGAGAATATAAGATGCTGTAAGGCAGTTATAGGGTTGTTGCTGTTGGAGTTGCTGGGGAAGTTACATATACGAGAGGCTAAGATTGGAGCCTACTGTTCTAGCTAAGTCCATGGGAGGTGGAAGATAGCATAGGGTCCAGTATCTCTTGATGAATAGGGAAGGGTAAGAGTAATAATAGCATATCTCAGTAATAACCTTTTTCTTTTGTCATCTGTTTATTTTTCCTGTAACAGTGTTATTCTCTTGTGTTAAAAAAATATATATCCTGTAATGCTACTTTTGATCTCCTGTTAAGTAAAGAGCTATTTATTTATTCAACAGTTGTGGCTGTAATTTAAATTATTTCTTAAGTAATTTATGGTTTCCACTGGCTGAGGTAAACTCCGTTTAGTATCTGCCATCCGAGAGACACACTACCAGGCTTTGATTTGTGCAATTGCATGTTTGACCTCCCAGTTCTATGCAAGTGGGAAGATAGGTGCTGGTGAACCCAGCTGGTGGCAGCAGATACCCAAAGATAGGCACCTCTCTGAAAACTGTTACAGCCCAAAGAGAGAAGTGGATTGTCACAAATTGGTTGGCAGTGGTGGGGTGACTGTAGACTTTCTAGCACACTGAGATACAGAGTTTGTCAGTGGAACTTTTACCTTAGCAATTACAAAACAGGATATATACAGTAAGAGAATGCACTTGTACAACTGTTTTTTTTTTGTTTCTAGTTAGCACAGCTTAGTGTAGGTTGAAAGAATGAGCTCCATGGAATACAACTAACTTACTGAGCAACAGCTTTGTGACAAGGCCAGGAAAAGGGAATTCAGCTTGAAGGTCTAAAACAGAAGAAAAAGACAGGCCTTATAGCCACCCTAGTGGCACATGACCAGAAGCAGACAGTCCCTGGTGGTAAGTCAGAAGCTGGTGTATCGGACCCCTCAAATCAGCTTGATGGCCTGCGACTGCAGCTGTTGCTGTGAGTCAAGGAGCTGGAGGCAAAGAAGCTGGACTTTGAGACTTGGAGACTAGAAGCAGAAGCAGAGACAAGAAGACAGGAAGCAGAGAATGAACTGGAAGAAAAATGACTGGCAGACAGAGAAAAAGAACATCAGGAAAGAGAAAAAGAACACCAGGACAGAGAGAAAGAACCACAGCATGAAATCCAGAGACAACAGCATGAAGTCCAGAGACAACAGCACAAGAAGGAGATGATGACCCTGCACAATCAGCAAAATGTGAGTAATGGTAGAGCGAGTTTTCCTCATGAACCCAAAATTAATTCTAAATTGTTTCCTCAGTTTAGAGAGGGAGATAATCTTGATCTAGCTGCCATACACACAGTGTAAATCTCATGGTGGGGGGGCAGCACATGGTTCTAAGGGTTTCCATGGGGGACAACCCAAAGGAAACTAGCCTGTATCTGAGTCCAAAGCAGAACTGTCAGGTTCTAAAGGGACCCAAAAGACAGGACTCAGGAAATGTCATATTTGTAATCAAGTGGGGCACTTGAGATGTAACTGCCCTCAGAAAATGGTTAAGGGGCAAAGGCCTGGGGAATGGGGTGATCAAAATAGCACTGGTCTGTTGGTGGGGTGTATGTAGCCTGAAGAACCACTGTCCTCTGACGTGAATATGCACCCCATTGTAATGGGACAGTAACCCAGGGACTGAGGCACACAGGCACTTACATCTCCCTGGTGAGGCAGGATCTAATCTGGGTTGAGCAGGTGTTGCCAGGGAAATACTCCAAGATCTGGAGAGTCACAGGGCCAGCAGTTCAAATACCAATGGCTTGAGTCTTTCTGAGCAGGGAGGGAGGCCACAGGGAAAAGGAGGTGGGGGTTGTAGAGGACCTCCCTGTAAATGTGATCATGGGGAATGATTTTGACCACAGGGAATCTCTGGTGTGTGTTGCAACCTGCAGCCAGGCAAAATGGCAAGCTTCTGATGGTAAAGAGGGGGTGACTCAACGTGGTCCAGCCCCTCACTCAGCAGCTGAGGAAGTGGCTAGCATGAGGGAGGGGCTAGCTAGAAGCAGCAATCCTGAACACCAGTCACAAATGAAGGAGCCCAAAGGACTTTCTTCTGAAGGGGAACTGGGAAGGGTCAGATGAGGGGAGCTGAGCACTGCACAGTGAACTGATCCTACAGTGCCTTGCAAAAACTGCAGGAACTAGCTAATAGGGCTGAAGGTCCTCAGGAGGGTAAAGAATCAGTTTACTGGGACAATGGGCTGCTGTACAGAGAATGCACAGTAGAGAAAGGGCTAGATGGTGAGGTGCTCCAGCAGCTGGTAGTCCCTAAAGTTCACCGCCAGCAACTTTTGGCCCTTGCTCATGATATACTTTTTTCAGGCTACTTGGTGGTGAAGCACATGGAAAAGCAGCTGACCAACAATTTCTTCTGGCCTGGTATTGGCAAGGATGTGGCAAATTACTGTAAGACTTGTCCACAGTGACAGAGGGTGGGGAAAATGGGGGACAAGGCCAAGGCAGCTTTGGTGCCCTTGCCCATTACTGATGAACCCTTAAAGAGGGTAGCCGTGGACAAAGTGGGGCCACTAAGCACCCCAAGTTGCACTGGCAAGCAGTATATCCTGGAGGAAGTCAATTATGCCACAAAGTACCCAGAGGCAGTGGCCATATCATCCTCTGAGGCGGAACCGGTGGCTGACACACTGTTGGGAATATTTAGCTGGGTGTGCTTTCCCCAGGAGATACTGACAGATCAGGGTGCCAATTTCATGTCTGGGTTAATGAACAGTTTGTGGGAGAAGTGTGGGGTAACACAGCTCAAAACCTCCCCGTACCATCCCCAAACTAACAGTCTGGTGGAGAGATTTAATTCAGCCCTTAAGACCATGTTAAGGATATTTGCTGAACAGCACAAGCAGCACTGGGACAAATATTTGCCTCATCTCCTATTTGCATACAGGGAAGTCCCACAGGAGTCCACAGGGTTCTCACTTTTTGAGCTGTTGTTTGGCCATATGGTGAGGGGGACCCTATATTTGATTCAGGATGAATGGGAGGGTGATTGTGCTTCCTAAGGGGAGTCTGTTGTGGAGTATGTCCTGAACTTGAGGACCCACCTTAAGGAACTCATGGGGCTTGCTCAGGAGCACTTGACCGCTGTGCAACAGTGGCAGAAAGTCTGGTATGACTGCGGGCCCTGAGCCAGAGAATACAAGGTGGGACAGCGAGTGATGGCACTCATCCCTGTCTGACAGAATAAATGACAGGCAGCATGTGAGGAGCCATTCTCCATTGTCCAAAAGGTTAGTGATGTCAACTACATGATAGAGCTACCAGGCAGGAGATGCAGGTGAAAGGTGTACCATGTTAATATGCTAAAGCCCTACTATGACAGGGAGGAATTGGTCCTTGCTGTGTGCTGCACCCCAGAAGAGGAAACTGAGACTGATCCACTGGTGGACGTGCTTGGAGAGGCCTGGCTGGCATCCTCCGTGGACAATCATACCATCTCCAAACAGCTGACACCAGCCCAGGTACAGGAGATTGAGGGTGTGCTGTGAGAATTTGAGGACATGTTCACAGGGAAGTCAAGGTACACCACACTGACAAAGCACCATGTGGATACTGGGACCCAGATGCCTCTGAAATAGTCTCCCTACAGGGTACCCAAACAGGTTAAGCAAATTGTGAAAAAGGAGCTCAAGGAGATGCTGGAACTTGGAGTAATCCAGGAATCTAGTAGCCCCTGGGCCTAACACGTGGTATTGATTCCCAAGGACGGTACCATACAATTCTGCATTGACTACTGAAAGGCTCAATAGCTGCATGGAGTCTCATGCCTATCCCATGCCCAGAACAGATGAAACCCTGGAGAAACTGGGGGGAGCCAAGTATCTGACCACAATAGACCTAACAAAGGGATACTGGCAGGTACCTTTGACCCCTGCAGCAAGGGAAAGGTCAGCTTTTGTCACTCCATTTGGCTTACACAAATTCAAGGTAATGCCATTTGGAATGAAGAATGCACCTGCAACCTTTCAATGGCTTGTGGATCGCATTCTGTCTGGGGCAGGTGAGTTTGTATTGGTTTATATGGATGACATAGCCATATACAGCCAGACCTGGGAGGAGCACATCAAGAATGTATGGGACCTGTTTTGCAGGCTGAATGATGCAGGTCTGAAAGTCAAGACAGAAAAGTGCCAGATAGATATGGTAGACATTTTCTACCTTGGGCACGGGGTGGGTAGAGGACACATCTACCCGGAGCCCACCACGGTCAATGCCATCCTGGTCAGGCCCACTCCTACCACCAAGAAACAGGTAAGGGCATTTCTGGGGACAGCAGGGTACTACGGAAGGTTTGTTCCTCACTATAGTGATCTGGCTAAGCCCCTGACAGACTTAACCAAGAAGGGAAAGCCAGATAAGGTGCAGTGAATAGAGGGCTGTGAGATCACTTTTCAGGAGCTAAAGAAGGGCTTAAGCAGGCCAGCTGTATTGGCCAGCCCCAATTACAGTCTAAAGTTCATTGCCCATGTGGACACCTTAGACCATGGGCTGGGTGCTGTGCTGAGCCAGGTTACCCCGCAGGGGGAGGAGCACCCAGTCATGTACCTCAGCCAGAGGCTTCTGCCCAGGGAGGAAGCCTATGCCACAGTCGAGAAGGAGTAGATGGAAATAGTGTGGGCCCTTCAGGAACTGCAGCCTTAACTATATGGAAGAGAATTTACTGTGGTCACAGATCCTTATCCCTTGATTTGGCTTCATAGATCAAGTGGGCAAAATGGAAAACTACTATGCTGGAGTCTGGCATTGCAGGCATACAGCATGACCATCCAGCACTGCAGTGGTAAACAAAATGCCAATGCGGATGGGCTATCTAGGCAGGTCTAATAGCATGGCTGGATACTTTGGGCACTTCTCAGCATTTTCCTGAATGGCTGTGTCACCAGAAGGACACGCCTTCATCACCGGGGGGAGGGGTGACAGAAATTGGAAGGAAGGAGTTAATGGCTTGGATTTTAGACTGGTATTTTTTAGCAGTCTGAAAACATACACACACACACACACACTGAGATTTCACTGTCCACCAGCATCTAGATAAGGGCTGAGTAATAAATCTCAGACACAGTGACCAAGAAGGGGAGAGGACATATATACACACAGACTCACAGTTTAAAGGGATTGGATCACTCAACTATAAACTTAATGTTAAAAATTAATATAATTGGACACTGATGGGTGTTCAGTCTGACTGAGACAATTAAATACATACATGGTAAATGGTTGGTGCATTCAAAGGGGGAACAAGAATCACCTATTCTCAAGAGAGAATATGAGATGCTGAAAGACAGTTATAGGGTTGTTGCTCTTGGAGTTGCTGGGGAAGTTACATTTGAGAGGCCAAGATTGAAGCCTATTCTTCTAGCTATATCTGTGGGAGCTGGCAGATAGCATAGGGTCCAGTTTTTCTTTATGCATAGGGAAGGGTAAAAGTAATAATAGCAGATCTCAGTTATAGCCTTTTTCTTTTGTCATCTGTTGTTTAAAAACATTTGTTTGCTTTTCCTGTAACAGTGTTATTCTCTTGTGTTAAACATCTACATATATATATATATATATATATATATATATTAGAGCAAAAACTCTATTTAATGCATTAGTTAGGGTTGTTCCACAGCAACAAAAGTGAGGAATTCAGTGTTGGGTTGAAAACCCCCTTGGACCCCACCCACCCCCAACGGCATTGGGAGTGCGCATTGGGTCATCAGCCCTAACTCTCACCCCATCACATGTGTAAAGCAGCAGAAGTATAGGAGAATGGGGTGAGAGTTAGGACCGGCGACCCCAATGCGCATCCCAATGCGGTTGGGGGTGGGTGAAAGTCCAGGGGTTTTCACCCTAACACTGAATTCCTCACTTTTCGCGGAACAACCCTAACTAATGCATTAAATGGAGTTTTTTGCCTCTAATTTCCCTTCTTTTTGAGAATGATAACGAGAAATAGTGAATGTAATGCAGCGGCGGGAGCGCAGGGCCTGAACCACGTGATGTCTTGTGGCATAGTAGCAAGAACAGCAATGCAAACAGAAACGCTAACAGTGGCGCACATGGTAATGCAAGCGTGAATGAGAACAGAAAGGGTAACGCAGACGGTGGCGTAGATGGGAACGGTCTGCCACGTGATGTGTTGTCACATAGTGACATGGTGCCTGCAAACGGAAATGTCAATGGGCATGGTGACGCAAAGTGAAACAGAAAGAGAAACAGTACTGTAGACACAAATGGCAAAAAATAACAGGAACGCATAGCGCAAAGGAAAGCGCAAGGGATAACCCACATGGTGGCGTGGACGTCAACGGTAAGTGAAACGAGTACGGAACCGCAAGCAGAAAGGGCAATGGTAACAGTAATGTAAGCACACAGGCTGGTTTTCCCCAAAAGCTGCATAGAAAAAGACAGTGAGTACAAAGAATGTATGCATAATAATGGGTATCGGAGCAGAAAATGAGGACTTGGAATACTAAATAGGTTATATCTCAGGAACCGTATGACGTAGAAAAAAAATTTAAAAGTCATATGATTTATGACTGTTCTGGCTAGGTTTAAGCATTTTTCTGACGAAAAGTCCGTATCTTGCACCGATTCCGAGATACGGGCACTGAAAGGTGCGGCGAACGCCGTAATGTTATCCTATGGGAAAAAAAAGAAGTTCAGAGTGCCATAACTTTGCCTCCCTGTAATATTTTTTCACCAAAGCACTGAAAGGCAAATCTGTGGGCTGTTGGCTGTGTTCCCTCCAAATTTCAGGAAAAAAGACCAAACCGTTATTTTGCAGCAGGATGCCAAAGGATTCCTGTAATGCGTCGGGCGCCGTAATGTTATCCTATGGGAAAAAGCATCAACTTTGGAGTACCGTAACTTTGCCGCCATGCAATATTTTTCCAAAAAAACACTGAAAGGCACATCTGTGAGATGTCGGCTATGTTCCCTCCAAACTTCAGCCCAAAACTCCAAACCATTCTTTTGCAGCGGAGTGCCAAAGAATTGCTGTCATTTTCCCATAGACTAGAAAAGTACTGTCGCAATTTGCGAAAGCTTTCGCAAAAATTTGCGACACTTTGATGAGCACAAAAGTACTTTGTGAAAGTACTTTTTTCAGAAATTTGAAAACATATTTCTGGGGTGTTTTACCCCAAAATAAAGACATGACTAGCATCCTCAGGGTCCGACTAGGTGAATACAAAAAGAATTAGGCTGCTAGAGGGTCCCAAATTTAAATGCCAAGCATTTTTCTGATCACTAACTGAAACAAGATGGTGGATTTGTGAAAGTAACAGGGCCATTTGCGAAAGTAAAAATGCATTTGCGACACTGTCGAACTTTTTAACTTTTCCCAATGACTTATAATGGGAAATTGTTTTTTGAATAACTTTTGAACCGTTTAATATTTTTTCATGAAATCTTTGAAAGGCACATTGGGGACCCTGGCCACACATTCCCTGAAGATTTTGGGCTGGTCGCACAAACCGTGCGACCTGTAGGCGCGACCGTAGAATTCCAGAAAAAGCATAAACGCATGTGCAGATCATGCTTAATAACTCCACAGCCATGTATCCAACCAGTATGAAACTTGGCAGATCCCAAGGCATATGGGTCTTGATCGTGTATTCCAAATTTCAGGCAAATCCAGCAAACAGTTGCAAAGTTATTAAAGTGCAAAAATTTTGGGTTTAACATAGAAATGGCTCCTCAACCCTAACTATGGTAGTACTACCGTGCTACCATAATATATATATATATATATATATATATATATATATACACACACACACACACACACATCCTGTAATGCTACTTTTGACCTTCTGTTAAGTAAAGAGCTATTTATTTACTCAACAGTTGTGTCTGTAATTTAAATTATTCCTAAAGTAATTTATGGTTTCCACTGGCTGAGACAAACTATGTTTAGCATCCTTCACCCAAGAGACACACTACCAGATTGATTTTTTGCAATTGCATGTTTGACCTCCCAGTTCTGTGCAAGTGGGAAGATATGTGCTGGTGAACCCAGCTGGTGACAGCAGATACCCAAAGACAGACACCTCTCTGAAAGCTGTTACAGTCCAAAGAGAGAGGTGGGTTGTCACACATTGGTTGGCAGTGGTGGGGTGACTGTGGACTTTCTAGCACACTGAGATACAGAGTTTGCCAGTGGAACGTCTACCTTAGCAGTTACAAAACAGGATATATAAGAGAGGACACTAGTGCAACTGTTTTTTTTTGTTTCTAGTTAGCATAGTTTAGTGTAGGTTGAGAGAAATAGCTCCATGGAGTATGACTCACTTACTGTGCAACAGCTTTGTGACAAGTGCCAGGAAAAAGGGATTCAGCTTGAAGGTCTAAAACAGAAGAAAAATGCAGACCTCATAGCCACCCTAGTGGCACATGACCAGAAGCAGATCGTCCCTGGGGGTGAGTCAGGAGCCAGTGTAGTGGACCCCCAAACAATGTTCCCTCTAATTTTTAGTCTCTGTGGGTGGGCGACTGATATGTGTGTGTGGCACTTTGTGCAAAAAAATTGATTCATGTGCGCAAATTGGGTGGCCCAAACAAGTGATATATTGCATTGCCAGTGAACAATAGAAAATATAACCAAACCCTTAAATACTCAATGCAAAGTATAAATATACATTCTGACACAGTCCGACGCTTGGATGTGCATTGTGCACCATAACAATATGAACTGGAAACGTGTAAACTATGTACATTTTAAAGAGTCTTGCATGCATCTAAAAGGGGGGCTGCTGATGATGCATTGCTGAGAAATCAACATTTACTGTTTTTCTCTCCTGTCTTTCCCATTCTTCCAGTGGACTTATATTTTATTAAGATCCATTTTTCCACCAGATGTTAAAACAATTTTGTTTGCATCAGCTATCTAAATGGCTTTCTTCCAAGCGGTTTCTTTGTTTGCTCTTAATGCAGTTCATGAGGCTGAAGCCTCTTTCACAGTCAGCACTAGAAGCTTGGAATATAGTAGTAGTAGTACAATTTATTCTTCAGCATAAATCAGTTACAATATACTAAAATCAGGACAAATTACATAGTAAATATAAATAGACAATAAATAAATCAACAAGGAACTTAAATATTTTTACAGTGCAATTCAATTTACAGAGTATCTTTTCAGATAAAAAACCTCCACAGAACTTCAAGTCCCCCTAATAAACTTTACAAATGAATTGAGATTAAAAATCTTGCAAAGATCTCTTCCATGTTCTTGTGTTTCATAGTAAGCAAATATTCCAAAAGATCCTCCAGGGGGAGGCCGAGATCCCCCAGCAGTTTTTTCCTAGTTGATTTATACCTAGGACACAAGAGTATCACATGTTTGAGATCATCTATAGTCCCCACTCCACATTTACAATATGGAAAAAGTACCCCCTCTCTTTTGTCTGAAATGAATGCATTGAGCATTATAGTTTTCAGTTCCGAATCTTGTGTAGATTCTTCTTTGTTTAGGACAGGTTAAAAAAGAGAGATATGGCTCATATCCCCATGAAATCTTTACTTTTTTATAAAATCCATATAGCTTAAGCTTGGAGAGTTGAACATAGAAAAAAATTATGTCTAAGTCAATAAGCCTCAATTTGACATCCTGCCTAATCTCCTCAAATGGTCTAGTGTAAATTTTATATAAGAGGTGGCCCAATCAGGCTGACATTATTGTTTCCTTAATAAGTTGAATAAATGGATGTACATATCCCATGCTGGCCAATTTGATGGCTTCCACTACACACATTCTGGGATATCTTTGTTGGGCCAAAAGAAAAAGTTTCAACAGAAAGAGAATCTGTCGTTCACAGATGATAGACGTCAAGGAACATTGTCCCACCTCCAAGGCAAGAATACAGCTTGGAGTTCCATTTAAAAATATTAAGATATATCAATAGAGTTTATTCAGAATTATTTCTAATTCTCTAACCTTAGCATAACCCCACATTACAGAGGCATATAACATGCTCGTTTTATTTTGGCATTAACAACTCTTATACCCTGCTCACCAATGACTTCCCCATCTTGCTGTTAAATATTTTTAGGGCATTTACAGAAGATCCCATTTTAAATCGAATAGCCTGCAAATGTTTGGTCCAAGATAGGCTATAGGCAAAATGGGCACCTAAATAGTCATAACACTTAACAGTGTCTATATGGTTACCATTTAGCCTAAAGCCTACCGTATTCTTGGTTTGAGAGCCAAAAACTACAATATTGGTCTTGCCGAGATTAACTTTTAATTTCCTTTGAGAACAGAGAGATTCAAAATAAGCCAGTTTTCTTTTAAGACCTAGGACTGAAGTTGAGAGCAAGACTAAATCGTCTGCATATGCTAAACATTCAATCCATTGATCATTAATTTTTGGAGTATGAAAATCTGAGTTACCTAGCTGATCCAAGATTGTATTAATGTAGATGTTAAATATAGTGGGGGCCAAAATACACCCCTGTCTGCCCCCCACATTGGTCTCAAATCTATCAGATGACCATATTGATTATACTGGACCCTTGCCCACATATTTTCATAGCGTCATTAATAACATCTAGCAGTGAGGCCTCCAACTTCAGATCCCTTAATGTAGCCCAAAGGATTTTTCTACCAATGCTGTCGAAGGCTGAGGAGAAGTCCATAAAACAGGAATATAATCTGTTTTTTTCTCGCTTTAGTATACTTCCAGATCAGGTGATGAAGCACATAATAGTGTTGTACTGTAGAACAGTCCTTTCGGAAACTGTTCAGTGCCTTATTCAATACTGAGTTCTTCTTGACCCATGACAGCAATCTGCCCAAAATTATCCTAGAGAAAATCTTCTATGAAACATCTATCAAAATAATGGGCCTATACATCCTTGGGTCATTCAGATCCTGTTTTTAAAAACTTGGGAAGATAACACAACCTGCCCAACTGGCAGGGTAAGAGTACCCCTGAACCAGGCTATTAAACAGTAAAAGAAGAAAAGGAATCCATCAGTTGGTAAAAACCTTATAGAGATCACCTAGGACCCCATCTGGCCCTGGTGCGTTATTTACCTTAAGGCCAATCAGTGCCATTTGGATTTCGCACTCTGTGATCAAGATAGGTCTTGGAAAAATTTCATCCTTCTGTGTTTTGAAAGCATCTGGTGTCTCCTGCTCTTCATGAGTATAATAGAGCTTGGAGAAATGAGATGCCCAAACTTCAGGTGTAATATAGGCTTGAGTCCTATTGGCATATCTATTATATCCCTGGGCAACAATATTCCAAAATTGCCTTCCATCCCTATCCAAAACAGCCTGCCTCAGTTTTTCCCAAAGTACCTGAGTATGTTTGTGTCTCTCCCGTTTGAGAATTTTCCTATATTTTTCTCATTTAGCAATTTAAAATCTGCTGCAGACTTATTTCTTTTCTTCTTATGCTGTCTTAGTTTTCCTCCAAACTCTTTCTTTGCCTGTAGGCATACCGAATTAAACTAAGACTTTTTATAAAGGGACCTAGGATGGTACGTTGTTTTACATCTAGGTCCAAGTAAAGAATGAATAGTTTCCCAATTCTCCAAAATATTAAAGGCCTTACTTTTGTCCAGGACCAACTCGTGAATATCACCTAAGACTCCTGTACTAAGAATTTCTTTGAAACTAGCTTGATAAATCAGCTCCCATCCAATCCTTCTCTTGTTTATGACTTGCAGACTCTCTTCCTGTTGTGCCTCACTCCCTAAAGTTCCAAAAGGGCATTTGATGTTAATTACAATAGCACAGTGTGCTGGTTCCAATCTCTCCATGACTTCTAACTTTTGGATCAGCTTTACTGCTTCCAAATTGGTCCAAAACTGATCAGGGTTGAAGAGCCAGTAGTTCCTCTACATGGTAAGGGTCCAACTAGATCGACCTGAGTTCTACCATTTAAAATACAGATATTTCTACTGGCCAAGCCCGCTAGCAATTCCCTACCTCTGAGGTTAGATTTTAGATCCTGAGTAGTCCTAGTATATGAGATATTTGGATTAATTATATATATTGTGTGGATCATACCTGAAAATATATCCTCCAAGAAATGAGAAGGAATTATGGCATTAAAGTCTCCCAAAATAATTATAGGACAAGGTATACTCTTATCTGACAATTTGTCAAGTGCCATTTTCAGATCCTATATGAAAAGGTAGTGGGATCAGTAGCTCTATTGTGAGCAGGCAAGTATATATTGCAGAGAATGATCTTCTCTTGTCCCTTGCTAATCATTAGAGCCAAAATACCCTCTGACTTAGTAGAAATGTTAGTGATCTGAAATTTTAGCAAAGTTTTGATAAAAAAGGAAATACCCCCTTTAAACTTTCCAAACCTTTTTTTTTTAGTTGCTGGCAGAGTAAGGACAGAATATCCAGCCAATTTGGGGGTTACATTTTCTGTACACCATGTTTCTTGCCGTCCAATAATATCAAAATTATCCAGAAATCTCACTACTTCATGGTCAATTATTTTAAGATGGATGCCCTCAATATTCCATGAAAGTATAGAAAGGCATTCACATCTCAATCCCAGCTCCTTATCCAAATCCAGCTGGCATTCAGAGTTCATTTGATATTATCTACAGGCTGCATTTGTCAGGCTTAATCAATAACTGTCAGAGGTAGTAGGTATTAGGGTCAGTTAGGTTTCCAAAGTCAATCGGGGTTATCTGCCTCTAAGATTAATTCTGGACTATCCGTAGTCTGTTTAAACCATGAAAAGACTTCACCCAAGTCTAACGTGTTAACTAAATGTATTCCTAAACAATCCAGCTTGCTGGCCAGAGAAAGAGCTGCTAGCTGTATGAGGATTTTTAAATGTAATATAAATCTGTGTTGTGGGCTCAGGATCTCCATATAACTTTATGGACTCCACCATGTTTCTGGAGAAATAAAATCGTACTGCTCTTTCCAAGAGCAGCAACAAATCTTCCCTAACTTTCCTATAAGAATCCTTGAGTGAAACCTTCCACCCAAAGACAGTTATGGTCCTACTAAGCCATACTTCTCTCTGCTTCAGTACGTGATCCTCCATCACTCCCAAGATTTTTCTCTGTGCTATTGTAGCCTTCTCACTCTGCACCTCCCTATGGAGAATCTCTTCTGGGGAAGGATAAGACTGGGTAGGAACCTCTATATATGACAGCTTCATGTTTAGCTTGGAATGTAGCACATACATCAATAAGTTTAGCCACCATGCTGTACTGCACATTAGTCAAAGCAAAGTGGATCATGTCAGTAAAGGATTTTAGTGATCCTCCCTTTATTTTTTCAGCAACTATAAATCTGAAGTCATTGTACTGGCTAGCAATTTCTGCCTGGTCTGCTGATGAAAATAAATAGTCCTGATATTTGCTGTACAGTCTCTCAATATTTGATAAGCCAAACTCAAAGCTGCAATGTGGCACTGCTGCAAAATCAAAGGCAGATCAGTCAGAAAGTTCACCTGCAGGAAATCAGCTGTCCAGATGGTCACATAACAGGCCAATGAATTGCAAAATTGCTGTTGTGCTTACTTCAGCTGTGCAGTTAGCCAAAAGCAGTTTACTGGTGGGCTCCAGTAGACCATTTCACCCAGGTACTGGCTTCTGATCTTTTTTTATTTTTGCCCTAGCAATCTGTACAGCTTCAACTGTTGTTAGACCACTTTCTGAAACATCTTAGACAACTCTGCCAACTCCAAAAGTACATCATTTAATACTGTTATGGCAATGTGGTATTCAGGGTTGGACAGCTTCATAAAGCAGTACTTACCAATGGGATCTGTGATGGATGCATGCATAATTGTATGTGATGTCATTTACCCTAGGTATGGTTTACAATAACTATGCTGCATATTGTCAAGCTCAGTGGGGGTTTTAAAATGTATTTTTGCAATGTAGTGAGTGAGTCAATGTGATATGAGAGAGGAGATGCATTTAGGAGACTGTATTTCTCTTCTATTCTGGAGCCATACTAAGCGCAGTGTGAATTTATGAAATTAAATGAAAATGAAATTTTTTTCGCTGCTATTTCTTGTTGTCCATTTTAGAATTACTATCCCCCTGTAGCCAACATGGGCAACCTTTTACAAGCACTGATTCATTGAATCTCAAATGTGTGTATTATGTGAGACCCTGTTTTAAAGAGAAGTGCAATCTCATCTCTCTAGACATATGTACAGTCAGTGTCTCAGCCTGCTAATTGAGAAGGTTATACCCATCCCGGACCCCAACAAATACATAAAAAAATGACACAAACAGACAGTAGGTTGCTTTGATGTTTTTATTGTAAACAAAAACTATAGTTTTCTGATTTTCTTGTACTGAAAAAAAAAATGAACACGCTTTCAACGGTGAGGCTTTAAATCCATTATAAACACATTTTGTATGTGAGACACTGCTTGGGGAGGAGGCAGATTAAACTGAAGTTGTGCAACTTTAAAACTGAAATAATATAATATAAACCCTATGTCAGAGAATCTCTCACATTGCTTTGTTGCGGGGAATCTACCAAACAAATAAAACATGCCATTTCTGTGAACAGCAGGGGAATACTGTTCATTATCAAGTACTGTCTTACTGAAAGGAGGTGTCAAGCTAAAAACATTGCTGTAACTGCAAAGCCGATTGGTTGGAATTTTGCAGATCAGTTCCATTGTTCAATAAGTGGAGCAAGAGCGAGATGTCTTGCTTGTTAACTGCTGGCTTGTTAAAGTTAATGGATTTTGGCCTCAGAGGTGGGCATACAATGTTTCTTTCCCATTCACTTTCATGTCCTGCTGTCTGAGTCTTAAATCTGAGTGATGACTGTAGTCACTACTTCATGAACATGAGGATCCCTGTCAGCTGCTTTGTGCGCTACTACTGAAGCTGTGTGCGGGTTATTTCTGACTGCTGTGCGGGCGCACATGCACACACCTTAGGGGGAACATAGCCCCCAAATCAACTTGATGGCCTGTGACTGCAGCTATTGCTGTGAGGCAAGGAGCTGAAGGCAGAGAAGCTGGAGTTTGAGACATGGAGACTAGAAGCAGAAGTAGAGACAAGAAGACAGGAAGCAGAGAAAGAATTGAAAGAACAATGACTGGCAGACAGAGAAAAAGAACATCCAGAAAGAGAAAAAGAATGCCAGGATAGAGAGAAAGAACAACAGCATGAAATTCAGAGACAACAGCATGAAGTCCAGAGACAACAGCATGAGAAGGAGAGGATGACCATGCGCAACCAGCAAAATGTGAGTAATGGTGGAGTGAGTTTTCCTCATGAAACCAAAATTTATTCTAAATTGTTTCCTCAGTTTAGAACAGGAGATGATCTTGATCTATTTTTAAGGTCATTTGAAAAAATATGTGAGCAATTTCAGTTGGTGAAGGCTACCTGGTAAGCTCATCTGACACCCTTACTTGCTGGGAAGGCTTTGCAGGAATTTAATAAAATGAGTGATGAAGACTATGTTGATTATGATAAGGTTAAAACAGGGTTGCTAAAACATTTTGAATTAACTCCTGAGGCTTACAGAAGGAAATTGAGGGCGTTAAAGAAATGCCCTGAAGACAGTTATGTGGAACTGCAGGTTCAATTGTGTACTTACCTTGATAGGTGGATGGAAGGGGCAAAAGCAGACACTGTGGAACTAATCAAAGATTTTCTTGTGAGGGAACACGTTCTCAAAATTGTGCCTGAGGATCTCTGTGTATGGCTCCTAGACAGGGCATGTAGCTCCTCAAAGGAGGTGGGTTGTCACAGGGACATAATAGGGACCTATAAGTTCCTCTGGGGTATCAATAAAGTTAATAGTGGAGACCTGTTTGTCAGAAAAAGGGATGCAGTCAAAAGGGGTCATGACTGGAGTTGAGGGGGTAAATTTAGGAGGGATGTGAGGAAGTTCTTTATCACTAAAAGGGTGGTGGAGTTGTGGATGACATTGTCGGTGGAAGTGCTGGGGCACATAGCCAAAATGGGCTGAAACATGGCTGGGACAGAATGAAGTGTCTCATATTCCCACTAGGTGGAACCAGGGAGAAAGAGGCTCAGGGGAGGTGGTACCCCACAGGACACTAGGTCTAGTGGTGAGGTAGTATTAACATGGGCAGGCTGGATGGGCTGTCTCTTTCTGCTATCAGATTCTGTCTCTGTGACAATCTCTGTGATATTCAGACACAAGGTGTCTCAGTAGAAAACAAGCAGCCAAGTAGGCCCTGGTTCCAACATACAGTAGGTGGAGTGCAACCCCAGGCTCTCCAGGAGTACCACCCTCCAAAGCTAAGCAAAACTCCTCCCCCCACCACAGGTTGTCAGATCCCCTAAACCCATCAATGACTTGCCACTATTGACCCATGCTATGACAGGCCTCTTTTAACGGTATCACAGCATGAATAGAGGACCTCTTGTAATGGTAGCACTTATTAAACTCTTTACACTTATCTGTAGAAAATACTCTTCCAGACTGCAGCCAGGGGACAAAGCAACATGTCTATTGTGTGAAAGAGTCAATCTGGTTGATTCCTCCCTGCAGCTATTATCCATGACAGAAACTCTGTCTTACTCAGGGTGATTACCTGCTGATGCTCAGTATAATGTGTCCTCAGCACCAACCTGTCTTCCATTAAATGAGACGTTTGCGAGAAATGCTCCAACCTCCATCCTTTAGTCTTAAACCACCTCAGATCATCACAACACCATGTACAGCTATAGCAGATGTCTGACTATACAGCTGAACTGAACCATCTGATTCAGTCTGAATCCATTTGAGTGGGACCTTTTGAAATGACCCAGCAATTTATAATCTCTGCCAAAGCCTAGAGACATGTACTGGTCTGCTATCCAAGCAGGGTTGGGATACAGATTTCCAGCTCATGGCGAGGAGCTGGATAAGGCACTTGTAGAAGCCTTCATCAGGATGGCAAGTAACAAAGAGATGCTGCTAATTGGGGATGTTAATCTGCCAGACATGTAGTGGAGCCTTACAACAGCAGCTTCAACAAGGAACAGGGTCATTCTGGATTCCATGCAAGGAATTTTTCTTAGGCAGCTAGTCAAGGAACCCATTAGGGACAGGGCAGTGTTGGACCTGATATTTACAAATCGGGACAGCATTGCAGACATCACAGTGGGCAATCCCCTACGTACAAGTGATCACAGTACAGTGTGGTTTAACAATAAGATGGAAACAGAGTCAAACCAAATAAAGATAATAGTTCTGAATTTTAAGAGGGTGGATTGTAAAGAAATGGGAGACAGCCTCAGAAACTGCCTAATAGGGAAGATTGCCAAAGAGGGGTAGAGGCACAGTGGGGAAAAATAGGGGAGGGCATAATTAAGGCAATCAACATCTTCATGAAGGAAGGGAGTTAAAGTGGAAGGAAAAATATTCTGCTACAATTTTCTAGGGAAGAAGCCAAAGTGGTGAGCAAAAAATAGGGTGGCATTCAGCAAGTGACAGGAAACACAGAGGGAGGAAGACAGTGAGGTATATCAAGTACAACAGTGGAAGTGGGAAAGGCAGTGAGGGAGGCAAAGGCACAGACAGAGGAAAGGATAGCTAAAGGGGTAGCTAAAAGGGCTAAGACTTCTTCAGGTACATAAGTGAGAAGAGAAAAGCAATAGGAGAGATAGTGAAGATTAGGAGGGCGGCAGGGGGAGACTATGCAGAAGAGGGAGTAGCAGGAACAATTGGGGGAGGTGGACACAAGTTCATTTTCAGTGGAATAAATCCCGAAGAGGCTTGCAGCTCTGGAAGTGGACTAGTCTATGGGACTGGGCAGGATACACCCGAGGGTAATAAATTAACTCAGGAAGGTGCTAGCTGCACTACTGATGGTGTTATTCAGCAGCTCACTGGAAACAGACATGGTTCTGGAGGACTGAAGGAGAGCAGATGTGGTCCTGCACCATGAGAACTGTAGCAGGGAGGAGGCTAGTACTTATAGACCAGTCACTCTCACATCAGTTGTGGGGAAATTAATGGAAAACCTGTTAAAGGAAAGGGTGATAGAGTGTCTTGAATCCAATGGGCAGACCACAGGAAGCACTGGGGAAGGTCATGCAGATGACTCTGATTGATTTCTTTGATTGGGTTACCAGGAAAATAAATCAGGGGAAGGCAGTAGACATGGCCTCACTGGATTTCAGCAAGGCCTTTGACACTGTGCCACACAGGAGAGTGAAAAAGACACTGAGAGGCCTAGGGGTGGGATCCAAAGTGGTGAACTGAGTAATGAACTGGTTAATAGATAAGAGAAGGGAAGGTATGCCTTATTGCAGATAACACCAAAATCTGTAATGGGGCGAACACTCAGGAGGGGGAGGAGAGAATGTGTATGGATCTTGTGAAGCTCGAGGAATGGTCAAGACCATGGCAGTTGAGATTTAGTGCCAAAAAGTGCAAAAGAATGCACCAAGAGCATAGGAACTCAGGAGCTGAGTAAAAGATGAGGTGAGGTGCTGTCAGTTACTAAGAAGGAAAGGGACCTTGTGGTTATGATATCTGAGAAACTCACAGTAGCAGGGTAGTGAGACAGAGCAGTGAGTAGGGTCAGTGGGATGATGCAATCCATAGGAAGCGGTATCTCCAACAGGAGGAGAGAGGTGGTGTTGCTACTGTATCGATCGCTTATGAGACCCCACCTGAAGTATTTTGCCTAGTTCTGGAGGCTGCATGTCAGAAAGGATATAGACAGGGTGGAGGCAGTCCAGACAAGGGCAACTAAAATGGTACAGGGGTTGCATTCAAAGCCCTATGAGGAGAGACTTAGGGATCTCAGCATGTACACCCTGAAAGAGAGGACTGCGAGCGGGTAGATAAAGATCTAAAGTACCTTACAGAGATAAACAGAGTGCAAGAGGGGAGTCTGTCTTGAATGAGAAAGAGCACCAGGACCAGAGGGCATGCGATAAAACAAAATGGGAGGAATTAAGAGGGATGTGAGGAAGTACTGCTTCACTGAAAGAGTGGTAAATGCCTGAAACAGATTGCCAGGAAAAGTGGTGGAGGCAAAAACAGCAGGAAACTTCAAGCATGCATGGCATAGATATAAGGGGCTTTGGTAAATAGACAGGATGGGTTGGTCGCTGGACACCAGTTAACAGTCTTCAGAGACAGACTAGGCAGGGATCATCTGGGCAAACTGAGTAGGCCAAGTGGCCCTTTTCTGCTGACAAATTCTATGTATCTACTATTCTTGATTAGCACACCTCTCTAAGCCTCATGGCTTAAGTTGGACACACTTAACCTTGACATCTCTAAAGAAGTATTACACTGTGGCACACAGCTACAGCATCAGCCATCATCACTATTATCATCATTACTGGAAACTTTGGTTCTGAAAACTACAACCCCATTGCTAGTCCGTTTTGGACCAGAAGACTGCAGCATAGTGGATGCTAGGGCAGTTAAAGGATCTGGGGTTAGGACTTTAAGCAGAACTGGAGCCAAACTGATGTGGGGAAAAGGAAAAACTGCTGGTCTAAATCACTCTGACAGACTGATCTCATTTACATATGGAGTAAAAATCAGGACAGTTTGGGCATTAAAGCAGCAGTGCATGCTAGCCCCCCACCCCCTCCACATACACACCATAACAAATGATACTGTAGTGCCCAAGGGAAACTGGAAGCACCACAGAAAATAGGGGATTCTCGTAGATATGAAGAGTCAGACAGTTATGGGGACCCTGGCAGCTTAATGGGGAACCCTTGAAAAGCTTTGTTGACCCTCTGAAACACAGAACAGGCCCAACTCCAGCAGACAGTCCTAGTAGTCTAATTTCAGGGTTTTAAAAGAAAACCATTTTTCTTTTCTCTCCCTTCCCCCTGCTCAAGACCGACAGTCCTAGTAGTCTAAATTCAGGGTTTTAAAAGAAAACCATTTATTTTTTTCTTTCCTACTCCTTCCCCCTGCTCAAGACCGACACCAAGCCAGCCAAACCAGTTGGGCAACATTCCTGTCCCCAGTGGAGAAGGAAGCCAGGCTGAGCCTTCTCAGCCAATCCCTGTGGCTAGGGTAGATTCAAATCTGGAGATTTTTTTTTTAAGCCACTGATCCAGCTTCAGAAGGCTGACCTCTGGATAGAGGAGCCAATCCCCTGGCAGGTAGCCAGGACCGCCCCAGCCTAAGGTAGGCTCTACCAGGCTGGAGGGAGGGGAGAAAGAGTTTGACCAGGGAGGGTGAAGGACAGCAAGGCAATGGATGTCAGCTTCCCTGTTAGGAGGTTGAAGCGGATCCCCTTGGTCCCTTTGGTGTAACTCCCTCCAGAAGATCCCCAGTAGCAGCCTCGGTTGGTTTTTGCAGAAATCTGCCATCTAGTTGGGTCCCCCAGTGTGTCGAGTCATTTCATTTGTCCGGGAAACAGACCAAGTGCACCTTTCATGCAGCAGTCTCCAGGAGAAGATGCTTTATCATTCCTTTCTGGTTGTGCACTTCCCAGAGTACAGAAGTCTTGGTTGAACTCAAGGGGCTCCTGAACACACCTCACACCTCATCCAGAAGTCATCCGGTGTCTCTTCTTCGACCCAGGAAAGGTCCACGGGAAGCCCAGTATCACCTGCACCCACTTCCAATGACGTACAACAACTCCAAATGTTCACCACGATGCCCCAGGTTTGAGTTGCGGGTCGTAAGTGGTAGCCAGCTGGTAGCTAGGGCCCACCAAAGTGAGTCAGATTAGGGGTCGCTCTGGCTCTAGCTCAAGGGACTTAAGTCATCCGCCGAACTCGGAGTCACGTTGCCCATTCTCCAAAATAGACATTGTCCTAAGGTGGCAACAGTAGTGGTGACCTATACCAAGGCCTTGCCGAGGATTGCCAGGCTCTGTGCCCCATTCCCTGAGGTGGCATAAGTACCGGTGGCCCACGCAAGGGGCCACACCAAGGATTGCCACACTCTTGATTGTACTGCCCATAGGTGGCTTGTGTTCCAGTGATGCATCAAGAGGTCACACCGAAGACTGTCAGATTCTGAAGCTGCAGGATTGAGGTGGTAAGGGTTCTGGGGACCTGCCCAGAGGTCGTCCAGTGGATCATCACACCCAGCATCCTCTCCTCGACTGGAGATCACCTGCCCGAGGTCACCACAGTCAACATCCTCAGAAGAGGTTCTCTTCCCCTACAACCTGGCGTCAACACCCATCCTCGACCAGGCGCTGCCCTGTCGATGTTGCCTCAGTGACGCCAGGAGTCACCTTCTTCCCAGGGCAAGGAGGCCTACAGTGTTTTACTTGGTTTTTGGTTCACTGGGGGATGCCCCAATTTACGGCCTGTGTAGGAAGTGCTTCCTTAGGTTCACCCTCAGCAGTCAGCCGACCAAAATACTAGAAACCCAAGCTTGGTGCATCAGATCACTACACCTTTAAGACTTGAATAACCTGGACTTTTGTAGGACATTAGTGGAGCCAGTTTGTGGTCCTGGTAACCTTATTCACTCTTTCTCATGTGTATAGTGTTAGTGAATGCTAAGTATTTTCTGAGTGCTCCAACTGTGGCTAATAAACCTTGCATCTTGGCTCTAGAGTACGTCTCCAGCCTCTCCCTCCAGATTTATCTGGCATCACCCTAAACTATAGGGATACGAACCACCACATCTTGTCCACCACAAAAACTTGGTGTAGTCAACAGGATCAGAGTCAACAAGGAGCCCAAAGCCGGAGCAACTCCAACCCAAGATACCTTCAGATACTGAAGGAGCCACAGCATCATCCTCACCTTCATTTCAACCACCCCCAATAATGATGCCTTATTACTTCGGGGCACCATGGCTACCAAAGTACACGGGGAACTGAAGCTCAGATACCTGCTGCCTCACCGACTTCCATGCGGAGTTGCAGGCTAATGTTCTGTCTCTACCAAGTGCCAGAGCAAGAGAGAGTGGAAATTCTCATTGGGTAGCTGGAAGGAGCTGCCAAATGGGAAGTTGAAAGCTGGTCAGATGGACAAAAAGACACTGCTGAATGGATCCTGACCTGGCTAAGTGACATCTTTGACAAGCGGAGTGTCTCAGACCTCAAAATGAAATGCTTCTCTCACACACAGGGCCCCCAGGAGACACTGCTGGACTTTGCCTTGAGCCTGCAAGAGGCACACTGGGCCCTGCAAAAATGAGACCCGATGGAGGACCATGACCCAGACCAGGTAATGATAGAGTGGTTCATCGAGGGGGCCTGGGGAGAGCTTCAACATCAGAAGCTGCAGATGTTGCACCGCCAAAACCCAGATGCAAAGTTTGCAGACTTCAAAGAGGAAGCCATAGAAGTCCTAGGCTCTGGACAACCTGAGGAAGGGATGGTGGCCTTCCAGCAGATGGCTGGTGTCGCCGGAGCCATGGCCACTGGGGGTCCAATGTCTGAACCCTGCTCGTCTTGCAATACCTTCACCAGATGGAGGGCAGAGAAAGAGTTCAGCCAGGAAAAGAGTATCTACCAGATAAACAAGAACATGATTCCTACACCAGAGGGGATAGAGAAAAAGTGCACCATCAGGTCACTCAAGCCCATGACTGGCCAAATGACCAGGCAAGAGACAGTACCAGAGAGATGTCCCACCTGCTGGAGGCCATGTCGCAAAGACTAGCTGAAGTTTGTCGAGTCATACAAGACCTCCAGGGGACCTGGGGCCTAGGGTATTCTATGGACCATCCCCGGAGCCCAGCAAGACCGGACCAAAGGAGTATGGGCCGGTGACCCACTGACCAGTTTGACAATCATGGATGACTTATCTGCAGGTGGTGTGGCATCAGTGGCCATGTGGAATGACAGTGTATCCAGGAAGGAGAAGTTGCTGTGTTGTTAAACAGGGTGTCCCCGAGGCAGTGGACCAACCCTCGGGAAGAAAGCTGCTAGGTCCAAACCCAAACCTGGAATGGTCAAAGTATGTAGGGAGGTGCCTGACTGTTCCCATCAAACTCAATGGAATCACCTTTACAGCATTTCTGGACACCGGCTCCCAAGTCACCACTATTCAAGGCTGCCATTTCCTCAAGCACTGGACCCAAGACCAACTAAGATGCTCTCCAAAGACTTGGCTCAACCTGATTGCAGGCAACAGAATGAGTATCCCTTACTTGGACTACCAGGAAATGGACATTCAGCTGGGAGAAAAGGTTTACCCACAACAAGGGGTCATCATTAGCAACACTGATGATGACAACTTCCCTCCAGTGATCTTGAGGATGAATGTACTGGACAACTGCCATGAAGAATTACTGGATGCCCTCCAGAAGCAAGCAGCACAGCTCCCAAAAGCCAGCAAGAAGACCTGGCAGCACACAATCAATATATTGCAGTGTCACCAGCGGTTCGCCAATGCTGAGGGAGAAATTGGGAAGATCCGGATTCTTGGTGTCAAGCCAGTCAGACTGGACCCAGGTACAGAGACCATACTGCTGTGCAAAGCCAAGGTGGGACTGCAAGGCAAAGGCTATGTGGCTGTAGTTGAACCACTCAGTGCTACAGGGGAGAAGCCAGTGATTGTTGCAGAGTCTCACAACAGTTACCAAGGGGCAGGTCCCCAACTGCATCTTGAACTATGGCACAACTCCTGTTAAGCTATTACAGAATCAGCCTGTGATCAGATTGATAAAGATCTGAAGTGAGGACATAATTGAGCCCTCAGCAGACCATGGAGAGAATGTCTTTCAATTAAATGGAGCTGTAGGCCCTGAAGGAGCAGATGCCAAGAGCTGACTTGAGGAAATTGACTTGGGCACGAAAGAAACCCCTGAAGAAGACAAACAGGGGTTGCTGTTGATGCTAGAGAGAGACTAGAGAGAGTCTTTTCCAAGCACCCCCTTGACTTTGGGTGTACCAAGAATGTGCAACACCACATCGTCACAGGACAGCACCCACCCATCAGAGAACAATTCAGCCCTATTCCACCTGCACTGTACCAACCAGTGAAAATTATGCTCCAGGAGATGAAGGGCACCAATGTCATCACCGAGAGTCACAGTCCATGGGCTGCTCCAATAGTACTGGTCAAGAAAAAGGATGGGAAAATTCGCTCCTGTGTCGACTATTGGAAGCTGAACCAAGTGACGCTCAAGGATGCTTACCCATTATCATGGATAGAGGATTCTCTGGCAACATTGAAATCAGCATCCCCGTTTTCAACCCTAGACTTGGCAGAGGACAGGGAGAAGTCTGCGTTTGTGACCCCCATGGGCCTCTATGAATTTACTCTAATGCCATTTGGATTGTGTAATGCCCCGGGGACCTTTCAGCGACTAGTGGAACACTGCTTGGGGAACTATAATTTTGACATGGTCCTCCTCTACTTGGATGACATTATCATTTACTCTAAAACCTATTCTGAGCACCTGCAGCACCTCAAAACTGTTCTTACCTGCCTAGCTGACTATGGGCTCAAGGTCAAGCCATCAAAGTGTCGCCTGCTCAAAGTAGAAGTTCACTACCTGGGGCATGTTGTATCTAAGCATGGAGTATCGCCAGACCCAGACAAGATTCAAGCAGTGCAAGAGTGGTTAACTCCAGTCACAGTCTGGAATGTAGGAGATTCCTGGGGTTCATAGGGAACTACCAGTGGTTTGTCCCTAAATTTGCCCAGGTAGCTGCCCCACTGCATGAATTGCTCAGGGGAATAAAGCAACTGTGCAAAAGCAGCCCAGTGCAGTGGAGTTCAGCCCAGCAGGAGTACTTCAACAGCCTAAAAGCAATGTTGACCCAAGCTCCAGCACTTGTCTATCTGGATTATCAACTTCCCTTCAAATTATATACTGATGCCAGCAATCGAGGGCTAGGGGCTGTCCTCTCCCTGGACCAGGATGGAGTTGAGAGGGTCGTCGCTTATGCAAACCGTGGGCTGCATGGAGCTGAATGGAATGATGATAGCTACAGCTCCTTTCCGCTGGAATTCCTGCTCTAGTGTGGGCCATCACTGAGAAATTCAAAGCTACTTAGCCGCCAATCTCACAGTCTACACTGACAACAACCCCTTGCTCATCTGAACACTGCATGACTGGAAGCACTGAGCAGAGGTGTGCCTCAAGACTTGCCAACTACAATTTTACAATCAAGTACCGTGCCGGTAAATCCAATGCAAATGCTGATGCCCTGTCGAGGTTACCCACCCAAGATGAGAGGGAGGAGAATGACAACCACAGAGAAGCTCTAGAGATGCCTCCCTTTCTCCAAATCCCTGCGGAGGTGGTACATGCCTGCTGCTATAGTTTACCCACAGCTGTCTGCCCTGCTGCAACTGCAGAAGCACTGGAAGATGACATGCCTGAGACATTAAAGGAAACCCCTGACTTATGGCAGCAGATCCAAGATCACAGTCCTGTGACCCAACAGCTAAAGGCCTTCATTAGTAACCAGCAGACCCCACCTCTGGAGGACAGAAAGCATGCTGACCCAGAACTTGTGAAACTGTGGCGACATGTGGCTCATATGACAGTTGTGGATGGAAGGCTTATCCACACCACCACTGACCCAAAGACACATGAACAAGTTCGACAAGTCGTCCTCCCTCGTGAAGCTGCAGATGTTGCCCTAGAGGCATATCATGACAAATCTGGACACTTTGGTCACAAAAAGACAGAGGCTCATATGAGAACCAGATTCTATTGGGTTGGGATGCGTGAGGAAATTCAAGAGAGGTGTGACAAATGCCCGACGTGTACCCTCAAGCGAGCACCGGGGCAAGATCAAAGAGCCCCATTACATCCGATCACTGTTCATGCACCCCTTGAGCTGGTGGCCCTGGACCATCTTAAAGTAGACCCCAGTGGTGATGGCCTAAACTACATTCTCACCATGACGGACCACTATTCAAAGTTTGTCATTGTTGTGCCTGTCCAAGATCTTTCAGCCCAAACCACTGCTGAAAAGTTCTGGAGGCAGTTTGTTCAGCCCTATAGCCACCCTATCAAAATCCTGACTGATCAAGATTCAACATTTGAGTCTCACTTGTTTAAAGAACTGTGTGCCTTGTATGGAGGGCAAAAGATCCACACCGCTGCCTATCACCCTCAGGGCAATGGGCTCTGTGAGAGGGTCAATCGGACTATCCTTGACATGCTCAGAACCCTACCAGAGTCTCAGCAACTGCACTGGCTAAGACTTCTACCAGAGCAAGTGTACTTCTACAATAACACAACTAACAGCAGCACTGGGTACTCACCATACTATCTGATGTTTGGTCGTCATGGGAGACTCCCCATGGACTTGGTTCTAGATGTAAAACCAAACCCAGTGAAACCCCTTCATACCACTATCGAGTGGGTGACTGAGCACCACCAATGATTATGAGATGCTGGAAAAACAGTGTAACAAAACATGGAGAAAGTGCAGGAATGACAGAAAGCAAACTATGATGTCCAAGCCCATGCAATGCCTCTGGCCATCGGCGAAAGGGTACTATTAAGAAAGACTCGCTGCCACAAGCTGGATGTCCAGTGGGAGTCAGAACTATATTTGATTGTTCAGATCCTGCTCCTGGACTTACCTGTTTACAAGATCCAAGAGGAGTATGGCAGGAAGCAACCACAGATTGTTCATCACAACAGACTTAAACCCTGCACCTTCAGAGCTGCTCCGCCATCTGGAAGTCACCTCCTGGACAGTAATCTGGAGGAGAGGCAGGAACTACTCCCAACTGAGGAAAATGCCCCAGAGTCATTTCCCACCCTGCTACTAACCCCATGGCTGTATCCAATGGTGCCACACCCTCCTGTAGCCACTGCTGTAGAGCCCCCTCAGTGTAGATCCCAGAGGTCAAACTTTGGGGTACCCCCTCAGAGGTATGTGGTACAAAGGGTGTCCACGTACAAGTAGAAAAATGAAAGAAGAGCCAAGACCACTGCTCAGTTGTAAATATGAGTTATTGAAATGTTCTAAGATGTAAATCAAAGTTTTAAAGATGCAAGGAGTCATAAACGTTTTCTCATACACTGACAAAACCACTACCATAATGTTTATAGTGTTAGGAAAACATGGAATTAAGGATTTAAAGTTTATAATCTGTAGGCTGTTATGAATGTTTTGTTACCATAACACGGGTGAGGAATATGTCATTATTTATGGATGGAACTGTCGAAGAGTTTAAGATTCAGAAGGTAAAAATTTGGGAAATACATGAGGACATGTATTGTTAGGTGAGCCTGAATCTGTAGTGCCCCAGGAAAATTGGGAGTACCACAGAAAATAGGGGATCCTCAGAGATATGAGGGGTCAGACAGTTATGGGGACCCTGGTTCAACCTCAGCAGTCGGCAGACCAAAATACTAGAAACCCAAGCTTGGTGCATCAGATCACTACACCTTTAAGACTTGAATAACCTGGACTTTTGTAGGACATTAGTGGAGCCAGTTTGTGGTCCTGGTAACCTTATTCACTCTTTCTCATGTGTATAGTGTTAGTGAATGCTATGTCTTTTCTGTGTGCTCCAACTGTGGCTAATAAACCTTGCATCTTGGCTCTCCTTCCAGATTTATCTGGCATCACCCTAAACTATAGGGATACGAACCACCACAGCTCATCCACCGCAATACTCAAATACTGCTAAAGACAATCAAAGTGTTATGAGTCCTAGGCCTACTCTATCAATGCTACACCAGTCATGCTATTTACCATTAATGTCTAAAAATTACATCTAGCACAATGGATATAACATCAGCAAGGTGAGTCTAGACTAGTGACCTGAAACACTGTGGCTTTCTTTGAAGCTGCATTAATCCAGAATTTATTTTTTGAGTGTAATAAAAACACTGTTCTGCAAAGTTTTTTAGATAATGCTGCAGTTCCTCAGATGGCACAGTTTAGGTAAAAGCAGCTCATGATGCTGATTTTGTGGCTAACATAAACTGCTCTTTTAATTTTGCTAATTTAATGTAAGTCAGTGTAATGGTAGTGCTACCATTTGCAATACAAATGAACTGGGTTTGAGAAAAGCCAGGGACATTAAAGGGGCACCCACAGGAAGATGATTGGTCCTCTGAGTGACAGCTTTCCTTGGCTGAAGAAGGAATGGCAAAACAGGACAATCGGGTACTCACCACTTGCAACATACAAAACACGTGGCTCGAATGAAAGAAAATGTGGCTTATTTAATGTATATATAAGAGTGGATCTGCATTAAATAAACCACAATTTATTTTATTTCAGTCAGGTGTTTTGCATGTTGCTAAAAGTAAGTGCCTGATTATCCTGTTTTGATATTTCTGTTCTTATCGCTAGCACCTGTACTGCTTCTGTTGGAACTTTTTGAAGAAGGGATGGGTTGAGGCTCCAGGCATTTGTCTGACCTCTAGTGGTGGCTGGACGTAGGGATGTCAGAGAGCCTTTAATATGGAGGAAGAGTGACAGACATCAGCATGCTACATTTGGAAGCCCGCATAGTGATGTCACTGATATCATTTCATTTTCATACCTCTAGGGATGTGAAAAGAAGAAAATGCTGCCTGATTGAGAGAGCTTCCCCTCCCCATCCAACACAAGGATTCTTCCACTTGAGCCTGGCTTAGCTTCTGGACTTCACCTCTGCTAAAGGTTGACTGGAT
This sequence comes from Neoceratodus forsteri, assembly GCA_016271365.2. Lineage (NCBI taxonomy): Eukaryota > Metazoa > Chordata > Ceratodontiformes > Ceratodontidae > Neoceratodus > Neoceratodus forsteri. Next base: position 1,061,130,383 of record CM057454.1, read on the forward strand.
CACATGGGGAGAAGCTGTGGAGCTGAAGGCAACCCTGCCCCAGAGGGCAAGTTGGGAGGTATGGACCTTGTGATGTATCATGAGTGGCACAAGAGTGCCAAGCTACAAGGTAAAGGGGCTTCAGTAGGATAGGAGTTGATGCTAGCAAAAGGCCAAAGGTACCATTAGGTGCAGGAAGGAAGATGAATGGAGTTGAAAATAAAATTTTGCTAATGCCAAAAGCTGCTAAATTCAAAAAGAAAACAGAATCAGAATCAAATAATTGAACAAGACCAACAAAACAAAAAAACATAAATAAGAAAAAAGCCCAAAGAATATGACAAAATCAAACAAAGCATAAGATCACAATTTGAATTTTGGGTTGTCCAAACCAGATTTAGAACCAAAGTGCAACATTGGCCAGCTCACCTATCACTATGCACTGCTGATTAGCACAAATGGATCCCATTTCTGGGCAATTACCACAAAATGTCGTGTCTAATGGCATTGTTTTCAAGGATGAGCAGCTGATCATCAGAACATTTTCATAGCAGGATTGTTTAAAAGAAGTGAGGCAATTATGACCATGAAATGAGACTCTGTTAATAAATGTGCACCTTCTGTTCCTACAGTTTCCCTGTCTGTCTGTTATTATGATTCACTCTGTCCTCGCAGTAGAACCATAATTACTGATAATCTTTAGGGATTTAAGATTGTGTCTAAATAGTCAATTAGCCAGGAAAAGCCTAGTAAATGAAAAAAACCTACTTTTCTCTGTGAATGTGTACCAATAAAGTTCATTGTCTAGAACCTGGAGACGCTGGAAAGTTTGATACCTTTCATTGGACCAAGTGTCTTGTACAAAGACACTTGTTGGTCCAGTAAAATGTATCAAACCTTCCAGCATCTCCTGTTTTCCAAGGAGCAATACGGCTAGAATCTCTTTATACAATGAGGTCTAGAATCCTCAAATTCTGGAACAAGGCAGTTCATCATATTGCCTTCTTTATTTACTTTTCCATTGTTCCTGTCCAGCATTTTCTGAACTGCTGCAAAGCTAAAGACCATTGTTTTGTCATAGGCACAGAATGGGAGAGATCCTTTTGAAACATGGCCCTAGGGACTTTGTGAGAAGTTTCTTATTATGTAACTCTGTAAGACAACAGTTACCTTCTATATTCAGTTCTTATGTAACTCTGTAAGACAACACAGTTACCTTCTATATTCAGTTCTTATTATGTTACTCTGCAAGACAACAGTTACCTTCTATAGTCGGTTCTCATTATGTAACTCTGTAAGACAACACAGATGTATTATATATTCAGCTTGAGTGAAGTATTGCTTTCCTTATTTTTATGGTACTGTAGCTTGCCCCATCCACCAGGGATCCTCCCTCAATGGATCCCCTTGTTAAGAAGTCAACAAGCAAGATATACTGTACCACAAACTGTGAATGTGCTTTTTGTTCACTTGGAGACATTCTGCACAATTCACCCATTTTGTTGTGTCAGGACTATGGAAAGGGATTCTGAGTTTCATTTATTTCATTTTTATTTGTTTTAAACTAGAGAGCAAGATGAGCTACACATCCCTTTTTCACAAGCGACCAGTTGTTCAGAAAAGTACAGGGTACAGAGCAGACAATGTCATAAATACAGCGTACAGCAACAAAATTAACAAGTGAACAAAAGGTATAGTTTTAGGATATTTTACAGGAAGCTTATGACATAAACCTAAAGGTACAGGGCACAGGCAACATCACAATAAATACAGGGCACAGTAAACCAAAAATAAGTGGATTAGATGCAGTTTTAGGCCATAGAGAAACAGTTGCAGTGTGAATTGTCTGACACATGTTTGTGAAGCCTGGAGCTGAAGGAATGAATGCTACCAATATAAGAGAGGTAGGTGAGTAAGTGACTATAAGGGGCAATGGCTCTGAAGGTCAGTGCCCTCTGTCTGGCAGTGTTTTTCCTGAATGGGAGTGTGAAGGTAAATCTGGACTGGGAACGAGCCCCCTGCAAGTTGGATGAGCATTGGAAGACCTCAGAAATGCATGATGAGGCTTTCCATAGTGCCACCTTCTGGAGGAATACAGCTAACCTGTGGGCTACACAGTCCTCCAGGGAATGACAGGAGACAATGAAATATAGATGGCAGTGCTGGGTGCAAAATGGCAGACATGTGAGAATGCAGCATACAATGTTGTAGACAGTGTGCGCCTAGGAGAGGATCCTGGTGGGGGCAGCCGCATATACCAGTGAGTTATAGTCAATTAGCTTGAACAGGAGACTACAGACAAACGTCCTCTTAGTTTCTGAAACTAGGAACATTTTTATTCATTAGAAGGAACCAAGTCTCATGTGAACAGATTTTACCAGGTGGTTTACACTGGAGTCAAAATTTAGGGAACAGTCTGGGTACAGACCCAGATATTTAAATTGAGTAATGTGCTTCACCACAGTGCTGCTCAGGTCAGAGAGCTGGAGAGAAGCACTGGTTAGTTTTTTCTGTGCACCATGGAGAAAATCATAGATTTTTTTTTTGTGTGTGTTGAGAACAAGGTTATGTTTTACAAACCAGTCCTGGAATAGTTCAAACTTCCACTGAATGACATTGTCCAGGGATGCCAGATCCTTGCTCGTACTAAAGATGACAGTATCATTTGCATAGATTGTTGTTGTTGTTGATGAACAGGCAATAGAAAACATGTTCAGAAGCATGGAAAAAAGTAGACGGCCAAGAACTGAGCCCTGGGGAACCCTATAGCAGATTTGACTGAAGCCTGAGAAACAGATGTCAATCATGGTCCTATGGACATGGAGGGTCAGTTAATTTTTGTACCAGTACATGATTTCAGGGGAAAAACTGAGGGAAGAAAAGGCCTGGCTCAGTTATTAATGGTCGACAAGGTCAGAGGCTTTGATGGGGTCCTCGAATAGAATGGCTACAAAACTTCCTGAGTCAATTGTTCAGTATGCAAAGTCTGTAAACCTTACCAAGGCAGTCTCCCTGTTGTGCTGAGGTCTGAAGCCATGCTGGGCATGGGTCAGAAGACCATATTGCTGGATGTACCTAGTAAGCTGGTTGAAGAAAATCCTTTCCAAGACTTTAGACAGGGGAGTCAGAAGGGAAATAGGGAAGTAGTTGGTGAGATGTATGGAACCAGACTTGTGGATGGGAATGATGGTTGCCAACTTCAACACTTTGGAAATGTACCTGTGCAAAGGGAACGATTGAACATTTTGGAGATGGGATGAGCCTGAGCCTTGCTAGCTAGTTTCATGATGCGGTAGTTAATCTCGTTGGGACCAAGCACAGGTTTGGGGTTGGACCGGCTTAGGTATTTGTGCTTCTTGTCAACGAATAGGTACTTCAAATATAAGTGAGGTAGGTGGGTAAGTGACTGTAAGGGCCAATGGCTCTGAAGGTCAGTGCCCTCTGTCTGGCAGTGTTTTTCCTGAATGGGAGTGTGAAGGCAAATCTGGACTGGGAACGAGCCCCCTGCAAGTTGGATGAGCATTGGTAGACCTCAGAAATGCATGATGAGGCTTTCCCTAGTGCCATCTTCTGGAGGAATACAGCTAACCTGTGGGCTACACAATCCTCCAGGAAATGACAGGAGGTAATGAAATATAGATGGCAAACAGAATTTGGGACGGGGCTACAGATCGAGGTGCCAGGCCATTGTTGGGGAGCAGGGAAGCCTGGGGAAAACCTCCTGTATTTATTGAGGTCCCTGAAGAAGTCATTGAACAGGGTAATTATGGTCAGTGGGTCACAAGTAACCCCGTCTTTGCCTTCTATAGCCCATGATTGGTCAGACATGGATCTATCCATAAGGATGTCGATGCTGGCCCACGTTTTTTGGCGGTTTCCATGGTTAGAGGACAAGCCGAATTTTATGTGGTTAGTTTTGGCTTTCTGCACTGCTGACTTAATAGTGGTTGTGGAGGGTCTTATATTCTTGCAGAAGGGCAGGGTCCCTGTTTTTTTTTCAAATTGAAACCATTTTTTGTCTCAGACTCTGAAAAGCCAAAGGAGTTCCTTGGACACCCAGTCCTGTTTGTTACCCTGTATTCTGAGTCTTTTCTGTGAGCAAAGGCAATTGGAGATGCTAGTAAGAATATGGCAAAAGTTATTGTAATTAGCATCCATGTCCACAATGTAATCAAGACAAGACCAGTCACTGGAGTATATAGCACAGTTAAGGGCATCCAGGTTTAAGTTTGTTTGTTGTTTTTTTTTTTACTCTGTTTTTGCACCTTTGGACTGAGGCATCTCTCAGAGGTGCCCAGTTGATTCAGGCCTGCTGCTCTCCACCAAGACCCTTCTTCCATTGGTCCCCCCCACTAGGACTTCCCAGCCCCCCTGATCACACCCCCAGGGGAGGGCCCGCCACTCCTACATTGGCGGTGTCTTTCTGAAATTAAAGGGTCCCTCCTGTGGGTGACACCTGGGGAACATCGGAGTAGTGGTCCAACTTTAGGGATGTGAGGCCTGATCCCTGGGGCCCTTGATGCCTCTGCAGTCCTCCAGGGATTTTTTAATTCCCCACAGGAGTGTGGATGTGCAATGATGTCATGGCACTAAGTGCCAACATCCACCGACGCTTCTCCACACATTGTGGAACTGCATCTCTGCCTTGCCCCCAAGTTCCCCCAGGAGCCAGTACAGAGTGGCCTGAAACCCTGATCCCTCCCCAGGGAAGGGAGAGCCATCCTCAGATGCTCAATTTCTTCCCTTCCCTGGTGACCCCCAGTGGCCTGAGTCTGTTTCTGAACCCGGGTCACCAGTGTGGTGCGAGGTGTGGTGTCCAGTGCCACAACCCTCAGTGCCACCGGGCCAGCTATCCAGATTTCTGTTGCCAAGCCATCTTGAATAGATGTATTGTAGTTGGACCTGTGGCAGTTTAGTGGACCACTCACAGAAAACTGGACTATGGTTGCTAATGGAGTTTGTAAGTAGTCCAGATTTGTGAATCTTTCAGGGGTTCGATACTGCATTCCAGTCCAGGATGGATTCATATCCTGTTTTGTAGTTTGCCCTAGTGGGGTTGCTAATAATTTGGGATAGGCATAGGTTTAAGAATAGGTCCTTTGCAACTTCCGCTTGATTGGTGGATCAGTTCATATTAAAGTCACTTAGGAGCCATTCTCTGCTTTTCAGCATGGTTTCACTGAACTCAGATATAGCAGTCAGGCCTTCAGCAGTATGGTCTGGTGGGATGTAGATGGTGCTGACTATAATGGTTTGGTCTTGGCCAAATAGAATCAGAAAGGAAATCATCAGGACCAGTGGGTGGCAGAGAGGGGAACTTGGTGACCATCAGGGATTTAGAGTCATAGAGAAGGCAACCCCTTCCCTTTCTCTTGGCCTGTCTCTCCTAAACATAGAATAATCTACCAGTTTTATTTCATCATTTGAGATTTTGTTAGTGACCCACATCTCAGACAGGGCAATGGTATCACACTTGGACTGTTTGACCCATGCTTCGAACAGGTCTTTCTTGCAGTGAGGTTCTGAATATTCAGATGAACAATTCGTAGGGTAGATTTGGAGGAGAGGCTTTTTTCTGGGAGGGGGGACCTTAGATGAACTGATCCACACATGAGAAATAGGAGCAGAAACAGATGTTTGTGTCTGGGTGGCTCCGTAACTTTTTGGTAGGAAACCTGAGGAAGACAGTGACCCTGATACAGGTTGTGTTGGTTTTGACAATGTTAAAACATAGTGCCAAGTATACCAGGTGCTCAGCAATCAACTACTGGTGGTGGTGATCAAGTGCAGGGTAGCCAGCCTCCCCAAATGTTGGGGGAAATGGCTGATAGATAAAGAGAGCCTCTGCTCAGGATTGATAGATCCATGGCCTGGCTGGGGTCACTTAGAGGGATCAGAGGTGAGGGGCCATGATTGTAGCCAACCATGGTGAGGCATGCTAGCAGAGTTAGGAAGGAAAACATATTCTTCTGGCTAGTGGGCCCCAGCTTCTGGTGAATAGGAGAGTCTGCAGCTATGAGTAGCAGCGGGGCACCTGTAACAGCAGTCTAATAACAATCAGAGTGCAAATAGACACTACTGCACAAGGACTTAGGTGCAGTTTTTTGGCATCCAAAGATAAGGACGAACACTCCAATTGTATACGTCAATCTGAAGTTCCATGACTTTGAGATGGCCTATGTGTAGGAGTCAATTGGTGCTGTGAGGGCAAAATTTGATATTTTAAATGGGCCCAAATATTTTTTCTGTCATAGTAGAATAGAAATTGTGCAGAGGATTAGATTTTTGAAAAGCAATTTTACCTGTCCCCCCATTCTGGATGCAATTAATAAATAAAATCAACAATAACTTTTCACATGCCACTGCTAGTTCTGGAAGAATGAGAATTGCTGTGCCTAGCAAGAAAACACTGTCAATTCTTTGTAACTCATGGTGGACAATGCAATGGGGCCTGATGGGATTTACCCCAGAATTCTAAAAGAACTAAGGGGAGACCTAGTAACACCACTGACTACCCTTTTTAACAAATCATGGGAGGATGGGGTGGTACCTGAGGACTGGAGGAGGGTGGATGTGATCCCTTTTCACAGGTGGGAGCAAGGCAGAGGCAGGAAACTACAGACCTGTTAGTTTGACCTCAGTGGTAAGGAAACTGATGGAATCACTTCCGAATGAAAGAATTGTTGAGTACCTAGAGGCCAGCGGGGCACAGGGCCCAAGGCAGCATGGATTCACAGCAGGAAGGCCATGTCAGACAAACCTAATAGATTTTTTTTGACTGGGTGACTGAAGTAGTAGACCAGGGAGGGGCTGTAGATATGGCCTACCTAGACTTTAGCAAGGCAACTGACACAGTCCCACACAAAAGATTAATAAACAAGTTAGCCAGCCTGAGAGTGGGTCCCAAGGTGGTAGCCTGGGTAACAAATTGGTTGTACAACAGGACACAGAGGGTAATGGTAAATGGAACTCACGCCGAAGAAAGGGGGGTTACTAGTTGGGTACCACAGGGTTCAGTACTGGGACCAGTCCTCTTTAATGTCTATATAGGAGACATTGCAGAGGGCCTGGAAGGAAAAGTATGCCTCTTTGCAGATGACACAAAGATCTGGAACAGAGTCGATACACAAGGGGGGTGGTGGAAAGGATGAGAAGGGACTTGGCAAGATTGGAGGAATGGTCAAAAGTTTGACAGTTTAGATTCAGTGCAAAGAAGTGCAAAGTAATGCACCTGGGAAACAAAAACCTGGGTGAAGAGTACACAGTGGGGGTACTAACAACAAATAAAAATGGAAAGGGACCTGGAGGTAGTCATATCAGATGACCTTAAGGTAGGCAAGCAATGTGAGAAGGCAGTAAGGAGAGCAAGGGGGATACTGGGATGCATAGGAAGAGGCATCACCAGTAGAAAACAGGAAGTTGTTATCCCTCTGTACAGACAGTTGGTGAGACCTCATCTGGAGTACAGCATACAGTTTTGGAGACCCCATCTCCACAAGGACAGAGACAGGATAGAAGTGGTCCAGAGAAGGGCAACTAAAATGGTGCAGGGTCTGCATCAGAAGCCATATGAAGACAGACTAAGACAGCTTAATATGTATACCCTTGAGGAAAGGAGGGAGAGGGGGGACATGATAGAAACTTTCAAGTACCTCAAGGGAATTAACAAAGTCCAACAAGGTAGCATCTTTCAGAAAAAAACATGTGCAAGAACAAGGGGGCACACTTTAAAGATAGAGGGGGGACAGCTCAGGGGCAACATGAGGAAATATTTTTTCACAGAGAGAGTGGTGGACGCATGGAACCGCCTTCCTGAGGAGGTTGTGGGGTAAAAAACAGTGGGGGAATTCAAGAATGCATGGAACAGCCATAAGGCAATTATAGTGGGGGTAGGAGGAAGTAGGCTTTTGGTAAACTAGAAGCTGCAGCTTATCAAATAGGTAGGGAAATGGGCAGACTGGGTGGGCCAAGTGGTCCTTATCTGCCGTCAAAGTCTATGTTTCTATGTTTCTATCCTGGAACAGCCTCAATACTTTGGCTAGGCATCTCTATATCAAAGAAAAACACACTTCACGCTGGAGGTGGTAAATTGTGCTTTCTCCACAAATGGTGAATGATGTAATTGCTGGGAAAATACATTTTTATTATGGTATGCTTTGTTTAAGGTAGGTAATTTAAGTTTGACATCAGTCCAGCCCAGGGCTTGTGAGAAAGAGCTGTATATCAAACAAAGTGATTGAATCACAACAACTGTAACCAAGCTGTTTCAGCCCTTGTGCCCGAAACAAGGAGGCCTGTGAATATTTTGTTCTTGAATAAATACAGCTTATTTTTGTAGAAAGATACTAGTACATCTCATTTTTATCTCCAAAAAGCTGAGAGAGTTTACTTATCGATGAAATGACAGGCAGGGACTACCCTATGTTTGACACTTTACTGCCAGTGTAGATTCTTAGACAGAATTATAAAATGGGTATGAGGAACTAAGACCTGTGATTTGTCAGATGTGATCACAGGACCATTCTAGCAGAATTACATGGGTCAGAAACACCTCATGTTCTGAACCTCATTACTCAGCTTTTAAAATAAAAATCAGTGGAACCATTTTATAAATGCAATAAAGCACCCCAGTGTATGTGTAATTTTAGGATAACAGCACTACTTGAGCATGTAAGGCACTCACCATTGCCTCATGCTCACTTTTTGAGGCATACTATTATCCCCCATTATAGATCATGGGAGTATCAAGTGATGCTCCCCAACCAGTCACAGCACTTCCTTCAGTTGCACGTGAGGTACTCTTATTGCCATCACACTACCTGCCACACTCACACTGTAATGCGCTTCTGATAACTGCCACACAAACTGACCCTAAGAAAAGTTTGTTTTGTTTTTTAAATGGTGCAATGCTCTATAATAATTTTATAGGGGTGCTAGGAGCGTCTCTTATGGACAAATGAGTGTTGTCTCTTGTGTCCTTAGGGCACCAGAACTGTTCACCTTTGGTTCACAGTTCTCCTGCCCTAGTGGCAGTACTACCTGATGACTGACATGCCCAATTCACTGGTGAGTGCTTGAGCCATGTGCAGTCAAGAAAGTGGAAAAACAGAGAGGCAACATGCCCAGCTGAGGCTGAACAACGAACAAAAAAGAGCTAACAGGCAGCACAGAAAATATTTAACTATTACACAGAAACAGTAATTTTAGCTTGGAAGGGATTCCAGTTCTTCATTTTTTTTTATACTTGTTAGCAAGATGAGCAGACTGCCCATTTTCACATGTGGCAAGTTAACAAATAAACTACAAAAAACAATTAATACAAAAAACAATTAATACAGACACAAAGAACAATATCAAGACATAAAACTTACAAAATAAAGTGCAATGTTTTGTTAGGAACAACAATTACAATCATTCAAACTATTCAACCATTTAACAAGCCCATTCTTATACATTCGAACCGTCTTAATATTAGCTGACCTCTGACCAATAGTTTTTTATAAAGGGGAATTTTAAATATGCCCTTTGACTGAAACCTAGTTTCAATATAACTCAGCTGGAGGGGAATAAGATCCTGAATCACCTGGGAGAGTATACCTTGTACTCTTTTGAACACAAAAACTCCGTTTCATCTTTATTCTATCTAAAAAGGAGGGACAATTTGCTTATTTTAACAACACACAATGGTGTGTTCTTCCTGGAAGACCAGTCACGAAACGTAATATACTATTATAGGTTACCTGTAGTTTCTGCAATATTTTGTCATTTGTACCAGTGAAGAGACCATAGTCAAAAGCACTTAATAAAAGACTGTGGCCAAGAAGTCTACGAGATTCAGGAATAAGAAAGGGTTTAATCCTGAATAACATTCCAGTTCTCTGATGAATTCTTTTAATAGTCTTAGCTACCTGCAGATCAAATGAAAGTTGGTAATCTAAAATCACCCCTAGGTAATCAAAACTATCTACCAGTTCAATTCGGTTCCCCACTAAATCAATAATCTGAACATTTATATCTCTATGCTTCCTAGGACCAGTAAAAAACATACATTTGGTTTTCCCTGAATTCAAAATCAAATGACAAGAAGACAACCATATTTGAAAATGTTTAAAATCCTGCTGTACTTTTAGTAACACTTGATCTGGTATACTTCCTTCTGAATAAATTACTGCATCATCAGCTTACATGATAAAACTAAACCCTACACTGGTAGAGGGGGCAGCATTCACAAAAAGGGAAAACAAAAGTGGGCTCAATATTGAACCTTGTGGTACCCCACAAGGTATCTGATAAGAATCAGAAATAGAATGACCAATAATTGTTTTATGCTACCTATTTTTAAGATAACCTCCTATCCATGTGATTACATCCTTAGAGAGATAAGCTTCATTTAAGGCCCTCCACAGCAAAGTATGATCAACTAAATCAAAAGCCTTAGTCCATGAAAATCGCAAAAACGGAGCATCCCAAATCAAGAGAGCTCCATGTGCTGTTCTATCATGTTTGCCTGTTCTGTATCATAATTGAGAATGAAAAAGTGTGTTGTACAAACCTGTACTCATTTACTGGGATTCCATTCCCACTCTATACCCTGGGATTCCCTTGGTGAGCAAATATGTGCCAGACTTACCTTGAAGACCTGTGCTACAGTACATGTCCACTGGGCATGTAGCGCAGAATCGGCCACTATCTCTACTGACAGGCTGTTTCACAAGTTCTCCTTCTGGAAGAAGAAGAAGTGTCTTGTAACATTACCCCTGAACTTACCACTTCTGAGCTTAACAGTGAGCTACTGCATCCTGCTGGAGGAGACCAGGAAAAACATCTTTGTCTGCACAGTCTTGTTAATAGAGCATGTCACCCCTTAGTGTCCTTTTCTCCAAGGTGAACATGTGAAGGGTTGCCACCCTCTCCTCATAGCTCTAATCCCCATACCCATGGTTAGGTTTGTGTACCTGCATTGAACCCTATTGATTACCTCAATGCTTTTTTGTATTAACGAGCCCAGAACTGTGTGCAATACTCCATGAGGGGCCTGACCAAGGCCCTTTAAAGTAGAAGCATTACTTCTTCTGCCCTACTAGTCACATCCGTTTGATGCCAGGTCAGCATTTCACAGAGGTGCAACCCCATATAACATTTTGAGGTGGACACTGGGAAAGTTCAAAGGTGCATGCCCAATAATTTTAGGGAAATAACTGGTGGGTCAGTGGCTATACTTATGGCAGTAGAGTATATTTACTATTTGCAGATGAGAAGGGCCCAACCCACATGTAAAATGAAGGCCTTCAACAACACCAGATATTGCCATTGACACTGCCAGGAATCTACTGCCCTCTCCAACCCGTTACACATAGGCATGGTCGATAAAAAAAGTTTCTACTTAGTATCAGAGTCATTTTCTTTGAACAGCTACGTAGTGCCTCCCTCAGTGCCATGCTGACTACTACTCTCCACACTAGATATGCCACTGAGGTCTAGAATGTACTAGAGTGTAGCAAGTCCATGAAAATACGTACCGGGTACTTTGTGCCCTAGTACAACCTGTGCAAAGGCTGCTGTCTAGCATGATGCTGGGAGAGTTGCTATGAAGTACTTGAAGTAAAATTGCTTGGGTATCTAGTAGAAAAATGTTTTTATTACCATAGCTATGAGTAATTGGGGATAGTAGACTCCTAGCAGTTTTAGGGGCAATACTGATGCACAGTCTCTAGGTGTGGAGCCACAAAATGGGGTGTAAACCGACAACCCATTTTTACCCCACACCTAGCTTCCTTCACAAAGTACCGATCTACTCATTGGGAGGGAGTAGGTCACCGGCAAGGAAGTCTGAATGCAAATGAGGTTCACTAAATGTTGGTGGGTGCACTTACAAATACTTGAGTTTGACACCCATGGACTTCTGTGCATGCCACAGGGCCAGCCACATTGTGTTCAACAATAAAATGCTGGCAACCTCAAAAGTATTATCACTTGAGGACATAAGCTGGGCCCTTGGGACTGTGAGGATGCCCTCCTTGGAGGAGCAAAGGGGGCACAAGGACTGAAGAGGATTCAGAAGATCCAACAGGTGGCCAGGGCCCAACCCATGTATGGCTTCATAGGTTAGTAAACCAACCATGAAGGTAACATACCATTTCACTGGCTGCCAAGGCAGGTCATGCATGACTGGGGTCACATGACTAGACCTCAAAAGGCCAGTCAGTAACCTGGCCACTGCATTCTGCATCAGCTGCAGGCATCGTAGGGTACCTCCACTAACTCTGAGGTAGAGTGCATTACAGTAGTCCAGCCTAGACGTCACAAATGGATTCACTAGTGCAGGCAAATCTTCTAGTAAGGTAAGGTAAGGTAATCTTTATTTTTATAGCACCTTTCTTGAACCAAGGCGCTTCACAAACAACATTAAAAACACATCAATAATTACAAATATAAAATTATAAATTAATTAATATCATCTGGGAACGCTTTTTGAAATAAATAGATTTCAAACTCTGATTTGAACCTCTCAATGGTCAGACATTCTCTCAGCTGACGAGGTAGAGATTCCACAGGGTAGAGGCCACAAACGAAAAGGCACGTGCACCAGATGTCTTCAAATGTACCCTGGGAACTTCTAGCAATCCCTCGTTAGTGGATCGGAGAGGACGGATGGGGTGGTAGGGAGTCACGAGTTCTTGCAGGTAGCGAGGTCCCAGTCTGTGTAGGGCTTTAAAGATCAGAAGACCGACCTTAAAGGTGATCCACCACTGAACCGGCAGCCAGTGCAGTCCGCGCAGCGTAGGCATAATATGACTGGATCTTAAAGTCCCAGTCAAAAGCCTGGCTGCCACATTCTGCACTAACTGCAAGTGGCAGATATCAACCCCAGGAAGTCCTAGGTAGAGGGCATTGCTGTAATCTAGGTGGGAGGTGATGAAGGCGTGGACCAATGTTGGAAGGTCCTCCAGAGGAACCAGGTGTTTCACTCAGGTGATATTCCTCAGATGGTAAAAAGGGGATTTGACAATGGCAGACACCTGAGATTTCAGGGTCAAACCATCATCAAAAATAATGCCCAAGTTACATACCCGGTCAGAGGTTATGAGCTGGACACCATCGAGCCATATGCCTGACGCGTGCCCAGTCCCAAAACCCACCCCAGGGTGACCAGGATCCACAACCATCACCTCAGTCTTGTCCGGGTTCAGTCTCCAGTCCTTGATCTTGGCAAGACAGTTGTTAAATACAGAGGCCGCATCCCTTTGCTCGGATAGAAAGGACAGATACAGTTGAGTATCATCTGCATAGCTGTGAAAACTCAAACTGTATCACCTAATGACATCTCCTAGTGGCAGCATATACACTGCGAACAACATGGGTGCCAATATAGAGCCCTGTGGGACTCCACAGGACAGGGGAAAGGGGTCAGAGGAATAAATTCCAGTGACTATCCTCTGAGACCTGCCTGTGAGGAAAGATCGAAACCACTCTAGGACTGTTCCTGACAGTCCACAGAGGCACCGCAGGCACTCTAAAAGCACACCATGGTCCACAGTGTCAAATGCCACAGAGAGATCAAGAAGGACCAAGATGGTACATGCCTTTTGATCCTTCGCTATCAGGAGGTCATTCAATACCTGAACAAGTGCAGTCTCGGTACTATGTCTCTTCCGAAATCCAGACTGAAGAGCATCATAGACATTGTGGGTCACAAGGTGATTGTCCAATTGCATTGCAACCACCTTCTCAATAACCTTCCTGATAAAAAGGAGGTTAGAGATAGGTCTGTAGTTAGCTAACAAGTCTGGGTCCAAGGAAGTTTTTTTAGGAGTGGTCGTATGACCACCTCCTTAAGGGGATCTGGAAAGACACCCTTGTCCAAGAACTCCCAAACAATTTTAGCTAGGATCGGGCAGATGGCATCTACACAACCCACTAATAGGAGTGTAGCGCCTGGATCCAAACTACAATTAGTTGGGTGCAACATTTGGACGATCTTCACCATGTCTTTTATATGTGATTATTATAGTGTGAGTTACATAGATATATATATATATATATATATATATATATATATATATATGCATATATATATATTTTTATTTAAATTTAAATTTTGTATGTTTGTACGGTGCCCAGAGCCTCTGGGATTGGGTGCCAGAAAAATAAAATTTGCCTTCTCTTGCCTTCCCTTGCCATGTCCATGAATTCCAACTGGCTAAAGTCTGTCCAGACAGACTGGGTGCTCATCACCTCCCGCTGACCTCTACAATCCCTCATAGTGACAGCAGTGCCGATACTAGCCCAGATGCCAGCAACCTTATCTGCAAAGAACTGAGCAAACTCCTCACATTTTGCCTGAGAAAAGACCCTTACGGGCTGGAGACAGACTGTATTGCACAGTCTGTCCACAGTCTGGAAGAGCTGAGCCATTCAATTCCTTGCCACAGAAATCTCCCTGAATGGGAATTCTGCCTTCTTACGGCCTTTTTCTGGAAGGATTAGGGACTTAATCTGACTGATGTTTCAAAGATGGTAAAGCCACTCCTGACAACAGCAGACACCTAAGCCTCCAGTGTCAGCTGATCATCAAGAATAACTCCTAGATTTTCACCTTTGCAGAAGCCAGCAGACTGAATGACCCGAGCTGAAGCCCCTGTCTCTCTCATGACCACTTTTGCTCCTCTCCTCCAACCTGGCTGAATCAGTAGTATCTCAGTCTTGCCAGGGTTAGGTTTCAGCTGGCTAGATTCCATCCACTTCTGAACCTCAGACAGGCACAAAATCAGCACCTTGAGAGCACCAGGCAACCAGGGTGTAAAAGACAATCACAACTGGATGTCGTCCACATAGCAGTGGGAACCTAGATTGTGTGGTTGAATGATCCTCCCAAGGGGCAGCATACAGACTGTGAACAACATAGGTGAGAGGACCAAACCTTGGGGAATGCCACAAAGGAGAGGCACGGGGATGATTAGAAAGTTCCCATTACCACCCTTTGGGTCCTATCCCTGAGGTAAAACTCAAACCAGCGAATCATAGTGCCAGTGAGTCCTCCATATTCCCTCAGACAACCCAACAACAGCCCATGGTTGACAGTGTCAAATGTTAATGAGAGACAAAGAATGAGAATTTACCATTCACCTCATCACTAGTCCTAAGGAGGTCATTATGCACCTGACCAATATTATCTCTGTTCTGTGCTTGCATTTAAAACTAGAATGGAAGGTATCATAGATGCCATGAGCTATGAGGTGTACCTCAAGTTGTAGCACCACAGTCTTCTCAATATCCTTACCAAAAAAGGTAGGTTAGAGACAGGACAGTAATTCGCTAGAATATCTGGGTCTAAAGATGATTTTTCAGAATAGGCCAAATCAATTCATTCTTCAGCGCTACCGGGAAAACACACTCCAAACGGGAGCACTTAACTATTCTAATGAACACAAACGCCAGAAACCTATGCATCTCACTAGTAGACACATGGCATATGGGTCTAGTTCACAAAAAGTGGGCTGCAGCTTTGAGATCAACTTGAAGACCTCTTTCATTATGATTAGCCAAAAATCTCCCCAAGACATCTGAGTGCACCCACAAGGTGCAGGCTGAACTCCAGTGGGCTGTGACAGCCCACTTGGAAAGATTCTGGCCCAGATAAAGGACTCTCTGTCTGAGAAGAATTAAGCAACTCTTAACACTTAGCTGATGAACCCACTCTTAACGGCTGAAGACAGGTTGGGTTTAATAACCTGTCCACAGTATGGAAGAGCAGAGTTGGTCAGGTTCTCCCAGGACAATCTTCCTGGACAGGAATGCTGCCTTCTTATGCAAGATTGCCCTTTGATATTCACCATAATGAATTATCAAAGCCAGTTTGTCCTCCTAGGCCCTGGACCTTTTTCCAACAGTGCTCTAATCTCTATGCCCTGGTTTTTGAGCTTACTAAGCTCCCCATCAAACCATGGGGAACCGAAGCTTGAGAATTGGGGTCATACACAGATAGGTGCTACAGAATCAAAGGCCCCGGCAATATAGAGAATAATGTATGGTCCTGTATCGGTAACCGGTTTGTTAACCATCAAGAGGTTGCCATGGCAACCGTGCAAACCTTGAGAGCGAAGCTCAAGAGGTTTATATCTCCATGGCAACCTTGAGACGGTTAAACAAACTGGTTGCCGCTAGATGGACCATACATTATATTTTATAGTGTATGATCTCCATAATCAGTAACAAAAATGAAGTAGGCTCCTTACTATTGTAATTTCATTCACTGCCACGGCCATTCTGGGTCATGATCTCACCACTACAGCCATTTCTGGAAGGCTGTTGAGTTGTGTAGCATGCATGCACAAAGCGATCCCCATTGTTATACCATCAATGTGACATACCATCGATGGGTTAACAACATAGTGATGTCACATCGATGGTGTAACAACCTTATAAAAAGATGGATTTCACAAGATAACAACATTCTACCTTACATTATAACCCTATTATAGGTCATCTTTACTGAATTCTCCTATTCCATCTCACATGCTGCCAACATCTCTGAGATGCCCAGTACTTCCTGCAGTCCTTCAGTCCTAAGCCCTCCTAAAAAGGTGGTAGTGAACCATCTCCAAATGGGGAAGACTATGCTGGGGCCCAAAATGAGAACTTCACCATGCAGTGATCTGACCAATTAACCAGGTTAATCATGAGGTTGTGAACTCTGAACCCCAGGGAGAAAACCAGGTCCAATGTGTATTCATGTCGGTGAGTTGCAGAAGTAATAACTTATGTGAGGCCCAGTTGTTCCATCAACTGGAAGAAATCCCTTACTAAGTGTGAGAATTCATTGTTGATCCAGGCATTGGAATCACCCAGAACAAATCCATCTGGATGACTCCAAGACAGCTTCATTGATGAAGTCTGTGATTTTCCACAGAAACTCCACCTCCGTGTCCTGGAGGTTGATACACCAGGAGGATCCTGCAACCTGCACCTGGCCCCTAATGCACAGATACATATTCAAAAGATGAGGTATACCCCACTGGGTTTACAGTGAAATTCAACTCAGATCTAAAATAGCCACCTCCCCATGATCCTCTGCATGTAGTGTACCACAGAGAATCCACCTGGGACTGCCACTTCCAAAACTGGGCAAGTGTAATCACTCAGACAGGTCTCCATGATGCAAGCCCAATTGACTGAGGAACCTGAAATTAAGTCTGCCATAATGGCAGTCTTGTTCCTTATCGATCTCACATTGCACAGCCCCATCCATAGTGGAAGGAGTGAAGCAGCCAGCTTAATGGCTATTTGCCCACTTGGTCTGGTGGGATCTCTGGGTATAGGAACCAAATATGTCTCACCTGTCTCCAGGTCCCATTTTACTGAAGGGTGTCTCCTGGTCTTAACTATCCCAATAATTTCCTCATCATTAGGATCCCTCACATCCAGCTGCCAACCATAATGCTTCCTCTCGATCCCCACTTCCCTGCACCTATGAAAGGCAACTGTAGGCAACAGAGTCCTGAATGGGGTGCAGATCATGCAGCTAGTAGGAGGAGGAGTTAAACCTAGGGGGTTCCAGGCTGCACCTGAGGTACATACCTGCAGCAGTTGCACTTAAAACAAACATCCCTAGCCATCACTGATTCAACCACCTGGATTTTGCCTTTTTTCTACTGGACTCCACTCTTTGGTGCAGTGACCCATCCTGACTCTACAGCAACCATGTGGAAGAGGCAGGGATGCATGCATATGACAACATACTTGATCCATCACAAGGGTTGCTTTCAGAGTGGAAAGGCAGCACCTCCCTCCCCTGGCCAAGAAGTACTGTACTGGGAAGCATCTTCGTCCCTTGGGCTGCTCCAAATGGAGACCCATGCTCACTCAGCTACCTGCATGGTAGCATAACTGAATAACACTGGGCTATTGAGCACCCTGGAGCTGATCCATTTATAATGGTTTTTACATTCCTTCAAATACGCTTCAAAAGAGTGAATTACTGAAATGAGTATCATAAAAAAAGATTAGGTTTGTTATTTCTTCTACCCAGTACAGTTAGAAGGTGTACTGTATGTCTTTAGTACACTGGTTCATGGGTCTGGCAGTGGGGAGTGCTGCTTCTCAGAGCTTTGGTGAAGTGTGCCATTCTTCAGGGCTGCCAGTGGGATACACCTCTCTTCGGAACTGCTGGCAGTGGGTGTGCTGTTCTTCAGGGCTACTGGTGGGTGATTTGCCACTTCTTGAGGCTTCCAGTGTATGCAGTGCTCTGTGGTCCTTCCAGTAGAGTATTGTGATTCAAGGCAAAGCAGAGTCATCAGGTTCCCAGCTCTGCACTCTAACCAGCTAACTGTCCATCCCCACTCAAGCAACTTGCTCAGGGTCACACAATGAAGGCTGGTTGCTGTAGGAATTAAATTGTACTCTGTAACAGCCACTGGTGACACTTCCCCACCAGTCTTCAGGTTCACAGCTCTAAAAGGCAAACAGAAATTCATTTGCTTAGCATTTGAGAAGTACTTAACCTTCTTGCAGAAATACAGTTTATAAGTAGCTGGGAAGTACTCAATAACTCTAGTTCGCAAGCTTTTTCTTAGCATGATAATTGGCAAGAATATGAAGGCCCCCCTCCCAATGCATCAAGGTGTATGTGAAAGCCAATAGAATGCTGAATAGCCATGGGGCTTAAAAAAGCCCCAGGAAGAAGTACATTTATTGCTATATGTCTCTGGCAAAGCTACACCTTGAGTGCTGTGTTCAGTTGTGAAGTCTGCACATAAAAAGGGACAGGGATAGATTGGAGACAATATAGTGGAGGGATGCTAAAATGATCTAGGTGCATCAAGAAACATACACAGCGTGAAGAAAGATTATACAGCCTGAATATATACTCTTTGGAGGCAAAATGGGAGAAGGGAGAAGGGAGACATAACTAAGACATACAAGTTTTTGCAGGGCTTTAATAGGGTCAACCACTTCAAACTTTTTGAAGTAAATAGTAGTTTTATTACAAGGGGACACAACCTTAAATTGGTGGTGGTGGGGGGCAAATTCAAAAAGGATGTGAAGAAGTTCATTACAGAGCGAGTTTAGGATAAGTGGAATAGCTTGCCAAGCACAGTGGTTAATTCAGGTACTATTACTGGGTTCAAAGTTGGCTGGAAGGGTTTCAAAGGGCATTGCTTCCTTCCTTCCTGCCTTCCCCACTGAGACCAGATCCTTTTTCAGGCGTGACCCAGGATTAATCACAATAAAACCAGAAGCAGAGTAATATGGACAATTGCAGTGAAATGATACAATTCATAAAACACCACTGCTAGAACCACAGAACACAATATAGACATTAAATGGTTAGACAAATGGAGACAAAGAACATTACAGTGCAGTTGAAGAATACAGGTATCATGCTAAGGCAGTACAATAAGCAGAGACTACTGGTTGGAGTCCAACTGCTATAAAAACAGTCAGTTTAACTTATAATTCTGGGAAGAAATACTGTAGGGTGCAAGAAGAAGAGTAATAGTTTCAAGGTAAGAATTCAGAGCAGACTAGCTAGATTGACATCTACAGTAGAGGAACTGTCTTTATCTGCTTTTATCTTTTTAAGTTTCTATGTGATAACCATTTAGTAGTTTTATAGTTTTTCCACAGGCATTTGTATTTAGTAACTCCTTCATGAGCACATATTTAGCATTAAATATGCAACTGAGAAAATACCTATTTTTTAAAGGCCAAGAAAATTCTTAGAACTGCTTATTATAACTACTGTACTTCCTGAAGCAGGTCTGAACAGTTTCAGTGCCTACAACCACACATATATATTAATCTAAGCAGTTCTACCAAGGCTTTAAAGGTGAAGCTCTTACCCATACAAAATGAGAACTAGTCTACGTACAGTATCTACAGTACACCCCACCTACTTACAAATGGGGTCTGAAAACATTTAGCAGAGTTTCATATTTTATTTAAGTTTTCTAGTCCTACAGAACAATGGCACCACAATGCTGCAGTGCTGATATGTTCTGCAGATTTCTAGGGTGTCCCAGGAGTACACGTATTGTGAGTTCCCCATTGGTGTCCATTATATATCTTGTTTAGATGCCATTCTCACAATCTAGGACCACCAAAACAATTGCCAGTTGTTATATGTATAGTATTTAAGGCAGAATAAAAAGCATTTTTGGAACATTGCAGATAATTGCTTGTATGTTCAGAAATCACTGGATTTAAATTGGGGAATTCTATTCTACATTTCTCTCTAACAACATTCAACTAAAAAATCTAGGAAGGCAACATTCCCCCATGTGTAAAATTAAATCTAAGCAACGCCTTTGTGACATGTTTGGCCTTTGTAATCTGTTCTTTGAAATGCTGGACCCATTTTCCATTGGAGAGGACTGTGACAGAAATGGGCAGGAAATAGTTAATGGCTTGGATTCTGTAGGTGCCTTATTTTTTTTAGCAGTTTGGAAAAAAAATACACTCCTGAAATCCTCTGTCCAGCAGCATCCAGCTTGTGGAATTCCTAGCTGCTAGATAAGAGCTGGATCATAAATCTCAGTGGACATCTCCAGACACACACAGACCTGCAGACATGGACACAGGGCAGTTTGAATGGATTAGATCATTCAAATATAAACTTAAGGTGAAAAGGGAATGTAACTGGTCACTGATAGGTGTTCACTCTGATTGGGACAATTAAATACATACATGTTAGTTGGTTGGTGCATTTAAAGGGAGAATAGGAATGACCTATTCTCCACAGAATATATAACCTTCTGAAAGACAGAGAAGGCTCTCTTGTGCTTTGGAAGCTGGGAGGGGAAACATAAGTTTGGAGCCTACCTTGTAGCTATGTCCGTGGGAGCTGGCAGTTAGAACAGGGTCCAGTGTCTCTTGTAAGGACAGGGAAGGGTAAGTTTAGTGATGGCATATTTCAGCAATAGCCTTCTTCTTTTGCCATCTGTTATTTAAAAACATTTGTTTACTTTTCCTGTATGAGTGTTATTCTCTTGTGTTGTAAATATATATCCTGTAAATGTTCAGTGCACTTTCTGTTAAGTAAAAGCTATTTATTTGCTCAACAGTTGTGACTGTGATGTCATTTTCTAAGGTAATATTTGGTTTCCACTGGCTGAGGTAAACTCTGTGTAGCGTCCGCCACCCGAGAGAGACGCACTACCAGACTTTAACTTGTGCAATTGCACGTTTAATTATTCAAGTCTGTACACTTGAAAGAGGTGCCGGAAGGAAAGTCCAGCTGGTGGCAGTGAATACCAGAGGACAGACACCTCTCTAAAAGCTGTTTCAGCCCAGAGGGAGAGGTGGGTTGTTACAAGGACATTAATTCCTGGGTAAGTATACTCCTTGACTACTTCAGTGTTTTCCCTATCTAGAAGGGGATGTTATACTGATTAGCACCAAAGATCATTATTTTAGTTTTATTAAGATTTATCTTTAGTTCTAGTTTATCACAATCTTTTTTGAATTTAATATTTTTTTCTGTAGTCCTCTTTGAGAGAGAGATAATAAAACTATGTTATCTGTGTAAGCAAGCAGATGACATACGAACATGCCAGCAGAAGCAGGCCTTGAGGTCTGTTGATTCTGCTCAATTGTGCAGCTAGCCCCTCATCTTGCAGCTGCCTCACCCCACCCTCCCTCATCATAACCCCCCTTACCCTATCCTACCCCCTCTTAAAGCTACCCACAGAACAACAGGCCACCACCTCAGGCAGAGTATTCCACCTATGCACCACCTGTTCCATGAAATAATGTCTCCTGATTTCCCTCCTGAATCTTCCCCCCTCCAGTCTTAGCTGGTGCCATCTCATATCCCTCCCCCCTTCTGATCCGGAAAATTCCTTCTGTGTTAATCTTGTTTAATCTCTTGAGGTATTTAACAGTTTCAGTCATATCCCTTCTGTCGCTCCTCTCCTCCAGGAAGTACATGTTTAACTCTCCCAATCTCTCCTCGTAGGACTTCCCCTCTAATCCCCGTATCATTTTTGTTGCTCTGTGTTGCACCCCCTCCAGCAGTTTTATGTCCTTCTTCAGGAATGGGTGCCAGTACTGCACGCAGTATTCCAGGTGTGGCCTGACCAGGGACCTGTACAGAGGAAGGATCACCTCCCTATTTCTGGAGGAGATTCCTCTCGCTATACACCCCAGCATCCTGTTAGCTTTCACTGCCACCTTTCTACACTAGGCTGAGTTGTTCATGATTCCCGTTATGAGCACCTCCAGATCCTTTTCCTCCTTGATGCTTTCAAGCTGCACCCCTCCCAGTTGATAGCTCCTCCCCTGGTTCCTAGCTCCAAAGTGCAGTACCTTGCACTTCTTGGCATTGAACCCCAACTGCCATGTTTCCAACCATTCCTGTAATTTTGCCAGGTCCTCCTGTAACCCCTTCCATCCTTCAGCATCATCCACCACAGCTACTATCTTCATATCACCCATGAAAAGACTGATCCTACTTCATATCCTGTATGAAATATCCACTATAAATATCCTAAACAGCACTGGTCCCAGTACCAATCCCTGTGGCACCCTGGAATGGAACATTATTTATTTTGGGGGCCATATTGAATATCTTCATCAAAATATAACAAGGAATCAATGTAAATACTAAAAAGTGTGGAGCCAACAAACATCCCTGTTTTGCTCCTCTATTAGTGATAAAAGGTTCAGTGAGACTACCTCTATTATAATATTTGATAATTGTGTTTGTATCCAAATACAGTGGATATATAGTTCTAAGTAATGAATTATCTATTCCTCTCTGAGTCAAGATTTCCCATAATAATTCCATATTAATAGAACTGAAAGCAGCATAAAAACCTACAAAAAAAAATATAAAGTTTAATTTTTCTGAGGTGGGCATATTTTGCTAACAAATAAGATAAATAAAATATCTTATCAATTGTAGAAAATCCAGACCTGCCTGCCTGGAATGGAGATAAAGGGCTATTATTGTCTATTCATTCTATTAACCTATTTAATAATATTCTGGTGAATATCTTACATATAATGTCTAACTGATGGGTCAGAAATTACTAGGACTATAAATGGAGCCCTTTTTATGTATCGATACAATTGCATTTGTTTTCCATGAGCCAGGGATATATTTCTGTTTAAGACGTATTAAAAAAATTGTCAAAACTGGAATTCAGAAATTTGCATTCTCCCTCTATATCTCACCAGGTATAGCATCTAGCCCAGGAGCTTTATTATTTGCTAGATTATATATAGCTTCATCTACTTCAGAAAATGAAAAATACAAAACAAAGATGGAGTAGAGGGCTCTGAAAAAAGGTGCAGGATCTATCTCTGGATAGTCTAATGTTGAAAAGCTTGCTTTAAAATGTGCAGTTCAGGTTTCTTTTGGTGCATAAACCGCTAAAGATGATTGAAAAGTATTTATCCCTTTAGCTGCCATGATCCAGAACATTTTCTGATCTTTTTTTTTTTCAGTTGTCTCGTACATCTCAGCCCAGACTGCAGGGAGGAAGATACAGAGGCAATGTGAGGGGACGGCTCTTCACAGAGATGGTGGTGGAGGTCTTGAATAGACTGCCAGGGGATGTGGTGGGGGCTAAATCAGTGAAGGGATTCAAGAGGGCATGGGACAGACATATGGTGCTGAGCAGCAGGGGTAGGGTGGGGATCAGCAGAAGGGGGGATGAGTAGGGGGGTATGGGGCAGACTGGATGGGACGAGTGGTCCTTTTCTGCCGTCAAGATTCTATGATTCTATGATTAATTGTTTCTCTTGAAATTCACTTCTCTTCACCTTTAAAAAAGCCTTATATTGTTTCCTTGCCTTGTTCAAAGCATTAAAATTAGTTCTGGAGGGATGTTTCTTGGACCATCTGACTAAGGTCATAGGTTTCTTTCTAGCCTGTGTACATGATTTATTGAACCACCAATGATTCCTACTCTTATTTTTATTATTACTGGTTGTATACATTTCTGTATGTATTAATGCAAATAGGTGATTTCAAATGTGTATCCATTATTACTGATTGTGTTGTTTTGTTGATCTTACAGTATTAGTAATTTCTTTAGCTTCAGGGCCATATAAAATGTTTTTAACAGAGTCCATGGCTGGGCCAGTGACACATAATCTTTGTCTCTTAGTTGTTATGATTAATGGGGGGAAATTTAGCATATTATCTAAAAGTGTATTTGTTTCTTGAGTGATAACTTTCAAAGAGAGGGGTGCATAATCACTTTTTTCTCTCATTCGTATCTTTAAACTATCATATACATAATATCTTTCCAGACCACAGATTATGTCATCTATAGTGCTTTGCCCATTTGAGACAAAATATGTGTAGTTTTTCCAATCTCATCACCTCTCAACCTACCATTTAGAATAAGGACAGCATTATCTTTAATAAAATTCTATAATTTGTTTCCCATTTTCATTAGTTAATTTGTCATAATTATTCTGTTTTTCAATATCTCCCATATCCATACATGCTTCAAAAAGTTCTGTATTGTAAAAATTTGCTATCCTGGCATAACAATCACCTGCAATCAACAGAGTACCATTTGGGAATCTGTGGATAATGAAGTCCTAATCAGTACTAAGATTAGCCCTGATATCATCTGGGTTTTGTGCATTATTTTTAGGAGGAATGTAAACATTTATTATAATAAAAGGTTGCTCATGCCATTTCATAACTGTTATAAAGTATTTTTTTTCAACTTTTTAAGTATCATTTATCTTTATTCCCTTTCTTATTTTAATATAAATAGCAAGTCCACCTAGTTTGATTGCTGGTGAATTGATCACTTTGTAGCCATTTATGTTAACCACTTTCTTGACCAAGGCTTCTTGAAAAGTGATCATATATATGTGGAAATGAAAGTATATTATTAGTTTACTTGTAGGCCCAACCATATTACATGATAAAGAGTTAGCATGGTCCACAACAGTTTCTGTAACATCACTAGATACCTCAGTACTATCTAAACATTCAAAAAGTCAAAGGTTAGAAGGATTGGCAGCATACTTAGTACCCATATTATTCATATCAACTATAAAAATGTTGGGGTGTTCAAGTCTATTTGCCTTTTCTATTATTTGCTGTGCAAGTTTGGCAGATTTGATGTATAGGTCAGTTTGGTCCCCGAGTCCCTTCTCATAGACCCTCTTAATGTAATAAACATCACTTTTGTTAATTTTGAGGTTAAGAATCCCAGACAGTAAAGAAATGATAAATGGGGCAGAATGTCATCATCTTCTCTTTGAAATCTTTCAATGACAAAAAAATGATAAACTATTGTGCTTATTCTGGTTTATCTCCTGATCTAGATGTAAGTCTGAAGCAAAATCCCATTTCAGTATAGTAAGAGCAGAAATAAAGATTTCCATTTCCAGTGTGGTCCTCAGTTGCCTTGTATTGAATCCTACCCTATCAATTGTTTGCCAAGTTACCGGCACAGGTATTTTCAATTCCAAAAATTCCATCCTATTCTGTTTGGACCATATTTGCTTGGCAAAACCCATACTTGAAACCATTATATATACAGGAGAGATAATATCACAAGGTAGGCATCACCCCAAATTTCAGATCTGAATTAGATTCAGTCAATTGGATACATTTGGGTACTTGGAAGAGATGTCACATCCTTGTTGACCAAGGCACTGAGGAAGGGGGCATCAGTTCTGCAGCACATTCTTCTCAGTCCTTTTTCACTAGGGATTCTGTAGGAGCCAGTCCAAGTAGGGGACTAGACTTTGTGTCTGGAGAGAGTGAGTTAAGGTTACGGTGGCTACTGTGCTTAGTGAGGTAAGAAGACTCCGTATTTTGTAGAGAAGATAGAAGTGATTAGCTGCACAAAAGTGCAAACTTCCTTTTGTAATCCTGTACGAGTAATGTTTGACTATGTGTAAATAGTGTATAGGCAATACCTCTTTGACTTGCTTTGCCAAGTGTCTCATCTGCCCAGATAGCAGTAGGCATGACCCAGGGTGACTGTCATGTCTAGTGTTTTGGGATGTTATGACTCACCAGAAGCCCCTTTGCAAATCACTTTAAGCATACACAGACATTTCTTGTGGTTACTTCAGATCTCAGAAACATGTTCAAGATGTTACAAATTTTATTTATTTTTTTATTTATTTGAATTTCGGAAACAACCTTTGAGTTAGAACTATTTTACAAAGGGTTCACATCTGTTAAACAGTACATATACAGACAAAACTGAATTCACAGTACAAACACAGACATAGTTGGAATATCAGTACATAATTGAATTTACAGTACAGTATTATCAGTACAGGAAGTAACAAAAAACATAGAAAAAGCTAAGTGTTTCTTATGAGTTTCATTAAGGGTTTAATACTAAGTGCTTTATGGCATAAGGAAGTATATGAGAGAGAGGAAAATGTAGGATAGGGAGAAGGTGGTTAGTGAATGGAGCGTAGGGATAGAGCAGCCCAGAAGGAGCATTGTCACATTGCATTACAGCTTTGGAGCTGAGGAGCTGGGGATGGTGCATGTGAGAGTGTGTCGTAAGGTGGGAGAAGGTGGTGAGAGAGGGAGGGAAGAGAGGGAGGGGAGAGAGGGGAAGGAGGGAGAGATCAAGTGGGGAAGGGGTATTATCATGAGAGTGGAGATTGATGGAAAAAAGGGGGATGGGAGAGAGTGAGGGAAGGGGGCGAGAGTGAGAGAGTGGGGCAATGAGGAGCGAGACAATGAGAGAGTGCAACTACTAGTGGAATAGGAGCTATGGAGCTTGAGGTGCCAAGAGTCTGGGGAGCAAGCCACACCAGATTGACAGTTCACATGTGATCCTTTCACTTAGGGGATTGGAGTTTCAAAACAAATTCATATCATGCACTTCAAAATTCATTTTAAGCACAATTGGGATCAGCACTCTATATTATAATTCATAAATATTTGGGGCATATGTCCTCCAAGTGCTTTTGAGAAATATAGTTCATACATCGCCATTCCTTGCATGAGACTCTCCTACCCCTTACAGTTACTTTGCTGCCCCTATGCACCACTTCAGATACTATGGGAGATACTGTTACCTTATACAGATACTAACTGGGATACCACAAGTCAGTTAGTCTGGTACCCTGTAATGGACAGTCCCATCCTGAAAAAAACATCAGCCAACTCTTCAAGATAGGATACATGCTCATAACCTTAGTCTGGCAGCTACTTTCAGTGGTTACCTCCTTCAGAGCCCCCATTTACATTGGTCCCATAAACTCCTCACAAGAACACAGCACTTGCATGCGCTTCTGAAACAGCATCTTCAGGGAACCCTGCAGGCATGAAAGCATCCTTTAAAAGGATGTCCTTCTGGGAACCCAAACTGCTACCCAGCCATTCATAACCCCACACACTATTGCTTGTGCCCCATCTGCCTGGAGACCTCGAAACTCAAGATGACTCACCAAGAAATTGCACAAGACAGACCCATGAGGGTGGCATGAATATGTGGAGAACCCACAACTCGGTCTGCGGTGCCCAACAAAGGTACATCTGTGCCCAGTGGCCACTGTCTTTCACCCATCTTTCAAAGGGCTTCCAACTGTTCCAGCACAGCAACCACATGGCCACAAAATTCCGCTCAAATTCTCAGACAGAACACTTAGAATGGCCCAACCTCAGATCCTCTCAACCCATAGATGTTGCGAGCAGAGAGACCCTGCAGAGAAGTTTCATGCTACCCCAACCTTTACACCTTATCACTAAGCCAAGGCCAGTGGACCCCTTTGGCTTCCAGTTGTGCCCTGGAAACCCAATAAATCATGCATGACACTCCAACCCTGGCACCCTATGACTGACCCAAGGTTGGTGGACTCCCCCCCATGTCCCCTTGGCTCAAACCTGAGAGATAGCACTGGTATGGATGCTACCTACACCTACACATACAGTATCTCCAACTCTTGAACAACTGTGAACCTCCCTCCACCTTAAAGTACTCCCTTCTTCCTGCCAAACCCCCTATTTCTCCCACTGCCTCGAGGCTCCACTTTTCTTCCAAAAGGACAAAGAAATTGGTGACTTGGCACCCAGGGCATTGATGGACACTTTAGTAGCAACACATCCCTTTATGGAGAAAGGGTTGTTACATATGTAACTGCTGCATTTGGATGAGCAGTGTTTAGTAATAAGTTAGTTATTTTTCTAAAGACTGGAGTAACTGGTTGTGGCTGTCAAAGCCCAGAGAATTCTGTGGTTCTACAGCTGCAGAATTTTCTGCAAAACGTGCAACCTACCACAGAATACCTGCAGTGTCACAGAATTCATTGTTCTTGGTGATTCTTACAGATAAAGACCATTGGTCTACCCAGTCTGCCCAGATAAGCAAGCAGACCAACGACCCCTCAGAAGCAGCAAACATTTTCAACTCATTCGTTGGTTACCTCAATAAATATAAACTCTCCCCCTCTCCACTCCCCCTCCCACCTCATCCACCTCTACCCCCCGCCACCCCAATTCTAAGTCCAAGCCTTGTCCCAGATTCTATTTTAGGGGCCTAAAACCCTTAGACACCATAAAGCTCATTTGAAGTAACAACCCTAAACCCAGCAAAGGGACAGATGGAATCGACTTTAAAATCCTTAAACTGTCCTGAGTGGCAGGCTATAAATTAAATATTGACAAATCCATGGTTATGCCATTAAATTCACATGTTCAGATACATGAGCTCACAGACCTGGGTCTTGCCTGGGAACCTAAAGTGCTTTCCTACATAGAAATTAAAGCGTCTAGACCCAGTTCAGCTTTGGTTAAACTTAACCTCTTCCCTATATCTCAAATGATAATGGCAGACCTACAGAGATGGAGATCTTTTCCACTCTCCTTGTGGGGACAGGTAAATATAATTAAGATGAATATTCTTCCCAGGCTACTCTAACCGCTGAGCATGGTGAGCCTGTTTCTTCCCAAATCCTAGTTTACTCATCTCCAATCCTGTCAATCCGATTTTCTCTGGATTGGTAAAGCAATTCATAGAGCATATTCCAAGCTGACTCACAGGAAAGAGCTGGGGGGCTTACAACTACCTAACTTCTTCTTATATTACTGCACTATTCATTGCTGCAAAATTTTTAGGAGGAACTTGGGAACCACTTATCTCCCAGATAACTCCTATTCACCACTTTAGCTCTCTATAGAGAGACAATTTTATCAGGCTCAGGGTATTGATATTGTTAGTCTTACCTATATCAGACCCTCTGATCTTCCTAAATCTCCTTGTAATTCCCTGATATGGTGGTCCCTTCAAGCCCTTTGCCAGATTCGTTCTTAAACAGGACTGGTCTTGCACAAAGATCTCTCCCAACCCATATTCGGGAACCTACACCTTAAGGTAGCAAACCGCATGATTCCACAGAGTTTCTGACCAACCTTGGCAAAGGCCTTGATCTCATCTTTGATTAACCAAGGTAGACTTTGCTCAGCAAAAGCGGTCCAGGGGAAATTCTCTGTTCCGGTCTACCAGCCCTTTAAACATCTTCAACTAATCAAGGCGATCTCCTCGTTCATGGGCCCATATCCATAGTCGGACTATTCTAGACCATTATTACATACACTCATAGAAACAGCCGATTCACCTCACCAGATTTCTAGGTTTTATACCCTGTTGCAGCTACATGACCCTAGCAGTCTTCAGGGAATTTGCTACCACTGGCAACAAGAACTGGACTTAAACTTGAGTGCTAAGGTGTGGCAACGAATCTGGCAATGCTTCTACACATTTATTAAGCAAGACTGTCTTCATTTCCTGCAGTTCTGAATCTTACACAACCTCTACTTCTCCCCTGTAAGATTACACAGGATGGGTAGAGCAGACTCGCTGACCTGTAGTAGATGCGGTTTGCAGGACAGCTCCCTAAAACACATCTTATTGGATTGTTCCCAGATAACCTCCTTTTGGCAAACAATTAAAAGTGATCTTGATCCCATGCTGGATTTATACTCCTACATTACTCCACAAATCTGCCTGGTGGGCCACTTCCCTTGGGAGATGTTAGACTGTCATAAAGCCCACATGTCATCAATCTCTGGGGTAGCTAAACTCATTATTGCAAGACACTGGTTAGACCAAACCTGCCCCATTTAAAAGAATGGCACTGTGAAATTCTTAAGGTTTTGGAGACGGAACGACAAATTGCTAAATGAGCAGACCGACTAGAAGCATTTAATAGGAGATGGGCTCCGCTTTTGGCTCTTTTAACTTTGATACAAAATCCATGAGTCTCTCTAGGGTTTGGGGCAAAGTTGGACTGCAGTAACATTTAGGGACCATGAA
Organism: Neoceratodus forsteri; assembly: GCA_016271365.2. NCBI lineage: Eukaryota > Metazoa > Chordata > Ceratodontiformes > Ceratodontidae > Neoceratodus > Neoceratodus forsteri. The sequence goes on from CM057454.1 coordinate 1,061,160,622, forward strand.
CAGGGGATCCCTTTGCTAATAATTCAATGTTTGTTACTGGCCACCGGTTTAATAGCCGGATGGGTTCATCCTGCTGAATTTCTCGAACCTCTACAAATTAGGTTCACGGTGCTCCGGGGGTGATTATGGGGAGTGGGGAGGGAGAGGGAGTATTTCTTTAGGAGGTAATTGTTTCAATGTTTTATCATCATACCAATGATTTGTTGTTGTTATGCATCTTTGCATCATTGTTGCAACTTCCTTTATAGTGACTAGACACCTTCATTGTGTAGTGATGTTGAAAAGAAGCTGTTGATTTTATGGCTGTATGTTTATTTGTTTTGTGAAACTTAATAAAGTGTATTAAATTGAAAAAAAAAATCCTTAAACTGGCCATCAATTCATTAACGGTCCCCATCACCAACATACTAAACTGCTCACTCTGCTCTGGCTTTTTCCCTAACACCTGGAAAACTGCCACTGTCAAACCATTGTTCAAGTCAGGGTCAAGGCATGAAGTAGGGCATTACCGACCTATTTCCCTCCTTGGTTCTCTCTCCAAAATCATTGAAAAAGTTGTTCATACCCAGCTCAGCACCTTCCTTGACCATCATAACTTGTTCTCTGTTGCTCATCATGGTCTCAGATCTGGACATAGCACTGAAACTGCCCTGGTCAGGCTCACCAGTGATATCCTCAAGGCAAGAGATAAGGGCCAGTATACAGGCTCTGTCTTCGTGGATCTGACCTGGTTGACCATTGCCTTCTCCTGGACACCCTCAAGGGCTTGCACATATCTGAAAATGTTGTTAAATGGGTCAGAAGCTACCTCTTCGGCAGATCCCAGAAAACTATATCAAAAGTCATTTTACTGCTGAATGTCTGATTAAATATGGGGTACCCCAGGGCTCCATCCTAGGCCTGCTCCTGTTCTTGCTCTTCATCAATAACCTCCCTTCCATCTTCCAAACCACTCAACAAGTCCTTTATGCTGATGATGCGGCCCTCTACTGCAGTGAAACTAACCTTGATACAATGTTCAGTAACTTGCAGACTGACTTTAGCAAGCTACACACTTGATTGTCTGCCAAAAGCATGGTTCTCAACTCCAAGAAGACAAAGTTTAGGATCTTCTCTGGCCCAAGAAAAGCCTCAGTCATGGGTCAGTCCCTCTCAGGCACTCTTGGCAACATCATAGAACAAGTCTACGAATTCAAATACCGTGGATTGTACTTAGACCCTCACCTGACCTACAATATCCATATTACCAACCTCATCAAAAAAAATCCATATGGGGCTAGGTCTCTTACATCAAATCAGAAAGTTCCTTATCCCCATCTCCAAATTATGCCTTGCCAGCTCCCTTCTCCTGCCCCTCCTTGATTATGGCTCTACTGTGTACTCCCCTCCAGTACATCCCACCTTTTCTCCAAACTCAGGACTACATACAATAATATTGCATGGTTCATGACCGGCCTCCCCTGGATGACTCATCACTGTACCCTCTGTGCCTCTCTCAACTGGCTCACCCTTGAAGGCAAGTTCCAACTTAAAATGCTCTCTTTCCTACACAAAGTTCACTGTAACCTGCTGCCAATCTGCGTTAAGTCCCTTTTCCCCTTATAGGTTCCCAAGCACAGTACTAGAGGGGCCACCTGTCATATCTTTGGCACCCCTTTTTACCACACCAAACTTGTGCAGAACTCCATCACAGTATTTTAACTCCAGATGTTCAACATTGGCATTTTTTCAGACCTCCTAATGAACAGTACAGCTGTTATTTTTCATATCCTGCCCAAAATATGCGTTTACACATCTGGCACAGAATAGCGTGGTCACTGTGGGAAATCAATGTTAGGACAGATTAAGAAAATCATAGTGACAGTGTTCATGAGCAGAGGTCACAAAATGCCTATGTTGAAAATGTGGTGAAATAATTCCATTAAATGACTGTGTTACGCGCATGTGTTGTGCAGTTTCCACCTACGTTCGGAAGTTCAAGCATTTTTTATATTTTCACTACAGATTTTCAACATTGCCATCTCTTCACACCTCCCTATGAATGGTACAGCTGTCATTCTTCACATTCTGCCCGATCTGTGTTTTCGTACATCTGGCGCAGAATGGCACGGTCACTGTGGGAACTCAAAGTTCGGGACACATTAACAAAATCACACTGCCACTGTTCATGAGAAGCGGTCCCAAATGTTTTCATGAGGTGGGGGTCACAAAAAAGCCATGTTGAAAATTAGTAGTTCAAATACCAACAAACGCCCAGGGCGTTAGGGTTTCTAACCATAACGTCCCACCCTGTAAAGACTGAAAGGCATCAGGGGTGTGCCTTTGGATTGCCAACTGTAATGCTCATGCCATCCCAACCCCCACCCTGCAGCCAGTGACAGGCATCGAGGTGTGCCTTGGACTCTTTGACCCCAGAGTTCACCCCATTCTTCTGTACTGCACTGCACCCATTTCAGCGTATGTCCTTATGGAAAGGGGTGACTATAAAACTGAACACTCCAAGGCACACCTCAACATGTGTCAGTGTCTGCAGGATAGGGTGAGGTGAAATGGCATGAACGTTATGGGTGATGATCCAAACTCATACCCCAATGCCTGTCCGTCTCTGCAGGGTGGAGGTGGGGTGGGCATGAAGTTCAATACTTCACTGCCATTCCTATTCTGCATCTGTCTAACTCCTGCATTTCAAATGCTAATACCAGCAAGCAAACATTCGGCATTGACAGATGCTTGTTTTTCATTTAGAGTCACTTCCTCAGTTCAACAATCCTGTTAGTTTTAAAAGATGTGTTTACTTTCATGGGGATGGTGGGAGCTGTATCAGACTTGCTACAGTGGTAACGGTTCCATTTTTCAGCAGTGATGGAGTGAGCTGCAGAGATAAGAGAGGACAGACAGTGAAAGAACTGTTAGAAGATAAGCAAAACATGACAGCTAAAGGGGAGGCGTTGCTAATGGGAGACTTCAACATGCCAGATACAGATTGGTCAATATCTGCAGGAACATCCACCAGAACTAGACACATAGTGGATTCCCTGCAGGAGGAGGGCCACACACAATTGCACAACAACCCACAAGAGACAGGGCTATCCTGGATCTAGTGCTGACTAATGGGGAAAGGATCACAGATCTCCAGGTAGAAGGTCACCTGGGGGCCAATGACCATCACATGGTATGGTTCAATTTGGCCACTAGAATGAAATCATCCAATTCCAAGGCAAGAATATGGGACTTCAGAGGACCTGACTTTGATAAGATGGCCAACAGAGTTAAGCTAGCCCTAGCAAGATGAAATACAGGTGAGGGGGTACAGGCAAAGTGGGAAAGCATTAAGGATGCAGTACTTGAAGCAACATCCCATTGTGTTAGGGAGAAAAGCAAGAGCAAAAGAAGGAGGAAACTACTTTGGTTCTCAAAAACAGTAGCAGAAAAGATCACAGCGAAAAGGCTGGCCTTGAGGAAATATAAGGGAACGCAGTGGGATGAAGATAGGGAGGCATACCAAACTTCCCTTAGAGAAGCAGAGAAGGCAGTAAGGCAGTCAAAGGCCCAAACCGAGGAAACACTAGCATGAACAGTAAAAGAAGGGGACAAGACTTTCTATAGATACATTAGTGAAAGGAGAAAATCCAGAGGGGGTATTGCTAAGATCAAAAGGGATAAGGAGGAGTGTGTGGAGGAGGATCAAGGAAAAGCATCTATCCTAAATAGATACTTCTGCTCAGCATTTACTGAAGAGAAGGTAGGGCAGGGCCCACAACTCAGCACTGTGGACATGGGGGGGGGTATACACAAGTCCCTTCACAAAAGAAAGGGTCCTATAAGAGCTCGCTAAGCTCAGGGTGGACAAGGCAATGAGACTTTATGGCATACATCCCAGGGTACTAAAGGAGCTAAGGGTGGAACTAGCAGAGCCATTAGCAGAACTGTTTAGTGAGTCTCTGAGCACAGGAGAGGTCCCAGAAGACTGGAGAAGTTGTGATCATGTGATCCCGCTTCACAAGAGTGGCAGCAGGGAGGAGTCAGGAAACTACAGACCAGTCAGTCTTACTTCAGTAGTGGGCAAGATTATGGAGGCACTCCTTAAGGAAAGGATAGTGCAACACCTGGAATCCATAGGAGTACAGGATCCAAGACAGCATGGGCTTATAACAGGAAGGTCCTGTCAAACTAATCTCATAGATTTCTTTGACTGGGTAACCAGAGTGGTGGACCAAGGGGCTGCAGTTGATGTCACCTACCTTGACTTCAGCAAAGCTTTCGTTACTGTTCCTCATAGAAGGTTGATTAATAAGCTGGGTGGGCTCGGGGTGGGTCAGAAGTTGCTCAACTGGGTGGCAAACTGGTTGGCAGGTAGAAAACAGAGAGTGGTGGTAAGCGGTATACAGTCAGAAGAGATGCAAGTTACAAGTGGGGTACATCAGGGATCAGTCTTGGGGCCAGTCCTCTTCAACATCTTCATCAGTGACATTGCAGATGGACTGAAGGGTAAGGTTTGCCTGTTTGCAGATGACACCAAGATCTGCAACAGAGTAGATGATCCAGATGGGGTGGGCAGAATGAGAAGCAATCTGGGAAAAAACTGGCAAAATAATCAGAAGAGTGGCAACTGGGGTTTAAAGCAAAGAAGTGCAAGATCATGCACATAGGAAAGAGAAATCCTGAAGCTACTTACAGGTTGGGAGGGGAGTTGCTGGCAATCACAAGGGAAGAAAGAGACTTGGACATCATCATCACAGATGACCTGAATTCATCCAAGCAGACCACTAAAGCAGTGGGATAAGGCTAGAGAGATGTTGGGGTGTATTAGTAGGGGTACCACAAGTTATAAGAGGGAGGTAATAGTCACACTTTACAAGACACTGGTTAGGCCCTATCTGGAGTACTGCATGCAGTACTGGAGGCCACACCTGCACAAGGACATTAACAAAATGGAGGCAGTCCAGAGAAGGGCAACCAAACTGGTACAGGGACTGCATCAGAAAACAGAGCTCAATATGTATACCCTAGATCAAAGGAGAGAGAGAGGTGATATGATCAAAACATTCAAACATCTTAAGCGCATTAACAAGGTGAAAGAGTCTAACATGTTTCAATATAAGAAGAATAGCAGGACAAGAGGACACAGCATGAGATTAGAGGGAGGCCGATTAAGGGGTAATGTGAGGAAGTTCTTTTTCACAGAAAGGGTGGTGGATGCATGGAACAGCCTACCTCAGGAAGTGGTGGATATGAATACAGTGCAGGGCTTAAAACAGGCATGGGATAGGCATAAGGGAGCAATACAGATGAGTATGAATAGATAGGCCATTGACAAAGTAAAGTCCTATGGCACATTCATAAGGTAGAAAAAAATGGGCAGACTGGATGGCCCTTGCCGTCCTTATCTGCCATCAACTTCCATGTAAGAATGAGAGGAAAATAAAAGTTTGACAGGTGAACCCAGTGCTGGAGTTACACTGCTTTGCCTGTGGTATGGGTATTCCCACTATTTGAAGACATACTGGCAACCGTTGTACGGGAAGTTATTAGAGACCACCGTTTGCTGGTGAGTCAACATGGTAGATTTTTTGTTTCTATTTTTAGAGGGCTTTGAGTGATTTTAGGGACTTGGTGTTCCTGATGCAGCTGACTGGAAGCTGGCACTTTTTCCTGTTGGGACATACCAGGATTTACAATGGGTAAATCATGCCAGCCAGCCAATCAGAGGGCAGGATTTGTCAAATCATTGTATAATTGTTTGTAATACAATGTTGTCTGGGATTCTTTTAGGTCATATATGCCTATCTGATCACAGGCATTGTGGGGTTGAAAGCATACCTGCCTCCCTTTCCAGCTATCTTGGTTTTAACAAGTATTATTTGTAGAAATGCTTTGTTTTAAATCAAGTGTAACATAGGATTGTTTGATAATGATATTTGAATTTATTATTTGGGCGTATAGAACACAATGTATTTGATGATAATTTATGAACCATGTTGTTATGCCAGTATATCCTTGTATATGTGCTAATAAATTTAATTTTTGGTTGTGTCCAGCACATTGATTATTGTTTGTTCTGGTCTGACTTTTATAAGTTTGTAGTGATATGTGTAATTATTAACTATTTATCACTTTAAGATGCTTTAAAAAGCAACTGACACCATCTGGCCAAAAGAGCTACATTGCAGAATTAGAATATGCATACCACCCCCGTAAATCTGATGCCAAAAACTAGATTTCTACATTACTTCATTTTAAAGTTTTGAGCTATTTTGTAACCCTGATTTCACTACTTGTTAAAAACAGCCTGTATCAGTGAAGAGCTGATGACGATGTCATCTCAGGACATCACAGTCTAGTATTCCCTGTCAGCAAGTTTACAGGACCTGTTTCTCCAAAGTTGTAAAGATCATGTGCAATGGTTTTCAGAAGTAAAACAGGCAGCACCAGTCAGTAAACATTGCTTTAAAAACTGTGTGCGTTTCAGGTTTTGTAAAAAAGCTGAAAATATTTTGTTTACGTGCCTTTTTGTTGTGGTCCTTTTTCCAGGGTTGCTGGATGCTGGGTCATAGCACACTGTTGTGAGGTTTGCACACTGAATAATTTGTTGATGTGGTGAAAGGCTGAGATCATTCACACCTATCATTAAATTGTAGCAATTTCTAAGAAAGGCACTTTAAAACAATTATTCCATTTCCTTGTCAATGGGGGTGGGAGAGGTAATGCTGTTTTGAAAGAAGAAGAAGAATCAGCATTTATATAGCGCTTTTCATACACAGTATCCCAAAGCACTTTACAAGCAATGCTAGACTGGTAGTGAAGTGACTGAATGTGTGGTGGCGGCCATATCACACATCATCACCCACACACAGCCTGGACAATTGCATGAACCGGTTTATGGGAAGGGGAATGTTGGCCAGGACACCAGGAATGTTCCCTTCTCTTTGCGAAGAGTGCCCTGGATTCTTTTATCTCTACCTGGACACCCACCAGGACAATACCAGGATGGGCAGAAGGGACCTCGGTTTAACATCTCATCCGAAGGACAGCACACCTCAGCAGTACAGCACCCCCCCAATACTGCACTCGGATGCCAGCAATTTTTAGGTGCAAGTCCAATCCCGGTGTGGGACAAGAACCCACGACCTTCTGGTCCAGAGGCAGATGTGCTACCAACTGAGCCACGCTGACACTAACTTACTAGGAGTTTCTAATTTAGGCAGCACGATGTGTTCTCCCTGTTAGGCTGTTGTGATGTAAAATTAGGCTCATCTATGTTCTACTCTAAATTAAAAAGATCATTTTATCAGAGCCAACACTTCCACCCCAGTAGGAATTAACACATATAAGGCCTCTACTAAAACATTTTGTAAAGCAGACACTGACAAACAGCAGTGAGGTTACCAACATTACAATACTAGCAGTACAGTAACCCCTTGCTATAATGAACTAGAAGGGAGCCATAATCTGTATTCGGTATAGCTCCCTATTCATTACAATGAGGGATGCTAATATGCACTACTGTTGGCCAGTGCATATGTCACCTGCATACATCAAACACTTCTCATATGCCTTATACACTGCACTGTCAGCAAAATAAAACTAAATTCAAAAAATACCCACATCTTAAAGAGACACTGTCAGCTTTTCACTCGCGTTTTTCAGTAATTCTAAACAGCGTACTTGTTGGCTCACACCAATGAAATGTGCACTTTAGAATGCCCCCATAGAACTACAAAGTATGCAGCCCTACCCGTTTTTGTAATATTTAATGAAATTCCCTTTTTTGACCCACCACCAGAAGCATACAGAGGTTTGGAACGTGCATCATGAATGAGCACAGACCTGAGGTTTTACAGCATGCGTACTCTAAAAATACATTGTCTCTGTAATTTGTACTAAAAGGAACTGCTCCCGGTGCTTAAAAACACAAGCCGAGCACCACAAGGCTTACAGTTTACAGTTTTAAACTGCAGCCAAAATCCCGCACATGTGCAAGGGCAGAATACTCTTGCGCATGCGTGAGATCTTTGCCGTGTTACTTTTGTGCATGCGTGGGATTTCGGCTGCGGTCTAAAACTGTAAAATGTAAGCCTTGTGATGCTAGGTTTGTGTTTGTAAGCACCAGGACCAGTTCCTTTTAATACAAATTACAAAGGCAATGTATTTTTAGAGTGGGTATGCTATTAAACCGCACTTCAGGACTGGACTCGTTCATGATGCGTGTTCCCAACCTTCATATGTTTCCAGTGGCAGGTCAAATAAAGTCATGATGCTTGAAAAAGGAATTTCATTAAATATTACAAAAACGGGTAGGGCTGCATACTTTTTAGTTCTATGGGGGCATTCTAAGGTGCACATTTCATTGGTGTGTGCCAGCAAGTACAGTGTTTGGAATTACTGAAAAATGCGAGTAAAAAACTGACAGTGCCCCTTTAACTGCTAGCTGAGACTCCAAGTTAAAGACACGTTCATTCACATACCTGGTCCTGTGTAGTACAGTATGGTCTGCAAGCCCATTTGTCCACACTGTGGACCAATAGGCATACAGGTCATACTGTACGCTGTCATTCAGCAGGCGGCCGGCACGGTATGCAAGTGGGTGCTGCTGCCCGACGATGGGGGGTGCTGGGTGGCTGGGTGGATGGGGGCCCTTTGTGGGTGGGTGGGGAGGGGTACCACTGGACCACCAGGTAATTCTTTCATTTACAACAGCCAGCGATCGGGTGTCTGGGGTACCACTAGACCACCAGATAACTCTTACATTTTACAACAGCCCACAACTGGGCATATGGGGTACCACTAGACCACCAGGTACATCTGTCATATTACAACAGCCCACAATCGGGCATATGGGGGGACTGCTAGACCACCAGGTAGTTCATTACCTTGTACAGTTGCCCGCGATCGGGTGTCCGGGGGGGGTCACTTGACTACCAGTGAGAGTCAGGGTGCTTGTTGACGATGTTCCAGCTGGGCAGGTGGCCACCCATGGCTGGCAGCTGTTGTGTTTTGCCTTGCAATATAGCCGCCCGCCTGTGGCTGGCCAGCATTTGAGCCTGTATTTTTCAGCTCAACTTTGAGCACCAGTATGCGGTGCATGTAGGGGTTGCACCAGCATGTGCACCGCACATCCCGGGCTGAATATCAGGATGTGCCACATATGCATGGGCACGTCCCCTGCATCTGCACTGCATACATTACCAATGCGCCCCGGTGAATCGGGGGTTGTGCCGTGCAACCTGCCCTTTGAATATCACGTCAAGGATTAAAGGTGGCACACCCCTGTTGCACCAGGCACAACCCCTTTGAATATACCAGCCACTATGTGAAACATTTGACACGCAGTTTAAAGTGAAAAGAGAAAAAAAGTAAAAACAGGCACGAGTACAATAATGCAGTGTTACAGTGCCATTTGTTTTTACCATGAGGCAAGCAAATGCTGCTGTGGGGACTCAGCAGGGCACTGTTTTCTAGGTGTAGCCTGCTGTTTCTAACTTGCAGCCTGAGTCATGGCCTTGTCAGTATCCAGTGTCTCATAGGTGGCCCTGAGGTTGGGTTGGGTGACAAAGACACCTCGTTGATGGTCCACTACATGGGGGGGAGCTAGTTCAGGCAGCTACATGTGTGGGATGCCAGTATGTGGTGTTTTAGTGCAACCTTAAAAGGTCCAAGTCTAGGTTGGGTGGTGATCAGAGTGGGCAGGGCATTAAACCAGGTAGGGGCTCTACTGTTTTACTTTAGACGACTATTGCACATGATCTTCAGTTCAGTTTATTGATTGACAAGACAGAATTGTGATTACAAAATATTGCACAATACATTTTAGCATATATAAATATACATATAATATTCTACATTGTTAAAATCCATAGAGGTACAATTACCAATAAATATACAGGGAAACTAAGTAGTACAATTAAATTGGTATTTCAACCAGTAAACTCATTCAGATGTTTATAATTAAACTATTGCACATGTCTTTACATCTAAGATTTAGTAACAAATATAAGCATCACCCTTATAGTAACCTATTCCTTAATTACAATATGCAGTTTCTTATGTTCTATCTTTTTACAGAACAATGCAACACTTTCTAATATCACAGTATTTTTGGATTTCAGCAATGCATTCACTTGATATTTAAGTTCCATGTCTAAAGCTGATAATACACTATCCAAGTACAGAGTTCTTTTTTGAATATAAAGAGGACATAAAATCAATAGATGTAAGAGGTTGTCGTCCCCAAGTTGGTACTTGCAAATTTGTGTAATATTTTTTTATCATAGAACTGTCTCACGTGATCTTTAAAACTTTGGAGAAACAGGTCCTATTAGCTTGCCGAAATGGAATATTAGACTGTGAGGTCCTGAGATGACATTATCAGCAGCTCTTCACTGAGCCAGGCTGTTCTGAACAGGTAGTGCAATCAGGGTTACAAAATAGCTCATAACTTTAAAATTAAGTAACATAGAAATCTAGTTTTTGGTATGAGATTTATTGTGGGTATGCTTATTCAGGTTCGGCAATGTTTCACTTTTCGGGTCAAAGACTCTTTAACCATTGTCACTTTAAATGCACTGTACAAATACTGTTAAACAGCAGGGGGTGAACATCCTTCAAGAAAGCATACTTTTGTCACAAAACATTAGGAGTTTATGGTCCTGGTTACCTGTATCTGGCTGCCTTGCTGTATGAGCATTTTCTCACTCTGTTACAGCAATTAAATGAAAATCATGTTTTACACAATGCTTTAGTCAGCTTGAGACTATTTCTTCTAATGTGGTCATGGGTGCCCAGTTTTTAAGGCTGCAGTGGGTGTAGCCCTGCAGACCTCCTGCAATCTATCAGAAAAGGAGATTTTTCCAACCAAACAACAGTGTGGAGTTGCCTCTCAGTCGCCTCCACAATCATGAAGCACTCCGCTCTCTCCATTAGCAGTCACACAGCACTATTTTGCAGAGGTCACAGTGGAACACGGCATAGTCCATCATGTCCAAGATGGCCACCAAACAGTATTGTGCATGGGCAACTACTTGTGCATGTGCAGTAGACATTGGTGACTATCTTGGACACAGTGATCTATTCTGTATTCCATTGTGACCCCCTTTTTGTGTTTTATTATATATATATATTTTTCCTCCTCCCCACTTGACCCTCCCTCTCAGCACCCACCTCCACCCCCCCCCAGAAACATAACAGTGACACTGGGGGAGCCCATTACCCAGTGTCACAATCAGAAATCCTCGGTTATTGTTTATTTTTTTCATCACCCTGTAAAAAGAAAACCTTCCATCAACGTCTTTTGCGGCCATTACTGTCCCCCCACTCTACCCTCCTTCTCATAATCAACCACCCTGCACCCATGTAGCCATTACTTACCCATTGGGAGTCCAACACCATAATCCTCTCTGGACCACAGACACATCTTCACTTTTTAAAACCAGACTGCAAACTGAAGAAACAGGTATGCGGAACAATGTACAGTATTTCAATGGTGTTTTGAACTTAGTGGCATAACTTGGCCATTTTTGCATAGTTTTGGCCCAAATTTTTAACATACCCTTTTTTTGGGACTCCGCCTCATGAACAATTACACTGACATTTGGCAAATCTATCCCAAAATGTGATTTTGTGGTCCCTGCTCAAAATCACCTTTCAGGCAGGAGCTGAACACTTTCTCTGCCCTTGTTCATGAGGTGGGATCATAAGAAGGCTATGTTGAACATTTGGTGTAAAAATATTAAAAAAACACAAAGTTATGAGTCTACGTTAAATTTTGCAAATGCAGGCTCATAACTTCGGCAATTTTCAATATTTTACCTCAGATTTACAACATAGCCAAATCTTTACAGCCCCTCATGAATGTGACAGCTGTCATTTTTTCAAATCCTGGACAAAATGTTTTTTTTTTACATCCTGCAAGGTGATTTTGCAGTCCCTGCACAAAATCACCTTTTGGACAGGAGTTGAAAATTTTCTCTGCCCTTGTTCATGAGGCAGAGTCATAAGAAGGCTATGTTCTAAAGTTGATGTAACAAAAAATTATGAGGCTACGCTGAATTTTGCAAACACGGGCTCATAAGTTTGGTAATATTCAATATTTTTACCTCAGATTTTCAACATAGCCATTTCTTCACAGCACCTCATGAATGTGACAGCTGTAGAAGTAGAAGACTTGGTTTGCTGGCCAAGGCACCTAGCTTCACCTGAGCTCTTTCCTTCTAAGACTGCTTGAAAGGCAGAGTAGAGAAACTTACCAGAGCAAGGGAGAAGGATTAAGACTTAGTTTGGCTAAGCAGATTTACTGTGTGGTGTGTTTTTATTTTTTACTCACAGGGATTGCTACTGTTTGTTGCTAACATTTCATTGCTTTATTTTTTCTCTGATTCAAATTGTTGTTGCTGGTATACCTTCTTCTGCATTATTACAAGGTGTGCCTACAGGTGTTTGCTAACAGATTACTGCTGTAATCTTCTGATTCAAATTGTCTTTTGCAAGGTATATCTTCTGTTACTGCTTTATTTTTCTCTGGAGCAAAGTGTTTCTTACAGGGTATATCTTCTCTGAAATTATTACAGGTGGTGCTTTACAGGTTTTACAGTTTTATCTAACATTAGGATAAGCTTTCAGGGTTACTGCATTTGTTGTTGACTGATTGTTTCTGCTCTACCTCCTTGTTCTTTTCGTCCGTGGTTCTTCTTTTAGGCAGGGAAGGGCCCAGCCACCCACCCCATCCCCAACCACCACGCTACACTCCTTTTATAGGGTACCACAGTTGTGACATTTCCTGTGGCAGAGCAGGAAGGCGGATCAGTGGGGCCTCCACAAGGTGATCTCATTTACAGGGCACTAGTAATTTAACTTGTTATAACAAGTTAAACAAAGCACAATTAAACCATTACTTGCATTTTTTTCCTTCTAATTACTCTGACTAGGTTACAAACCCAGCAACTTATTTGGAATGGATTTCATTAACTGCAGGTACTGTGGAACAATTTTCAGAAGGACAGTCTTACAGGATTTAGGACACTGTCCTACATGCTGGGCCTTTGGAGATCTTAGGTCTCAGCTCCGGGCAGCATGGGCGAGATTGCACGCCTCAAATTTCATATTGAAGAGGAAATACATTATAGGAACCACCGCCATTTCCCCAGCATCCAACAGAAAAACCTGACAGCAGAGGGTAGTTGGTCCAGGAGGTTGGCAGGTGGTTGGAGGAGCAAATCAGGTGCCCCATCACTCTCTCCTCTCCAACACATTACCTCCAAAACCATATAAACACTACAACAGGTATCTGCCTCTATCTCTGAAATCAAATAAAGAGGCAGAAGACACTGCAGAGCAGGACACTGCTGCACAGGAGCCAGCACAACAATACTCACCCAAATCAGGAACCAAACTAAACAAGCACAAAGGAAATCAAAAAACTTCTGATCATAGGAGACTCCATGATTCGGGAGTTGATACCCATCTCCAGCCAGGGTGATGGTCAGATGTCTCCCAGGTACATCAGCATGGAGAGACACTGACGCATTGCTAAATTGTTCACAAAGCAGGAGAAAACATTGATGTCCTAGTACACATAGGGACTAATGATCTTCGCCAGCCGTCAGTTGTGGAGACCAAGGAACACCTGACTAGGCTGGGTGACAAACTATCATCTATTTCGGCGGCATCTCCTTCTCTGAGATCCTGCCAGTCTGGGAGAAGGGAGCAGATGGACGGAAGGTCAGAGAAGCGGAGATAGGGGAGCTAAACACGTGGCTCAAGGACTGGTGCCAGGAAAAAGGACACAGATTTGTAGGAACTGGCAACAGTTCTGGGAGCGAAAAGTTCTTTAAATTTGATGGACTGCATCTGACTAAAGAGGAGTCAGTGCATTGGGGCAGAAGTTTGGCGTCTTTGCAGAATATTTAAACTAGCAAATGGGAGAGAGGTGCTGCACCCCATACGTCGAATGGAAGAACACCCTCCCCTCAGCTAGTGGTCAAACAGGAATTCAGCGTGTTTGCCATTCATTTGCATCACCAGGTAAGAAAAAGGTTTGTCTCCCATACGATGCACAGGGTAATGCCAAACTTCACCCAACAACTAACACTTCAAAATCTGGCCAATGGAAAATCATGTACACAATGCTCACAGCCTGGAAATAAGATCCCAGACCTGCAGGCAATAATGTCAGAGGCTAAACTGGACATAGTAGCAATTAGTGAGACGTGGTTTACCAGTAACCACACTTGGGAGACTTCAGTACCTGGCTATGTATTGTTCAGAAGAGACCGAGGTGCAAAAGGGGGAGGAGTGGCCCTGTATGTCAATGAAAATATCAAAGCTACAGAAATTCAGAATACACATAAGGAGCCAGAAGAACTGTGGGTCACCCTGGAAACAGGAAATGGGACAGCCATAAGAACTGGGGTTGTCTACAGGCCCCAGACCAGAGGGAGGACATAGACACATTACTGTTAGAAGATATACAAAACAGGACAGCTAAAGGGGAGGTTCTGATAATGGGAGACTTCAACATGCCAGATACAGATTGGTCAATACCAGCAGGAACATCTGCCAGAACTAGACTCATAGTGGATTCCCTGCAGGGGGAGGGCCTCAAACAACTGGTACAACAACCCACAAGAGACAGGGCTATCCTAGATCTAGTACTGACTAACAGGGAAGGGATCACAGATCTCCAGGTAGAAAGGTCACCTGGGGCCAGTGACCATCACATGGTATGGTTCAATTTGGCTACTACATCTAAATCATCCCATTCCAAGGCAAAAATATGGGACTTCAGAGGAGCTGACTTTGATAAGATGGCCAACAGAGTTAAGCTAGCCCTGGCAAAAAGAAACACAGGTGAGGAGGTACAGGCAAAGTGGGCAAGCATTAAGGATACAATACTTGAAGCAACATCCCATTGTGTTAGACAGAAAATGAAGTGCAAAAGAAGACGGAAACCACTTTGGTTCTCAAATACAGTAGCAGAAAAGGTCAGAGCCAGGCTGGCCTTCAGAAAATATAAGGAACACAGCGGGATGAAGATAGGGAGGCATACCAAACTGCCCTAAGGGAAGCAGGGAAGGCAGTAAGGCAGGCAAAGTCCCAAACTGAGGAAACACTAGCACGAACAGTAAAGAAGGTGACAAGACTTTCTATAGATACATAGTGAAAGGAGAAAGTCCAGAGGGGTATTGCTAAAGCTTAATGGAGAAAGGGAGCATGTGAGGAGGAGGAGGACCCTGTAAAGGCATCTATCCTAAATAGATACTTTTGCTCAGTATTTACTGAAGAGAAGGTAGGGCAGGGCCCACAGCTCAGCATCATGGACACAGGGGAGGGAGGTGAGCACTCCCTTCACAAAAGAAAGGGTCCTACAACAGCTTCAAGCTCAGGTGGATAAGGCAATGGGACCTGATGGCATACATCCCAGGGTACTTAAGGAGCTAAAGGAGGAACTAGCAGAGCCATTAGCAGAATTGTTTAGTGAGTCTCTGAGCACAGGAGAGGTCCCAGAAGACTGGAGAAGGGCTCATGTGATCCCACTCCACAAGAGTGGTAGCAGGGAGGAGGCGGGGAACTACAGACCGGTCAGTCTTACCTCAGTAGTGGGCAAGATTATGGGCACCCTTAAGGAAAGGATAGTGCAACACCTGGAATCCATAGGGCACAGGATCCAAGACAGCATGGGTTTACAAAGGAAGGTCCTGTCAAACTAATCTCATAGATTTCTTTGACTGGGTAACAGAGTGGTGGACCAAGGGGAGCAGTTGATGTCGCCTACCTTGACTTCAGCAAAGCTTTGACACTGTTCCACATAGAAGATTGATAAATAAGCTCAGGTAGGCTCGGGTGGGTCAGAAGTTGGTCAACTGGGTGGCAAACTGGTTGACTGACAGAAAACAAGAGTGGTAGTAAATGGTATACAATCAGAAGAGATGCAAGTCACAAGTGGGGTACCTCAGGGATCAGTCCTGGGGCCAGTCCTATTCAACATCTTCATTAGTGACCTCGTAGATGGACTAGAGGGTAAGGCTTGTCTCTTTGCAGATGACACCAAGATCTGCAACAGAGTAGATGATCCAGATGGGGTGGGCAGAATGAGAAGAGATCTGGATAAACTAGCAGAATGGTCAGAAGAGTGGCAACTGGGATTTAATGCAAAGAAGTGCAAAATCATGCACATAGGGAAGAGAAACCCTGAAGCCACTTATAGGCTGGGAGGGGAGTTGCTAGCAGTCACAAAGGAAGAAAGAGACTTGGGCATCATCATCACTGATGACCTAAAATCATCCAAGCAGACCTCTAAAGCAGTAGGTAAGGCTAGGGGGGTGTTAGGGTGTATTAGTAGGGGTATCACAAGTCGTAAGAGGGAGGTAATCCCTCTGTACAAGACATTGGTTAGGCCCCATCTGGAGTACTGCGTGCAGTATTGGAGGCCACACCTTCACAAGGACATTAACCAAATTGAGGCAGTCCAGAGAAGGGCAACCAAAATGGTGCAGGGACTGCATCAGAAGACATATGAGGACAGATTAACGGAGCTCAATATGTATACCCTTGAGCAAAGGAGGGAGAGAGGGATATGATCGAGACATTTAAACACCTTAAGGGCATAAACAAGGTGAAAGAGTCTAACATGTTTAAATATAAGAAAAATAGCAGGACAAGAGGACACAGCATGAGATTAGAGGAGGCCGATTAAGGGGAATGTGAGGAAATTCTTTTTCACAGAAAGGGTGGTAGATGCATGGAATGGCTTACCACAAGAAGTGGTGGCTATGAATACAGTGCAGGGCTTCAAACAGGCATGGGATAGGCATAAGGGAGCAATACAAATGACTATGAATAGATAGGTCACTGACAGAGCAAAGGCCGATGGCACATTTATAAGGTAGAAAAAGAAATGGGCAGACTGGATGGGCCTTGCGGTCCTTATCTGCCGTCAACTTCTATGTTTCTATGTTTCTATGTAATTTTTCAACTTGTGCCCAAAATGTGTTTTTGCATCCCGGAAGTTTATTTTGCAGTCCCTGCGTGAAATCACCTTTAGGCCAGGAGTTGCACATTTTCTGTGCCCTTCTTCATGAAGCAGGGTCATAACAAGGCTATGTTGAAAATCTGGTGTAAAAATATTAAAAAAAACAACAAATTTATGAACCTACGTTACATTTTGCAAATGCAGACTCATAACTTTGGTAATTTTCAATATTTTTACCCCAAATGCCTTGGCTGCAGCTCTATCGGCTCTGGTCAGATTTTGTTTGTTTTCAAAGTGTCTGAGTTTCACCTTATTCAGGCATGCTTTCTACTAGCTTTCTTTCTGAAGCCTCATGCTGAGTGAACACTCTACATACAAGACCTTCATATGGCTTTACTCTTTTAGTAGCAGCATATAGCAAGATTTTACGGTGAGGCCTAACAGCTGTTTGTTAGTACTAGTAGTATAAGATTATTTTTTGGTATGGCACCCTTCCCCGGAGGCTCAGGGCACCATACAATACATAAAGCAACAGAGCAAAAATAAATAAATTCAGTAAACAGTGTACAGTACAATTAAAGCAATAGGAAATTCCCACTCCCCAGAAGATTTCAGATGAGTCCTCAGTGTCTCTGAGAGACCCCCATCAAAGAAGTGGAGAGGGCAGCAGGGTGCATGGGGAGACAGGAGATTAACCAGGAAACCTGACACCAGTCCAGTGGTGCTGAGGGTTGAGGTGCTGTACACCACACCTTGTGCTACGCCGGCGACCCAGGTTCGGGAACGAGCCCGGACCACCAGGGGTTGGAGGGGACAGAGAGGATCGAGCATCTGGAGGACTGCTCTCCTCTCTCGGGGTGGGATCCAGGGGAAAGCCAGTGCAGCAGCGGCCCCCGGTGGAGACTGGCAGAACTGCTACGCACAGTGGCTCACTAGCAAGCTATGGGTAGATGTCGGGTGGCTGCATTCCGGATGTGGGTGGGAGCACTTAGGTTGCAAGCTGGGTGGCATTGCACGTCCCACGTTGGGGGTGTAAGCACTGGGAAATAAGAAAAACCTCAAGTCCTGGATAGGCAATGACCACTGCCAGTGCCACTGCTACACTCCCAATGCTGGTTCCCCGCCACTGCCCCCGCGGTCTCTCCGGGTTGACCTGCCCGACCTGGGGAACCGCAACGAACTTGAAGATGGTCAGGGAACACAGCAGGAGGTAGAGCAAGCTGGTGAGTGCAGGAGGCCTGAGAGAGTTCCAGGCTGAGGGTTGTAAACATAGTTGAAAAAAAAACAAAGCAGGAAATCTGGCCCAGACCATACAGAGCTTTATAGGTTAGCAAACCAGCTTTGAAAGTAACTCATCACCTCACCAGCAGCTGCTGCAATTTACACAGTACCGGGGTAACCTGGCAAGGCTTAGCAAGGCCTGGCAATAACCTAGCTTCAGCATTCTGGGTTTAGCATTGACCCCAAAGGTAAAGTGTTTTGTGGTAACTAAGTCTGGACATCATAAAAGCATGCACCAGTGTCATGAGGTCTTCTGAAGGGTCTTCTGTTACATACCTTGAAGATGCCCTAGGTAGACTGGCAGCCAAATAGATGATTGTCCCATGGATAACCTCCTGGATTGCTCTGTGTTGTAAGATGGCTGGGGAAGAGGCACCCATAGGGTTGAAAGCTCACTCAACCAACATACTGCTGCCTCTGTTGCTGCTGCCAGGTATATTACCCTTTTTGAAATGTACATGGTTATTATCTGGTTGAATACACACACATTCATATTGTATTATGGCATCGACATTCTCAGTCATCATGATGTTGGTTTTGGGTCCTCGGTCCTGCAGTCTCCTTTTGCCTGATTTCAGATATGTACCATGCCCTTACACCTGAGAAGTAGAAGGAGTCTGCCTAAGTGTGGATAGTGAACTGAATCAAGGTAGTTAGAAATAGAGGTTACTGACTTGTAACCATAGTTCTACTACTAGTTTTCAGTTCACAGCCACACGATTCCCCGCAAGGCTTGCTTCAAAATCCTGTTCCAGTAAGCAGATCTGATTGTAAAGGGGTGGAGCCAGAAGATATATAGAATAGTGGATGGTCACCCATCCACAACAAGGCTGTATTAAAAGAGTTGGGTTGATGACATCATTGAGACCGAGAGCGAAGCTCGAGAAGTCTCTCTGATGTCATCAACTCCTGAAAGGGAAACAGCCTTAGTTGTGGATGGGCAACCATCCACTGTTTTATATAGTATATGGTTAGGGCTTATTTCTTTTTTTTCATTGCTGGTTACCTCATGTGTTTTTTTTTTTTTTTTGTGTGGTGTTCCTGCTCCCACTCTACGTCTCTCCACTGCCTACCACTCATTTCTGCTTCATTGCGCTCCCGCTGGCTGGGGCTTCTCTCCATTCCCACTCACTCTCTCTCATAGTGGCATGGTTTATTTTTAAAAAATTCAACAAAAAAAATGGCTTCATGACACAGAGCAGTCTAAGGTTATTTGTTTCAGAAGAAGGAGGATCCACTGGTCTGCCACTCCTCGCCGCTTAATCGCGCTGCCATGTTTTTACTTTTTTTATCTCTGATGCAGCCAGTCGAGTCAGCCAATCTGGAGGTAGGACAAGGCTGAAAAGTTGTTGTATTATCGATGTGACATCAGAACGAAAGTACAACAATTTTTCTGACCTTTGAACTGTCCTACAACAAGATTTGAAAAGCCACTGATTTCAATGTGCAATAAGCCCTAACCATATACTATAACATAGCTGGGTGGCTGAATCATACCTCTCAACTGTACCACATTACGAGGAACGTTCCTCATTTTACTTCACAAAAGCTCCCTGTTCTACATTGTGAGGACTTGTTCCACATTCAGTATTAACATTTTAAAGCAAAAATCTATAGTAAATGATGCAAAAAATATATTATTCAATTAATAACAGACTTTCTGAACATAAATGCAAACATTTTAACAGTGTTCTGAGCCTCCTAGGTAAAGATTTAATTAAGTGTTCCACATTTTCCTCATTTGTTCCACATTTTGAGATGCAATGTTCCACATTTGGGGGACAAAAGGTTGAGAGGTATGGGCTGAATGAGTCAAGTTTGAAGACTGTTCTGGTGACTGAGCATGCTCAGTGGAAGATTGCTTAAGTGTGGATGTGAAATGAATACTAGTAGCAGAACTTTGATTACAAGTAAGTGACCACCATTTTTTGTGGTATTCCAAATCCTTGCTCTGATCCCGGGTGAAATTGGCTTTGTGAGATTTAGTTGCTGAACAATTATCCCAGAGCTTTAAAATGCTCCGCCATACTGGTACTAACTGTACATAGCCTCCTGAAGTGCACAGAACTGATGTGTCAGGGCATTTCAGAGTTCTAAGATGACTGGCATGCAAATGAATCCTCTGTTGTTGATTCCCATTGGAGACATCAGTCATGGGGTGCGGGTTTAGGTTGCTGTGCAACAAGCAGTACTTGTTCATATTTACATTATGATGGTGGAGGGTACAGGATTGCCACATAGAAATAGAATTTTAAAAAGAATCTTGTGTAGGGTAAGGAATATCAATATTTGAATGCTGGTGTCAGGTTCTATGCAAATATCTGGTATACAAATAATGATTTGTATGCTGAATGTTTATTCAGCTTATTTATTTATTTGCTTTTGTTAACCAGGTAAGCACACTAGACAGCAAAGTGCCTATTTTCAGGAGCAACCCGGGAGAGTTACAGGGTATCCATGAGCACAAGGTTACATACAGGAGCATACAGTGGAGGTTACATACAGGAGTGACATGCTCCACCATTGGTAGTACAGCAGTGAACATCAAATAACAATTAGGAATTTGCAGCAAGAACAACACAAGCAGGAGCAAAACATCAAAACTGTAAGGTGCAGACGCCTATTAGTGAGAGAGAGGACTTGGTGCTAGACCAGGTTAGGATAATGGTTAAGAGCAATAGACACCGCTCCACCTGGGGAGGTAAGTGCATAAGTAGGGAGAGCAGCAGAGGAGATAGCACTGGGAGAACTGCACTCTTGGGGGTGCCTGATTTATGCTTAACACAGGCAAGTTGATGCAGTTTTTAGGAAGTTCCAAAGGGAAGATTTGAAGCAAGGGTGGGAGGGGGAGGCACGAACACTGGCAGGAAGGGAGTTCCACAATTTTGGTGCATGGACGGTGAATGCCCGATCCCCTGTGAGGGTACGGGTCTTGGGGACCAGACAGGCCTGAGTAGTGCATGATCTGAGGTTGTAGACAGGGGAGGCATGTTTTAGGGAAGGGTGAGCGAGGCGGGAGTGGCCGTTCTAACTATATTGTCAATGAAGTTACCAAGGGTCAAGGTCCGGAGTTTTTCTGGGGGTAACTACTCCAGTCGGGAATAGAGCTCACAGCGGTGCGTGAGGCAGGAGGCTGAGAGTGCAAAGCGGCATATGTTGTTGTTGTAGGTGGTGTCCCATTTGGCAAGGCTAGAGGATGGGACAGGGGCAAAGGCAACAAGCCCTTAGGAGAGTGTGGGAAGGAGAATCCCCTTGGCAATAGCAAGCTGGGCTGTGGGGGTGAAGCAGTCTTTAGCTCTGTAGGCTAGGCCGAGCTTGCCGTTCATCGCTTTACAAATGTTCCGAATGTGCGAGGAGAGATCGAGTTGGGGATCGAGGGTGACACCGAGGTATCTAACAGAGTCAGTGTTCGGAAGGAGGGAGTCACTTGACCCATGGATTTTTAGGGGAGTTGTGCAGGAGGAGGTTTTGGCCATGGAGCCAAAGAGCATGGACTGCGTTTTCTTCAGGTTCACTGTGAGTTTGTGTCCATCGAGTCAGCTCCTGATAAGAGAGAAGTCGGAGTTAAGCTGGGAGTTGATGGAGGTGATGTTCTGTGAGCTGGCGAGGATGACTAGATCGTCGACGTAAAGAGTTAGGTGCCCTTTGGTGGTGGCGAGGGCAAATCATTAATGAACAGGATGGGTCCAAGGATGGATCCTTGGGGCACCCCGCTGTTCACAGGGGAGAGGGTTGAGAGGGTTGGATTAAAGCAGGTGTTTTGCTGCCTGCCCCCTAGGTAATTGGTGAACCAGTCAAGGGCATGGAGGGAGAATCCATGAGACTGCAGGGCGGAGAGGAGATGGGGATGGTCCACCCAGTTGAAGACCTTAGATAGATCAACGAAGATGGCCCTGGTCAATTTGCCTTGGTCAGTCATGGACCGGATCTTGGAGGTAACCACAGCCAGGGCAGTTGACATGCTGTGCCCTTTTCTGAATCCGTGCTGTGTGGGGGATAGAACATTGTGACCCTGGAGGTAGTGGGAGAGCTGCGAAGCAACTGCCTTTTCGAGGAGCTTGCTGGCAGCAGATAGTATAGCAATGGGGTGATAATTGTTGACATCTTTCGGGTCGCCATGTTTAAGGACAGGGACGACCTTGGGAACCTTCCATATGTTAGGGAGGATCCCTGAGATAAGGGAGGCGTTGAAGATGTGGGCCACTGGTCTGGTGAGGAGAGGAGCCCCCAGGCTAAGTAGCTTCGGCTCTAGGTTATCATGGCCAGCTCCCATGTGGTGGGAGAGGCCGGCAAGGAGTTTCTGGGTCTCGCCAACAGTGATTCGTTTAAGGTAGAAGGGGGGATGGGGGTATGCTATCAGAGGTTTAGGGGCGGAGGGTAGGGAGGGGGTGCGAGCCGGCAGGTCTGTGAACATGCGGTTGAAAGAGGTGGTGATGGTTAGGGAGTTGTTACAGTTGGTGCCCCCGATGAGCATATCCGTGAGTTTTTCCTTGGCCGACCCTCCGACAAAGTTTTTCACATTTTTCCAGAAGCGCCAGGGGTTATTTTCCAAGGCAAGCTGGGCAGCTCTGCAGTACTCACTTTTAGCAGTGCGAATGGCTCTCTTACAGGAGTTCCTTAGTTGGCGGTACTCCAGAAAGTTGTCATTGTTTTGAGAGAGCCTGTGTTTTACCCAGAGTTTGTCACGCCACTTCACGAGGGAGAGGAGGTCATTATGGAGCCACTTTGTAGCTGTGCCTCTAACTCTCCTCTTGGAAAAGGGAGTTTGCCTATTTTGCAGTGGGACAAATACTGCAAGGAAGTGGTCTAGGGCTGTGACTGGGTCGTTAGTGGCAGTGATCCCGGACCAGTCAACCCCCTGCTCCAACTAAACCCAACTCCTTTAGTTGCTGCATAAATGACCCCCTTATAATGCCATATGTATAAAAATAGAAACACAGATGGAAAACCATGAATAACAAGCATATGGGCCCATCAAGGGACTTTGTTGCCATCAGAACCAAGAAGATGAAACTTGAGTGGTTCCTTGGAGGCATCAGAATCTCAAGACAGGAACTAAGGTTTGTTATGTAGGATGTTTCCTATGTTGTTATTTATGTTTTTACTTAGAATTTATGTCCCCTTCTGCCTCCGGAACCCACTCTCTCCAGACCCCTAAGGCACACTCTGACTCACCTGCATCCCAATGTCTCTGACTGTCCTTCCACAGAGTCATGATTTGCTCCCCAGGCAGGGAAGGAGGTCAGGGAGTACAACCCCAAAAATCTATTATCTCATTAGCAGCAGTGTGATAGACATATGGAGTCTAGATATACGAGAGTAATTTGCTTACTGTGTTAGGGCCATTTTAATTTGTTTTCTCTCCATAGTCACGCTAACGGTGCAAGCATTAACACGCATAACAGTGCATGTCCGTGCAGCCAGCTGATGGGCTCACTTCTCTGCCTGCCCATCACAGTGCTGCTCATGGTCACCTTCTAGGCATCATAGCAGTGGGGACAGTAACTCTCCTTCCCCTGAGGAAGCACTCATCCTCTGGGATACTCAATTCCCCATTCCCTGGTTGTCCCCTGATGATCCAGGCTAGTTCCTGAACCTAGCTTGCCAGCATTGCAAGTGGTAGCTTTACCACTGCACTGACAGGCCAGCTTCCTCTTTGTTATTTTTGATAGTGTATGGCTACCCCTCCTTCCCAGTTGTGTACTACCCCCCCACCAATATTAATAAAAAATAGTTCGCATACACACACTGTTTGGCTTCTGGGTAAAACATTAGTCCAACACTGTGCAACTGCTTTTATTTAGAAACAAAGAAACATAGAAAAGTGTCAGATAGAAAAATACCTGAGCTGTCTATCTGGTCTGTCCCAGAATTCCCTACATGGACATGTTCTACTCTCCGTCCTCCCTCCCAGTCACTTGCATCCCTTTTCAGTTCCCATCTGCTAACTCCTTTAAATGCATTCCACTTTCCCTTGAATCTGCTATTATCTTTGCATTCACAATCTTGTCAGGAAGTTTGTCCTACCCATCTACCATTTTTTTTAATTTCAGATGCCTACCCTTCCTTTAGTTGCTGCATAAACGACCCACCACTGCCCATTTCATACTTTGTTTTATTTACTTAGGGCCTGATCAGCAAAGTGGATACACACAATTCACACATGTTCTGGCCATGTTGCTTTGCACACCTATGCCTGTCCACATTGGATGGTATCCACAGCTGCTGCCTACCACTGTCTATGAGTGCAGAGCATTGCGTGGAGTGGATGGGCATCCTGCATGTTGGAGCTGTGTTGGACACAAATCATCCAGCTGGATACCCTGGCCAGCACTGCAGTGGATTCCCTGTTCTGTATGAAGTTGGGGAATATGAGACACAGCAGTCCTCCAAGGACTGCCATATCCTACTAGAGGCCACCATACTGTATATTGACCAAAATAACCAAACTACACCTGAATGACCCCTAGCCTACCTTACAATCTCAGAGCACAGGGGGCAAGTGGGGGGAAGGGAGATTTATCCAGCTCCAGGGACACTCCACAGCCATAAACAGGGTTTGTGTAGCTGCTATGGCAAGATCTTGCCCCATCTAGTCTGCCTCCCCTCTGCCAGCTATATGCAGCCACAGGGATTGTGGCCTGGATCAGGAACTTGCACACTCTCATCCCTGATCTGGTCATGTACACAGGTGCACCAGCAGCACAGAATCAGATGTGGTGGGGGCATGCATTCAGGGAAGTGGATGCTCATAGATCACTTCATGTGCATCCCCCTTAGGTCCTGATCCACAAAGTGTCCAGTGATTCGTTAAGTTAGTATATGTCCCAGCCATGTTGCTCTGTCTCTCCACATCAGACAGAATCCACAACCCTTTTCCACCATTGTCCATGAATGTGGAGCCCTGTGCAGGGGGGCAACCAGGGGAGGTCCGGCGTGCATGGCACACATGTTGTGGGCCGCTACGCGTGCATGACCACTGCCCCACTGACATTCCCCTGTGCCCTGAGGTGTGCATGCCAGGACAGCAGGAATTCACACAGATGTATGCCACTATAGCAGTCTCCAGTGGGTGCATGACATTCAGGACAGACGTGTGACCTCGACCACCCACAATGTCTACTATCCCCTAGCAGCATAGCACTCTTGGTACCCCCAGCCAGCACAACATCACAGACATGCCCACCATCCACGCCACTGGCGTACACTGTCATGCCAGGCCCTACATGGCCATGGATTGTTGGCCATGGTGGCCAGCATAGCAGCCCCACTGAGCATACCATGTGACATGTCCCTGTTCGTGCCTGGTCCATGACATGGCATGCATCTGATGGCACATACCTGTACAACGCACAATGCCCGACAATACATGACTGTGTACCCTGGGTACCATGCCACTACATCCAGGATCCTACAGCGACTGTCACATACCACCTGGATGTTCATTGACTGTTATCCCTTTCTGTTCACATATGCATCCCCATCCACTGATGGTGCCTTTATAGTGATGTGGGTGCAGTCTATTGCACCCAGTACCCACGGTAGTTGGTCAACACTGTAGAAGCGCTGCTGGATGGCCTGCTGCTCATGGACGTCCCATGGAAATCTAATGTACTGTGCTGTCCCGTGCAGTAGTGCCTCCAGGAACTGCCATAGGCTTGTTGAGACTGCTGATTGTGAGATTCCCAGCATGTCTCCCGTGGGCATCTGGAAGGTGCCTGTTGCATGGATCCTGAGTGTGGCTGTGACCTTTATCTCCACTGGTAGGGGGTTGCCTCTGCCTGTCCTGCTTTGTAGGTCTTCCCTCAGCTCATTACAGAGCTGTGTGATGTTGTCCTTGTTCAGCCTGTATCATGCCAGGCACTGTTCTTTTGTCATGTCAGTGTACATGATTCTTCGGTGGAGCTCCCTTGGCTTATATGGGTGCTGTGCTGGGTGTTGCTGCTGTTGTCTGGCCAGTGCTAGTCTTCTGACAGCCTCCTGTCACTGCTGCCTGGCACGTTGTCGCCTCCTGACCACCCTTGCTGCCTTGTGGAGGAGTATTGCAGCTGCTCCTGGCATTCCTCTGTGTTGTCTTCCACCTCTTTGTATCTCAGAGCCTCAGCCGTGTCCAGCTTTCAGCATTGTCTGTTGTGCTGTGTGCCTTTACGTATGCTCTAGGGCTGCTTAGACCAGCTCTGGCTGGTCTAGCGGCTGACAGTACTTTGACCTGTTGGTTGTCAGGGGTGCATGTTTGAAATTCCCGTTGGTGCGATCTTGCACCATTTCTGTGGCACAGGCTGTCTTGCATTGTGGTGCTGCCATTATTTTGGTGCAGGGCTGATGCAGTCACCTTTGGTATAGGGTTGTCTGGCTTTGACACAGAGCGCCTTTGAAAATCGGGTCTGGCGCAGTGTTTGACGCAGGGCTGTCTTGAGCCACTGTTGTTTGGCACAGGCTCCTTGCATCATGCCTGGGGCTTTGAAATTCCGGCCCCTGATACTTAATGTTGAGAGATTATGAAACATATATTGGTGACATAGTCCAGAATATTAGATATTAGAAGTTACTATGTAACTCTTGGAAAAATGGTCTAAAAAAGCCTGTGAGTAACTTCACTTAATTATAATGATGAAATTGAATAAACTAAAGAATACAAACTTAAAAAAAATAAAAATTAAAAAAATGAAAGATGAAAATGAAAATCAGAAACTAAATTTGGTGTATGAAGTCCCATATGAGACACTTGTGAGAATACATTGCAGTCTCAATTAACATTTGTTTAACTATAACAACCAGATACTAAAAATTAAGAACAAGAAATAAAAAAAAAAGTGAATATGGTCTTCAAAGCATCAAGTAATAATAATAACATGTGCAGAGACTTCAGTGTGACTCAGACTTAGATAGACACCAGAATTAAGTGTATGACCATACCCAAAGAAAATATTACAAACCAAAGCGCATTAAATCCAGACTATGTCCGCAAACTAATATGTAACTTGTATGCAGTGACAAATAATATTGAAACATGCCAGTAACCAGAAAACAGAGCTACAATGAAAAAGGAAAATTAAATAACAAATACTAAAATGGGGAGGGGGGCAAGGGATTAACAAGATTAGTTGCCATGGTTATGTATGAGAGAGACAATAATAACAACCTTGATGAGAGAGCTAGTGAAAAATAGACAGAGCTGCTAAGTTAAAATAAAATCAAACTATATCTGTATTTATGGTGATTGTGGACCAGGTCCTAAGTCCAATGTCTCATTCTGGAATGCAACTAAGGACACAGATGCAACAGCGCTTATTATGATCTATTATAAGCTAACGACTGGCCAAATTTATCTAAAAGTTCCCCTGGAAGCTTACCCTGGGTGTGACCTATAATTATAGGATGTAAGGCAGAACATAAACAGGGCAGGGACTGCAGCTGCTAATAATGCTTCATAAGATAAGTGTTTAGAATCCATACAAGACTACTCTAAAATGTTATACCATCATATGATGTACATGTTTCCTATTTGACATCAAAATAAGGATGCTTCAGTGAAAAAATGAAAAGCCGTGTTTATTTATTTATTTAATTTTGGTAACTGTGAGAGGCACACTGAGCAGGAGCTCATTTCCAGGTGTGACCCGGGGAAGGGGAACATGGGATAAAAAAATACATTACACAGTCACATTTCAGAGTTACAATAAAGTGCATTTAGGATAACATGATGAAAACAGATATAAGTGCAGGCAAAGCAGCAGTACAAAAATAATCATTTAACAGACCAGCCATAAACACCAGTGTAGGATGGCAACGGAAGAGGGGCATCGGGGAGAAGGAAAACAGAAGCAGAAGAGTGGAGGATGGTGCTTCAGTTGAAATCTGAGGAAACCAGAGGAGACAGAGGAGACGGAGAGGTGGATCTCAGTGGGGAGTTGGTTCCAGAATGTGTGAAGGTGATGGAAGAAGGCTGATTGTCCAGCAGAGGAGTGGGGATGGGGAATGGATAAAGTGTGATTCTCCTTGGAGCAGAGGGAAAAGGAGACAGGGAGGATAATGGAGATGAGTGAGGAAAGGTAGGAGGGAAGGGAAACAAACTAGTATTTGGAAATGAGGGATACATAGTGGATCTGGTGACGTGAGGGAAAAAGGAGAATGGATGAGGAAGAATAAAGTGACCAATGATGAGTGTGAGGGGAGGAGTTGGTAGCAAAGTGGCAGAAGGAGATGCAGAGGGTGTCCAGTCTGGCAAGAAAAGTGGAGGGGATCACGCTGTAAACCACATCCATCTAGTTGAAGACCAGGAGCACCATTCTGGTAATAAGCTCCAGTTGGACCCATGGAGACAAACAGTCTTTATTGCCATACAAGGCACCAAGGTTTGGGCAGAGCTTGGCATGAATGGCATCAAAGTGGGCAGTGAAGTCAAGCTTGCAGTCAAGCTGCTCACCAAGATACTTGAAGGATTGGACCACTTCGGGGGGGGTGGGGTGCCATCTAATGTGGAGAAGATGAGTAGAGTGGGCAGCCTGGCCAGTTTCTGGCTGGTAACAAAAGCCATAGACATAGTTTTCTTTGTGTTTACCCAGAGTTGATTGCAGTGGAACCAGGGCAGGACTTTGTGGAAATTTTGCTGGAGCAGACCTTCCATAGCAGTAGTGGAGGGGCTGGAGGTGTAGATGACTGTGTCACCTGCATATCTGTCTATATGCAAGTTGGCACAGGTAGAGTGAGGTTGTTATGAAAAATGGAGAAGAGAATGGGACCCAAAATAGAGCCCTGAGGGACCCCAGCCTGTTTGGGAAGTGGCAGTGACAGGGCACTACTGACCTGTACCAACTATAGACAGCCCGTGAAGTAAGAGCAGAACCAGTCAACAGCAAGAACTGAAAGGCCAGCAGATCTCAGCTTGTCCAGGAGGAGTGGGTGGGCCACCGAGTTGAAGGCTTTTTGCCAGATTGATGAAAATGGCAGTCATGATGTGCCCCTGATCCATCCCAGAGAGGATAGATTCAATGACATGCAGCAAGGAGAAGACAGTGAAGAAGTGCTTCCAAAAGCCAGACTAGAAGTGGGAGAGGAAATTAGAGGAAGAGGAGAGGAAATCAAAAAGTCTGAACAGACAAGTTCTCTTGCAGCTTTGCAAGAGAGGGGAAGAGGGAGGTGGGCTGGAAGTTACCAGTTCAGGAAGGGTCCCCCACTTTGTAAAGTGGAAGAACTTTGACAATCTTCCAAGACTGGGACTGCATCGAGGGAGAAGGAGAGATTGAGTAAGTGAGTAAGAGGAGATGTAATGGTAGGAGCCGAGATGTGGAGGCGTTTAGGGTACATCCCATGAAGGCTGGACTTGGACAGGTTAAGGGAAGCAAGGACGATCATAGTTTCCTGAGTAGTGACAGGAGAGAAGTGGAAACCCTGGAAGGGGTGTGGGAGGCGAAGACTGCCATGCCGGGGATGCAGGGAGGTGGAGCCCCCTGCAAAAACAAAGATATTGCTCTGGTGTGCGCTGTATTTGTTGTTGTTGATGTGTTGTGCCAACGTTATTATGCCACATGCTGATTTGCATGCGGCATTCTTGATGTGCATGGTTTTAACCATGACATTTATTTATTTAGCTTTTGTTGACTGGGTGGGGTACACTAGACAGACATTTGCCTATTTTCAGGTACGACCCGGGAGAGAAACAGTACAATACAATACAGTATATTACAATACAATACAATGCAATGCCATGAATACAGAAAAAATCAAAGGTACTGTAGCATTTCGAGTAAAAGAAAAGATTATACAGTTTACCAGTACCATTATAACAAAAGCACAGTAGTAGGGGCAGAATATAAAATACAATAAACATCAATACATATTACATAGCGAGGCAAACAATTGCAGCAATCAAGAGCCAGGGCAGCCAAGGATGGTTAAGTAGCAAAGTTGGGCAGGGCAGAAGAAACAAGACTGGAGGGAAGAGGAGGTAGAAGGGTGAGTGGGGTGGGGGAGAGGGCAAGGTGAGGTGTGGGTAGGGACAAGGTAGGATTAGGGACTGGTGCAGGTGGATTGATCATTAGTAGGGAAAGGAGCTGTTTTTTGAAAGCTCTTACATTGACGCAGGCGCGGAGGGCAGCCAGGAAGGAGTTCCATTGTACAGGAACTGCAGAGGTGAAGGTCATAGAACCATACTTGGACCATGATCTGGGGATTGCTAGTTGTGCAGAATCAGAGAATCTGAGGACATAGTGGTGTGAACTGGGAACTAAAAGAGCAGTCAATGAAAGTGGTTTCTGTGAGGTAATGATGCTGTGAGCCAATTTACACACTGAGGAGTCAAGCAGGGCTGTAGGGGAGGGCCAACCAAGTTTGCTGTAGAGAAAGCAGTGATTTGTGAGACGGTTGCAGGAAAGTGCGAATCTATAGATATTATTGTACGGTACTGTCCACTTGCAACAGAGAGAAGCAGAGGATAGAATGAATACAGGCAGGCCATAGGACAATCTGGGAAGAAGAAGGCCTAGAGCCACTGCAATTTGTGCCAAGGAAGAGAGATGGCTTTTAGCATGATAGGCTGCAACCAGACCCGAGTTGACTCCCCTTACAAACCGAGTGAATGTGAGCTGAGAAATCATGGGAGGGATCCAGTGTAATTCCAAGGTACTTGAATGAGGAGACTGTATTCAACGGGGTACCACTATCTGTTGTTATTGTTTATTTATTTATTTATTCATTACAAATTGGGTATACAACCATTGAGTCAGAGACTCATTTACAAAGGCACTTCGTCGCAGGGGGGGCAGACATCAAGACAGTTATTACAGTGCAGATTAAAACAGAGGATAACATTACAAGTGCAGTAAAAGGAACATTTAACATAGATACACTTAGGTTACATAATGTAGTAGTTTGTATGTTACTTAGGTTACATAATGTTACAAAATTGTGAGTTACACTCATGGATATAGTAGGTTCTCAGAGAAGACAGTGGGTCACATACCTGTTTGGACCTAGTAGAGAAGGGGTAGGTCTGTGGGAGGGAGAGGCTGTCCAGTGGATGTTGTTGAGCCAGGGGGCAAGGCGGGCGGGAACCACAGATTACAACAGGGGGTTAGTTGCACCTACAACAGTGGGTATTAAAGTTATGGTTCCGAAGGACTGTTTTGAATGAGCCAATTTTTGGCAAGTTGGAGATGCAGCTAGGGAGGGAGTTGAACCAGGTGGGGGCTCGGTACAGGAAGGATCTCTGGGCAAGAGAGGTCTTGGTTCTGGGCACCTTGAAAGTGTCCTTAACAGAGCTACGGGTGGTGGCGGACAAAGATGGCTGCTGTAGGGGGGTGGAGACCCCAAGGGGGGAGAGTCCTAGCAGAGATTTCTTAGTGAGAAGGCACATCTGGAAGAGCAGTCGCTCCTCAAAGTTGAGAAGATTGGTGGTAGTATAGAGAAGGCAGGTGTGAGTTTTGCTGGGGGCACCGGTCAGGAGCCTACAGGCCTTATTGATGGAGAGTTGGATTTTTGAGAGGGCAGTGTTGTCAGCTGCAGAGTAGATAGGCAAGCCATAGTCAACAAGGGACAAGATGGAGGAGGTGATGGCCAGCCTGAGGGCAACCTGAGGCAGGCAGTGCCTGTGCTGGTATAGCAGGCCAATCCGAGAGTTAATGGCGGCTGACAGGGCATTAATGTGGGTGTGGAAGGAGAGTGCAGTATCGAATGTGATGCCTAGGTACTTGTAAGTGGTCACTTGTTCTAGTGGGTGCAGAGTGCTGGGGATAATCAAGAGGGGGGTATTTTTAGCTTTATTTTGGTGGTGGGAGAAGAGCATTGATTTGGCTTTCTTTAGGTTAATGACCAGTCTGCGATCTCTGAACCACCTTTCGGCTTGGTTGTAAGCTTGCTGGAGGGATAATTGGAGGGAGGTGGGATTGGGATGTGAGGCAACGAGGATTGCATCATCGGTGTAGAGAAGCATTTTACCAGTACATGAGCTGGGGAGGGTGTTGAGGTGGAGACTAAAAAGTATTAGACTCAGGATGGAGCCCTGAGGGACCACGGAGCGAACGGGAAGAGTGCTGGAGAGGGAGAAGCTGATCTTGACATGCTGGGATCTAGCAGAGAGGTAGCTAGACAACCAGGAAATGGGACCACCAGAGAAGCCAAGTTGGTGGAGAGAGTTGAGTAGAAGGGGATGACAGACAGCGTCAAAGGCCTTGGAGAGGTCAATGAACACTGCTCCTGTAAGGCTGCCAGAGTCGAGAGCAGCATGCAGGTGTTGGGAGAATTCCAGGAGAGCCATGATTGTACTGTGTCCTGGGTGGAAACCATGCTGCTCTGGGCACATAATGTCATACTTGGTTAGGTATTCAGAGAGCTGGATCAACACCACTCTTTCAAGGGCTTTAGAGAGTAGGAGAGGATGGAAATGGGCCGGTAATTGTTGGGGGTGGATCGGTCCCCACTCTTATGTATGGGTGTGATTTCAGCAGTTTTCCAACCACTAGGGAACTGACCCAAGCATAGAGACTGGTTTAGAAGGTCAGTCAGGGGGGACTAAGACTTCGTCCAAGACCATACGGAGGATCCTGGAGTCGAGGGGGTCACTACTGGGGTTATTGCTACCTAAGGCTTTTAGCAGGTGCAGCCTGGCTTCTTGGGGGGATAGGGTGTGCAAGTAGAATGATGGGCAATGCAGGACCGGAGGAAGAGAGGTGGGGATTGGGTCAAAGAAGCTGCTGGAGAGGACCAAGCTTAGGTCAGAGAAGGCAGTGTTAAGACAATCGGCTGTGAGGAGTGGATCTGTGGTGGGGGTGCCATTGATGGAGAGCTGAGATGGTGGGGGGAGTGGGACTTCCCATTTAGCTCTTTCATATTATCCCAGAAGGTCCGGGCTGAACCCCAAGTGGAAGTGAGGGTGGTCTGGTAGTGCTCTGCCTTGGCCCGCCTAATAGCCCAAGTGCACTTATTGCGTTCTGCATTGTAGGCCTGTTTGTCAGATGCCTTTCCAGATTCTACAGCAATGTGCCAGAGATTATCTCTGTTTTTGAGTCTCTGGAGGAGGGTTGGGGTGATCCATGGGGCACTGCATTTTTTGGAGCAGATCCTGGTGAGGGGAGTGAAAAGGTCACAAGCCTTACAGAAGGCATTTGTGAAGTGGTCAAGAGCTGAGTCAATGTCAGGGGCGTGCTAGATAGGGGACCAGTCTAGCTGGGCTAGGAACTGTTTTAATTTTCTGAGGCCGCCGGTGCATAAACAGCAGCATAGAGTGGGATGGG
The DNA here is from genome assembly GCA_016271365.2 of Neoceratodus forsteri. NCBI lineage: Eukaryota > Metazoa > Chordata > Ceratodontiformes > Ceratodontidae > Neoceratodus > Neoceratodus forsteri. The sequence continues at coordinate 1,061,194,096 of CM057454.1, forward strand.
ACATTGGCTTCAGAGTGGAGGATGACCAGAGACAGAGGACTGGGGAGTGATCACTAAGAGAGTTGGGGAGGACAGTGACATTCCGGATTTTGTAGGGGCAGTTAGATATAACAACATCTAGGAGAGTGCTGGTGCCAGTAGAGTGGTTGAATCTAGAGGGCTGGGTGACTAACTGGGACATATCCAGGGCAGCAAAGGAGTCCCTTATATGGGAGGCAGTGGAGGCAAGCCAGTTAACATTGAGATCACCTAGGATGACTTGCTCCACTTTGTGAGGGAGAGATGTGAGATAGTCAATGAGGGACTGGACCACTTGGTTTTGATTCCTCAGGGGTATGTAGGAGACAAAGAGGAAGAGAAGGCCTTGGGCAGGGTCAGATGTGATTTTTAAGGTGAGGGCTTGGCTCCATAATCAAGTTTAGGAGCTGGGAGTGCCTGACCTATAAGGGAGTCCCGTACTAGTAGTGTGCAATCACCACCGCGTTTGCCTACTCGGTCTTCCCTGTAGATGGTATATCCAAGGAGGGTGATAGCGGAGTCAGGGGTGGATTTGGAGAGCCAAGTCTGTACCAGTGCAGTTATGTCAGGTTGATGTTGAACGACCCAGCACTGAAGGGCAGCAGATTTCTTTAGGAGACTGCAAATGTTTAAGGATGCAAAGCGGAGGCCAGCTGCAATTCAGGGTTTAGAAGGGCTGGAAGCAAATGGTCCTGGGTTTGGGTGTACATTACCAGATAATAATAATAGCAGTGTAATTATTCTGGTTAGTGGCCGGTGGCAATGGAGACCCTTGGGTCGACACCCAGCTGAGGACTTTAGAATCAGGGTGCATGGGATAGATAAAGTGCGAAGGGTGAGAATGGCAGGGGAGAGCTGGGTTCAGGTCAGGCCTTGAGGGTGGAGGGAGTGGGGGTGTTGGCAGGGTGGGGGTGTTGGGGGAGTCACGGGTGTGTCGAGGGTGGGGGAGGGCCGAGTCACTGTGGGGTAGTCTGAGGATGAGGTGCCTAGTGTGGAGGAAAGGTGCTCCAGTCTGTGTGAGGTCTGTACCAAGAGGATGAAGGAGAGCAGACTTAGTAATGGAATGTAGGTACCCATAGCAGCTGAGCAGTAAAGGAAGAGTGCCAGGAGTTGGCTGGGGGAAAACCCCTTTAGTGGGCGAAAAGACTATAAGCTGCAAATGGGAAAAATCAGTATCAATCAGTAGAAGAGGGATGGGCAAAGACAGATGAATATTGATAGACTGACCTCACAATAAGTGAAATGAGACAGGAACTATATTGTGTTGGATTGGGTAAGTGTGCTTATAACTGGCCCTCTAGTGGCTAAAAGATATAATCTGCTAATGGAAACGTCAGCAAAAAAAAAAAAAAAGAACAGACAGGGAGGTTCTGAAGCAAGTTTTTTTTTGGGGGGGGCACTGCAGCAGCCTCAATGGGACACCGAGGTCAAGGGTGCAGCCCACAGACTTACAGCTCTAACATAAGGGGCACAGCGCTCAGGGCAGACAGCAAAATCACAGTACCGTAAGACCTCTCTCAAAACTTAAATCAACTCTTAAGAAATCTCTACATCAGACTAAACATTACTTAAAGTGAGAAATCAAGAACATGTCAAGCAGAGGTCAGTCCTAGCATTAATTTCTTGGCAGCATTTCCTAGAAGACTTCTGGATTGCTGCACAAAGTGTGAGAAACACTGGCAAACAGGGGCAAGTGATATTCCTCCAGGTGTAGGTGCCAAAATTCAGGGTTCCAACCTATACTTTGCTCGGAAGGCGAGCGTCGGGCAGCTTCTCTATGTTCTGCTTACCAAACTGCAGAATGCAGTTTGTCTGAGAGGAGAGAGTCCGAAAGGGCAGAGTTGTCCCCTTGCTTGGAGGGTGAGTGCCGAGCAGCTTCTCTTTGTTCTGCTTACCAAACTGCAGAATGCAGTTTGTTTGAGAGAAGAGAGCCCAAATGGGCAGAGTTGTCCCCTTGCTTGGAGGGTGAGCGCCGGGCAGCTTCTTCTTGCTTACCAAACTGCAGAATGCAGTTTGTTTGCGAGGAGAGATCCCGAAAGGGGTTTCGATAAGTTTTTTAGGTTATGAGGGGTTCCGAAAAGCATGGCTTGGAATTTGGAGTAGTTCATAAGGAATTTGCTGTCCTTGAACCAGGACTGTACTGTGGACAGGTCAGAGGTAAGGTCGTGATTTATGTGAGTTGGGTCAGGGAAGTGACAGAAGAACCAGGTCATCTGCATAAAGGATCAGGGTTGATTTGTTAAAGCAGTGCGTGATTGAGTTGATGTGAAGAAAGAACAGTAGAGGGCCGAGGATGGATCCCTGTGGGACACTAAGGGAGGTGGGAAGATACTCAAAGAGGTTTGAGCCAGTTCTGGTGCATTGTTGTCTACTGGAGAGATAGCTGGGAAACCATGGCAGTGCACTATCTGAGACTCCTATATACTTAAGTCTGTTAAGAAGTATGGGATGGTTAACAGTGTCAAAGGCCTTCATTAAGTCAACAAAGATGGCACCTGTGAGGTGACCTAGATCAAATGCAGAGTAAATAGCATTAGTCAGGGTGAGTAGGGCTGTAATGGTGCTGTGATATATATCAAAGCCATGTTGTGCATAACACAGCAGATCATGCTTTTCCAGGTAAGCTGTTAGTTGAGCAGTGACAATTTTCTAGAGAATTTTGCTGAGTGCATGGAGTATGGCTATTGGCCGGTAGTTGGATAGGGACTTGGTATTGGCACATTTCCATCCCATAGGTACTGAGCCTGTGGTGAGGGAGAGATTGATAATCCAGGTAAGGAGAGGGGTGAGTTGCCAGGCTGCTAATTTCAGTAGTTTGGAGTCAAGACCATCAGGGCCTTCAGACTTGGTTTTGGGTAGTGATAAAAGGAATTTTCACACTTCAGTATTAGTGACTGATTTAAAGAGGAAAGGGGGGTGGGTGTTGTGAGGAGGTTCTGACATGTGCGAAACAGCAGGGTGTGCCAGAGAGTTCAGCACAGCAGTAACAGTCGAGAGATCTGAGAAAAGTTGGTTAAAAGTGTTGGATATAATAGTTGAGATGTTACAATTGATTCCATTGATTTGTAAATCCAAAGGGGTGCTAGGATCAGAGTGCCCAGGGATTTCTTGTCACTTCTCCAGAAGCTGCAGGGTGTATTATGTGGAGCGGCTAGTTTCCCTCTGTAAAATTTGCTCTTATTTTGCCTCATGGCTGTCTTGCATTTGTTTCATAGTAGCCTATAGTTATTCTAGTCGTGAGCAAAGTTAGATGTTTTGTAATTGACCTAGCTTTTGTCTCTCTCTTTTAGTAGGGCCAGTAAGGGGTGGGTGAGCCACTTTGTTGTACAGCCTCTTATGCACTTAGTAGTGAGCGGAGCATGCTTATTTTGTAGTTGGAGTAGGGAACTATTGAAGTAATTTAGCGCATGGTCCACATCATCAGTGGTCCACAAGGGGGTCCAGTCAATGCTCGCTATGTTGTATAGGTAGCTTCATTGAAGAGCGAGTAGTTCCTACACTGTATGATCCTGGGAGGGGCATGCTCAATGCTAACATGCCAGGTGCAGTAGATTGGTGGGGTGATCTGTGATGGAGTCAGGAAGAACCCCAGCTGAGGAAATGTGGCAGGATTTGAAACAAGAATCCAGTCAATCAGGGTGGCTGTTTGGGCTCTATTGGAGAGCCTGGTGGGTTGTGTGATTATTTGGGAGAGGGGTAGTTTATTTAGCAGCATATCAGTGGAGTCATTAGACTAATTGAGCCAATTGATATTGAAATCACCTAGGATGATAATGTCATTGTTACTAACTAGGGACCCCAGAGTGTCAATTAGGGAGGAGCATTTACATTGGTTGCTTGGGGGAGGGATGTAAACGCAAAGTATGTGCAGTTTTTTTGAATCATCGAACCTCAGAGTTTCAGCACAGAGTTCAAAGGAGGCAGGCTGTGGAAGTGCGAGTGGGGAGAGGGAGGTAAATTTGTAGTGGGTCTTGAAATAAATCATGGTGCCACCACCACGCTTGGGGGGGGGCCTATCATTTTTGATGAAACTGTATCCAGGTAGCTCACAAAGTGTATCAGGCACTGAAGGGTTCAGCCAGGTTTCAGTTTGGCGTAGTATGTCAGGTTGGTAGTGTGACATCAAGGCAGTTAGCTCAGTAATATTCCGTTGGAGATTCCTAATATTTAGGTGTGCAAGTTTCAAACCTTTAGTAGCACCCAAGGGAGGAGTGAGAGAGAGAGGCGGGGGTGACAAGACCAGGACCTGGATTGACTTTGATGTACCCAGCTGTGATGAGGAGGAGACTAAGCCAGAGGAGTAAGACCACTATTTTGAAATACAGTTGAAGCCGCTTAAAGAGGATGGCTCAATGGCAGTAACACTGTCCCCAATTAGTGGGCGTCCCGATAAACAGAAGCTAGATTTTCAGCAGCTCCGATTAACATAACAGTCAGCGGTAGCACATAAAACATATGGTCTGACAAACAGAATGGAGACTCAGCAGCATGTTTAGTGATTACAGCCCTTTTTGGAACAAATGCTGATTGTCTCTAAAAACCAAAACTTTATTTCATACAGTATCTTTAAAATATACTGTATTTTTAAAAGTACACTTATCTTTTCTGTAGTGCCAGGTGAATCCCAATCCCCCTAAGTCTCCTTCTACTGAAAAAAATCCATGCTCTCCTTTTGCTTTGAATCACTGGCCATACTTTTTATTATCTCCCCCTCAAGGTCATACAAATGCTTCAAGTTCCCGATCCACCTGTTATGGAGACACCAGACCCATAATGGGCCAATGTGTTCTATGGCTTCCCAGTTCGATATTGCAGCTGGTGCTGGGTAAGCATCTAGGTCCTCATGATTTACTCTGGATCGCCCTCTTGTCCTCAATCTGACTCCGTCACCGAGTCACAGATGGACTCAACCGTGAGCTCTCCCTCAGTTGGCTCGTTGGCATCAACATCGATGAACAGCTGGAACTAGAAACGTCCGCAGGTATGGTCACATAGAATAGGAAGTTTTCTACATTGTTAACAGCTGCTGCTCCCTGGGCTCTCTGTTCATTTTTATGTGCCTGTATTTCATGGCCAAGTCAAAATGAATGAAGAGATTAAGTAATGGGGATGTCTTTTGAAGAAAATTTTGTCAGCTAGTAGAAACAGGAAGAGGCACTAACGAGTGATAATGAGTTATAATGAACAGATGTCAGCAATAGCTGAACCAACTCATCCCCAGTAACAGGAGATGCTGTGCACATTAAAGGAATTTAGTATGCTTGATTAAACAGCCACTTAATCAGTGACTCAGGGGATGTCCCCTTTAAGCGAACGTCCCCTTTAACCACGTCCCGATTAAGTGGTTTATACTATATTTGCCCTTTTTATACAAAGTATGGGGGGTGCAAGCCACAAAATTTGAGGTAGCACACTAAAGGAAGCCAGAGCCTTGTAGGAACAAAATTATAGTATGTGACAGACAGGCTCGGGAGGACCAGTGTGATAAATAAGGTCAGTTAAACTGGGAGGGACAGAAAGCTCAGTAAGGAAAGGGAAGGTGTCTACAAGGTGGACTGTGAGGGCGAGGGCAACTAGAGCAGTAGGGATTAGCAGAGGTGTAGGGTGTCTGCAGTGTTTGGCCATGCTGGATGCAATAAGTTCATGAGGTGTTATGAAGGGGGCAGCTAGGTAATACAGGCTGGGTGTATGGGACCTGGGCAGATGAGGAGCTGGCAGGATGGTGGAGCAGTCAAAGATAGTTTAGAGGAGCTGTTAGTAGTAGGGGAGGGAGGAGGGGTTAAAAGCAAAGTCCAAGTAGAATAGGATAATTAACAGTTCCGAGTTCTTTAGATTGTGCAGGCTAGAAGGTGGACAGGAGCCCTCTGGTGGCCAGAGAATATAAAGTGCAAATGGAAAGGCTGGTACTCGGAGCTGCCTACTAGTCATGTGACTAGAGGAGAATATAAATAAGATACGCTGAGTAGGGCAGGTGGGAGGGGGGAGCCGGTGCACAGAGCTGGTGGGGAACTCAGCTGAAATGCTCAGCCTAGCGTGGTAATAGCTGATTACTTTTTCAGTGAAAAGCACCTGTTTACAAAAAGACAGCCTGCAGAGGAGATAGTGTAGGCTGGCTATGGTTAAAAATTAAAACTGCCTGCAGCTGTTTCATTAATCAAATTAAATCAATTGAATCAGAATCAAGAAATTTTAGCCCCGAGGAGGGAGATTTACATTAATTAATTAAAAGTCCCTGAGAAGCAGCCAAGCCGTAAGTAGCAAGCTTTAGGGGCTGGGAGCCACTAGCGGAGAAAAGGTGCCAAGTTTAAAATTCAGCTGCTGGGGAGCAGTCTCCGATCTAGTCGGAGGGATCTGTACCTTCCTCCTACACTGCAGGTGGACAGCTGAGAAGATCTTTGGTGAGCATGAAGCCCAGGGCAGGTCAGGGCTTTCTAGAGTGCCATCGGTTGGTGGAGGAGCCCTCCAGTGGGCGTAAAGCCCAGGAAAGTGAGGGCTAAGAAAAGAACAAAGAAGGAGAACAATGATTAAAAAGGGGACTGAGTGGGCAACAGGTTCCGGTTACAGGAGGTGGAGGATGAGAGGAGCAGGAGGAGGACACAGCGAGGAGAGAGAGAGAGAGAGAGAGAGAGAGAGAGAGAGAGAGAGAGAGAGAGGAGAGAGAGAGAGAGAGAGAGAGAGAGAGAGAGAGTCAGTTTAAAATGGCAGGAGGAGGAGGGTGAGAGGAGGAGGAGGAGGAGGACACAGAGAGGAGGAGAGAAAGGACAAAACAGAGATGATGGGGCAGAGAGGAGAAAGAAGCAGGCAGTCAGTTAAAATGGCAAAGACCTTCAGTAGTAAGAAAGAGGTCAAGGGATCCTGAGCATATAGGATAGTGGATGGCAAGTATGCACAACCAGAGTGCTGTGCCATCGAGGGGTTCTGATTCCCTGTGACCTCGAGAGTGAAGCTCGAGAGGTCAATGGGAATCAGATCCCTGAGGTGGCACAACACACTGGTTGTGCACAAAGTTGCTCATCTGCTATTCTATATAGCGTATGGGCATCCATACCTATTTCAGATATTGCACTTTGTTTCAGTGAACTGATGGTTGAGGGGGACTTGAGGGTTGGTGGTAGGCTCAAATTACTGACACAGTGTGCTGCAGATGTTTCTGCAAGTTCAAGTTTAAGTTTAAAAAACAACTTTCAGCTTAATTGGATTGGGGAACTCGAGTATGTGGCAGCATTGCAAGTTGTTCTGCTGCAGTAGTGACATTACTACTGCAGCAGAACAACATAATGATATCACTACTGCAGCAGAACAAGCATATACCAAGCATAGAATTCCATACATAACAACATTCCACCATACACTATAGTCTAATTACTAAGCAGGCAAGTACACAGAAAAGTTTCAGTCATCAGATAATTAATATCCTAGATTATAGTGTCCCCAGTGAGAAACAGAAAAAGCTGAAAATTATAATAACTACCACAGGAGGCTACAAGGACTATTGTGAAAAAAAGAAAAATGAAATGAATACAGGCTTAGTAATATGCAGCTAGCTGGCTTCTGAAACTCAGCGGAAATGCTCAGCCTAGCATGGCAATTGCTGATTACTTTTATAATGAAAAGCACCCATTTACAAAAAGACATCCTGCAGAGGAGATAGGGTAGGCTGGCTATGGTTGAAAATTAAAACTGCCTGCAGCTGTTTCATTAATCAAATTAAATCAATTAAATCAGAATCAAGCAATTTTAGCTCAGAGGAGGGATATTTACCTTAATTTATTAATTAAAAGTCCCTGAGAAGCAGCCAAGCCATGAGTAGCAAGTCTTAGGGGCTGGGAGCCACTAGCAGAGAAGACGCACCAAGTTTAAAATTTAGCTGCAGGGGAGCAGTCTTGGAGTGCTGGTTGGTGGATGACCCCTTCAGCGGGCATAAAGCCGAGCAGGTGGGGGCTTCCTCCTAAGCAGCTGGTGGACAGTTGAGGAGATCTTTGGTGGGCATGAATCCCAGGGCAGTTCAGAGCTTTCTGGAGCACCGTCAATCAGTGGAGGAGCCTTTTGGTGTATGTAAAGCCTGGTAGGTGGGGGTTTCCTCCTATGCTGCTGGTGTATGGTCAAGGAGATCTTCGGTGGGCTTGAAGCCCAGAGCAGGCCAGGGCTGGATGAGTTTACCTACACAGTAATGAGATGTGGTGGCGGTGAGAAAATCAAACAGGGAGGTGGAGATTTTGGGTGAGGCATAGAAAATCCCAATGAAGATAGGCCCAGGGAAGGGGAATGATAGCCTGACAAGGAGAAATACACAAGATGAGGGTACAGCCTCTTTGACAGCCATGGTGCAAAAGAGGCTTTGGCAGACATAGAGGGTGATACCACCACCACATATTCACCCATCCTGCCTGAAGGGATAAGAGTCAGGAAGGGTCAGGGTTGAGTCAAGAGTCCTTGGGAAGAGCCAGGATTCTGAAATACAGAGGATGTTGGGTGAATATTCTGAAACCCAGACAGACAGGAGGTCAAGTTTTGTAAGAAAGCACCAAGCACCGAGTTGTTCAGATGCTCATGCCTTTTGCAGCTGGGGAGGCAGAGAAGGAGAGAAGAAGGGACCAGGGTTTGGCTCCACTTCACCAGACAGGAGAAGGAGCAGGACAAGGATCAAAAAGCTGGAGTGGGGGGAGACAAGGAAAGGAGAGGAAGGCACTGTGGAGAAACTTCAATTTAAGGGAGGAGGGAGGAGGAACCCAGGGTAGATGGGAGGGGAGGAGGGAGAAGGGGATGAGTGGGGGCTAGATGGGGAAGGGGGTAAGGAAGGGAAGGTAGGATTGATGGGGGAAGGTGGAGTAGTAAGGAGCAGAAGAGGGAAAGGGAGAAAGCAGAGGAGGGCAATGTACATAGTGGTCTGGCAGCGACATGAAATAACCATCATATATGCAGTACAGTGGCTATAAGTTTGATTAATTAGTAAGGTTGACTAATATGGCTGCAAAACCTAGTAAGAGGCCAAAGCAGTGTCTTGAAGTATAGGACAAACAATAGGCTGGTTAAAGCTGAAAAATTTTAAATTATGCACATGGGGCACAGAAGCCCAAGGGCAACGTATCATTTGGTGGGGGAGGTGTTAACCACAAAACAGGAAAGAGATCTGGGGGTCACCATATCTCATGACCTGAAGGTAGCAAAGCAGTGTGATAAGGCAGGGGGAAAGGCTAGTATAGTGTTGGGGGCATAGGGAGGGGTATCACCAGCAGGAAAACGGGGGTAGTGTTACTCCTGTATAGATCATTGGTGAGGGCCCACCTGGAGCACTGTGTTCAGTTCTGGAAGCCCCATCTAAGGAAGGACATAGACCAGATGGAGGTGGTACAGAGAAGGGCAACCAAAATGGTGCATAGCCTGCATTAGAAACCTTACGAGGAAAGACTCAAGGAAGTAAATATGTACTCTCTAGAGTAAAGGAGAGAAAGGGAAGACATAATAGAAACATTCAAATACCTCAAGGGTATCAATAAGGTACAGGAGGGTGGCATATTGCACAGAAAGAGATGTTCAAGGACAGGGTCCACTATAAGAATTACAGGGAACACCGTGCAACAATTGCCTTAACACAGCACAGGTACTGTACTGGTACAATGCACAATAGTAAGGGCAGCACTCACAGTTCAAAGGAGACATGTCCAGATTGGGAGGAGGCAACCCAATGGAGCTGCATGGCCAGCCAAACAGCTGACTCACGCTGACTCCATGCACCATGGTCCTTGGCATGGAGGGCCACAGCATAGACCCTGGAGCAGTCATCGGCAGTTGAAATAGACAGTTGTAATTCAATGCAGTTACAATCAGTTGTAATTGTATTGGAATGCAGTCATAAAATAGTGGAGTTGAAATCCACTGCAGTTGATGATTCTGTGACCCATCCAGGTTTGTTTTTGTGATGCACTGCAGTGTTTTTTCTCTTTTTTTCTTACTTGGAGGGAGAGGGGGGTTGCGAATATCTAATGGTCCTCAACTGTCAGCACCAAGCTTTAGAGACAATAAAATGCACCCCTGGCTCCTGGACATGAAGCATCCACCAATTAGGAGAGATAGAAGGAGGAGCCAGGAGCTTGAGAGTGTCTGTGACTGGCTGCACAAGGTGCAGGAAGAGCATGCCTAGGTAGGAGAAAAGATAGTCAGGAGAGGAGGCATCTGTGTTGGAGTGTGGGCAACAGAGCAAGCAGCGTTTTTTCTGCAGGGATGAAGTTTGGTGGTTCAGCCTTTAATTTAAAAATAAGTTAACTGTGTCCACTACCATGACATGTCCAGTGCCCAGAGAGAGACTAGTGTGTGGCTGTGCAGGTCCCAGTCAGCCCTCCAGCAAAGTCAGGCAGCAATCTTGTGAAGGCAGCAAGTCAGTGGTCTGGTCGTGGTTAGGATCAGCCCATGATCCTATCAGCCAGGTCCGTTGGACGACTCTCACTCAGTCTCAGTCAGGTCTTCAGAGTCGGTGAGAAGGAGGAGGAGTGGTAGGTGCACTAGTTGCACTGCGTGGAGTACTGGAGTTAGGACATGGGTCTGGGTTGGGGACTAACTGTGTGGATTGGGAGGAGGGAGCACACAGCTCCAAAAAACACCAGCACCACCACCGAGTAGAGCAGCAGCGGCAGCCTGAGCCATGGAGCCACCAGACACTGCTGACTTAGTCATCACCTGACACCTGACCAAACTGGCAACAGGCTACTACAGTGAGCAAGGTACTGTATGGGATGTGTATGTAAGGCCAGCCAGGGCTTGGCAGTGAGCAGTAGGAAGGAGGAGGATGGTCTCTCACAGACTACTCAGTCTGTCTGTATGTCTGCTGCAGCTGGGCTGGCTTGTCTGGCTGGTTGAGGGTTTGGGGGCTGTGGGACTCAGGGGACCAAACTAGAAAAGCCAAGGTGATCTACCATCATCGATCTACTGCTGGAGGCCTGGCTGGGCTCTCTCTGACTGTGGTGGCATTGTAAGTAAGTCAGACTGCCATGGGGTTGTGGAGCAGACCAGGCGCAGGTGGTCAGTTGGTGAGTTCCCGGACCCATAGGAGATCAGAGCACAGAGCATGGTCAGTCTGGTCCAATGGACAACATGTTTGTTGTTCGCCACTGTTGGAACTGGATAGACTAAATATTTAAGTCCTCAAGGCAAGATGAACAAAATTTTACAAAACACATTAGTGTACATGCTGAAAGCCAAAACAAGTTCAGAAACTGTGTCAGAAAATACTTTTTTTTAATATGCATGAGGTTTTTTTAGCTTTAAATTTAAACTATGGGTACATCTCAGTTCTGGTGTACCATACAGGAGGTATTTCTAGAGGTCCTCCCTTAAACTGTTTTTAGTCTCCCAGATTCTATGACTACTAGTAAACTAACATACATTGATGGTTAGTTTTGTTTGCAAAAGGGTACCTTCTAGCTTCTGTAGGGTGTTTAAGAGGCCCTACCTATACTATATTTTAGACTCACAGTTCTTTTTATAAGTAACTAGTATTACTACTGCTTATTTTTCTATACTGTATACTGTTTTACTGCCCTGCTTCAACTTGTTACTTTTAGGGACTTAGTATATTTTGTTGTTGTTTTGACTGGTTATTGTGCTTTAGTGGGTCCCTACTGTCTATAGATTTGTCTCGTTGCATTTTGTATTTGCATTTTAAAGAGCAGCCACCCCCTTAGCTGCTGGTGACTAGTTGCTGCTCCCTCCAACAAATGCAATACCTCTCCTGGCCCAGAGTTGAGAAGCATAAATAATTCCTTTTGTTTCTGCCCATTTATTTATTTATTCATTTCCGGAATTACAACCTTTGAGTCAAAGACTCCTTTGCAAAGGCTCCATGTCAGGACAAACAAACAGTTTTGTGAGACCACAGTATACAGAATCACGTGCACAAGCATCAATGCTTAGTGTTACAAAGTGTTACTTTACAAGTTAACAACAAACCTTACAAAGTAAGTTACAATACTTAGTTACATACAGCCCTAGGCTGGATTAGCATCCAACAAATGGTGTGTGGGTTGTCTTTCCTCAGTCTGAGTCTACATTTGAGGTTCTGGGTTTATACTGGGGGTTAAGTAGAACCCTGCGTTGAGGAAGGGGATAGATGCTCAATTGCAGCTACATTTCTCTGAGGCTATGAGGTGTCTCATGGTTTTGGTTTTAAATTGGCCTAAGGTTGGCGCCAGGGTTATAGCAGGTGGGAGTTCGTTGAGCCAGGTGGGTGCACGGTAGCTGAAAGACATTTGGCCTAGTGCAGTCCTTCGATAAGGGACATGGACGGGCACGTTTGTTAGGTGCCTTGGGGTCCTCCGTGGGTGTTAGTTTGTATTAAGGAGTGGAGGCCGAAGGGTGCAGATTTCAGCAGGATTTTCTTAGCCTGGAGGCAGGTATGGTATTTTAGCCTTCCTTTAAAGGTCAGCCAGTCCGCTAATTTGTAGAGGTCGCAGGTGTGGGTTAGGTAGTCGCTTCCAGTGACCAGTCAGCTGGCTTTGTTGAGGGCAAGGTCGATGCGCTTCAAGGCAGTGGGGTCGGCCGTCCTGTAAATTATTATTCCGTAATCTATCAAGGATATGACTGAGCTGGTCACTGCCAGGCGAAGGGCATGCGGTGGGAGGCATTGTCTATGTCTGTAGAGGATCCCTAGTCTAGTGTTTAGTGAGGAGGACAGTTGGTTGATGTGTGTGTGTTAGGTGAGAGATGAGTCTAAGATGATGCCTAAGTATTTGAAATCTGCGACTTGTTCAGTTAAGATGCCCTGGTTGTTGGAAATGTTTAGGTGGGTTCTTACATGGGGGCTTTGTCGGTGTGCAAAGATCATGGATTTTGTTTTGGTGTGGTATAATATAAGCCTGTGCTTTGAGAACCAGTCTTCTAGTTCATGGAAGTAGGTTTGCAGCTTGTGTTGGAGGGAGTTTAGGGAGTTGTCTTTCCAGAAGACTACTGCGTCATCTGCATAGAGCAGAAGTTTCCCATTACAAGCTTTAGGGATGGCATTCAGGAAGAGAGTGAATAGTAGGGGGCCTAGGATTGATCCTTGGGGTACACCTGATAGGACTGGGGTTTTAGTGGATAGGGAGGTATTGATTTTAACCTGTTGTGTTCAACCTGTTAGATAGTTCTTGAACCAGGATAATGTGTCTGGTGCAAGGCTGAAGGAGGGGAGTAGGTATAATAGGAGGTCATGGCTGATGGTATCGAATGCTTTGGTTAGGTTGATGAAGATTGCTCCTGCAATATCACCCCCGTCTAGAGCCTCGTGCACATAAGGTGTGAATTCTAGGAGTGCCGAAGTGGTACTGTGTCCAGGTCTGAAACCATGTTGTTCTTGGCAAAGCAGGGAGTGCCCGGTGAGGTACTCTGTGATTTGGTCTGATACGATTCTTTCTGGGGCTTTTGAGAGAGGGGGGAGTAATGTAATGGGCCTGTAGTTACCAGGGCCCGTAGGGTCGCCTTTTTTTAGGATAGGTGTAATAATTCCCCTTTTCCATAGCGCAGGGAATTGCCCTAGGCGGAGTGATAGGTTGAAAATCTTGGTGATGTGAGGGAGGGTCATGTCAAGTGTTAGATGGAGTAGTTTTAGGTCTACAGAGTCACTGCTGTACCTTTTATTCTGTAGGGCATGTGCCAGATAGTGTTTGGCCTGGCTGCAGGAGATTGTTTTGAGCTGAAATGGTGCGGAGTTATGACTGGGAATGGGGTTCAGTGGGACACTGGGGGGTGGATCAAAGAAATTGGGTGGGAGGATTTGGCTAAGGTCTGTGAAGGAATTGTTCAGGATGTTGGCTATTGTAGAGGGGTTTTGAGAGAGGGCACCATTTGTGAGTATTTGGGTAGGTGGCTGGTTAACAGTTTTCCCTCAGAGTTCTTTGACATTGCTCCAGAATTTGCTTCCGGTGCCCCAGATTGAGGTGAGGGCTAGCTTGTAGTGGTTTGCCTTGGCAAGCCTTATGGCCCTGGTGCAGTTGTTTCTTGCCTCTCTGTATAGTTGTCTGTCATGGGGTAATTTGGAGTAAAGTGCTTTGTGCCAGAGGTTGTCTCTGTGGTGCATCTGATCCAACAGGGTTTGTGTGATCCATGGGGTGTCTCTGGTTTTTAGGATCTTTTTTGAGAGAGGGGCATATTTGTCACATACTGTGTTGAAGATTTTGATAAAGGAGGTGAGTGCCTCATCCACAGATTGCGCTGAGTGGACAGTGGACCAGTCGGTGAGAGAAAGAGAGTGGAATATCCTGGTTATTGCGCCTTTTTTAATTTGCCTTTGGAGCGAGATTTTGGGTGGAGCAGTTGGACACTTGTTTGACCAGAGGCAAGAGAGGCAGGAGTGATCACTAAGGACATCTGGTAGGACCTTGGCATTGGTGAGATGGTTGGGAGCGTTTGTTAATATTAGGTCCAGGAGGGTTTGTGTTCCAGTCCTAGGATCTAGCCGGGTAGGGGTCTGGACGACTTGGGTGAGGTCATGTGCTGTAGCCGTGTCTTTGAAGGGATCTGCTGAGGTAGAGAGCCAGTTAATATTGAAGTCACCCAGAACAATGAGTTCACTTCTAGGGGGGAGTAGCGCGATGTTGGCCATTATGGAGTCGAAGGCTAGTTTTTGGTTATTGGCTATGTAAACCGCCATTATGTACAGTGGTTTCCCATGGGAGCCTACTGTGATTTTGACTGTAATAGCTTGTGCCCCTTGCATCGGAGGTGGAAGGGGGACGAGTAATGGTTGTAGTTGTGGTCTGGCATAAATGGTGCAACCTCCACCTCGTTTGTCCACTCTGTCATCTCTGAAAATTGTGTAGTTATTTAGGGAAACTGATGAGTCTGGGACATTTCTTGTGAGCCAGGTTTCGGAGAGGGCAAGAATGTCAGGTGAGTGTTGAGCTACCCAACCTTGTAGTAGAGTTAGTTTTTTAGGTAGGCTGCAGATGTTTAAGGAGGTTAGCTGAAGACCAGCGTTACCCTGTCTGTTTTTTTATGAAATCCAGAGAAGGCCCTGGATTAGGGTGGATATCTCCGGCCGGTAGTAATAGGAGTAGGAGTGCATGCCTGAGTGCAGCTAGCTGTAGATGCTTATAATAATTTTTTGAGTGTCGTGTGCTGATAAGGTTTTTAAGGGGGTTGCAGGGTAAGGGAAGTGACTGGGTCACTTTGGCTAATATAGCTTGTAGAAGAAGGGGGTTGTGTGAGTTAGCGAGGTGTGGGGTGGGTTGGGTAGGTAGCTTAGCCTGTGATGATCCACTTGCAGTACAGCTGAGGGGTTTGGTTACATAGGGGTAGGGGAAATGGGCATTGCTGTTTCTTGTAATAGGGAGTGAGAGGGCAGCCAGTGCCAGAATAAGTGAAGCTTGTATTAACGTAATTCGGCTGTAAAACATGTTGAAAGTCAATTGTGGAGAGCTTAGAAATTAGTGCACCCTCTAGGGATTGCACAGTATAACCGGCTAATGAAGAAGTAGGGCGATTGTTTTTTGCGCTCACGTGGTCACCATTATATAGTGGAGTGTTGACCAAGGGTGGTGGTGGTGGTGGTGGGGAGCCGGCACGCAGCGCCGGTGGGGTCCAAATCCTGAGTTGGAAGGAGCGATCCCATGATGAGCAGAACAGCTTCGGACTTACTTTGTAGCTTTGGGCAGAAGAGGGCAATCGGTCCCTCACGGTCTGTCTTGGGGGAGGGTTGCACTGTTACAGCCCCTCACGACCTCCTGGGTCCCAGTCCCAGTCTATGGACAACAAAGCGGTAGGTGAGCACACTTTTATACAGCTGGGAAAAAAGGCGTTTCTACAGGGGAAAGGCACTGGTTATGAGACTCTGCCTAGCAAACAGTTTAAACCCCTCAGAGAAAAGTAATTACATTTTTTTGTTGTTTTTTTTTTCCCGGTTTCTCCCCGAGTTAGAGAATGGAATTCAAGCTACACTCTACCTTTACTCTGGCTGCAGCAGTTACAACGCGCCAGAAGGAGATAAAATAGCCCAGAGGCGAGGTAGTGTCATGAGCTTAAGGCTCCTTATGTGCTGGCAATTCAAACCTGGATTTTGGCGCCTAGACCCTAGGTTACAAAGGCAGCTGTTACAGACTTGCACACAGGATGAAATATACCCTAATCTAGCTTCAGTAACAACAGTGAATTTTGAATTTTGGCACCAGAATCTAGGTGATGCTGGATAATATTAAAACTTTAAGGGAGCTTGCAGAAGATGCTGCTGTGACTGGATCAAATCCTGAGTTGGAAGGAGCGATCCCATGGTGAGCAGAATGGCTTCGGACTTACTTTGTAGCTTTGGGCAGAAGAGGGCAATTGGTCCCTCACGGTCTGTCTTGGGGGAGGGTTGCACTGTTACAGCCCCTCATGACCTCCTGGGTCCCGGTCCTGGTTTTGTAGCTTTGGGCGGAAGAGGGCAATCAGTCCCTCACAGTCTGTCTTGGGGGAGGGTTGCACTGTTACAGCCCCTCACAACCTCCTGGGTCCCGGTCCCGGTTTTGTAGCTTTGGGCAGAAGAGGGCAATCGGTCCCTTGCGGTCTGTCTTGGGGAGGGTTTCACTGTTACAGCCCCTCATGACCTCCTGGGTCCCGGTCCCAATTTTGTAGCTTTGAGCAGAAGAGGGCAATCGGTCCCTCATGGTCTGTCTTGGGGGAGGGTTGCACTGTTACAGCCCTCACGACCTCCTGGGTCCCGGTCCTGGTTTTGTAGCTTTGGGCAGAAGAGGGCAATCGGTCCCTCATGGTCTGTCTTGGGGGAGGGTTGCACTGTTACAGCCCCTCACGACCTCCTGGGTCCCGGTCCCGGTTTTGTAGCTTTGGGCAGAAGAGGGCAATCGGTCCTTTGCGGTCTTCTTGGGGGAGGGTTGCACTGTTACAGCCCCTCATGACCTCCTGGGTCCCAGTTATGAAGTTATAATGCCGCAAAATCCCAAATGCTAAAAACTAAGCTGCTTCCAGACCTTAACCCACCAACACACCCCCACGTAGGCACATGCAGCCCCATTTTGTGATGTCAGAAGGCGAAGGCTATGTGTGCACATGCCCCATTGATTTCAAGGGGGTAGACTTTTCCATACATTTCATTAACTTTTATAGTCGAAATTTTAATAAGAAAAAGATTCTAAGCTTTAAAAGTATGACAAACTACTCTACTACATAATAAAATTCAATGATGATGAAAGTTGAAAAAATCGGTTGGATTTTCTTCAGTTAGTTGAAGTCAGAAATTTCAAACTAGTTGAAAAAAAATCAGTCATAATGTGTGGCAAGTCAGTCATAACTGGTTTTTCAACTGACTCTGTGGTCTGCCACAGTACAGAGGGCCACTAGCAGTAGGTAGCTGAAGAAGGAAAGTGCAGCTCCACCCATGAAAAACCTGATTAAAGGAAATTCCCAGCAGTGGTCTAGAAGCAATACAAGGTCCAAATTACAGGCAGGAGTCCAGATGCAGGAGGAAGGGAGAGCCAATAGGTGGTAAACTGGCCCACACTCAACCCTTGTTCAAAAATTGGGTCTGGACAGGTAGTAGCTGGAACCTGGCTCTGGATGGCAGATAGAGCACTAGGTTACATATAAATATAACCCAAACCATTATAAACCATATTGTTCCAGGGATGGGAAATATGGGACAGAGGGAAAAGGAAGGGTGGATTGTGGGAAAGGGGGGGTATTGGTGGGTAGGTGGAAACAAAAAAACATGGAAGAAAATGGGGGGCTTAAGAAGAAAGGGAAGGAGAAATGGAGCACAACTAGAATAGCAAAAGTTGGAATAGCGAACTCTTGAAATAGAAAAAAAAAGGCAATCGACAAGGAGGCAGAAATACCGGACCCAGTCAGTCATCACAGGCAAAGACTGCTGAAAGAGCTACAAGTCCAACAAACAAACCGGCACCAGGACTCACTCAATCTAGATATAACTCATTTATTTGTGCAAACAATTCAAAAGCAGCAGACAATACTCCCGACCGGTTTCGCCGTGCTT
Source organism: Neoceratodus forsteri (assembly GCA_016271365.2). Lineage (NCBI taxonomy): Eukaryota > Metazoa > Chordata > Ceratodontiformes > Ceratodontidae > Neoceratodus > Neoceratodus forsteri. Next base: position 1,061,212,067 of record CM057454.1, read on the forward strand.
GGCTTTTTCAAGGGAACACTCGTGAGGAGATCAAACAACACTTTTAAATCACCATCCACCTATCAGAAAGCTGCCTAGTTAAAAGCTCACTTTTAATTTAAAGTCACAAGTGCAGAAAAATTGTGGATTTATAAATTGCCTACAAAGATACCATACTACACATTCGTTAAATTAATTAACCTCATACCAAATGTTAAAAGATGTTTAAAACATGTAGTAGCAAATATTGTTATGAACTATAATCAATTTCTACAACAATATAAAGGATTCACTTATTATTATGATTTCTTCATAATCCATGTTTGTTATAATTGTGTATTCAATACATTTATATTTGTTCAGCAGTATAGCTATCCTACATAATTAGCTTTAGTGGGAAAATATAAAGTAAACTATTTGGTACCTCAAAAATAGGGGAAAGGGGAGGGAAAGGGAATGGGGAAAAGAGGGGAAAGAAAAAGAATAAGGTAGGAAGGAAAAAGAGGGGTGAGGAAAAGGAGAAAGGAAGGAAGGAAAAAAAGAGAAGAAAAAAAGGAAAGAGGGAAGGGAAAGGATGGGGGGAAGGGGGGGGAGAAGAAAAATGGAAAGAGGGAAAATTAAAGATAAAGAAAAAAATAGAAAAGAAGACCACAATGGAGAGGTGAAAAACACTTTAAACATGTGCTGCTGTATCTACAGGATCCTTACCAGGAGTTAAATATTTATGGACAGTTTATATTTTTAAGAGTCTACAAAGAAGAAAGAAAGAGCTACAAGACAATGAGGAAATGAGCACTCAAGTGGAAAGGGGAAAATATGAGTATGCCAGATGGAATAGAACTGGCAATCTTAGCTTAAAGACATATACTGTCCCTTAAGCTTCAGTTTATAATACTCAAGTCCATTTTTTTATACAAAAGTTATCATAAGAAGGGTGCCAAACTGAGTTCCTCATTTAGACCATCTGGGGAAAGGGCACTCAAATTAAAAATTCCTTTCTTTCTTTGTGTAATAAAATATTAAGTTGATCACCTCTTCTTGTGGGTGGCAGTACTCACTCCAGATCTAAAAAGGTAAATGCCTTTGGGTCACCATTATGGATATTGTGGCAATGTCTGGCAATTGGGCTATCACTGCGGTTGTTGGCAGTTGCCCTAAAGTGTTCTTGCACTCTTTCAGTGCCCTTCTAGTGTGGCCAACATGAATGAGGCCATACTTGCACCACATTACACAAACAACATATGAAGTTGTGCATTTGATTAGCTGTCTAATAGCAACAATGTGATTTTAAATGGAATGTTGGATTTTTAAGGATACTGGCAAATGTTGTAATGGCAATAGGGAAAAAATGCTCACAGATTGTGTACAAATCTGGTGCTTGGATCTGGGGTAGGTGAAAAATTACTACTGGTTACTTTATCTGCCAAACTGCGACCTTTGTTAAGCATCACTCTTGGTGGTATTGTATGAATTTCTGTTAAATCTGGGCCTACAGTTAATATTGGCCAATGCTTGAGGACAACTTCTTTTATTTCTGTAGTTACACTATTAAATTCCATAATATATGTAATATATGCAATCCTGTTGCTAACTTGTGCCTTTTGCCTAGGGAGAAGAAGCTCCTCTCTTTCACTAGTAGTTGTTTTCATGTGTGCTAAATCCACAGTGCGCTGTTCTTACTCGCACACTTGAAATCTGGTTTTCATTTCTTGCTCTTACTGCTGAAAGGTATTGGGGTTGGAGCAATTCTATAGCTATGTTTACAAGGTCATATTTGCACCACAGCAACCCAAGAACTCGGGTTGCTGCAGTGCAAATGACGCCATGTGGACACTCACCAGATCGAGGTAGAACATTCATTAAGGCACTCCGATGGGCGCAGAAAATGTGGAGACACCAACTGTATTAACAGGTGCAAGGTGCCGTGTGGCAGGAAATGGTGTGTGCTCCATCACATAGCAGTAGCTTCTAGCATCCTCTGACTTGTCAGCAGCAGGTCACCAGTGACGATGATAATATGATGAGTGCACAGACTGACCAGAGGCATGGGTTATGGTGCAACAGTGAGTCACCATGTGGACAGAGGGCAACATGCCACATTGCAGGTAGGAAATGCATCGCAGTGGTATTAACATGCAGCACAACTGCAGTGTAAACACAGCTTATTTTAGATGGAGAGTTTTGCCATAGGAGATACTACTAATGAACTGTCATGGGTGAGCACTTTTAGAGTGCAGAACAGAATTACCCTCAATCTCCTTTTTATAGCCTAATGTTGTTACATTTTCACCATCTTTCCTCCGACGTGTCAGATCTAAATAACTGACAAGTGCTTGCTGTGAATTTTAAGCCCATGGTGTTAGTATTCAAATATGCAATAAAGCCTGCAATCTGAGATGTTGGTCTCCATCTGATGCCTGGGACTGCACCGCAGTGGATCTGTTATTTCAGATGGAGCAGGGGAACATGGGATATAGCAGTCCACCTAGGACAGCCATATCACCATAGAGGCCAACAAATGCTGGACAAAACAACCAGATTGTGAAAGAATGAGCCACGGCTCACCTTACAAGCTCAGAGGGATGGACACAGGTGGAGGAGAGGCTGATCAGGTCCCCAGGGATGCTCTGAGGCTGGGCAGAGGGAGGTGCATGATCATTATGTCAGGATCTTGCCCCTTGTTGCTGCACCCTCTCTGACAGCTCTGCACTGTAGAGACTGTGTCCTGGATCAAGCAGTACTTGTCCCTCCCCCTTGCCCAACCCCACCCTGGTCCTGCACAGAGGTGCACCAGCAGCATGGGATTAGGTGCAGTGGCAGCCCACATCCAGGACTGTGGGTGCACAGAGGTCACTGCATGTGCAGAGTGGGACATCTGTGCACTATCAGGCCCTGCAAGCACCTCTCTACAGTGCACATTCTTTTGTGGATCAGGCAGTTATAATTTTAACTCTCTTGAGTCCCAATTTATTTTACACTTCCCTAAAAATGATTTAGCCCTGAAGAACACATTTCAATGTCCTTAAAAATCATCACTGCTCTCTAGTAGGTTTGTATCCTTCTGTATATGTTTTTGTGCATGTTTGTATATACAGGGGTATATGATTCTACTGTAGCTATGTATGTGTTGCTGTATGAGTTTTATGAGTATTTGTGTATCTGTGGCACATGCCAGCTGTAGAAGCACATTTGATATGTGCAACTCATGTCTGACATGATTTAGCTAGTGTTTTTATTAAAGAAAATTATGTTTTCTTTCTGCCACCGTGTCTCTTATATTTCCCACTTCATTATTTTCTACTGTATGTTTCAGACCAAGTGCAGTAAAAGGTAATCAAAGACCAATTCTTTTACAAAACGAAAACAGGCAAATCATGGCAGGAGAGAGGATGCCATTACAAAGAGGAAATAAAGAGTATTTAAGATGCCCATATTTGCAATTGTTTCATATTAGCTTTAATAAAAGTCCATCAGGAATTCATAATTGCATTTTATTCACTGTGCAGTTGTTGAAGTTACAGGAAATACTAAAGATTCAAATTCTGCAAAGCCCAGAGAAGCACATGTTTCATGCTGAAGGCCATCATTAGTTGATTTGGGAATACCAGTGCCACAACAGACCATCCCTAATGTGGCAGAATGAAGTAAATCTAAAACAGAGCAAATGCTTGAGTTCTGTACACTGGAGATATTGTATATAATGATTACAGTGGTGGAACACCATATTTATCCTGGCTGTGAGGTAATAAAGCATAAATCACAGATGGCAGAAATCGGGTTGTGAAAGCCATATACTGAGTTTGGATACATGTAAATACCTCATAATAAAACATTATATATGGTATCCTGATAAATTTATTCCAGTGACTAATATTATACAGTACAAGAGGAGCATTAGGGTCCCTGTCAATAGAACAACAATGTAATCTCACAGTTTTTTATATACTATTCTGTTTATTAAGAAACATAAAATACATAGCCTGTTTGGTACCTGTTTTTCCACCATTTTATGCCTGAAATAAGAAATCAGGCCTGTTCAGTATCTGCTGTATTATGACTGTAGTTACTGTATTCTGCCTGTGCAGACATCACGCTCAGTGCAGGCATACTGCAATTTTTCAGCAAAACGGGCCTACATTTTTTTTACAAACAGTAAACTCAGTCAGCATTTCATGGTCATCATTTGTAAAAGTGACGTTTTGTTGCATTAGCAGTTCTGTATACATTTAATAGTAATGCAGTAATCTCAACAACCATGTACCCATCGAATCAATAAAAAATACTACAGACCATAACTATGGGTTAATATTGCTTTTTCTCTGTGGTGATCCTGCCTTTGTCTTAATTTATCTCATCAGGTGTTCTAGGCAATTACATTTAATTTATGTACTGTAGTATACTTGTAACCAGCCTCTCTCTTCAGCCAGCTTGAGGCAGGTTACCAGAGAACACTCTAAGGGTTAAACTGGACCTTGAGAGCTGTTCTCTGTAGGAGACAGAATGTCAGACTGTTCATGTGAGCGGCCTGACTTAGCTAAGAAAGGGAAACAACATGAATATGCTTGTTTCTGTCTGTCCCTTAAAAATGTATATAATAAGGGGAAGGCATCAGGAGAGTTTGGTGTTTTCTGGGTGGAGAAAGAGAGAGAGAGAGAGAGAGAGAGAAGAGCAGTCCAATGTCTCTGGCTGAGACTAGGCTATGGGGGTATGTGGTCCAAGGGATGTTGGCAGAGTCCCAGTGATCGGGTGGCAGTGGTCCCTTCATGCCTGATCTCCAGAGAAGAAGACCATCAGGAGCAGCTATAGGGATGGAGGCTCCAGAAACTTGCACCGAGGAGTAGAGATCACCAGCACCTGAAAGGCACATTTGATAGAGTGGTGGGCTTCCCCCTCAAGGAAGTCGCTGGGAGCCTTATGGGTTCATTCCCAGCAGTAGCAAGTAATGGGAGAAGCCAGTGTTTGGAGCAATTGTAAGTTAACCTTGCTAAATTGAAAACCTGATTCCATAAAGTCCTAGCCAGTTCATATTGTAAACCTCTGGCAAGTAACCAAATAAATGGGCTGCAGATATGAAGGGGCCCTGGCAAGTGTTGGGGTCAGTGAGTCCCTGCATGAGGGGCCAGACATGGGAGTCTGTTTTCCGGCCACTGGGGCTACCAGTGTTGGGTCAAATGGAGGCACACGTGGCCAGACTAACCATGCTTTATGCACTTTGTGCGGCGATATCATATGTTGATACACTTTTCTATTTGTTGCCCTTTTGGGAACATGGAGACATGTGCCAGTACAGCTTGCCCTCCCAGGTAAGTGCTTGCCCTGCTTGGGGAGAGTGCCACTGCACAAGTGATCTTGGGAATGCCAGGGCTCCAGAGACCCCACAAGAGAGGTTATGGATTTGTAGGGTTGAAAGAGATCCAGCACTTATTGTAATATGTAACTGTTTCCCTTTTGTTCAAGAGGTGGACCTGAAAACTTTTAGAGATGTGGGATGGGCAGTAGGTCCCACTAAACTGAGTACATCAGACGAGTTATGGGAGCCAACAGTCAGGAGCTATGTCACACTAGATGTGGGAGAAGTTATGTAAGAACCCCAGGATTTTGAAAGTACAATTACATAGGGCATGGCCCATGGAACCTGATAATGTAGTGTGAGTGAGCACCACCATGAAGAGTTGTTGCCAGGGAAATGCCAGGAGAGCTACTGTATGTACCATCTGGCAGATAACAAGCATTTGTCAATGCCGAAAAAGATTGTCGTGCATTGAGATAAGGAAGTGTGTGTGACAGTGTAGTAGTGCAGGAAGAGTTTTATTGATGAGCAATAGAAAGTTGTATGACAGCTGTACTGTTCATGAGGTGGTGTGATAAAAAGGCTACATTGAAAATTTGGAGTGAAAATATTCAAAATGACCAAAGTTACCCGAATGCGTAGAAATGAATGACTGGATGTAACTTGGCTATTTTTTTGAGTTGTGTCACCACATTTTCAACTTGTCCTTTTTGGTATCCCACCTCATGAAGAGTGCCACTGTCATTTTGTTCACTCTTGCCGAAAGGTGATTTTGCAGAGCGACCATGCCATTCTGCTCCACAGGTGCGAAAACACGTTTCAGGCGGGATGCAAAAAAATTACAGCTGTACTGTTAATAAGGAAGTGTGACAAAATGACAATGTTGAAAATCTGGAGTGAAAATATTAAGAATTGGCAAAGATACAAATGTGTGTAGAAACTGTACAACACACATTCATAACACAGGCATTTTGTGGAATTTTTTCACCAGATTTTAAACATGACCTTTTTGGGACCTCCCCTCATGAACAAAAGCACTGTGATTTTGTTAATCCATCCCGAAAGTTGATTTCCCACACTGACTGCGCCATTCTGGGCCACAGGTGTGAAAACACATTTTGGGCAGGATGTGAAAAATGACAGCTATACTCTTTATAACGAGATATAAAAAATGGCAATGTTAAAAATCTGGAGTGAAAATATAAAAAATTAGCGAAGTTATGAACATGCGTAGAAACTACACAATGCACACTGGTAACACGGGCATTTTTTTGAATTCTTCCACCAAATTTGGAAAATGGGCTTTTTGGGACCCCACCTCATGAACAGTGGCACTGTTGTTTTGGTAATTGGTCCTGAAAGGTGATTCCACGCAGTGACTGCAAAATCACCTTTTGGGACTGAGAAATGGAATGACATTGATATGTTCATGACGTGGGGTCCCTAGAACCCCATGTTGAAAATTTGGGGCCAAAATTCCTAACAATGTCCGAGATATCAACCTAAGTTGAAACCCCCAATTGAGTGCCATTATACAGGCTTTCTCGATTCCTCAGTTCCTAGTTCGGTTTTGAAGAGTGCAGACATATCCTGGGCGGTGAAGATGCGCTCCCGATGTCTGGAGGTAAGTATTGGTGGGGGGTGCTGGGAGGTCAATGCACAGAGGGAGGGTTGGGGTGGGGAGGGAACTGGGAGATGATGCTGAAGGTTTTCTTTTACAGGTAAAATAAAAAAAAAGACTTTGGGTGGATGCTTTTCTATTTTACAGGGACTTTGTTTTAAACATTTAGGCACACTGTTGTGGGCTCCCAGTGTACCACAATAGTGAATGTATGTGGGGGGGGGGCATGCCATTGCCAACATGAGGATTGGGCACCCCATTGTCGGCTAATAATATAGACGGGTGTTGGGGGGCACATCTGACATCAGGAGTGGGCATCCCGATGTCAGAAAGGGGAAATTGTTTTACCAGGAAAGACACACTGAGCTGTAGGGAATGAGGAAATTGTTTAACCAGGAAAGACACACTGAACTGCAGCTGAAGGGCTCGCATTTGAAAAGACAGAGCAGCGCACAGCATCGGCTCTGTCCTTTGAAATGTTTGCCGAGGCCACCCCCTCAGCAAACCAGTGTCATCAGGACACTACCTGCTGATTTGCTGGCCACAGACTGGCCCCTGCAGCACCACTGGTCATTGGGCTGGCACCCCTCACACCCCCTGTTTACAACTCTCATATTAACAAATTTGTTCGTGCTTGCATGCTCGACAAACTTAATAATACAACCTCCATGCTTGATCCCAGCTCCTTTATGGACCCTCTACTTTTTTATTTATTGAATTTTGCTTTTGAATTTTATTAACCAGGCTGGTTCACTGAGACAGGCATCCCTTTTTCAGGAGCAACCCAGAGTTAGTTATAATTAACAGGAAGAACAGTTCCATTGTGCATGGAATACAATGTTTACTTCAGCTATAATGGACTGGAAGACAAGTGACATGACAATGACATTGCAATTAGTTGAGATACATAAAACTGCACAATACACTATGTGGAATTCCAAGTGCAATAATTAAATAATAAAATTATAGCATAAGGCACAAATTGTACTTATAGGGGTTGGGAGGGAGGGAAACAAAGGTAGAGAAAGCCATCACACCAGATGCTCAGCGCATGCAGGTGCACCCTGTTGGAGGGGAATTATTTTTTGATCAGGCCTTTTAAGGACTCTAGTGAAGTGCTCTCCTGGATTGGTAAAGGGAAGTGTGTTCCAGAGCTGAGAGGCTTTGTATGAGAAAGAGTGTGTGTAGTCTCATGTTGTTGGTGCCCCAGAGTATGGTTTAAGTTACTCCTAAACCCCTTTACCCCTGAACCGTGATGGCAAGGTCACTGGTGCTAGTGCAGAACTGGTATTCATGGCTTAAAGTAGGCACTCTCCTTAAAGATATGCCATCATATACCCCTAGACACAGGAGGGTGACCCCATGACAAGATTCCATCACATACCCCTAGACACAAGCGGATGACAGCCCTTACACATGAGAGCTTGTCTGCTGGAATTTGGGAGATGTTTGAATTAGGGTGCCTCATGCTCTGGGTACCCCAAGACCTCCTGCACCTTTTGCAGTTTACTTGGTGCAAATCAGTTCAGAACCACTGAGTTATGAAGCCCAAAGGTTTGCTGCCTTTATAAAAAAAAAAGTGTAATTTTCTGCAGTTTATTTTCCAGCTAATTGCATGCATGTGTACTGACTGAGGAAAGGAGCAGCTGGCATATGATACTGCCTCTGCATGGTGTCAAGTGATTGGTGCTCATGTCTAAGTCCAACCTGCTATGCTACTGAGCAGGGTTAGAAGAGGGCTTGTATGCATGTTGCATGCATGAGGAACAGCTCACATATCAGAGATGCTGCACACTGATTCAAACAGCAACACAGAGATCGAGGAGGAAGGCCCCCATGGACCAATGAAAGCAGCAAGGTCAAGTAACAAGACCATCGAAGAACAGTACAGCCTCCAACCCTTCCAACTGACTCCTGAGGATAGCAAGAATCCAGCACTGGCTACGGCTGCAGCAACTATGCCCAAGGAGTCATTGGCTATCTGAATCACTCCTTACCCACATGGGATGCCTGCCGGAAGACCCCTTCCCACCATTGAAGTGCAACCACAACAAAGGACTCCCACCTCAAGGAACAAGGTTGGTTCTGCTCCCTTAAAGTCAGGTCCAGGTTACTAGGACTAGTATCTGAGGTGCTAGATAGCAGGGACATTAGAACAGAAAAAACATACATTTCACCAACTTACTGATTCTGAATATGTAAATGTCATCAGCACATCTCTCACAAATGAAAACTGGAGACATTTGTAATCTTACCCAACTTTCATAGCTTTAGTTAACTTCCACATAGTGTACTTAGTGCTAATAGAGGTGCACTCTACATATGTCCATAAAGCAGAATAATGTTTCTTCTTGGCTCTATTGCTTAATCCTAAATCTTGTCACAAAGCTTGCTTTTTGTATCAGATTTTAGAATCTGGCTTCATTTTACATCTTGTCCCAGCATGGGACTACTGAGCAGGGGTGACATGTGTATGCATGTACTGTATGTACACACAATGTCACTGCTGCTGTTTTGCCAAACTACGCCTTCCTCAGAGCTACGCTTGTCCATCATGAATGCAGCTTTAATCCCTTTCTTTTTGCCATAGCAACCATGGGCTCTATATTGTTTAAGACTGTGCAAGTAATAAATTCTCAGCACATGAATGCATCTTATCAGTTACATAATTAAACAAGCATTTGTCAATGCTGAACGTTTGCTTGCTGGTATTTGCATTGGTGTTTGGCATTTATGCAGGCCCCCATTGTATCCATGTCCCTTTAGCATCCATATCCCAACAGAGTACCTCTCTGCAACTCTTCTTGCATCTGATTAACATTCCACCCTTATACTTCTGAAATGTCTGTCTTAGGAACCCTAATGCCGTGGTTGTGCTCAAGGGTATGAGCCTGTTTGGAAACTGCACAACCTGCGCTTGTAACACAGTCATTCAGTAGAATTATTTCACCAAATTTTCAACATAGGCATTTTGTCACCTCTGGTCATGAACACAGTCACTATGGTTTTCTTACTGTGTACCAAACACTGATTTCCCACAGAGACGGAAATGTGAAAACCCATTTCAGCCAGGATGTGGAAAATGACAGCTGTATTGTTCATAAGGAAGTGTGGCAAAATGCAAATATTGAAGATCTGAAGTGAAAATGTGACAAATTCATGAAGTTCGCATGCGTGTGGAAACTGCACAACACACGCTCGTAAAACCATCATTTTTTGGAATTTTTGCACTAAATTTTCAACATAGGCATTTTAGGATGTCTGCTCATGAACAGTATCACTGTGATTTTCTTACTCTGTACTGAACATGATTTCCCACAGCTGCCACGCTATTGCACACCAGAAGTGCGAAAACACATTTTGGCCAGGATGTGAAAAATGACAGCTATACTGGTCATAAGGAGATGTGAGAAAATGGCAATGTTGAAAATCTGGAATGGAAATATTATAAATTCATGAACTTTAAGGTGTGCATAGAAACTACGCAATGCACACTCATAACACAGCCATTGTATGGACTTTTGCCACCAAATTTTCAAAATAGGCATTTTAGGACTTCTGCTCATGAACAGTATCACTGTGATTGTCTTACTCTGTAGTGAATACTGATTTCCAGCAGTGACCGTGCTATTTTGCACCAGAAGCACAAAAATACTTTTCAGCCAGGATGTGAAAATTGACAACTGCACTGTTCTTAAGGATGTGTGGAAATATGCCTATGTTGAAAATCTGGAATGAAAATATTACAAATTCATTAACTTACAAGTGTGTGTGGAAACTGCGCAATGCACACTTGTAAAACAGTCATTTTTTGGAATTTTTTCACCAAATTTGCAACATAGGCTTTTTGAGAGCCCACCTCATGAACGCCAATGCTGTCATTTTTTTAATGGATCCCGAAAGGTGATTCCACGCAGTGACTGCGAAATCACCTTTTGGGACAAATAAACACCATGACAGTGACTGAATTCATGAGAAGGGGTGTCAAGAACCCCATGTTGAAAATTTGCTGCGAAAAGTCAAAACAATGGCTGAGATATCCACCTAAGTTGGAAAAACCCTATTTATGCCATTATACAGCTTATTGGCATTTCCTCAGTTCATGGTCAGCTTTGAAGAGTGCAGACATGTTCCCGGTCCACTGAAGATCATTACATAGCTCGGAGGTAAGTATGGGGTGGGGGTTGGGGAGGTGGGTGAGCAGAGGGTGGTGCAGGTTGGGGGTGGGGCAGGGACTCACCGAGACCATTTTCTTCTTTCACAGGACTTAAAAAAAAAAAGAAATGGACTTTTGGCATGTTGGGGTGGGCTCCCAATGTGCCACCTATGTGTTTGTTGAGGGGGACTGGAGCCGGTGGGGATTGGGCACCCCCGCTGGCCATACAGTGTGAATGGGGGGGAGCATGAGCATGCTGGGGTGGGCTCCAATCATTCCAACTGGTTGTTTGTTGGGGGGGCTGCAGCCGATGGAGAATTGGGCACCCCTGTCAGCCACACAGTGTGCTGGGGGGGCATGAGCCGAGGGGGATTGGGCACCCCCATCAGCACACAATGTGGGGCTGAGGAGAACACTAATGAGGGAAGGGGAGGAGATTAGCAGAGGGAGGAAGTGGGAGGGATTTCATGCTGAACGGTGCATGACAGCAGTTCAGCTGATGTAGGTATGCAAATTATATACACGCTACCACCGCTGATTGCAGCTGACCTTTTCTTAGAAGTAAAGACCAACACAGCCGAACTGCTGTCATACACAGCTCGGCATGTATTGGTCCCCTAGGGTTGTGTCTGCTACACTGAGTACTGCATTGGCAAGGAGGGTTACACACCTCCAAACGTCCTACTGTTGCAAGACGTTCCTTGCGCATGCACACAAGCGAACGTAAAAATTAAAAAAAAAACAGCAAAAATGCAAAAAATATAAATGACACAACCCACACTCTCATGAATCAAAAATGACTAAAATAAAATGTTACAGTTCTAGTGCTTCCTGGTTTACTGCTTTAATACTTCTGATCCACCAAAGGACTCTGATTGTAATCCTGAGTGCACTGGGACTACCTATTAGTACTCCTTTTTAATTTTTTCTGATGTTTCTGTTATAATGTTTATTATTTTTTTTATCTCTTGTCTAGATAGTATAGTTTATTTATTTATTTTTTATTTATTTATTGAAATCTCGGATTACAAAATACCTTTGAACCAGTGGTTCATTTACAAAGATTCCACGTCAGAGGGACAAAAAGACAACAGATAATAGTGGAATAAGGCATGATGCAGAAACATTCCTACTGTTGTAGGCAAAGGGCAATACACAAAACAATATCCAAACTTACTACAATATAATGAAGACTGAGGATGTTACATAGATTTAGAGAACACTGGTGGCCAGTAGAAAGGGAGGCCATCCTGAAGTTAGACTTTGTCATAACATGCAAGAGTTAGTGGTAAGTGCTGGTTAGGGTATAGAGGGCAGAGAAGGGGGAGTAGTGAAGTGATAGAGGCAGGGGAAGGTAGGTCAAGAAGTGTGGGTAAGGGGGGCTGGGAATATGGTTGAGAGGGGGCATGGAGCAGGAGTTACAACAGCAGATGAGCACGGTATAAGAATAACAGGGTGTGGTGGGGAGAGAGAGGGGGAAAAGGAGGTAGCTGGGGTGAGGGGGGAAGGAGGTAGATGTGGAGAAGAAAGGAAAGGGGAGAGTAGAAGAGGGGCAAGGGGGAGATGAGAGGAAGGGTAGAGTGGGAGAGGCACTCAGAGTGAGATTAACTGGAGCAGTCACAGTGACTGAGGCTCCTGAGGTGCTGGTTTAGCTTGCATTTGGAAGGGCCCAGCCTAGACTCAGACAAGACCTCAGTAGGTAGTCGGTTCATTAGGGTAGGGACCCTAGTGAAAAAGGCACACTGTGCTGGAGATGTGTGACAGAATGGAATCTGGAAGGAGAATTTGTCAGGATTGCAAGTGCAACATGCTACTGAGGTTGGTGACGGGAGGACAAGCGTGGCATGAGGAGTAAGGCCAAGGCTGATTTTCTTAGCCAGGAGTCATGTCTGGTAGGCTATCCTACCTTGGAGATGCATCCAGCCAGACTGCTTGTAGAGCTTGCAGATATAGGTTCTTTTACCAGCACCTGTCACCAGGTGACAGCACTTATTCAAGGCTGTTCTGATTGTACTTAAAGCAGTATCAGTGGCCACTAAATAGAAGATCAGCCCATAATCGATTAGAGATAGGACTGAACTGTTTACAGCTACTTGCATCCACTTTTGAGTAAAACAGTTGCAATGGTGATAGAGGGTACATATTCTGGAGTTTATAGCCCTGGAGATAAGTTTTACATGTGTAGAGTAGGAGGAAAGTGGGCTGTCCAGGGTAACTCCCAGGTATTTCACCTCATGGACTTAGTCAAGAGGGAGGTGCTGTTTGTTCAGAATGTGTAGATCGGCCAATCTGTATTTGCTATGGGTGCTGGCAAACAGTATGGGTTTTGTTTTTTGTAGTTCATCAAAAGTTTATGATGTTCAAACCACTTCTCAACTAAGTTAAAGTTGGATTGCAGGTTGGAGGATAGTTGGCCTGGGTTATGATGAGTGGAGAAAAGAATGGCATCATCTACATAAAGGATCATATTGGAGTTGCATGCTGCAGGAAGGTTGTTCAAGAAGAGGCTGAAAAGCAGCAGGCTGAGAATGGATCCTTGGGGGACCCTGGAGTGCACTGGGAGGCAGTCAGAAAGTGAGTCCCCAATTTTAACATGTTGGTGCCTATCCACCAGGTAACTTTCAAACCAGCCTGTGACATCAGCAGATAGGCCTTAGGCGGAGAGCGAGTGGAGAAGTAGTTGATGATTAACAGTGTCAAACACCTTAGCTAGATCTACATACATTGCCCCAAGCATCTGACCGACATCCAAGGCCTTGTGAAAGTGTGTTGTAAAGTAAAGCAAGGCAGAGGTCGTACTATGTGCCTTCCTGAAACTATGCTGCTGTTGGCACTGGATGCTGTACTTATCCAGGTATTCTGTCAGTTGATCAGCAACTATCCACTCTAAGGCTTTGGAAAGTGGGGGGAGAATTGATATGGGGTGAAAGTTGGAATGCTGGGTACGGTCGCCACTTTCACGAACATACGAACATACGAATATGCCAGCAGAAACAGACCACCAGGTCTATCTAAGTCTGCTCGAGTGTGCAGCCAACACCCCTAGTCTGCAGCTGCCCTAACCCCCCCCTTTTGTCATCTCACTACCACCCCCTACCCTCACCTTCCCCTGTTCCCTATCCCATGTCCTTTTGAAGCTGTTCACAGATTTATATGATACCACCTATTCTGGTAGAGTGTTCCATTTTGCTACCACCCTCTCTGTGAAATAGTGTCTCCTCATTTCCTTCCTAAATCTTCCCCCCTCCATTCTTAGCCAGTGCCCCCTGGTGACCCTCCCCCTCCTTAATTTAAAGACCCCATCTGCCCCATCCTTATTGATTCCCCTCAGATACTTGAATGTCTCTATCATGTCCCCCCTGTCCCTTCTATTCTCCAGGGTGTACATATTTAGGTCTTCCATCCTGCTGTCATAGTCTCTCCCCTCCATTCCACATATCTTTGTTGCCCTCCTCTGCACCCCCTCCAGCAGCCTGATATCATGCTTTAGGTATGTCCTCCAAAACTGCACACAATACTCTAAGTGCAGCCTTACCAGCAACCAGTAGAGGGGCAAGATCACCTCACTTCGCCTGGATGAAAAAACCCTTGCTATGCACCCCAGCATTTTGTTCGCTTTTGCAGCTGCTCTCCTGTACTGGGCAGTGTTGTTCATGGTCCCTGTTATCATTACCCCAAGGTCCTTCTCCTTCTCAGTGATCCCCAGTTTAACCCCCACAGCCAGTATTCTCTCCTTGGGTTCTTCACCTCAAAGTGCATAACCTTACACTTCTTTGCATTGAACCCCAGCTGCCACCTCACTGACTTTTGTGCATGGGTATAACAGTGGCATATTTCCAAACTTGTGGGAACTGCCTAAGGGTGAGTGAGATTTAGAAGTTTGGTAAGGGGGCATAGAACAGCTTCAAGAGCGAGGTGAAGAAGTTTTAGGTCAAGTGCGTCACTACTTGTTCTGGATTTGCAAAGCACCTTTCCAAGATATTTATGGGCTTCATGTGGAAATATCTTTCTGAAGTAGAAGGGGGGGGCAGGGGCAGAGGGGTAGAATTTGAATTGCCAGTCGAAAGGGAGGTGCCAGTAAGGAAATCAGGTGGGACTATTCCACTGAGATCAGTAAAGGCGGTATTAAGGGAGTCAGCTATTAACTTATGGTCTAGAGTAAGGGTGCCATTGACCTCTAACATCATAAGATTTATTGGGTTTTCTCATAAGGTTTTTCATGTTTTCCCAGAATTGTTTACTGTTTCCCCAGCTGTTGGTTAGCACTCCTTTATAGCACTCCTGTTTAGCTCTCCATACCGCCTGAGTGCATTGGATTTGGGAATTTTTGTACCGTTGTATATCCGAGTGGACCCTGGAGACATTAGCAATGTGCCAAAGATTGTCCCTATTCTTCGTTATTGTTAGTAGGGCAGGAGTGAACCATGCATTTGATACTCCCTTGGGTTTTATTTTTCTGAGGGGGGCAAACTGGTTGTACACCGAATTGAAGTGACTGATGAAAAAGTTTAGTACATTGTCAATGCAGGTCATGTAGTTTAGAGGGGGACCAATCAATCATAGTGAGCATGTTTAAAAATTCTGTGAGCTTCCCTTTTTTTAATAGACGACGGTAGGCAGGCTTGGTTTTAGGTTTGAGTGCTTTATTAGACCACTGACAGAGTACAGAGGAGTGATCGTTTAAGGTGTCTGATCATACCTGAAAAATGAAGACTCTACTGGGGTGGGTGGTAAGAATCCAGTCCAGTAGGGAGCTGGCACCTGTTCTGTAGTTCATTTGAGTTGGGCAGGTAACCATTTGGGTGATGTCAATAGAGGCAAGGGCATCTTTAAATGGATCAGCTTCTAGGGCAATCCAACTGATGTTAAAGTCACCCATCATCATCATCACTGTCTCAGTGCAATAGGGGAGATTTTTGAGGTATTCAGTAATCATTTTAATACCAGAGACCTGATCCCTCGGGGGGGGATATAGACAGATATGACAGTGAGGGATTTTCTTTGGTGACCTAGGATAACTTTGACTGCAAGTATTTGTCATAAGCTGGCAGGTGGTGCTGTTCAGAGGACATGGCTTGTAAGGGTTTCATTTACATAGATGACACAACCACTTCCTCACTTCAACATGGTCATACCTGAAGGTGGCATAGCCTGGGAATACTACTGCATTGTCTGGCACCTTGTGGTATAGCCAGGTTTCGCTGAGTGTTAATATGTCCAGTTTATGGATAGATACCCAGACTTGTAGTTCATCTAGATTGGGCAATAGGCTCCTAATATTAATTGAGGCTAAAGTGAGGGAGTTTTGGGAACTACGTGGGAGAGTGGGAGTTACTTGGGGACCTGGGTTAGGGTGGATACTTCCCGAGAGAAGTAATAACAGTAGGATAATCCTATGAAGGTACCGAGCAAGGAGTTTATTGTGCTTTAGCAGCTGGCATTTGGAGGATCTACCCAGGTGTGAGTTACTGATTGGGGAGAACAGCATTAGGAGATTACCGTACTCCAGAGGATAGGTTATTTTACATGTAAGGGGTGAGATCACAGTGGTTAGCAAGGTGGGGTGAAAGTCAGTGTACAGTGTGCTTGAGGGGATGTCTCTATAGGTTATGATCCAAGTAGGCACTGTAGAGGGGGTGCCCTCAGTAGTGGTAGAGGGTAATAAAATAAGAAACACTAGAAGGGGCAAATTAGTAGGCTGAAACATTGTGACTATTGCAGGATGTGAGTAGTTTAGGAGGGTAGTAGTAATTTATTGAAGTATAGCCTGAAGAGCAGCTAGCAGTGATGGACGGTAGCTATGCGTTATTATAATATAGAACTGTAGAGCAGCTAGCAGCAAAGGAAAAACTCATATGGAAAAGGTGTACAGTATGAGGGTTAGACAGGGAGAGCAGGAGAAACTAGTGAGATTTTTTTAAGGGGAGGGCAGAAAGGGTGAGTGACAAGAAAGAGATGGTAAGAAGGACTTTCCCAGTAGTAGGGGAGAAGGGGTATTTAATAGTGGCCAGGGTTGGGGTGGGCAGAAGAAAATATGAGTTGCTGTACAGCTGGACCAGCTAAAATAGCCTGGCAGTGAGTCTTTTTCAAAAAGAAGCATCAGAGATGCTGTTCTTTCTGAGACTGAGAGCGGACCAATCAGGCAGAATGCAGAGAGGTAGCTCAACCAATAGTGGTGCCACACTCAGCTGCAGGCAGCCTGCAGAACTTCAGGAGCAAGCAACCTGGATCTTGAGGTGGTGTACCTGGTTCAGGGTGTCCGGGCACCACGGAGAGCTTCCCACCTGAGTTCCTAGGTGGCTTGTGAGCGTTGGAGCACCCATGGGTCTGAGTCATGAGGGGAAAAGACAGAGAGGGGGATTAGATTACAAAAAAAAAAATGAAGGAATGAAAGTGAGTGGCTGGACTACAGTTTCACAAAGCAGGGGGGCGTAAAGCGAGAAAAAGGGGTGGGAGAATCAGGATTCGAGAAGAGACAGAGAGGTTGTGGGTGCCTCAGGTTATGGCGCTAGCTTTTCCTCAGCAGTTAAGGAAATTAACTTGCTTGAGAGGTGGAGGGTGGGAGAGAGAGAAAAAGACAAAGCATATTTATAGTTAACAAGGCAGAAGCGGACCAAGGGAAGGGGGTGGCAGGAGAAGCCCCTAGCGAGAGCAGGAGGTGAGAAAAAGAGAAACCTTGGCTAGTGGGGGTAGAGAGTTGGAAAGGTGGAAAGCACTGTGAGAGAAGCCATAGCTCATGCTTTCAAGTAGGGGTCAGTGTCAGGTGGGCAGAAATTCAAGGAGGATAGTGTATGTTTGGAGAAAACATTAAGGGTGTAGAGAGAGAGGTTCTGAGCAAAATAAACAGCTTAGAACAGCACAGCCTTAACACTGTAACAATAATGACTTATAAACTATTAAGAACAGCTTAGCCTTGCCACACTAATCATAATTAATTAATTAAAGTCAGACTAGGGTCTGCAAGAGAAGCCATACGAGGAGAGACTAAAGGAGCTTAATATGTATACCCTTAAGGAAAGGAGGGAGAAGGGGGGACATGATAGAAACTTTTAAGTACCTTAGTGGAATCAACAAAGTCCAAGAGGGTAGCATCTTTCAGAAAAAGAGATGTGAGATGTTCAAGAACAAGGGGACACAATTTAAAGATAGGGGGTCGGTTCAGGGTCAATGTGAGGTAGTATTTTTTCACAGAGAGGGTGGTGGATGCATGGAACAGCCTTCCTGAGGAGGCTGTGAGGTCTAAAACTGTGGGAGAATTCAAGAATACATGGGACAGACATAAGGCAATTCTGGTGGGGGTAAGAAGAAATAGGCTGTTGGTTAACTAGGCTCTGCAACTTCTCCTGTAGGTAGGAAAATGGGCAGACTAGGTGGGCCAAGCGGTCCTTATCTGCCATCAAAGTCTATGTTTCTGTGTTAGGGAACTGCGAGGCACATAAAATGGGTAACTTAGGTTTAAGCATGCACAGACTATCCTCTATCATTTTTGTAACAAGCACTACATATTTAAAAATATCAGCAAGCTCAGCAAATACCAGGTTTTCAGGTGAGTGAAGCTAAAAATCAAAAAAGAAAGCACTGCCATTGGATTTCACAATAGGCAAAAATAAAAAAAGAAAGCACTACCATTGGATTTCACTATAGGCATTACGGCACACCCCAAAGCAAGGGAAGCAGTGTCAGTGGCTCAGCAGGTTGCACACTCACCTCTGAGGCCAGAAGATCAGAAGGATGTGGGTTCTAGCCCCACTCCAGGCACTTGGATTACAATCTTAATACTGACACTGTAGTGCAGCATTAGGGGGGTGCTGCACTCCTGAGGTGCCGTCTTTCAGATGAGACAGTAAACCAAGGTCCCATCTGCCTGTTCAGGTGGATGTTAAAGATCCCATGGCACTTCTCAAAAAGAGTAGGGGAGTTTTTTTATTTAGTACATACAAATTTATACAAAATATTCCAAAATAATCAATAAAGAATACAAACGAGAGAAATCAACAGAAATTAATTCTGTATCTTAATTTCTAAATTAAACTAGAAAAAATGGGGAAAGAAAAAACAGGTTATGTATTTACAAAAGGAAATTACAAAATAAAACTGAGAAACACATCATGGTGGATGATACCACAGTTTTCACAATTAATCCATAAAGCAAGAGTTTCTTTCTGCGTTAGTCTTGTCAGATCTTTGTTATATGCCTCCTGAATTTGTTTAGTTACACAATGCTTAAGTTCTTCTTTGGTCCAGTAAATTTGTTATAAAACATACTTTCATATTGTGATCCATATATTATATTTTAGAATCCCAGTTACAACTCTCAAAGTATTAGGGTTAATTTTTTTCTGAAACCCAGTGTAAATCCCTAAAACCAGAGTATTAGAATCAATAATGGAAAAAGATGATGTACAATACTAGGAGGCCAAAACTTTCTAAAAAGAAGTAACATAAGGACACGGCAAAAAAAGGTGTTCTTGTGTTCCTAGGATACCATTGCATGGGTCCCTCGGACAGAAACACTTGCTAAGCTGTTTATGCTTATGATTATTGTGGACCCCTATCTTCCCATGACAGGTCAACCATATAGTATCCCACATATGTTCAGGTAATCTGGGTTCTACTAAAAGTGTAAGAGTCTGTTCAGTTGTTTCTGCTGTACCCATCGGAAATATTAAGGGTTCCCAAAATTGACGTAATATTACATTTTGATAAAACTCAGTTTTGGAAAAGAGAAGAACCTCTTCCCTGGTGATTTTCTATTGTTTTATTCTTTTAAATGTTTCTATCAAATGAATAGAGATGTGCTCTCTTTTCCAGATGACATGAAAATGTGACTTCCCCGCTTCCAAAAAAGATAACAGATTTATTAGTTCTAAATATAGACCAAAATTCCAAGTTTTCTCTTTTGCCTGTAAAAGTGATTTAATATTGTAGAAAATAAAATTAGTAGTAAAGAATGTTACCGGGTTTATTATCTCTAGGCCCGCTTTCTTTTGTGCTAAATAAGTGAAATTTCACTTTACCGGGTTCAGACGGTTTCCCCACAGTGCTTGATAAAATAAGCTGTATAGGCTAGTCTCTAGATCTCTTGGTACAAGAAAAATTGCACTTAAATATAAAAAATGGGTAATAATAATGTTTTAATTAAAATTACTCTCTTCTTTTTTGAAATTTGCATATCCTTTATTTTTCTATGACTAAATGTCCAGTTCAGATTTTTTTTTCCAGTTTGTACGTCCAGGTTCAGGTATACCAAAAATTAAACCCAATAAAATAATTTGCCCAGTACACACTGGAATACCTGTAACATTAGATGCTGGCAATGTGCCTGTACCTAGATATAATGCCCTACTTTTCTGTAAATTAATCTTTGCATTTGACATTTGAGAAAATTCTTTAAGAAGTTATTTTATTACATCACCCGGCTTAAAATTTTCTAAAAAAAAATACAGATATCATCTGCATATACAAGAGTTTTCACTGGGTTGCCATTTTATTGGATGGAGAGACCTGTGATTTCTGGAACTATAGAAATTCCTCTTAATAATATGTCTAAACCAAAAATATAAAGAACAGGGCTGAAGGGACAGCCTTGCCTGACCCCTTGAGTTTGTTTTATTGTTTTTCCTAATTACCTATTAATTATTATCCTAAAATATGCATTGTCATATGAAAGCTTTATTCATGAAATAAATTCCTCCCAAATCCCATGACAGCGTAATGCATAATATAAAAAGTTATGAGAGATGCAATCAAAGGCCTTTTCCTGGTCCAACGAAAGCAAAAAACATGAATTACTATTTTTACTATATTTATCAAAAATCTCTCGAATTTGAATTAAATTATCAGAAATATTTCTTCCTGGAATTGAGCAAGTTTGAAACTCACTAATTATTTTTCCTGTCACTATTTGTAATCTTTTGGTGAGAATCCTAATTAAAATTTTATAATCATAATTTAAAAGTGAAATTGGTCTCCAATTGTTTAGTTCCATATTGTCTCCCTTCTTAAATAATAAAATCATTATTGCCTGAAACCAACTTTGTGAGGTGTTTTCTGTGTCCAATATCTCATTATATAATTTGGTGAGTACCACCCCCCATTAGTTTTTGGTGGACTTTATAAAACTCTGAACTAATACCATTAGGTCCTGGGACTTTATGTAGGGGTAGGCCTTTAATGGCATCATTTACTTCCGACAAGGTTATAGGTCTTGTGAGTAAATTTACTTCTTTTTCTGGAGGCGATGGAATAGGTAGATTTTCAAAAAAAGGACTTGGTATAGTATCTGATGCTATAGGTGAGAAAAAGGATTCATACTGGGTTTCTACATATTGTAATATCTGATAACTGTGTTGTAACACATTACCTTCTTGAGTCTTAATAGCATTCATGTTTTTGGTTTTATTATACTCAAAATTATATTTAAAAATATCTAAAGAACCTTTTTTTAATCTAGTTCCAAACTTTTGTTCTGCTACTAAGGATCTAGCTCTGTCATAAAGGTATTTTTTTCATTTCTTTTTTAACATGATCTATTTGAGTTTTATAAGAGATTTTTAAGGTAGACTGTAATGAGAGTAATTTCATGTATTGACTTCGGAATTGTAAGTAATACAAATAATACTTTCTTAACTTTTTCTTTCCTTTTAGGGAAAATAACTATTTTAATTCTTTCTTGGTCTCACACCACCATTCAAGAATTGTGTTTAAATAGATGGAAGTAGATAATTTTACTAATATGAATTCTGTGTATTCCTTAAATAAGTTGTCATCAGTCAATAGTGTAGTATTTAGTTTCCAATAGTTTGGCCCTATTTTTTTGGTGTCTTTTAAATCTATGGAAACATGAAGTTCCATATGGTCAGAGCTTACATTTGCAATACTTTGAGCATTCTAAATCCTACCTCTTTTGGAAAAAAGATATAGTCTATTCTGGTGGATATCGTGTTTCTAAAGTAAGTATGTCCTCTTAAGGCATGTATTTGCCTATTTTTTTTATTTTTATTTATTGAGATATTCAGAAAGACCTTTGAGTCAAAGACTCATTTACAAAGGTTCCACATCTTACATAGAGGAGAGAAGGGACAAAAAATGTTTTACAGGTTGTTTGTACATTACATAATCTTACAATTATTTTTTAACATGGTTACACATTTGTTCAGTGGGTGAACTACCCTTCTAGGGTAACATGATTTACAAGAGATTCACACAGCCATAGAGTAGCAGAGAGGTTCTGAAGGGGCTGTTTGTCCAAAATAAGTTAGCTCGTAGGAGCAATTGGCATGGAGCACTCAGAGATGTTCAGGGTCATTGAGGGGTCAGTTTCAGTCACAAAGGTTGGAGGCTTGTAGGTGATTCCTTTGTCTGGTTTTGAAAGGGCCATGCCTAGTTTCATCCGTTATTAGGCTGGGAAGTGAGTTCGTCCAGGAAGAGGCTTTGTAACTGAAAGTTCACTAGAATTGAATAGTCTGGCCACGGGGTACCCATAGCAACAGTTTGTTTGAGCTACAGGTTGTTCTGCCTGGTGATGTTGGGAGGACAAATTAGTACAGGGTGGGGGGGTGAGGCCTAGGATAATCTTTTTGGTCATTAAGCAGGTGTGATACCTGATTCTGTTGTCTAAGTGTAGCCAGTTTATGGTACTGTAGAGGGAGCATGTGTGTGAGGCGATCACAACCTAGGATGAGATGGCAGGCTTTGTTAAGCACAAGCCAGAGTCAGTTTAGGGCTGTGGAGGCTGCTGCACTGTAAACGAGAATGCCGTAGTCCAGCAGGGAAAGGATAGAGGAGTTTATGGTGAGTTGTAATGCTTCAGGGGTGAGGCAGTGTTTGTACCAGTAGAGTACTCCTATTCTGGAGCTAAGGGCAGTTGATAGGTGCAGGATATGTTGATTAAATTGAGGGCAGAGTCCAGTGAGATCCCTAGATATTTAAAACTGCTTACTTGTTCTAGGGAGGTCTGATTAGCAGTGAGAAATTGGGGCAGAGGTTTTTGAGGGGGTTCTGGGGATGGGAGAAAATCATGACTTTTGTCTTATTGTAGTTTATTATAAGATGCTGGGTGGAAAGCCATTGTTCGAATTCATGGAAAGACTGCTGGAGAGTTTGGTGGAGTTTGAGGGGTGCTGGGTCAGAGGTGTACAGGACAGAATCATTTGCATACAGGAGCAGTTTGCCGGGGCAGGCCAATGGAAGGGAGTTTAGGTATAGACTGAAAAGTAAGGGGCCAAGTATGGAGCCTTGTGGGACACTGGAGTGGATAGGGAGGAGGGGGACAGGACAGTGCCAACCTTGACCATCTGCGTTCTATCAGAGAGATAGCTGGTGAACCAGTTCATGGCATCATTGGAGAAGCCAGTGTAGGCCAGAGTGTTTAGTAAGAGCACATGGTTGATGGTATCAGATGCTTTAGATAGGTCCATGAAGATGGCACCTGTGAGGTGGCCACGGTCCAAGGCTGAGTGGACATGGGAGGTAAATTCAAGGAGGCCGGTGGTGGTACTATGACCTTTTCGGAAGCCGTGTTGCTGGTTGGTTAGAAGGTTATATTTATTAAGGTGGTCAGTAAGTTGGTCGGTAACTATGCGTTCTAGTGCTTTAGATGGGGGGTAGAATGGAGATGGGGCGATAGTTGTTTGTGGATGTGCGGTCCCCAATTTTATGGATGGGTGTGATGTAGGCCGATTTCTAGTGGGTGGGGAATTTCCCTTGACAGAGGGAGCAGTTGAGAATGTGGGTGAGTGGGGCTAGCCCTTCCAGGAGGGTGAGATGGAGGTCTCAAGTCCAGGGAATAGTGACTATAGTGATGGTGGCTAATGGCATTGGTTAGGTAGGGCTTTGCTGTCTTTGGGGTGAGGATACATAGAAGGGAGGAACAAGGGGGGATGGGGAGATTTGGGCAGGTGGGGGGTCGAAGAAGTTAGGGGGAGCACGTGGGTGAGATCAGTGAAAGCAGAGTTTAAGGCCGAGGCTATACTGAGGGGGTCGGTAGAAAGGCTTCCATCAATTTGCATTTGGTCAGGTGGCAGATTAGGGGTTTTAGAGGTTTTGCCACAGAGCTCCTTAATATTATCCCAGAATTCACACCCAGTGCCCCAGGTGGAGGTTAAGGTAGCTTTGTAATAGTCTGCTTTGGCAGTGCGTATGGTCCAGGTACACTTATTTTGGGCCTCCTTATACCGTTGCCTGTCCGGATATGAGTCATTTAAATTTGAATTATGTAAGATAGTTTTCAGAGTATTTGTAACACAGTAAAGTTTATTTGTACAAACCGTTTTATCCTGAAAGTCTAGGGGGCAGTTGAAATCCCTCCCTAGAATAATAAATCTGGCAGTGTGTAGACAAGGCTGTAAGTTCTTAAAAAATTAATGTGGTCAGTTTTAGTTTTAGATTGTGGGACATATTGTAGATTGTTTCAAGTCTCATTGGAGTATTATGAATAATGATGTCCAGTAATAAAAGCCTACCTGGGATAATATCCATGACTCTGGTTATTGATATCTTTATAGATTTAAAAAGTATACCTACACCTGAGCAGGCTTCTTCCCCCATGGACCACAAAAACGGACCCCCGACCAGTGATGTATTTGTGGTCCATGGGGGAAGAAGCCTGCTGAGGTGCAGGTATACTTTTTAAATCTATAAATATATCAATAACTCCTCAGGTTCCCATAGGCAGATGATGTTCTCCCTGAACCTGGACCAGAACTATGGCTAAAATACCAACATTTAAAGAACTCTTCGGTTTAGACTCCTTTTATTGTGATCCCTCTAACCAAACCTACTGTATATCACTTTGTGCCCTAAGTCTGGTATACTGTAAAAAAATGATGTTAGTATTGGTTACTTGTAAAGAAGTTAGCACTATATGTCTCCTTTTTATATTCCTGATACTGTTCATGTTAAGCGTGACAATATGTCACATAGGAACACCTAGATTGACTTAAACAGGCATATCTTTCTAGTCCATTTGTATCTCTTCCCCCTTGTTACAGTGCTCACAAGATCTTCTTCTCCTTCAGAATTTTCTCGTACTGAAGATGTGAGGGAAGATAAATCTGAGTCTTCTCCCTCATCCTCAGTCGTGTTTTGTAAAAGTGCATAGCTGTTATGGGTTTTTTATAGAACTTATAGACATCTTTGGTAACAGTTTCTATCTCTCTTGTTTCCTCTTCCCCCAACTACTATAAAGTCCTCTGAGGAAACTGGGGGATGGGGGGGCAGGGCATTTCTTGTGCCTTATGTGAAACAATATCTATTTTTTCTGGAGAGGCCATATTTTTAGCTGGTCCTGGTGTGTTGTTTTCAGGGACTTGTTCTTCTGGCTGTTTTTCTGGTGAGATACTCTGAGAAATGAGGGTTTGATTATTTTCTCTTTTTTTCTGGGCCTCTAATACCATATCCTCCTGATCATAATGTGATCCCTTGTTGTGCGCAGCCAAAGGGCAGTTTTTATAAGAATGTCCTTTTTCATCGCATAGATTGCAACATAGGGGGGTTAGGACATCTACAGTGTGAATGACCTATTTCAAGGCAGAAGTCACAGACTTGTACATCACACACATTGCTTAAGTGAGTTAGAGAACTGCATTTGTGGCAAGTCTTTGGTTGTCCTGGATAGAAGCAGAACCCATGGTCTCTTCCTATATAGAAACTGCTCAGTAAATGTTGGAGACCTGTTTCATTGTTTTTAAGTTCAACTTTTATATGCCAACCTCCTGTCCATATATTTTCAGTATCCATTAGAGGCTGAGGTCTTTCATGTGCTTCAACTCTTTGTTTAACTCAGTGCAGGATGTCAGAGATATCCACACCCTCATTTTCAAAGAGACTATTTATATCTTTCCAAGTAGGTTTGGTTAGAGGGATCACAATAAAAGGAGTCCAAACTGAAGAATTCTTTAAATGTTGGTATTTTAGCCAAAATCAATCTAATAAAAAGGAGGAGTAGAAACTAACATCAAACTGGGTGTCCCCAGATGTTTGATTGTTGCAGCTCCACATCTATGTAGCTCACTGAGGTTGGCAACAGAGGATTTGTTGCAACTGATTCTACTTTTGTGACTAAGACCTGAATTTTCATTGCAGTTGGGATCGATGTAGCAACCCAGGTACAGCCATCCACTGCTTTCTCCCAGCCAGCAGCTTTAAGAGCTTTCTCAAGAGTCCATTCTGGTTGAAATTCAAGATTTACAGCAGGTCCTAGAGATGAACACTTGGTAGAGACATTATGGGCTTCCATTGAGGTTTGTGGAACATCAACCGATGTATTTTCCAGGTTAAATAATGCTGCCTCTTCAATTTCTAGTAGTTTTAAAAGCTTACTGCGATGTTTGATTTCCATAATCTGTTCATGCGTTTTTACATCTTGCATCCTGATTGTACCTTTCAGTTTTTCCCGTTGTTCTACACCTTTAGAAGACAATGCTGCAGTTGTCTTATTCTGAAAATCTTGCATTTCTGCCAGTATTTTCTAAGTTTTAGCTTCAGTTTACTGTCAAACTGAGAGATCTCCATTTCTTCATTATCATCTGTGAAATTCACTGTACCTGGGTTTCCGAAATTACTTTTTTCTTGTTCAGAACTCCTTCTTTGGTTGGAGGGGACATCTTCAGCTCCTGCACTTCCTCCTCCACAGTCAGCCATCTTGCCAACCAGCAAAAGGACAAGGCTCCCCCTACTGCACAGTATGAGACTTTCCCCGGTGTCCTGGCCAAATTTCCCCTATTCTCTAAAAATACCACCAACAGCTTAAAATCTTGTTCAGTTTCAGTTGGCATCCATCTGTATCCCCCTTCCTCCCTCCCTCCTTTCCAGGATGAGGCTGAAAATAGGCAAAAGACTGTCAAGTCCTCCTTCCCAGTCAACAAAAACTAAATAAATAAATAAAAACAACCCTGAATATTGTAAATAAGTCAATTGTTTGCTACTAGTCCAATAAATATTTTGAATTATACCAGAGACTGCTTGTTGTTTCGTAGTTATATTGCAGTCAGATTGAGAGTGGTAACAATTATGATCGATCACTTAGAATCATATTTTTGGAATCCTGGACTGACAGGACATATCCTGCAGTGGGAAGCATTTAATATGGCACTTAAGTATGACCAGAAAACCAGGGATGGATTAAATTAACTGCTTACTGCACACTGTGAAGATTAAGTTGGGGGTGGAAAGAATGTGCAGTGACCTGAGAAAACTTGAGGTGTGGTCAAGGATAAGGATTCTGGGTTTCAATGTGAAAAAGTGCAAAATCACATGTAGGGCACAGAAACCCAGTGGCGGAGCACAGGATGGGAGAGGAGGTTGTGACAATCACCAAACAGGAAAGGGACTTGGGGGTAATCATATCTGATGAACTAAAGGTGACCAGGCAGTTTGACAAGCAGATGGGAGGGCCTGTGGGATGTTGAGGTGTATAGGGAGGGGTATCACCAGCAGAAGTAGGGAACTGGTGTTGCCTCTGTATAGATTGCTGGTGAGACCCCACCTAGAGTACTGTGGGTATCCTGTGATAAGGACATCTGCTATTGACTGCTTATAAAATTGGTGACTGAATAGCAGCACCTGTTCACAAAGCTACTGGATGGGGGGGACAAATATGGATATAGTGACATCCTGTGCAGGGGAGAGCGAGCACACCGTGTGATGGGCAGAAGAGGAGGGAGGGAGGGTTTGTGAGGTGTAGTGCGGAAGTGGGTTGCTGAGCTGGCCCTGTGGCATGGTGGGTGGGTGGCAGGCTAGGGTTGCAAGGGTGATGGGTTTGGTTCAGGGCACATGTTTGTTTTGTTGCATGCCCTGCTTCCAATTTTTTTTCCCAGTTTTGCACCCTCCCCTGACATGCACTCACCTGGAGTTTAGAATCCTTTAGTAGGAGGGTGCGGGGGATAAAGTCCCCTGTGGGAGGGGGGTACAGGGGGTGCAGCCCCATGTATAAACAAAAAAAAGTCCCTGGTGGCCTTTTGCCATGCGCCAGGACTGTACATCACTAAAGCTGATTTTCGGCGATGTACACTAGCCCTAACGGCGATCACCTTTCCTCGATCACTGTTATCACATAGAACCAGTACTGTGTCCAGTTATGGAGACCACATCTCTGGAACAACATAGACATAGTGGAGGCTGTCCAGAGCAGAGCAACTAAAATGGTGCAGGTCTGCATGAGATGTCATAGAGATGTTGTGAAGTTTTACTTCGCATGCGAAGTCGCCAAATTTACCCCTGTGAATTTTGCAGTTTTTCTATTTAATAGGATATTTGCCATTGATAGCTTCACCATGCAGCTTCACCTGCAACTTCTTGGGGTACACAAAAGTGAAGCTGGGTCAAAATAACTCCCACCAACTACTCTCTTTGGGTTTTTTAGACATTACTTGGCCAACTTGTTCATTTCACTCTGGGGGTGGGGGAGTTAACAGATAAAAGAATGCACCACCAGCAAAATTTATATCAGCGTTCCCCCCTTCATTCTGGACTGCAGGTGAGAGCTGCTCTACATTGTGCTGGGAGAGTACTTTAATCAAGCTGTGTGTGCTGGCAGAAACATTTTGCACAGAAAGGGCTGTAGTGACTCTGTGAGTCTCTGACTGTCCATCTATTTTAACACTGGGAAAGGGCTCAATTTACCAGCTGCATTCAGGGCTCCAATGAGAGCTGTGTAATTTGTTAATTTCACTCTGGGGTTGGGGGAGTTAACAGATAAAAGAATGCGCCACCAGGGCGAACGCCGTGGCATGCGTGTTGAGTGGTGCAAGCGCCATTCGGTGGAAGAAAGTGTGATACATATTTAACAAAAATTAGATTTCAAAAGTAAAGGTTTAATATGGGGCTTTTAATGTATTTGATTTTGGGAGTTGTTTTGGTTGGGATGTTGCAATGGGAGGTGGTTTGCAGGCATTCTGGTTGGGACTTTCATGTCAATGGTCGAGTTGTACTGAGTCGAGTAGGAACTCAGTTGTATACTGACTCATTTGACATGGAAAGCTTCAGCATTGAAATGGTTTGTTTAACAAACATCACTCTAAATTTTATGTTGGTTAAGTTGAGACATCACTGTAACAGGGAGTGGGAATGGGTCAAGATATTAAGAACATTTAGACTCCTTTGATATTTAAAGTATTAAAGAAGTCTATACTATCAAAACTATGTATTCTTTTGTTCTTGATGCAAAGTGAGGATGTTGCTTTAAACCCTGGTCCCTTAATTGACAATTTAAAAATCTATAATGGTCAGTTAGTAGTGCACTCAAATGTAAGAAGCATCATCCCAAAGTTGGATTTAATTAAAGATTTTTTAACAGATCATAGACCTGAGATTATGGTTTTTACAGAAACCTGGCTGGGTAAGTCCCATGATGATTTAGATCTGAAAATACAGGGTTATGACTTTAAAAGGGCTGACAGGAATAGGAAAGGGGACGGATTATGGTTTACTATTTGGAAAATTTTTCCCCTATCCAGTTTTTTTTTTATTTGGATACAGCAAACCGTGAATACTTGGCATTGGAGTTTAATGTTGGGTCAGAGAAACCTTTATTAGTGGTTGGGGGGGTATCGTCCACCTAATAAAACAGTACAGGTGTTTGACTCATTGCAGGATACTGTAGCTCCATTTGTTTTCTTCCATGAGTTGTTAATCCTGGGGGACTTAAATGCTGACTGGTTGCATCCTGTAAAATCTCAAAGAATCAGGAAAATGGCTTTGGAGCTTGGGCTGTACCAACTAATCACAGAACCCACCAGAATTAACATTCATAATCCTGGTGACCCGTCTTTGACTGATGTGATTCTTACAGATTGTCCCAACAATTATGTCTCTTCTGGGTAGACACAGACTTGTTTAGTGATCATAATATTGTATATTGTATCAAAGGGAAAATTAAAGTGAAAGGACCCTCAAGGGTCTTGAAGTTAAGATCTTATAAAAAGTTTGATTATTTTTCTCCTTTAGCAGACCTAGGGAATGTTAAGTGGGACCATCTAGAATTAATACCTGATATAAACCTGACTTTTGATTATTTTATGCCTGAATTTCTCCTTGTATGTAATAGGCATATGCTAGAGATTACTAGGAGAATAAAAGGTAATTCTGCCCCATGGTATACCACTAAACTTTTTAAGTTGAGGCTTGCTAAAAATAAAGCTGGGGCCCAGGCATGAGCTTCGGGAAAGGTTTATGATTGGCAACAATACAGGAAGTCAAGAAACCTGTATGTGGCCACATTAAGGGATACTAAAAATAAGTACTTTAGGGCCAAAACCCAGGAATCTATTAGGAAACCTGGGAAATTCTGGGGACTTATGGGGATTTATGGGGACAGTCTAGGGGGAAGACACCTATCAATTTGTCTGGGGAGGAACCCTTCAGGAGAGAGTTGCCACTTACTGATTGGTTCAATGATTATTTTGTAGAGTTGGGTAACTTCTTTGATAGCCCTAGTGAACCCCTTTTTAACCCCGTAAATTGCATTGTAGGGGATTCTAAATTTGTCTTTGATGCTGTATCTAGTGGTGAAGTGTTAGAAATTTTGTTGCAATTAAATGTTTTTGAGAGTAGTGGTCCTGATGGTTTGTCACCAAGGATGCTGAAATATGCAGCAACTCATATTTTGGATCCATTAACTTACTTGTTCAATCATTTAATAGAGGAGGGATGTATTCCAGAAGGTTGGAAGTCATCCAGGATCATCCCCATCTGTAAGGGGGGTGATCCGGGCTGATTGTCCAACTATAGACCTATATCTATATTACCTTTAATTAGTAAGGTGTTGGAGAAACTGTTGGCAAGACAATTGATGGAGCACCTGGAAAGAGAAAAACTAATGGATCCGTATCAGTCAGGATTTTGGAGGTCTCATGGCACTGTGATGACTGTGTTGGAAGTCCTGGAAGAGATCAACAAGTCAATTGATGCCCAATGTTATACTGGTGCAATTTTGGTTGATCTCTCCATGGCTTTCTACACAGTTGATCATCAGCAGTTGCTCATGAGATTGTCCAAGGTAGGGATGAATCATTCAGTCTTGGACTGGTTTCTCTCCTATCTTTCTGACAGACAGCAGTTAACAGTTGTAAATGGAGTTGTGTTGGCTATGCAGGTGGTGCGGAGAGGTGTGCCCCAAGGATCTGTCATGGGTCCTCTTTTATTTTTAGTATACCTAAAAGATCTCTGGCACCATGTGGGGGCCTCTCGCTACCACGTGTATGCCGACAACATCATTTTATACTGTTTGGATGAATCAGTTTCAGTAATACAATGCACACTGCAGAAAAGTTTTGACGATATGGAAATGTACTTTGTCAACTCGAAGTTAAAACTTAATTCCTCAAAAACTAAATGTATGCTGTTTGGGTCATCTATAAAATGGAAAGATGACCTGATTTTGGACATTGTGGATAGTACAGGGGAGGGGTTAGAGTTAGTTAATCAATATAAATACTTGGGATTTTGGTTAGACAACTATGGGTCAGGTAACTTGCATGTAGACAATTTGATCTCCCAGGTTAATAAGCGGGTGGGATTCCTTTTTAGGAATAAAAACTGTTTAGATTCTGTGACATTGGATCTGATAGTAAAGATGCAGATTTTCCCTTTAATCAATTATGGGAACGTTTTATATGATGGAGCCACTAGGGACCGATTATCAAAGTTAGATGTTTTAGTCAATCGTCTTGCCAGACTGATTCTTAATTGTCCCAAACTTACACTTCACTGTGAATTATATGAGATATTAGGGTGGTTATCGCTAAGTAGGAGAAGAATGATATATAAACAGTTATTTACCTATAAATTTGGGTTGGGTTCTGTCCCTATATATTTAAATAATAGATTTTCCTTTAGAAGTGTTGAATTAACTTTGAGAAATTCAGCTGTTACGGATATGGTTGTCTCTCTTGTAAAATTAAAACGCTCCCAATATTTATTTAGTAATTATAATCTGATATGTTGGAATAGCCTTCCTCATAAATATAAACAAAAGACGGGTAAGCCTTTATCATTATCCCATCTAAGAAAATACTTGATATCCATACAGGAACTTTGTAATTGTTATTGATGTCTTTTTTTTTTCTGCTTCTGCAGTAATGATTGATGTTTGATTGTATTTATTGTGCTGAGTGTTGAATGTTTTGTATTTTCTGTAAAGGTTACCATTGCGAATTAGTTTTTACTCAATGGTTTTTACCTTAAATAAATAAACAAACAAATAAAAAACAAATAAACAGCATTTGTCGAATTTGTCTGAAAGTTGGTATAGTTGTAATCCAAGAGGAGGTGCATATTTAGTGATAATAATCAGACTTAAATTGTGGATTTGGCACCATGGTCATGTTAGGAGGTGATTTTGGAGTGTTGTGCACACCCCATGAATTTTTCCAGGGGTATTATGTGTTACTGTTGTAGTGCACATTGAGACCCTTGTTTGGATGTATAGAGTGTCCCTTAACTCCAAAGACTGGTGGAGTTATGGCTTGTTAAAGTTGCAGTGTTATCCTATGTGACATTAGGGTTAAGGTTAGGGTTAGTGTGGTCACTAAGTTGCAACCTATGCAAAAAACATGTCTCCCAAGGCAAGCAGAGGACCCACATGGGTACTGGGACCAAAGAATCCATCTCATGAAAAATCATTAGGCCGAGTAGGAGGAAAAGGAGATGGAAGTGGTAAATTTGGGTGGTGGAGCTGGCAATCTGTCCGTGCCAGCAGCGGTTCATGGAGGACATAATGGAAGTGTCATGGGAGGGCAGTGGGCACACCCTGTGGAAGCAGCAGCATCCTCTGCTGTAGTTCAGGTGCCTCATGAACTAGCATCACTACACACTCTCATCTGCTGCACAAATGTTCTTGTATGTGTCACGGTTTATTGGCTACATTTTCACCCCACCGCTGCTCCTTGTACACCCATTTTCACCACAGCTTAATACTGTATGTCACCACTACTTTCTTTTTTGATTATTTACTTTACCCATGGCTGCGACAGTGATTTACCTCAATTGTCCATGACTTGTGCTATTTCCTCAGAGTGTACCAACTCCCTTGTATTTAATTTGCTGACTTTTGACTTGTGTTTCTGTATACTGTGTTGTACTGTACTTGCAATGTTTTTCTCCCTTTACCTGTTCCCTGGGTCACACCTGAATGTCTTCCCTGGGTCACACCTGAAAATGAGTCCTGGCTCAGTGTGCCTTTCCTGGTCAGCAACTTTCAAAATAAATCACCAGCAGCACCCACACTACCACCAGTTTTTTTTTTCTTTCTTTTTTTTTTTACACAAACAATACACAACAGGGATTTCAGGGACTAAGAGGAACATGCAAGATGCAACAAGTCATGTAATTATAATTATGTTACTCTTTGAACAAAAAAGTGCTTACTTCACTCAATAAACAAAAATGAAATCAATATACTTGCCAGCCTGCTGACACAGTGGTAGGGCTTCCGACTGCGACGCTGACATCCTGGGATTGGAGATGGACTAGGAAGTCAGAGGGCTGGCCAGGAGGAGGAGGATTGAATGTCCTGGGGATGGCTCTCCTTCTCCAGGGGGATTGGAGGCTTGCGTGTGCTTTACTGACCCCTGGCGAGGCTGGGAGCCAGCTGTGACTGGTGCCGGTATTCTGTGCGAGGCGGGCAAGACATCAGCATTAGTGCCTTGGATGTCATTGCACATCCCGCCTCTCAGGAGTCTTCCATCAAAAACTCCTCGGGTTCCCATAGGCAGATGACATTTGCCCTGCCCCGGACCCCACACTGCGACCAATGACCCCTCACCCCCCTGGTACTATATCTTGGTCTGTTGGAGAACCAGTGGCCCCACCCTTGGGGGAGGTAAGCGAGGGTGCCTTCAGGTACCATAGCAGTACTCCCATAGCGGAGTTGGCTGCACTGCCCTAGGGGGAAAGCCAGGGTGCTTGTGGGGTGGAGGCATGTTCCTGGCTTGCAGGTATTGGGGCAGAAACTTGGAGATCACAGGGAGGGTCTGATGATGGCCAGCATGGCCCTGATGATAAAGCATAGTTAATTAAAAAAAAAAAAGAAAGAAATATAGTCAGAGTACAGTGACAAAAATAACTCAGTAAAACACAGCTAACTGTTCTACAGAACTAAAATTATAAACCAAAGTAAAAAGAAAACAAATTCACACAAAATACTGACTACTACAGCACTAGTACTGCTAAAACAGAAAAGGCTGCCTTATTCTTTATGTTAGCGATATTGCACACATGCAGGAACATTTGCTATGAGAAGCACTTCTGAGGGGTGTGTCACTGCTGGGCCCATTGCAGTTCAAAATAGCAAAGACTCAGCAGTGTAGACCAATGATCATCCACTGTGGTCCTGATGTAACTCTCAGCTTGGTGGGTTGAAACTTTGTGTACTTCAAAAGACTGAAGCTGCTCCAATTAGAGAGGGCTTCGATCCTTTGATTTGCATGAAGTCATGTCAGCAAACAGCTGAGCAGCTTTTGCTGTGCCTCTTCTTCCTTGATATCTCTCCCTTCTCCCTCAGTGCATGTCCTTCCCCCAACCCCTCCGTTCTACAATGTTGTTTTCAAAAAAACATGTAAAAAAAGAAAATTGTCCTGTGTGACCCCCCAAATTGGGCTTACCTGGTGAGGGCTATGGTCCCCCTTTGTCCAGTGGCATCCCACAACAGTGGTCCTTGGTGGGATTTGGGCCAGCTGGCCCCATTGGTGCTCTGCGGCTGTAGCTGTTACAATCCAGTGACCTTGGCCCATGTACTGAGAGGGGCCGAGGTCCGACTACTATTTCCTGGCGTGTTTGGCAGGGTGTTTCAGCAGTCTGGTGGGCTCTGAGAAGCCAGACCATTGAAATGTTAACAAACATGGCAGCTGTGCCCCAGTGTGCATGTGCAGCTACCAGGCAGGTAAAATTTAAAGGAGCCGTGACCCCGTTTTGGTGTTTCGGCCAGCGGCCACATTAACCGATATCTCCAGCTCCAGGGCAGGCTGCAGAGCCAGGGATCATCCAAATAAACAACAAACAGGCCAATCTGGCTTCCCAGTCACCACTTGATTAAAGGTATCACAGCTCTATAGCTTTGGATAAGAATCACTTTATTGTTGAACACTAGCAATGAAGATACAGGACACCCATCCCGCAAAACAGCCAAATGTTTTCACATATGACTTGCCCTTTCTGAAGGCCTTGAGAAAGCGCAAGTCACACATGGAAACATTTGACTTTTTGCAAGGCAGTGTCCTGTATTTTCACTGCTAGTATTCAACAATAAAGTGATTGTAATCCAAAGCTATGGAGTTGTGATATCTTTAATCAAGTGGCGACTTGCAAATGAGCTTGCTCAATGGTGTTCACCTGGATAAATAAAGATTTTGATTGATTGAATTTTTTGAGGTGGCAAATGGGAAGCCGGATTTTCATGTTTTTTGTAAATACTCTCTTTTTTCTGGCTCCAGGCTTGTTGTTTTGTAGCTGCCTTTTTTACTTTGGTTCGAGTATCATCCAAATAAAGCCTCCAGGCTTCGGGTGGAAAGGTTCCCTGCTGCCTGATTTGGGGGTCTTACACCTGCAAAAAAGAAAATGGTCCATCCATGTCTGTTTCTGGTGCCCCTGCTGGAATCCCTGTAATGGTCACCCCAACTTGACCCTCCCACTCAGCACCCACGACCCCCCCAAATATAACACTGACACTGGGGGTGCCCAATCCCCCAGTGTCGAAACCTGGAATAAAGAAAACCTTCCATCTGCGTTTTTTTAAAGTAAACCCTGTAAAACAGAAAACTGTCCATTGATATCTGTTGCATCATTAATCCACCCCCATCTGACCATCCCACTCAGCACCTGCCCCCCAAACCCTTACTTGCCCACCGGTGGTCCGACTCCATAATATTCTCTGGACCGCAGACACATCTTCAGTCTTCAAAGCCGGACCATGAACTGAAGAAATCAGGTACACAGTTCAATGTATTTCAATGTGGGTTTGAACTTAGTGGGATAACTTGAACATTTTTTAGATATTTTTGCCCAAAATTTTAAACATAACATTTTTGGGACCCCACCTCATGAACAATGCAAGTGACATTAGGCAAATCTGTCCAAAAAGGTGATTACACGGTCGCTGCGTGAAATCACCTTTCAGGCAGCAGCTGAAAATTTTCTCCACCCTTGTTAATGAGGTGGGATCATAAGAAGGCTATGTTGAAAATTTGGCATAAAAATATAAAAGAAAATGGCAAAGGTATGAGTCTACATTGAAATTTGCAAAGGCAGGCTCATAAATTTGATAAGTTTTAATATTTTGACCCCAGATTTTCAACATGGCCATTTCTTCACAGCACCTCATGAATGTGATAGATGCATCTTCAAATCCTGGCCAAAATGTGCTTTTGTATCCTGAAAGGTGGTTTTGCAGTCATTGCATGAAATCACCTTTTGGGCAGGAGTTGAAAATGTTCTCTGTACTTGCTCACGAGGTGAGGTCACAAGAAGGCTATGTTGAAAATTTGGGCCTCAAATATTAACAAACAACAAAGTTATGAGTCTGCATTGAAATTTGTGAATGTAAGCTCATAACTTTGTTAATTTTCAATATTTTGACCCCAAATATTCAACATAGCCATTTCTTCATAGTACCTCATGAATGTGACAGTTGTCATTTCTCAAATCCTACCGAAAATGTGTTTTAACACTTGTGGTGTGCAATGACAGTTTAGACATTGTTTTATAAATGACACCTGTCATGCTCAAAAGGAATGATCATAAAAACATTATGTTGAAAATTTGGGGTAAAAATCTGAAAAAAACAGTACAAAAGTAATGCCTTACCAGCGGCGAACATTCAGCTTTGACAAATAACAGTACAGATTCACTACACAATAAAGAAAACAAAATTACAACTTTAAACTAACTAAATCACAAAACATTGATGATCTAAATGCACAAAGCACAGTAGACACTTAATGTAGTGATCTGTTGAAAAAAAAACTGCCTGTTTTAAATGCTTTCTAAAAGTAGGCACAAAGATACAGAGCACACTTAACACCAACTGTCTTCCTCACACTGCACTGAATTCATCCTATGCATGGCAATATAGCTCGTTGCAGCATCATGTGAACTCCAATCCCAAGGATCCTTGCAAACTTTGCCTTAGAGCCAAAATTCACATGTGAAGTTCACAATTTTTGCCATTTGCAAAGTTCTCCTTAAAGGCAAAGTAGAACTTCACCTTAAAGGAAACTTTCGCGAAATTGGTAAAATTCAAAAATTTCTCCATGAAGTGAAGTTTTCCAACTTTGCCCACCTCTAATCAGAAGCCCTGCAAGAAGAGACTAAAGCAGCTTAACATGTACACCCTGGAACAGAGGAGGGAGGGAGGGGCTATGATAGAGACCTTCAAATGCCTCACAAGAGTAAATAAGGTACAGAAGCGAAGTATGTTTCAGAAAAAAAGATGTTCAAGAACAAGGGGACATGCAATGAAGCAGGAGGGGTAAATTCAGGAGAGGTGTGAGGAAATATTTCTTCACAGAAAGACTGGTGAATGCCTGGAACAGTCTTCCAGTGGAGGTGGTGGGAGCAAAAACAATGGTGGGGTTTAAGAATGCATGAGATAGACATAAGGGAATCTTAGTGGAAAGGAAGAGGGAAAGAAAGAGTTGGAGATCAAGTAGTGTTTACAGTGACATTGTAGGTAGGGAAGAATGAATGGACTTGGTGGGCCAGGTGGTCTTTATATGCCATCAGATTCAATGTTTCTGTGTTTCTATTACTTGATCTATAGACACAGCATTGAAATAATACCTAAACTGATGGTGCAAGAGGGCAGCATCTTTCAAGAAAAAAAGATGTTCAAGAACAAGGGCAATGAAATGAAAATGGGGCCGGGGAATTAGGGATAATATGAGAAAGTATTTTTTCACGGAAAGGGTGGTGGATCCATGGAACAGCCTCCCAGCAGAGGTTGTAGGGGCAAAAATGGTAGGGGAATTTAAAAATGCATGGGACAGACATAAAAGAACTCTAGTGATAGGAGAGAGAGGGTAAGCCTCAGATCATTTAGGATCTGCAGTATATGAAACAGGTAGGGAAAATGGGCAGCCTGTTGGGCCCAGTGGTCCTTATCTGCCATCAAATTCTATGCTTCTGTGTTTCTACTATCCATGTTGACACTCTGATACCCTACTGCCAGAAGGTATTTATAAAAAATAAGATTCATAAAGAGGGACAGAGTGGGGACACCAGCTGGAAAACAGTAATTTTGCAAGTAACTGCATTGAGCCTCTGGTGTGTTCATAGTACAAACAGTATATTGAATTTATTGAACTTTCTGCAATGAAAGAAAAAAGTCAGTATGTGGGGGGAGAGGATAATAAAGAATCATCAGGACTGGAAGACGGTGTGGTTGAGCATCACCAGCAAATGGTATCAGGGCCCTCCACATGAAAAGGGAGGAGAAAGCCTTGGAACATTTCTTGAAAGAACATACCACAGGCTTTGGGGGTCTCTAGCAAATGTGCTGCACTCAGGGTACTGTGACCACTGCGTTGGTCACACATGCACGGTATGGACAGTAAAAATACGTGACATTTGCCATGACTATACCATTCCAGAGGCAAATGTTGCCACTGTGCCTTGTTTCCTCTAGGGAATGCCTAGACTGTGTACAGCAGGAAGCTGTGACTGGATCAGTGTAGCCACTTAGACCACTGTAACCACTGAAGTGATGCCAGACAATAATGTGGCCTAAGGTGATGGTCTAAAGGAAGCAAGAAAGCCTTAGCGGAAGGCCAACACAGAAGACAAGGTGTGTATCTAGCAGTATCACCAAGGGTGATGAAAGCAACCATTTAGATGCAGGGTTGAAACTCGACCAGTCCCTTGGTTATTGGCTGTGGTCTCAGAGGTGATCTGGAGAGTCCTCCCTGGCTGATTGTGCACTGGAGTCAGAGTTTAGTGAGTTTACCAGTGTGATTAGGTTGTGGTCAGAGGTGAGTCAGACTGGCAAACCAGAGGCATAGTCACACACACCAGACCTGATGACGCCATATGATTTCACGGCTTTGCCTACGGGGCAGCAGCCATTCCTTTGACTGGTAAAGAGGTTGGTCCCCTGTTGGCCCTGCTGGAGTCTGTGAAGAATACTGGACAGCAACTAGGCTGTTTGCAAGGAACCAGATATTGTGGAAAGTGAGGAGTAAGGAGAACTGAAAATGAAGTTAAACCTTTAAATAAGATAGGGGATGATTTTTTACATAGTGACCTGCCCTTCCATCTTCGATTCCATGCCAGCTATGTATTCTGATAGGCTGTGATGATTTTTTGTTAAATAAATAATCTAGCTTTGGGGTTCCCTCGCATCTACATAGAGTTCAACTCTCCTCACCAGCTATTGCTCTTCCTTTATATATTTCTAAGACATTCTATGACATCAATAATTCCCATTCCATGTTATTCTTCTGAATGGCCTGGACTGGTACTATTGATGCAATAGAAAGTTCAGCCAGTATGAAAAGAGACAGCAGCAACTGCTGAGGAGAGAGGATTCAGAGTAGTTACAAAGGCAACAAAATTAGATTATTAATTTAACAAAAAAAATCAAAAACATATCAGAATACCAAATAGCCTATAAAAGTACAACTGGAGGGCATCTAGAGATGTTAAAACTGTTTTCTATCATCTTTAAGCACCAATCCTTCTTTAAGAGCCCTTATGTCCTCCCTGGTTAAGCACTACTGCACCAGAGGTTCCCAAATCAGTGCCTGTGACTGTCCCAACATGTGTGGCCCCAGAGCTCCAGGTAGAACAAAAGACTGAGGAGCAACTGGCCCTAGACGATGGAATAAAAAAGTGTAACTGTGGACCTTGGTTGCCACTGGACCAGGGAGGTATAAGACAGCTCAGAAAAATATGTCAAGCCAACAGAACTGCCAAAAGATGGGTAGTGGCAAAGTATGGGTTCAGCTTTTCCTGCATGCCTGCCTAAGTCTGGGAGATTCTTGAAGTGCATTGTGAAATAATTCTCCAAACCACTGCAAAGAAAGGCATTGCTCAAGGGGACCACATGTATTATTTGGCCCATAAAGACCAACTTAATCGAATTGCTAAAGCCAAAATTTTCCACATGGGATGCTGGATGCTGGGATGAACATCCGTATGCATGAGGTCATTTACATTGACATGGATGAACAGCAAACTGGCTACTTTGTCTGGGGGGTCATGCCAGATGACTCTGATTGATTTCTTTGACTGGGTGACCAGAAAAATTAATAAGTAAGTAACATTTTATTTATGAAGATTTATGAAGCATCCGATACCTGAGGCTCAGGGTGCTTTACAATATACAAAAATAACAATAAAATAACAATAGATCACAATTCAAAGCTAAACAATGACAATAACAATATAGTAACAAGCATTTGTTAATGCCGAATGTTGATTGCGTTGGTCTGTTGAGCTCGCTCACTGCCCCTCTGCCACTCGCTCAGTCTGTTTCTCCTGGTGCTGCAGGCTGCTCTTTTGTACTGGGCTCCTGCCTGTGTTGGCAGCTTTTTCTGCCCACTAAGAAATCTGCAGCTGTCCCGACAGAGCTCCGTTGAGGTGGCTCACTCCCCCTCTCTTACTTGCTCATTCTGTTTCTCCTGGCGCTGCAGACTGCCCTTTTGTACTGGGCTCCTGCCTCTGTTGGTGGCTTTTTCTGCCCACTAAGAAATCTGCAGCAGTTCTGACACAGGTCTGTTGAGCCTGCTCACTCTCCCTCTCTCACTCACTCATTCCGTTTCTGCTGGCGCTGCAGGCTGGCCTTTTGTACTGGGCTCCTGCCTGCATTGCCACCTTTTTCTGCCAACAAAGAAATCTGCAGCAGTCACAACAGAGCTCCGTTGAGCTCGCTCACTCCCCCTGTCTCACTCGCTCATTCCATTTCTGCCAGCACTGCAGGCTGCCCTTTTCTACTGGGCTCCTGCCTCGTTGCCGTCTTCTTCTGCCCACAAAGAAATTTGCAGCAGTTACAATAGAGCTCCGTTGAGCTCGCTCACTCCCCCTCTGTCACTCACTCATTCTGGTTTTCCCGCCACTGCAGGCTGCCCTTTTGTACTGGGCCCTTGCATGCATTGCTGCCCTTTTCTGCCCACAAACAAATCTGCAGCAGTCCCAACAGAGCTCTGTT
This sequence comes from Neoceratodus forsteri, assembly GCA_016271365.2. Lineage (NCBI taxonomy): Eukaryota > Metazoa > Chordata > Ceratodontiformes > Ceratodontidae > Neoceratodus > Neoceratodus forsteri. The sequence continues at coordinate 1,061,253,249 of CM057454.1, forward strand.
GAGTTCACTCACTCCCCCTCCCCCACTCGCTCGTTCTGTGTCTCCCGCCACTGCAGGCTGCCCTTTTGTACCGGACTCCTGCCTATGTTGGTGGCTTTTTGTGGCCACAAAGAAATCTGAAGCAGTCCCGACACAGCTCCATTGAGCTTGCTCACTCCCCCTCTCTCACTCACTCATTCCGTTTCTGCCGGCGCTGCAAGATGGCCTTTTGTACTGGGCTCCTGCCTGCGTTGCCGCCTTTTTCTGCCCACAAAGAAATCCACAGCAGTCACAATAGAGCTCCATTGAGCTCGCTCACTACCACTCTGTCACGAGCTCATTTTGTTCTCTTGGCGCTGCAGGCTGCGCTTTTGTATGGGGCTCCTGGCTGTGTTGGCACCTTTGTCTGTCCACAAAGAAATCCACAGCTGTCCCAACATAGCTCCGTTGAAGTCATTCAGTCTCCCTCTCTCACGTGCTCATTCTGTTTGTCCTGGCGCTGCAGGCTGCCCTTTTGTATGGGGCTCCTGCCTGCATTGGCGCCTTTTTCTGCCAACAAAGAAATCCTCAGCAGTCCTGATAGAGCTTCGTTGAGCTCACTCAGTCCCCCTGTCTCACTCACTCGTACTGTTTCTCCCACCGCTGCAGGCTGGCCTTTTGTACTGGGCCCCTGCCTGCACTGATGCCTTTTTCTGCCCACAAAGAAATCTACAACAGTCCTGACAGTGCTCCGGTGAGTTCGCTCACCCCCCTCTCTCATTCTGTTTCTCCCAGTGCTGCAGGCTGCCCTTTTGTACTCAGCTCTTGCGTCGGGGCCTTTTTCTGCTCACAAACAAATCTGCAGCAGTCCCGACGGAGCTCAGTAGAGTACGGTCAGTCCCCCCTCTCACTCACTCGATCTTAATCTGTCCCAAACACTGATTTCCCACAGCAACCATGTTATTCTCCGGCAGGAGTGCAAAAACGTATTTTAGCCAGGATGTGAAAAATGACAGCTGTACTGTTCATAAGGAGGTGTGAAAAAATGCCATTGTTGAAAATGTGGCGTGAAAATATTACAAATTTGCGAAGTTACAAGGATGCGTGGAAACAGTTCAATGCACGCTTGTAACACAGTCATGTTATGGAGTTTCGTCACCTAATTTTCAGCATAGGGATTTTAGGACCTCTGCTCATGAACTGTCATTTTCTTAATCTATTCTGAACAGTGATTTCCAACAGCGACCACTCTATTCTGCGCTGGAAGTGTGAAAACACATTTTGGCCAGGATGGGACAAATGACAGCTATACTGTTCATAAGTAGTTGTGGGAAAATGGCAATGTTGAAAATATGGAGTGAAAATATTACAAATTTGCGAAGTTATGAGCGTGCTTGCAAACTGCACAATGCACTTTCGTAACACAGTCATTTTATGGAGTATCGTCACCAAATTTTCAATATAGGCATTTTAGGACCTCCATTCATTGACAGTGTCACTGTCATTTTCTTAATCTGTCCCGAACACTAATTTCCCTCAACGACTGTGCTATTCTGCCCCAGAAGTGTGAAAACACATTTCGGCCAGGATGTGAACAATGACAGCTGTACTGTTCACAAGGAGGTGTGAAAAATGCCAGTGTTGAAAATCTGGCATGAAAATATTGCAAATTCGCAAAGTTACGAGTGTGCGTAGCAACTGCACAATGCACGCTTGTAAAACAGTCATTTTTTGGATTTCTTCCACCAAATTTGCAACATAAGCTTTTTGAGAGCCCACCTCATGAACACTGGCACTGTCATTTTGTTAATTAGCCCCAAAAGGTGATTCCATGCAGTGACCGCAAAATCACCTTTCAGGGCCGATTAATGCCATGACAGTTCCAGAATTCATGAGGAGGGGCCCCAAAAACCCCATGTTGAAAATTTGATGCCAAAATTCCAAAAAATGACTGAGATATGGATTAAAGTTGGAAAAAACTCATTTATTCCATTATACAGCTTACCGGCATTTTCTCAGTTCACGGTCGGCTTTGAAGAGTGCAGACGTGTTCCCAGTCCACCGAAGATCGTCGCACTGAGCTCTGGAGGTAATCATGGGGTAAGGGGGGTGTGGGGAGGCAGGGTGCACAGTATGTGGGCACGGGTGGCAGGAGGGGGGCAGGGAGACTGCTGAGGGACAGTTTCCTTTATCACAGGTTAAAAAAAAGACATCGTGGGACCATTTTTTATTTTACAGGGGCATGTGGCATATTGTGGTGGGCTCCCAGCATGTCACCAGAGTCTTCCTTTTGGGGGCAAGCTGTAGTCAATGGGGATTAGGCACCCTATCGGCACACAACAAAAGGGGGTGACATCATGCTGATGGGGATTGGGCACCCTGTCGGCAGACAATATAAGCGGGGGGTTTGCATAATGCCCACGGGGAGTGGGCTCCCCCGTCAGCAACAGAAACATTGGGGCACTGAAACCGATGGGGATTGGGGCCCCAGTCAGTAAATAAACATGGTGGGGGGGTTAGTATTGTTTGTGAACATGGCGACAAACCGCCGCCATGTTCTCAAACACTATCAGTGTGTCAAGATCCCGCCCTGCAATGACGGGTCGCTCCACCATTGCAGCAAATGGCTTACGCTGCACTGATGAGGTGGCCCCTGATTGCAGTGGCTAAATTTTTACAACATGGTGGCACGCTGGCTGAACTAGTGCCAGCAGCAGCATGCCACAGCATTGGGGGATGCTGGACAAGCCTTTAAAGGCTGTGGGGGCATTGGCCACAACAGTGACAGGCCTCCACAACCTGCTTGGGGAGAAAGCTGCCACAATATGTTTCTTGTGTATGCAGGCAATCAACATAAAAAGGATTAGTTAAATTCATCCTGTGGTATAAAACAGTTCCCAGAAGCTTCTTTAAGGAGATGTGCTTTCAGGACTTACCTAATGCACCTAGCATTGCAAAGCACCACCCAAAGAGGACTCAAGGTGGCTGCTAGCCCAGCAGCTACCTGTCCACATGATCCTCTGAAAACCCTTAGTAGGGGGACCAGGTAAGAGTGACCACCCCCTGGCCCACATTTTGCCCCAGGTCATCTCCTGGTCCAAACCACCCTGATGTGGCTCTCCCCATAAGCCACCCTTGTGCCCAGCCATCTTACTCCACTTACTTCCAATACAGACCTAGCGGCAGTGCAGAGGTGCTGCAGATGGCAAAGAGAGGTCGATGAAGGGCCGGAGGTCTAACAGCTGGGATGCCGTGTAGGTGAGCCTATGAGGCCCACCACATAAGCACATCTCTGAAACCTACCAGAAAACACATAGTCAAGTAAATATAATAAATAAAATATTAAAATACACATCCAACCCCAACTTAAAATAAATTAACCGCCAAACTACAAAAACAAGTACATGCTAATCCTCTTAACCCACACACTCACCCCAGATAGAAACCAATGCAAACACACATTCAATCACACACCCCAGCCCAACCTACTCAATAAATATTAAAATACTGTATAATTAACAAGCGATAAATGTCCAGATCCTCATTTGTGCCCACCAGTGAGCATATATACCAGAGACAGAGAAGCAGGTGGCTTGAAAGTCTGACCTTTTAGCAGGCTGTACAAAGTCTGATAGTAATTAACCAAATAGCCAAAAACTTGAAAATCCCCCTCTTTCAGCAGTGATCTTGCCACATCTGAGGGGAATAACAAAGATGTTCAATAAAGTAGTCTGCCTGAGTTCCAGCAATTACAAATATGATCCTCCCCCCAGCAGTGCTCTCACTGCTACTGGGGAGATTAGAGAGGTTACAGATAATCAAATGCCCCCTTCCAGCAGTGCTCTCACTACTACTGGAACACAGAAAATTAATAAGTATGAGCCTAACATGGTTTATGATCAATAAAAGTCTCAAATTTTTGACTTGCCACAATCCAGTCTTATGTCCAACCAGGCACTGCAATACATAGATACAAATGTAATTGTCCATAGCAAAGCTTCAGGAGCCAGAATACTACCTCTACAAATCAGCCAAAGGTGGTAGAATTAGAATGGAAAACAGTGTGCACACAGCGTTCAGACAAAACACATCCACAATCTGAAGCAATAGTCCATTATTACAGATGCTCTGGAGAGCCCCGAGGCAACCTCTGAAAGGACAGTGTTTACTAGGGTCATGGAGTGGAGACTACTGCTACTGCTGCATGGTTTTCAGTAATAGTATTTTCAACATGAAAGACGATTTTCTGTAACCAAATCAATTATGGGGTCAATCCCCAGGAGTGCAGTCTATATTAATGGCAGGAAACCAAGGAAAATCCCTTCAAAAGCCCTGTTGGTTGCACAAAACAAGAACAAAACCAAAAACTGCCCTATCCGAAAACAAATGAGCTAGCTCTGGACAATAACTCACTGTCCCTAACCTGACTACACTCCAGCCCTATACCTCAAAACTGCCTAGTAACCGGCAATAACCAGCACTATCCTTTTGATTGATTCGATCGTTAATTATGGAATAGTCATCTATGGCTCTGCCACTGATACTGTCCTCCACAGAATAAAGATTGCTCTTAACAAAGTGTTTCACCTGGTAACTGGAGCCCATAGACTCTCCAACACCTGTGATCTCTACTCACGTACTGACTGGCTAAACCTTAAGGGCAGATTGCCTACAAGTCCTGCCTACTAGCTAAGAAGATCACCCTTGGTCTTACTCCACCTTCCTCGCAGTCACTCCATACATCTGCGGCCACTCCCAGACATACAAGCAGCTCTGCTGAAGCTTCCTTCTCTGTCCCACACTGTAGGACATATCTTGACCAGTGGTCATTTATTTACCAGGCCACTGTATTGCTAAACAGCCTGCTTGCTGAAGTCTCCGCTGAACAAAAGTTAGGATCCTTCGAGTCCATGCTATGGCAGCACCTCCTGGCTGCTAACAACTGTGACTGCACTTAACCTCCTGTCACCAGCCCCCCCATCCATGCCTCAAAATTTGTTGAATTATGTCTATAGCCCCTTGACTGTTACCCGCTAGTTACTGTGTATTGTTGGTTGTATTTTACTGCGGAGCTTTGTCGCTCCTCCTGTTTTTTTTACCTTGTTTTCATATCTCTGTATAATGCCTTGTTACTCTAATCTTTGAAAAATGTTTTTATAATTGCCTCACTTTTATACTGCTGATGCTACTGTTAGTGCTGTACCAAGTATTCATTCTGTACTATGTTTGACCCTCCCCCCCCCATAACCTGTGGGTATTCATTTCTACTATTGTTACCAAGCACTATTTTTTTGTAAATTGTTCTATTTGTTTCTCATTGCCTGACTATTCCTGTAAGTTGTACTCTGGACATGGAGCCTTTGTAAATGAGTTTCTAACTCAAAGCTTTGTAATTCTGTGACTTACAGAGCCACTGACACCATCTGGCCACAAGTGCTACATTGCAGAATTAGAATAAGCATACCCCAGTAAATGTCATACCAAAAACTAGATTTCTGCATTACTTCATTTTAAAGTTATGAGCTATTTTGTAACCCTAATTTCACTACCTGTTAAAAACAGCCTGTACCAGTGAAGAGCTGCTGCTGATATAATCTCAGGACCCCACAGTCTAGTATTCCCTGTCAGCAAACTTATAGGACCTGTCTCTCCAAAGTTGTAAAGATCATGTGCAATGGTTTTCACAAGTAAAACAGGTAGTACCAGTCAGTAAACATTGCTTTAAAAACTATGTGTGTTTCAGGTTTTGTAACAAAGCTGACAATATTTTGTTTGGGTGCCTTTTAGTTGTGGTCCTTTTTTCCAGGGTTGCTAAATTCTGGGATATAGCACAGTGTTGTGAGGTTTGCAAACTGAATAAGTTTCTGATGTGGTGAAAGGCTGAGATCATTCACACCTAACATTCAATTGAGGTGGTTTCTAGAAATGGCACTTTAAAACAATTATTCCATCTCCTTGTCAATGGAGGTTGGAGAGGTAATGCTGTTTTGAAAACTTACTAGGCATTTCGAATTTAGCCAGCACAATGTGTTCTCTCTGTCAGCGTGATTTGACCTACATTCAGGCTTACCTATGTTCTACTATAAATTAATATGATAATTTTACCAGAGCCAACGCTTTGACCCCTCATAGGAATTAACACGTATAAGGCCCCTATTAAAACATATTGTAAAGCAGAGACCGACAAACAGCAGTGAAATTACCAACATTACAGTAATACACAGTGGTGGCACTCCCTGAAAAAAGTGGTACCCATGCTCATCTGCACATTTCAGAAATTACCCCTTTCCTTGTTTTTGCTGTAAAAAAATGGCCTCTTTAACACAAAAACAAGGAGTCAGTTATGGCCTCCACCCCTCCTTCACTTCAAGTGAGGAACGGGATTGTGGGTTTTCATCAGATATACACATGCTATTGTTAAACATTAATCAACTGTATGTACAATAAAAGCTTGTTTTCATTTTTTGAATGTGTGCTTTCTTAATGATATTTGCAGTGTTTTCTGGTGATTTAAATAAGCCTGGTTTCCAGTCTGTAGTAGGCAATATACTCAGGTTTATACTTTCTTTCATGGCGTCTATGCCAAGCTTATATAAACTTCATGTAGACCCAGTAATTAAGTGTATGGCCCCTACCTTGACAGTATGATACAGTTTTACCCCACCTGTACCTGCTTAAGCATATTAACTTAATGTATTTTTATGTATAAAAGTCAATGTAAAATATTAGGTGTATTCCTATGGCACTTTTCAAAGCCCAACAGTTTCTACATGTATTATTTATTTATTTATTGAATTTTGATAACCAGGTAGGCCCGCTTAGACAAGAAAGTCCTTTTTTCAGTGGTGACCCGGTAAGTGCAGTACACTGATAGTGCAATAGTTGAGAGAGGAAACCATACAGGTGTGACAATTGCAATAACAAGACCAACTAATATAATTACAGGAACATGTCACAATACAACACAGTTACGTCATACAAACATTCACAACTAGCATAAAAAATATACAGAGAACATGAATACTACAGTATACTATGGCAGATAGTAACATAATCATCAACACCTATTTCAGTTCAGTTTATTGTGTAGGGATAGCTTCCATTGAACATTCTTATTCACAAGGAGGTCTTTGATACAAAGTACTAAACATCACAGACAATCAGTACAAGGATACATCATAGTAACGCAGGAGGTATATCATGATACATAGAGTAGATTGGTTGTAACAAATACATAGAGGCAAAAGCATCACATGACAGTAAGTTTACCACCACCTAATGAAAATCATCAAAGACAATCAATACAAGCAGTACATCATAGAAAAACAGCAGGGATATCATGATACATAGAGTAGGTTGGTTATAGCAATACATAGAGGTAAATTAGAAGCATCACTTAACAGTAAGTTTACCATGCCTAATAAATATGGGAGATAACAACTTAGGTAGAATGGAAAGGAAAGGAAGGAAGGAAGGAAGGAAGGAAGGAAGGAAGGAAGGAAGGAAGGACGGACAGATGCAACAAAGGAAGGAGCATGTCAGTATACACAGGAATCTACAAAGGCAATAGGAAAGGGATGGAAAGAAGGTATTTATAGATAACATTGTACACACAATGCAGGCTGTACAGATAACATTGTACCTAACTGAGACATTAAGACTTAGAAAAGAAGCAGTATTAGTTAGTCATCATGTTTTGTAAGAAACAATGTATTTCTAGCATAAACATCAATGTCCCATTTTTTTCTTTCATTCCTGAATTGAGATACAGGATTCAAAGTTTCTAAAAGCTCTTATCTTTTACACTGGCCACCATAAAACAAATAAATATCTTAATGTAGTACAGTACTATTTACCATCAGATTTAGCATCCAGCAACCCTTGAGAAATGGATCACAAAAGGCATTATAAAATACAATTTTGTCAACTTTATTACAAAACCTGAAACATATATTGTTTTTATAGCAGTGTTTTTGGATGGTACTGCCTGTTTTACTTTCAACAACTATTGCACATGATCTTTACAATTTTGGAGAAACCGGTCCTATAAGCTTGCTGAGAGGGAATACTAGACTGGGAGGTCCTGAGATGACATCATCATCAGCTTGTCACTGAAACAGGCTTTTTTGAACAGCTAGGGAAATCAGGGTTACAAAATAGCTCATAACTTTGAAATGGAGTAACACAGAAACCTAGTTTTTGATATGAGATTTACTGTGGGTATACTCATTCTTATTCTGCAATGTAGCACTTTTTGCAGCAGCAGCTCTTTAAATAAATAAATAGTAATAAATGCTGAAACCAACTACACCTAAATTAAAATAATGTGTTAAGTAAACAGAAGTGACATGATCTTCACACACAGGCCCATAAGAAATTAAAGTATTAAACTGGGCTTGTAAAACGACTACATTTAATTAAACTGAGCTCCAAAAAACACAGCTTAGAGCAACTACGCTTGGAACTCAGGTAGGCAGTGGCCCAGCCTGGCACCCGTCTTCCCCGCATCAAGTAAATGATTACAATAGATCAGGGTAGGGAAGTGTACAAGATCTTCTGGACTTTAGCAAGGCCTTCAACTCTGTGCCACACAGGAGACTGATTAGGAAATTGAGCAGCCTAGGGGTGGGAAAGTGGTGAATTGGCTTAGAAAATGGTTAATAGGTAGACAACAGAGGGTGATAGCGAAAGGCACTCACTCTTAGGATGGAAGAGTGACTAGCAGGGTGCTGTAGGGCTAAGTGATGAGACTGGTCTGCCTTTTTGCAGATGACACCAAAATCTGTAATGTGATGAACAACCAGGAGGGGGTGGAAACAATGCATAGGGATCTCAGGAAAATTGAAGAGTGTTCAGAAACATGGTAGTTGGGGTCCAACGTCAAGAAGTGTAGAATTATGCACCTAGGTCATAGAAACCCAGGGAGTGGGGACTGAGTATAGGATAGGAGGATATACTGTCAGTGATTAAGCAGGAAAGAGACCTTGTAATTATCAGATCTGGCAACCTCAAAGTGGCAGGGCAGTGAGGCAATGCATTGGGCAGTGCCAGTGTGATGCTGGGATACACTGGGAAAACTATCTCCAGCAGGAGGAGGGAGGTGGTGTTGCCACTGTATCACTCACTGGGTGAGGTCCCACCTGGAGTACTGTGCCCAGTTCTGGAGGTCATACATCAGGAAGGACATAGACAAGGTAGAGGCAGTCCAGAGGAGGGTAACTAAAATGGTGCAGGCCAGGGGTTACACTAAAATCCCTACAAGGAGAGTCTGAGGGATTTCAACATGTACACCCTGGAAGAGAGGATAGCAAGAGGAGACATGATAGAGATCTACAGATACATCATAGAAGTTAACGGGGTGCAGGAGAAGAGTCTCTTTTTAAAGGAGTAAGAGTACCAGGACCAGAAGGGATGCAATGAAGTTGGAGGGGCGTAGAGTTAAAGAGGGATGTAAGGAAGTACTACTTAATTGAAAGAGTGGTACTCTCCTGGAATAGACTGCCAGCAGAAACTGTGGTAGCAACAACAGTAGGGGGCTTCAAGTATTTGTGGGACAAACATAATGGAATATTAGTGGATAGACATGGAGAAGGGAGTATCACCATAGATCAGTTCGGGTCTGTGGAGATAAACTAGGCAGGGACCAAATGGGCAGATTGGGTGGGTCAAGCTGTTGTTACCTGCTGACAAATTCTGCATTTCTATATTTCTGTGCAATCAGACCCAATGGAGTTTGGAAACCACATACATATCATCAAGTATAAACAAAATGTTGGACTTTTGTGAGAGAAAGTCACTATGAATCAACCAGTCAATCAGGGTCTGAGAGGTACTGACTTCAGCCCGAGGAGCACCAAGTTTTAATGTCTGCAGGTTTTATCACTGTGCCTTCTTCCCTGCAAACAAGTTGGGGGAGAATGAAATATGTTACCCTGCGATAGTGTGTGACCTTTTATTCCAGGGGCCCCCTTGCCTGGTGCACCCACCTTATAAAAGAAAATGCAACAGAAAGTCACTTTGAACTACCTCTCATTACTTTTATTTGAAAAACACTTACTGATCTTTCAAGGGAGATCTGCCTGAAGTGAGTTGCTGCTCTCACAGAGAAGGGGCTTCCTTATTTACATACAGTAGTTTAAACCAATAGTTCCATATTTTATTAAATAATAATACAAAAGTATTTTGGGATTTTGCTGTATGTGTGGGTTTTCTCTTCTTTTGTTTTCTTGCAGGTAGAGCTGGGCCTCACCATCATGTCCCTGGAAGCAAAAAGAACAGATGAGAGCAGCCTGGAAGAACAGAGGCCCGAAAGTATCATGAAAGTGAAGACTACTGCATTGTGCCTAGATATTTTCACCCTTTGGCCTTAATTGCTGGATTTAAGAGTGAAACAATTAGAAACAAGCATTTGTCAATGCCGAATGTTGTCTTGCTAGCATTGACACTGGTAGTGCAGGAGTCAGAGAGATGCATATAAGGAATGGCAGTGAAGTATTGAACTGACACCAACCCCACCACCACTTGTAGAAACTGACAGGCATTGGGGTGTGCCTTTGGGTCATCGGCCATAACTCTCACTCCATTTCACCTCACCCTACCCTGCAGACACGGAGAAGTGTCGAGGTGTGCCTTGGGGTCCTCGGGTCATACGCTCACACCATTCCATAAGGAAATACACTGAAATGGGTGCAGTTTAGGAGAATGGGGTAAACTCTGGGACCAAAGAGTCCAAGGCATACCTCGATACCTGTCACTGGCTACAGGGTGGGGTGGGGTGGGGTGGAATTGTGTGAGCATTACAGCGGACAATCCCAAGTCACACCCCTGATGCCTGTCAGTCTCTACAGGGTGGGACATTATGGTTGGAAACCCTAACACCCTGGGCATTTGTTGGTATTTTCACTCCAAATTTTCAACATGGGCTTTTTGTGACTCCACCTCATGAACAGTTGCACTATCAGTTCATTAGCGGAAAGGTGATTTTGCACAGCAACTGTGACATTTTGTGCTACAGGTGTGAAAACACATTTCAGGGAGGATGTGAAAAATGACAGCTGTACTATTCATGAGAAGGTGTAAAAAAATGGCAATGTTGAAAATCTGTAGTGAAAATATGAAAAATTGGAGAAGTCACAAGTGTGCGTAGAAACTGCGCAATGCATGCCCGTAACACAATTATTTGGGGAATTTTTTTGAACCAAATTTTCAACATAGGCGTTTTGGGACCTCTGCTCATGAACAGTTGCACTGTGATTTTGTTAATCTGTCCTGAAAGTTAATTTCCCACAGCGACCGCACCATTGAGTGCCAGATGTGTGAAAACACATTTTGGGCAGGATGTGAAAAATGACAGCTATACTGTTCACAATGAGGTATGAAAAAATGGCAATGTTGAAAATCTGGAGTAAAAATATTAAAAATTGTCGAGGTTAAGAGCGTGTGTGGAAACTGTCAATGCACTCTTGTAACACAGTCATTTTTTGGAATGTTTTCACCAAATTTGCAACATAGGCTTTTTGGGACCCCACCTCATGAACAGTGGCACTGTCATTTCGTTACTCAGTCCCAAAAGGTGATTCCACGCAGTGACCGAGAAATCACCTTTTGGGACTGAATAACGCCATGACAGTGCATGTGTTCATGAGACACCCTGGGATCCCAAGAACCCCATGTTGAAAATTTGGAGCCAAAATTCACATAAATGGCCAAGATATCCACCTAAGTTGAATGCCCCCTCCATTTATGCCATTATACAGCTCACCAGCATTTCTTCATTTTGCAGTTCGGCTTTGAAGAGTTCAGACGTGTTCCTGCTCCACTGAAGATTGCAGCGCCAGACCTCCAGTGGTAAGTATGGGGTGAAAAGGGGTGTGTGGGGAGTTGGGATGCACAGACCGTGGGTGCAGGTTGGGGGAGAGATGTGCCGAGGATAACATACCGTTTTCTTTTTTCCAGGTACAAAAAAAAAAAAAAAACAGACACTGCACTGAGGAATGGTTTTCTTTCTTTACAGGTGAAATAAAACAAATGTTGGGCACACTGGGGTGAGCTCCCAGTCTGCCCCATGACTTTTGGGGGGGTGATGTTGGCCACACTGGGGTGGGCTCCCAGTGTGCCACACAATGGGATGGGGTGGAGGGGAGAAACATGCCGACGTGATCAGCTTTCTGTGAGCAGAGGCACACTGGGGTGGGCTCCCAGTGTGCCACACAACGTGGGGGGATTGTGGACATGCCAACATGGGGATTGCACCCCTGATGTTGGCCTTCCTTGCCGCCACCATGTTTATTGAAATGTTTCGCCAGGAAAGGCACGTACGGGAGGCGTGTCATCTGTGCTGCTGCATGATGAGCTTGTCTCTGATTGCAGCAGCACATTTTTTACAAGCCATGTTTATTGAAATGCTTCACCAGGAAAGGCACATATGGGAGGTGTGTCATGTATGCTGCTGCATGACTAGCTTGTCTCTGATTGCAATGGCACATTTCTTACAAGTCATGTTTATTGAAATGTTTCACCAGGAAAAGCATGTATGAGAGGCATGTCATCTGTACCGCTGCATGACAAGCTTGTCTCTGATTGCAGTGGCACATTTTTTAGAAGTTGTGTCAAGTTTACATAATTCTTGTGTCAGAGCTAGCATGCTGGCTAATTGGGGAATGAGGGATGCACCTATCAAAGCGTGCCCTGCATTTCCCAACACTGACACACCTCTGCATTTCTTCTACTACCACAAGATGTTACTTGCGCAAGTGCAAGACAACATAAAAAGGCAGCTGCATGAACACACTGGAGCCACAATGTGAACTACCAACTTTCACAACATTAGGGTTGGGCTACCCAGAACCGAACTGACAATAATACATATGGATTGGTTAAAAGGCATCTTTTTAAATATTAAAAACAACAAACATGCTTATATTGCATGCTTCCACTCCCAGTAGCTCAACTCCAATGTTGTGAAAGTGATGGTTTTAAGTGTGCTATTCATTTAAGAATGGCGAATGTAGTGTGGTTCAGGGAAGTTGGTAGAAATGTATGTAGTTAGTATGTGTCCCCCTTTCCTACAGTTAGAACTTACTGTACATACACCCTCTGGTACAATTGTAAGGCCACTTGAGTGTTTTGGCCTACAGTGGAGACCTAGTGCAACCTCATTTGTTAGGGCATCAGGAAGGCAGTACCACCCCAAATAGGAGATGGCACCAATTTGGGAGATTCTTGCAGGGACACAAGGAATTCTTGGTGGGGAGAGTGTAACCAGCCTCCCTCCTCAGCCAGCTCTGGGCAGGTTACCAGAGAACACTCAAAGGGTTAAACCAGACCCTGAGAGCTATTCTGTGGGGGGAAATTTTCTGAAGACAGGATGTCAGGATATTCCTGCTGTGAATGGCTTGACCAAGCAGGAAACTGGAGCATGAATATGCATGTTTCTGCCCTTCCTCCAAAAATTTATACACTGGGAAGGCATTAGGGCAATTTGGGCTTTATCTGGGTACAGAGACAGCGAGAGGAGCAGTTCAGCCTCTCTAGCTGTGACTGGGCTGTGGGAGCCTGCAGTCCCTTGTATGGTGGCAAGGTCCATGCATCAGGTGGCACAATCCCCTTATGCCTGGTCTCCAGAGCAGACCATCAGGAGTAGTTAGAGGGAAGGAGACCCCAGAAACTCACCTTGAGAGGAGCAGAGACCATCAGCACCCGGAAGGCACATTTGGGAGAGTGGTGGGCCACACTCAATGGAGGTGGACAGGAGGCTGGGCAAGTTTGCAGTCTTGATGAGAGGTGATTCAAGTAAGGCATAGCCTTTCTTAAATGAATTTAGCACTATTTTGCACTTTATGTATATGTATTACAAAGTCTGCACTGCTTTTTAGCCCTACAGGGCTGAGCTACTTTCCTTGCAACACCTCTCCTATCTGCTGCTTCATTGAAGATAGTTAAAATAATGCATTTATTATAACCAAAGACTTTTATATGGTTGGAACTGCTGTAAATTGTTTAACTACTAGCAAGTAGTGAATACTTACTGCAGTGCTTACTAAAGTATTCCTACTTAATTTGGGGCTCTCTTCATATTCAAGGGTTTAGCTGACCCTTTTGGGATGCATCAACCCCTATACTGTATGAGTAGCGCCGTTTCTCCATTTTTGTAATAGGTAACTGAATTAATTGGCATCTGGTAGGAAGGGTGTGGCAAGGATTGGGGTCAGTAAGTACCCATGTGAAGAGCCAGATATGGACATGGGAGTCTGTTTTTTGGGCTACCAGGGCTATAAGCGTAGTGTCAAAGGGAGGCATTCATGGCCTGGCCAGCCATGCTTTATGCACTTACAGTAGCAGCGATATCATATGCTGATACACTTTTCTATTTGTATTTTTGTGTTTTGTTTTTTCATTTCTTGTTTATCACCTGCTTGTGACTTGGGAGCTATTCTATTCCCCTTGTCTGCCCTGATGCATGGGGTCTCAACCTGAGCAACCGCCAGCCTCCGCCTCAATCCCCGGAAGCTGGGACAACCATGGCTTGCCCTCCATGGTGGGGCCTTCCCCTGGGGGGCAGAAGGGAAGGGAGACCGCATCACCCAGAACTCTGCCCTGAGGTCGGGCTTTGTTTGGCGGTGCTGGGTGGACCCAATCATGGGTATTATTCTGTCAGTAGCAGGGACTTATTGGCTTAGAAGTGAGAGAAATCCTTCCCAAAATGCAGACATGCAATGATGTCAACGAGGCTAGTGCTGACGTCTGCCGTGTCCCACCCCCTAAGTATGGCAACACTCCCGTGGTAGCTGCTGGTCTCCACCGGGACTGCTACAGAGCAATGTGCTTCTGGATCCCTCCCCAAAGGAGGAGAGCAGTCCTCTGGATGCTTGATCCTTCCCTTCCCCTGCCAACGCCTGTGGCCCTAGCTCGCTCCCAAACCCGGGTCGACAGTGTGGAATGAGGTGTGCGATCCAGTGCTTCAACCCTCAGCACCACCGGACTGCTATTTGTCCTTTTGCCACATTGAGGCACATGATGGCACAGTTTTCCCCCTAGGTAAGTACTCGCTTTATCAGGGGAGAGTGCCAAAGCACATGATCTTGGGAGTACCAGGGCTCCAGGGACCCTGCAAGGGACACATCAGAAGGGCACAAGACCAAAAGGAGGATCTGGAAAAATTAGAGAGGTGGTCCAGGATGTGGTAGCTTGGCTTCACTGCAAAGAAATACAAAGTGATGCACATTGGAGACAAGAACTCAGTAATGGAGTGCAGTCTGGGAGGGGTCCAGATAACTGCATCAGAGGAGGAGAAGGACCTGGGATTGATGATCACTAGTGACCTGTAACACTCTATGCAATATAGGAAAGTAGTAGCAAAGGCAAATAAAATGGGCTGCACTGCATTCTGAATGCGCCATTCTAAGGAAATTTGATGCCCTGCAGGCCTGGATCTGTCACTTGAAACCAGATGTCTTGGTGGTGACAGAAACCTGGCTGAGGTCATCCACCTTGGATCTAACTATTAATATCCCTGATTACAATGTCTTCCATGCCGACAGAGGTAATGGGGGGGCGGGGTAGCTATCGATACCCGGGACAAATTTGCTGTCTCTATAGTGGATGCTACTTCAGTGCCCAAAGAAGTTGAGTGCCTTACTTTAAAGATCCAGCTTTTTCCCCTCATACGAAAGATTTGGCACTGTACTCACAGATTTGCAATGAAAGTGGTAGGTCAACCTTTTACACTAGACCCTAAACATTGCATTCTTATTATTTTTAATCACCGTCCTTATAAAATTTCATATTCGCAGAGCAGATGGTTAAATATACTCTTCCTTCAAGTTAAACACACAATCCTCATGCATTGGAGATCCAATATAACCCCTACCCTTCCCGGTATCATTAACCAACTATTGCAATATGCCTCTCTGGACTGTATGACATATATCTTGTCTGACCGACTCATGTTATATAACAATTGTTGGCAGGGCTTTTTTAATTTTTTGGAATCATCTAAATCTCCCAACACCAATGTATGGACTTAATATATATGGATTTTCCCCTTTTACTGATACATCATTGTAGTCTCGCTTTTTTCCCTTTTTTTTATAGTTTCCCTCTCTCTCTTCTTAACTTTCTTATATATCTTTTCTTTCCTATACTCTGTTCTCAATCATTCTTTATTACTCCACAATCCTTTTATGAATGTACTTTTTTCACTTTTGCAGCATCATATATAATTATGTAACATTTTAATATAAACCGTATCTAATCATACTATCTGCTTTAAGTTCACTACAAATGTCAAGTATATGCTAATTACATGACCTGTATTGTTTACTATATTTTAAACCAAAAGCTCCTTGTGTTATTGTAGCAATGTTCTTATTATATGCTGCCTCAATTTCTTTAAAAAAAAATCCTCACATTGTACTGTACTGTAAGAGGTTTGTCTGTATATCTTGTGAAAAATTAATAAAAAAGTTTAACTGTAAAAAAAAAAAAAAAGATCCAGCTTTCGTGTTCATCTTCCATAGCTATAATGGGCTGCTATAGACCTCCTTCTGTGGGGCCTAAGATCATGAACCACATGCGTGCTCTGCTAGATCAAATACATTTCAAGGTTGTCATTTTGGGCAATTTTAATCTCAATTGGTTCTCTACATCCTCCAAACCAATACATGATTTTTGTGACTCCTTCTGGCTCTCTCAACTCATCACTGAAGTCACCCAGAATAATCCTAAGAACCCAGACTGCAGCCTGATGTTATACTGTACCTAATCCTGGTAAATAAACCCCACCTGTTTACCCATTCTGGCATCTTCTGTAATGATCTTAGTGATCACTGTGCCATTGTGTGCATAAGGTCAGCCCCCAAACTTTCATCCTCTTCTAGATATGTGTTCAAAGGAAGCTGCAGGAATTTTAATCCTAATGCCTTCATCTATGATCTTCAACATGCTAGTTGGCAGTACTTTTTCCTAGCCCCTATGGTGGAACAGGCCTATGAGGCATTCCATAACATTCTCCTTGACACCATCAATACACATGCCCCTCTAATTAAAGCTCATACTAAAAAAAAGTCCTGCCCCTGGCTTATGGCTGATTTAAAAGCTATTCTTCTAAAAAGGGATGCCTTATGGAAAAAGGCTTGAAAAACAAAACTTTCTGCTGACTGGGCAGCTTTTAGGGCAGCCAGAAATCTAGGTACTAAATTAACGAGAGCAGAAAAGGTAACATACTTCCATAGCAAGCTTGAAGCTTCCTCTGATTGTTCCTCTAGGTTCTGGAAAATGATCAAAGACCTGGAGGATCTGTGGCAGAGTTAGGCTGCACCCTCTGCTGTGACTGATGGGCACTTTTCTATCTTCTTATTTCCTAGCTACCAGAACTTCTGTTGCACATGCAACCCGTGATAATCGCAACTCCTTTTCAGTGACTGCAAAATCACACTGATTAAATAGCAAGCCATTAAACAGCGACATATGAACTATAGTGCATTAGCAATAATAGAGCAAGACGCTGCCATTCAATGGAACAAAACAGCGAGTGAAACAGAATAGCAACTATGACAATCCTCCTCCTGAAAGCTTCCAGATGAGTGCTATTCAATGTCAGCACTATTTAACACAAGGGCCTACCTCGATTGCTCTTCATTCTCATCCTCACTGGTTAACTTCTTTTGTACACTCTTTTTCTCAAGAGAGAGATGCACTAGAGCAAGAAATGTTTTCCTATCTTTAGCTTTAGAAATAAAATAAATATCTAGAAATAAAATATCTATCTGCCCCAAACGTAATGTTTCCAGGGTAAATAAGTTGTAGTACATGCAGAGTCCAGTCCTACTTGACAGATTACGGTGAGATTTCTGTTCACTGCTCACTTGTTTATGTCCATCTCTCTTAGCTGTAGCAACAGCAGAGGTAGGCTAAGAATGTTTTTGTTACAGTAAACTGGCGGCACTGATGCTGACACACCATGACAATGAAAAGGGGAACAGGGTTTTCACTAATTACACAACATGCTTTGATTTTTTTAGAGCCTTGCATATTTCAGATCTGCAGCCCATTTTGTTTGGGGGATTTTCTTTACCTACTTTCCCCTCACCCTTATTACATTGCAGTGAAGTTGACTAGCGCTAAAGTCTGTCATTGCTAAAACTTAAGAGAGAGCAAGTGGTGAGTTAACCTTTTCACCTTTTATGAACACTCTGCATATGCTGTATATTGTTAAGCTGCAGATTGTGCTTATCACATTGCGGCAAAATTGACTAGCGCTAAAGTTTGTGGTCACTAAAACTTAACTCGCTATAATAGATGCACTGTATTGCCATTTGCAATTATGCAGTTGCAATTATTACATAGAACTGTTGTGCAATAGTTGCTGCTTTTCTCTTTGGTTTTTTCCACCTCCCCTCCACCCTAGGTTGGCCACCTAGCATAGTTCTTCACAATCCCTACTAAACTTTCTACTAGTTCTCTCTTTTAATTTTTTTTTCCATTCCCATCCATCCAGTCCCTGGAATGATGCCAAACACATGGAGAGGTATTGTGTAAAGTGCATAAGTGCATTTTGTGTACAAAAAAGCATGAAGGCTATTTCAAATAAGAATATATACAGTTAATAAAGCCTTTTAAATCAAATGATTCAGAAGCCATATAAAACAATAATATGTTCATGATTAATTCAGTTATAAGAAATCCTTAAGGTACAGTATTTTCATAAATTCACACTATAAACCTGTTACTGTATAAGGTTATACAAGTGCTTAGTCACTGTGGATCAGAGATGTAGAGTCAATATCTGTAGACATATACACTATACCTTTAACTGAACCAGAAAATCCCCTGAAACTACTGCCCTTGGTTTTGAAACAACATGTTCAGATATGAAACAGCACGTCCAGACATGTAAATAGAAAAGGGCTCAGTCAGGTGACCCCACCAAAAGATATAAAAACCTCTTCACTGAGTTCAGTCTGATGGGGCTCAGCCCTGAGAAAGAGAGAGAGAGAGAGAGAAGGAGAGAGGTGCTACTGTAGACAAGCTGTTGAATGCAGATGAGCAGGATCTTAGGAACTCTAAGATCCAGGACTGTATTATGTGAGAAACTATTGATGTTAAGTAGTGATTTTCTTTGCAATTTTTTTGTGTTCATCTATAATTTTTCGAACTTTTAAAAAATAAATAGCACACCATGGTGTGCTGTAAATTTGCCTCATCTGAAGTTTATTCCCACATGCTGTGACAAACTTGGTGTCAGAAGTGTGATAGTACTGGTGGTCCAGAGGAACAAGGGGGAGACCAGTACCCAGATACCAGTCCTAGTATCCGGACATGGGGGCAAAGAGCAGGATGGCATACCTACAGGATCCCGTGGAGGACAAGGTTCTGCAGGAGGAGGGACTTTCTGGTGTGCATACCAAAGCCCAGGTGAGGAGAATTGGAGAGGAGCTATTGCCTGGATTGGAGTTCAATGGAATGTGGAGGTGGACCAGCACCGGAGAGAGGTGGAGCACCACTGCTAGGTGCTGATGGAGGTTTCCCAACTGGAGGATTTAGTGGTGGAAGCAGAGGAGCAGGATCCTTGGGTTCTTATGGAGGAGAAGGATCCCCCTCATTAAAACCTTTGTTGCCAGCCACTTTTGAAATCCTATTGTTGCCCATATTTCTGGGCTGCTGCTACTTGGAGGATGATGAGATGAAGGCCCCAGGTAAGACTGTTTTTAGGACATTTGCATACTGGGGTGAAGACTACAAGCAACAGGGAAGACACCATGGTGGTTGAATGGACTTTCCCATGTTTTGAACCCTCTGTGATCTGGTATGAAATATATGAAACATGTAATGTTTAAAATGAATATAGCATTAAGGCTGGTGCTGAGTACAGTCAGTTGAGGGTACCAGAATGGAATAAAGTTTGAAAGGAAATCCCAAAGGTTTGGAGTTAGGAACTGGCTGGTTGATGTTCAGCATGAGAAGGTTCCTTGTCTACTAGAAAATATATGAAAAGGAAATGGATAAATGAAATGATTACAAGAAATTGATAACTTAAAAGAAATGTGTATACTGTATGATATAAAATGATATACCATGGGTCATGGAGGATCTAGGTATGGGGTGGAACCTATGATTGGGCTCCTGAGTGGAAACAATGTGTAAGAATGGGGTTAGAGATGGGTACAACTCGCCCCAGAGAAAGTTGTGGTATAGGCCTGTACAGCTGCCCTGATAGCTAGATGTCAGCATAAAACTGCTGTGTATTACTTCCTCTTTTTTAATGTACTGATGAAGGTATTATAGTGGGTGCACAGGGTTCTGAAACAATGGCAAGTGATGGCTTTTGAAATGATGCCAAGTGATGGGTGCTGAAATGATGCCTATTGATGGGTGCCTGATATTACATATGAAGTGTCTGAGTTGTAGTAAACAGAGTGAAATAGTTAGGGGATAGAAAGCCACTACAGACTGAAGTCCTCTGACAGCATAGATGGGTACTGTGACAAACTGTATGACTGCCCCAGGGTAATATTGTGAAAGTATTGTCATATTGCAGTAACTTGGTATGGTGGACAATACTAAAAATAGCTGAATTAAGGGACCCTGGGGTGAAGCTTTCATAGTGGGTGACAGAAAGTTTCAACCAACCCTCTTTCTACTGTTTTGGTAGAATATTTATGACTGAGAGGGGGTTCTTGAAAAAAACAGTATAGTTTTGAGAACTGTTTTTTTCTTAAGGAGGGAGGTGTGTGGTGGAGTTAGACTACACCCTCAGCTGTGTATGATGGACCACTTTTCTATCTCCTTATTTCCTAGCTACCAAAACTTCTGTTGTGCAATGGTTAATGCTTTTCTCTTTGGTTTTCTCCTCCCCCCACCCTGGGTTGGCCACCTAGTGTAGCTCTTTACAGTCCCTACTAAACTGTCTACTAGTTCTCTGTTTTCATTCTTTTTCCATTTACATCTATCCAGTCCCTGGAATGATGCCAAACACCCAGAGCGGTATTGTGTAAAGTGCATAAGTACATGTTGTGTACAAAAAAGCATGAAGGCTATTTTAAATAGGAATACGTACAGTTCATAAAGCCTTTTTAAATCAAATGATTCAAAAAGCCATATAAAACAATAATGTGTTCATGATTAGTTCAGTTATAAGAAATCCTTAAGGTATTTTCATAAATTCACACTATAAACCTGTTACTGTATAAGGTTATAAAAGTGCTTAGTCACTGTGGATCAGAGATGTAGAGAGTCAATATCTGTGTAGATATACACTGTACCATTAACTAAATCAGGAAATCCCCTGAAACTACCCCCCCTTGGTTTTGAAACAACATGTTCAGACATGAAACAGCATGTCCAGACATGTAAATAGAAAAGGGCTCAGTCAGGTGACCCCACCAAAAGATATAAAAACCTCTTTAGTGAGTTCAGTCTAGTGGGGCTCAGCCCTGAGAGAGAGGAGGAGAGAGGTGCTACTGTAGACAAGCTGTTGAATGCAGATGAGAAGGAACTTAGGAACTCTAAGATCCGAGACTGCATTATGTGAGAAACTACTGATGTTAAGTAGTGATTTTCTTTGCAAATTTTTTTTTCATTCATTATTTTTTGAACTTTAGAAAAATAAATATCACACCATGGTGTGTTTGAAGCCTGTAAATTTGTCTAGTTTGAAGTTTATTCCCACATGCTGTGATAGGGTCACAGACCACCAAATTCACTTCCTTCCAAAATCTCCTCAGCTGGGGTGATTATCTCTGACAAACATAAAATATTGGATCTTCTAAATAACCGTTTTGCTACAACAGGGTTGGCATTTGACACTTTCCAGATAACACCATTAGAATGCAGTTATGAAACCTTGATCCCGTATGTCTGTCTTCGGCCCTTCCTACTCATGATGCACTCTTCTAATATGATCCCATCACTGTAAAAACTGTAGAAGATTTGCTTTTGGAATTTGATATAAGGAAGAGTGCTGGTGCTGACCTGATCGAATCATTTTTTCTTAAGCTTGGATACCATGTTCTTTCCGTTCCTATCATACATCTGTTTAACTTGTCCCTATCACAGGGTACCCTTCCTGTAATCTGGAAGACAGCTCATGTTATAACCCTGTTTCTGTCCGGTGACTCCAGCGATTTAAATAATTACCATCCTATATCATTGCTTCCCACTCTGTCTAACATGCTGGAAAGAATAGTTAAATCGACAACTCAGACATTATCTCGAGACCAACAACCTCCTTAACCCAGTACATTCATGGTTTAGGCCTGTCATAGCACTATATCTGCACTTGCCAATATCACTAATAACTTGCAAACCTCATTGGGTGCAAAAAATCATGTCTGTGCTTTGTTCTTGGAACTGAGCAAAGCATTTGACACTGTAGACCACGAGGTGCTCATTATAGTTCTTAGGAACATTGGTCTTGACCACTTGGCAGTGAATTGGTTCACAGACTGTCTCTCTAGTCGCTTCCAAAGTGTTAAGGCAGTTGGTGACATCTCCCTGCTAAAACCATTGGCAAGGGACATTCCCCAAGGTTTCATCTTAAACTCTCTGTTGTTTGCAGTTTATATAAACAATATTAACCTGGGAATCAAATCTGCCAAGATGCACCTGTTCACCGATGACACTGTCCTATACATAGGCAGGTCCTGCCCAGAGTTATCTTGTGAGAAGCTTCAGGAAGATTTTAATACCCTTCAGAAGAACCTCCTGCACCTAACATTATTACTCAATGCCACAAAAACAAAGGCAATGCTATTCTCTCCCCATGCTAACTCCACAAAATTATGGAGCACTGGATTCACTCCACATGTCACCACCCTGCTGGGTGAGTCCCTGGAATTTGTGACAGAGTTCAAGTACTTGGGGTTGTGGATTGATCACAAACTTTCTTTTGTAGATCACATGGAAGAACTCTCCAAGAAACTAAAACAGAGGCTTTGTCTTTTCTTTCAGATTAGACACCTTCTTACACAAGAAGCTAAGACCAGGTTGGTCCAAACTACCTTCTTGTTGCTTCTTGACTATGGTGACTTTATCTATCATCAAGGCCCAAGTACTACGTTATCCAAACTAGACACTTTGTATTATCGGGCACTTAAATTTATCTTGGGAGTACCATACTCTACCCATCATTGTGCGCTCTATACCGTGGTTGGTTGGTGCTCGCTTAAATTTAGACGCCATAGGAATGTAATCCTGTGGACTTATAGAGCTATTATTCACAAGCTCCCTCAGTATATCTCTGACTGTTTGCCTGTAGCCACAGCTGGAAGCTACACACTCAGAAGTCAGTCATTCATTTCTCTTGCTGTTCCCAAGTTCAGAACAAAGTACGGTGCAACATCGATAAGTCATGCCCTACCTGTTTTATGGGACACCATGCAAAAGATCCTGAAGCTTGTTACGGCAGTAAAATTGGCGTTTTTTAAGACCCTGTTCCTATGTATGTTTAGCGAGACCTGTGAATGCTTTGTATAGTGGCTTCCACCTCCAGTGTGCAGGTTACCTTTTTTTTTTTTGGTAACTTTTCCTTAGTTTGTAATTTGCCTTGCATCATTTGATGGCCCTTCTCAACTGTGTTGTTCTCCCTTCATTACCCCCACTTGTATTCGGTATATTATCGCTTCCTTATTCCTTCCCTTCACTCCTTTCCTGTCTCCTGTTTTCCATTGCGCTACTATGTGGCTATAACATTTATTATATTGCATTGTACACCTTGTATATACTGTACTGTAAATATTGTAATTATTTTCTCTTTTATTATTTATGTTAGTATATGTGAGGCTTCTACTTCAGTGTTGGATATTAGTTGGCAGTGCATTTGTTGTATACCCCTGCTCTCCTCCTGCATATGTGATAGTTGTATGTTTGTACTTGTACCCCAGGTCCGCCTTGTAAATGAGATTGTATCAAAGGTGCTCTGCCTCATAAAATAAAGATGCTTGATTGATTGTTTGCCAGAGGGACAGGCAGCAGGCAAGATGAGATAATACTACCCTTGTATAGGTTCTTAGTAAGGCCTCATCTAGAGTACAGTGTACAGTACTGGTGCCCATACCGTACCTTAAAAAGACATTAACTTGCTGGAGACAGTCCAAAGGAGGGTAACGAAAATGATCATGGGCCAGCATGGTAGGACTTACCATATGAAAAGTTAGAGACCCTGAACATATATTTCCTGAAGGAGAGGGGAGCGGGGAGGAGAGAGAGAGAGAGAGAGAGAGAGAATGAGAGAGAGAGGACATGATTGAGACCTTCAAGTATTTGAAAGGAATAAATGAGGTGAAAAAAGAGGGTCTTTTCAAGCTTAGTGGAAACTGAAACATGAGGAGTCACAGTCTTAAGTTGGGGGAGGTTTAGGAGAGGGGCTAGAAGTTATTTCTTCACAGAGAGGTTGGTGACAGGTTGAAATGTGTTTCTGGAAGAGGTGGTTTTGTTGAAGACAGTGGCATCTTCAAGAGAGGATGGGATAGAGTTAAGGGGAAAATAGGGGTAAAAGGAGGAGCAGAGAGAGGGGAAGGGTGGATTGGGAAGGGGGACAGGGTCAGTAGCTTATGCTGAGGCCCTCACGCTATAAGCTGACTAGACAGACCTAATGACTTTATTCTGCTGGCTGTGTCGTAAGTCCATATGTTCATATGTAAGGGTGGCTAGGGATTTGCAGGGTTGAAAGTGACCCAGCACTTATTGTAATTTGTAGCTATCCCCCTTTAGTTTAAGGGGTGGACCTGGAAACCTTTAGAGTTGTGGGTGGACAATAAGTCTCACAAATAAACAGAGCACCTTCAGACCAGTTATAGGAGCTGTCAATCAGGAGTTATGTCACACTAGAGGTGGTGGGAGTTATGTAAGCACCCAAGGAGTTATGAAAGTATAATCATGCAGGGCAGTCCCATGGAAATCTGATTATGTAGTATGAGCATGTACCATCATGAAGAGTTATTACCAAGAAAATCACCAGAGAACTGTGTGCCCATATGGCATCAAATAATAAAACCAACATGCTTGATCTCAGTTCCTGTATGGACTTTCTAATTTTTGTGTAGTTTCATATTTTTGGTGCCCTAGAGTATGGTTTAAGGCGTCCCAGATCCCCATTGCCCTGACTCATGATAGCAAGGTGATTGGTGTTGGTGCAGAACCGGTATATGTTGTGCAAAGGGTGCAGTCTCCATGATGAGATGCCATTATATACCCCTAAACATAGGAGGGTGAGTCAGCCCTAATATACTCTTATTTTACAGGGTATTATGCTCTGTACAGCATGGGAGAGGGAATGTATTTATTTTAAAGATGGGTAAAGTTACCCTCTATGATTTTTTATATTTTTTATTTAGTTTATTCTTTGTTAACCTGGTAAGGCCCAGTAGGCACAGGTGCCTGTTTTCAGGAGTGTCCCGGGAGCACTGGGGAGGTTAAGTGACTTGCTCAGAGTCACACGGTATGCAATTGGAGGTTGTGGGAATCAAACCCAGGTCTGTCTGCTGGATGTACCAATCTCATTTACAGCTTGTTACTCCAACCTCTAGGCTATACTGCCAGCCCCCACTCTCATCCGCTATGATTTGCACAGTCTTTGAGACAATGTAAGCAACTTATGCTTTTTTTGCAGAGTCCCCACAATGAAACAGATATATTGGTATAGTATGATATACTTTTACTGTTCAATCTTAAAAGATCATTACAAATAGATAAAAAATAAAATACTAATACATACATACAAACATTTTATCATCAACAGTCCCAATTTACATCATAAATATTCTACCCAGTAAAATACAATCTTAACACGTGTTCATATAATTATAGTTTTAGTGCTCATTTTCCTTATTTATTGTATATTCATGAACATGTCCTCCACTCTTCTTATTATAAATGAATCTTCTGTTGTTAACAATATATTAATTTGTACATCTTCATCATAACATTCCAAAGAAGGTAAAATATCCCCCAGCCACTTTTTCCTAGCTCCTCCATACCAGGAGCATTTTAGTATACTACGTGATAAACTCTCTATTTCTTGTGCATCACAGTAACAAAATGAATATACAGGAACCCTCATTTTTTTAAACTTTGCAGTGAGTACATTTAAATCTTGAAATTCCATTCTAAACCTTGTATAGAAACATAGAAACATAGAATCTGACGGCAGATAAGGACAGCTTGGCCCACCCAGTCTGCCCATTTTCCTACCTAACAGATAAGCTGCAGATCCTAGTTAACCAACAGCTTACTTCCTCCTACACCCCACTAGGACTGCCTTATGCCTGTCCCATGCATTCTTGAAGTTCCCCACTGTTCTTGACTCCACGATCTCCTCAGGGAGCTGTTCCATGCATCCACAACCCTCTCAGTGAAAAAGTACTTCCTCACATTACCCCTGAGCCGTCCCCCCTCTATCTTCTCAAATTGTACCCTTGTTCTTGCACATCTCTTTCTGGAAGATGCTACCTCTTGGACTTTGTTAATTCCCTTGAGGTACTTGAAAGTTTCTATCATGTCCCCTCTCTCCTTCTTTCCTCAAGGGTATACATATTAAACTCCTTTAGTCTTTCTTCAGATAAGTCTTCTGTGCAGACCCTGCACCATTTTAGTTGCCCTCCTGGACAGCCTCCACTCTGTCTATGTCTTTGTGGAGATGGGGTCTCCAGAACTGCACACAGTAGTCCAGATGGGGTCTCACCAACTGTCTGTACAGAGGGATAACAACTTCCTGTTTTCTACTGTTGATGCCTCTTCCTATGCATCCCAATATCCCCCCAGCCTTCCTTACTGCCTTCTCACATTGCTTGCCCACCTTTAGGTCATCTGATATAATTACCCCCAGGTCCCTTTCTATTTTTACTGTTGTCAGTATCTCACCCCCCATTGTGTACGCTTCCTCTGGGTTTTTGTTTCCCATGTGCATTACCTTGAACTCCTTTGCATTGAATCTGAGCTGCCATACATTTGACCATTCCTCCAACCTTGCCAAGTCCCTTCTCATCCTTTCCACTCCATCTTGTGTATCAACCCTGTTGCAGATCTTTGTGTCATCTGCAAAGAGACATACTTTTCCTTCCAGTTCCTCTGCAATGTCACTTATAAAGACATTAAAAAGGACCTGTCCCAGTACTGAACCCTGCGGTACCCCACTAGTAACCCTCCTTTCTTCACTATTTACTCCATTTACTACTACCCTTTGCATCCTGTTGTCTAGCCAATTTTTTATCCAGACTACCACCTTGGGACACACTCCAAGGCTGGCTATCTTGTGTATTAATCTTTTGTGTGGGACTGTATCAAATGCCTTGCTAAAATCTAGGTAGGCCATGTCCACAGCCCCTCCTGGTCTACTACTTTGGTCACCCAGTCAAAAAATCTATTAGATTGTCTGACATGACCCTTCCCATCATGAATTCATGCTGCCTTGGTCCTGTGCCCCACTGGCCTCTAGGTACTCAACAATTCTTTCCTTTAGAAGTGATTCCATCATTTTCCCTACCACTGAGGTCAAACTAACTGGTCTGTAGTTTCCTGCCTCAGTCCTGCTCCACTTTTGTGAAGAGGAATCACATCTGCCCTCCTCCAGTCCTCGGTACCACCCATCTTCCCATGATTTGTTAAAGAGAGTAGTCAGCGGTGTCACTAGTTCTACCCTTAGTTCTTTTAGAATTCTTGGGTGAATCACATCAGGCACCCATTGCTTTGTCCACCTTCAATTTTATTAGTTCTTTCAGAACCCTTTCTTGTGTAAATGGACATGTATCGCCCGTCTTCAGAGTGTTTCTCTTGTTTGGTTTAGGTAACTCCCTCCTCTTCCTTTGTGAATACTGAGCAGAAATATTCGTTCAGTATCCTGCTTTTCACTGTTACCCTCTACCCACATTCCCTCCCTTTATTAAGCTTCAGTATCCCTCCTTTGGTCTTTTCTTCACTCCTAATATTGCCTATAAAAGGTCTTATCCCCTTCTTAACAGAATTGGCCAGCCTTCTCGGTTTGGGCCTTTGTTATTCTGACTGCCTTCCAGCCTTTTCTGCTTTAACTGATAAAGTTCTCTGTCCTGCTCCTTCTGTGTTTCCTTAAATTTCCTGAATGCTGTCCTTTTCTCCTTAACCTTCCCTGCCACCTCTTTTGAGAACCATAACAGTTTTTTCCTTTGTTGTGTTTTATTGATTTGCTTTACACAAAGGCTTGTTGCCTCTGTGATGGCTGTTTTGATCATTCCCATTGTTCCTCCACCCCCCTTCTTGCCTATTTGTTAGTGCTTTTCTGAGGCACTCTCTCATTTTCCCAAAGTCAGCCCTCCTAAAGTCCAGTACTCTTGCTTTTGTATGGCTTGATTGTATGGCTGTGTTTATCGTGAACCACACCGTTTGGTGGTCGCTTGTTCCCAGATGGCTACCCACTTCTAAATCTGAGATTCTTTCTCCATCCCCATTTGAGAGTACCAGGTCTAAGATTGCTCCCTCCTGAATGGGCTCCAATACTAGCTGTCTGAGGCATGCCCCCTGTAAGGCATCAAGAATGACCCTGCTCTTGGATGTGCCTGCAGCAAAGGTGCTCCAGTTAACATCTGGCATATTCAGGTCCCCCATCAACAATATCTCCCCTTTTTCTGCCATTCTAAGAAAGCCTTCTATCATTTCCTTGTCCATTCCCTCCCCCTGAGATGGGGGTCTGTATACAACCCCCATGCAGATTGTGGTACCACTCTGTCTCCAGGGTGACCCAAAGTGCCTCATCTGCCCTCGTTTACTCTTTAGCTCTGTTGCTTTTGATCCCTTACTTATATAGAGAGCTACTCCTCCTCCTCTTACCCTCCCTGTCCCTCCTGTAGATTGTGTATCCTGGTATGTTGACATCCCAGTCATGGTTCTCTGTGTACCATGTTTCTGTGACTGCTACAATATCCAGGCAACCTCTTCCATCAAGGCCACTAGTTCAGGGAGCTTGTTACACAGACTACGGGCATTGGTACTCATCACCCTCCACTTTTTGATAGCCTTACCTCTTTTATCCCCATTTCTTCCCTTACTGCCTTTGCCTTTTTTTTACATTTAAATCTGTTCTGCTCCCTAATAACTTCTGTACCTTGGTGTTTACCTCACTAATCACCATGTTTTGTGGGGGGAGGCTGGGATTTCCCTGTTCCTTTTCAGTGCCTCCCCCTTGGCTAGTTTAAATGCTTGCCAATGAAGCATTTAAACCTCTCACCGGATCCTGGTCCCCGGACAGATGCAGACCATCGCACCAGTATAGGTCTGCATCCCTCCCAGGTAGCTCCCTGTCCCCAATGAACCAAATCCTGAGCTCCACCAGTTTTTCAACCACTCATTGAATTCCTGGTGAGAAGTGCCCTACATCTCACTTGCCATAGACAGGCAGCACCTCCGAGAAGGTTACCGTGATCGCTGCTTGTCTAAGGCCCTTCCCAACTCTACAAACTCCTCTTGCACTGCTCTGATCCCATTCCTAGCCAGGTCATTTGTCCCTAGGTGGACAATGACATCCAGCTCCCTCCTTGTGCAGCTCCTCCCACGATC
The DNA here is from genome assembly GCA_016271365.2 of Neoceratodus forsteri. Classification (NCBI taxonomy): domain Eukaryota; kingdom Metazoa; phylum Chordata; order Ceratodontiformes; family Ceratodontidae; genus Neoceratodus; species Neoceratodus forsteri. The sequence goes on from CM057454.1 coordinate 1,061,282,727, forward strand.
CTGAGGATTCGCTTCCTGTCCCTCCAAGCCGTGGCTCCAGGAAGGCACCTTACCTCCCTCTCCCCTTCCTCCCCCATTTCTACCCCCATAATGATTGAGTCCCCCACCAGGAGTTGTTTCCTTCCCCTGTGGGGTCCCATGCCACCCTCCTGTGGGTCTCCTTTGTGAAGGTTCCCAGCATTCTCCTTGGTCTCCACTGCAGGTGCCTCCATAGAGGAACCACTATCCACCAGAAGAGTGAATGAATTGTGGAGAGGTACAGCTGGAGGGATGCAACTCTGTTCCACCACCCTCTCCTCCTGAGCCCACCCTGGTCCAGCCTCTCCTCTTTCTTGGCAACCTCTGAGGTAGTGGCATTGGCCCTGGTGGTCCCTAGGTGGGGGAGGAGGTTTCATGAATCCTAGCCAGGTCAGCCTGGGAGACGGGCAACCTCCTCTCTCAGACCAGAGAGGTGCCTGCAAATAGGGCAGCATCGCAGCCTCCAGAATGTCTCCTGGAACACTGCCGCCCCACAGCCATTGCACTGCACCACTCCTATCATGTCTTATTTTGTGTCCTCTCTACTGTTTCTCTGGATGCTTACTCTCTCCTCTCCTTACAACTCTGACCCTTCCTGTTCTGGGACAGCAACTTCCTATCTTCTTCAGCAACCTCTTTCTTCCTTGCTCAATATCAGACCACCAGCAGCTAGGGGGGGAGAGTGAGCTACTTTTTTTCCTTTAGGGTTGACAAAAACAGTGTTTTTTCTGTGATCCTTTCCTTCCTATTGCCAAACAGGAAGTTCCTGTTGACAGTCAAATCCAGTGGCTATAAAAGTAGAACTGGCTTTGGGTGGGTGGGATGGAGGGCAATTAGTAAGAAAAAAGGCTAGCAACAGGAAGTTGTAATTTGACTCACCTGCTTTTGTAGTGTCTAAACCACACCCCCAGGTAAGCTCTCTTTCCTCCTACTGGTTTAGCAAAGTCAGCTGATACAGTACCCTTCCCAGCTAAGAACACACACACTGACTTTCTTTCTTTTTTAAACCCTAAATAAGACCCCTTCTACTTCTAATAAAGTTATCTGTCTACTTAATCTTAACAGACACTGACTCCTGCTGAGTTATAAGTTTTAAATTAATAAGAAAATGTAGCTTCTTTTAGTTGGCTGCTTTCTGCTCTACAAGCAAGGCTAGCAACAGGAAGTTGTAATTTGACTCACCTGCTTTTGTAGTGTCTAAACCACACCCCCAGGTAAGCTCTCTTTCCTCCTACTGGTTTAGCAAAGTCAGCTGGTGCAGTACCCTTCCCAGCTAAGAACACACACTGACTTTCTTTCTTTTTTTAACCCTAAATAAGACCCCTTCTACTTCTAATAAAGTTATCTGTCTACTTAACCTTAACAGACACTGACTCCTGCTGAGTTATAAGTTTTAAATTAATATAGGTTTTTCTTTGTTTTGGATCTTCTAAGACATCAAGATAATATTTATATTTATGTGTTAATATATTACTACTATACCATATGGAAAATCTTGAGTTTCTTATTTTCTCTTCCTTCTTATATTTTTTGATGAATAATTTCTTTATATATTTTTTATATTGTACTGATATTGTGACATTTTTAAACTTTAAATCTTTTTGAATTTAATATGCTTTATTGAGTTTTCAACAAATAAAGAAAAAAGAATCAAAGATACAAACAATCAACATGTTAACAACAAACAACAAATACAACACCCAACCCCTCCCCACCCCTCCACTCCCTCAGAGGTTTAGAGGCTATAGGAAAGCAATTCATTTTAATCAAGCACTTGATCAAGGACTCAGTGCACAAAGACTTATCCCTAGACAGGGCCAAATTAGCAGAAAAACAGAAGAAGGGTAACAGAAGACCCACGCTCTTGGGAGATGAACTAGAAAAGTTCCAAATGCAGTTCCACTTAGGTCCTGTGCACTGTTCTGCCCTGTCCAATATAACACATAAAACTAGTCAAGCTCCATTGACCCACTCAAGGGAAAGAGGCAATTGAATATAATGTATGTAGTTTACCCCACTTTCTGTTATACACTTGAATGCAGTCCTCAGATTATGTAACAACTTATTCAGCCATTCAGAATAGGGAATTTCTAACTGATCCTTACAGCGGCGAAGCACCTCTCTTTTCACTGACAGAGAAATCATGGCCAAGTGGAACCTCCGTTTCTTGATTGGCACTCCCAAATAGTCTCCTACTAAGCAAATTTCAGGAGTAAAATATTTATCCTGCCCCAAAAGGGGATCTACGTTTTGTTTAATCTTTTCCCTAAGAGAAATTATTTTTGGGCATTCTCACATTACATGTAAAAGGGATCCATCTGCCTGGCCACACCATGAACATAGAGGTGTGGGTAGTTTCCCCATCTTGGCTAGATGGACAGATGTATAGTATAAGTTATACAAAATGTAAAACTAGTAAGTTGCAACTTATCACTGGATACATGACAGTATACATCCAGCCAGATGCAAGCCCAGTTAAAATTAGAAGTGGGGAATACAGTAGACCAATAGCCAGAATGGCCCAAAATCTCTGAGGAAAGTTTAGAGAATAACACAGGTACTAACTGAGAGACCGAGTGGAGTTGATATGCCAAAGTCTGGATCAGCTGTAAGAATTCCCCTTGATTGTTAGTCCAGGATGCCATCCCGAACCTTGTAATCAACATGTGTATAAACTGGTAAACTCTAAATACAGAATTTTGCAACAAATTGAAATGTACTAACAGATCTTGACTGGAGTAGTTGGCCATCGGAAAGAAGATCCAAGGCTCTCTTCCCTTTTAAAGTGGGCATCTCTCTAGATGACAACACTCGTCCTCCTAACCTAAGATTAGGGTTGTAGCACAACGGTTGGGAAACATCCTTGGTATTATCATACTGCAGCACTCTACACAATTGGGCATGAATCTTCAAAGAGGTGTAGACAATCAAATTTTGAAGTTGTTTGAGCAAAATAAAATATAAACTGTCAAGGGATATACCAGCCTCTGTTATCTGTAACTTTTCAATTTGGAGCCATAAGGAAACATACGGGAAATTACCTTGTAAAGTATCTGGGATAGGCCATCTAGCATATTTAGTAATATGACTTGCCAAATAGTAGATAAAAAAGTTAGATACGTTAAGGCCACCCAAATGTTTCGGGGCCCCTAATCGGTTGTAGGCATGATGGGGAGGTTTACCTTTCCACAAAAAATTAGAAATAAGGCTATGGGCCTTCCTGAACCATTTCAAGGAAAGCCACACATTTAATACATTTAATGGGTAAACATTTGAGGAAGAATATTCATTTTAAAAATGTTAATTCTGCCCTGGAGAGGTAAGGGAAGCATGGCCCATCTATGTACATCTTGTTTGATATTGCCAACCAGATCGTTTGATTTAATTTCTGCATTAAAGTGGCAAATTTGGAGAAATTATTTGAGTTTAATAACCCATGCCAGGCCAAGATGAGCCAGGTCTAAGTGAAGGGCTTTAGGGTTTAAAGGCATTACTACCATTATATCGATATTGAGCTTATAATTGGAGAACTTAGTAAATTCCTGAATGATATGCAGGGCAGCCAGGATGGAGGTACAGTCTCTGCCAAATACATGGTCAGATATTTCCTGAAATTTTTGTGATATTTCTAGAAAAATCTCCTGCTTTCTGCATTTCCACAGTGGAGGCAGCAGAGAGAAACTCTTTAGAAATTTTGCAAAATATCTGGAAATATCTGACCATGTCTGTGGCTACTATTGTAACAGGATCTGAGAGATGCAATAAAATATCATCTGCATATATGGAGAGCCTAAGGTCAAACAGGCCAATGGGGATCCCAGAGATTAAAGGGGAATGTCTAAGAAGGTACAGTAGGGGTTCTAGGTAGAGGTTAAACAAGAAGGGGGATAAAGGGCCACCCTGCCAAGTACCCAAGTGTAGGGCAAATCCACCTGACAATATACCATTACAGTATATTTTGGCCAGGGGTTGGGAGTACAACACCCGAATCCATTTTATAAAGACCAAAGAAAAGCCAAATTTTTCCATGACTGCAACAGATACACCCAGTTGATCCTATCAAATACTTTTTACGCATCTAGAGAGACCAAAACAATAGGCTGATTGGCCTCCCTGGAGGCAGAAAAGATATGCGACAATTTCTTCAGGTGATCCACCGATGAACGGCCCTTCATAAAACCTACCTGTTCTGGCCCAATTAACCCCTCCTAAACTTGCATAACTGTGGTTGCCAGTATTTTAGCAAACATTTTAACATCCTAATTCATGAGAGAGATGGGGCGATAATTAATTACTTTATCTGGGGGTCTATCAGACTTAGGCAGTACCACTATCAATGCCTGTAGTATAGAGGAATCTGAAATACCCATCTCACAGAAATAAGAGTGTAACTGTTGGAGAATTGGGGCAAGGTCTTCATCAAATAACTTGTAAAAATTAGGGGGAAAGCCATCCAGACCCGGGGATTTATCCAGGGGAAGAGATTAAATGGCAGGCAATATTTCTGGGATAGTTATAGGACTGGGTAGGTAGGCCTGTGGATTCGGATTTAGCTGAGGAAGTGGAATGGGCAAGAGAGATTCTTGGATGTCTGAAGCAGAAGGGGGGATAACAGGGGGCTATATAGTTGGTGGTAATATAATTTAAACTCCTGGGGCATCTCCTCAGGAGAGACCTTAAGAGAGTTATCTGTTTGGGAGGTTATAAAGAGTACCAAGCAGGAGGCCTCTTGCCTCCATAATCAGAGAGCAAGAAGGCACCTAGCCTTATCCCCTTGATCAACATAGATTGAGTGTGTTTTCAAGAGGGAGTATTCAGCTCGCTCCCTCAGGCCCTCCACATATTGATCCCTCAAATAAGTTAATATTTCCTGCTCCTCTTTGGAATTCACCAGAAAAGGGCTGTTCTCCAGTATTTGGATCCAATCTAATAGGAGGAGGAGAAGAGCTGCTTCCTTCTTCTTCTTTTGTGTAGAAGCCAGTCTAATGAGTTCTCTACAAAGGACGCATTTAAGAGAACACCAGAATTTATCAACATGAGGAATGGATCATTGGTTGTGCACCATAAAATGGGTGACAAGGTCTTTAATCCCTGACAAAACCCATTCCTCTTCAAGGAGTTAGGTATTTAGTTTCCATATTTTATCCTGACGGGATGTAGAAGAAAAGTCAAGTTCCAGCCATGTAGTGGAATGATCCGACAATACTCCCGGGGTAACACCTCTGTTCATAACACCAAGCAACAGGGTTTTACTAACTAAAAAGTAGTCCAACCTGGAGAAAATCTTGTGGGCTGGTGAATAAAAAGTAAACACTTGATCAGAGGGATGTAACACTCTCCAGGGGTCACATAGATCTTCTATCTCAATCATCTCATGAAGTGAACATTGAGCCATGAGAGTCCCAAGACTCCATGCCCAGTCTTATCTAAATCTGTTGTTAAGGTTAAATTCCAGTGCCCGGCCAAAATGATTGGGACATGGACATAGGGGGCCAGGTGGGCTAATAAGTCTGTGAAAAACTTGGGGGAGTTAGGTCTCTATACGTAGCCTAGAAGAACCTCAGTATGGTCTAACACCCCATTCACTAATAAGTAGAGTCACTGAAGATCCTCTATATTCCACAGCAAGTGAAACTCAATCCCTTTAAAAAGCAATATTGCCACCCCTCTTTGAGTCATGGAATTTCCAGCTGCAAATACCTGATCAATCGACTGTCTGCAGAACAAAAGTTCTTCCACAGAGAGAAGGTGGATCTCCTGAAGAAAAGCAACTTGACAGTGTAACATTTGTAAATGTCTCAAATTCTGATATCATTTTACCCTGGAGCGGACACCTTTAACATTCCATGTGATGTATTTCATAACTTTCTAATGGAGCTTATGTGAACATCCTTATTGGACCAAACATAAAGAGTGGACTGCATAAAATGAGAAATAAACCGCACCTCTGAGTACCACATTCCCCAACAAACCCACCCCTATGTAGCCTCGACCATCCAGAAGGGAGGTGACTTGACATAGTAACGGCATCCAGGACCATTGCCAAATGGAGATAGGAGATGAATAATAAGGAGTCCCATTTCCATGGAGTTCGCAAGGATGGTCAAGCCTGCGTGAGTCCCTCCCCAGCCTCCCAAGAAATTCTCAAACCATACTACATAAACCCACAGTCCCAAAAAGTAAGAGTGTACCTTGTCCCCACCCCCAGCTCCCCCAACAAACCCAACAAAACAGGTACTCTTCCCAGTCCTAACGACTGAACTACCACTCCGCCTTGAGCCACAATGTTATAATGCTACCCACAGCTTATGTCCCTCCCTGCCCCTCACCCAAAAACAAGGTAGTACATAAAGGTAAAAACATTCACTAACCTGTAGGAAAAGATTAGAATGTCTATCAAAGGTTCCAGAAGGAACAAAATCTCCTTCTGCAGATAATCCCCCCAAAAAGGGGGGGGGGGGCAGGCATAATATAAAAATATTCTAAAAATTACCATAAGATATAAAACTAAGTCAATGTTAATTCTGCCCTCCTTTTGCAGGGGAAAACTAAGCTATGCAAACACAATTCTCCTTGGTATACAGTAATGTTATTATCCCTCCACCATTAATTCAGAAATCAAACATTGCAGAGTTACAGTATAAGCACTTTAGAAAGAAAAAGACAATCAGAAAAATAGCATGTTATAGTCCAAGGATAATGCTCTTAAAAAGTGGTGGCTGTAAGCTTTACACAGCCAAGAACCCATTAAACATCAATTATTGACAAATTACCAGAGTCCTGTAAATACTATCAAGGAGTCAAACATCAACATAAGGCATAGGTAACAAAATCCAAGGTAACTTTGCATCTGCCCAGTGAATCACAGGTATCTACGAGGAGAGAGATGTGGAGATTATAAACGTAGTAAGCAAATGTGCCAAAATATCCAATGTTCTGCCACTAGAGGGAGCTGACAACCTTGAAAATTGTACTTTTTGCAGCAGTTGACATAGTTCTGTACTTGGAGAAACCCCAAGGAAATGAAATGGTTTTCGAGGAAGCATCTGGTATAAATGTAGAGCAGTAGTAGACGCAGACTTCCTATGCAGAGCTGTCATCTGCGAAGTGCAGAACAAGCCTCCAGTCCCTGTATTACAAACACAATCTAAAGTCAGAAGAATACACGTTCCAGACCCTGGGGGTTCACAGAGAAGGAGGGGCCTTTAGAAGTGAAGCCTGGATTTTCTCAGGGTCAGCAAGACTCCCCTGGTCAGTCAGTATGTCCTTGGCAAGGTCAAAGTCTTCCATAACACGGATCTCATAAGGTATCCAGGGATTATAACCACACTGAGAAACAAAATTCTTGGAGTCCCATCACTTAAATAAGTCAGGATAGATCAGAGAGCAGCATTCGCCTGGTCAGCCAATTCAAAAGTATGTCATTGGTCACCTTGGGAAACCTGAAGAGTAGCTAGGTATTTAACTTGAAACTTTATTCCAGCAGCAATTAATTTAGAAATGGTCAGATGTAGTGCAGACTTCTGCCTGACAGAGAATGATATATCTTAAGTAATCCAAAGTCTCTTACCCTCCCACTGGACCTCTTTCACCTCCCTGACTTTCTTCATATATGCTGCTTATCAAGAAAATTTAGAAGTCGAAATATTAAAGGTTGGGGAGGAGAGTATGAAGGAGGCATTGGACGAAGTGATCTGTGGGCCCTCTCCACAATATAGATAAATTCATTTGGAGAGGGTCTGGCTACTTTTTCACACAACTTTTGTACAAAAAGGATCGAATCTGAACCCTCTTCTTTTTCTGGCAGCCCCAGTATAACTCGATTGTTCCTATGAGAAAAACCCTCCAGAGCTTTCAACTTCTCCTCCATCTTTTTAATTCTGTGCCACAAGGTCATTAACTCGGGATCAGTACAGGCATGCCAATCATCCAAAGACAAGATTTTGGCCTCATTATCTCCAGTTCAAATAGCCAGCTGCTCCACCATTGCCTTCATTGTTTTAAAGTTGGATGCCAAGGCAGTCAATGTTTCTCCGAGTGGCCCAATTACCTCCAGAAACTTCACCTCCATCAAAGCAGCCTGGGAGGTCACTTGATTAGCTGCTCCAGTAGGGGTGGCCTTTGTTCTCTTGGAATTCTTGTCCCGCTTCAGGGTTGGTGGTGGGGTGTGTTTGGGCAAAGGATTGTGCATATCTGACTCCATCCTCACAAAACTTCTACAACGAAGGTGGTTCCTAGGATGTACAGCACTCAGTACTGGTTGAAGCAATCCAGAAAAGATACCAGGTTAGTGAAAAAATAAATGTTTATTCAGGTGTGGATGCGGGAGCTCTAGCCAGACACATCCACTCAGGCAGCCATCGTGTGACCTCCCCTTTTAAACATTAAATCTAATAGTCATTCAATTCCTACAGACCATAAAGGTTTTTTGACCTTTAATAGCCATGGTGATTGCCAATAGCCATTCACATGCCAGAATTTTTTCTTCTAAGCATTTTCTGGCCATTCTATTTTCTTGTAAACCATTCACTCTAATCCAGAAGTTTATTACCCATGATTCTGCCAATGCCTTCAAATTAACAAACCCTGTTTCTGCATGTACATAGATAGCTGGGTTCGTTGTTGGAAAACCCAGAGTAGATCTCAACATGCATATTATTGTTTTTTCTAGACATGATATGTACTTATGATCCCACAATTCTGCTCCATATAAGAACTGAGAATTATATTTTGCTTCATTCATGACTAATAAGGATCTTATAGAATGCCCTCCAAACCTTACATTAAATCTTTTAAGTACCAAAGATGTATTCATAACTTTTTTTTTAACTGAGGAATAATGGGACTTCCAGCAAAGGTTTTTGGAAAAAACAAGACCCAGGTATTTATAATCATTTATAGTCTGTAAAGGTTGTGATGTTATAACTCACTTCCCTGAATATTTTCTACTACCAAATAACATTATATACTACTTTGTTATGTTTATCTTTAAACTCATTTCCTCAGCAAATGAGTCCAATAAATGTAATTTTCCCTGGAGGCCTTTAGCAGTTAATGAAAGCAATATAACATCATCTGAACAAATAAGGAGGGTCTGCAGGAAGGGGGGCACAGTAGTGATGGGGAAATTCATCCTACTGGGGGTGGAGTGGGGCACCCCATCCACCATGAGTGCAAGGGAGTGAGTCCTACTAGAAGTATTTCAAGACAGCTTTCTGACACAGCTAGTCCAAGACCTGACTCAGCTAGAAAGGACTCTGGACCTTGTACTGGATAATGGGGAAGCTGTAAGGAATCTGGAAGTGGAGGAACCACTGGCTAGGAGTGACCACTATTTGGTGTGGTTTGTGCTCAACATGGGAAGGGAAACAGGGGGCACAGGGACAAGGGTGATTAAGTTTAGGAGGGAGGACTTTAAGAAGATAGGGAAAATTTTGGGCAGGCATCTGGCAGGAATGCAACCACACATGGATGCAGACCAGAATTGGGACATCATAAATGAAGGGCTGGCAGAGGCAACAGAGTCTTGCATTAGGCCAAAAAGCAAGAAGGGAAGGGCAAAGAAACCCAGTTGGCTGACACAGGAGGTTATGGAAGGGGAAGGCATCCAGGGCACTGAGACTGGTGCAGAGAATCAAAAGTGGAGAAAAAAATTTATTCCACTACATCAGAAAGAGAAGAAAGAGCAAGGATCAGCTGGTCAGGGTTAAGAAGGACAGGGGGTGAGTGGAGAAAGGGATGGAGCAGAAAAAGGTACTGAACGAATGCTTCTGCTCTGTATTCATGCAGGTGAAGGGGGAAAACACCCCAGGCAAGGGGGTGTAGGGGGCAGGAAGGGGATGACAGATGTAGGGATTACAGAGAGCGGGATACTAGATGGGTTGAGGGCATTAAAGGTGGACAAAGCACCGGGACCTGATGGCATTTACCCTAGGGTACTAAGGGAGTTGGCAGAGGACCTGGTGGGGCCATTGGCTGACCTGTTCAATACCTCCCTGGACAAGGGATGTGTACCACAGGACTGGAGAATGACCCATGTAGTGCCCATCCACAGAAGTGGCCCAAAGGATGAATCAGAAAACTATAGACCAGTGAGCCTCACATCGATCATGGGAAAGCTCATGGAGACCATACTAAAAGAGAGGCTAGTGAGCTTCTTGGAGGAAAATGGTCTCCAGGATGGTCAACAGCATGGATTTATAGTGGGCAGATCCTGCCAGACAAACCTTGTAGAGTACTATGACTTTGTGATACGGGAACTGGATAAGGGCCATGAAGTGGATATCCTGTATTTGGATTTCAGCAAGGCCCTTGATTCAGTGCCACATGGGAAGTTGGGGGGGAAACTGGAATATGTGGGGGTGGGACCAAAAATGGTGAAATGGATCACCAACTGGCTAAAGGAAAGGCAGCAAAGGGTGGTGGTAGTGGTGGGGTGGACCTCTCATCATTGAGAGTGGTGATGAGCAGAGTACCACAGGGATCAGTACTGGGACTGGTGCTGTCTGGGATTTTTATTGCAGATATCTCACACGGGATCTGGAGCAAGATCAGGCTGTTCGAAGATTATACCAAGATGGGAGCTGTGGTTGATGACACAGAGGGGTGGAATGGGTTGCAGGAGGACCTGACTAAGCTGCAGGAGTGGGCGGAAACATGGCAGTTGGGGTTCAACAACAGGAAGTGCAGGGTTCTGCACTTCAGAGCCAGGAACCGGGGAGGGATTATCACTTGAATGGGGTACAGTTGGGGAGCTCCACAGAGGAGAAGGACCTAGGAATGATCATTACGAGGAGCATGAACAACTCTGCTCAGTGCAGGAAAGTGGCAGCAAGGGCAAACAAAATGTTGGGGTGTATTGTGAGAGGGATCTCCTCCAGAGAGAGAAGGTTATCCTGCCCCTGTATCGGTCATTGGTCAGGCCCCTCCTGGAGTACTGCATGCAGTACTGGTGCCCATTCCTTAAGAAGGACATCAGTTTGTTGGAGGGGGTGCAGCAAAGAGACACAAAGATGATCCAGGGATTGGACAGCAAACACTACAAGGACAGACTGGGAAAACTGAATATGTGTTCACTGAAGGAGAGGAGGGATAGGGGGATATGATAAAGGCCTTTAAGTATCTGGATGGGATAAACAAAACCAACACAGAAGGGATTTTTCAGATGAGAAGGGGGAGGGACACGAGAGGGCATGAACTGAGATTGCAGGGAGGAAGATTCAAGAGGGAGATGAGACATTTTTTTCATGGAAAGAGTGGTGGACAAATGGAACACCTTACCAGATGAGATAGTGTCCTGTAAGACAGTGGGCAGTTTCAAGAGGGGTTGGGACAGGGTAAGGGTAAGGGATACTGGGAAGGGGGGTGGGAGAGGCAGCTGCAAGATGAGGGGCTAGCTGCACACTCAAGCAGATTCGATAGACGATGAAGCCTGATTCTGCTAGCAATTTCGTATGTTTGTATCTGCATATGCCATCCCTGGACATAGATCTGAGTCAATCTTTGGTGAATCAGTGTGAGAATTTTGCAATATTCCTAATAAAGGATCAATGTAAATAGAAAATAAAGTAGGCACTGAAATAAACCCCTGCCTAACCCCTAAATTAGTAGGAAATTGTGTAGATAAATTTTCTACCAGATCTAATCTTACTTGCGCCCATGTATTGGAATATAATAACATAACCGCATTTATCATAGCTGGTTTAATTCTAAAATTATACATTAAATCCCAAAGCTTACTTCTAATAATAGTATCAAAAGCAGTTGAGAAATCAATATGTTCTACAAACAGTTTTTGATGCCTTAATTTTACATATTTTTCATGTACAGTAAATGGTGCAATATAAAGCAGTTATCCCTTGTCATGAAATTTTGACTGAAGCCTGCCTGAAATGGAGATAATCCTCCTGTCCTATTAATATTACTAATAATCCAACCTAAGAGAACTCATGCAAACATTTCCTTATTATATCTAAGAGACTAATAGCTCTACAATTATTTTGGATCCAATCTATTTTCCTTTATATATAAAGGTACGATGACTGCCCCTCTCCAAGAATCTCGGATGTAATATACACTTGCTGAAAAAGGAACACAAAATTTCAGTCCACTGATGCTCTCTACATTTAAATAACTCCCATGGTATCATAGCAGGGCCTGGAGCTTTGTTTTAGTTTTCCAATTGCCTCCATAACCTCTGATTTTCTAATTGGTTGGAAATTCAACTTAATCATAATTTTATCCACATCCAACCATGAACTTCTTTCATGTTCATTTAACATCACTTGTGAGAAGTATTTAACTCAGTCCTCTGCTGAGACATACTTTTCTATTTCTTCCAATTCCTTACAACCCGACACCACCAGAGACCAACATTTTTTGCTGTCCTTTATCTCTATTACTTCTAACATTTGTTTCCATTTTGCCGCATAATATTCCTTCTTTTTCCTTGCCAATAAATTTCTATAGTCTTTTCTTAAAGACTTTAAATGTTCCTTAACTTCAAGAGTACAATTTTGCCAATACATTCTAATTCCTTTCATTAGTTGTCTTTTTATAACTTTACACTTATTGTCAAACAATCCTGTATTCTTATTCTTGACGTTAAAGCTACCTTCCTTATACAGCCTTGTTTGTATCTGGTTAAAGAAGCTTTTTAATAGATAGTAGAATGCTGTAGAATCCAAATTATCCATTACTAATGTTATATTTTCAAGAAAAACTTCTAACTGTTCCCTTATATAGGGTTCTACCATATCTATCCATGCTAATCTTTTTTATATCTAATTTCAGTTTGTTTTATTTTTATATTAGTTTTTACTGGTTCTGTATAACTCACTATTTGTGCAATATAGAACAGCACAGGCAAATGATCACTGTCAATTCTTATTGGGACATGAAGGTATTTCCAAACATCAACAGGCCCTCTCCAGCACACCAAATCCAGCAGTGTATTTCCCTTATTAGATATAAAGGTAGTGGCTCCTTCTAAATCTCATTTTAGTCTACCATTTAATATATAAATATCATTATTCTTAAGTATCTTACAGAGCTTATTACCATTTACATTAGTTTTTTCATCTTTGGTATTACGCTTTATACAGTCTACCACTGGATAAATCCAATTCATAATCGTATTATCTAATATTCCATCAAAATTTCTCACTCTGGCATTAAAGTCACCTATTAATAATAACAAATCTTCTGGATATTCCAAAGACACCTCAAAAATGCTTTTCTCCAACCAATTCCAAATGCATTCTCCATAAAAATGATACTTAACAGGTGAGATATAGATCATGATCATTATTAACTGTATTTTGTTGGTCCTTAGGCTGATTACCATAAAAAAATGTTTCTTCTTACCTCCTCAATTATATTAACGGACCCTATCTGAACATGTGTTATTAGACCACCTGCTCTCCTACCCTGTATTGAACATTTATAGCTAGAACAATGAAAAGTTAAATATTCATTTATATTAATAATATTTGTGGTATCATGACAGGTTTCCTGCAAGCAAATAACTATGCATGTCTTAATAAAGTTTATACAATCTGGATTATGCATTTTTGTATTGTATCCAGCTATATTCCAAGTTGAAAATCTCATTATATTATTCTCCTCCTCCATTATATTATTAATATCCTTCCCCATTAGTGTCAATATAGAATCCTTTTCATTTACCTCTTTTTTTCATTTATAGTCTGTGGGAGCCAATTCATACTTTCTAGAATATGGAATCTGTTTTTTATAATAGATTCACTAATTATATATGTCCCAACTGTCTTTTCTTGATATTCCATTCTGTTTTGCAGACCTTTTTTATTTTCATTCAGTCTGGGAACTTCTTCCATTATTGTATTCAAATCAACTGCATACAGACCCATCTGATCCAATTTCTCATAGCAAACCGCAATTCTATTAACCACTAGTTCATTACATAGATTACATGGATTGTTCAAGCTTTATTAGACCTGCGTCCATATTTTGCTTGCCTGAGTATTTTATGTCATTTTCTATTTATTTGTAATACACCTATCAAGCCTAGTCTTAAATAAATCTGTGGTTCTACTCATGATCACCTCTTTTGGTAATTTGTTCCATAGAGGGTGAACCTTGAGGCTGAACCAATGTCTTCCCTTTAGTAAATTCCATTTCTCTAGGGTAAACTGTAATGGATGGCCTCTAGTTTGGTAAGTTCCATGCTTGAGTGTCAACCCATAACTATTTGCTGTTGATTCATTCTGCAGTGCTTTGTGAACCATGCACATGTCCTCCCGTACTCTCCTGTACTGGAGAGTGTATAGACCTAATTGTTTTAATCTTTCTGAGTACATAAGTTCTTTACAGCCTGATACTGCCTTTGTAGCCCTTCTTGCATAATATATCCACTTGACTATCCCCTCTTAAACCTTCATGTCAGTATATCACTTTGATTCCCATTTTCCCCAATCTGATCTTTAAAATGTTAGTAAAAAGGTTACAAATAGATCATGACAATTTCCTTGGTGTCTCATTATACATCCTAGGATATCCAAACATTGTTAAGGTTGCTGGTTCATTTCTCAAATTCTCCTGATCCCTAGCAACAGAGTTAGTTGATTCATTTGTCAGCTCTGCAAGCAGTTGTAGTTGTTCCATCAAATGCCAATTTCTCCATATGAAATGTGTAATTTTTTTCTGTGCAATTTTAATCAATACAAAATCAACAAAACCAGGATTAAATGGTCTTGCTACTTCTAAAATGCCACTTTCTTCAATACATAAATTCAAGGCTTCATTATAAATTCTAATTATCATTCCTTTCAGTGAATCATTAGATTCATTGTCCAGTTTCTTTAAACCAAATAGTCATAGACAACATTCTTTTTCCCCATCATTCCTCCCTATTTTTATTCTGTTGTGCCTGTTCCTGGTTTAAATCTTTAGAAGTTGCCAGTTTTCTTGGCCCATTTTCCAAGTTTCTGACAGGAGATATTTTTTTATTCCTGTCACCATTTACTTCCTGGTTCTGCTTTATTTTATCATTATTTGTGTCCTCTAATGATTCCATATTTATCAATATTTCATCTTTTTGCTCCTTATCCCTCTTTCCAGCAACTATTTCTCCATTGTATTATTTACCTTTATTTACTTTCTTAGATTTAATAGTGACCTCAGACTTCTTAGTTTGTTTCTTTTTTAAGTTTTTATTGTTCTTTTTTCTTTCTCTCAGTTTTTTCTTGCTTCCCCTGTTTATTTTTACTTTCTTTCTCACAGTGTAGCTTGGAATTATTACTGTTGAGAAATCAGGTCTCTATAATTGTCCACCTTGCTGCTCTATCTCATCTTCTACCAGTGGGATAGATGAGGATTCCCTAGGGGGATGCATTTCATTCAATATATGCAAAATATCATGCAACCTGAAACCATTTATATCAATATTTCCCTTGATTGTGTCAATTTCACTTCTTATTGCTATCATCTGTTCCATCAGTATTAGATTTGCAGCATGCTGATTCTTTTTAACAGTCACTATTTCATCACTAACAGTAGTGGGGTAATACATCATGGACTCTTCTATGATCTCTCTCTCTTACATTCTTTTATTTCTTCTATAATATTCTTGATAGCTAAACTTTGAATTCTTACCTTAACATCTCCAGAATCTTTTATGTTCTGATATTCACCCAGGGTTTTTAAGCCCTGCATGGTATTCTGAAATACTGATAAAAATATTTTTCATCTCAATTTGCTTAACTCCAGTGTCATTTATCTGGTCTGATATAATATTTCCTGTAGCAACTGGACTGTATATAGTGTCTTCTCTTGAACCATTTTCTGGAGAAGCCCACCCAATTATATCTAAACTGATTTCTTAATTAGTACCTCCAAAATCTCTAACCAGATGTAAGTTTGAAGATGTATTTTAGCTCTATATTAGGGGTAGAGGTGGAAAAACCACTTAGTCCTATCACCTCTTTATTATTCTGATCTGTATTAACTTGTGCAAATAACCTTATCTACCACACTCAATGATTCCATTACTAATGATTTTTAATTAACAGGGGTGACATTTTTGTTTGATTTAGATCATGTTTACTCACTTTAGTCCCCTTTTTTACTTTGCTTCTGTTTTTGCTTTCCAATCATCCCCTTTGATCATTTTAATTCACTCTTACATTTTCTATTAGTTTTCCTCACTTTATTTTGGATTTTTCCTAATTTTGTCTCTTTTCCTTTTTCATACTCTACACACTTCTCTGGGGATAAATCACTATACATAGCTTCCATTCCTTCCAGATCTTCACCTTTTCCTGACCCATTTTTTGTTAATCCTAAAGCTGACATATCCAGTTGCATCATCAGAGGTTTATTATAAACCATTGACCTCACTCTTGTAACAATCATTTCACCAGTTATTACCAACTATTACCTTAAGCCCTTCTCTAGCTCTGATGAAAAATTCCTACTGCAAAATAACTGCAGCAGCCAATTAGATTGAGTTAGAGCTTTACAGCTTAACAATATTAATTAGACACAATTAGACACATTAATAAAAATTCAGTCAGGACAAGTTTTTAAAAAATATCCAGTTTGGGCTGCTCAGCAAATCCTAAATAATCCTAAATAATCAGGTAAAACATGATCTAATTAAATATCTGATTAGTGCAAACAGTGCTAAATACCAGATGTGCAAATAAGGCAAACAAAAATAAGTGTGCAAAATTATGCAAGGATTGTGCAAAATTATGCAAGATAGCAAGTTTGTGCGGTGTGCAATCTATAGTAAATACCTGTAGGTAGTCCACCAGGGTGATAAGACTGAAAAGCTTTTTCTTAAGCCTGAGTCAAGTTCAGATTCAAGGACCGGAAACCAGAAACCACTTCCTTTAAATGTCAAATGTTAAATATTTTCTCTTCTGTTTCTCTTCACTCTCTTATTGTTTAAATCCCCAAGCATTAAGAATCTGTTAATTCAGCAGCACTCCCTTCTTAAATGTGTCCTTTATTTGGTCCTTTGTTTTGTCCTTTCATTTTTTTCATTTTTACTCTTCTCTTTCTTCTTTATGTCTGCGAGCAAGAGTCACCACAGTCTTGCTTTTACACATGAAAAGTTTCCAGGCATTAGTGAGAGGAAAAAGTCAGGAACTGGTAACAAGTATATACCAGCAAATGTAAAAAAATATATATATCACCAGTAAATAGATGTATATATTCTAAAATCTGTCAGTGCCCTGCCTAAAAATCTTCTTTTAATCCTAATAGAAGAAATAATTTATTTTAGACATTAATTTACATTTCTAACAGGTCTACCAGGTTCACGCTGAAGCAGCACCAAGCTTGCTCTGGACTGGCCACCAGTATACATATCCAGTTTTCACTGCTGCGTTACTCTGTACAGCGGAATACAAGCCCACCCATCTTACTACGATCAAATAACCAAACCACTTCAAGTTCAAGTTTATTGCAGGAAAGACTCCGTTGAGCAAGCTCATTCACAATGAGGTCCTGAGGCACATACACATACAGTTCATAATTACATAGACAGGAGATATAAAATGTAGAACAACAAAGAAAAAATATATAATATAAGAGGTATACACAATAGAAGTCCTTATGCTATATATGCAGTACATTCCAGCTTTAACCTTGCCCTAAATTATGCAACACATTTCAGCTTAATAAGTAGAGGGCCAGTTGGTACCTAGGAAGTTGACTTGGCATTGGGGGCCTAGTAGCACCTACATATGTCTTTTAATTCAGAGATGGCTAGTGTTTGTAGGAGCTAATTGATACAATGCTGGTTAGCTTCAGCATGGCTTGTAGTTGGTTCCAAATGTTTGGGAGGGTGTATGAGACAGCTCTTTGGCCAGCTGTGGTACATGTCCTAGGAACATCTAGTAGGATAAGGTCAGATTTCCTTAGGGAGTAGGCACTATGTGAGATGTGTATGTGAGACATTAAATAGACAGGCAGTTTGTGGAGTAGTAATTTGAGGGTCCAAATGCCAGAATGCAGGAGGTGTCTGGTGGCAAGAGAGGTCCACCCAACTGCTGCATAAAGATCACAGTGGTAGGTCCTGTACCCTGAGTTAGTAATGAAGCGAAGAGCACGGTGATAGAGTACGTCCAGTTTAGATAGGCTCAAGGTTGACGTGGAGATAAAGATAATGTCTCCATAGTCAAGCAAGGGAAGGAATGTTGCTTGGACAAGTCTTTTGTGGGTCGCGAGAGAAAAGAGGGTCCTATTTCTAAAGAAGAAACCCAAGTGTGCTTTAAGCCTCTTTGATAGATCCTTGATGTGGTCATTGAAGGAAAGCTTGTTGTCTATCCACATAGCTAGATATTTAAATTTAGGTACGACTTCCAAGGGTTCACCTAGGGAGGTAACTATGAAGTTTTTAGGTGGGGTAGGTAGGGCACCAGACAAGGCAAGTCTTGAGAAAATCATTGTCCTGTTTTTTTTGGCATTTAAGAGAAGCTTGGCATTGATAGGGTTGCTTTCTAACTGGATAAAGTCAGCTTGGAGTGCTTCCCTAACTTCAGTTAAGGACGAGTCTGATGCGTACAAAACCGTATCATCTGCAAAGAAATGTATGCTAGAGTTCTTTATGTGGGAGTCAAGGTTGTTGATGTACAGGGAAAAAAGGATTGGTCCTAGGATGGAGCCTTGAGGGACTCCTCTGGCAATTGGAAGGGGGGCAGATAGTAGGCCATCAGATTTGACTTTCTGTATCCTTCCTGTGAGATAACTGTTAAACCACTGTAAGGTAAGTGGAGTGGCACCTATGTAGGCAAGACAGGTGATTAGGAGGTGATGGTCTACAGTGTCAAAGGCCCTACTGAGGTCTAGAAGGACTGCACCAGTAACCTTCTTGATGTCCATAGCATGGATCCAGTCATTAGAGACTTTAGCCAAGGCTGAGATGGTACTGTGCTTCAACCTGAAGCCAGATTGGGCCAGGTTTAGGAGCGAGTGTGCTTTGAGGTGATTTTTTAATTGGTTGTATATAAGTTTTTCCAGCACTTTGGAGAGAACAGGCAAGATAGAGATAGGACAGTAGTTGTTTAAGTCACAAGGATCTCCTGATTTGAAGAGAGGAAGAATATGAGCAGATTTCCAGCAGGATGGAACAGTGCCTGTGGTAATAGAGAGGTTAAAGATGTGAAGGATGGGGGCTGTGAGCTGGGCATAATCCCCTGCACTTTTCTTGGTGTCAAGGCTAAGAATTATGTCTTCAACTTCTTTGTAGCTAAACAGGCACAACTGGAAGGGATGAGGTGGAGTAGCATGTGTAGTATCTGGGATAGTGTTGCTATTCACTCGGCTAGTGTATGGGGAGGAGTCGAATGCCAACCAGCCAGTGGCAAAATGAAGGTTAAGTTCTTCGAGGATTCGCAGTTTATTTTCAACCATCCCGTCCTTGGCCAGAATCTTGGTGGGAAGGGAGGAAGCAGCAGGATGGCCTTTAGTGGATCTTAGTGTCTTCCAGATTTTTTGGGAGTTCCCTTTGGCCTGCTCCAGAGTGGAGATGTAGAAGTTTGCTTTAATAGCACGTACACTTTTAACACAGGCATTTCTGGCAGTTCTAAATGCCTGCCAGTCTGCCTGGTCCTTTGTGTGCCTGGCCCTAGCCCATAGCTTGTCTCTATTGGTAAGTGCAGATTTGAGCTCTTGGGTGAACCACAGATGTGAGATTTTCTGCACCCTCATTTAATAAGAGGAGCATGCTTGTAATTGGGGTGGTGAGGTTGTCATTTAGGACAGAGACAGCGGCATCAGCAGATTTGGCAAGATATAGGTCTTGCCACCTGATCGTAGCTAGATCTGTTAGGAAGTTTACTGATTTGAATTTATGGAACGAGCATTTGATTCTGAATTTAGGGTGCTGCTGGGTTTTAGATTGGAATCTTGTACATACAATGATACTGGGGTCACTCATGCCGTTATGGAAAACTGCAGAATGTGAGATTTTGTGGGGATGCAAAGTTAAGATGACATCTAAGAGTGAGCTGTTGGCAGAGTTAGAAGCAATGATTCTTGTGGGTTCAGTTACTATCTGTGTAAGACCCAGCTCATCACAGATGGCTTTTAGGGAGTGGGATTTAGCAGTGAGCCAATCCATATTGAAACATAGAATTTGATGGCAGATAAGGACCGCTTGGCCCATCCAGTCTGCCCATTTCCCTACCTACTGGATAACCTGCAGATCCTAGTTGACCAGCAGCCTACTTCTTCCTACCCCAACCCCCTAGAATGGCCTTATGACTGTCCCATGCATGCTTGAATTCCACCACTGTTTTTAACTACACAACCTCCTCTGGAAGGCCATTCCATGCATCCACAACCCTCTCTGTGAAAAAAATACTTCCTTAAATTACCTCTGAGCCGCCCCCATCTTCAAATTATGCCCCCTTGTTCTTGCACACCTCTTTTTTTGAAAGATGCTACCCTCTTGGACTTTGTTGATTCCATTGAGGTACTTGAAAGTTTCTATCATGTCCCTCCTCTCCCTCCTTCCTCGAGGCTATACATATTAAGCTCCTTTAGTCTCTCTTCATATGTCTTCCGTGCAGACCCTGCACCATTTTAGTTGCCCTCCTCTGGACAGCTTCCATCTTGTCTATGTCTTTGGGAGATGGGGTCTCCAGAACTGCACACAATACTCAGATGGGGTCTGACCAGCTGTCTGTACAGAGGGATAATAACTTCCTGTTTTCTACTGGTGATGCCTCTCCTGTGCATCCCAGTATCCCCAAGCCCTCTTTGCTGCCCTCTCACATTGCTTGCCCACCTTTAGGTCATCTGATATGACTACCCCCAGGTCCCTTTCCATTTTTGTTGTTGTTAGCATCTCACCCCCCATTGTGTACTCTTCCCCTGGGTTTTTGTTTCCCTGGTGCATTACCTTGCACTTCTTAGCATTGATCTAAGCTGCCATACATTTGACCATTCCTCTAACCTTGCTAAGTCCCTTCTCATCCTTTCCATCCCACCTTGTGCATCAACTCTGTTGCAGATCTTTGTGTCATCTGTAAAGAAACATACTTTTCCTTCCAGTCCCTCTGCCATGTCGCTTATAAAGACATTGAAGTCCCCTAAGATTATTGTTTCTGTGTTAGCAGCCAAAGTTATGGATTTCAACACGTTAAGAATTTCTGTGCCTCCTGACGGGGGTCTATAGCCACCAATGATTATGATGCACTCTGAGGATGGGAGGTGAAGTTTAAGTGAGACAATCTCATATTCCTTGGGCTTAGTTTTACAGGAAATGCTGCTAACATCAAATTTTGATTTGGTGTATACAACCACTCCCCCCCCCCGAATCCCTATCAGCCCTAAAGAGCTTGAAGCCCGGTATAGTAATTTGAAGATCAGTGTTGTTCTTTTTTAGCCATGACTCGGTAATTATAATCAGATCTGGGTCAGTGTGGGCTGCCCAAACTTGAAGATGATCAAGTTTTTTGAGCAGGCTTTGAATACTGACCATCATCAGTTTCATCTCAGGAGCAGCTGCAAACTCCGATGAAGAAGTGATTTGAGTTGGGGGGCCTGGATTTAGTTCGACATTGCCTGAACAGAAAAGAAGAATTAGAAACATTTTCTTGAGGGCATTTATCAGGTAGAAGTGGGCTCTTTTCATATGGCTTCTTGTGTGGTGTTCAGTCATTGAGGTACGTCTAGCCAGGGCATAGGAGATGCTGACATGGCCGTCAAGGCTAGCAGGGGAAGTGCACAGAAAGACATTAGTGAAGGGAGGAGGGCCAGAGGAGAGGGATGAGAATTAAAATGAAAACCCGACAGATTAAGAGTAAGGAAGCAATATGAAGATGCAGCAGGAACTATGATTGTGGGTTCCCAGGCTGGGATGACTTCTGACTTAGCATGGATCAGTGCTTTATGAGTCATAATTTTTGCCAGGATTAGAAGTAGAATGATAATGCAGGCCATATTGCCCACGATTGAGTACAGTGATTTGTGTAGAAAGACCAAGAATCCCTCTAGTGGTAGGTCTGTATAACCTGCTAATGGAAAATTAGCCACTTAAAAAAAAAAAGGGCCCACTTGATATGCAAAACAGCGGTAAAAAGGATAAAAGGGTATGCAGTCCTCTCTCGCACTCTATTTTATGTGTGGCAAGGTCTCAAGTCACCAGATCTCCTTAGCACCTTAGCCCCCAGAAAAAACTTAGAAACCAGTAGAAAATCAATTGGAAACCAAAAATCTTAAGGGATTGGTAACTCAAATTAGAAGAAAAAGGAGATCACAACTCAAGGAGACCGAAAGAAACAGCTTGATCATAGCAGGCTGTAGGTGTTCTGATCAAAGACACCAAGTTTGCATACCTTAACACTGTGCAGCCAGTATCACATGGTAAACTCTTATTTTTTTATTTATCAACTCTTTATTGAAAGTTTTCAAAATTAACACCACAAAACAAAACATATTTCAATAGAAACATCTAATACATATCGCAGTGAATGATACAATTTAATTTTGAAAACTTTCAATAAAGAGTTAATAATTAAAAAAATGAGAGTTTGCCACATGATATTGGCTGCACAGTGTTAAAGTACGCAAACTTGGTGTCTTTCACCTGTCCCTCGTCTAACCACTACCACTCTGCCTGTACCCTATCTCGCCTCGACTACCACGCACCCCCTTCTACCTTGTTATACTGTTTTTTTTTCTTAACTCACTGTCTGTTTTGTTACTTATGGCATCGTATGTAATATACCATTACCTAAAAATTGCCCTCCTTAGTACTTCCAGCTACTGTTACTAGACTCATTATACACCACAAAGGAATTGAACCACTGTTTCCAAACTGTTCTCCACTTACGACTATGTTTAACTATTGTATCTCTGTATTGTATAATATTACTGTGGTGTTATGTTGTGACTGTTTGTATGTTGTATATCATGTGCTCCTGTGCTAACCAGGTCCATCTTGTTAATGAGCTATGCTCAATGGTGTTCGCCTGGCTAAAGATTTGATTGATTGATTGACACAGATAACATACAGATAACATTAAACATTAAGCTTTAAACCCTACCCATCTCTCCCTACCACCCTAAAAGAAGACATTTATTGGGATAGCTTAATAGATTGAAAAATACTAGTGTACACCACTTAAAATATATGTAAAAAGATAAAAGAATGATAACAAAATTAAGCTTATTTAGAAAGATTGATATATAAAGAGATGTTTAACTGATATATACTGTATATATCTCTGTTCAGGGAGCTAGGTGCAATGAAAATGCATTACTGCTTCTAGCAAGTTACCCCATTTTTGGGTAACCCCATCTAGATTATTTTTAATACTTGCAAGTACTTGCTCAGCCCTTATATTCAAGTGTAATTAATTTCTCCATTCCAACAAAGTTGGTATCTGATGGTCTTTCCAGAGATTTAAAATTATCTTTTTAGCTGTTAATGCTATCAAAGAAATATTGTGTTTTTGGTTCATACTGGATAATCCTGATAGGTCTCCTACTAAACATGTCTGAGCTGTAAAGTAGTTGGACAACCCCAACTTAGGGCCCATTTTATCTCTGAGTGCCAACCAGAAGAGGGCTACTAGGGAACAATCCCAAAAGATATGAGAAAGAGAACCAGTCTCTCGGCTACATCTAAAACAGGCTTCGGTTGTTAAGCGCCCAAATTTATATAGTTTGGAGGGTGAATAATAAACGTTATAGAGTATTTTAATTTGAATTAATTTTTGTTGCTAATATATTTGTGTAGGTCCCTCCAAATGGAGTCCCACTCTAATTTAGCATATAAATGGTTGTCAGCCCAGTATTTAGAGGTGTGGGGTATTACTTTTGATTTATTGTTTATAAAATACTGGTAAAGTTTAGATATTGCATGAGGCTTTTTAGCAAGTGATATGATATCTAGTATTGATTGACTTTGGTCTATTAGCCATGGCTGAGTACCAAGGTGAGATGTGAAATTTAGCTTTAACAGAAACAGCATTTGGTAGCAACCTTTACGGAAGTTAAACATTACCTTAATCTCTTCAGAAGATAAAAGATAGCCATCCCTCAATAAATCTGAGATTTTTAGACTCTTTAACTGTGGAAGCCATTTTTGATCTAGTGATTTTTTATTTAGGCAAAGCTTATAATTGTATAGTATTGTCTGGTTTGTATCTCTAGTAAGGGGTATCTGAAATAAAGAGCAAAGCTGTTTGAAACATATAAGTGAGACCCTTAATGCAGTATTTTTAAATTGTTCTGGAGGTAAAGTTTGTATTGAGTAAAGGCCAGCTTCAGGTGTAGTTTAATTTTTTTGTAGTAGCACCTTTTCTAAGATGATCCATATCAGACAGTACAGTAACTTTCTATGTAAATGTTAGTGGATAACCATCTAGTTATTTTATATAGGTGACCTGCTAAATAGTAAAGGAGAAAGTTTGGTAATTTAAAACCTCCATGAGTTTTATTGAGAGTAAGTTTTTCATAAGCAATTCTAGGGGGTTTATTGCTCCAAATAAAGTTAATTAGGGTAGATTGTAGTTTCTTAAACCAAGAAACAGGTAGTAGATTATTCTAATTGTTTAGAGGGTAAAATATTATGTGAAATATATTCATTTTTACTACACTAATTCATTCTAATAGGGATAAAGCAAGTTTGTACCATCTGGCAAGATCTGATTTTAAGTTAGCTAATACATTTGTAAAGATTAAATCTATCATCAAGCGCTGATCTTGTGAAAGAAACAGCCCCAAATATTGTAATTGCACTGAAGACCATGAAAGGCTTAATTTTGATATATGTTCCTTCATAATTTTCTCATTTAGGGGAAATACAACCGATTTAGATAAATTAATTTTGTAGTTGGAAACACTACTGAACTGGTGAATGGTATCAAGAATTGCAGGAATTGAGACTTTGGGGTAAGCTACAGGTATCAAGATGTCATCAGCAAAAGCTGATAAAGTCATTACATGAGACCTAATTTTAACACCATGTATTTGTGGGTTATTTTTAAGAAAAAATAATAATGGCTCTAAGTAAAAATTGAAGAGAATAGGAGAAAGAGGGCATCCTTGTCTCGTACCAAAATGGAGGGGGATACAGGAAGAGAAGAGTCCATTTATGAACAGTTTAACTGAAGGATGAAATTATAGAATTCGTAACCAATTTATAAATTTAGTAGGGAAACCAAACTGTAATAAAGTCTCAAATAGAAAGGGAGTGCTCACCCTATCTAAAGCTTTCTCTGCATCCAGGGAGACCAACACCACCACATGGTAAATATGCTGATTCACTCAGGTGAGTTAATTCCGAGATTTTAAAATTTAAGATCTCCCCAGTAACTTAAAAACATAAAAGGACATAACATAAACTAATTTCAACACTTTTCTACAACAAAACAAGGAAAGAGTTTGTGAACTTAAGCTGAACACATTCCACTAAAAGCACAGTTCATATACACACTTAAAAGATTCATATACACAATTAAAAGCTTTGTTGTAACAAAAATTATTTCAGTATTCCAAATTTTAATTTTCCTTTAGTCTAAAAAAATCTCTATCACAGATATCGCAGCAGAACATGAGTTGATAAACTCCTTTCTTCAGCAGTACTTTTTCTCCACTGTCTTTTCCACACCTTTCCTGGCATTTAGTCCCCGCCCAACTTCTGCTAGCCCACCTGCAGGTTGGGCTCCTGCTGCCACTACAGGACTCCTGGCTCTGTGGGGGAAAAAGCAGGTGACAGGAAAACAGAGGACAAATACAAGTCTCAGTAAAACATTCTGACAGACTCAAGGATGTAAGGCAATGGTGGCATACCTTACATAAAAGAGAGTTTTGCCTTCTTGTTGTCCTACCACAATGCACTCCTCCTCAGTGGTTCAGCATGCATGGCCTTCTGGGAACCTCTGATGCATTGGAACTTCTTGTAGTCTTAATGATGAAACATTGCCAGTGAAGGCAGTATACTCTGCAAAATATGCGCCAGAGAGCAGGTCACGAAGCTGGGACAGCTGGCACAGAGCAGAAAGAAGCACCTAGCCTGCAGAAAAAAGATATTTAATACTGAATGTTTCAGTTTTGATAGGTTGACATTCTAGTTAGAGGTGTGGCTAACCTGATGATGAGGATTTTTGTGGAGCAAACTGAAACCAAGGAAACTGACATGACTTTATGTGGCATATAGTCACAGGAAGTGAAGAGTACTGTGTTCTGGCTTGGGGAATAGAGTCAGTAAAGAAGGACGCCTTTATGAATAAAGAAAATTCATGCCAGGTGAGTCACTCATTTAAGTGCCTTGAATTTTAAGTGCTAGGCTTATGACAAAGAGGATCTTAAGGAAGAAGTGGCGGCAGAGGCAGGAAACTCTGCAGGACTAATTTCACATTAACATTCTATTTCACATGCACTCCAAGTGATGTGTCCACAAACAGTGCAGGGAAGAGGTTAGGAGGTAGTAGGTAAACTGCAGGGATTATGGCTCAGTCACATTCCAAAAAGAGTTCTGGCATTCAGGTGGGGGCCCGGTTTGTAGGAGATTTACGGTCCTTGGTGCGGAGTTATCTGCCCTCAGGGCTGAAACTCAGTACATGAGAAACAACTGAACATAAAGATTATTGGATGTTGCAATCCCAATACTTTAATTTAGCACCATGGGTCTGTTTTCTCAAACCTGTAGAACTGCCACAAGCCCTGGCTGTGTCAGAGGCATGGCACACCAGGCCTGCAGTAATCTAGTGGTATTTTCAATCTAATGCATCAAAATAACACTCACTAGACCAGCTTTCTGTGGTCTAGCTGCATTATTCCTGAGGACCCCTGCCATTCAACTTCTGGATGAAGTTTGCCACAAGCTGCCATAAAGTAGGTCAACTGTTGCAAATGTGCCAGAGATTATAAGATTGGCTGCAGTTGTGGCATCTGGCAATACCACAGCTACAGCACTCTCAGAGTTTAATGCAGGTCTTGATGCATGCACTGCATCACTCTTTGCTTGACATGTTCTTAATTTCTCACTTTAAGTAATGTTTAGTCTGATGTAGAGATTTCTTAAGAGTTGATTTAAGTTTTGAGAGAGGTCTTAAGGTACTGTGATTTTGCTATCGGCCCTGAGCGCTGTGCTCCTTCTCTTAGAGCTGTAAGTCTGTGGGCTGCACCCTTGACCTCAGTGTCCCATTGAGGCTGCTGCAGTGCCCACCCCCCCAAAAAAAACTTGCTTCAGAACCTCCCTGCTTGTTCTTTTTTTTTTTGCTGACTTTCCCATTAGCAGATTATATCCTTTTGCCACTAGAGGGCCCAGTTATAAGCACACTTACCCAATCCAACACAATATAGTTCCTGTCTCATTTCACTTATTGTGTGGTCAGTCTATCACTATTCATCTGTCTTTGCCCCTCCCTCTTCTACTGATTGATACTGATTTTTCCCATTTGCAGCTTATAGTCTTTTCACCCACTAAAGGGGTTTCCCCCCAACCATTCCAAAGCTGCTCTACATCTCCTTACTCTCTACTACTCCTGGAACTCTTCCTTTACTGCTCAGCTGCTATGGGTATTAACACTCATTTACTAAGTCTGCTCTCCTTCACCCTCTTGGTACAGACCTCACACAGACTGGAGCACCTTTCCTACACGCTAGGCAACTCATCCCCAGACTATCCCACAGTGACTCATCCCTCCCACACCATCGACACACACGTGACCCCCCAACAACCAAACCCTGCCAACACCCCCACTCCCTCTGCCCTCCAAGGTCTGACCTGGACCAGCTCTCCCCTGCCATTCCTACCCTTCACACACCTCCAAGCAAGGGGACAACTCTGCCTTTTAGGCTCTATCCTCTCAAACAAACTGCATTCTGCAGTTTGGTAAGCAGAACAAAGAGAAGCTGCCCGATGCTCACCCTCCAAGCAAGGGGACAACTCTGCCCCAGTGTTAATAAGAGCCCCTTCCACGACTACATTGAAGTGACTGCTCTCTCCTGCTGAGCATACTGCAGTGTTTTCCCCAACCTCCAACCTGCTTCAGGACTTCCCTGCTTAAACTATTTCTGTTTAATTCTCAGCCCCTCCCAAACTGTTAATTTCTCTTTTGTTTTCTGACTGCCCTCCACTCCAAGCCTGCTATTTAATTTTGTCCTCTCACCTTATCTCACCAGGGGATAACTCTGCCCTTTCAGGCTCTCTTCTCTCAAACAAACTGCATTCTGCAGTTTGGTAAGCAGAACAAAGAGAAGCTGCACGATGCTCACCCTTCAAGCAAGGCACGGCTTGGAAACCTGAATTTTGGCATCTACCCCTGGAGGAAGATAACCTGCCCCTGTTTGCCAGTGTTTCTCACACTTTGTGCAGCAATCCAGAAGTCTTCTAGGAACTGCTGCCAAGAAATTAAAGTTAGGACTGACCTCTGCTTGACATGTTCTTGATTTCTCACTTTAAGTAAAGTTTAGTCTGATGTAGAGATTTCTTAAGAGTTGATTTAAGTTTTGAGAGAGGTCTCAATGTACTGTGATTTTGTGCCCTGCCCTGAGTGCTTTGCCCCTTCTCTTAGAGCTGTAAGTCTGAGGGCTGCACCCTTGATCTTGGTGTCCCATTGAGGCTGCTGCAGTGCCCCCACAAAAAAAAACTTGCTTAAAACCTCCCTGCCTGTTCTTTTTTTTTTAGCTCTGTGCCCCAGTGTTAATCAGAGCCTCTTCCATGACTGTATTGAAGCTACTGCTCTCTCCTGTTGAGCATACTGCAGTGTCCTCCCCAACCCCCAACTTGCTTCAGGAGTTCTCTGCTTAAACTATTTCTGTTTAATTCTCAGCCCCTCCCAAACCGTTAATTTCTCTTTTGTTTTCTGACTGCCCTCCACTCCAAGCCTGCTATTTAATTTTGTCCTCTCACCTTATCTCACCAGGGGACAACTCTGCCCTTTTGGCAGGGCCAGATTAAAGCAACCTGGGGCCTCAGGCCCAAGAGAAATCTAGGATCCTCCTCACCGCAACCACACCACTTTACCATGACTGTGCCCCTTTGCTGTAACCACACCCCAAGTTGCCCATTGCATATCAGTTACAAAAACTTGAAAAAAAACCTTACTGTCCTTAAAAACTTGTATAAAATGTAAATAACCTAAATAAAATGCTTCAAAATTAATGAAACTAGTAAAATCAGTATGGAAAAATAACAGTAGTCTGAGTTTTGATCATTTAGAGAAAATAATTACTAATTGGCCTGGCAAAAATAATTTTCTAGGTGTGAAATGTCGTGATTTGCACTTCTCCAAAGGTGTACTTGCAGTGTGGGTGTTATCATTTTGTCCTGTCAGGTAGTATGAACTAGGATGTGGGAATGTGTGGGGTTGGGGTAGAGTAGGGACCCATCTTTAAAAGAAGCTAGGTCCTGCCAGGAGTAAGAGTTAAACCTGTGGATTACTAGAGGAGTTGTGAACTTTAGAGATTATATCGCAAAGCAAGTGATTGTTGGAAGCAATCATCCCTGGGATCAAACATTTCTGTTTTTGGTAAGTAATAAGCATCCCCTGCTTCTAAATTCTCCTGGCTATGTAAATATATTCACTAGTCTTCTGTACCAGAGTTATCTGTAGTCACTGACTCAGACAATGCTCAAAATGTTATGGTTTGTACCTCAACTTCCTGAAACTGTATTGTTCAAAATGTTATGGTTTGTAACTCATTCTTCCTGGAACTGTATTGTTTTTTACTGACTGTTGTTCTACAGTTCTGTATTCTTCCAGGTCGAGCTTGAAAATAGGCAGTGTTTTGTCTAGTGCACTTACCCGGTCAACAAAAATGAAATAAATAAATAAATAAAGCCAGGATCAATAAATGACAAGATTTACTGATGGGAATCTAGAAATACATTCATTTGTTCACCATGAAAATGGAGCTATATCAAGATCAGAACTTCAGTACAAGTGAGTTAAGGGAATTAAAAAAAAAAGAGTATGATTTTTAATTGTACCATTGAAACGCTTTGTAGCTTAATTTTAGGAGTATGATTAAACATAAAACATACAACATTAGACTGCACTATTAATCTTTTATATTTAAGAGTAAGTATTGATTCTAAATGGGGATTCTAAGTGAGGGTGGTAGACAGAGTAAAGAAAATGGGCCTGTTCGCACTTTAATGGTCAGCCTGGCCAGCCACCCCCCCCCGAGCTATCAACTGCAGTTAACACCTAATCTGGGAGGAGAGAGTCACAGTTCAGCCCCTTCCTTGGTCAGATTACTTAGTTGTTTGGTCCTTTCCTTTAAAAAAAAATGGAGCTCAGGCAGGAAGAAAAAGATACACTAAAAATATATGTTGGGAATTGTTGGGGCCCCCTGGCAGGTAGGGGCCCTAGGCATGTGCCTATGCCTTAATCTGGCCCTGCTTTTTGGGCTCTCTCCTCTCAAACAAACTGCATTCTGCAGTTTTGTAAGCAGAACAAGAGGATGCCCGATGCTCACCCTCCAAGCACGGCACGGGTAGGAACCTTGAATTTTGGCATCTACCTCTGGAAGAATATCACTTGCCCCTGTTTGCCAGAGTTTCTCACACTTTGTGCAGCAATCCAGAAGTCTTCTAGGAACTGCTGCCAAGAAATTAATGCTAGGACTGACCTCTGCTAGACATGTTCTTGATTTCTCACTTTAAGTAATGTTTAGTTTGATGCAGAGATTTATAAAGAGTCGATTTAAGTTTTGAGAGGGGTCTTAAGGTACTGTGATTTTGCTATCTGCCCTAAGCGCTGTGCCTCTTCTCTTAGAGCCGTAAGTCTGTGGGCTGCACCCTTGACCTTGGTGTCCCATTGAGGCTGCTGCAGTAACCCCCCCCAAAAAAACTTGCATCAGAACCTCCCTGCCTGTTCTTTTTTTCATTCAGCTCTGTGCACTAGTGTTAATCAGAGTCCCTTCCATGACTGTATTGAAGCTACTGCTCTATCCTGTTGAGCATACTGCAGAGTCCTCCCCAACCCCCAACTTGCTTCAGGACTTCCCTGCTTAAACTATTTCTGTTTAATTCTCACCCCTCCCAAACTGTTCATTTCTCTTTTGTTTTCTGACTGCCCTCCCCTCCAAGCCTGCTATTTAATTTCGCCCTCATACCTTACCTCACCAGGGGACAACTCTGCCCTTTCTGGCTCTGTCCTCTCAAACAAACTGCATTCTGCAGTTTGGGAAGCAGAACAAAGAGAAGCTGCCCGACACTCACCCTCCAAGCAAGGCACGGTTTAGAACCCTGAATTTTGGCATCTACCCCTGGAGGAATATCACTTGCCCCTGTTTGCCAGTGTTTCTCACACTTTGTGCAGCAATTAAGAAGTCTTCTAGGAACTGCTGCCAAGAAATTAATGCTAGGGCTGAACTCTGCTTGACATGTTCTTGATTTCTCACTTTAAGTAATGATAAGCCTGATGTAGAGATTTCTTTTTTTTTTTTATTCAATATATTTTATTGACTTTACAGAGAAAGCATGGCTTTAACAGATCTATATATACCTAACATCAAATTACATTTAATCATAGTTTGATATAATAAGGGTAAAATTAGCAATCCCGGAAAGGTCTTTTAACTTTCAAACAACAAAGCCCAATTTACCCCCTCCCATAAGGAATTTTTCCCCTTTACCCCCATCATCTACCAACTCGGATGAGCCACCCCATTCCCTTAAGGTAGGGGCTCGAGAAGTGCTACAAACTCCAGTCTTAGTGGTTCAGAAGGTTTTAGAAAACTAAGGCTTCCAGGCAGTCAAGACCGCCTCTAGCGGCCCCCATTTAGCATTATAGGATTGTACCTTATTGTTCATTTTTGCTATATGTAATTATAATTGCAGTGCCATCATAATCTCGCTATACCATTCAACCACCGATGGTATCTTAGCCTCTTTCCAGTGCCTGAGAATAACTGCTTTTGCAGCTGCTGATATAATAGCCATAAATGCCTTCCTCTGTGTACCCATGTCGCTGGGGAAAACATTTAGTAGGCATACTTCTGGTATGAAAAAAGGCTCTAGTCCAAATACTGATTGTACAGAGGTGCAGATAGAGTTCCAGAAAGGGTGAACCTTGGCGCAGGTCCATAATACATGGTATAAGTCACCTCTCCGATCCTGCATCTGCCAGCATCTGGGTGACTCTAATTTGCCCATTTTGTGTAGTCTAACGGGGGTGTAGTACAAATTATGTATAATATTGAATTGCTGTAACTTAAATCATTCCTGTCTAATATATCTACTATTATTCTCCCATACTTACTCCCATACTCTTTCCTCTTCAATTTTTAATCTCTGTCTCCAACATGCACCAATCTTGGTGGAAGTCCATTTGTCTCTAGTCTGGAATTCGTGGTATATCTTAGACACTGGATGTTTTTGTTCTGCTATCTTTAAAAGAGAAGGCAGCTCAAATCCTTCCTCATCCCATTTTCCCGTTTTTCCCAGGTGGGCTTTTATTGAGTCTCTGATCTGCAAATATTTGAAAATTTTCCCTTTTAACTCCGGTATTCGAATGCAAGCTTGTTCATATGTCAAAAAGTTCCCCTGAGGGGCTAAATCTCCCAATTTTAACCCACTTAGGGGTTCCAAGAATTTGGCAGTGATTGGGGCTCCCTGTATTTGAAAATGCTTATTGTCTAAAATAGGTTGGTCAGGTGAGTTTCGCCAGTTCACCCTTAAGAACTTCTGCACTTGGTGCAGAGCTTTTATTGACCACCCTATAGGTGTATTTTTAAGTGCTCTAGGAGTCTGAAGGTCAGGAATGGAATTGAATTTAGTGCAAGTGCCGAATTACAGGCCAGGTCCCTCTCTATATTAATCCATGGGGGGACATACTGGTTGGGGTTCACCATAGTAACTGGTAAAGTCCAATGTACTAATTTGCTGACATGTAATGCCATGTAGTATTTAAAAAAGGAGGGAAGCGCTAGTCCACCTGACTTCTTTAATGTAATTAGTTTCCTATACGATCACCTGACAGCTTTCCCTTTCCATATGAACTCATTAAGGATCGTTTGTATCGGACCGAACCATGCTTTTGGTAGGTAGGGGCCCAACATATTTAGGAGGTAGAGAATCCTCGGTAGTATATTCATCTTGATTTTTTCAATTCTGGCCCAAAGAGATAGTGGTAATAAACTCCATCTATCTAAATCTTGTCTGATTGTGATGCAGAGATTTCTTAAGAGTTAATTTAAGTTTTGAGAGAGGTCTTAATGTACTGTGATTTAATTATCTGCCCTGAGCTGTAAGTCTGAGGGCTGCACATTGACCTCGTTGTCCCATTAAGGCTGCTGCAGTGCCCTCCCAAAACAAAAAAAAACTTCCTTCAGAACCTCTCTGCCTGTTCTTTTTTTTTCAGCTCTGTGCCCCAGTGTTAATCAGAGCCCCTTCCATGACTGAATTGAAGCTACTGCTCTCTCCTGTTGAGCATACTGCAGTGTCCTCCCCAACCCCCAACTTCCTTCAGGACTTCCCGGCTTAAACTATTTCTCTTTAATTCTCAGCCCCTCCCAAACTGTTAATTTGTCTTTTGTTTTCTGACTGCCCTCTCCTCCAAGCCTGCTATTTAATTTCGTCCTCTCACATTACCTCACCAGGGGACAACTCTGCCCTTTCAGGCTCTTTCCTCTCAAACAAACTGCATTCTTCAGTGCTGTAAGCAGGACAAAGAGAAGCTGCCCTGCACTCAACCTCCAAGCAAGGTACGGGTTGGAACCCTGAATTTTGGCATCTACCCCTGGAGGAATACCACTTGCTCCTATTTGCCAGTGTTTCTCACACTTTCTGCAGCAATCCGGAAGTCTTCTAGGAACTGCTGCCAAGAAATGAACACTAGGACTGACCTCTGCTTGACATGTTCTTGATTTCTCACTTTAAGTAATGTTTAGTCTGATGTAGAGATATCTTAAGAGATGATTTAAGTTTTGAGAGGTCTTAATGTACCTAGATTTTGCTTATCTGCCCTGAGTGCTGTGCCCTTCTCTTAGAGCTGTGAAGTCTGCGGGCTGCACTCTTGACCTCGGTGTCCCATTGAGGCTGCTGCAGTGCCCCCCCAAAAAAATTTGCTTCAGAACCTCCCAGCCTGTTCTTTTTTTTTCAGCGCTGTGCCCCAGAGTTAATCAGAGCCCCTTCCACAACTGTATTGAAGATACTGCTCTTTCCTGTTGAGCATACTGTAGTGTCCTCCCCAACTCTCAACTTGCTTCAGGACTTCTCTGCTTAAACTATTTCTGTTTAATTCTCAGCCCCTTCCAAACTATTAATTTCTCTTTTGTTTTCTGACTGCCCTCCCCTCCAAGCCTGCTATTTAACTTCGTCCTCTCACCTTATCTCACCAAAGGACAACTTTGCCCTTTCAGGCTCTCTCTTCTCAAACATACTGCATTCTGCAGTTTGGTAAGCAGAACAAAGAGAAGCTGCCCGACGCTCACCCTTCAAGCAAGGTACGGTTTGGAACCCTGAATTTTGACATCTACACCTGGGGGAATATCACTGGCCCCTGTTTGCCAGTATTTCTCACACTTTCTGCAGCAATTCAGAAGTCTTCTGGGAACTGCTGCCAAGAAATTAATGCTAGGACTGACCTCTGCTTGACATGTTCTTGATTTCTCACTTTACGTAATGTTTAGTCTGATGTACAGATTTCTTACGAGTTGATTTAAGTTTTGAGAGAGGTCTTAAGGTACTGTGATTTTGCTATCTGCCCTGAGTGCTGTGCCCCTTCTCTTAGAGCTGTAAGTCTGTGGGCTGCACCCTTGATCTCTGTGTGCCATTGAGGCTGCTGCAGTGACCCCGTGAAAATAAAAACTTGCTTCAGAGCCTCCCTGCCTGTTTTTTTTTTTGTTGCTGACTTTCCCCTTAGCAGATTGTATCCTTTAGCCACTAGAGGGCCCAGTTATAAGCACACTTACCCAATCCAACACAATATAGTTCCTGTCTCATTTCACTTATTGTGTGATCAGTCTATCACTATTCATCTGTCTTTGCCCCTCCCTCTTCTACTGATTGATACTGATCTTTCCCATTTGCTGCTTATAGTCTTTTCGCCCACTAAAGGGATTTTCCCCCAACCATTCCAAAGCTGCTCTACATCTCCTTACTCTCTACTACCCCTGGGACTCTCCCTTTACTGCTCAGCTGCTACGAGTACCAACACTCATTTACTAAGTCTGCTCTCCTTCACCCTCTTGGTACAGACCTCACACAGACTGAAGCACCTTTCCTACACACTAGGCATCTCATCCTCAGACTACCCCAAAGTGACTCATCTCTCCCCCACCCTCGACACACCCTTGACACCCCCAACAACCAAACCCTGCCAACACCCCCACTCCACCACCCTCCAAGGCCTGACCTGGACCAGCTCACCCCTGCCATTCCCACCCTTCGCAAACCTGCAAGCAGGAGACAACTCTGCCCTTTTGGGCTCTCTTCTCTCAAACAAACTGCATTTTGCAGTTTGGTAAGCAGAACAAAGAGAAGCTGCCCAATGCTCACCCTCCAAGCATGGTGACAACTTTGTCCTTTCAGGCTCCCTCCTCTCAAACAAACTGCATTCTGCAGTTTTGTAAGCAGAACAAAGAGAAGCTGCCCGACACTCACCCTCCAAGCAAGGCACGGTTTGGAACCCTGAATTTTGGCATCTACCCCTGGAGGAATATCACTTGCCCCTGTTTGCCAGTGTTTCTCACACTTTCTGCAGCAATTCAGCAGTCTTCTAGGAACTGCTGCCAAGAAATTAATGCTAGGACTGACCTCTGCTTGACATGTTCCTGATTTCTCACTTTAAGTAGTGTTTAGTCTGATGTACAGATTTCTTACGAGTTGATTTAAGTTTTGAGGGAGGTCTTAGGGTACTGTGATTTTGCTATCTTCCCTGAGCACTGTGCCCTTCTCTTAGAACTGTAAGTCTGTGGGCTGCACCCTTGTTCTCGGTGTCCCATTGAGGCTGCTCCAGTGTCCCCCAACAAAAAAAAAACAACTTGCTTCAGAACCTCCTTGCCTGTTCTTTTTTTTTTCAGCTCTGTGCCCCAGTGTTAATCAGCGCCCCTTCCATGACTGTGTTGAAGCTACTGCTCTCTCCTCTTGAGCATACTGCAGTGTTCTCCCCAACCTCCAACTTGCTTCAGGACTTCCCTGCTTAAACTATTTCTGTTTAATTCTCTGCCCCTCCCAAACTGTTAATTTTTCTTTTGTTTTCTGACTGCCCTCCACTCCAAGCCTCCTATTTAATTTCATCCTCTCACCTTATCTCACCAGGGGACAACACTGCCTTTCGGGCTTTCTTTTCTCAAATAAACTGCATTCTGCAGTTTTGTAAGCAGAACAAAGAGAAGCTGCCCGATGCTCACCCTCCAAGCAAGGCACGGCTTGCAACTCTGAATTTTGGCCTCTACCCCTGGAGGAATATCACTTGCCCCAGTTTGCCAGTGTTTCTCACACTTTGTACAGCAATCCAGAAGTCTTCTAGGAACTGCTGCCAAGAAATTAATGCTAGGACTGACCTCTGCTTGACATGTTCTTGGTTTCTCAGTAAGTAAGTTTAGTCTGATGTAGAGATTTCTTAAGAGTTGATTTAAGTTTTGAGAGAGTCTCAATGTACTGTGATTTTGTGCCCTGCCCTGGGTGCTTTGCCCTTCTCTTAGAGCTGTAAGTCTGAGGGCTGCACCCTTGATCTTGGTGTCCCATTGAGGCTGCTGCAGTGCCCCGTGAAAATAAAAACTTGCTTAGAACCTCCCTGCCTGTTCTTTTTTTTTTTCAGCTCTGTGCCCCAGTGTTAATCGGAGCCTCTTCCAAAACTGTACGGAAGCTACTGCTCTCTCCTGTTGAGCATACTGCAGTGTCCTCTCCAACTCCCAACTTGCTTCAGGACTTCCCTGCTTAAACTATTTCTGTTTAATTCTCAGCCCCTCCCAAACTGTTAATTTCTCTTTTGTTTTCTGACTGCCCTCTCCTCCAAGCCTGCTATTTAATTTTGTCCTCTCACCTTATCTCACCAGGGGACAACTCTGCCCTTTCGGCAGGGCCAGATTAAAGCAACCTGGGGCCCCAGGCCCATGAGAAATCTGGGAGCCCCCTCACCGTAACCATGCCACTTTACCACGACTGGTGCCCCTTTGCTGTAACCACACTCCAATTTGGCCCTTGCATATCAGTTACTAAAACTTGGAAAAAAAACTTACTGTCCCTAAAAAGTTGCATAAAATGTAAATAACCTTAACTAAAATGCTTCAAAATTAATGAAACTAGTAATATCAGTGTGGAAAAATAATAGTAGTCTGAGTTTTGATCATTTAGAGAAAAAAATTACTAATTGGCCTGGCAAAAATAATTTTTTGGGTGTGAAATGTCGTGATTTGCACTTCTCCAAAGGTGTACTTGCAGTGTGGGTGTTATCATTTTGTCCTGTCAGGTAGTATGAACTAGGATGTGGGAATTGTGTGGGGTTGGGGTAGAGTAGGGACCCATCTTTAAAATAAACTAGGTCCTGCCAGGAGTAAGAGTTAAGCCTGTGGATTACTAGAGGAGTTGTGAACTTTAGAGATTATATCGCAAAGCAAGTGATTGTTGGAAGCAATCATTCCTGGGATCAAACATTTCTGCTCTTGGTAAGTAATAAGCATCCCCTGCTTCTAAATTCTCCTGGCTATGTAAATATATTCACTAGTCTTCTGTACCAGAGTTATCTGTAGCCACTGACTCAGACAATGCTCAAAATGTTATGGTTTGTACCTCAACTTCCTGAAACTGTGTTGTTCAAAATGTTATGGTTTGTAACTCATTCTTCCTGGAACTGTATTGTTTTCTACTGACTGTTGTTCTACAGTTCTGTATTCTCCTAGGTCGTGCTTGAAAACAGGCAGTGTTTTGTCTAGTGCACTTACCCCGGTCAACAAAAATGAAATAAATAAATAAATAAAGCCAGGATCAATAAATGACAAGATTTACTGATGGGAATCTAGAAATGCATTCATTTGTTCACCATGAAAATGGAGCTATATCAAGATCAGAACTTCGGGTATAAGTGAGATAAGGGAATTAAAAAAAATGAATATGATTTTTTGTTGAAGAGCCCGCCCGTAATTCAATGGGCGGGGATTCCTTCTATAAAAAATACCTACACACTCAGCCCCTCCTGTTTAGCGTTCACAGTTGAGCGCTGGGCCAGGCGTGTGTTTCTCTTCTGCATTGGTACTTAACTGCTGCCTTGTCATTTGCCAGCATTTCTTCTCGCCGCTTGCGGCAACTCTTTGGCGCTTCTCCTACCATACCTCCTCCTCACCCCCCCTTTTTTTTCTGCTCCTCGGATTCGGGTGTTGGTCGCCTAGTTCGCTCCTTCTCCTCTCCTCTTCTACGCCTCCCGGCCCTTCCTGAACTTCATCTGAGTTACTTCCTTCCTAGTCCAGCTGCTGTTTGGTCCTGCCTACTACTGGCTCCCTCATTTGCTGTGCCGCTTTCCTGGCGGTTCCTTGCTTGTTTCGCTCTGGATTAATTTCCTTGCCTTGCCTGCAATTGTCCTGGACTCCCTTTTGTCATTCCTCTGGGAATCCCTGCTGGTTTCCCCTCATATATATTCCAGGTTTGGGCTGTGTTGTTGCCGTTCCTGTTCCAGCTCTCAGCCTCCTGCCTGTAATTCAGCTCATTGGTAGCCTCCATGGAGCCTCCTGCTCCACCTGAAGGACCCCCCCCCGTTCCTCAGAAGAAGTCTGCAAAGTTTAAACACTCTCTAAAAGACTGGACCGTTACTCATCTCCTGGCTGAATTGAAGACTCTGTGGGTCCCTTTTCCTGCTGGTGCCAAGAAGCAGGAGCTGTATGATTTTTGGCTCAAGAATCAGGACCTCAATCCGCGTCCTATGCCAGCTCGTCCTGCTACACCTGCTCCTGATGTCTTTGCTGAACTGAAGGATCAGATTTCTCATCTGGCCTCTTCTTTGTCTGATATTTCCAATTGCCTGGATGTTATGGAACATCGCCAGGCTCCAGCTGCCCCTCAGCCTGCTCTAGCCCCAATGCCTCACCCGTCTCCTTCTGTGCCTGCCATTGCTACCACCTCAGGTATTCTAGCTTCAAGTTTCTCTGTGCCCGCTGTCTCACCTGTTCATCTAGTTCCCGCTCATCTCCGCAAGGATATCATTGAAGGGAAAGATGTCAACCTTATCTCATTGCTTATTTCTTCACACGATTCCATTGAGAACAGAGTCGTCTCCTGTGGTGATTTCTCCATTGTTCTTCATTCTAAGGACCCTAGGCTTTCCAAAAAACTGACTATTCCTGAATTTGTTTTGGCCTTTAGTCTGTTCAGAGACATTTTGTGTTCTGCTTTTCTGTCTTGCAGGGAGGAGCTGGATACCTACCTGCATCTGGTTGTTGACCTTGGCGTTCGCTATGGTGGTACTCATTTTTTCGATTACCATAAATCTTTTTCAGCTAAAGCTGCTGCTGCTCTCTCTCACCTGAATGTCTGACTTCACTGGGGCTCGCTCAGCAATGAGTTGTTTTGCCACCATTTCGCTGGTCAACAGGCTCTCACTTGCCAGATCTGTGGCTCCCTTTCCCATGCCGCTTCTTTCTGCCCTTTATCTGTGCCTGATTCGTCTACATCCCATACTACCACTTCAGGCTCCACTATTACCAGGACTGCATGCAATCATATTGCTATGCCTCACTTGTCCTATGATAAACTTGGTCGTCCTATTACTTTTGTGGCTGGTAGATCTGTCCGTAATAATTTCAATGATATGGGTTGCTCCCTTCATCCCTGCAGTCTGCTGCACGTTTGCAGTCATTGTGGTGAAGCTCATGCAAAATCCATCTGCCCTAATTTAAGAAGCAGACCCTGACTATTGCATCATCCTTCCACTCCTGTTAACGTCAGCGAACTGTCCCGTCTGCTCGCCACTCATCCATCTCGCTCTTTAGTGCAGTTTCTCCTCTCCGGATTTACTTTTGAATTCCATACTGGCTTCTGCTC
Source organism: Neoceratodus forsteri (assembly GCA_016271365.2). Taxonomy (NCBI): domain Eukaryota; kingdom Metazoa; phylum Chordata; order Ceratodontiformes; family Ceratodontidae; genus Neoceratodus; species Neoceratodus forsteri. The sequence goes on from CM057454.1 coordinate 1,061,322,679, forward strand.
TCTTCCTCAGGACTCCTACAAATCTCCTAATTTACAAACAGCTCTCACCCAACTGGACTTGGTCTCCTCCCTTTTGCAGAAGGAAATGGACAAAGGATATATCATCAGACCATTTCTCCATCCGCTGTTTCCTGTCATTCGTGTCAGCCCTATTGGCATTGCTACTCGCAAATTCTCAAGGAAGCAGCACCTTATTTTTAATCTATCTGCTTCACAAGACACTTACATTCCCAGTATCAACTCTCTTATCCCTTCTCAGGATTTTTCTCTGGCCTATGCCAAGATTGATGATGCCATATTGACTATCAAACAAATGGGCAGAGGCGCATGGCTCTCTAAAGCTGACATTGCTGATGCATTTAAACTCCTTCCTATTCATCCGTCCCTTTGGCATCTCTATGGCATCAAATGGGAAGATTCCTACTACTTTGCTGTGTGGGTAGTTTTCGGTTGCAAAAGCAGTCTGAAACTGTTCGATATCTTTTCTTCTATGCTTTGCTGGTTGTTGTTGAATCATTGTTGGGTAATCTCAGTGATCCACTTGCTTGATGATTTTCTTCTTATCGAACCTCCTTCTGTGCCTCCAGCTGCAGATCTTTCTGCCTTATGCTGTTTATTTCATCAATTAGCTGTACCTGTCTCAGAGGAAAAGACTTCTGGTCCTGCCACTTCTCTGGAATTTTTGGGCATCATTCTCAATTCTGTTTACATGGAAGCCAGACTCCCTATGGACAAGCTACGCAGAATCAAGACTCTGGTTATATCATTCTCCAATCGCTCATCCTGCACAAAACATGAACTCTTGTCTCTGCTAGGTTACCTCTCCTTTGCTACACGTATAATTCCTCAAGGACGTACCTTCATAGCATATCTGCTTGGTCTGCTTCCTTCAGCATCAGCTCTCCACCATCACATTTCTATTACAGCTACTGCAAAATCCGACCTTGCCATGTGGTTCCTCTTCCTAAACCGATGGAATGGTCACTCTATGTTCTACAAAGACATCTCTCAAGATTTTTCTCCTCAAGTATTCATGGATGCTTCACCTACTCATGGATTTGCTGCTATTTTCCATCAATCCTGGATCTTTTCTACATGGCCTTCCGAATTTCTACAATTGCCTGCAGCCACGACCTCTTCCCCTTTATTTGAGATATATCCTGTAGTTGCAGCAGCTTTTACTTGGGGTCATCGATGGTCTTTGTCTACAGTGTTAATATATACAGATAATCAAACAACAGTATATATTATTAACAAAGGCAGATCATCTTCTCCTACAATTATGCTATTCTTGTGGAGATTAACATGGCTTTCTCTGAGTCATAAGTTTTGCATTCAATGTTTTCATATTCCTGGTCATCTCAATACAGCCGCTGACTACCTTTCCCGTTTTCAATTTCAGAAATTTCGTATTCTCCTTCCTACTGCAGATCCTCTACCAAGTCCAGCTCCTCATTTCAAGAATCTAGTCATGCCATGATTAATTACCTTACTACAGCACAAAACCTCATGTGGTCAGCTCTTATTGATCAGCACACAATCAGCTTACAAAACAGCCTGGAGAAATTGCAATTCATTCTGCTCCATGTCAGCCTCCTTTGCATTTCCAATTTCTCTACCTACCATATTAGCTTTCATGACCTATTGTCATACAACCAGTAAATTATCTTACTCTACCATTCGCCAATACTTAGCTGGCATGCAATTTCACTTTCGTTTACAAGATCCAGCTTCTGTCTCCTTGACATCATATCCTGCAGTTAAGCTTCTTCTTGCAGCAATCCAAAAACTCTCATTCAAAAGGATGCCTACTTTTTTGCCCATCGATGATACCATCTTCAAACAGCTAATTAATCTACTTAAGTCCGAACCTCCTACTTCACACTCAACCATCCTACTTGCAGCAATCTGTCTGGCATTTTATAGATTTCTACATCCCGGAGAATTCACAGTTTCATCACTTTCTGCAACATCCTTTCTCAAGGTCAAACATCTTACCAAGCGACCTGATTACTATGTTCTCCATCTTCCTGCATCAAAATCGGACAGGCTACAAGAAGGCGTGGACATTCAATATTTTCCTACAAATACTGCTTGGTACCCTATCTACTTCTTGAACCAGCTATACAGTTTTCATAGTCAATCAATCAATTTTTATTTATAAAAAGGCGCGTTTCTCCAATCCAAAGCGCCTGCACAATATCATAAAACAATAAATAGACAGAGTTTAAAACTATTATAAATCATTAAAAGCTATACTAAAAAGGTGGGTCGTCAAGGCTCCTTTAAAGCTCAGGACAGTTGGACTATTTTGCACCTGACGAGGTAGAGAATTCCACAGGGTCGGGGCCATAAAGCTAAATGACCTAGCCCCTGAAGATTTCAAACGGACCCTGGGAATCTCCAGCAATCCCTCGTCAGTGGATCGGAGAGGGTGGGAGGGACAGTAGGGGCAAAGGATCTCTTTCAGGTAAGTTGGTCCCTGGTCATGTAGAGCTTTATAGGTCAGCAAACTGACCTTGAAGGTGATTCGCCAAAATACTGGCAGCCAGTGCAGTCCACAGAGCACAGGCATTATATGACTGGATCTAGAAGAACCAGTCAGCAACCTGGCTGCCGCATTCTGCACTAGCTGCAGACGGCGAAGCTCAACCCCTGATAGCCCTAGGTACAGGGAGTTGCAATAGTCAAGGCGGGAGGTAACAAAGGCGTGGATCAATGTTGGAAGATCTTCTGGAGGAACCAGGTGCTTCACCCTGGTGATATTCCTCAGATGGAAAAAGGAAGTTTTGACCACCACTGACACCTGAGCTTTAAGTGTCAAATGGTCATCAATTATTACACCAAGATTCCGCACCTGATCTGAGGTTGTCAGTGGAATGCCTGCAAGCCATAAGCCAGAGTGCGATCCAGCTGGCAGACCTGCCTCACAGCGACCTTTATCCACAACCAACACCTCAGTTTTCTCGGGGTTTAACCTCAACCAACTCCCATTCATCCAATCTTGGATTTCTGCATGGCAGTTATTAAATACTGACAAGGCAGCATCCTAGCCGGGCACAAAAGACATATACAGCTGGGTATCATCGGCATAGCAATGAAAACCCAGACCGTGTCATCTTATAATCACTCCCAACGGCAGCATATACACTGTGAATAACATAGGCACTAGAATAGAGTCCTGCGGTACCCCACAAGGCAGGGAGACTGATGCCGAGGAAAAAATTCCCGACACCACCCTCTGAGTCCTACCTTCGAGGTAAGATCTAAACCACCTGAGGACCATACCAGATAATCCACAGATGGACCGCAGATGCTCCAACAGCACCCCATGATCAACAGTGTCAAATGCTGCAGAGAGATCAGGAAGTACCAAGATAGAACGGGTCCTACGATCTCTCGCTATTAGGAGGTCATTTAGTACACGAACAAGTGCTGTCTCGGCACTATGCCTTTTCCTAAATCCAGATTGGAGAACATCATAGATATTGTTGTTGGTCAGATGATCCTCCAATTGCAGTGCGACCACCTTCTCAATAACTTCACCACAAAGGGTAGGTTAGAGACTGGTCTGTAATTTGCTAGACAATCTGGGTCTAAGGAGGGCTTCTTTAAAAGAGGCCTAACTATAGCCTCTTTAAGGGGTTCTGGAAAGATCCCCCTCTCCAAAGACTTCCAGACTATCAAAGCCAGGACTAGGCCGATTTTATCCACACAATCCATTAAGAGGCGTGTGGGGCCAGGGTCCAAATCACAGCTGGTTGGTCGTAGCGCTCGGATGACCATCACAATATCCTCGATTTTGGGGAGGCTGAAGTCAGACCATGCAAACTGGGTGTTTGACATCTCCGGCCGACCATCACTGCCCCCATTGGAGAGGGAAGAGCGGACATCTGATCTGATTTTGGCAACCTTATCTGCAAAGAAAAGAGCAAACTCCTCACACCGTTCTGCGGAAAAGGCCCTCCTGGGCTGAAGACAAACTGGATTGCACAGTCTGTCCACAGTCCGAAAGAGCTGGGCTGGTCTATTCTGTGCAGCCGCTATATCCCTGGACAGGAACTCTGCCTTCTTACGAGAGAATGCAGATTGATAGGCCGTATAATGGTCCATCAAACTAAGTCTGTCACCATCCGGACCGGACTTCTGCCAACACCTCTCCAGCCTTCGTCCTACCCTCCTCAGCTCCCTCATGGTCTCATCAAATCCATGGAGACCTTGGGCAAAGAGTGAGTGGACGAGCACGAACAGGTGCAATAGAATCCAGGGCCCCCGTAACCGCCCTATTATAGGCCTGTACTAGGTCACCTGGATCCAAGCAATCTATTGGAAGTTCCGATAGGTCCAGCACCACCATCAGGTCATCTGGGGACACACCCCTTAATGGGCGGTACCGGACCATCTCTGAAGGGCTGACCTAATAGGGGTGGCCTCAAAATTGAACCTAATGGAGTGATGGTCAGACCATCCGATGGTTCCACCACCAAATCAGATATCCCCATCCCCAGAAGGAACACCAGATCCAATGAGTGCCCACCAATATGGGTCGAGGAGGAAACTACCTGTGTGAAGCCCAGTGATAACATCAAATGGAGGAAGTCTTGACCAAAACATGAGAGTTCATCATCGACCCAGGCATTGAAGTCCCCAGAACCAACTATCTGGGGGACCCCAATGTCAGGTAGACAATGAAGTCTGTGACTTCCTGCAGGAAAACATTCCAGTCACCGGGTGGATGGTATACAAGAAGTATCCTGCACCCCACACCCTCACCTAAGACACACTCAAAGGATCTGGTGACTCCCACTGGTACCTCCTTCAGGCCCAATTCTGATTTAAAACAAATGGCAACACCCCCGCCCCTACGATCCTGCCTCAAGCGGTGTATCACCAAGGACCCGGCCTGAACTGCTGCGGCTAATACTGGCCCAGCAGTTTCATCCAACCAGGTCTCGGTGATGCATGCCAGGGCAGCTGACCCAATAAGATCGGCTATAATAGCCATCTTGTTTTTAATAGACCTAGCATTGCACAACATCGCTCGTGCAGGATGGACCTCCGACGATGACTGCATTACCTGCTGGTAACCAGAACCCTTGGGTATGGGCACAAGACAGGGAGAACCCCTCTCCTGAGCCCATTTCACCCCAGGGCATCTCCTTGACCTCACAATCCCTATCCACCCACTCCTTTCCATCCCCCTCAGGCCCAGCCCCAACCCTCTTCCTCCCCCTCACAATCCCCAGAGCCCTACACCTTTTATAGACTCCCGGCGATAGGGGGGACAGGAGTAGGGATGGAGATCCCTGAGCTTGGAGGGGGAATAATAGCCGACTGTCCTATTTTCATTCCAACACATAGTAACACAACTAATACAAAACCCCACCAAAATATATAAATAACAAAATTTAAAATACAACATGCAAATAACAAAATATAACTATTATAATTAAGCAAAACAAAACAAACTAAAATTATTCCCTAACAAAATACTCTAAAAGACGTAAAAATTATATTCCAATATCAGACATTAAACATTTCATAACAATGTGTTCGAGCTTGCACATAGATGTATCAGAAGCACTTGTTCATCTACTCCCACCCACAGTGCTCTCACCACTGCAGAAAAGAATTTTTCCACCTACACAAAAAACCTCTTAAAATTTGGCCCAAAATTTCAATTTCCCACAATACTAAAGGAAACCCAAAACAAGAGTTCAAGGTCTTTTCTTCTTGATATCCACACTTTTTGTGCTTTCACCACTAGTATGGCCCAAAAAACTTTAGACAGTCTTCTCTCACAAGACTAGACTAAGTAACTCAGGTTTTGGTCCTCCCAATTGTGTCCCAGAATATCATAAACTGAAAATAATGAAAGTTCAGGTATACATCACCAAAGTAGCAGTCCACACCACAATCCACACAAATTCGACTTCAGTAAAATCCTGCAGGCATCCAGAGAAAGCATGGACCAAAAGTCCAGACTCAACCTGACCCTCGCAGTAATGAGACAGACTGAACCACCCTCCGATGGTACCCCTCTCTCAATAAGGAAGCAAAGCTAACCCCACTGCCCTCCAGAGGCAGAGAAACCCACTACCCTGTCAGGACCAGGGAATCTGGTCAATTTAATTCGAGATAATCCACAATTTCCACTGTCCCAGATGCTTCCTCCTTACAGCAAGTCCAGTCACAGTGTGGTACCAATTACTTCCTCTTCCTGGTTCGGCAATAATCCTTCCCCGAATGGGAACCAACACTCCACCATGAAGCATTCCTCCTCACAATCCAACGCTCCCCCCAAGCACACGAGCAGCTGCCAGAACCCCAGGCCGCCAGCAACCAAAATCTCTCCACAGCATCAGCGGCAGTCAAAACCCAGCTCCACACACCACTCCCAGCACACAGCCAGCAGCCGACCACAGGACCACACAGCGGCTGGACATGACACGGATGGACACCATATGACTCAGGTAGGCAAGTTCCAAACAGCTACAATGAATTGAGTAGTCGACAAAAAAAAAAAAAAAATGGACAGTAATGCGATCCTTACTACGATAGTACGATGGTACGACAGCACGACCAGCACAACCAATCCGGTCCTGAATCTCCTCTACTAACCTCTCATAGTAATGTACCTCTAACCACCAAAGAATTTGTGGATTCAATTTGTTCACTACTACAACGCCTGGGACTTGATCCTTTCACTTATTCTGGCTATTCATTTAGAATTGGTGCTGCTACCTCTGCCTCACGAAAGAAAGTTCCAGCCTACATCATTAAACGTCTGGGAAGATGGACATCATCTTGTTTTGAGACATATATTCCTAATCCTGAAGCAGAAATGCGTTCAGCTTTTCTTTCCATCTCCTTGTAGTACACCTAAAAGGAAGGCACCTTGGTAGCCATGGTTCCTCAGAGGTTTCCTCCATTAAAGGGGGTTTTTCCTCTTCTGTGTGCTACCAGGTATACTCTCCGTGAGTTGGAGAAGGTGGATACTATTCTTTTTGGGACTTCCAGCTATCAGCTCATACTCAAGATGGGAACGAGTGAGGCCAAAACAAATCAATATATACAAGTGGCACCAAGCACAATTCATAACATTATTCCCATACAGTGAATTGAAGGGCCTGCCCGTAATTCAATGGACGGGGATTCCCTCTATAAAAAATACCTACATGCTCAGCCCCTCCTGTTTAGCGTTCACAGTTTCCTCCACCCTCCCCTCCTCCTTCTCCGGCACTCTCCCATCTTTAGGGCCTTCCTGCTAGCAGCTCATACTCAAGATGGGAACGAGTAAGGCCAAAACAAATCAATATATACAAGTGGCACCAAATACAATTCATAACATTATTCCCACACAGTGAATTGTACCATTGAAATGCTTTGTAGCTTAATTTTAGGAGTATGATTAAACATAAAACATACACATTAGACTGCACTATTAATCTTTTAAATTTAAGAGTAAGCCTTGATTCTAAATGGGGATTCCAAGTGAGGGTGGTAGACAAAGTAAAGAAAATGGGCCTGTTCACACTTTAATGGTCAACCTGGCCAGCCCCCCTCCCCGAGCTATCAGCTGCAGTTAACACCTAATCTGGGAGGAGAGAGTCACAGTTCAGCCCCTACCTTGGTCAGATTACTTAGTTGCTTGGTCCTTTCCTTTCAAAAAATATGCAGCTCAGGCAGGAAAAAAAAGATATACTAAAAATATATTTTGGGAATTGTTGCGACCCTAAGCAGGCTGGGCCATAGGCCTGTGCCTATGTTGCCTATGCCTTAATCTGGCCCTGCCTTTCGGGCTCTCTCCTCTCAAACAAACTGCATTCTGCAGTTTGGTAAGCAGAACAAAGAGAAGTTGCCCGATGCTCACCTTCCAAGCAAGGCACGGATAGGAACCTTGAATTTTGGCATCAACCCATGGAGGAATATCACTTGCCCCTGTTTGCCAGAGTTTCAAACTTTGTGCAGCAATCCAGAAGTCTTCTAGGAACTACTGCCAAGAAATTAATGCTAGGACTGATCTCTGCTTGACATGTTCTTGATTTCTCACTTTAAGTAATGTTTAGTTTGATGTAGAGATTTCTTAAGAGTTGATCTACATTTTGAGAGGGGTCTTAAGGTACTGTGATTTTGCTATCTGCCCTGAGCACTGTGCCACTTCTCTTAGAGCTGTATGTCTGTGGGCTGCACTCTTGACCTCAGTGTCCCATTGAGGCTGCTGCAGTAACCCCCACCAAAAAAAACTTGCATCAGAACCTCCCAGCCTGTTCTTTTTTTTTCTGCTCTGTGCCCCATTGTGAATCAGAGTCCCTTCCACGACTGTATTGAAGCTACTGTTCTCTCCTGTTGAGCATACTGCAGTGTCCTCCCCAACCCCAACTTGCTTCAGGACTTCCCTGCTTAAATTATTTCTGTCTAATTCTCAACCCCTCCCAAACTGTTAATTTCTCTTTTGTTTTATGACTGCTCTCCCCTCCAAGCCTGCTATTTAATTTTGTCCTCTCACCATATCTCACTAGGGGACAACTCTGCCCTTTCAGGCTCTCTCTTCTGAAACAAACTGCATTCTGCAGTTTGGTAAACAGAAGAAAGAGAAGCTGCCTGGCACTCACCCTCCAAGCAAGGTACGGGTTGGAACCCTGAATTTTGACATCTACACCTGGAGGAATATCATTTGCCACTGTTTGCCAGTGTTTCTCACACTTTGTGCAGCAATCCAGAAGTCTTCTAGGAACTGCTGCCAAGAAATTAATGCTAGGACTGACCTCTGCTTGACATAGTCTTGATTTCTCACTTTAAGTAATGTTTAGTCTGATGTAGAGAATTCTTAAGAGTTCATTTAAGTTTTGAGAGAGGTCTTAAGGTACTGTGATTTTGCAATCAGCCCTGAGTGCTGTGCCCCTTCTCTTAGAGCTGTAAGTCTGTGGGCTGCACCCTTGACCTCAGTGTCCCATTGAGGCTGCTGCAGAGCCCACCCCTCAAAAAAAACTTGCTTCAGAACCACCCTGCCTGTTCTTTTCTTTTTTTGCTGACTTTCCCATTAGCAGATTATATCCTTTAGCCACTAGAGGGCCCAATTATAAGCACACTTACCCAATCCAATGCAATATAGTTCCTGTCCCATTTTACTTATTGTGTGGTCAGTCTATCACTATTCATCTGCCTTTGCCCTTCCCTCCCTCTTCTACTGATTGATGCTGATTTTTCCCTTTTGCAGCTTATAGTCTTTTCGCCCACTAAAGGGGTTTTTCACCCACCCTTCCAAAGCTGCTGTACATCTCCTTTCTCTCTACTACTCCTGGTACTCTTTCTTTACTGCTCAGCTGCTATGGGTACCAACAATCATTTATTAAGTCTGCTCTCCCTCACCCTCTTGGTACAGACCTCACACAGACTGGAGCACCTTTCCTACACACTAGGCAACTCATCCCCAGACCACCCCACAGTGACCCATCCCTCCCCCACCCTTGACACACCCTTGACCCCCAAACAACCCCACCTTGCCAACACTCCCACTCCTTCCGTCCTCCAAGGCCTGACCTGGACCAGCTCGCCCCTGCCATTGCCACCCTTTGCACACCTCCAACAAGTGGACAACTCTGCCCTTTCAGGCTTTCTCCTCTCAAACAAATTGCATTCTGCAGTTTGGTAAGCAGAAGAAAGAGAAGCTGCCCAACACTCAACCTTCAAGCAAGGGGACAACTCTGCCCTTTCAGGCTCTCTCCTTTCAAACAAACTGCATTCTACAGTTTGGTAAGCAGAACAAAGAGAAGCTGCCCGATGCTCACCCTCCAAGCAAGGGGACAACTTTTCCCTTTCGGGCTCTCTCCTCTCAAACAAACTGCATTCTGCAGTTTGGTAAACAGAACAAAGAGAAGCTGCCTGACGCTCACCCTCCAAGCAAGGTAAGGGTTGAAACCCTGAATTTTGGCATCTACCCCTGGAGGAATATCACCTGCTCCTGTTTGTCAGTGTTTCTCACACTTTGTGCAGCAATCCAGAAGTCTTCTAGGAACTGCTGCCAAGAAATTAAAGCTAGGGTTGACCTCTGTTTGACATGTTATTGATTTCTCAGTTTAAGTAATGTTTAGTCTGATGTAGAGATTTCTTAAGAGTTGATTTAAGTTTTGAGAGAGGTCTTAAGGCACTGTGATTTTGCTATCTGCGCTGAGCACTTTGCCCTTTTCTTAGAACTGTAAGTCTGTGGGCTGCACCCTTGACCTCAGTGTCCCATTGAGGCTGCTGCATTGCCCCCCCAAAAAACAACTTGCTTCAGAAGCTCCCTGCCTGTTCTTTTTTTTTCCAGCTCTGAGCCCCAGTGTTAATTAGAGTCCCTTCCACGACTGTACTGAAGATACTGCTCTCTCCTGTTGAGCATACTGCAGTGTTCTCCCAACCCCCAACTTGCTTCAGGCTTCCCTGCTTAAACTATTTATGTTTAATTCTCAACCCCTCCCAAACTGTTAATTTCTCTTTTGTTTTCTGACTGCCCTCCCCTCCAAGCCTGCTATTTAATTTTGTCCTCTCACCATATCTCACTAGGGGACAACTCTGCCCTTTCTGGCTCTCTTCTCTCAAACAAACTGCATTCTGCAGTTTGGTAAGCAGAACAAAGAGAAGCTGCCTGACGCTCACCCTCCAAGCAAGGCACAAGTTGGAACCCTGAATTTTGGCATCTACCCAAGGAGGAATATCACTTGCTCCTTTTTGCCAGTGTTTCTCACACTTTGTGCAGCAATCCAGAAGTTTTCTAGGAACTGCTGCCAAGAAATTAATGCTAGGATTGACCTATGCTTGACATGTTCTTGATTTCTCACTTTAAGTAATGTTTAGCCTGATGTAGAGATGTCTTAAGAGTTGATTTAAGTTTTGACAGAGGTCTTAATGTACTGTGATTTTGCTATCTGCCTTGAGCGCTGTGCCCCTTCTCATATAGCTGTAAGTCTGTTGGCTGCACCCTTGACCTCGATGTCCCTTTGAGGCTGCTGCAGTGCCCCCCCAAAAAAACTTGCTTCAGAACCTCCCTGCCTGTTCTTTTTTTCAGCTGTGCCCCAGTGTTAATCAGAGTCCCTTCCATGACTATATTGAAGCTACTGCTCTCTCCTGTTGAGCATACTGCAGTGTCCTCCCCAACCCATACCTCTGAACTGTACCACCTTACAAGGAACATTCCTCATTTTACTTCACAAAAGCTCCCTGTTCCACATTGTGAGGACTTGTTCCAAATTCATTGTTAATATTTTAAAGTAAAAATCTATAGTAAATGATGCAAAAAAGTATATCATTCAATTAATAACAGACTTTCTGAATATAAATGCAAACATTTTAACAGTGTTCTGAGCTTCTTAGGTAAAGATTTGAATAAGTGTTCCACATTTTGCTCATTTATTCCACATCTTGAGAGCCAGTGTTCCACATTTGGGGGCAAAAAGGTTGAGAAGTATGCCCCAACCCCCAACTTTCTTCAGGACTTTCCTGCTTAAACAATTTCTATTTAATTCCCAGCCCCTCCCAAACTGTTAATTTCTCTTCTGTTTTCTGACTGCCCTCCCCTCCAAACCTGCTATTTAATTTCATCCTCTCACCTTATCTCACCAGGGGACAACTCTGCCCTTTCGGGCTGTCTCCTCTCAAACAAACTGCATTCTGCAGTTTGGTAAGCAGAACAAAGAGAAGCTGCCCGATGCTCACCTTCCATGCAAGGTATGGATTGGAACCCTGAATTTTGACATCTACCCCTGGAGGAATATCACTTGTCCCTGTTTGCCAGTGTTTCTCACACTTTGTGCAGCAATCCAGAAGTCTTCTAGGAACTGCTGCCAAGAAATTAATGCTAGGACTGACCTCTGCTTGACATGTTGTTGATTTCTCACTTTAAGTAATGTTTAGTCTGATGTAAACATTCTTATGAGTTACTTTAAGTTTTGAGAGAGGTCTTAAGGTACTGTGATTTTGCTATCTGCCCTGAACGCTGTGCCGCTTCTCTTAGAGCTGCAAGTCTGTGGGATGCTCCCTTGACCTCGGTGTCCCATTGAGGCTGCTGCAGTGCCCCCCCAAAAAAATCTTGCTTCAGAATCTTCCTGCCTGTTCTTTTTTTTTCAGCTCTGTGCCCCAGTGTTAATTAGTGCCCCTTCCATGACTGTATTGAAGCTACTGCTCTCTGCTGTTGAGCATACTGCAGTGTTGTCCCCAACTCCCAACTTGCTTCAGGACTTCCCTGCTTAAACTATTTCTGTGTAATTCTCAGCCCCTCCCAAACTGTTAATTTCACTTTTGTTTTCTGACTGCCCTCCCCTCCAAGCCTGCTATTTAATTTCACCCTCTCACCTTTTCTCACGGGGGACAACTCTACCCTTTCGGACTCTCTCTTCTCAAACAAACTGCATTCTGCAGTTTGGTAAGCAGAACAAAGAGAAGCTGCCCAACACTCACTCCCCAAGCAAGGTATGGGTTGGGACCCTGAATTTTGGCATCAACCCCTGGAGGAATATCACTTGCCCCTGTTTGCCAGAGTTTCTCACACTTTGTGCAGTAATCCAGAAGTCTTCTAGGAACTGCTGCCAAGAAATTAGTGCTAGGACTGACTTCTGCTTGACATGTTCTTGATTTCTCACTTTAAATAATGTTTAGTCTGATGTAGAGATTTCTAAAGAGCTGATTTAAGTTTTCAGAGAGGTCTTAATGTACTGTGATTTTGCTACCTGCCCTGAGTGCTGTGCCCCTTCTCTTAGAGCTGTAAGTCTGTGGGCTGCACCCTTGACCTCGGTGTCCTATTGAGGCTGCTGCATTCCCCCCCAAAAAAAACTTGATTCAGAACCTCCCTACCTGTTTTTTTTTTGCTCCATGCTCCAGTGTTAACCAGAGCCCATTCCATGACTGTATTGAAGCTACTGTTCACTGACCTTCTGCCAGCCAGTATAGTGTTATGCTTGTGTAACTGTGTTAGTTTTGGTTGTGGCTGTTCACACTCTCTATTCCAGAGGAATTACCACCCTGTAGCGGTACAAAGCAAGGAACTCTTGAAGAGGGTTCTGCCCCTAGAGGTGCCACGGGATGGTTCCCATGGTTAAAGGTACCTTAGGAATCCTCCTAAGGAGAGAGCGCTGCTGCTGGGGGAGTAGGGAAGGATGGTGGGGCAAATACAGCATGCTTCACAGTGAGGCTGAGAGGAACTGCTTATATACCTCAGGAAGTGGGAGTGGCTAGCTGCTTGGCTACTGAATTACAGGCAAGTCTTTCAATTCACTGACCTACACAGCCAGTATAGTGTTATGCTTGTGTAACTGTGTTAGTTTTGGTTGTGGCCGTTCGGACTCTCCATTCCAGAAGAATTACCACCCTGTAGGGGTACAAAGCAAGGAACTCTCAGAGAGGGTTCTGCCCCTAGAGGTGCCATGGGATGGTTCCCATGGCTCAAGGTACCTTAGCAATCCCCAAAAGAAATGTAGCATCATACTCAAAGGAGGCAACATGATGCATAAGAGCAAGCAGTAATAGTGATGTAGAAGCACTAACTGGAATGTAGTAGTAGAGAAGAATAGTGATGGCTTGCATTGAGAGAAGGGATCCCCTAAAGAGAGAGGGAATGGCAGGACATCCTCCACCTCCATCCAACAACAGAACTTACCTAAGGAAACTAGGGGAAAACTATGCTAAGTGTTATGACCTGAGGCAACGGAGGAGAGAAAAAAACCCCTATGAGGAGGAATTCTCTGGGGATCCAAGACCTAGGTCTCCTTCCCTCCAGGCTTGGGAAAATGTATTTAGTGACGGCTCTGCAGCTGCAATTTGGAAAACCCAATTAAAGGGAGGTGGAAAATATTCCAATTTGGAGGAAGGCTCTCACTCAAACCCTCCAGCGGGAATGTCTTGGAAGGTTGCGAGAAAACTCTGCAACAATACGAGCATCCAAGGTGCAGGAGGAGAGCAACAACTCCTGAGGCACTCACCTGGCCTACCCACCCTAAATCAAACCAGGTGAACCAGAGGCAGTTGTGGGGAGAATGCGGTGAAGGTGCCTTGCTAGGGAAACCACTAAAGTCAATGGCCAACTGTTATAGTGGAACACTGGAGCCAAAGGAGATCGGTAACCACCCTTCACTGCTAGTCTTAAATTCTACACCAGGAGCTGCTGTTGCATAGCAGGCAGCTAAAGCCAAGCCCGGGGTGAGGACATTCCCAGCTATGGGCCAGGTGAGATGGATCCTGCCCCAAGTTGGGCACGCTAGATGATGCGGACTAAATGCAGAGTGAGACCGTCTGCTGCAGGAACCTGCACCAGATTAGAATGGCTGGCATGCCCCAAAATTGATTGAGAGCTGTAAAGCTGGTGAGCTGAATGAGCACAGCTTGCTGAGATCGTAAGGAGCATTTAGTGCTGAGACCTTGCAAAGTCGGATGCAGATTAAGAGCAGTAGAATCCCGGGCAAAGCCGAGGGGATGGCACTAGGCATAAAGCAATGGTTTGCATAAGCAAGGAGCAATGGTTGCATAAGCAAGTGGGGACCTGATAAGTCTGTAAGCAGTAGTAGTGGTAATAGGTGTACCTGCATAACAACTGTATCACAAGTAAACAGCACTGAGTTAGGGGCAAGCCAGCCAGGCATGAATAGCCAAATCAAGGTGACAAACTCTGAGGATTTTCGGTGGTGAAGACAGGATTTAGAGCAAAATTAATTAACCACTTAGGTCACGACCCCCCAAACACCTCCCAGTCCCCACCGCAGGACAAACAAGGAAGCGATGAAAGGCCGAGAACCACATGCAGATATAAAAGCTAGTTTAATAGCCTCAGTAGGAGCTTCAGCTAACCTCAGAGTAAACAAGGTAGAATAGGAATGGGTGTAAACAATGCAGCAGCAGGAAGCAAGAGGGCCTGTACAGCAGTAGTTAAATGAGTACAGTGTTAAAACACAAGCACTGGGTACAATAGTAATTAAAGTAAACAGTCAGCAGCAGTGGCTGAGGTTGTAGGTAACTGAAAGCAGTAGTATGAGCTCTGAGTAGGTTTGCAGTTGCACTGCAGTAAATTGAGTGTTGTAACTGAAAGCAAGCAGAATGAGCTCTGTAGTAGCAGTATGCTAGGAGTTTTAAAAATAAAAGCCCCCCCAAAAGAGGAAACCAAAACACAACAAAACAGAAAACAGGGAAAGGCCCCCCCCAAAAAAAGAAACAAAACACAGGGAAGCATAGAGCCAGAGGAAAGATAAAAACCAGAAGCAGGAAAACAAACACTGAAGTCCAGCAGAGACACACGGAAACAGAAGGCTGGGGGGGGGGTGATAGGCCACACCAAGCTCAGAAGACAAACCAACATAGCCTCAAGCTGCAAAGACAAAATGCTTCACAGTGAGGCTGAGAGGAACTGCTTTATATAGCTCAGAAAGTGGGAGTGGCTTGCTGCTTGGTCACTGAATTACAGGCAAGCCTTTCAATTCTCTTCTGTTGAGCATACTGCAGTGTCCTCCACAACCCGCAATTTGCTTCAGGACTTCCCTGCTTAAACTATTTCTGTTTAATTCTCAGCCCCACACAAACTGTTAATTTCTCTTTTGTTTTCTGACTGCCCTCTCCTCCAATCCTGCTATTTAATTTCATCCTCTCACCTTATCTCACCAGGGACAACTCTGCCCTTTCGGGCTCTCTCCTCTCAAACAAACAGCATTCTGTAGTTTGGTAAGCAGAACAAAGAGAAGCTGCCCGATGCTCTCCCTCCAAGAAAGGTACGGGCTGGGACCATGAATTTTGGCATCTACCCCTGGAGGAATATCACTTGCTCTTGTTTGCCAGTGTTTCTCACACTTTGTGCAGCAATCCAGAAGTCTTCTAGGAACTTCTGCCAAGAAATTAATGTTAGGACTGACCTCTGCTTGTCATGGTCTTGATTTCTCACTTTACGTAATGTTTAGTCAGATGTAGAGATTTCTTAAGAGTTGATTTAAGTTTTGAAAGAGGTTTTAAGGTACTGTGATTTTGCTATCTGCCCTGAGCACTGTGCCTCTTCTCTTACATCTGTAAGTCTGTGAGCTGCACCCTCGACCTCGGTGTCCCATTGAGGCAGCTGCAGTGCCCCCCACAAAAAAAACTTGTTTCAGAACCTCCCTGCCTGTTCTTTAATTTTTTCACCTCTGTGCCCCACTGTTAATCAGAGCCCCTTCCTCGACAGTATTGAAGCTACTGCTCTCTCCTGTTGAGCATACTGCAGTATCCTCCCCACCCTGCAAATTGCTTCAGGACTTCCCTGCTTAAACTATTTCTATTTAATTCTCAGACCCTCCCAAACTTTTAATTTGTCTTTTGTTTTCTGACTGCCCTACCCTCCAAGCCTGCTATTTAATTTCATCCTCTGACCTTATCTCACCAGGGACAACTCTGCCCTTTAGGGCTCTCTTCTCTCAAACAAACTGCATTCTGCAGATTGCTAAGCAGATCAAAGAGAAGCTGCCTGACGCTCACCCTCCAAACAAGGTATGGGTTGGAACCCTGAATTGTGCCATCTACCCCTGGAGGAATATCACTTGCCCCTGTTTGCCAGTGTTTCTCACACTTTGTGCAGCAATCCAGAAATCTTCTAGGAACTGCTGCCAAGAAATTAATACTAGTACTGACCTCTGCTTGACATGTTCTTGATTTCTTACTTTAAGTAATGTTTAATTCGATATAGAGATTTCTTAAGAATTGATTTAAGATTTGGGAGAGTTCTTAAGGTACTGTGATTTTGCTAACTGCTCTGATCACTGTGCCTGATCTCATAGAGCTGTAGGTCTGTGGGCTGCACACTTGGCTGCGCCCTTGACCTTGGTGTCCCATTGAGGCTGCTGCAGTGCCCCCCCCAAAAAAAACCTTGCTTCAGAACCTCCCTGCCTGTTCTTTTTTTTGCTCTGTGCCCCAGTGTTAATCAGAGCCCTTTCCATGACTGTATTGAAGCTACTGCTCTCTCCTGTTGAGCATACTGCGAGTCCTTCCCAACCCCAACCTGCTTCAGGACTTCCCTGCTTAAACTATTTCTGTTTAATTCTCAGCAACCCCCCAAACTGTTAATGTCTCTTATGTTTTCTGACTGCCCTCCCCTCCAATCCTGCTATTTAATTTTGTCCTCTTACCTTATCTCACCAGAGGACAACTCTGCCCTTTCGGGCTCTCCCCCTCAAACAAACTGCATTCTGCCATTTGGTAAGCAGAACAAAGAGAAGCTGCCCGACACTCACTGTCCAAGCAAGGTACGGGTTGGAACCATGATTTTTGGCATCTACCCCTGGAGGAATATCACGTGCCCCTGTTTGCCAGTGTTTCTCAGACTTTGTGCAGCAATCCAGAAGTCTTCTGGGAACTGCTGTCAAGAAATTAATGCTAGGACTGACCTCTGCTTGACATGTTCTTGATTTCTCACTTTAAGTAATGTTTAGTCCGATATACAGATTTCTTAAGAATTGATTTAAGATTTGAGAGAGTTCTTAAGGTACTGCAATTTTGCTAACTGCTCTGATCACTGTGCCTCTTCTCTTAGAGCTGTAAGTCTGTAGGCTGCACATTTGGCTGCACCCTTGACCTCAGTGTCCCATTGAGGCTGCTGCAGTGACCCCCCCCAAAAAAAACTTGCTTCAGAACCTTCCTGCCTGTTCTTTTTTTTCAGCTCTGTGCCCCAGTGTTAATCAGAGCCCCTTCCATGACTGTATTGAAGCTATTGCTCTTTCCTGTTGAGCATACTGCAATGTCCTCCCCAACTCCCAACTTGCTTCATGACTTCCCTGCTTTAATTATTTCTGTTTAATTCTCAGCCCCTCCCAAACTGTTAATGTCTCTTTTATTTTCTGACTGCCTTCCCCTCCAATCCTGCTATTTAATTTCATCCTCTCACCTTATCTCACCAGGGGACAACTCTGCCCTTTCAGGCTCTCTCCCCTCAAACAAGCTGCATTCTGTAGTTTGGTAAGCAGAACAAAGAGAAGCTGCCCGACGCTCACCCTCCAAGCAAGGTACGGGTTGGAATCCTGATTTTTGGCATCTATCCCTGGAGGAATATCACTTGCCCCTGTTTGAGAGTGTTTCTCATACCTTGTTCAGCAATCCAGAAGTCTTCTAGGAACTGCTGCCAATAAATTAATGCTACAACTGACCTCTGCTTGACATGGTCTTGATTTCTCACTTTACGTAATGTTTAGTCTGATGTAGAGATTTCTTAAGAGTTGATTTAAGTTTTGAAAGAGGTTTTAAGGTACTGTGATTTTGCTGTCTGCCCTTAGTGCTATACTACTTCTCTTTGAGCTGTAAGTCTGTGGGCTGCACCCTTGATCTTGGTGTCCCATTGAGGCTGCAGCAGTGACCCCCAAAAACTTGCTTCAGAACCTCCCTGCCTGTTCTGTTTTTTTTTAGCTCTGTTCCCCAGTGTTAATCAGAGCCCCTTCCATGACTGTATTGAAGCAACTGCTCTCTCTCCTGTTGAGCATGCTACAGTGTCCTCCCCATCTCCCAACTTGCTTCATTACTTCCTTGTTTAACTATTTATGTTCAATTCTAAGCCCCTCCTAAACTATTAATTTCTCTTTTGTTTTTGATTGCCCTCCCTTCCAAGCCTGCTATTTAATTTTGTACTCTCACCTTATCTCACCAGGGGACAACTCTGCCCTTTTGGGCTCTATCTTCTCAAACAAACTGCATTCTGCAGTTTGGTAAACAGAACAAAGAGAAGCTGCCCAATGCTCACCCTCCAAGCAAGGTACAGGTTGGAACCTTGAATTGTGACATCTACACCTGAAGGAATCTCACTTGCCTCTGTCGGCCAGTGTTTCACACACTTTGTGAAGCAATCCAGAACTCTTCTAGGAAGTGCTGAAAATAAATTAATGCTAGGACTGACCTCTGCTTGACTTGTTCTTGATTTCTCACTTTAAGTAATGTTTAGTCTGATGCAGAGATTTCTTAAGAGTTGATTTAAGTTTTGAGAGTTGTCTTATTATACTGTGATTCTGCTATCTATCCTGAGTGCTGTGCCACTTCTCTTAGAGCTGTAAGTCTGTGGGCTGCTCCCTTGACCTCGGTGTCCCATTGAGGCTGCTGTAGTGCCTCCCCAAAAAAACTTGCTTCAGAACCTTCTTACCTGTTCGTTTTTTTTTCAGCTCTGTGCCCAAGTGTTAATCAGAGCCCATTCCATGACTGTATTGAAGCTACCGCTCTCCCCTGTTGAGCATACTGCAGTGTCCTCCACAACCTCCAACTTTCTTTAGGACTTCCCAGGTTAACTATTTCTGTTTAATTCTCAGCTCCTCCCAAACTGTTAATTTCTCTTTTGTTTTCTGACTGCCCTCCCCTCTAATCCTGCTATGTAATTTTGTCCTCTCACCTTATCTCACCAGGGACAACTGTGCCCTTTCGGGCTCTCTCCTCTCAATCAAACTGCATTCTGTAGTTTGGTAAGCAGATCAAAGAGAAGCTACCTGTCGCTCACCCTCTAAGCAAGGTATGGGTTGAAACCCTGAATTCTGTCATCTACACCTGGAGGAATATCACTTGCTCCTGTTTGCCAGTGTTTCTCAGACTTTGTGCAGCAATCCAGAAGTCTTCTGGGAACTGCTGTCAAGAAATTACTGCTAGGACTGACCTCTGCTTGACATTTTCTTGATTTCTCACTTTAAGATAGAAACATAGAAACATAGAATTTGACGGCAGATAAGGACCGCTTGTCCCACCCAGTCTGCCCATTTTCCTACCTAATGTATAAGCTGCAGATCCTAGTTAACCTGCAGCCTTCTTCTTCCTACCCCCACCCACTAGAATTGCCTGATGACTGTCCCATGCATGCTTGAATTCCACCACTGTTTTTGACTCCACAACCTCCTCCGGAAGGCCGTTCCATGCATCCACAACCCTCTCTGTGAAAAAATATTTCCTTAAATTACCTCTGAGCTGTTCCCCTCTATCTTCAAATTGTACCCTCTTGTTCTTGCACACCTCTTTTTGAAAGATGCTACCTCTTGACTCTTGTTGATTCCTGAGGTACTTGAAAGGTTCTATTACGTCCCCTCCCTCCTTTCCCGAGGCTATACATATTAAGCTCCTTAAGTCTCTCTTCATATGTCTTCTGGTGCAGACTGCACCATTTTAGTTGTCTTCTCTGACAGCTTCCATCCTGTCTATGTTCTTTGCAGAGATTGGGTCTCCAGAACTGCATGCAGTACTTCAGATGGGGTCTCACCAGCTGTCTGTACAGAGAGATAATAATTCCTGTTTTCTACTGGTGATGCCTCTCCTATGCATCCCAGTATCCTCCCAGCCCTCCTTGCTGCCCTCTCACATTGCTTGCCCACCTTTAGGTCATCTGGTATGACTACCCCCAGGCTCCTTTCCATTTCTGTTGCTGTTGTTAGTATCTCACCCCCCATTGTGTACTCTTCCCCTGGGTTTTTGTTTCCCAGGTGCATTACCTTGCACTTCTTAGCATTGAATCTAAGCTGCCATACATTTGACCATTCCACTAACCTTGCCAAGTCCCTTCTCTTCCTTTCCATCCGACCTTGTGCATCAACTCCATTGCAGATCTTTGTCTCATCTGCGAAGAGACATACTTTTTCTTCCGGTCCCTCTGCAATGTTGCTTATAATGACATTGAAGAGGACCGGTCCTAATACTGAACCCTGCGGTGCTCCACTAGTAACCCACCTTTCTTCAGAGTGGACTCCATTTACTATTACTCTCTGTGTCCTATTCTCCAGCCAATTCTTTACCCAGGCTGTCATCTTGGGACCCACTCCCAGGCTGGCTAACTTGTATATGAATCTTTTGTGTGGGACTGTGTCAAATGCCTTGCTGAAGTCTAGGTAGGCCATGTTCACAGCCCCTCCCTGATCTACTACTTTAGTCACCAGTCAAAAAAATCTGTCAGATTCATCTGGCATGACCTTCCCAATGTGAATCTATGCTGCCTTGGGTCCTGTGCCCCTCTGGCATCTACATACTCGACAATTCTTTCCTTCAGAAGTTATTCCATCATTTTCCCTATCACTGAGGTTAAACTAACAGGTCTGTAGTTTCCTGCTTCTGCCTTGCTCCCACTTTTGTGAAGGGGAATCACATCTGCCCTCCTGCAGTCCTCGGGTACCACCCCATCCTCCCATGATTTGTTAAAGAGGGTAGTCAGTGTTGTCACTAGTTCTACCCTTAGTTCTTTTAGAATTCTGGGATGAATCCCATCAGGCCCCATTGCCTTGTCCGCCTTCAGTTTTAAGAGTTCTTTCAGAACCCTTACTTCTGTGAATGGGCTGGTATCAACTTCTGTATCCAGAGTGTTTCTGTTGTTTGCTTTAGGTACTTCCCCCTCTTCATTTGTAAATACTGAGCAAAAATATTTGTTTAGTATTTCTGCCTTTTCACAGTCACCCTCTACCACCCCCTCCCTTTATTAAGCCTCACTATCCCTCCCTTGGTCTTCCTTCGCGTCCCTGATGTACCTATAAAGGTTTATTCTGTCTTTACTGAGTTTGCTATCTTTTCCTTGGTTTGGGCCTTTGCTGTTCTGCCTGCATTCCCAGCTTCCTTTTGCTTTAACTGATACAGTTCTCTGTCCTGCCCCTCCTGAGATTCCTTGTACTTCCTGAATGCTTTCTTTTTCTCTTGAACCTTCACTGCCACTTCTTTTGAGAACCATAGTGGTTTCTTACATTGTTTTGTTTTGTTTATTTGCTTCACACAAAGGCTTGTAACCTCCGTGATGGCAGTTTTTATTATCTCATTGTTCTTCCACCCTCCTTCCTGCTCATTTGCTAGTGCATTCCTTTAGGCACTCAATTATTTTTGGCAAAGTCAAGCCCTTCTAAAGTCCAGTACTTTGCCTTTGTACGGCTTGACTCTATTGCTGCTTATAGTGAATCCATATCATTGATGGTCACTAGTTCCAAGATGGCTACCCACTTTCACATCTGTGATCCTCTCCATCTCCATTTGAGAAAACCAAGTCTAAGATTGCTCTCCTCGAGTGGGTTCCAATACTAGTAGTCTACGGCATGCCCCTGTAGGGCATCTAGAATAACCCCACCTTTGAAGTGGCTACAACTGCACTCCAGTTAACATCTGGCATATTCAGATCACCCATCAGCAATATCTCCCCTTTTTCTGCCATTCTAAGTATACTTTCTATCATTTCCTTGTCCATCTCCTCCCCCTGAGAGGGGGGGTCTGTATACAACCCCTGTGCGGATTGTGGTGCCATTGCCTGTCTCCAAATTGACCCACAGTGTTTCTTCTCCTCCCTGTTTACCCTTTTGTTCTGTTACTTTGATTCATTCGCTTATGTAAAGAGCTACTCCTCCTCCTCTTTTACCCTCCGTGTCCCTCCTGTAGATAGTGTGTATCCTGTATGTTTATGTCCCAGTCATGGTTTTATGTACTATGTTT
The DNA here is from genome assembly GCA_016271365.2 of Neoceratodus forsteri. Lineage (NCBI taxonomy): Eukaryota > Metazoa > Chordata > Ceratodontiformes > Ceratodontidae > Neoceratodus > Neoceratodus forsteri. The sequence goes on from CM057454.1 coordinate 1,061,345,068, forward strand.
CTGTGACTGCCATGATATCCACATGTTCCCTCCATTAAGGCTTACTCCTTGTAAGCCTGTTGCCCAGACTATAGGCATTGGTACTCATTGCGCTCCATTTTTTTATGGCTTTACCTTCTCTTGCAGCACCCCCCACTGAGATTTCTACCACGGTCTTTTTCTCATTTAGTACCCTGTTTTGTAGGGAGAGGCTGGGATTTTCCTGCTGCTCATCAGTGCCTCTTGTTTAGTCTGATGTAGAGATTTCTAAAGAGTTGATTTAAGTTTTGAGAGAGGTCTTAATGTACTGTGATTTTGCTATCTGCCCTGAGCACTGTGACCCTTCTCTTAGAGCTGTAAGTCTATGGGCTGCACCCTTGACCTCAGTGTCCCATTGAGGCTGCTGCAGTTCCCCCCCAAAAAAATTGTTTCAGAACCTCCCTGCCTGTTCATTTTTTACAGCTCTGTGCCCCATTGTTAATCAGAGCCCATTCCATGACTGTAATGAAGCTACTGCTCTCTCCTGTTGAACATACTGCAGTGTCCCTCAACCCCTAATTGTTTGATGGACTTCCTGCTTATATTTTTTCTTGTTTAATTCTCAGCCACCCAGAACTGTTAATTCTCTTTGTTTCGAATGCCCTCCTCCAAGCCTGCTATTTAATTTTGTCCTCTAACACCTTATCTCACCAGCGACAACTTGCCCTTTCAGGCTCTCTCCTCTCAAACAAACTGCATTCTGCAGGTTGGTAAACAGATCAAAGAGAAGCTGCCCGACGCTCACCTGCAAAGCAACGTACGGGTTGGAACCCTGAATTTTGGCATCTACCCCTGGGGAAATATCACTTGCCCCTGTTTGCCAGTGTTTCTCACACTTTGTGCAGCAATCCAAAAGTCTTCTATGAACTGCTGTCAAGAAATTAATGCTGGGACTGACCTGTGCTTGACAAGTTCTTGGTTTCTCACTTTAAGTAATGTTTAGTTGGATGTAGAGATTTCTAAAGAGTTGATTTAAGTTTTGAGAGAGGTCTTAATGTACTGTTATTTTGCTATCTGCCCTGAGCACTGTGCCCCTTCTCTTAGAGCTGTAAGTCTGTGGGCTGCACCCTTGGCTGCACCCTTTACCTCGGAGTCCCACTGAGGCTGCTGCAGTGCCCCCAAAAACTTGCTTCAGAACCTCCCTGCCTGTTCTTTTTTTTCTGCTCTGTGCCCAAGTGTTAATCAGAGCCCCTTCTATGACTGTATTGAAGCTACTGCTCTCTCCTGTTGAGCACACTGCAGTGTCCTCCCCAACCCCAACTTGCTTCAGGACTTCCGTGCTTAAACTATTTCTGTTTAATTCAAAGCCCCTCCCAAACTGTTAATTTCTCTTTTGATTTCTGACTGCCCTCCCCTCCAGCCTGCTATTTAGTTTTGTCCTTTCACCTTATCTCACCAGGGACAACTCTGCCCTTTCAGGCTCTTTCCTCTCAAACAAACTGCATTCTGCAGTTTGGTAAGCACATCAAAGAGAAGCTGCCCGACGCTCACCCGCCAAGCATTGCATGGGTTGGAACCCTGAATTTTGGCATCTTCCCATGGAGGAATATCACTTGCCCCTGTTTGCCAGTGTTTCTCACACTTTGTGCAGCAATCCAGAAGTCTTCTATGAACTGCTGTCAAGATATTAATGCTAGGACAGACCACTTCTTGACATTCTTGATTTCTCACTTAGGTAATGTTTAGTCTGATGTAGAATTTCTAAAGAGTTGATTTAAGTTTTGGGAGAGGTCTTAAGGTACTGTGATTTTGCTATCTGACCTGAGCGCTGTGCCCCTTCTGTTAGAGCTGTAAGTCTGTGGGCTGCACCCTTGACCTCAGTGTGCCATTGAGGCTGCTGCAGTGCCTTCCCCCAGAAAAAAAACTTGCTTCAGAACCTCCCTGCCTGTTCTTTTTTTTTCAGCTTTGTGCCCCAGTGTTAATTAGATCCACTTCCTTGACCGTAATGAAGCTACTGCTCTCTCCTGGTGAGCATGCTGCAGTGTCCTCCCAACCCCAGCTTTCTGGGCTTCGCTGCTCAAACATTTTGTTTATTTCTCAGCCCTCCCACTGCCTTAAATTTCCTTTTGTTTTCTGACTCCCTCCCTCCAAGCCTGCGTATTTAATTTCATCCTTTCACCTTATCTCACCAGGGGACAACTCTTTCCTTTTGGTCTCTCTCCTCTCAAGTAAGCGCATTCTGCAGTTTGGTATCCAGAACATATAGAAGCTGCCTGACGCTCACCCTCCAAGCAAGGTATGGGTTGGAACCCTGAATTTTGGCATCTACCCCTGGAGGAATATCATGTGCCTCTGTTTGCCAGTGTTTCTCACTCTTTGTGCAGCAATCCAGAAGTCGTCTAGGAACTGCTGCTAGGAAATTAATGCTAGAGCTGTCCTCTGCTTGACATGTTTTTGATTTCTCACTTTAAGTTATGTTTAGTCTGATGTAGAGATTTCTTAAGAGTTGATTTAAGTTTTGAGAGAGGTGTTAAGGTACTGTGATTTTGCTAACTGCCCTGAATGCTGAGCTCTTTCTCTTAGAGCTGTAAGTCTGTGGGCAGCATCCTTGACCTCGGTGTCCCATTAAGGCTGCTGCAATGGACCCCCCAAAAAACTTTCTTCAGAACCTCCCTGCCTGCTTTTTTTTTTTGCTCTGTGACCCAGTTTTAATCAGAGCACCTTCCACGACTGTATTGAAGCTACCCCTCTGTCCTGTTGAGCATACTGCAATGTCATCCCCAACCCCCATAATGCTTCAGGACTTCCATGCTTAAACAATTTCTGTTTAATTCTCAGCCCCTACCAAACTGTTAATTTCTCTTTGGTTTTCTGACAGCCCTCCCCTCCAAGCCTGCTATTTAGTTATGTCCTCTCACCTTTTCTCACCAGGGACAACTCTGCCTTTCCGGGCTCTCTCCTCTGAGACAAACTGCATTCTGCAGTTTGGTAAACAGATCAAAGAGAAGCTGCCCGACGCTCACCCACCAAGCAAGGTATGGGTTGGAACCCTGAATTTTGACATCTACTACTGGAGGAATATCACTTGCCCCTGTTTGCCAGTGTTTCTCACACTTTGTGCAGCAATCCAGAAGTCTTCCAGGAACTGCTGTCAAAAAATTAATGCTAGGACTGACCTCTGCTTGACATGTTCTTGATTTCTCTCTTTAAGTAATGTTTAGTCTGTTGTAAAGATTTCTAAAGAGTTGATTTAAGTTTTGAGAGAGGTCTTAATGTACTGTAATTTTGTTATCTGCCGTGAGCACTGTGCCCCTTCTCTTAGAGCTGTAAGTCTGTGGGCTGCACCCTTGACCTTGGTGTCCCATTGAGGCTGCTGCAGTGCCCCCCAAAACAGATCTTGCTTCAGAATCTCCCTGCCTGTTCTTTTTTTTCTGCTCTGTGCCCCACTGTTAATCAGAGACCCTTCCACAACTGTATTGAACTACTGCTATCTCCTGTTGAGCATACTGCAGTGTCCTCCCCAACCCCCAACTTGCTTCATGACTTCACTGCTTAAACTCTTTCTTTTTAATTCTCAGCCCCTCCCAAACTGTTAATGTGTCTTTTGTTTTCTAACTGCTATCCCCTCCAATGCTGCTATTTAATTTCATCCTCTCACCTTATCTCACCAGGGGACAACTCTGCCTTTTAAGGCTCTGTCCTCTGAAACAAACTGCATTCTGCAGTTTGGTAAGCAGAACAAAGAGAAGCTGCCCAACACTCACCCTCCAAGCAAGGTATGGGTTGGAACCCTGATTTTTGCATTTACCTGGAGGAATATCACTTGCCCTGTTTTCCAGTGTTTCTCACATCTTTGTGCAGCAATCCAGAGGTCTTCTACTGAACTGCCAATAAATTAATGCTAGGACTGACCTCTGCTTGACATGTTCTTATTCTTCACTTTAAGTAATGTTTAGTCTGATGTAGAGATTTCTAAAGAGTTGATTTAAGATTTGAGTGAGGTCTTAATGTACCGTTTTCGATATGCCCTGAGAGCTGCACCCTTTCTTTTTACAGCTGTAGGTCTGTGGACTGGCCTTGACCTCAGTGTTCCATTGAGGCTGCTGCAGTGCCCAAAAATTTGCTTCGAACCTTCTTGCCGGTTCTTTTTTTTTTTAGCTTTGTGCCCCAGTGTTAATCAGAGCCCATTCCATGACTGTATTGAAGCTACTGCTCTCTACTGTTGAGCAGACTGCTGTGTCCCCCCCAACCCCCAACTTGCTTCAGGACTTCCCTGCTTAAACTATTTCTGTTTAATTCTCAGGCCCTCCCAAACTGTTAATTTCTCTTTTGTTTTCTGACTGCCCTCCCCTCCAAGCCTGCTATTTAAATTTGCCCTATCACCTTATCTCACTAGGGGACAACTCTGCCATTTCGGCTCTTTCCTCTCAAACAAACTGCATTCTTCAGTTTGATAAAAAGATCAAAGAGAAGCTGCCCGATGCTCACCCGGCAAGCAAGGTATGGGTTGGAACCCTGAATTTTGGCATCTACCCCTGGAGAAATATCACTTGCCCCTATTTGCTAGTGGTTCTCACACTTTGTGCAGCTATCCAGAAGTCTTCTAGGAAATGCTGTCAAGAAATTAATGCTAGGACTGACCTCTGCTTCACATGTTCTTGATTTCTCACATTAAGTAATGTTTAGTCTGCTGTAGAGAATTCTAAATAGTTGATTTAAGTTTTGAGAGAGGTCTTAATGTACTGTTATTTTGCTATCTGCCCTGAGCACTGTGCCCCTTCTCATAGAGCTGCAAGTCTGTGTGTTGCACCCTTGGCTGCACCCTTTACCTCGGTGTCCCATTGAGGCTGCTGCAGTGCCCCCCCAAAACTACTTGCTTCAGAACCTCCCTGCCTGTTCTTTTTTTTTCTGCTCTGTGCCCCAGTGTTAATCAGAGCCCCTTCCATAACTGTATTGAAGCTACTGCTCTCTCCTGTTAAGCATACTGCAGTGTCCTCCCCAATCCCCAACTTGCTTCAAGACTTCCTTGCTTAAACGATTTCTGTTTAATTCTCAGCCCCTCCCAAACTGTTCATTTCTCTTTTGTTTTCTGACTGCCCTCCCATCCAGCCTGCTATTTAGTTTTGTCCTCTCACCTTATCTCACCAGGAACAGGTCTGCCCTTTCGGGCTCTCTCCTCCCAAACAAACTGCATTCTGCAGTTTGGTAAGCAGATCACAGAGAAGCTGCCCGACGCTCACCTGCCAAGCATTGTATGGGTTGGAACCCTGAATTTTGGCATCTACCCCCTGATTAATATCACTCACCCTGTTTGCCAGTGTGTTTTCACACTTTGTGTGCAATCCAGAAGTCTTCCAGGAACTTGCTGTCAAGATATTAATGCTAGGACAGAACTTTTCTTGACATGTTCTTGATGTCTCACTTTAAGTAATGTTTAGTCTGATGTAGAGATTTCCAAAGAGTTGATTTAAGTTTTGGGAGAGGTCTTAAGGTACTGCGATTTTGCTATCTGATCTGAGTGCTGTGCCCTTCTCTTAGTCCTGTAAGCCCGTGGGCTGTACCCTTGGCTGCACCCTTTATCTTGGTGTCCCATTGAGGCTGCTGCAGTGCCCCCTCAAAAAAAAAACTTGCTTCAGAACCTCCCTGCCTGTTCTTTTTTTCTGTTCTGTGCCCCAGTGTTAATCAGAGCCCCTCTCCATGACTATATTGAAGTTCTGCTCTCTCATGTTGAGCATATTGCAGTGTCCTCCACAACCCCAACTTTTTTATGACTTAACTGCTTTAACTATTTCTGTTTAATTCTCAGCTCCTCCCAACTGTTAATTTCTATGTTGTTTTCTGACTACCCTCCCTCCAATCCTGCTATTTAATTTTGTCCTCTCACCTTATCTCATCAGTGACAACTTTGGTCTTTCGGGCTCTTCCTCTCAAACAAGCTAGTATTGCAGTTTGGTAGCCAGTTCAAAGACAAGCTGGCCGACGCTTACTCTCCAAGCAAGGTACAGGTTGGAACCCTGAATTCTGGCAGCAACACCTGGAAAAATATCACTCGCTCCTGTTTGCCAGTGTTTCTCAGACTTTGTGCTGCAATCCAGAAGTCTTCTGGGAGCTGCTGTCAAGAAATTAATGCTAGGACTGACCTCTGCTTGACATTTTCTTGATTTCTCACTTTAAGTATTGTTTAGTCTGATGTAGAGATTTCTGAAGAGTTCATTTAAGTTTTGAGAGAGGTCTTAATGTACTGTGATTTTCCTATCTGCCCTGAGCACTATGACCCTTCTCTCAGAGCTGTAAGTCTGAGGGCCGCACCCTTGACTTCGGTGTCCCACTGAGGCTGCTGCAGTGCCCCCCCAAAAAACTTGTTTCAGAACCTCTCTGCCTGTTATTTTTTTTCTGCTCTGTGCCCCAGTGTTAATCAGGAGCCCTTCAAGGCAGTATTGAAGCTACTGCTCTCCTCGGTTGAGCATAGCAGTGTCCTCACAACCCCCAACACTTCGAGACTTCACTGCACAAACTATTTCTATTTGTTCTCAGCCCTCCCAAACTTTTAATTTCTCATTTGTTTTCTAGACGCCCTACCCTTCAAGCCTGCTATTTATTTTCGCCCTCTCACCTTATCTCAATAGGGACAACTCTGCCCTTTAGGGCTCTCCCCTCTCAAACAAACAGCATTCTGCAGTTTGGTAAGCAGATCAAATAGAAGATGACCGACACTCACCCTTCTAGCAAAGTGTACGGGTTGGAACCCTAAATTTTGGCATCTACCCCAGGAGAATATTAACTTTGCCCATGTTTGCACAGTGTTTCTTACACTTGCTCAGCAATCCAGAAGTCTCTGGGAACTGCTGCCAAGAAATTAATGTTAGGACTGACCTATGCTTGACATGTTCTTGATTTCTCACTATAAGTAATGTTTAGTCTGATGCAGAGATTTCTAAGAGTTGATTTAAGTTTTGAGAGGTCTTAATGTACTGTGATTTTGCACTCTGCCCTGAGCGCTGTGCCTCTTCTTTTACAGCTGTAAGTCTGTGGCTTGGCCTTGATCTCGGTGTCCCGTGGGGCTGCTGCAGTGCCCCAATAAAAACTTTAGCTAGAACCTTCTTGCCTTTTCTTTTTTTTCAGCTCTGTGCCCCAGTTTAAATCAGAGCCTCTTCCAAGACTGTATTGAAGCTACCCCTGTCTCCTGTTGAGCATACTGCAGTGTCGTCCCCAACCCCATCATGCTTCAGGACTTCCTGCTAAAACTATTTCTGTTTAATTCTCAGTCCCTCCTAAACTGTTAATTTCTCTTTTTTTTCTACTGCCTCCTCCAACCTGCAATTTAGTTTTTTCCTCTCAACTTATCTCACCAGGGACAAATCTGCCTTTTCGGGCTCTCTCCTCTCAAACAAACTGCATTCTGCAATTTGGTAAGCAGGTCTAAGAGAAGCTGCCCGACGCTCACCCGCCATGGAAGGTACGGGTTGGAACCCTGAATTTTGCATCTACCCCTGGAGGAATATCACTTGCCCCTGTTTGCCAGTGTTTCTCACACTTTGTGCAGCAATCCAGAAGCCTTCTAGGAACTGCTGTCAAGAAATTAATGCTAGGACTGACCTCTGCTTGACATGTTGTTGATTTCTCACTTTAAGTCATGTTTAGTCTGATGTAGAGATTTCTAAAGAGTTGATGTAAGTTTTGAGAAAGATCTTAATGTACTGTGATTTTGTTATCTGCCGGGAGCACTGTGCTCCTTCTCTTAGAGCTGAAAGTTTGTGGGTTGCACCCTTGGCTGCACCATTGACCTCAGTGTCCCATTAAAGCTGCTGCAGTGCCCCCCCAAAAAAACTTGCTTCAGAATCTCCCTGCCTGTTCTTTTTTTCCTACTCTTTGCCCCTGTGTTAATCAGAGCCCCTTCCATGACTGTATTGAAGCTACTGCTATCTCCTGTTGAGCATACTGCAGTGTCCTCCCCAACCCCCAACTTGCTTCATGACATCCCTGTTAAACTCTTTCCTGTTTAATTCTCAGCCCCTCCCAAATTGGTAATGTCTCTTTGTTTTCTGACTGCCATCCTCCAATCCTGCTATTTAATTTTGTCCTCTCACCTTATCTCACCAGGGGACATGTCTCTCTTTAAGTCTCTGTCCTCTCAAACAAACTGCATTCTGCTGTTTGGTAAGCAGAACAAAGAGAAGCTGCTGCAGCTCAGCCTCAAGCAGGTATGGGTTGAAACCCTGAATTTTGGCATCTACCTTCTGGCGAATATCACTTGCCCCTGTTTACCAGTGTTTCTCGCACTTTGTGCAGTAATCCAGAAGTCTTCTATGAACTGCTGCAAGATATTAATGCTGGGACTGACCACTGCTTGACTTGTTCTTGATTTCTCACTTTAGAAGTTATGTTTAGTCTGATGTAGTGATTTCTAAAGAGTTGATTTATGTTTAGAGATGGGTCTTGTGTACCGTGATTTTTGAGCTCTGCCCCTGCGCCGCTCCTTCTATGGCAGCTGCAAAGTCTGTCGACTGTCTCTTGACCTCGGTGTACCATTGAGGCTGTTGCATCTCCCGAAAAAACTGCATCAGAACCTCTTGCCTTTTCTTTTTTTTTCAGCTCTGTGCCCAAGTGTTAATCAGAGCCCATTCCACAACTGTATTGAGGCTACTGCTCTCTACTGTTGAGCATACTGCAGTGTCCCCCCCAACCCCAAACTTGATTCAGGACTTCCCTGCTTAAACTGTTTCTGTTTAATTCTCAGACCCTCCCAAATAGTTAATTTCTCTTTTGTTTTCTTATTGTCCTCTCCTCCAAGCCTGCCATTTAATTTTGTCCTCTCACCTTATCTCATCAGCAACAACTCTGCCCCTTCAGGCTCTCTCCTCTCAAACAAACTACATTCTACAGTTTGGTAAACAGATCAAAGAGAAGCTGCCCGATGGTCACCCGGCAAGCAAGGTATGGTTTGGAACTCTGAATTTTGGCATCTACACCTGGAGCAATATCACTTGCCCCGTTTGCTAGTGTTTCTCACACTTTGTGCAGCAATCCAGAAGTCTTCCGGGAACTGCTGTCAAGAAATTAATGCTAGGGCTGACCTCTGTTTGACATGTTCTTTATTTCTTACTTTAAGTAATGTTTAGTCTGATGTAGAGATTTCTAAAGAGTTGATTTAAGTTTTGAGTGAGGTCTTAATGTACCATGATTTTGCGTTATGCCCTGAGCACTGCACCCCTTCTTTTACAGCTGTAAGTCTGTGGACTGGCCCTTGACCTCAGTGTACCATTGATGCTGCTGCAGTGCCTCCCAAAAAACTTGCTTCAGAACCTTCTCTTGCCAGTTCTTTTTTTTCAGCTCTGTGCCCAGTGTTAATCAGGCGTCCATTTCCATGACTGTATTGACGCTACTGCTCTCACTGTTGGAGCAGACTGCAGTGTCTCTCAACCCCCAACTTGCTTCAGGACTTCCCTGCTTAAACTATTTCTGTTTAATTCTCAGGCCCTCCCAAACTGTTAATTTCTCTTTTGTTTTCTGACTGCCCTCCCCTCCAAGCCTGCTATTTAAATTTGCCCTATCACCTTATCTCGCTAGGGGACAACTCTGCCATTTCGGGCTCTCTCCTCTCAAACAAACTGCATTCTGCAGTTTGATAAACAGATCAAAGAGAAGCTGCCCGATGCTCACCCGGCAAGCAAGGTACAGCTTGGAACCCTGAATTTTGGCATCTACCCCTGGAGAAATATCACTTGCCCCTGTTTGCTAGTGTTTCTCACACTTTGTGCAGCTATCCAGAAGTCTTCTAGGAAATGCTGTCAAGAAATTAATGCTAGGACTGACCTCTGCTTGACATGTTCTTGATTTCTCACGTTAAGTAATGTTTATTCTGATGTAGAGAATTCTAAATAGTTGATTTAAGTTTTGAGAGAGGTCTTAATGTACTGTTATTTTGCTATCTGCCCCGAGCACTGTGCTCCTTCTCATAGAGCTGTAAGTCTCTGGGCTGCTCCCTTGGCTGCACCCTTTACCTCAGTGTCCCATTGAGGCTGCTGCAGTGCCCCCCCAAAACAACTTGCTTCAGAACCTCCCTGCCTGTTCTTTTTTTTTCTGCTCTGTGCCCCAGTGTTAGTCAGAGCCCCTTCCATAACTGTATTGAAACTACTGCTCTATCTTGTTGAGTATACCGCAGTGTCCTCCCCAACCCCCAACTTGCTTCAAGACTTCCTTGTTTAAACGATTTCTGTTTAATTCTCAGCCCCTCCCAAACTGCTCATTTCTCTTTTGTTTTCTGACTGCCCTCCCCTCCAGCCTGCTATTTAGTTTTGTCCTTTCACCTTATCTCACCAGGGACAGGTCTGCCCTTCCGGGCTCTCTTCTCTCAAACAAACTGCATTCTGCAGTTTGGTAAGCAGATCAAAGAGAAGCTGCCCGACGCTCACCTGCCAAGCATTGTACGGGTTGGAACCCTGAATTTTGGCATCTACCCCTGGATTAATATCACTTGCCCCTGTTTGCCAGTGTTTCTCACACTTTGTGCAGCAATCCAGAAGTCTTCCAGGAACTGCTGTCAAGATGTTAATGCTAGAACAGACCTCTTCTTGACATGTTCTTGATGTCTCACTTTAAGTAATGTTCAGTCTGATGTAGAGATTTCCAAAGAGTTGATTTAGTTTTGGGAGAGGTCTTAAGGGTACTGTGATTTTGCTATCTGATCTGAGTGCTGTGCCCTTCTCTTAGTTCTGTAAGCCAGTGGGATGCACCCTTGGCTGCATCCTTTACCTTGGTGTCCCATTGAGGCTGCTGCAGTGCCCCCAAAAAACTTGCTTCAGAACCTCCCTGCCTGTTCTTTTTTTTTTTGCTCTGTGCCCCAGTGTTAGTCAGAGCCCCCTCCATGACTATATTGAAGCTACTGCTCTCTCATATTGAGCATATTGCAGTGTTCTCCACAACCCCCAACTTTTTTTTATGACTTAACTGCTTTAACTATTTCTGTTTAATTCTCAGCTCCTCCCAAACTGTTAATTTCTCTGTTGTTTTCTGACTGCCCTCCCCTCCAATCCTGCTATTTAATTTTGTCCTCTCACCTTATCTCATCAGTGACAACTGTGCCCTTTCGGTTCTCTCCTCTCAAAACAAGCTGCATTCTGCAGTTTGGTAAGCAGTTCAAAGACAAGCTGGCGACGCTCACCCGTAAAGGAAGTACGGGTTGGAACCCTGAATTTTGCATCTACCCTGGAGGAATATCACTTGCCCCTATTTGCCACTGTTTCACACTTTGTGCAGCAATCCAGAAGTCTTCTAGGAACTGCTGTCAGAAGTTATTACTAGGACTGACCTCTGCTTGAGATGTTCTTGATTTCTCACTTCAAGTAATGTTTAGTCTGATGTAGAGATTTCAAGAGTTGATTTAAGTTTTAGAGAGGTCTTAATGTACTGTGATTTTGCTATCTGCCGGGAGCACTGTGCTCCTTCTTTTAGATTGTAAGTCTGTGGGCTGCACCCTTGACCTCGGTGTCCCATTAAGGCTGCTGCAGTGCCCCCAAAAAAACTTGTTTCAGAACCTCCCTGCCTGTTCTATTTTTTCTGCTCTGTGCCCCAGTGTTAATCAGAGCCCTTCCATGACTTGTATTAATGCTGCTCTCTCCTGTTGAGCATACTGCAGTGTCTTCACCAATCCCAACTTGCTTCAGGACTTCCCTGCTAAAACTATTTCTGTTTAATTCACAGCCCTCCCAAACTGCTAATTCTTTTCTTACTGGCCTCCATTCAGGCCTGCTATTTAATTTCATCCTCCCTTCTCTCCCCAGGGGACACGCTGCCTTTTGGGCTGTCTCCTCTCTAGCAAGCTTGCATTCTGCAGTTTGATAAACAGAACAAAGAGAAGCTGCCTGACGTTCACCCTCCAAGCAAGGTACTGATTGGAACCCTGATTTTTTGCATCTACCCCTGGAGGAACATCACTTGCCCCTGTTTGCCAGTGTTTCTCACTCTTTGTGCAGCAATCCAGAGGTCTTCTAAGAACTGCTGCTAAGAAATTAATGCTAGGACAGACCTCTGCTTGACATGTTCTTGATTTCTCACTTTAAGTTATGTTTAGCCTGATATAGAGATTTCTGAAGAGTTGATTTAAGTTTTGAGAGAGGTCTTAAGGTACTGTGATTTTGCTAACTGACCTGATCACTGAGCCCCTTCTCTTAGATCTGTAAGTCTGTGGGCAGCTCCATTGACCTCGGTGTCCCATTGAGGCTGCTGCAGTGCCCCACCGAAAAAACTTGCTTCAGAACCTTCTTGCCTGTTCTTTTTTTTTCAGCTCTGTGACCCTGTGTTGATCAGAGCCCCTTCCATGACTGTATTGAAGCTACTGCTCTCTCCTGTTGAGCATACTGCAGTGTCCTCCACAACCCCCAACTTTCTTTAGGACTTCCCTGCTTTAGCTCTTTCTGTTTAATTCTCAGCCCCTCCCAAACTGTTAATTTCTATTTTGTTTTCTGACTGCCCTCCCCTCCAATCTTGCTATTTAATTTTTTCCTCTCATCTTATCTCATCAGGGACAACTCTCCTCTTTAAGGCTCTGTCCTCTCAAACAAACTGCATTCTGCAGTTTGGTAAGCAGAACAAAGAGAAGCTACTCAACGCTCAGCCTCCAAGGAAGGTACGGGTTGAAACCCTGAATTTTGGCATCTACCCCTGGTCGAATATCACTTGCCCCTGTTTACCAGTGTTTCTCATACTTTGTGCGGCAATCCAGAAGTCTTCTATGAACTGCTGCCAAGAAATTAATGCTCGGACTGACCACTGCTTGACTTGTTCTTGATTTCTCACTTTAAGTCATGTTTAGTCTGATGTAGAGATTTCTAAAGAGTTGATTTATGTTTAGAGATAGGTCTTAATGTACCGTGATTTTGCGCTCTGCCCTGAGCGCTGCGCCCTTCTTTTACAGCTGCAAGTCTGTCGACTGGCCCTTGACCTCAGTGTACCATTGAGGCTGCTGCAGTCCCCCCAAAAAACTTGCATCAGAACCTTCTTGCCTGTTCTTTATATTTCAGCTCTATGCCCCAGTGTTAATCAGAATTCTAAATAGTTGACTTAAGTTTTGAGAGAGGTCTTAATGTACTGTTATTTTGCTATCTGCCCTGAGCACTCTGCCCCTGTGTTAATCAGAGCCCCTTCCATGACTGTATTGAAGCTACTGCTATCTCCTGTTGAGCATAGTGCAGTGTCCTCCTCAACCCCAACTTGCTTCATGACTTCCCTGCTTAAACTCTTTCTGTTTAATTCTGACTGCCATCCCTCCAATCCTGCTATTTAATTTCGTCCTCTCACCTTATCTCACCAGGGACAACTCTCCTCTTTAAGGCTCTGTCCTCTAACAAACTGCATTCTGCAGTTTGGTAAACAAGACAAAGAAGCTGCCCAACGCTCAGCCTCCAAGCAAGGTATGGGTTGAAACCCTGAATTTTGGCATCTACCTCTGGAAAAATATCACTTGCACCTGTTTGCCAGTGTTTCTCACACTTTGTGCAGCAATCCAGGAGTCTTCTAGGAACTGCTGCCAAGATATTAATGCTAGGACTGACCTCTGCTTGACTTGTTCTTGATTTCTCACTTCAAGTAATGTTTAGTCTGATGTAGAGATTTGTAAAGAGTTGATTTAAGTTTTGAGAGAGGTCTTAATGTATTGTGATTTTGTGCTCTGCCCTGAGCGGTGCGCCTCTTCTCTTAGAGCTGTAAGTCTGTGGGCTGCACCCTTCATCTCGGTGTCCCATTGAGGTTGCTGCTGTGCCCTACCCAGAAAAAAAAACTTGCTTCAGAACCTCCCTGCCTGTTCTTTTTTTTTTTACCTCTGTGCCCCAGTGTTAATTAGAGCCCCTTCCATGACTGTAATGAAGCTGCTGTTCTCTCCTCTTGAGCATACTTCAGTGTCCTCCCCAACCCCCAACTTGCTTGAGGACTTCCCTGCTTAAACTTTTTCTGTTTATTTCTCGGCCCCTCCCAAACTATTAATTTCTCTTTTGTTTTCTGACTGCTCTCCCCTCCAAGCCTGCTATTTAATTTTGTCCTCTCACCTTATCTCACCAGTGGACAACTCTTCCCTTTCGGGCTCTCTCTTCTCAAACAAACTGTATTCTGCAGTTTGGTAAGCAGAACAAAGAGAAACTGCCTGACGTGGACCCTCCAAGCAAGGTACTGGTTGGAACCCTGATTTTCTGCATCTACCCCTGGAGGAATATCACTTGTCCCTGTTTGCCAGTGTTTCTCACTCTTTGTGCAGCAATCCAGAAGTCTTCTAGGAACTGCTGCTAAGAAATTAATGCTAGGACTGACCTCTGCTTGACATGTTCTTGATTTCTCACTTTAAGTTATGTTTAGTCTGATGTAGAGATTTCTTAAGAGTTGATTTAAGTTTTGACAGAGGTCTTTAGGTACTGTGATTTTGCTATCTGCCCTGAGCGCTGTGCCCCTTCTCTTAGAGGTGTAAGTCTGTGGGCTGCACCCTTGACCTCGGTGTCCCATTGAGGCTGCTGCAGCCCCCACCCCTCCAAAAAAAAACTTGCTTCAGAACCTCCATGCCTCTTCTTTTTTTTTTTTTTTTTTGCTCTGTGCCACAGTTTTAGTCAGAGTCCCTTCCATGGCTGTATTGAAGCTACTCCTCTCTCCCATTGAGCATACTGCAGTGTCGTCCCCAACCCCCATCTTGCTTCAGGACTTCCCTGCTTAAACTGTTTCTGTTTAATTCTCAGCCCCTCCCAAACTGTTAATTTCTCTTTTGTTTTCTTACTGCCCTCCCCTCCAACCTGCAATTTAATTTCATCCTCTCACCTTATCTCACCTGAGGACAACTCTACCTTTTCAGGCTCTCTTCTCTCAAACAAACCGCATTCTGCAGTTTGGTAAGCAGAACAAGGAGAAGCTGCCCGACGCTCACCCTTCATGCAAGGTACGGGTTGGAACCCTGAATTTTTTCATCTACCCCTTGAAGAATATCACTTGCCCCTGTTTGCCAGTGTTTCTCACACTTTGTGCAGCAATCCAGAAGTCTTCTAAGAACTGCTGCCAAGAAATTAATGCTAGACCTGACCTCTGCTTGACATGGTATTGATTTCTCTCTTTAAGTAATGGTTAGTCTGATGTAGAGATTTCTTAAGAGTTGATTTAAATTTTGAGAGAGGCTTTAAGGTACTGTGATTTTGCAATTTGCCCTGAGTGATGTTCCCCTTCTCTTAGAGCTGTAAGTCTGTGGGCTGCACCCTTGACCTCAGTGTCCCATTGAGGCTGCTGCAGTGCCCCCAAAAAAAACCTTTCTTTGGAACCTCTCTGCCTGTTTTTTTTTTTTGCTGAGTTTTCCATTAGCAAATTATATCCTTTAGCCACTAGAGGGCCCAGTTATAAGCACATTTACCCAATCCAACACAATATGGTTCCTGTCACATTTCACTTATTGTGTCGTCAGTCTATCACTATTCATCTATCTTTGCCTCTCCCTCTTCTACTGATTGATACTAATTTTTCCCATTTGCAGCTTATAGTCTTTTTGCCCACTAAAGGGATTTCCCAACCATTCCAAAGCTGCTCTACATCTCCTTAATCTCTTACTGCTGGAACTCTTCCTTTACTGCTCAGCTGCTATGTGTAACTACACTCCATTACTAATCTGCTCTCCCTTCACCCTCTTGGTACAGACCTCACGCAGACTGGAGCACATTTCCTCCACACTAGGCACCTCATCCCCAGACTACCCCACAGTGACTTCCCTGCCATTCCCATCCTTCGCATGTTATTTATCCCATGCACCCTGATTCTAAAGTCCTCAGCTGGGTATCGACCCAAGGGTCTCCATCGCCACCGGTCACTAACCAGAATAATTACACTGCTATTATTATTATTATCTGGTAATGTACATCCAAACCCAGGACCTATTGCTTCCAGGCCTTCTAAACCCTGTACTGCAACTGGCCTCTGCTTTGCATCCTTAAACATTTTCAGTATCCTAAAATCTGCTGCCCTCCAGTGCTGGGTCGTTCAACATCAACCTGACATAATTGCACTGGTAGAGACTTGGCTCTCAAATCCAACCCTGACTTTCCTATCACTCTCCCTGGATATACTATCTACAGGGAAGACCGAGATGAGCAAGCGTGGTGGTTGTCGAGGACTACTCGTACAAGACTCCCTTATAGGTCAGGCACTCCCAGCTCCTAAACTTGATTATGGAGCCCAAGTCCTCACCTTAAAAATCACACCTGACCCCACCGAGGCCCTCTCTTCCTCTATGGTCTCCTACGACTTGAGGAGTCAAAACCAAAGCGTCCAGTGCTTCATTGACTATCTCACATCTCCTCACAAAGTGGAGCAAGTCATCCTAAATGATCTCAACATCTAACTGGCTTGCCTCCACTGTCTCCCATATAAGGGACTCCTTTGCTGCCCTGGATATGTCCCAGTTAGTCACCCAGCCCACCAGATTCAACCACTCTACTGGCACCAGCACTCTCCTAGAATGTTGTTATATCTAACCACCCCTAGAAAATCTGGGATGTCATTGTCCTCCCCGACTCTCTTAGTGATCACTCCCCAGTCCTCTGTCTCTGGTCATCCTCCACCTGAAGCCAGTGTCCCAGGCCACTCTATGCCACCTTTACCCCCCGCAGCCTCATAAAATTGAAACAATACCTAGCCCAGCTAGACTGGTCCACTCTCCAGTCCGCCTCTGACATTGACTCAGCTCTTGACCACTTCACAAATGCCTTCTGTAATGCTTGTGATCTTTTCGCCCCCTCACCAGGATCCGCTCCAAAAATGCAGTGCCCCATGGATCACCCATCCCTCCTCCAGAGACTCAAAAACAGAGATAATCTCTGGCACATTGCTGTAGGATCCGGAAAGGCATCTGACAGATAGGCCAGCAACACAGAATGCAATAAGTACACTTGGTCCATTAGGCAGGCCAAGGCAGAGCACTACCAGACCACCCTCACTTCCACTTGGGGTTCAGCCCGGACCTTCTGGGATAATATGAAAGAGCTAAAAGGAAGTCCTGCTCCCCCCACCATCTCAGCTCTCCATCAATGGCACCCCCACTTCTGATCCACTCCTCATAGCTGATTACCATAACACTGCCTTCTCTGACCTAAGCTTTTTCCTCCCCAGCAGCTTCTTTGACCCAATCCCCACCTCTCTCCCTCAGTCCTGCATCACCCACCATTCTACCTGCACTCTCTATCCCCCAAAGCCAGGCCACACCTGCTAAAAGTCTTAGGCAGCAATAACCCCAGCAGTGACCCTCTCAACTCCAGGATCCTCTGTATGGTCTTGGGCCAAGTCCTAGTCCCCCTGACTGACCTTCTAAACGGCGCAGGCGGTGGATGCTGTCGCCACCGCTGCGAGGGGGGAGCGGGTGGAGGGGCTCAGTGGGTGGGGGGACACTAGACACCAGGGAGATGTGTGGGGGAGTTGTGTTGTGACATTCTGCCCGCTGATCGGGTTTTACGGTCCACTGGACCACCAGGGAGTTATTCGGGTGGGGGAGGGTTACATTCTGCCCGCGATCTGGCACTGGGGGTTCTATAGGTTCTGCCCGCGATCGGGCTGTGGGAGATGTGTGTGTGGGGGACATGTACGGTTCTGCCCACGATCGGGCTGTGGGAGATGTGGGGCTGTCATGTAACTGTGATGCCCGCGATCGGCTGTATTAGTATCGTCCTCGACGCTGCTGCCTGGCAGGTGGCCAGAGCAGTCCTCGGGATCGGCGACCTACATGCAAAATGGCATGCAAATGGGGCCATAAATAGATGCAATGACCCCCGCGCCTTGCATAAATTATGGCTCCATTTGCATGTCACCTTTGAATATCGGAAATTTGAGCATGGCGCAATGGTACTTGCGCCACCGCAAGTTTAATGCTCAACTCTGGCAACTTGCGGTAGCGCAAGTTCCACTGCACCATGCGCAAGTGCTGTGGCTGGGGTGATATTCAAAGGAGTTGCTCAACAGCGCAGCTCCTTTGAATATCACCCCGGCCACACCCCTGCGCAACTATTTTGAGCAGCGCAGGGGCTTGCGCCTCAGACTGGCGCAGTTTGAATATCTGGGCCTCTGTGTATGTACCCCATGAACTCCAGCAGTGCTGTAGTAGTACTGTGCAGTTTTCAGGAACCATGCTGCTGCTGGCATTGTAGCTGGTATTTGTCAAGGTGTTCAACCAGTTGATCATAGACTATCCGCTCATGGGCGTTTGAGATTGGGGGGAGAATTGAAATCGGCTGGTAACTGGTGTGGTCAGTTTTACTACCTGCTTTGTGGACAGGGGTTACAACTGCGGCTTCCAGAGTTTAGGGAACGTACCTGTGGTGATGGACAAGTTGATGATTTTGGTCAATGATGTTAGCAGTTCATCGAGTGTAAGAGAGATCAGCTTTAGGGCCAGGCCCTTGGCACTATGCCTGGACTTCCCTAGGACCTTGGAGAGGTATTTTTTCACCTCTCCTTTAGATAATACTCTGAGGTAGAATGGGAAGGTGTGATTTGTTGGCTGAGTTCTTGGTGTGTTGGGTGGGTTCATGGTAGCTGGGTTGTAGAAATTGGGGGGGTACAGTACTGAGATCAAGGAAAGCTTTATTACAGATGTCTGTGATAGATTTGGAGTCTTGTGTAATGGATCCTTCATGGCTCAGCATCATGGGTGACGAGGTATCCCATTTCCCTGTGATCGCATTGATATTCTCCCAGAATCTATGGCTATCTCCCCAGGCAGAGTTTAGCTCAGATCTGTGGCACTTGGCTTTTGTCTGGTGGATAGCATGGGTATATTTATTCCATACAGCCTTGTAATTTTGTATATCTTGGTCTGCGAGAGTATTTTTGTACTTATACCGTAGGAGGTCCCGCAGCTCATCAGGGCAAGGAGGTGGGGGGTTATCCATGTTTTATGAGAGTCACTGACTTTTCTTTTTGATATGGGGGTATAGATGTCACAGGCAGCACTGTAGATTTCAATAAAATTTCATAATGCTGTGTCAACGTCTTTGGCAGATAGGACTGGTGCCCAGCTCAGTTGTTGCATGTGTAGCTTAAGGAGCCCTAACATGCTCTTTTTTAGTATGTGGGATATTATAACCTTAGCAGGCAGTTTAGAGGCCTTGTTTGACCAGGGGAAGATGACGGGTGAATGGTCGCTTAGGGAGTCTGGGAGCACTTTTAGACAGGAGATCACTCTGGGTGGTTTGTTAGCATCCAGTCTAATAAGGTGCAGGTACCCATTCTGTAGTTTGTTTGGGTGGGTTGGTCCACCAGTTGAAGGAAGCTGATTGAGGAGACTGCATCCTTGAAGGTGGCAGCATCCTGGGACAACCAATAAATGTTGAAATCACCCAGTACAATGACTTCACTACTGGAGTGGAGAGCAGCAAGGTGTTCACGCAGTACTCTAGAGTCTAACGCCCTCAGCTACTTCCCTGGGGAGTAAGTAGACTGAGACATGAGTAAGGCCCTTACCCTGGGAGCCAAGGGTTATCCTCACAGACAGTATCTGAACATTTTTTGCTGTACTTAATTGTGGAAGAGCTATACCCTGCAGGTGATTTTTTTGCATAGATTATGCAGCCGCCACCCCTTTTCCCAAGCCTATCGAGGTGGAAGGGGGTGTACCCATGGAGTTGGACTTGATTGTCCGTAGTCCTAGGTGTTAGCCATGATTCAATGATGGACAAGATGTCCAGGTTGTGCTGAGCTACCCAGGCTTGCACTATGTCCAGTTTTGGCAGCAGACTGCAGATGTAAATAGATGCAATGGTGATCAGTCAGCTATTCCCAGGTTGTCCAGCAGCATTGCTTCTGGGGGCCAGAGTTAGGATGAATATTGCCCGAGAGCATTAAGAGTATCCAGGCTACTCTGATTGCAAGAAGTTTGAGTTGCTTAATAGAGCAAGGTGTATGGCAGCAGGAGAGGGATTGAGTACTAGGCCTGCAGGCAACAGGGATTGTGATTATAGCAGGTGGTGGGATTGGATAGTGGTGGCCTGAGGGGGACAGACACAGTGACCCTGTTATCAGGAAGACATCTGTCATTGAGAGACCTGGGCCTGATGTGGAGTTTGGGAGCCCATCCCTACATATTGGTAAGAGTCCGAGTACTACATTACTGCAAGCATATGGCATTGCAGCAGGGAGTAGTGAAAAGGCAAACCCAAGTGTTGCGAGCCAGTTAGCAGGCAGGGACATGGTTGGCTTTCCAGTGGTGGGCACTTGTCATTAGTGGTGGGTGCCCTATAACAGCCTGTAAGTGATAAAACCAGGGAGAAGTGTGGCTAGCATGGGACATCCTTCAAAGATCTTTCTTGCATTCTGAGAGCCATTTGAGGTGGAACCAGGCTATGTGCAGTACAACTTTAAGAGGTGGAGCCTGACTTTGCTGCAGTACAGCTTTTAGAGGCCATACCTACTCACAGGAGGTCATTCTTGGGCATAGTCTGAGGTGGGGAAGTGGATTTAAAGAGTGGTGGGGGCAGGGGTGGGTGGAGGGCCAAAATCTCGGTGGACTGTTAGTGGCCAGCACAGTCCCAAGCAAGAGTTCTAATGCAGGCCTGAGTGTGCTTGGGTAAGCAAGTTATCAGTCCGGGCTTGAAGCACCAAAATTCATTTGGCTGCTTCAGTTCCTTTAGAGCCAATTAGCTAGCAGGCCCTGGTGGAGTCTGCAAGACAGGGATCGGTGGGTGAGAGGTGCCTTTTTTTTTATTTCAGATGCTCTCTCAGTGGAGCAGTGGAATTACCTGTAGAGTCTGACTTCAGAGCTGCTGGCGGGGGTTGAAGAAGGTGGGCAGCGACGGCTTTGAATAGAGCCATGCTGCACTCCGCCAGCACATTGGAACCTGTCTGGGCAAGGTTTGCCTGAGGGGAATAAGCAGAGAGAAAATTGTGATTAAGTAGGGGCAGGAGGCAGAGGGCATGGATCTCAAGGGGAAACAATGGTTGCAATTAAGATGGCTGGGGTTGGCACCTAGGCCAAATTAGTGGGAGGGCTTAACAAGTCAAGCACTCAGCTTACCGGGGGGTGAGGGAGTGAGCAATGGGTCTGAAAACAAAAGGCAGTACAGGATATAGAATGGAGAGTGTTAGGGCAAGTAGAAAGGGAGAGGTTTGGGGAGGTTTGTAAGTTGGGACAGGGTAAGGTGGGTCTGAGCATAGGCTGAAAATAATCAGCTGCGTAGGCTGGAACGAGATAGCAGGGGAGAGCGGGACTGAGCAGTGAGAGTAATAATAATAATAATAAATTCATTTATAAAGCACCTTTCATTTTTCAAGGCACTGTACATATTAAAACAGTAGAATCAAACACTAAAATTCAATAATAAACACAGATAAAACCACTGCATAGTTAATCATTTCAATACAATCAGCCATCCAAAAAAGGCCATTTGCCAAAAATAGGTTTTCAGGTCGCTCTTAAATTCCTCCATGGAGGTGCACTCCCGTAACCTGGGGGGTAGAGAATTCCAAAGAGTGGGTGCAGCATAAGAAAATGCTCTACAACCTGATGATATAAGACTCACTCTTGGAATCTCTAGCAACCTCTCATCGGCCAAGCAGAGTGATCAGCCGGGGCACTAGGGGACCAGAAGTTTTTTCAGATAGGCCGGACCCTGATCATGAAGGGCTTTGAAAGTCAGTAAACTGACTTTAAAGGCGATCTGCCACCATATAGGTAACCAGTGCAGTTCGCACAGCACTGGGGTAATATGACAGGACCTACTTGTCCCAGTCAAAACCTGGGCTGCTGCATTCTGCACCAGCTGTAGGCAATGGATTTCAACCCCAGAAAACCCAAAGTACAGGGAGCTGCAGCAGTCCAGATGTGAGGACACAAAGGCATGGACCAACGTTGGTAAGGCATCAGACAGAACAAGGTGCTTAACTCTGTCGATATTCCTGAGCTGGTAAAGGAAGTCTTGACAACTGCTGACACTTGTGACTGTAGTGTCAGCCTGTCATCCAAGATGACAGGTTACGCACCCGTTCAGAGGTCGGAAGTGAAACACCACCAAGGAAAATTCCTGAGGGCGTGCCAACAAATGACCCCTCTACCTGATGACCCGGGTCCACAACCAAAACCTCTGTCTTTTCTGAGTTCAACTTCAACCAACTAGAATCCATCCAATCCTGGATTTCTTCCAGGCAGTTGTTAAACACCAAGACAGCTCCATCCTGGTCAGGTGCAAAAGACAGGTAAAGCTGGGTATCATCTGCATAGCAGTGAAACCTCAGCCCATACCTTCTTATAATGTCTCCAAGGGGCAGTATATACACCGTGAATATCATGGGAGATAGCACTGAACCCTGAGGCACCCCACACAACAAAGAAGTTGGACTTGAGGAAAAAACCCCAGACACAACTCTTTGTGATCTCCCAGTGAGGAATTAGGTGAACCACTGAAGAATGATTCCCAATATTCCACAGATCTGCCTCAGGCTTGCTATCAACACCAAGAGATACACAGTGTCAAAAGCTGACGAGAGGTCAAGGAGAACCAGAATGGAACGTCTCTTCTGATCTCGCGCCCTCAGAAGATCACTAAGCACCCGGACCAGCGCAGTCTTGGTGCTATGACTTTTACGAAAACCAGATTGGAAGGTTTCGTAGATGTCATGGATGGTTAAATGGTCTTCCAGTTGGGCTGCCACTACCCTCTCAATCATCTTCCCAATAAAAGGAAGGTTTGAGATAGGTCTGTAGTTTGTGAAACAGTCTGGGTCCAAGGTAGCTTTCTTCAAGAGAGGTGTCACCACCGCCTCTTTCAGGGAGCTAGGGAACTCACCCGACTCCAAGGAGCACCAGACTATTTGCACAAGGACTGGACCCATGATATCACTACAACCCAAAATTAGGGAGATCGGTCCAGGATCCAAACTACAGCTCGTGGGGCACACACTATGGATAATCCTCATGACATCCACGAAATTAGGTTGACTGAAGGAACTCCAAGAAAACTGAGGTACTGTGAACTCACACCATTCAACAGCATCACCCTTAGAGATTGTTGGTTGCAAATCCACCCTGATGTCGGCCGCCTTAGTTGCAAAGAAAAGAGTGAGCTCCTCACACTCTAATTGCGAAAAGGCTTTTCAAACTTGCAGACAGGCTGGGTTGCACAGTCTGTCTACAGTTCGATACAGCTCAGCTGGTCAATTCCGAGCAACTGCAATCTCTCTGGACAGGAATTCTGCCTTCTTACGGGTGATTGTAGATTGATAGACAGAATAATGTTCCATCAATCTAATGTTCCATCAATCTAAGGTGGTCGACTTCAAGGGTGGACTTGCGTCAGCACCACTCTAACCTTCGCCCCTGTCTCCGCATCTCCCTCAATAATGTTAGATAGTGACAGAAAGAGATTAGAGAGAGAGAGAGAGAGAACGGGGAGTGAAAACTGCAATACAATAGTTTTCCCTGCAGCAGTAATTATTCAGTCACACTAACTTAAAACAGCCTTTTTCTGGACAGCAATCTCTAAGGTTTTAAAAACTAAAATTGGTAGCAGTACTTTATACTGAACTTCAGATATTTTAACAGGCTAATCATTACTTAAACAGCAGGCAATCAGATTTAGAAGCAGGATTTAGAAGCAGCGCTTTATCCTGAGACTATTTCTTTGGTAGACTAATGTTAGATTTCAACAGCTGGCAAATATGGTATTAAACTAAACAACATGCACAGTCCAAATAATTAATAAAACTCGGTGGACTGTTAGCGGCAGGCACAGTCCCGAGCAAGAGTTCCAATGCAGGCCTGAGTGTGCTTGGGTAAGCAAGCTACTGTGTCATGGCTCGAAGTGCTGAAATTTAATTGGCTGCTTCAGTTCCTTTAGAGCCAATTAGCAAGCAGCCCTTGGTGGAGTCTGCAAGCCAGGGATTGGCGGGTGAGAGGTGCCATTTTTTTTAAATTTCAGATGTGCTTTCAGTGGGTGGTGAACTTACCTGCAGAGTCCGAGTTCAGAGCTGCTGGCGGGGGTTGAAGAAGGTGGGCAGCAGCAGCTTTGAATAGAGCTGCACTGCACTCTGCCAGCACACTGGAGACCGTCTGGGCAAGGTTTGCCTGCGGAGTCTGAGTTCAGAGCTGCTGGCCGGGGTTGAAGAAGGCGGACAGCAGCGGCTTTGAATAAAGCAGCTCTGCACTCCGCCAGCACGCTGTGCTATTAAATACTACTACTATGGCTCACTTGAGCTTCAGTGACCAAACACTTTCTTACTGAAATGCTTCAAACACTTAAAAAAAGGAGGCTTCCACAAAATAACTGCTAATGATGCAAAATGTATTGAAGTAAGTGAGGGCAAACACCACCGCTTGGATGCCCCAGAACTTCGACCAAGTAGATCAATCAGAAACTGGAATTCAGGGAATAGGCTCATGGCAGTATTTTTTTTTGGGGGGGTGAGGGAGGACCAAAGTGGGAGGTTTGACCCTATCAAGGTCAGTAAAGAGGTTATTAGAGGTATTTGCAGTAGTGAAAGTGTTGTGAAAGAGGTGACCACCTGCCACTGTGTCACATTCAGAGGAAATGGTGCAGCTCTTTAGGAGGACATTAATTTGTACTGAGAACTTCTTGGGGTAAGGTAAATGTT
This sequence comes from Neoceratodus forsteri, assembly GCA_016271365.2. Lineage (NCBI taxonomy): Eukaryota > Metazoa > Chordata > Ceratodontiformes > Ceratodontidae > Neoceratodus > Neoceratodus forsteri. Next base: position 1,061,369,611 of record CM057454.1, read on the forward strand.
TGTCTTGTACAGTAGATTTCTAGGATATTTCCTTTTGGCAATTTTAAAGTGCTTTTTGCATGTATTCCTTAGTTCCCTGTACTTGTTCCAATCAGACATAAGGCTAGAGGTTTTAAAGAGCCCCCATACCCTGTCTCTCTGCTTCATTAATTTCTTTAGCTCATGGCCCATTCATTACAAATGTTGACCTTTTACTCTAACCAAGCCGCTTAAAGGGGACATGCTTGTTAGCAGCTGAGAGAAAATCATTTACGAGAAGTTAAGGGTAGAGTCAGTGTTGGTAAGATCTCTGACTGTGGCCCAAAGAATTCCTGAGAGGGTGGTCAAGAAGGAGTTAGCATCAAACGTGGAGACAACCAGGGCCATTCAAATTCTAGCTGGAGGGTCGGGAGAGTTATTTTTCCTCAAATGTGTAAGATGTTCCACCTTTAACTTAATTTCTTACCTACTGTACAGTACGGTATATGTAGAATTAGTTTAGTTATCAACGGTAAAAGAGCCAGACTTCAGCATACAGCAGGAAAAGAGATCCACACACGGCTTAGATGCACCTGACTCAGAATCAGGAAGGGTTGTTTTTATTGATTTACAAAGGAAAGCAGCCTTATAGACTGACCTATTCAGAAAGACTTTGAGGTCATGAGTTTCATTTTAGTCTGCTGTATAGTTAGAAAATATACTGTTCGTTAAGTGTAAGAAAGAACACTCAACAACCAAAATTTAAGGCACAGACTATCACGAGCAATGCTTTTATTCAAAGTTTGTACCTGAAAACAAAACCCTAAGCTCAACTGTTCATGCTATATTTATCTTGCATTGCATGCACTTAATCATCCAAGTTCACAGAACAAATAGCCACACATCAGTGCTTTATACTCTCTTTCAACTAATTTGTTCCAGCTGTGTGTGTCAATGAAAACCTGCCCCCAGGAAAATGAGCTCAGTGCAAGTTCCCTTATAAAACATGCTTCATTGATACAGCAGGGCTGTGAAAACTGAGAGCAGTATATCATGGCAGCATTCCAGTGTGACAAAAGTTGCTGAATTGGCATAGGTTTAATACTTAGCCTAAGGCAGTAACGTCCCACAGCTTTATTTTATCTCAGCTTATTAAAGTACTTGATACCAGCAAAGCTGTGTTTCTGAATGCCAAGTGGTGAGAGGCCAGTATTAGCATGTAAATATGCTTGCAAAGTTAAAAGAGGGAGGACATTTCAATTTTCAGAATACACACTTGGTTAATAACAATGCCATTCGTTTAATAGATCAGATCTGAAAGCTAGGCCAGCATTAAATCAAAGTTTAGCTGCAGTGCTGTAAGTAGATAATACTATGGAAAGATTTATGTGGATCTGTTCAGCACAGTTGATACCCATAAATGGTACACTGCTAATGAGATTATTTATATACTAATTTCTTTAAAATGTTTTGCCAGGACCAGCACAGAGCTGGAATAGCAGCATCCTGAGGGAAAGGATAACTAGGAACAAAAATAGGTGGCACATAAGGAATTTAGAACAGTGCAATTTTACAGGAAAAGACCAGAGATATTGTAAAAAGACTGCACAATCTAATTTCAATCTAATAGTCACCAAGTTGGCCATTCAACCACACATTTTTCTCCCCTATGGGTTGGAGGCAGAGAAACAGCTGCTCCAGTCATTCATAACAATGCTGTGTAATCACCAGGCTGCAGACACGCTTATGTGAGGACAAGCATATTATGTCAAAAAGCATACTGTGCCTTCACTGACCTACAGTAAGTCTGCTCTGGAAGCTGTATTTATTTATTTATTTATTTATTGAAATGTTTCACCAGGAAGGCACACTGAGCAACAAGTTGCTCGTCTCCCGGTGCAACTTGGGGGGAAGGGGTACAATAGGAGTGAGACATTAAACAATCAAGTTACAAGATCAACATTAACATACAGTTGTAAGGCAGGAGTTATAAACAGTGTTACAACAGTGTTGCACATAATAGGTAGAAGAGCAGACAATAATAAGTGCCAGGTCAATACATAAACAAGTGCTTGCATGAAAGAAAAGGGGGAAAGGAGAGAGAGGGGTGAGGTGGGGGAGGGTAAGAGCTGAGTTCAAGTTAGATTCAAGTTACAAGATCAACATTAACATACAGTTGTAAGGGAGGTGTTACAAACAGTGTTGAAACAGTGTTGCACATAACATGTAGAAAGAGTGGACAATAATAAGTGCAGGGTTATTAAGTAAAAAAGTACTCACGGAAAGAGAAGGGGAAAAGGAGATGAAAGGATGAGGTGGGGAGGGGGAGATCTGTTCCCTGGAGACCCCTTCAGGGTGCGAGAAACCTGCAAGGGGAGTGGGGGGACCAGAGAGAAGGGGATATGCAGTGTCCCAGGGAGATCCCTTCAGGATGTGGGGAACATTGCAAGGGGGGCTATGGGGTTAGACAGAAAGGGGGATAAGGCTATAGGGATTAAAGAGGGAGGAGAAAGAGAAGAAGAAGGAGGTGTGACTTCAATGCTAGGAGGGGAAACAGGACCTAACCCAAAAGATGATCCTTCAGGATGTGGGGTACTCTGTCTGGGGGTTGGGGAAAGATCAGTAGATAGGGATTAAAAGAGTGACTGGAAAGAGGAAGAACTGAACCCTTGAGGGGGAGAGAATTCGCAACTTTGGAGGGGATGGGGCCTAATCAATAGTCCATCAGGATACATGGACCAATGGGGAGCATTCAGGGTCCCCTTACATTCTGTGAGCGATCAAGGGAGGCCAGTAAGGGGGAGCAATTTGGGAGAAGGGGAGGAGAGCTAGAAATTTGGAGAGTGTGGGTGCACAGGGTAAAATGAAGGTGACAGTAGAGGGGGTAGGGGTTATCCAGGGCTCAGAGGAGGGAATTAAGGAGGGACATGGCAGGAGCAGCTAGGTGCAAGGTAATTATTGGGGGCAGAGCAGATGGAGTAGGCAGAGGATGAGTGCCAGATCTGAGGGGGGAGGGAATTCCAAATTTGTGGGAGGCAGTATCTCTTACTTGCTACCACATCACTGGGATAATGTTACCCTGCGTCCCAGTATAGAACAGTAAGTAAAACTGCAGTATTTGCTAAATATTTGCTAAACAAGTTAAAGTATACTTTAACAGTGAAAAATGTCTATATTCAAAAGCAAAACCCAGCAACATGTTGATGTGTAAAGATGGATGTAGTCTCATCTGCCAAAATAGGGAGTCTTGTTTGGGTCATTTAGATACTTAAAATATTAATACAAGTTATGATTCTCATGGCTTTGAGGGATACGATGTTTCAAAATAAATACTTTAGTAGGAAGCAATTCAAAAACATCAATATTACCTCTATTTATTTATTTATTTCATTTTTTGGTACTCAGTAAGATCTGTACACTAGGCAGAACATTCCTATTTTCAGGTACGAGCCAAGTATTTACAGAGTATATAATATAAGCAATGCTACACATAACAGGAAAGTTTTAATCTACATTGTTGGTGGGAGGTACAAGACCTAGCCTGCAGTGGTAGAAAATTCCAGAACCAGAGGGCAGCACAGAAGAAAACTGGTAGGCCCGTTCTAGTGGAGCACCTGGATTCTTGCAGTAAAAGACTGTCATATGACCGCAGGTTATAAACTGTTAAAGACTGCTATAGCAAAACCAACAAGCATGGAGTGGTGCAAAACCTGATTTGTTTTTCAATAAAACAATGCATAATAGAGGAGCATTTTCAGGAAGAAGACATCCAGTTCATCCAGCCCATGCCAGAATAAAGTGTGCTGTGGTAAGTGAAAGGGGGCAGCACCCAGAGCAAAGTTATCACAGGCCACATCCCATTTCACTAGGTTGCTCTTGGAGGAGTAGAAATAGACAGGTACACTGTAGGTAAGACTAGGCAGAAGTATACCCTGTGCAATAGAAAGGCATGCTTTGGGGATTAAGTGGTGCTTCACCCTGAAGGAAAGTTTTAACTTGGAAGTGAGAGATTTGCAGGAGGAGATGACATGGGAGGAAAGATCAAAAGAGGGGTCCAGGGTAACGTCATGCTATTTAAAGGTGGAAACCTCCTCAAATAGGGAGGAATCACAGCGGGGGAGATAACAAGGCTACAATATCCAGAACTGAGTCTATTCTGTACACCCTCTTTGTTCCAGTCAGCCATTTTGTGAGGCGTGAGAGCAGGGATTATAAATCTGTAGAGTATTTATTATCAGCATTAAAACCTCACATTCTCAGTGGCGCTGAGGGCTGAGGCACTTGACACCTTACCTCGTGCCACACCAGCAACTGGGTTCGGGAGCCAGCTTAGGTTGTTGGGGATTGGACGGGAAGGAGAGGATCGAGCATCCGGAGGACTGCTCTCCTCTAATGGGAAGGGGTGGGATGTGGATCCCCAGCAACTTGTGACTCCCAGTGTTAAATTGTACTTGTTTTTGATATTGTCATGTATATGGGACTGGAGGATGGTTCATGTGGTGCCCCTCCACAAGAGTGGGCCCAAAGATGAACCGGGGAACTACAGACCAGTGAGCCTCACATCCATCGTGGGTAAGCTAATGGAGACTATCCTGAAGGAGAGGCTGGTGGCCCACCTAGAGGCCAAAGGACTACAGGACAGCAGACAGCATAGCTTCATATGTGGCAGATCCTACCAAACCAACCTGGTGGAGTTCTATGACTGGGTAACTAGGCAACTGGACAGGGGCCATGCAGTGGATGTCCTGTATCTGGACTTCAGTAAGGCATTCGATTCGGTGCCGCATGGAAGGCTGGGAAGTAAGTTAGAAGGTTCAGGGGCAGGTGTAAAGCTAGTGAGATGGGTAGGGAACTGGCTTCAGGGAAGGCAACAGAGGGTGGTGGGTGAGGAGCGCTCACACCCAAGGGTAGTGATGATCCATGTTCCACAGGGCTCGGTGTTGGGACCAGTGTTGTTTGGGATATTCATTGCAGACATATCATTGGACATCAAGAGCAAGATCAGTCTGTTTGCTAATGATACCAAGGTAGGAGCGGTGGTGGACAACCTAGAGGGATGGCAGGGGTTGCAGGATAATCTGGCAAAGCTGAAAACCTGGTCAGACACCTGTCAACTGGGGTTTAATGCCAAAAAGTGCAAGATGTTGCATTTAGGGATGAAGAACCCAAGGAGGAGTTACCAGCTGGGGGGAGTGCAGCTAGCCCAGACAGAGGAGGAGGAGAAGGATCTGGGGGTGCTCATTACAGGGTCAATGAACAACTCAGTACAATGTAGGAAGGCAGCTGTAAAGGCCAACAAAATGCTGGGTTGCATTGCAAGGGGTATATCCTTAAGGAGGGAGGAGGTGATTCTGCCACTGTATAGGTCATTGTTTAGACTACACCTGGAGAACTGCGTGCAGTACTGGCACCCGTATCTGAGGAGGGACATTAATTTACTGGAGGGGGTGCAGCGCGGGGCAACAAAGATGATCAAGGGGGCTGGGGGACTTATCATACGAGTGGAGGCTGAGGGAATTGAACATGTACTCACTTGAGGAGAGGAGGGACGAGGGGACATGATTGAAACCTTTATGTACATGAAAGGAATAAACAAGACAGGTACAGAGGAGCTGTACAAAGTAAGGGAGGGGAAGGACACCAGGGGCCATGATATGGGACTGGAGGGAGAAAGGTTCAGGAGGGAGATGAGATGAGGGACACTTTTTACAGAGAGTAGTAGCTGGGTGGAATCGTTACCTGCAGAGTGGTATCCAGTAGAACAGTGGACTGCTTCAAAAGGGGATGGGACAGGACAAGGGGGAGGGTCAGTGTAGGAGAAAGGTGGAAGGGAGGGGCAGCTGCAGAATAAGTGGTGCTAGCTGCACATTCAAGCAGACTTGATTGACCTCTAGGCCTTTATCTGCTGACAAATTAAATATATTCATATGTTCATATATTGTTTTTGTGTTTTAATGTTATTCAGTTTGTTGCATTTGTTCAATTATGTTTTGTTACTTTTGTTTTATGTCCAGGTCGGACCTGAAAAAGGGATTTTGCCCAGTTGCCCTTACCTAGTTAACAAATAAAAATGAAATGGAAGAGGCCTGCAGCTGGGGAACACCAAGGACTGGGTGGAGGTGACAGCAGAAGTCCTGCGGGCAGTCACAGGAACATGGCCATCGTGCATTGGACATCATTGCATGTCCACGCCACCAGAGGTTCAAGATGGAAAAAACCCTCCATACATCCACTAAGGATGCCCCCAAGGGACTCCCACTTGCTCCAGCCTGAGCAAAGCCTGGCCTAAGCTGGGGTGGGGGCTCAAGGGTGATCTCAGTCTTCCCCTTCACCCCCTTCTGGGGGGCCCTCCATGGGCAGTAATCCACAGTCCTCCCCATCTTGCTGCTGAGGCAGAGGCTGGGTCGGAGGAGCATTGAGTGTCCACGTACAGGGCAGATGAGGGAACATGGTACCAACCCCGCCGCACAGAGGTGAATAAATAGAATTGAAAAAAAAAATTAAAACCTAAAATAAATCCTAGTCATCAATTTATTATAAATGTATCTGATGGGCCTGGACAGATTTCCTATGGCAGATAAGACATCTATCTTTCCAAGATCACTCTCTTGTCAGTTTTGAGAACAAAGCCATTTTTCATGATTAAGGAATCTGTTAAAAAGATATCAGCTGGGGTATGAAAAAAATAGGAAAGAAGCATAGAAACAGAAGTTGCTGGTAAAAAAATGCTCTCTGGCCCATTGTGCCTGCCCACTCTTACATCTGACAGTGCTGTGTGGAATGCAGAATTACACTGACGAAATTGGCATAGAACGACCATTCCACCAGTGACATTTCTGACAGAATTTCTCTGTTTCTTCTGCAGAATTCCACCTGTTCCGATCCACAGATTAATATTCTGCTGAACAGCATTTTTTTCCACAGCAAATCATTCTACAACACATTCCATGGAAAATATTGAGTTCTACAGAATAATATTCTGAGGAATAGCATTTTGTCCACAGAAATCATTCTGCAAACAGTTCTGTAGAAATTATTGTGATCCACAGAAATGTTATGGAAAAACTCCTTCTGCATTTTTCTACTATGGAACTCTGCCATTCCGTTTCCTGAAATTCCCTAGAATTTGGGCAGAATTTCAAAATTTCCACTAAATTTTGTTCCACTATAATTTGAAAATTCCTCACAGCAGTACTATCTAATGTGTATGGAGAGCCCCAGAGGCCTTTCACTTTTTCTCTTACTCCTTCCCTTTTAATAAGGTCCATACCAGGTCCATTTGTCTGTTCCACCCATGATTGAATCCCCCCAATGTCTTCACACAGACCACCACATTCAGTAGCTTCAAGGAGTTCCCCTTGATGTTTGTATTCCCACTCAGACTGAATAATTCCCTGCTATCTACTTTGTTTAGCCAGTGGAGGTACTGTATTTATCCTATATGTTATCCGTCTTGTCCCCCTCCCTCTTCTTGGCTGTGAGGACATGTATAGATCATTTAACCTCTACTTTTAAGTCCTTTCCTGCTGTGTCTGGATCATCTTCATTACCCTCCTTTGCACTGCCTCTGCTTTTGCCCTGTCCTTCTTCAAATGCAGTCACCAAAACTGCACACGATACTGTAGGTCAGGATGAGCCAAGGACCTATACAGTGGCAAAATAACCTCTCTGGCTGGGAATCCTCCTTCCTATGCACCCAAGCATCCTATTTGCCCTTCCCACTGCTCTATTGCATTATGTTGATGTCTTTAAACTAGCCAAAATTATCACCTGCATATCCCCCTCCTCTCTCTGTCATGATTTCCAATACCACCTCTCCTATTCTATACTTAGTTTTCAAATTTGTTATCCCTGTATGCCTCACCTACACTTCTTGGCATTACATTTTAACTGTCATACCATTGACCACTTTTCTGATTTTACCAGGTCCTCCAATATATTCCAGTCCCATCCTCACAACGCACCTAGCCACAGATTATATTATCCATGATAAGACATATCTTTCCCTGTGTCCCTACCCTGATATCGCAGCTAAAGATGTTGAAGAGAACCTATCTCAAGACCAATCTCTGTGGCACATCAATAATGACCCCCCAACCCTCGCATATTCCCCATGTAGTATCTCTCTGGGTTCTGTCACTCAACCAGTTTCCTACCCATCTTGTGACTTTTGTACCCCACCTCCAGGTCATCCATCTTCTATCCATGTGGTGTGGAGTCAATGGTTTTACTGAAAGTACAATATTTCCACTGCCTGCCCTTGTCCACTACCTTCATCACCCAGTTGAAGAAATCTCTCAATTGCCTGACACAATCACTCCCATCCTGTGAACTCATGTCTTGAAGTCCTTTTGCCTCCAGAAAACTTACCAGCCTCTCTTTTATTATGGTCTCTAGCCATTTACCCACCATAGATATCAGACTGACCGATCTGTAGTTACCTGGTTGATCCCTAATCCCTCTTTTGTGCAGGAGAACTACATTGCTTGTCCTCTAGTCACTGGGTCCTGTCCCTGTCTCCAGTTAGCTATTGAAGAGTTCAGCCTATGATTCCATTAGGACCTGCCTTATCTTACATAGAAACATAAAATTTGACGGCAGATAAGGACCCCTCAGTCCACCTAGTCTGCCCATTTTCCCTACCTGTTTCATATACCACAGATCCTAAATGACCTGCGGCTTATGCTCACTTTCCTATTGCTAGAATTCATTTATGTCTGTCCCACGCAATTTTGAATTCACCTACCATGTTTGCCCCTACAGTCTCTGCTGGGAGGGAAAACAGCTCATCTAGCCCATACACTTATTCACCCTTAGTGCATTTAAGACCTCTAGCAACCTTGTCACTGGATTTGGATCCTCATTGACGCCCTCCTCTGTACCATGATGGCACAGTCAGGCAATGGATCCTTCTTCTCTACTATAAACACTGAACAGAAGTATCTGTTCAGGGTGTCTGTCTTCCCTTTATCCTCCTCCTCACACTCAAATCCCTTCTTCAGTCTGACTTTCCCTTTTTTGTGTTTCTCTTCTTCTGCATGTAATGAAAGGTTTTGCTACCCGTTCTCATTCCCTCAGCAATCTTCAATTTTGTATCAGCCTTAGCCTTCCTCACTGTCTTGCTGCCCTCCTTCATCTTTCTTAGAAACTATTCCCTATCCCCCTCCTCATGGCTGTTGTATACTTTTTAAAGGCATTTTGTGCTTCACAGCCACCCCACTTTCCTTGTAAACAATAGTGGTTTCTTGACCCTCATATTCTTCCCAATTACAATTTTATTGCGATTCATGCCTTCTAATGTCCCATTTTTAATCACCTCCTATTTTGTTTCCATTCCCTCTGCCTCTCATACCTCTTTATTTACTCCCATAACAGCTCCCTCATCTTACCAAAATCAGCCCACCTAAAATCCAAGACTTTTGTCTTGGACTAAGTCCTCTCTGCCTGAAATGTGATGTCAAACTATAAAGTCTGGAGGCCACTGGTACACTGTGTATTCCACACTGTGACCTTCCCTATGCTGTCCCTGTTTGTAATTCTATAATTCTATATAAGGACTAAGTCAAGTATGGCTTCTTGCCTTGAAGGCTTCTCTACCCTCTGCTCCAAGAATGCTTCCTGAAAAACTTACCAGCTGTTGTCTTTCACACTTGCTGCTGCTGAGACCCTACAGTCTGTCAGGTGTGTTGAACACCACCATTAGCAGCTCCTCCTCCTGCTCTGCTATCCCTTTAATGTCACCCCCAGTTCCCTATCACCCGCCTCGTTATGAAATGGAGGTCTATATACTGTGCCACTCCATCTGGTGTTTCTCCCTCCTTCTTTTACTACCTGCACCCACATGACTTTTGCTTTCTCACTTTCCCCATATCCTTGATTGCTGTAGCCTATAGTCTCCTTTACATTTAATACCACACCCCTGCTTCCCTCTTTGTCCCTCATGAATACTGAATACCCTGGAATTATCATGTCCCAGTCTTGGTATTGCTTTACATATATCACTGTGATCACCACCAGGTCTAAGTGTGCTTCTGCCATTACTGCCTTTAGGTCACTAATCTTATTTCCCATGTTGCTGGTGATTATATACATAGCCCTCCAAGTGTCTCCATGAGGTGGAAGACTAGGTTTGCTGGCCATGGCACCTAGCTTCATCTGAGCTCTTTTCTTCTAGATTGCTTGAAAGGACAGAGGAAAGAACCTTACCAGAGCAAGGAAAAGGATTGAGGCTTCCTTTGGATAGGCAGATTTACTGTGTGTTGTTATTTATTTTGTACTCAAAGGAATTGTTGCTGTTTGTTGCTAACATTTTATTGCATTATTTTTCTCTCATTCAAATTGTTGTTGCTGGGTATACCTTCTGCTGCATTATTACATGGTATGCCTACAGGTGTGTGCTTACAGATTACTGCTGTAATCTTCTGATTCAAATTGTGTTTTGCAAGTTATATCTTCTGTTACTGCTTTATTTTTCTTTGTAGCAAAGTGTTTCTTACAGAGTATATCTTCTGTGAAATTATTACAGGTGGTGCTTTACAGGTTCTACAGTTTTATCTATCATTAGGATAAGCTTACAGGGCTACTACATTTGTTGCTGGCTGATTGCTTCTGCTCCTACCTCCTTGTTTCTTTCATCCGTGGTTCTTCTTTTTCAGCAGGGGAAGGGCCCATCCACCCACCCACCCCCATCCCCAACCATCCCACACTACACTCCTTTATAGGGTGTGATATTTCCTGTAGCAAAGCAGGAAGGGGCGGATCAGAGGGGTATCCACACAGTGACCTCATTTACAGGGGCACTAGTAATTTAACTTGTTATAACAAGTTATACAAAAATAAACAAAATACAAAATCAAACTTTTGCTTTCATTTTCTTCCTTCTAATTACTCTGACCAGGTTATAAACCCAGCAACTTATCTGGAATGGATATCATTAACTGCAGGTACTGTGGAACACTTTTCAGAAGGGCAGTTTTACAGGATTTAGGACACTGCCCTACATGTTGGGCCACTGGAGAGCTAAGGGCTCAGTTCCAGGCAACATGAGCAGAGATTGCACACCTCAAATTGCACATTCAAGAGAAAATATATTATAAGAACCACCAGTCATTTCCCCTACATCCAACAGAAGCACCTCGACCGCAGAGGATAGTTGGTCTGGGAGGTTGACAGGTGGTCAGGAAGGGCATATCGGGTGCCCCATCACTCAGTGCTCTCCAACATTTCACCTCCACAAACCATTTAAAAACATCAAACAGGTATCTGCCTCTATCTCCAAAATCAAACAATGGGGCTGAGGACATTGCAGAGGAGAACACTGCAGCACAGGTACTAGTACAACAAAACTCACCCAAAACAGGAACCAAAAGAAAAAAAGCAAAAAGGAAATCCCAAAAACTTCTGATCATAGGAGACTCCATGATTCAGGGAGTTGATACCTATCTCCAGCCAGGGGTAATGATCAGATGTTTCCCAGGTACATCAGCATGGGGAGACACTGACCGCATTGTTAAAATTGTTCAGGAAGCAGGAGAAAACATTGATGTCCTGGTATACATAGGGACTAATTATCTCACCAGCCAGTCAGTTGTGGAGACCAAGGAACACCTGACAAGGCTGGATGACAAACTATCATCCATTTCATCCAGCATCTCCTTCTCTGAGATCCTGCCAGTCTGGGAGAGGGGGGCAGATGGACGGAAGGTCAGAGAAGGGGAGATAGGGCAGCTAAACATGTAGCTCAAGGGCTGGTGCCAGGAAAAAGGACACAAATTTGTAGAGAACTGGCAACAGTTTTGGGAGCAAAAGTTCTTTAAATTTGATGGACTGTATCTGACTAAGGAGAGAGTCAGTGCATTGGGGCATAAGTTTGATGTGTTTGCAGAATATTTAAACTAGCAAATGGGGAAAGGGGTGCAGCACCCCATACATCAAATGGGAAGAACACCCCTCCCCCCAGCTAGTGGTTAACAGGAGTTCAGCATGTTTGTAGTTCATTTGCATCACCAGGTAAGGAAAAAGGTCCAGCTCCCCCATACGATGCACAGGGGAAACACCAGACTTCACCCAACAACTAACACACCAAAATCTGGGCAATGGAAAATCATGTACACTAATGCTCACAGTCTGGGAAACAAGATCCAAGACCTGCAGGCAATAATGACAGAGGCTAAACTGGACATAGTAGCCATTAACGAGACATGGTTTATCAGTACCCACACTTGGGAGACTTCAGTACCTGGCTGTGTACTGTTCAGAAGAGACCGAGGTGCAAAAAGGGGGGTGTGGAGTGACCCTTTATGTCAATGAAAATATCAAAGCTAAAGAAATTCAAAATACATATAAGGAGACAGAAGAACTGTGGGTCACCCTGGAAACAGGAAATGGGACAGCCATACAAACTGGAGTTGTGTACAGACCTCCAGACCAGGGGGAGAACATAGACACATTACTGTTAGAAGATATACAAAACATGACAGCTAAAGAGGAGGTTCTGATAATGGGAGACTTCAACATGCCAGATACAGATTGGTCAATACCAGCAGGAACATCTGCCATAACTAGACACATGGTGGATTCCCTGCAGTGGGAGGGCCTCAAACAACTGGTACAACAACCCACAAGAGACAGGTGTATCCTAGATCTATTACTGACTAACAGGGAAAGGATCTCAGCTCTCCAGGTAGAAGGTCACCTGGGGGCCAGTGACCATCACATGGTATGGTTCAATTTGGCCACTAGAACTAAATCATCCCATTCCAAAGCAAAAATATGGTACTTCAGAAGAGCTGACTTTGATAAAATGGCCAACAGAGTTAAGCTATCCCTGGCAAAAAGAAATACAGGTGAGAGGGTACAGGCAAAGTGGGCAAACATTAAGGAAGCAATACCTGAAACAACATTCCATTGTGTTAGAGAGAAAAGGAAGTGCAAAAGAAGAAGGAAATCATTTTGGTTCTCAAAAACAGTTGCAGAAAAGGTCACAGCCAAAAGGCTGGCCTTCAGGAAATATAAGGGAACACAGCAGGATGAAGATAGGGAGGCATACCAAACTTCCCTAAGGGAAGCAGGGAAGGCAGTAAAGCAGGCAAAGGCCCAATCTGAGGAAACACTAGAACAAACAGTAAAAGAAGGTGACAAGACTTTTCTATAGATACATTAGTGAAAGGAAGAAGTCCAGAGGGGGTATTGCTAAGATCAAAGGGGATAAGGGGGCATGTGAGGAGGAGTACCATGTAAAAGCATCTATCCTAAATAGATACTTCTGCTCAGTATTTACTGAAGAGAAGGTAGGGCAGGGCCCACAGCTCAGCACCATGGACACAGGGGGGAGGGATGTATGCGCTAGTCCCTTCACAAAAGAAAGAGTCCTACAAGAGCTCAATAAGCTGAGGGTGGACAGGGCAATGGGACTTGATGGCATACATCCCAAGATACTAAAGGAGCTAAGGGTGGAACTAGCAGAGCCATTATCAGAACTGTTTAGTGAGTCTTTGAGCACAGGAGAGGTCCCAGAAGACTGGAGAAGGGCTCATGTGATCCCACTCCACAAGAGTGGTGCCAGGGAGGAGGCAGGGAACTACAGACCAGTCAGTCTTACCTCAGTAGTGGGCAAGATTATGGTGACACTTCTTAAGGAAAGGATAGTGCAACACCTGGAATCCATAGCAGCACACAGGATCCAAGACAGCATGGATTTACAAAAGGAAGGTCCTGTCAAACTAATCTATAGATTTCTTTTACTGGGTAACCAGAGTGGTGGACCAAGGAGGAGTAGTTGATGACGCCTACCTTGACTTCAGCAAAGCTGTCGATACTGTTCCACATTAAAGATTGATTAATAAGCTGGGTAGGCTCAGGGTGGGTCAGAAGTTGATCAACTGGGTGGCAAACAGGTTGTCAGGCAGAAAACAGAGCGTGGTGGTAAATGGTATACAGTCAGGAGAGATGCAAGTCACAAGTGGGGTATCTCAGGGATCAGTCCTGGGGCCAGTCCTCTTCAATATCTTCATCAGTGACATTACAGATGGACTGGAGGATAAGGTTTGTCTGTTTGCAGATGACACCAAGATCTGCAACAGAGTAGATGATCCAGATGGAGTGGGCAGAATGAGAAGCGATCTGGATAAACTATCAAAATGGTTGGAAGAGTGGCAACCAGAGTTTAATGCAAAGAAGTGCAAGATCATGCACATAGGGAAGAGAAACCCTGAAGCCACCTATAGGCTGGGAGGGGAGTTGCTGGCAGTCACAATGGAAGAAAGAGACTTGGGCATCATCATCACTGATGACCTGAAATCATACAAGCAGACCACTAAAGCAGTAGGTAAGGCTAGGGGGATGGTGGGGTGTATTAGTAGGGGTATCACAAGTCAGAAGAGGGAGGTAATAATCCATCTTTACAAGACACTGGTTAGGCCCCATCTAGAGTACTGCGTGCAGTGCTGGAAGCCACACATTCACAAGGACATTAACCAAATTCAGGCAGTCCAGAGAAGGGCAACCAAAATGGTGCAGGGACTGCATCAGAAAACATATAAGGATAGATTAATGGAGCTCAATATGTATACTCTAGAGCAAAGGAGGGAGAGAGGTGATATGATCGAAACATTCAAACACCTTAAGGGCATTATCAAGGTGAAAGAGTCTAACATGTTTCAATATAAGAAAAATACTCGGACAAGAGGACACAGCATGAGATTAGAGGGAGGCCGATTAAGGGGTGACGTGAGGAAGTTCTTTTTCACAGAAAGGGTGGTGGATGCATGGAACGGCCTACCTCAGGAAGTGGTGGATATGAAGACAGTGCAGGGCTTCAAACAGGCATGGGATAGGCATAAGGGAGCAATAAAGATAAGTATGAATAGATAGGCCATTGACACAGCAAAGGTTGATGGCATATTCATAAGGTAGAAAAAGAAATGGGCAGACTGGATGGGCCTTGTGGTCCTTGTTTGTCATCAACTTTGTTTTTTCTATGTTATTTGCTTCCTCCCAACCTGCTTTCCCCTACCCAACTTCTGTTCCAGCCCTGATTTTGTCTTACTTCTTCCATTACCCTCCTGGACTTTGTGACGGGGTTGTAGAAAACCCTGACTCAGTTTTATGTTTGCTTGTACGCACTGCGCACAAGAAACATATTGAGGTTAATAGAGTATTGCAGAGGTGTGGCAGTGCTGTGGTCAATGCAGGGGATGCTTTAATGGGCGTGTCACTCAGCCACCAATCAACAAGGAAGCTGCAGATAAAGGCAGCTCCAGAGTGAGCGCCGCACTTGAAGGAAATCTGCCGCTCCAATCAGGGACAGTTTCATCATTGCAGTGGCAAATCTCTCCTCCCCTCCCGGTAATCAGGCACATTCCAGCCATGCACATTACAGTGCACATAAATAAACAAGCAAACATAATAAATGAGCCATGCCATGGCTTTGCATAATTGGCAGCTCCTGCTGCCCACCACGCACTCCCCCAAAACTGACATTGGGGTACCCAATACCTGTGTCGGCATGTATCCCCCACCATTAATGTGGCACACTGGAAGCCCATCCCCAGTGTGCCAAACTAATTATATTTCCAACATCAGGATGCCCACTCTTGGTGTCGGATGACTCCCCCCCAAGCCCAAACATATCTTTTGCTGACAATAGGGTGCCCAATCCCTATGTCAGCATGCCCTCACCCCCACTATTGTGGCACACTGGGAGTCTACCCCAGTGTGCCAAAGTAATTATTTTTTTCCAACACCGGGATTCCCACTCCCGGTGTCATATGCACCCCCATGCCCCCTTTGTTTCAGCCAACCTCGGGGTGCCCAATCCCTGGGTCCACATTGTCCCCCCCCCACTAGTCTGGCACACTGGAAGCCCACCCCAGTGTGCCAAAATGTATTTTTCATACTATTTCACCTGTAAAAAAGAAGACCATCCCCCTAGGTCTTTTTTTTTTTAAATCTAAAGAAAAAGAAAACAGTCCCTCGTCATCCTTGCTGCCCCTCCCCCATCCCAACCCTCCTTCTGTAAACCCCACCTCCCCACACCCCCCTCATTCATACTTACCTCCAGAGATCTGGCACTGTGATCATCTGTGGACCAGGAACATGTCTTCACTCTTCAAAAGCTGACCGCAAACTGAAGAAAAATCATAGTAAGTCCTATAATGGCAATCAATGGTGGGGGCAACTTAGGTTGATATCTTAGCCATTTTTGGGAGTTTTGGTCCCACATTTTCAACATGGGGTTCTTGGGACCCCACCCAGTGAACACTGGCACTGTAGTTTAATTGCACATTCCCGAAACATAGTTTTGCATTTGCTGTGCGGAATCACCTTTTGGGACCAATTAATGAAATGACAGTGCCACTGTTCATGAGGTGAGGTCTCAAAAAGCTCATGTTGCAAGTTTGGTGAAAAAACACCAGAATATGACTGTGTTCTGAGTGTGCATTGCACAGTTTGTACGCACACTCATAACTTCACCAATTTTTAATGTTTCCACTCCAAATTTCCAACATCGCCATTTTTTCACATCTCCTTATGAACAGTACAGCTTGTAATGTTTTGCATCCTGCCAAAATGTGTTTTCTCACCTGTGGCACAGAATGGGACAGTCGCTGTGCAAAATCAGTTTTTGGGACAGATTAATGACATCACAGTGTCACTGTTTATGAGGGGAGAGCCCAAAAAGGCCATGTTGAAAACTTGGTGAAAAAATTCCAAAAAATGACTGCGTTATGCAATTTCTATGCATGCTCATAACTTTGCCAGTTTCTCATATTTTCACTCCAGATTTTCAACATTGCCATTTTTTCATACCTCCTCATGAACAGTACAGATGTCATTTTTCACATCCTGCCCAATATGTCTTTTCACTCCTGTTGCACTGAATGGCTCATCTGCTGTGCAAAATCACCTTTTGGGATTGAGTAATGAAATGATAGTGCCACTGTTCATGAGGTGGGATCCCAAAAAGGCCAAGTTGAAAATTTGGAGTAAAAATTCCAAAAAACGCATGGGGAATTAGAGTTTCCAACCATAACGGCCAACCCTGTACAGACTGACAGGCATCAGGAGTGTGGCTTGGGGTTGTCAGCTGTAATGCTCATGCCATTCCATCCCCACCCCCACCCAGCAGCCATTGATTGGCATTGAGGTGTGCCTTGGGGTCATTGGCCCTAACGTTTACCCCATTCTCCTATACTGCACCCATCTCAGCTTATTTCCTTATGGAATGAGGTGAGCGTAAGTCCCAAAGACCCCAATGCACACCGTGACACCTGCCAGTGTCTGCAGGGTGGGGTGAGGTGGAATGGCACGAGTGTTAGGGCCAATGACCCAAAGGCACACCCCAATGCCTGTCAGTCTCTGGAAGATGGGGATTGGGGTTGGCATTAGTTCAATACTTCACTGCCATTCCTATTATGCATTTCTCTAACTCCTGCAATGCCAATGCCAATACCAGCAAGCAAACATTCGGCATTGACAAATGCTTGTTTATTTTCCTTGTGGAACCTCAGAACTGACCACTCCAATGGTCCCATAATTTCCCCTTATTATCTTCCTCCCTTCACCTGTTGTTTCTATTCTTTCTTTTGCCTCTTGCTTCTCTGTGGTTAAAAAATATATGTGAATCTGTATGTGAAAGTGAGATCCCTTGGTTTGCAAATATATATAGTTACATTGTTGAAAATAATTGCAGAAAGCTGTTTGAGGTTTGTTAGAAAAGACGGTAAGCTGGAACATAGGGGGTTGACCTTGAGAAACCTTTTAATCTTCCACAAGCATGTTTGCAAAGCTCTCAGCAGGAAAACTAGCTCTGGCCAGAATGTCTTAATTTGCTGCTCCTGTCAAGAAGGCTGGTACTGGTCACAGGAAAGAAATTGACAAAGCTTGGTACATTGTGTAAAAATAGGAGACATACAGTAACTTAATGAGAACAGGATGCAGAATTTAATTGACAGGTGAAAACATCTTATAAGAGAACAATGTTTGTATAGAAAGAGAGAGACTGAGATTTAGAGATACCCTCAGAAGAAGGACTTTGTTTTGTTTGAATTGCCTATGTAAGAGTTATCCTGCATATTTCTTTTTGTTGCTATTGTTATTGATAATAATAAAATGCTATGAGTAGCACTGGGGCCTGTGGTGGGGATTTAGATAATAAAATACTACACCAAGAGGCATTTTGTATTTATCCACTGGGAGCACTGATAGCCGCAGGACTCAGTGATAGCTTTGATATCATGCCTTTTCTCAAGTGATGTAAGTTTGCTGTGTCTCTATTATTCCCTTCTGTATTTCTGATCTATCATGTTCACTGACATTAAATTAACCCCTTTTATTTTATTTTCTATTCAAAAAAAATTGGGGATTTCCTCATATCTAATTGACTTGTTTGGTTGTAGCTCTCTTTCTTCATTTCTATTTCTCCCCCCTTTATTCTATGTATATTGGTAATAAAGCTTAGGGAAATCTGCCTCTTGGAACATTACAAACTAATGTCCTCTCAATTGTCTTTTTGCAGCTCCAGCTAGTTCTAGAATAGTCTGAATTATGAAGCAGAAATAGAAAATGTGTGGTGTAATTTGGAGCATGTTTTCTTGTCCTGCCATTCACTAGTGGATTTTATATTTATAATTAACCCTTAGGCTTCCAACCGAATTAGAATGAATAGGAATTTTGGACTGATATATCAGTCTGTGGCACAGCAAAGGTTAAATAACATATATTGTTATTATTTAAGAATTTACGCATTCCACATAGTGGATGAACTCATGCAATGTTTTTAATCTAGTTAAACCTGTTTCACTTTTAAGCACATTTTTGAGCACTGCCACTTTAAACTGTACACTGTTTATGTTGTAAAGGTGATCCAGGCTAGCTATCCCTGATGAAGCATGCATTCATAAAACAGGTTGGGCCATGTTGTTGAACTACAGGTACTTTACTCCACTTTACTCCTTCTGTGGCACTGGAATGTGGATTTGTAACTGTGAGTAAAATAAACTATATATTATTCTGCGTATTATGGCTTATGGATGGTACCATCATTTATTGTATTTCTACCAGTTGACTACTCTCCTCACTGAACAAAAAAAAAATGATACCTAAATAATGTGAAATAGTCCTCAGAGTGGATGAAGCTTTTTAGGCCATCAAGGTTGCATTATGTTCAACCCCCATTTTAAGACATCCAGACTTTGAGAAACAATTTTTGTTACAGGCAGATGCATCAGAGGTAGGCCTAGGTGCAGTCTTGAGTCAGAATATAGATGGGAAGGAACATCCCATTCCGTATATCACTAGGAAGTTGCATGACAGGGAAAAAAGTACTGCACTATTAAAAAAGAATGCTTTGCTGCACAATGGGCAGTGGAGTCCCTTAAGTATTATTTGCGAGGAGCTGACTTTGTACTTACAGATATAACAGATCAGAATCCTCTCTGTTGGATTAGCTAAATGAAGGATAAAAATTCCAGAATCACAAGGTGGTACCTGGCACCACAGCCATTTAAATCCAATGTGATAGACAAATCCAGAAAAGAGAATTTTGATGCTACTTTTCTGTCAAGACATGGTTCAAGAATTGATAATTGAGAAGGTTGAAAACATGCATTTGCTTAACTAAAATGTTTACTGTAAGAGGTGTCATGAAAAAGGGATACTGCATATGCAAAGAACTGTAAATTATATAAGGTAATGTTAAAAGAGAAATAAAAGAAGTTTTGGAAACCTGTATTTAAAATAACAAAAAAACAGATTCCCCCTTAAAAAGAGAGGTATGTGACAGGGTTGTATACGACCCTGTCCCAGTTGTTATGCAGACACAGTTAAAAGCAAAGATCTATTATCTCCTCTCCTATTCTGTCAATTGCCTCTTTCCTGTCTGATTGTGCAATCACATTTTCTTTCTGGAATCTTGGAAATGGCCACTTCGATGGTACCACAATTTCCCCTTATTATCTCCCTTCCTTTACTTGCTGTTTCTATTCTTTCTTTCTCCCCTTGCTTCTCAGTGGGTAAAAAAAATATGTGAATCTGTATATAAAACTGTAGTAATAGTAGTAGTAGTAAAAGAGTTTATTCATACAGGAAATAGGTGAAAAGTTTTGACATTTTTTCACAACAAACACCATTAGGACGTATAAAGCCCTTTTTGCAAGGCGCTTCTGTTTTATGACATTATATAACAATGTTTCTTAAAAGTTAAAATACAGTCCAAAACAAAAAAACTAATAACATATACAGTTTAACACTATAAATAATCCAAGGATTGTCATATTTCATCTGTTACAGTTACAATGAAGAACATATTCCTGTTTTATTATTGTTTTAAACTAACCCACTGTCACATTTTGAGTTTTAATGATTATCAGATCATCACATGTTTTAGATGCTTTATACTTGAATGACATCATCCCAAATTTAGTTTTTTACTTTAGGAACTTCCAACTCCCCATCCCTTGCTTTCCTTAATATGAATTGATGTAGGGGTCGAGTTAACTTTCCACCTAATGAAATCGGAAGACCAGATCTGCAGATTTTAAAGACAAAATTTGAGCAGCTTTCTTGTCTATGTAAATCCAAAGATGACCATGCTAATGCTTTATACATTAAACAATACAAAGTGTCATATTTACACCATAAAATGAATCTAGCCAACCTGTTGTAGCAGATATCTAATTTATGAAGTAAATTTTGATTTGCATGTAAATAAACATGACTTCCATAGTCAATCAACAGAAGAATCAGTTGATTGGCTATGGTTAGTCAATCTCTTTTACTAATACAATTTGCAACTCTTCTTAAAGCTCTAATTCTGGAGTTGACTTTACTAATTAATCCATGTATGTGCTGTTCAAAAGATAAGTTTTAATCTATTGTGACCCCTAAATATTTATACCCTGAAACTTGTGTTAACTCACTACTGCTTAATACTGTTATATGCAAAACATTGTCATTTAGCTTTTTTCCAAGGGGAACTGAACTAAATAATACAGTCTGTATCTTTTTAGAATTTATAATCAAGGACAGGAACCATTTTTGCAGGATATCGAAGTCTGACTGTAGTCTGGCTTCAACCTCCCCAATACTTGCCCCTTCGGAAACCAGGACTGTATCATCCACATAAAGCCTAATTGAAGTAGACTTCATTAAGCCAGGAAGTTCATTTAAGTATATAATGAAAAACTGGGATCCCTTGGTTGGTAAATGTACCTGTACATCATTATATTATTGAAAAGAATTGCAGAAAGCTGGGTTTCTTTTAGACAAGATAGCAAGCTGGAACACAGGGGTTTGACCTTAAGAAACCTTTTGATTTTCCACAAGCTTGTTTGCAGACCTGCCAGCAGCAAAACCAGCTCTGGCCAGAATGTTTTTATTGGCTACACCTGTTGAGAAGACTGGGTGTACTGGACACAGAAAATAAATTGACAAAGTTTGGTACATTGTGTGAAAACAGGAGATATAGCTTAACAAGAACAGGATGAAGACTTGACTTGCCAGATGAAAACATCTTATACAAGAGAGCAATGTTTGTTCAGAGAGAGAGAGAGAGAGAGAGAGAGAGAGAAGAGAGACTGAGAATAAGATTTAGAGATACCCTCAAATGAAGGACTTTGTTTTGCTTCAACCGCCTATATAAGAGCCATCCTGCACAACTGTATTTATTTTTTTATTGTTATTGATAATAAAATGCTACTTGTGAATTCTATCACATCTCCTGGTTTTGCTATACTTCTTGACCTGTGCCTCAATGACAGACCCTTGTAGGCACTCTCTTGCAACTTGTCTCAGACTTCCCATATATCCAAATGTCAAGTTCCCCATTGTTTCACCCTTGTCTTCTAGTACTGGGAAGGACATCAAGGCCTCCTCTTTGGCCTACTACCCATGCTTACAGTACCAGGGGGCATCAATGTGGTGATGATGACAACACCAGATGGAATGAGGGAGAAATTAATGGTCCAATTTCTTGAGACACAATAAAAGACATATGGGAGCTGTTCGCACAGTCATTATGGATTAAGTCATAGACATAACACCGGACTACATGATATAGGATTACTTACTGTAGCAGAGCCACTGTCTAGCAGGAATACTGATGCCATCAAATTCTGTCAGGACAGAAACATTATTTGTCCTGCACTGGCTAAAGTGGCTTTGTACTTTCTGGGATGCCCCCTGACTTCAGCTGCTTCCAAAGGGTGGGCTGGATTTTCAGCCCATCTGAAATCAGTGCAGGTGTGGGGGAAAAACTGCTGCAAGTGGGGCTTCACATGTGGAGCTGCAATTTTCCCTGCATGTGTCATATTTTCAAAGCAGGACCCTGTTTACAGCTGGTTCCCTGATTTACAGCAGCTTGTGGACATTTTTTCAGGTGTTATCAACTAACCCTGTACCTCCTGCAGGCAAGTCTCCCTGCACTTCTACTGACACTGATGACACCACAGTCCAGCTCAAAATCACCACTCCTAGAAATGCAGCTACCAGCAGAGAAAGGATTTGGACACACTCTGGTATCTCAAGTCCTCCAGACGATAGTACAACAACTTTTACCATGTCAACACCAGCAAGCTTAATTTGAGCTGGTAGCAGATGCCGCCTGCCTCAGTACAACTCAGCCTCAGCCTCATATGCTTAAAACAGTCAATGCTATTTAAATCAGACCTGTTATGTCATCTAAATCACTGTCCCTGATGTTGCCTGACCCACTCCCCTCTGGTGTATCCCTGCTAGATGGAGTAACACCCACAAGAGTAACAACTATTGTTTCCATTGAGGGGCCATTCTCCTGAGCTGAGCCTACTAGTGTTCTGTTTGTAGCCCTGCTGTCCCACTCATGCTGGTTTTCCTTCTCCTCCTCTTTGCCCACTCACCTATCCCATTGTAATCTACCCTCTAATGCAGCTATAGGGGGGCAGGATTTTAATTTATTCCTTACAAATTGGGTTTACAACCTTTGAGTCACAGACTCATTTACAAAGGCATCTTGTCGCGGGGGGGCAGACATCAAGACAGTTATTACAATGCAGATTAAAACAGAGGATAACATTACAAGTACAGTAAAAGGAACATTTAACATAGATACACTTAGGTTACATAATGTAGTAGTTTGTATGTTACTTAGGTTACACAATGTTACAAAATTGTGAGTTACACTCATGGATATAATAGGTCCTCAGAGAAGACTGTGGGTTACATCCCTGTTTGGGCCTAGTAGGGAAGGGGTAGGTCTGGGGGAGGGAGAGGCTGTCCAGTGGACGTTGTTGAGCCAGGGGGCAAGGCGGGCAGGAACCACAGTTTACAACAGGGGGGTTAGTTGCACCTACAACAGCGGGTATTAAAGATATGGTTCCAAAGGGCTGTTTTGAAGGAGCCAATTTTTGGCAAGTTGGAGATGCAGCTAGGGAGGGAATTGAATCAGGTGGGGGCTCGGTAGAGGAAGGATTCCTGGGCAAGAGAGGTCTTGGTTCTGGGCACCTTGAAAGTGGCCTTAACAGAGCTACAGGTGGTGACAGACTAAGATGGATGCTGTAGGGAGGTGTAGACCCCCGGGGCAAGAATCCTAGCAAAGATTTCTTAGCGAGAAGGCAGGTCTGGTAGAGCAGTCACTCCTCAAAGTTGAGAAGATTGGTGGTAGTATAGAGAAGGCAGATGTAAGTTTGGCTGGAGCCTACAGGCCTTATTGATGGAGAGTTGGATTTTGGAGAGGGCAGTGTTATCAGCTGCAGTGTAGATGGGCAAGCCATAGTCCATGAGGGACAAGACGGAGGAGGTGATGGCCAGCCTGAGGGCAACCTGAGGCAGGCAGTCCCTGTGCTGGTATAGCAGGCCAATCCGAGAGTTAATGGTGGCTGACAGGGCATTAATGTGGGTGTGGAAGGAAAGGGCAGTATCGAACTTGATGCCTAGGTACTTGTATGTGGTCACTTGTTCTAGAGCAGGGGTTCTCAAATGGTGAGGCCAACCTCCCTTGGGAGGCCCCAGCCTATTCCAGGGGAGGCTCAAGCAAGTCTGAAAAAGTACTGTATTTAAATTTTGAGTTTTATATATTTTGTGAGAAGAGATGAAGCAAACTGAAAGAGGATAATAGTAGGTAAATCTTATGCATGGGTGACAAGGGAAGGCGAATGAGCCAAGGCTCATTTCAGGTGAACTCGGGGAAGGTTAGGGAGTCAATACATTTCAAAAGGTAACTACAAAACAATCAAGAAATACACAATGAACAATAGTGCAAACAAATTTGAACAATAAACTAATAATGAGAGGTGGTAGTTGATCAATTTGTAGCCTGATGGCAGAACAGCCCAAATACAAGTTGTGAACATAGAAGTGATAACAGCAATAGCAGGAAGGAGCAAAGTAATCCCTGAGAAGTTGCTTAGGGGCAGGGAAGGACAGGGAGAGACAATGTATGTAGGAAGGTTATTTCATATAGAAAGGAAACAAAGAACATAGTCTGACCCATGAAGGTACTGCAACAAGGGAGAACAATGGTTCAAGAATGAAAATAGTGGAGCAAGTAGGCTGAGCTGTGGGGGGGAGGTGTTACAGTAAGCTGAATAACATTTATTTATTTTGTTTATTTGTTATTCAGATAATGCCTTGGAGCAGAGGACCTTTTTTTGAAGGTTCCACATCAGTATAAGACAAAGAACTGAATGTGAGCCAAGTACTCAAAGAGGTTTCAATTTATTCATAGTGTACTGTGCAAAGTACAGTATGTTATTTTTCTTTGGGGAGGCCCAAGATTATTTCAGCTTTGGGGGGAGGCTCAAAATCTTTTTCATGGATTTGGGGAAGCTCACTGTGGCAATGTCTGAGAACTATTGTTCTAGAGGGTGCAGAGTGCTGGGGATAATGCAAGGGGGTATTTTTAGCTTTATTTTGGTGGTGGGAGAAGAGCATTGATTTGGTTTTCTTTATGTTAATGACCAGTCGGCAGTCTCTGAACCACCTTTCAGCTTGGTTGTAAGCTTGCTGGAGGGATAAATGGAGGGAGGTGGGATTGGGATGTGAGGCAATGAGGACTGCCTCGTTGGTGTAGAGGAGCATTTTACCATTACATGAGCTGGGGAGGGTGTTGAGGTAGAGACTAAAAAGTATTGGACCCAGGATGGAGCCCTGAGGGACCCTGGAGTGAACAGGAAGAGTGCTGAAGGGGGAGATGCTGATCTTGACACACTGGGATCTAGCAGAGAGTTAGCTAGAGAACCAGAAAATGGGACCACCAGAGAAGCCAAGTTGGTGGAGAGAGTCGAGTAGAAGGGGATGACAGACAGTGTCAAAGGCCTTGGAGAGGTCAATGAACACTGCTCCTGCAAGGCTGCCAGAGCCAAGAGCAGTAT
This sequence comes from Neoceratodus forsteri, assembly GCA_016271365.2. Taxonomy (NCBI): domain Eukaryota; kingdom Metazoa; phylum Chordata; order Ceratodontiformes; family Ceratodontidae; genus Neoceratodus; species Neoceratodus forsteri. Next base: position 1,061,394,915 of record CM057454.1, read on the forward strand.
GCAGATGTTGGGAGAATTCCAGGAGAGCCATGGTTGTACTGTGTCCTGGGCAGAAACTGTGTTGCTCTGGGCACATAATGTCATACTTGGTTAGGTATTCAGAGAGCTGAATCAACACCACTTTTTCAAGGGCTTTAGAGAGTGGGGGAGGATGGAGATGGGCTGGTAATTGTTGGGGGTGGATCGGTCCTCACTCTTATGTATTGGTGTGATTTCAGCAGTTTTTCAAGCACTTGGGAACTGATCCAGGCATAGAGACCAGTTTAGAAGGTCAGTCAGGGGGACTAGGACTTCGTCCAAGACCATACAGAGGATCCTGGAGTTGAGAGGGTCACTGCTGGGGTTATTGCTGCCTAAGACTTTTAGCAGGTGTGGCCTGGCTTCTTGGGGGGATAGAGTGTGCAGGTAGAATGGTGGGTGATGCAGGACTGGAGGGAGAGAGGTGGGGATTGGGTCAAAGAAGCTGCTGGGGAGGAAAAAGCTTAGGTCAGAGAAGGCAGTGTTATGGTAATCAGCTATGAGGAGTGGATCAGAAGTGGGGTGCCATTGATGGAGAGCTGAGATGGTGGGGGAGCAGGACTTTTAGCTCTTTCATATTATCCCAGAAGGTCCGGGCTGAACCCCAAGTGGAAGTGAGGGTGGTCTGGTAGTGCTCTGCCTTGGCCTGCCTAATGGACCAAGTGTACTTATTGCATTCTGTGTTGCTGGCCTATCTGTCAGATGCCTTTCCGGATCCTACAGCAATGTGCCAGAGATTATCTCTGTTTTTGAGTCTCTGGAGGAGGGATGGGGTGATCCATGGGGCACTGCATTTTTTGGAGCGGATCCTGGTGAGGGGGGCGAAAAGATCACAAGCATTACAGAAGGCATTTGTGAAGTGGTCAAGAGCTGAGTCAATGTCAGGGGCGGACTGGAGAGTGGACCAGTCTAGCTGGGCTAGGTATTGTTTCAATTTTATGAGGCTGCCGGGGGGGGTAAACGGTGGCATAGAGTGGCCTGGGACACTGGCTTCAGAGTGGAGGATGACCAGAGACAGAGGACTGGGGAGTGATCACTAAGAGAGTCGGGGAGGACAATGACATCCCAGATTTTCTAGGGGTGGTTAGATATAACAACATCTAGGAGAGTGCTGGTGCCAGTAGAGTGGTTGAATCTGGTGGGCTGGGTGACTAACTGGGACATATCCAGGGCAGCAAAGGAGTCCCTTATATGGGAGACAGTGGAGGCAAGCCAGTTAGATGTTGAGATCATTTAGGATGACTTGCTCCACTTTGTGAGGGAGAGATGTGAGATAGTCAATGAAGCACTGGACCGCTTGGTTTTGACTCCTCGGGGGTACGTAGGAGACCATGAGGAAGAGAGGGCCTCGGGTGGGGTCAGGTGTGATTTTTAAGGTGAGGACTTGGGCTCCATAATCAAGTTTAGGAGCTGGGAGTGCCTGACCTATAAGGGAGTCTTGTACGAGTAGTGCTCGACAACCACCACGTTTGCCTACTCGGTCTTCCCTGTAGATAGTATATCCAGGGAGAGTGATAGGAAAGTCAGGGTTGGATTTGGAGAGCCAAGTCTCTACCAGTGCAATTATGTCAGGTTGATGTTGAACGACCCAGCACTGGAGGGCAGCAGATTTCTTTAGGATACTGAAAATGTTTAAGGATGCAAAGCAGAGGCCAGTTGCAGTACAGGGTTTAGAAGGCCTGGAAGCAATAGGTCCTGGGTTTGGATGTACATTACCAGATAATAATAATAATAGCAGTGTAATTATTCTGGTTAGTGACCGGTGGCGATGGAGACCCTTGGGTCGATACCCAGCTGAGGACTTTAGAATCAGGGTGCATGGGATAAATAACATGCGAAGGATGGGAATGGCAGGGAAGTCACTGTGGGGTAGTCTGGGGATGAGGTGCCTAGTGTGGAGGAAATGTGCTCCAGTCTGCGTGAGGTCTGTACCAAGAGGGTGAAGGAGAGCAGACTTAGTAATGGAGTGTAGTTACACATAGCAGCTGAGCAGTAAAGGAAGAGTTCCAGCAGTAGCAGAGATTAAGGAGATGTAGAGCAGCTTTGGAATGGTTGGGGGAAAACCCCTTTAGTGGGCAAAAAGACTATAAGCTGCAAATGGGAAAAATTAGTATCAATCAGTAGAAGAGGGAGAGGCAAAGATAGATGAATAGTGATAGACTGACGACACAATAAGTGAAATGTGACAGGAACCATATTGTGTTGGATTGGGTAAATGTGCTTATAACTGGGCCCTCTAGTGGCTAAAGGATATAATTTGCTAATGGAAAACTCAGCAAAAAAAAACAGGCAGAGAGGTTCCAAAGAAAGGTTTTTTTGGGGGCACTGCAGCAGCCTCAATGGGACACTGAGGTCAAGGTGCAGCCCACAGACTTACAGCTCTAAGAGAAGGGGAACATCACTCAGGGCAAATTGCAAAATCACAGTACCTTAAAGCCTCTCTCAAAATTTAAATCAACTCTTAAGAAATCTCTACATCAGACTAACCATTACTTAAAGAGAGAAATCAATACCATGTCAAGCAGAGGTCAGGTCTAGCATTAATTTCTTGGCAGCAGTTCTTAGAAGACTTCTGGATTGCTGCACAAAGTGTGAGAAACACTGGCAAACAGGGGCAAGTGATATTCTTCAAGGGGTAGATGAAAAAATTCAGGGTTCCAACCCGTACCTTGCATGAAGGGTGAGCGTCGGGCAGCTTCTCCTTGTTCTGCTTACCAAACTGCAGAATGTGGTTTGTTTGAGAGAAGAGAGCCTGAAAAGGTAGAGTTGTCCTCAGGTGAGATAAGGTGAGAGGATGAAATTAAATTGCAGGTTGGAGGGGAGGGCAGTAAGAAAACAAAAGAGAAATTAACAGTTTGGGAGGGGCTGAGAATTAAACAGAAACAGTTTAAGCAGGGAAGTCCTGAAGCAAGATGGGGGTTGGGGACGACACTGCAGTATGCTCAATGGAGAGAGGAGTAGCTCAATACAGCCATGAAGGACTCTGACCAAAACTGTGGCACAGAGCAAAAAAAAAAAAAAGAAGAGGCATGGAGGTTCTGAAGCAAGTTTTTTTTTGGAGGGGTTGGCGCTGCAGCAGCCTCAATGGGACACCGAGGTCAAGGGTGCAGCCCACAGACTTACACCTCTAAGAGAAGGGGCACAGCGCTCAGGGCAGATAGCAAAATCACAGTACCTAAAGACCTCTGTCAAAACTTAAATCAACTCTTAAGAAATCTCTACATCAGACTAAACATAACTTAAAGTGAGAAATCAAGAACATGTCAAGCAGAGGTCAGTCCTAGCATTAATTTCTTAGCAGCAGTTCCTAGAAGACTTCTGGATTGCTGCACAAAGAGTGAGAAACACTGGCAAACAGGACAAGTGATATTCCTCCAGGGGTAGATGCAGAAAATCAGGGTTCCAACCAGTACCTTGCTTGGAGGGTCCACGTCAGGCAGTTTCTCTTTGTTCTGCTTACCAAACTGCAGAATACAGTTTGTTTGAGAAGAGAGCCGAAGGGAAGAGTTGTCCACTGGTGAGATAAGGTGAGAGGACAAAATTAAATAGCAGGCTTGGAGGGAAGCAGTCAGAAAACAAAAGAGAAATTAATAGTTTGGGAGGGCTGAGAATAAACAGAAAAGTTTAAGCAGGGAAGTCCGAAGAGTTGGGGTTGGGAGGACACTGAAGTATGCTCAAGAGGAGAGAACAGCAGCTTATTACAGTCATGGAAGGGCCTAATTAACACTGGGCACAGAGGTAAAAAAAAAAAGAACAGGCAGGAGGTTCTGAAGCAAGTTTTTTTTTGTGTGAGGGCACACAGCAGCAACTCAATGGGACACCGAGATGAAGGGTGCAGCCCACAGACTTACAGCTCTAAGAGAAGAGGCGCACCGCTCAGGGCAGAGCACAAAATCACAATACATTAAGACCTCTCTCAAAACTTAAATCAACTCTTTACAAATCTCTACATCAGACTAAACATTACTTGAAGTGAGAAATCAAGAACAAGTCAAGCAGAGGTCAGTCCTAGCATTAATATCTTGGCAGCAGTTCCTAGAAGACTCCTGGATTGCTGCACAAAGTGTGAGAAACACTGGCAAACAGGTGCAAGTGATATTTTTCCAGAGGTAGATGCCAAAATTCAGGGTTTCAACCCATACCTTGCTTGGAGGCTGAGCGTTGGGCAGCTTCTCTTTGTTCTGCTTACCAAACTGCAGAATGCAGTTTGTTAGAGAGGACAGAGCCTTAAAGAGGAGAGTTGTCCCCTGGTGAGATAAGGTGAGAGGACGAAATTAAATAGCAGGATTGGAGGGGATGGCAGTCAGAATTAAACAGAAAGAGTTTAAGCAGGGAAGTCATGAAGCAAGTTGGGGGTTGAGGAGGACACTGCACTATGCTCAACAGGAGATAGCAGTAGCTTCAATACAGTCATGGAAGGGGCTCTGATTAACACAGGGGCAGAGTGCTCAGGGCAGATAGCAAAATAACAGTACATTAAGACCTCTCTCAAAACTTAAGTCAACTATTTAGAATTCTGATTAACACTGGGGCACAGAGCTGAAATATAAAGAACAGGCAAGAAGGTTCTGATGCAAGTTTTTTCGGGGATCTGCAGCAGCCTCAATGGTACACTGAGGTCAAGGGCCAGTCGACAGACTTGCAGCTGTAAAGAGAGGGCGCAGCGCTCAGGGCAGAGCGCAAAATCACTGCATATTAAGACCTATCTCTAAACATAAATCAACTCTTTAGAAATTCTACATCAGACTAAACATGACTTAAAGTGAGAAATCAAGAACAAGTCAAGCAGTGGTCAGTCCGAGCATTAATTTCTTGGCAGCAGTTCATAGAAGACTCTGGATTGCCGCACAAAGTATGAGAAACCACTGGTAAACAGGGGCAAGTGATAATTGACCAGGGTAGATGCCAAAATCTGAGGGTTTCAACCTGCACCTTCCTTGGAGGCTGAGCTTGAGTAGCTTCTTTGTTCTGTTTACCAAACTGCAGAATGCAGTTTGTTTGAGAGGACAGAGCCTTAAAGAGGAGAGTTGTCCCTGATGAGATAAGATGAGAGGAAAAATTAAATAGCAAGATTGGAGGGGAGGCACGAAAACAAAATAGAAATTAACAGTTTGGGAGGGGCTGAGAATTAAACAGAAAGAGCTAAAGCAGGGAAGTCCTAAAGAAAGTTGGGGGTTGTGGAGGACACTGCAGTATGCTCAACAGGAGAGAGCAGTAGCTTCAATACAGTCATGGAAGGGGCTCTGATCAACACAGGGTCACAGAGCTGAAAAAAAAAGAACAGGCAAGAAGGTTCTGAAGCAAGTTTTTTCGGTGGGGCACTGCAGCAGCCTCAATGGGACACCGAGGTCAATGGAGCTGCCCACAGACTTACAGATCTAAGAGAAGGGGCTCAGTGATCAGGTCAGTTAGCAAAATCACAGTACCTTAAGACTCTCTCAAAACTTAAATCAACTCTTCAGAAATCTCTATATCAGGCTAAACATAACTTAAAGTGAGAAATCAAGAACATGTCAAGCAGAGGTCTGTCCTAGCATTAATTTCTTAGCAGCAGTTCTTAGAAGACCTCTGGATTGCTGCACAAAGAGTGAGAAACACTGGCAAACAGGGGCAAGTGATGTTCCTCCAGGGGTAGATGCAAAAAATCAGGGTTCCAATCAGTACCTTGCTTGGAGGGTGAACGTCAGGCAGCTTCTCTTTGTTCTGCTTATCAAACTGCAGAATGCAGCTTGCTAGAGAGGAGACAGCCCAAAAGGGCAGCGTTGTCCCCTGGGGAGAGAAGGGGAGAGGATGAAATTAAATAGCAGGCCTGAATGGGAGGCCAGTAAGAAAAGAATTAGCAGTTTGGGAGGGCTGTGAATTAAACAGAAATAGTTTTAGCAGGGAAGTCCTGAAGCAAGTTGGGGATTGGTGAAGACACTGCAGTATGCTCAACAGGAGAGAGCAGTAGCATTAATACAGTCATGGAAGGGGCTCTGATTAACACTGGGGCACAGAGCAGAAAAAAATGAACAGGCAGGGAGGTTCTGAAACAAGTTTTTTTTGGGGGGGCACTGCAGCAGCCTTAATGGGACACCGAGGTCAAGGGTGCAGCCCACAGACTTACAGCTCTAAAAGAAGGAGCACAGTGCTCCCGGCAGATAGCAAAATCACAGTACATTAAGACCTCTCTCAAAACTTAAATCAACTCTTTAGAAATCTCTACATCAGACTAAACATTACTTGAAGTGAGAAATCAAGAACATCTCAAGCAGAGGTCAGTCCTAGCAATAATTTCTTGACAGCAGTTCCTAGAAGACTTCTGGATTGCTGCACAAAGTGTGAGAAACAGTGGCAAATAGGGGCAAGTGATATTCCTCCAGGGGTAGATGCAAAATTCAGGGTTCCAACCCGTACCTTCCTTGGCGGGTGAGCGTCGGCCAGCTTGTCTTTGAACTGCTTACCAAACTGCAGAATGCAGCTTGTTTGAGAGGAGAGAACCCGAAAGGGCACAGTTGTCACTGATGAGATAAGGTGAGAGGACAAAATTAAATAGCAGGATTGGAAGGGAGGGCAGTCAGAAAACAACAGAGAAATTAACAGTTTGGGAGGAGCTGAGAATTAAACAGAAATAGTTAAAGCAGTTAAGTCATAAAAAAAAGTTGGGGGTTGTGGAGAACACTGCAATATGCTCAATATGAGAGAGCAGTAGCTTCAATATAGTCATGGAGGGGGCTCTGACTAACACTGGGGCACAGAGCAGAAAAAAAAAGAACAGGCAGGGAGGTTCTGAAGCAAGTTTTTTTTTGGGGGGGGCACTGCAGCAGCCTCAATGGGACACCAAGGTAAAGGATGCAGCCAAGGGTGCATCCCACTGGCTTACAGAACTAAGAGAAGGGCACAGCACTCAGATCAGATAGCAAAATCACAGTACCTTAAGACCTCTCCCAAAACTTAAATCAACTCTTTGGAAATCTCTACATCAGACTGAACATTACTTAAAGTGAGACATCAAGAACATGTCAAGAAGAGGTCTGTTCTAGCATTAACATCTTGACAGCAGTTCCTGGAAGACTTCTGGATTGCTGCACAAAGTGTGAGAAACACTGGCAAACAGGGGCAAGTGATATTAATCCAGGGGTAGATGCCAAAATTCAGGGTTCCAACCCGTACAATGCTTGGCAGGTGAGCGTCGGGCAGCTTCTCTTTGATCTGCTTACCAAACTGCAGAATGCAGTTTGTTTGAGAGAAGAGAGCCCGAAAGGGCAGACCTGTCCCTGGTGAGATAAGGTGAAAGGACAAAACTAAATAGCAGGCTGGAGGGGAGGGCAGTCAGAAAACAAAAGAGAAATGAGCAGTTTGGGAGGGGCTGAGAATTAAACAGAAATCGTTTAAACAAGGAAGTCTTGAAGCAAGTTGGGGGTTGGGGAGGACACTGCGGTATACTCAACAAGATAGAGCAGTAGTTTCAATACAGTTATGGAAGGGGCTCTGACTAACACTGGGGCACAGAGCAGAAAAAAAAAGAACAGGCAGGGAGGTTCTGAAGCAAGTTGTTTTGGGGGGGCACTGCAGCAGCCTCAATGGGA